>CP125975.1:549597541-551011550 GCA_030063025.1 Avena longiglumis | reverse complement strand
GAATGAACCACTTACATACGATACCAATTTCCCTTTGTCTCACGATAGTTTACTTATCCGAGGTTATGATCGCTTGTATCTCGCATACCTAGTTCAACCTCGTTCGATAAGTACTCTTTTCTCGTTCCCGTGATATGTGATCCCTTGTGACCCAGTCACATGCTTGCAAGCTAATTGGATGACATTCCACCGAGAGGGCCCAGAGTATATCTATCCGTCATATGGATGGACAAATCCCACTCTTGATCCATGTGTTTCAACCAATACTTTCTGAACACTCAATGCCACCTTTATAGCCACCCTGTTACGGTGTGGTGTTTGATGACATCAAAGTATCCATCCGGAAAAGGTGATATGCATGATCTCATGGTCGAAGGAATTAGGTTACTATGTATCAGAAAGCATATAGCAATTGAACTATTGAAATGACTTGATCTTTATGCTACGCTTATCTATAGGAGTATGTCCATCACATCATTCGCCTAATGATATGATCCTGTTGTTAATAACATCTCTATATTCATGATCAGGAAACCATGATCATATATTAACCAACAAGCTAGTTTAACAAGAGGCTTTACTAGGGACTCTTATTTTAGTTTACAAATCACACAAGTATTAATGTTTCCGGTTAATACAATTATAGCATGGTATGTAAACATTTATCATAAGTGTGAAGATATGATAATAACCACTTTATTATTGCCTCTTGGGCATATCTCCAGTCTCCCACTTGCACTAGAGTCAATAATCTAGTTTCAAACCTTTGTGTATATAACACCTATGGCTTTCCGGTGTTGTATGTACACGATTGCTAGTGGTCAATCGATCTCCGGATCGACACTTCCAGTCCGTGTGTAATTGCATGTCTTTGCGTATCACGCATCACTCATTCTCTAATGAGATGGCTTTGTATAAATTTGGTCTTTCGGTGTGACCTTTAGTTCTTTGGGGTTAAAACATGTTGATAATATTGTCGCACAATATATCTTCATAGTATTATCCTCGTGAACTACACCTAGTTTGATAACAAACTACTTGACACAAATGCCCTCTTTTCGCTATAATAGCAGTCATATACTTAGCCTTTTGTTGTAGTATCATCACAATGTCTTAACTTTGGAAATCATCCAAATCCATTATGGAACTCACTTTCCATTATATTGTGCCACCCTTAGTTTAGATTGAGATAAACTTAATTTGTACTTTGTGACAAAACTAGTATCAATGTAGTACTTTTACAATGAACTAACCATCTATTTGTCACTTCTACAAATATTATACTCTTAGTTCTTCCAAAAGATCATAAGAATATCCTTACTATTGTCCAATGATCATCTTACGAATCATTCTGGTATATGCTCACAACATTTAGAGCATAGGACATATCTGGATTTGTACATATCACAGTATGATTGATATAAATACTCTTTGTAATTTCATACATCAAGTATCAATCTATACTTGATTATTTGTTTCACTTTACCAAATGTCAATACACTTGAATATATCATCAACATTTGAACTCTTTCAATCCTTTCTGTGCGACAAGAACCTTTCTTGTAGTTTCCATATTGAACTCATTCAATATCTTGTCTATGTACTTCTGGCACAACCATATTAGCGTCTATTGATGCCAAATATTTGGGTTTTGCCTAAGTCTTTCATCGGGATGAAATTCTTAATATGTGTTAATAAAAGATACATTATTTCCAATCAACAATATGTCTTCCACATAATGTATTAGAAACATGTCTTAGCGCTCCCACTTAATTTCTTGCAAATGCAAGCATCTCCATCGTCTCTGATGAACTTTTAAACTCCTTTAACAGTTTCATCACTGTGAAGATTCCAACTCCGCGATGCTCACTTTAACCATTGAAGTTTGCATATGCTTTTAGCATCCTTTTGAATTAACAAAACCCTATGGACCGTGTTATGCACATGTCCTAGGTAACGATTCTATTAGAAGAACTTGTTTTGTTTATTCAACTACCATATAAAAAATTATATGTAGTGGTTGCTACATTAATCCGTCTAGACTAAAAATCGTTATGAAAGATCAAATCTTGTCATATACAACCTTTGAACATTGTTGTGAACTCTTTCCCAACATGTCGACTATTTCATAGATGTGAAACATCCATGTCTATTTATAGATCCAAATACGATTGTAAGGTCTTGTACCTTTCCAGAGGGTCTTTCAAGTTCAAATCTTGATCTCTCGTATATGGAACTATCATGGATTTTATGGCTTCAAGCCAATTTACGGAGTCAGGGCCCATCATCGCTTCTTTGCATGTAGTACGTTCATTATTCTCAAATAATGATTCAACCCTCAAATCTTGGTATTTGATTGTTTACTCGAACTACTTGGTTCAACAGAAACTTTGACCTTCATAACCACAACCTTTGAGGCATGTGAGCCATGAGCATTGTTGCTGCCTCCGGAACACTTTTCGGTGCTGCGCAACTCTGCACATATAGCTAAGGTTCTTTTAACCTTATCAAAGTTCTATTGTCCTCCCACTTAACTTTTCCACGAAAAATTCCTTCTAAAAGAAACTTGACGTTCTAAGTGACAAACACTTTTGTCTCCGGTGTTATGGAGGAATACTTAACAAAGACAGGTTCATCCGACTTTGGTTGCAAACATCTTTCTTATGCATAGCATACCAATGTTTAAGAAAAGACAACTTGGGTTTTATCCCAAACCATAACATATGGTGTCATTTCAACGGATTATGATGGAGCTATTTTCAGTGGAAAAACGGTAATCACTAAAGCTTTTAATCTTTAAAATATAATGACAGTTTTATGAATTACACCTTCGATCTTACCATGTCAAACAAGGTTTAATTACATATCTCGAACGCTCCATACTCTTATGGTGTTTCGGAAAAATGCAAATCCACGGAATGATTCCTTAAATCTTAGGTATTATGCTAAACTTGTAACTCAAATATCTTCCTTTATGATCTTATCATAAACTATTTATATTCTTGTTACAATGATTTTGCACTTCATCTTGAAAGTCTTCGAACTTTTCAAATGTTTCATACTTTATCCTTATTAAGTAAATATTCATATATTCACTCATATTTTGGAGAAATCATATGAAGTTGAAATCCATCGCTCTTGACTACACATAATGGATTTCATACAACAATATGTACAAGTTCCAATAAGCTAGTCATTCGTTCCCTTTTGGCCTATGAACGAAGTTTTAATTATCTCTAGGAAAGTTTCACAAGCGTCATTTGATCAAAATCAAATAGACTCCAAAATTCCATCCATATGGAGTTTCTTCATGTTTTCTTTCCAATATAATTTAAACTGCGATGTCACTTCCTAAGTGATCTTTCAATCAATTTGTCTTTCGACATTGTTAGCACTAGTTTTATGGATGTGATTTCTCCAACGAGATTTGAATCATCCATCTTTTATGGATTACGGCAATTATTTTGAACAACCCTTTTGTTCTCATAATACCTGATAAAACAAATCTTGAAGGCAAGCTTTGATGTTTTAACGAGCAACACAATAACCCTTTATTTTTTCTCGATGAACATCATCACATATTCTTTTGCTAGTTACTTAGGCCATTGTAGTTCATGAATTGTGTTGTTTCGTATGACGATTCACACCAACAAATTCAGTATCAAATACTTAAGAACCACATTGTTTAATAAGCAAAGAATATATCCATAACATGTATATCATCTATATACTTAAACTGAACAATTCTAGTCTTTTATTTTCTGCCATATATTTATGAGATTCTCTTTCAGTATTTCCTTTTCTGTTTGAAAGAATCTATCAATATCAATAGTGGAGTCATACATATGACACATAGTCCAAAACATGTATAGTTAAATACCAATGTCTTTGGACTTGCACTTTGAAGTAGATCACCATCATCAAATGTTTGGTGTTCTTTCAAATTCCTTTATTTAGTAATCTTCTTGGTGTAGTAAACATTTTACCTACATCAAATATTCACCCTCATTATGGATTTATCCATGATCAAGCTACTTTTAGCTTGTAACGGTGAATCGCAAGTATAATGTTGCTCTCCAAAACCTTTTGGAGGATTAGGACAACTAGTGTCTCCAACCTTTTGCAAATTCTCATCAAATATGAGAACATGACTTTTGCCATATTATACTCTATCATGTTGCAACCAAAACTTCGTTTGATATCACAATATCTTCCACACATCATGGTTTCTGAAACAACTCTTTCAGATCCTAGATAACCTTGATATTAAGAGAATCCTTTGAATATCAAGAATCATGGAGATAAACATGATACTTATATACTAACACTTGGAATTGTTACTCTTGATTTAATACTAATTATTAAACTTCATGGAGTAACCGGAACTTACTGAAAGTTTGCAATAGGACTTTTAAACTTTAGATTAACACTTCAAAACAATACGATACCAGTTCGTAAAGTAACTAACCAGAATTCTATAGTTCTATCATCTCAATTATAACTAAGCGCAAGGTGGTAAACGGATGCCAATGACTACAACAACTATGCAAATTCACTTTGATTTAGTTTATGATAAATTGAGTTCTAATTAATAATTAAATTAATCTAGGTGAACTCCCACTCAAAACAATATCCCTCACATTGTTTTAGTGATCACACGAACCAAATCCACCACATCAAAACCGATCATCACGAGAGTTGATATAGCTTCAATGGCGAACAATCAACATGTTCATCATATCTACTATATGACTCATGCTCTACCTTTCGGTAATCCGTGTTCCTGAGGCCATGTCTGTACATGCTAGGCTCGTCAAGATCAAACCTTAGTTTCCGTATGAGCAAATCTGGCTTGCTCACGTTGTATACACTTGTAGAATCTAACACACCTGATCATCACGTGGTGCTTCGAAACAACAAGCTTTAGCAACGGTGCTAACTAAGGGTGAACACTTTGTGACTTGAAATTCATGTGCATGAGGGATCATCTTATAATGCTACCGTCGTCTACTAAGCAATACAAGATGCATAAAGGATTAACATCACATGCAATTCATAATATGTGATATGACATGGCCTTTCTTCTTTGTGCTTCCGATCTCCATCTTCTAGCACGAACATGATCTCCATCATTACCGACATTGCATCAAGGTCAATGATGCTTCTCCATGGCTGTCTTCCACCGGCTTCAACTATTACAACTACTTTGAATAGACACGCGGGTCTTAACAGAATTTAAAGACAACCATATGGCTCCTGCCGGTTGCCAACTTACAATAAGGAACATTGCATACATCATATATAATCACAATCATGGCCATATCACATCACAACACACCCTTGCAAAACAAAGTTAGACGCCTCTAATTTACTTTGCATGTTTTACGTGGTTTGGGGCTTTCAATAAGTGTCGTTCTAACTTACGAACAAGAACCACAACATTGATACTAGTATTGTCAATCACCCGTTGTAAATTGAATCTTAACTATGCTAGGAGAAACAGGCACCCGCAAAGCCACTTATGCAATACAAGTTGCATGTCAAGCGTGGAGCAAGTCTCATGAACGATGTCATGTAAGGTTAGCCCGGGCCGCTTCATCCCAACATACCGCAAGATGCAAAGTACACAAGAAGCAATCGACAATAAAAGCATCAACGCCCACAATGACCATTGTGTTCTACTCGTGCAACAGATCTACATATAGACACGGCTCGATACCATCAAGGGGTTCGTAGCATGGAAAACAAAAATTTTCTATCGCATACAAAAAAACAAGCCAAGATCTATCTACTAGATTGTAGCGAGTCGATGGAATAACTTACCCTCGAAGATTCCAGCGATTAACGAGGCAGATTCTCGTGGGTGATGTAGTCGACACTTCCGATCTCAAGATCGCGTGACGATCCTTCCCAGGCTGCGTTCCAAAGCGCTTCCATGATCGGTCACACGTTCGATTTTCGGCGAAGACCTTCCTCTCCCTTGTTCCAAAGAAAAGCGGAGGTTGTAGCACTCTCTCGCGATTCCTAGACAACGGCGTGGTACCTAAGTAGAGGGAGATCCATGAGGCTTCGCCTTAAGCCGGAGCGAGTATGGTGGAGTATGAGAAAGCTATTAGTGGTCTAGGGATTAAACACACCAATTAGAAGGCTCTAAACCGCAGGCTAAAGCAATTAGAAGCTCTAAACCAAAACGGCTCTAAACCGGAGATTAGAGGATAGGAACTTGTGTGTCTAAAGGAGGAGGCCCTGCCCCTCCTTTTATAGGTGGGAGGCTGGCGCGGAGGAGGAGGAGTCCTCCCAACTCGGCCTAGGCTGGTCACGGCTTGGAGGAGAGGGACTCCTCCTCCAAGTTGGTTTCAACCTCCTCTTGCTTGTTTCCCACAGTTTCCTTTTCCACAGCTCTGTTTTAGCTGCTTGACTTTCAAACCGGCGTTTGACTTTCAGTTTTGGAACAGCAAGAACACTTAGTACATGATGCAATCATTCAATGACACATTCATGTACCCTCCCCTGAGTGCTTGGACAATCCGAACCTTCTAGAACATTCCCGATGAAAACACCGAATCATTCCCGAACTCAAACGGGACTTTCCTTATATGAATCTTATTCTCCGGACCATTCCGGATCACCTCGTGATATCCGGATCCCATCCGAGACTCGAACAACATTCGGTCTCTTTCTCATAATACCATAACTACTCAAAACAACGTCGAATCCTTAAGTGTGTCTCCCTACGGTTCGTGAATTATGCGGACATGATCGAGACACTTCTCGAACAATAACCAATAGAGGAATCTGGAAATTCATATGGCTCCACATATTTCTACGATTACTTTGCGATCGAATGAACCACTTACATACGATACCAATTTCCCTTTGTCTCACGATAGTTTACTTATCCGAGGTTATGATCGTCGGTATCTCTGCATACCTAGTTCAACCTCGTTACGATAAGTACTCTTTTCTCGTTCCGTGATATGTGATCCCTTGTGACCCAGTCACATGCTTGAAATCTAATTGGATGACATTCCACCGAGAGGGCCTGTAGTATATCTATCCGTCATATGGATGGACAAATCCCACTCTTGATCCATGTGTTTCAACCAATACTTTCTGAACACTCAATGCCACCTTTATAGCCACCCTGTTACGGTGTGGTGTTTGATGACATCAAAGCATCCATCCGGAAAAGGTGATATGCATGATCTCATGGTCGAAGGAATTAGGTTACTATGTATCAGAAAGCATATAGCAATTGAACTATTGAAATGACTTGATCTTTATGCTACGCTTATCTATAGGAGTATGTCCATCACATCATTCGCCTAATGATATGATCATGTTGTTAATAACATCTCTATATTCATGATCAGGAAACCATGATCATATATTAACCAACAAGCTAGTTTAACAAGAGGCTTTACTAGGGACTCTTATTTTAGTTTACAAATCACACAAGTATTAATGTTTCCGGTTAATACAATTATAGCATGGTATGTAAACATTTATCATAAGTGTGAAGATATGATAATAACCACTTTATTATTGCCTCTTGGGCATATCTCCAACACTCTCCTCCCGCCGTCCTCCTCCCCGCCAGCTGACTCCTCTTTGCTGGCCCACCTCCCGGCCGCCGGACCTCCCCTGCTCGCCTTTGTCCTCCACGTTCCCATGCCCTGTTGCCCGCTGTGGCATCCCGCAAAACCACTACTAGAAAATCGCGTTGAATTTGTGCATTGCATCGTCATCATCATATGTTGTTTGTCAAAACTATTTTCGCAAAGCCCGATTTGTTTTCCAAACGCCCCATCTACATTCAAACACGCAAACCCGGGTCCCCGGATTATTTTGTTTTGTCCGCTGTCGGATTGCAAAAGCGCTGGTTGAATAAATAATTTAATTATATTATTTTTGTGGGGGCAGTCGAAAGGGCCGTTTGACCCGAACGACCACCCCCAGGTTTTTAAATCGGTCCACCTAACCCACCCTATTAATCCTACAGCTACCAACTAACCTACCCAGCCCTCCCCTCCCCATCCCCCCCACCAAACCCCCTCTGTCACCCCACCTCCTCCCTCGCCCTCACCCACTCACACGCCGCCACGTCACCCCCTGAACAAACCCACACCCCCAACCTCTCTCCCCTTTTCCTCTCTCTCTCACCCTCTCAGCTCGCCCCACACGCGGCCGCTCCCCTAGCCACCTGCCTCCCCTGCCGCTGCCCCTCGGTCCCTCCCTGGCCCACGCGCGCCACCCGCCACGCACGCACGCACACACCCCACGCCTGGCCCCACCCCACACGCGTCCCACGCGGCTGCCCCTCCTCCTGGCCGTCTCCTCCCACGCTCCTCCGCCCGACGGCCCTCGTCCCCAACCTCCCTTCTCTCCTTCCCCGCCGCCTCGCTGCTAGCCCCACCTGCCCTTTGCTTCTCCTCCTCCTCCTTCCCGCGGCGGCTCCTCCTCCGGCCCTCTCGTGGCCCTCGCCTGCGTCCACCCGCTCCTACCCCGACCCGCCCGCTCAAGCTCGCCAACCATCACTCGCCGTCCCTCCGCCCAACCGCGCGCCACCGCCGGCGCGCCCGCTAACGACCGGCCGTCGCTGCCTCCTTCCCGGCCGCCTTGCCGCCTCGCTGGCCCGCTGCCCGCCCGCTCATGCCTCAACCGTCCGTCCAGCTCCGCGCCTCCCAGGCGAGCCCGCCGTCGGCCAGCTCCGTCCGCTGCCCGTTCAGCTGCTCGTGCCCCTCCGCTCGGCCACCATGAGCCGCTTCGCCCAGTGCGACCCCTCCTCCGGTGGCTCCTCTGGCGCGTCGCCCTCGAGCACCCGTCCCCGGCTGCCTCTCCCGACCCGCGTCACAGGCAACCCGACCTCCGCGTCCTCGCCTCGGACCATCAGCGCCCGCCTCACCTCCGGTAGCCGCCACTCGTAACGCCGCCCAGCTGTACTGCGGTGACGCCTTGGCCGCCCGCTTCAAGACAGAGGCCCAGTACCTTCCAAGTTGACAAGTGAACAGGTTACAGGTGCACCACATCAACAGGGGACGACAAGTACTTCGTCATGGGCCCAGGTGAGGCAAACCCGAAGACGGTAGACGCGACAAGAACTCCGACAAGGACCATCAGATGCCAAGGTCTTCTTCCCGGACCCGATCCCGAAGAATGACGCCCGGCGACCGAAGCCGAGAACCCCGACACGGACACACCAAGTTCTCCATCGAGGAAACCAAGGCCGTCGACGTGGAACCGTAGAACGCCGAGTGCTTCACCCCGGACACCGAGAACTTCCCCCCTGAACGCCATGACCGTCGACATGACTCGAAGACCACGGATGCGCCAAGATCTTCCCCGTTGTTCGAGAACATTCCGCTGAGACCGACCCCGTCGAACCCCGAACCCCGGAACCCCAAGATCGTCGAACCCTAACGTGTGTGACCCCTTTTTCTCGAACCCTATTTTATAAAAGTAATAACAACCTGTTGCATAATAATCATTCATCTTGCATGCATCCTTGTCTGTGGTTTGGGGGCCTTATGCCGATTCACCTTATAATTAAATATGGGGCTCATATGCGGGCAAATCTAGTCTCATATCGGCCTCATTTAAACTTGTGTAGCGAACCGGTATCTTATCTTGCCTTGTTATAACAACATTTAAATTGCGGGGTAGTTTAATAACATGAAACATCTGAATGATTGTCGGGACCCCGGTTCCTCTTAATATTGACCTAATTGCAACGCACCTTTGCCACGTCATCCATCATGCATGCATCATGCCGATCTTCTGCCGTTGTATTAAATATTGCATCCGGTGTTTCTTCTAGTGTTTTGCTTCTTTGCGGATAAGGCCGTTGAGTTGATGTGAGCTTCGCCCCGATCTTCGGTTGAACCTTCGACAATGTTTTCAGGCGAGCATCTTCCCCTTTCTGCCTATCTTACTTTTATAGTATTTATTCCCTCCTGTTGATCTATTGCTATCTGTGTTGCGATGCTCTAGTTTTCATACCCGTGATATCCCCTGCAGCCTTATATTGCCTTGGACACATCCTAATACCTGCTGTTTGGTAGATAGTTGGACTTGCGTGTCGCTTGCTCAAGTCTTGTTGCGTGTTGTCAAGTGCCACGGATGTTGATGAATTGCCGCATGTTGATGTTGGAGCTGATCTTAGTTTTACTTATCGCTCACTTTAATTCTGTTTAACAACTAAAATTGAAGTAAGCGAGGCATCGTGGGTGATAGATAATATTTGGTTTAACGCCCACTTGTGTCCCGTGGGACCCGAGTACTTGATACTGTTCCTTGATTTATCGCGCTATCCACATCCGGAGGTATATGGGACCCCCAGCCGAGCTTGATTCATCTTATTTCTAGGGCCACAAACTAGTTTGAGGTTTTATTTACGATCCTGTACTTATGCCATGCTACTTATGTATTTACGATTGTGCGAGGAGCACACTTATCATTTAGGATCGGGACGATTCATGTGTCGACAAGCCCACCACACTTTCGGGTTCCCGATCGTTCACCGCTCTACCCAAACCTTAAGTCCGTCTCGGGCCGGCGGCTTATGATTCTACTTAAGGGTGGCCCCAAATAAATCTGAATCCTGTGATTGTTCAATGTGAAAGCCTCGTTGGGTTTTGATTTGGTTTTCCGAGGTTGATCGAGCGTGTGTTGCTATTGGTGCACCCGCCGGGTAAAACTTTCAAAGCCGTGTCGCGGATATGGACGACTTGGAGCACAGTATCTCGATCATAGACAAGCATAACTAAAGTTTATTGCTATAAATTTGACTTTATAATGACTAGTAATTAGCTTCCCTCTACTGGACTGGCTCAACACTCATGCCCGCAATTGCTTGTTTGGAGTGTCGCTTGCGACCATTGCACCTGACTAGTAAGTATTGCAACTACAACGGAATGGCTGAATAAAAGTACCAACAACTGCTGGGTTTTGGGTTTATCTCATGCTATCTGTATCTGATTAGTAATTGTTGCAACTATAATGGAATGGTTAACTAAAAGTGCCCACTGCTTATTTTATCAGGACGATTACCTAAACCTGACTAGTAAAGTGCCGCAACTATAACCGAATAAGTAAAACTGCCAACCGTGTGAGTTCCTCGGTTGACTTCCTCGTTTGGTCTCGAGGGGGAAACGCCAGGATGGGTTTGTTTGATGATAGTGTCAGGTTGGTTCCGGATAGGTCCATCTTACCCCCTCTGATTGCCGCCAGTTGTATCGAGTCTCTATAGGTTGTTTAGCGCATGCTGCCGCTTCAGTCCACCATACCTATGTAGGCGAGGACTGCCGAATTCTAGCCTCGCCGTGTACTGGCCTCAGTACTGACGCTCCTTCTTTTTCCTTTGCCCTTTGTCGGCACCCCTTTTGTCTAATCAGGTTTTGAGATCGACGTCGTTAGTAGGGTTACCCTTCCGGCTTGGCCTGGGCAGGGTTATGGACGCCATTGGTTATTCTTCAGGGCTCTTAGCCCCATTTGCTTCTTGTCCGTAGTCGGACGCTCTACCGTTTTCAAGGTGATTTGGATCTTGTATATTATATCTGTATTCTTGACTCTTTGAGTCATTGTATATATCTGCTCGTGGGTCCCATCGAGGACTGTTGTGTAATGTTATTACTTCGTTTTCCACCCGCACGAAAGTGCCTGGTGGGCACCTTTGAATCGTTTCTATGCGGGTTTGGCGAGTTTTGCTAAAACTTGCATAGGTCCGATTCTGAGGGTGTTACACCCGCCGCCGGACCTGCTGCCCGCCGGACCTGCTGTCCGCCGCCAAGACGCCTTATCTCGCCCCCGGCCGACTAGTTCCAGTCCAAGGTGAGGCCACTGTTCTGATGTGGGATGCCATACTGCTAGCAAATTTTATTGATTTCAGATGCGGTACTGCTAATCTGTGCTATGAAATTTGGTATTGTTAGATGTTGTACTGCCATATAATTTCATACATGTATTTCTTGATGTGGTGTTGCATGAAAATTTGATGTCATTTGTGGTATTGATATACAATTTGATGATGTTTGCTGCTAGTAATGTGAGATTATTTGCTGCTAATAATGTGTTGGTCTTGCTGAAATTATGTTGCTTGTTGTAGTATTGCTACGTGTTGGTCTTGCTGAAATGTCGAAGATGGTTTGGGATCCAAACCATACTAGAGTTTTCTGTGACATTTGTATGGAGGAAGTGAACAGCAACAATAGGGATGGGGGTTGCTTGAGTAGAAAGGGGTACAAAAATCTTGGAGACAAATTTTCCAAAAAAAACAGGGTAAAGATTAACGCAAAAACAATTCAAGAACAAATGTGATGCTTTAAATAAGGATTACACGGGGTGGATGGAACTGCAAAATGCGACCGGGCTTGGTTGGGATCCTATAACAAAAACTATGGATGCAGATGATGATTGGTGGAAGAATCACATAGCTGTAAGTTACCATCTTTTATACTTGCCTTTCCTTTGTATATGTTATTATGATCATCGGACTGATCTCTCTATTATGTTCTTATTTGCAGATTAGCCCTGACCATGCAAAATTTAGGAATGGGCCACCTCCCAACTTGGAACAACAGGATGTTATGTTTAGGAAGGCACATGTCACAGGACAATCAGCTTCCATTGCAGGCCAGGAAGAAGGAAATGGCAATGAGGCTCCAATAATGCTTGATGATGATACCTCGCCTTCCAACAATGCAATAGCGAAACACAAGCATGTAGAGAATGAAATGGGAACGGGGAAACGCAAGCATGTGGAGAAGGATTTTTTTCTCGGCTTACAACAATGCACTGAACACAATTGTATCAAGGCACACTAAAGGAAGTTCTAGCAGTAAGGATGATCAGATCCCAACTATGAAGGAGTTTTTAGGAATGGTTCGAGATTGTGGAGCGAGTGAAGGAACTGCTATCATGTACACTGCTGGCAAGCTATCTATGAACAACGATCATAGAGAGGTGTTCACAGCATTTGCAACAACTGCAGGCAGGCTCGATTGGCTCCAGAGGACACATGATGAGATGAACAAGTAGATGTATAATTGTTTTGTTGTCATTACAGAACTTGCGGCTACTATGTATCCGTTGGAGACTACTTGCTATTATTCTTTCTCTATTTATTTTGTCGAGACTATTTGTGATCATTGTAAAACATTTGCTGATTGTTGTGTGAAACATTTGATGATTGTTGCATGTATAGTCATTATTGTGTGAAGCATTTGCTGATTGTTGCATGTCTAGTAATTATTTTGTGAAGCATTTGCTAATTTTGACATGTTCTTATTATTTTGTAGATGGATGGTGGTGGTGATGATCGTGACTATGAACTAGAAAAGACACGGCAGTTGCTCAGAATGGTGCATGACCTTGCCGTGTTGGGATATTATGGTAATCTCTATAGTCAGAAGTACTTGAATAAAGAACCTAGGGGTTTTTTGAAACAAACTGGTCTTGAATGGGTGAATGAACAACTTGGAAATACGAAAAGATGCTACAACATGTTTAGAATGTATCCTGATGTGTTTCATGCATTGCACGACCTTCTAGTTTCTAGCTATGGGTTAAAGTCAACTAGAGACATGTCATCTGTTGAATGCCTAGCTATGTTTCTATGGATGGTTGGAGGACCACAGTCATTTACCCAAGTTGAGAACCATTTTTGTCGTTCAACTGAAACCATTCATAGGAAGTTTCACATGGTTTTGGATTGCTTGTACAAGTTGGGTAAGGATAACATAAAGCCAGTAGATCGAGAGTTCAAGGATGTGAATCCAAGACTTCAAGATGCACGCTTCTGGCCTCATTTCAAAGATGCCATTGGCGCCATAGATGGCTCGCACATTATAGTTGAAGTACATGCATAAGAGGTGGTTGACCATACAGGAAGGCATGGTTACACATCACAGAATATTCTAGCGATATGTGACTTCGATTTGAGATTCACCTTTGCTGTTGCTGGATGGCCTGGTTCGGCGCATGATACACGCATTCTACAATGCTCCATTGAGAAGTATCCAATAGAGTTTCCAACCCCTCCTAGTGGTAATATTCTATATCTTTGTCTACATGGTACACACATAGTTGCAAATGCATTGTTGTTGATGTCTGATTTTTTTCGTTCATGTGCAGATACATATTACCTTGTTGATTCTGGTTATCCAAATAGAAAAGGGTTCTTAGCTCCTTACAAGCAGAACACATACCACATACCAGATTTTCGTCGAGAAGGGATACCAACAAATAGGGAAGAGATTTCCAACTATCTACACTCATCGCTCCGGAATGCTATCGAGCATGTCTTCGGTATATTGAAAAAACAAGTGGCTCATATTGAAGTATATTCCTTCATACGGTCTGGTTACTCAGAAAATAATTATTCTTGCTTGTATAGCACTTCACAATTTTATTAGAGACTCCAACTTACACGACAAGCGGTTTGATCGGTGTGATGCAGATGAGGACTACCTTCCTAAAGTCCAAAGGCAATCAGTAACATCAGTCGGTGATACTGCTCCGAGTGGACTACACACAGTAGTGCGGTGACCCAGCATACCACTGCATGTGTAGTACATTATAGTCATTGACATGACATCCACAGAACACCGTTCCATAAATATCACATCCCTCAGAGTGGTACAACAGAAACATTGCGGGTCCATATCGCAAACATGCACACATTATTATTATTATTATTATTATTATTATTATTATAATACCGGAAGTTCAAGACTTCCAAAAGATTCAACTTACAAACCAAAATATAAGTGTTTTGGCGGAAGTTTCAAATTTAAAACTTAAACTCCACATTGAGCTCAGGAAATTATTGCTATATATTGTTCATGATGCTCGGCTCAAGTGGTTACTAGAACTATAGTAAATAGTCGGACTCCTGGAACTCTCCTCCGTAGACGATGTCGTAGTCCTCCCCTTCTACGGCTCCATACAAGTTGGGCTCTTCATAGAAGACCTCCTCTTGACTCTCAGATGCATAAATTAGAGTATCTTCAGGATTCTCAGAGTCTAAGCAAGGATTCAAAGGAAAGGATGAGTAACAACGTTACTCAGCAAATTCATTATATGCAAGGTAGGAAGTTTTATGCTCTATCTACCACCTCGGACTATCAGTCGTTGGTACTATGCAATTTTTTGTAAATCTTTCTTCAAAGGTTGATTTTATTATGAAAATCTATGACCACCAACCTTCACATGTTGACCAGAACTTTCATGGAGTTCCTTTCCTGCCGCGTTCGTAGCTCCTTCCCGAAACAGGGAGTAACAAGTTACAATTCTTACACTCTGTAGAGGTGCGTTACTTATCCCATGAGAGATCAACTCCTTGTTGCACAACCGGGCATACTTTCCCGTCCACAATTCCATGATGTGGGGCCCAGTAGTTGGTCCAAGCCAATCACTGCCCTCTCTGCGACCTCATATGTCTGCACGATCCTTCGGGCTGACTCACCTTCGTTAAGCCCCCTTTCGGGCAGGATAAAACCCTAATGAGTTCCCGAAGACTCTATGACCTAGTGATGCCCGAATTAGTACCATTTACATGGACTATCTCCCTAAACACCATTCATAGATAATCTAGACACCAAAAGTGTGGGGCGTAAGGGTGCCCACCCATATGTTGGATCCACAGAAGGAATCACAACGTCACGTTAAGGTCGTCTTGCCTCCATACAAGAGGAAAAGGATACAACAGACTTCTCCGTTCCATTCCAAATCTCATGGTTAACGCGTAATATACGGCACTAGAATCACTGATGTCATGGGTTATTAACTCCTAATTGTTCATCATTAGTGCAAGTAGAACTCTAAGTTCTATTGCTCCATCACATCATCACTTAGGATGATATCTAAGATTTAGTATCTTGAGAAAATAATGTTTTCTTTTTCTATAGTATAGATGATAATAGACAATTTGCAAATACTTTGATAAAGACTCTTCAAAGGACATGAGAAAGTGATGAACTTGCCTTGTGATTGCAAGGTAGTGAAGTCTGATGCTTGCAATGGACCTTGAGCTTCTATGTCTACAAAAACATCATTATTGCTCGGTAAGGACAATATTTAAAGAAGCAAAATTATTATGCAAAGTAATGTAATGCATCATTTAACTTGATATGCTTTCTCTCCATTATTAATAAAATTCTTTTTAATAATAAAGGATTTATAAAGATTAATTTTTAATATTTATAATAGAATATTGTATTCTTTTATTTTATTTTCCTTTTATTTGACTTTTATTGATTTAATAATCCTTTTAAGAATTATCACTTAAATATCAAAAAATGTTATTAAATATTTGTTTAGTATTTTTCTAAAATACTACAATATTAATATATAATTAAAGTGATTTTTATTTAATTTTTATCATCTTTCAATAATTTTGTAAAATTCCATAAGGAATATATAAATTACAAAATTCTTAATAAAATTTATATGTCTAAAATTTTATATCTTAATTTATTTGGATAGTTTGGATTATTTTGAATCCAAAAATATTTTATTTATAATTTTTAGACTTTTATTTCATTTTCTAGAATTTAGTTAAGTTTAGGGGCATTTTAGTCTTTTCCTATTTATTAAAACAGATTCTAAATGAATTGGGCTGGCCTTTTGGGTTTATTGGGCCCTTGTGGCCCAATAGGGCATGGTCAAAACAACCACTCGAAGGGTTTTCGACCCACCCAGCCCACTCACTAGCTGTCTCCTCTCTCGAGCTCACCCCTCTCCTTCTCCTTCCCCGACCCCGTGGTCAGTGGTGTCGCCGCCGGTGATTACCACCGTCGTGGACCGCCCTGGCCGCCGCCGTGGTGAAGGAAGAGGTTATCGACTCCGCTCTTCCCTCCTGTCCAACTGGATTTGTACATGGAGCTCTCATGCGACAGATCGATGCCGTCCCGAACCCTAGGGTTTGGGGTTGGTGTGGATCCTAGCGCCGCCTCTGCTGTCGTGCGCCGTGGTGATGCTCCTCGCCTCCAAACATGGCTATGGTCACTGCTGTGGCGTTGTATGGGTCGCAACGCCCCCTGGGGGTGCTCCCCGTGCCGCCATGGTCGTCGGCCACCTCTACTTCCTCTTCTAGTCTCCAGCGAGGACCTTTGGTGAGTGCTTCCTCTCCTCTTGAGCTCACTGTGCTAGGTCATACTATGCTAGCTGTTGGTAGTGACCTTTCTGGTTACTGTCTTGTCCTGATTAAGATGATTTGCTCCATTTAGGGTTCATATCCTATTGTGGATTAGATACTGATGAATGGGATCGTGTGTTGATGGTCCCTAAGCATGCTAAATGATTGTTAGTTGTGGTTTGCTGCTTAAGATGAATTGTGGTGGTGCTAGTGGCTTATCAGATGATTCCATGGATTAATTTTTATGTGGTCAGATGATCAAGTTGCTTTAGAAGCAATACTTGGGAATCTTGTGGTTTACTGTTTCACCACTGTCATTACTTGGTTAATGACAATGAGTGTTGTGTGATGAAATCACTGTATTAACACTTGTTGGATTAAGATTTTAGATGTAGTTTGAGATCAAATGGTTTCAAACAGTAAAGATATACATAGGGCTTTTCTTAATTATGATTCCTGTGATGACATGAAAATGATTTGTAGTTGTTTGGTTGAATCTGTGAAGATTGAATGCTTAATTGATTAGTGTAGAACTGTTCTTGTGACACCATCTTTGTATGGCACACAAGATTAGATTCTATTTCTTGATTTGGTTTGGTGCAAGCTTAAGATGAGTTTGGCATTAAAGATAAATAGAAATGTTCCTTTCTTAAATCCCTAAGACCAATGATGTTGGTCTGAGGTTTAGGGATTAAGCTTTATCTAGTTGATTCATATGGATGGTTCTGGTAGTGGTACCAGCTACTGTTTCTTGAATCAAAGCTTGAAAAAAATGATGGTAGGCTTGATCATTTGTATAGATCAACAGATTAAATTCTAAGGTGCTACTCTTATCTTAGATATGTGCCTAGAAGTTAAATCTTAGCTATATTCATTCTTGAATTGAAATATAGCTTGATAGCTAAATCAATGATGTTGTTCTGATATTTAGTTGGATCCTTGTACTTTGTTGTTTGCTTTTAAATTTTAAAACCTCAATGATGGATTCACCCCACTTGGGTGCTTTCTGAGAGTTTAAATAAGTGTCAGATCATGTATGTTTGTCTAATCTTAGACAGATAGATCATTTGATGGTCTATTTACTCACCACTGTCACTTGATGTTGTGGTTGCTAGTGGTTGATCTTGTGGTAGCTTGATCTGGTGCTCCCCTGGTATTTCCAGCTCCTGGCTTGTCCTTGATCTAGCCCATCATCTCCTGATCCTGATGGCTTGACCTTGGTCTTGCTATCCACCTGATCTTCCCCCTCCTTATGTCACCATCCTGGTGATGTGATCCTGGGCTTTGGTTGGTTTGATCTAGCTTGGCTTCGTTTACAACGGTCAGTGCTTGGTTTAGTCTTTGGTGATGTGCTTGGTGTAAGAGCAAAGGAATGATGTGGGATTGGTTTCCCAGGCTGTGTTGAGTTTGGTGTGGTTGTCTTCTTGCTTTGTGGTGTTGACAACACACCATGTCTTGCTTATTACTTTCTTTGCACATATGTGATTATGTTCAGAATTTTGAAAGTTACTTTCATCTGGTTACTTCTACTTGGCTAGTGAAACTTGTCCCTTTTTATAAGATTACTCAATGATGAACCTTGATCAGTGCACTTCACTAACAAGTCTGAGAGTAATATAATTTTAACCTTAACTTTCTTTATTTTTGTTTGTGTTTGTTTTGCAGGTACCAGACTTGGGAATTCAAGATTTTAGTTTAGGTTTTCTTCTTTATTTGTAGAATAGTCATATGTAATATTCTTTATTCTTTTGTAAATTTTAGTTCTACCCTTTTGTAATCTTTATTTTATTATTTTGTAATAAAGATTATACTATTATCAAAGAAATAATATTCTTTATTCATTTATTATTGTAAGAATTGTGGATGATTTTCATAAGTTACATTTTTCTGTAACTTATTTATTGAATGAAAATATAAAATGGAGATTCTTATTCTTAATTACTTTCTTTATATAAAGTTTGAGTTATTATTGTTTAACTCTTAATTGAATCAAATATTCAAACATTATTCAAAATTCTTTTGAATTATAATTCAAAAACTCAAGTTTTAAATTCATATTTCATTCCCCAAAACACATAAATCCACAAAGATCATATCAAAGTCTATAGCAATCATCCTTCAAGACTAAACCTATTCTCAAAGTATGAAAGAAACCTTGATCACTTTAGGTTTTTATTTGGCGAAAAATTTACCCACATTTTCACAGATGAATGCATGCAACATTTCAAATTCCTAAATCTACCATCCGTTAGTTCCTAAATGCTGGGATGTTACAAGTAGACATGAACTCAACGCGTGATCGCATCGCTGCTGCATTATACAATGCTAGAAGAAGATGATCGGTTTGATCGGTGTGGATGTATCTATATTTATTATGCGACTATCTTTATTTGTTTAATGGTTGGATATGTATTTTGGACAAACCAATATGTGACATATGATATGTAATAATAACATATGCGTTTATACACTTCAATAGTGAAGTTTACGTGTTATATTAATTATAGGGACATTACAGACAATTTCATAGCACACAGCCAGACATCCAGCCAAGTTGCCAAACAGTCAAACTCAGAGAAGTAGTTTTTCCTGCACAGCTGCACAACCAACCACGGCTAGCCCACCACAGCCCAAACAAACAGGACCTAAGATGAACTGATCCAAGTGAAGTCCTACCGTGTTGAAACATATGATTTCTTAGATATATCGTCAAGTCTGAAGGAGAGGCATCAATAAATGGGCAAAGAAGATTTATAACCTCTCGAATAAACCCATGTTCTTGGGTAGTTTTCCTTTGACAATTAGTCTAGATTTTTTAAGTATATATAAATTGGAAAATAAGTTTTTGGTGTTGTGAAGATATGTGTGGAGTAGGTCCTATCCGCCTTTCCATTTTCGGGAGACACCAAGTAAGAGCACCTCCACTATGGAGCAAATTTGGAGTGAAGCTAGAGCTGTTTATGCCAAGATTTTTGCAATTGAACTATTGGGAATGTTGAATTTAACCATTGCGAGAGAGAATCTAATAGAGTTACTCATTTTTTAGCTAGGGAGTGTTTTAGTTCTAAAGTCTCTTATAATTGGGTCGATAATCCCCTAGCTTTTTTTGCAAACTCTCCTAGATGATGTAACAATTATTTAAGGGGTTGCAAGTTTCAGACGCAATCTTTTTCCTTACCAGTGTACCTGAGAGGACTGAAAGGTTTTAATAAGGCAGCTTGCATGCTTAATATATAATGGTTGATTTATTTTAAAAGGTAAGAGCACCTCCGCTCAGGGCATCTCCACCAGGCTGGCCCAACCGTTCCGTTGGCATCCGAACGCGTCCAAGCGAACTGGCAGACAGTTGGACGTCGTCCCAGCGGGGCAACCTATCCGGGTATACTCGCGCAGATCGACTTATCCATGCACCAAATTTGGGCCTCGGTTGGGTCGGCCCGAACAGCACGCTTTTCCTCCTGCATCCTCCCACTAGTTCGCCTGGGCCTCTATTCAGTGGCACAAGCGACACTCTTCTCCCCTAAACCCTCGCCCTACATATCTTGCGGCCTGAGCAGGCACAACCGTTGCCACTGCCACTGCCCGCCGTCGCCCCCGCGATATCGAGTAGCACCGCATGCCATGCATGTTGCCAGAGTTGAGCGTGTCTATCCCGCCGCCCCAGCCACCGCCATTGGACTGGACACGCGACGGCCTCTCGAGTGCGTCGCACACAACCTGCTCGGTCTTTTGCCTGACCGCGGTTGAGTTATGTTCCCCAATCATTTCTAGGTTACCTAGTCCCCGTGGGAGTTGGCATGGCCATTGATGGCCATATACTTTAATAGATGGGTAGCAGCCGAAGGGCAATCGAGTTCTTCTACAAGAATTTTGTCGAGTCATCGTCCAAAGAGGAATTCGACGGTGAGACCGAACTTCTACTGGCCGCTGCACAGATGGTGCACGACCACTACCTCCTGCCCTCACGTAGAGGTGGCTCGGCGAAGTGGCGCAAAGCCAACCATAAACGTGACCGAGAAGCTGGCCACATACGCCTTTACAAGGAGTACTTTCACCCAACTAATTCGGTCTTCAAAGAGAAGGCATTCATTCATCGCTATCGGATGTATAGGAACCTGTTCTTGGACATTCTCAATGGGGTGAGGGAGTACGATGACTACTTCGAGGCCAAGTACGATTATACCGGTAAGATTGGCTTCTCCTCTTATCAGTAATGTCTTGCTGCCATTCGGCAGCTTGCATATGGAGTGCCTGGTGATCTTCTCAACGACTACATGCGCATGAGAGAGTCCACATGTCATGAGGCCATGTACCGGTTTTGCAGCATAGTTATTGCGGCGTTTAGCAAAGTTTACCTGAGATAGCCAAACATCGAAGACACTGCCCTCCTTTTGTTCATCAACGAGAGTAGGGGTTTCCTGGGATGCTTGGAAGCATTGACTGCATGCATTGGCAGTGGAAGAACTGTCCTTTTGGTTGGAAAGAGCAGTTCAAAAAGCATGCAAGGCTGTTGCATCACAGGATCTATGGATTTAGCACTCCTTTTTTGGCATGGCCAAATCAAGCAATGACATCAATGTGTTGCAGTGGTCTCCGGTGTTTGCTAGGCTGGCAGAAGGCAATGCCCCATAGGTTTTCTATGAGATCAATGGCAATCCATATGAAATGGGTTACTATCTAACTGACGGTATTTATCCCTCCTAGGCCACCTTTGTGAAGACAATCCACAACCCCAGAGTTGAGAAATGCAAGAGATTTGGGAAAGAGCAAGAGGCCACTAGGAAGGATGTGGAGCGAGCATTTGGTATGCTTTAGTCAAGATGGGCTATTGTTCGATACCCTGCTAGAACCTAGAGCATGGAAATGATGTGGGATGTGATGACTGCTTATGTGATCATGCACAACATGATCATCGAGGACGAGCGTGATGACGACGTCTTGGATCAAGCCTGAGATTTTAGGGTCAGTTGGTTGAGCCAGATCCAGGTGTAGTGTCTTGGGAAGATTTCATGCAAGTGCATGAAAATTTGCATCACAGGCACACCCATGACCGACTTTCAACTAGATTTGGTTGAGCATATATAAGCTCATGCGGGAAACCAAGTTGGTTAACCCCTTATTTGTTTCTTGTAATTTGAATGACGTTGGTTATTTTTTATCGAACCATGTGAGCGTGAACTATTCATATGTAAGTACTATTTTAATTTGATTATCTAATCTAGTTTATTTGCTTGTCAAAATATACATTTTTCTATGTACTTTGTGCTAATTCTGCTAAATGATGAATATCTCTGGCCAGCACTAGCGAGACACAAACAAATGGGCCGTGTCGTTGGGTACGGCTGTCCGGACAGGTCGGACCACGACCCAAAAGTGACTGCGGACCGACCCAAACATACAGAAACGTTTTGTTTGGATCGGTAGTTTGGGTCGGCCTGGTGGATATTTCCTTAGCCCCCGCGGACACCCCTAGGCCCATTTTCGGCTTAATCCGGCGAAATCTTCCCTAGACAACACCCTAGGAGCCCGAAATTCGCCGGGTTAGGCCAAAAATCCATCCAGCAAACTCGGGCTGAACTCAGCACCCCGGGGTTCGCCCGGGAGCGCCTGATGGAGAAAAACATCGAGCGGGCCTGGGATGTGGACGACAGAAGCTGATTTCCCTCCTTTTTCTTTCCTTTCCCTCCTTTTCACACCAACTCGACGGCGAGCTCCCGCCAACTCCCTCCATTTCTCCACTTCCCTCCACTTCCCCCACCTCCCCTCACTGCCTTCCCCTTATCGGTGCCGCAACCATGACGCCGAAGAGATTCAATGACCCGAGGCCCGTCGCCGGTGCCACCGACGCAGCTGTCAAGCCAAAGAAGCCGACGAATCCCAAGGAAAATCCCAAAGGCATGAGCAACACAGAATGGGTGAAGCCTGTGACGAGGAGGAAGGTGGAGAACGACAGTCGTCAGGATAGAGAGAAGAAACAGAAGGCGAAGCACGAGGCCCTGGCGCGGGCGGAGGAGGAATCTCAGGCACACGGGTTGTCACACGCCGGCCCTGACGCACTACACATTGTCCCCGCAAGCCATGTTCCAGGAAGCCAGCACCCATGCCACGCCGTGCACAAGGTTCTCACCGCCGGAGTACGAGGGCAACCAGCTAGGCGGCTTCAACCCCAACACTGTCTTCCCCGGGATGTCGCCTGCCCTCCGCCGTGGGCCTCTCCATTAGTTCAGCACCAATTCTGCCGGTGCAGGAAGCATGTTCGACGGAATGCCGAGCAAATCTGTCATGCACGACATGATCGTGTCTGGTTCGGCCGTCGCAACTTTGGCTCCAGGGTACTTCACCCAGGAGGAAGTCGGCACAACCTCCGATAGCAACCTCGACACACAAGGTTTCAACGCAGACTAAGACCGAGATGAGGAGGAAGCGGAAGCATACGAGAAGGAAGAAGAGGCCGAGGCCGAGGCCAACCTGGAGGAGGTTTCGGTGAGATGCAAGGGGAAGAACAAGGGCGCGTCCGCGGCGGCAGGAGAAGCCCGCATCAAGTGGGTGGAGAAGAAGGACGAGTGCCTCGCCAAAGCATGAAAGACTGTCTCCATTGACCCAATTAATCACCAACGCAAACCAAAACTCCGAAACCTATTGGAACAGGATCAAGTTTGCCTTTGATGAACACAAACTTTGTGATCCTCAATTCAATAAGATTCACATGGATCACTATGAGAAGGCCATGGCTACCCATTGGGGACTCATCCAACAAGCCTGCAACAAATGACATGTGGTACAAGAGGAGATTGAGAATCACCCAGAGAGCGGCGCCAACTTCGAACATCAGGTAAACTCTTCGCCTGCCGCCTACTTTCTCCCAAGATTGGAACAACCTACGCCCAAACTCGCCACTCTATTCACAGATGAACCATGCATCCAGCCTCTTTCACGACGACAATAATGGTCAGGACTTCAAGTTCCTCCATGTCTACTCGCAGATCTCGGGGTGCCAGAAGTGGAGGGATGTGCGCACGTATCTTGCCAGAGGAAAGGACGCCGTGTACAAGCCAGATGATCCGGCGCCGCGAGCGTCCGAAGGTCGGCCTGAGCTCGGACAAAAGAAGGCCAAGGAGCTCAAGGCCAAGGGACCGCCCATCGGAAATATCCAAGCTTGCATGGCGGATGCCAAGACCCACGTCGCGCAGCGGGACAGGAAGTTCGACAAGAGGTGGAGGGTGATGTTGCAGAACCGAGCGTCAAGATCGACCTCCTCAAGACCAATATCGCGGCGAAGAAGAGGAACACTGATCTGGAGTTCTTGATGGGGGCGAACACGGCAGTGATGGACGACCAGGTCAAGGCGTGGTACATGGCCGAGCGCAATGCCATCCTGAGCGGCCTATAGGTGTCTTCCACTGCGGCACCAACACTGACGTCGAGCTCTGCCCCAACCTCCTCTTCTTCATCCCAGCCGTGGTCCATGCCTGAGAAATCGCCAACCTACCTCCGCCATCATCATGGAGGCCGCCGTCGAGGAGCCTACCTTCTAATTGCCGTAGTTTGGTCGCCGGACTCTGTTTTATTTGTCGTCAAACTCTTGGATTTGATCACGTTTTGGTGGCGGGAAGAAAACGTCGTTTTTTTTATCTATAGGGGCTGGTCCTTAGGGGCTTGACTAAGAGTTGGCGTTCCCAAAAGCCAAACGTTCAGCCGATCCGGAGAAATAATTCGGTCAGATTTTGGCCTAGGAACCTCCAAGCGAGTGAAGATTCTCAAGGCCTCATTGTTTGTCCACGACGCGCTCATGACTGATAAGGATCTGGTTAGGGTTCTTTGAGCACATGGTATAGGCCCTTGGCAATAAAATACTTAATTACTCGGTCTGATTCAGAAATATAAAACATTTTAAGTTTGTGAATTAAATATATCTAGACATCTTTTAGTTATAGGTTTATAGAGGTTCGCAGGGAACCTATACACTAAAATACGTCTGAATATGTTAATTTTACAAAGCTAAAATGTTTTATATTTCTAAATGGAGGAGTAACAAGTACGGATCCGTTCAAATTTAACATAAAAACGGCCACTGATTCACAGGAACGCATTAGCAACGAGCGGTTCGATATTACTTCCTACAGTGGAGCGACACAAGCAACAATAGGCTCCATGCCAGTGATACTACTTACTCCCTCCTTCACTACTACAAACATCTTCCTATATTAATCTCAAAAATACTTATATTAGGGAACTGAGAAAGTACTAGATAGCAGAGTAAGCAACAATTCAGCACCATGGCAATGATTTGATCGAAAATGCCTTCTCATACGTATCGAAGTACACATCTTTGTTCACACACAACTCTGGAGGCCATGCAGCATCTGCCTCCTCTTTCGAATCGAATCTCCGATGTTGGAAAGCACAAAACGGTGGATAACACCAATATTGCTTGGGCACTGGCCAACTGTCAGTCAACATTTTTTTTTTACAGAAGGGACGGTCGGTATGTCAGTTTACTGAATTTGCACGAAACAAGCATAAACAAAGAACATTTGAATGCGTACGAACCTGTCTGAACCACCGTTAGCATCGGTATCCGCAGCACTATGCCTACAGAATCAACAAACAATAGTTTTAACATCATATGACTGAACTAGATTAATTAACGAGAGAGAACCGCCTAATGGCTTAAGCTTTCAACCTAGACCTTGTTTGGGAACATATAACATTGATAAGAAATATCACATGATTGGAACCTAAACAGGAAATTTAAAAGTGATGCGCTCTGAATTGTTGGAACGGGTCCTAAAATTTCAGATATTGTTCTTTCATTTCCTTTTGATGCATCTTGCTTTGAATTTCCTGTGCTTTTACTGTAAACCTCCAAACATCTCAGTTAAACAATTCCCCGAGGCTTTCACAAACTTGAACAATGCGGTCCGGGACGCCGGGGGATTAGAACCTCAGTAATAAGCAGATAACAACTTGAGGCTTCCACAAACTTGAATAATGTTCCCTCCCTCACTTGATCTTACGAACTGCAAACTAGGAATTCAGAGACAATGACAAGGGGAATTTTTGTGCTGCGTACTACGGCTGCAGCTTTTTTGTCTTTCTCCTTTTATTCACCAAGGGAACGATTGTGCCTGACTACACGATGCCCACATCTGGACGTGCCATCCCACGTCCCAGGCTATCAGGAGTACAACGCAAGGATCGGGTCAGCTAACTGAAAACAGAATCCTATCTATCTTGACCCTAGAAAATAGCTGAAACTACTAACTAAAGAAACCCACGCTAACTCTGAACCTAATGACTCTCTGACAGTAGTAAAACAGACTAAAACGACTAGATTATTCAACAAACTCCTCCTAATCTAGTTATCCTTCACCTTGATGATGCCGATGCGGCGGCGCAGCTCCTCGAACTGCACGTGGCCGAGTGCCTTCGTCATGATATCGGAGAGCTGTTCTTCAGTGCGCACGAATTGGATGATGATGTCTCCATTGTCCACGCACCGACGAATGTAGTGGTAGTGTGTCTGAATGTGTTTGCTCCGGTCGTGAAAGACCGGATTCTTCATCAGCGCAATCGCTGATTTATTGTCGACGCGCAGCTCAGTTCTGCGCCGTCGTGGCCAAGAAGCTCTCCATGAAGCCGCTTCAGCCACACTCCCCGGCATGCCGCGCCCGTGGCGGCCACTTACTCCGCCTCGCAAGAGGAGAGCACGACGATCTTCTGCTTCGTCGACTGCCAGGAGATGGGACACCGTCCATAGAAGAACAGTACTCCACTGGTGCTCTTGCCGTCATCAACGTCGCCGGCCATGTCAGCGTCGTTGTACCCGATGAGCTCGGCCTTGGCGCCTTGGCGAGTATAGAAGCATCCAAGCGTGCGCGTACCCGAGATGTACCGCAGCAGATGCTTCACCGCACTCCAGTGCTCACTCGACGGTGCCTCCATGAATCTGCTCAAGTAGCCCACCGTGAAGCAGATGTCGGGGCGTGTGTGGACGAGGTAGCGGAGCCCCCCCCCCCCCCCAACAACGCTGCGGTAGAGCTTGGCGTCCACAGCATCACCGCACCCCTGCTTGCTTAGCTTTAGGCGCGGCTCCATAGGCACAGATGCGGCATTGCAGGAGCCCATGCCAATCTTGTCGAGCAGCTTGTCTGCACACGCAGACTGGCAGAGGCGGATTTGGCCTGGCTCCTGGACCACCTCGATTCCGAGGTAGTAGGACAGCAATCCGAGATCACTCATCCTGAAGTAGGCCATCATCTCCTTAAACTCACCAATTGCAGGTGTGGATGCGCCGGTGATGATTAGGTCGTCGACATAGACGCCCAGAAGGAGGCGAGTCCCATCCTTGCAGCGTGTGTACACTGCGGGCTCGAATGGGCACTTGGTGAAGCCTAGCGCAGCGAGGCTACCGTCGAGCTTCGCGTTCCATGCGCGCGGTGCTTGGCGCAGGCCGTACAACGCCTTGTGGAGGCGGAGAACCTTCCCCTCAGATCCGCGCTTGACGAATCCTAGGGGCTGAGCGACGTACACCTCCGCCTGGAGGTCGCTGTTGAGGAAGGCCGACTTGACGTCGAGGTGGTGCACCTCCCACCCCTCCTGAGCAGCGACGGCGAGTAGCAGCCGCACCAAGGCGAGCGACGGGGGCGAATACTTCCTCGAAGTCAACTCCTTCTCGTTGTATGTAGCCCTTGGCGACGAGACGGGATTTGTGCTTGACGATGGCGCCCTTCTCGTCCCGTTTCACCTTGTACACCCACTTCAGCCCAATGGGTTTGTGGCCCGGTGGGAGGTCGATGAGAGCCCACGTACGGTTCTCCTCGATAGAGGCCATCTCCTCATCCATCGCCTTGCTCCAGCTTGCGTCGCGCTGGGCCTCCGCCACGCTGGCTGGCTCCTCTGCCATGGTGAGCAGCAGGCGCTCAGCGAGCCCCGACGGCACCGTGTCGTCTCCAAGGATCTCCGAGACACGGCGGTAGCGGTGCGGCTCTCCTTCATCATCAGCATCAAGGAGATCGGCATTAGGGGCTGCAGGTGGCGTGGCAAACTCGATGTGCGGTGATGCAGCAGGTGTTGGTGGGGATGGGCCGCGCGGCGTCACCGCCTTGCTGGCCGGAGATGCAGGCCCTCCTCCTTGAGCAGGGACAGTTGCACGTGTGGAAGTGGGCGGCGTGGCTGCCACTGTGTACTCCACCACAAACTCCTCCAGGTCCTGTGGGGTGGTCGCGTCGTCCTCCTCCCATTGCCAGCTCGCCGCTTCGTCGAAGATGGCATCATGCATCACGTGCATGCGTCGGGTGGCAGAGTTGTACACCCTATAGGCCTTGGAGCCTGGCTCGTACCCGATGAACACCATTGGGGTGCTCCGGTCATCTAGCTTGCTGAGGAAGGGGCGCGCGCTCTTCACATGGACCACGCAGTCAAAGACGCGCAGGTGCTCGACGCTGGGCTTCTTGCCGCTCCACGCCTCGTATGGCGTCTTGCCGTGGACGCTGCTGGTGAAGGAGCGGTTCAACACGTACACGGCTGTCGTCACTGCCTCGCCCCAGAATAAGTTCGGCATCTTCTTGTCCTTGAGCATGCTCCTCGCCATGCCGACCACCGTCTGGTTGCGGCGCTCGACCATGCCGTTCTGCTGCGGCGAATACGGTGCGGTCAGGTGTCTCCTGACACCGATGTCGGCGAAGTGCGCTGCGAGCTCACTGGAGGTGAACTCTCCGCCTCTGTCCATGCGCAGAGTGCGCAACTTGCACCGCACCTCACTCTGCACCTCTGCCTGAAATCGCTTCAGGGCAGTTGCGGTGTCGCTCTTGGCGGAGAGGAGGACGAGCCACATGAAGTTGCTATGGTCGTCAACCAGCAGCAAGTAGTGGTCCCTTCCTGGCGTCGCCGGGGTGATCGCGCCGCACAGATCGGCATGGACCAGCTCGAGTGGCTCCTCTGCCCTGTATTTGGCTTGCTGTGGGAAAGAGGCTCGCCGCTGCTTCCCCGCCAGGCAGGCCACGCACAGCTCGACATGAGGCTCGATGTCGTCCATCCCACGAACCAGGCCGCCACGCGCCATCTTCTGCAGCGCGTCGAAGTGGAGGTGGCCGAACCGGGCATGCCAGCGCCAGGCGCTGGTGTCATGGCGCACAGCGAGGCACATTGGTTGCGCTGGCTGCAGCTCAAGCTTGTACAGCCGGTTCGGCGCACGCTTGACCTTGAGCAGCAGTTGTCCGCGGCGATCATGGATTGTCAGCGTTCCACAGCGGATGTGGATGTCGCACGCGCGCTCGTCGAGTTGGCCGAGGCTCAGGACGCTGCTCTTCAGCCTGGGGATGAAATACACGTCTGTGAGCACTCGCTGGTGCCCACCGTCGATGCTGAACACAATGTCACCGCGCCCCTTGATCTGCACCACCGACCTGTCGCTGAAGTGCACGTTGCCGGTGACAGACTCGTCCAGCGTGGCGAACACCAAGCGGTCGCCGGTCATGTGGTTGGACGCACCGGTGTCCAGGTACCAGGTGCGATCCACAGGCTCCTCGACGTGCCCTGGCACCACCTTGGCCTTCTCCTCGTTCAGGAACACAAGCGCGCGCTCTGGCGCACTCAGTGTCGCTGCAGCCATGACCGCGACAGGTGCGGCAGGGGCGGTGGAGTCGAGTAGCGCATCGAGCTGGATCTCTGCGAGCAGCATCGCGGGATCCGCGTCATCCTCTCCCTGGACAAGGTGAGCCTGAGCCTCCTCGTCCCTTTTCTTCTTGCGGCATTCTCGGGCCCAATGGCCCTTCTTGCCGTAGTAGCGGCACGCATCATCCTTCTTGTTGCTGGAGCGCGTGCCCTCGCCGGCCGGTCGCCGGTCATCGCGGCCCTTGCCGTGGTTACTGCCCTGGCGGTTTTCACCACCAGAGCTGCCGCTTCCACCGTCCTGGCGCTTCTCGCGTGCACGCCACTCCTCCGTCGTGAGGAGCAGCTGCCCAGAGGAATCTGCACTGTCGATAGCCTCGTTCTCCTCAATGACGAGCAGCCGCCCGCTGAGCTCTTCGATTGACATGGAGTTGAGGTCAAGTAAAGACTCAATTGAGGATGCCATCTAGTGGTACGTACGCGGGAGCACGCGGAGGAACTTCCTGACAGCCTTGCGATCGTCCTCCGGGTCGCCCAGCAACTCCAGATCGCTGATGATGGTGGAGAGGCGCAGGGCGAACTCCTCCACGTTCTCGCCATCCTTGAATGCAAGACGGTCGTAGTCCCGCCGGCGCGTCTGTGCCTTCGCCTCGCGCAGGCGCTCCGCTCCGACGCGCAGCGTCCTGAGCATGTCCCACGCGGCCTTGGCGTTGTCCTTGGCGGCGAGGGTACGCACCCGCTCCGGCGGCACTGCCTAAAGCAGGGCCGACAGCGCCGCGCGATCCTCGTGCTCGTCGACGTCCTCCTTGTTCACCGCCTCCCAGAGTCCATGGACCTGGAGCTGGACTCGCATGATGACTGACCAGTCCGCGTAATTTGTACGCGTCAGGACGGGCCACTTGGAGCTGCCGCCCCCGTCCCTCACCATCCTCTCCCGCACCACCAGCTCGCTCCCATGGGCTCTGCCAGGAGAGCGCCCATGGCGAGTTGGCAATCGTGAGGTCTGGCGGCGAGGCGGAACGGAGTGCGGCTTGGATGGAGAACGCGCCGGCGGTTTCGATGCGCCCGACGCTGCCTTCCCCGCATCCTTCGCAGCATCCTTCGAATCGGCCATCGATCAGATCGCGGTCGGGCTCTGATACCACTTGTTTCCTCCCTCACGCGATCTCACGAACTGCAAACTAGGAATTCAGAGACAATGACAAGGGGAATTTTTGTGCTGGGTACTACGGCTGCAGCTTTTCTGCCTTTCTCCTTTTATTCACCAAGGGAACGATCATGCCTGACTACACGATGCCCACATCTGGACATGCCATCCCACGTCTCAGGGTGCAGGTGGGACTACCCGCGGGAGGCCCGCATATGCCCGCACAGTCCCACATATTCTAAGAGGGCGTCCCGCGGGAGCCCGCGAAAAATATGTGGGTTTCCTCCATCCCACATTTGCCCACATATGCCCGCAAATATGTCAATGCAATTGTTATTTATGTAGTGTTGATAAAAAGAATCAGTAAGCATGATGCGATTAAAATGCTATATCAATGTCCATGTACCAGGTAAGCTAATGGAGGCTGTCATTTTATCATTGTGTAAACGTAAACTACTCAAATATACACACTAACAGCATTTGCTATAAGGTACTGGCCAAGCAGAACATTCAGTAGCCGACGCCACTATCTGCGTTGTGCCGACGCCACCGCCGAGCCGATCCGCCACACACCATGCTCCTCTGCACATGATCAGCAGAAACTCATCGTCATAATCTCCAGCAGCAGCTCGCTCACCGTGCTTGTCATCATGATCTCCCAACAGCAGCTCTGCATCTCACCACACTAATCGTCGAGATCTCCCAGCAGTAGTGCACCTGGCCAGAATCACAGTACACAGCTACACTTCGGTTAGATACAACATCATATCAGAATTAAAGAACATGTGTCAACTATGAATCAAACTGAAGAAAGAAACAACTTCTATGAAAATTAATTCTCTTCATATGCAGCTTAAGAATGGAACACTTCACTCAAATTTTACTTCAAGTATGATAGCCTTACTTCTATGAGCATATATACGAATAATCCATAAGAGCCTTTAGGCTACCTACCAGTCAGTACTAGTAGCCATGAGAACCAACATCACCGAAGTTCTGATTATAGCTGGCTCAAATTAAGCATTGTTGTCAGAATTCATATGTACTCCTTTAGGCATCTATCTGGCTAGTAAGTCAATAAAGGCATACTAATCCACTATGCCTACAACAACATGCATTTTTCTCACAACATGCATCATCTAGATGTTATTCCTTGTTATTTTCTAAGTAATTTGGGCTACATTTTTGGCAGTCATACAACAATTAGGAATAACTGAACCTAAAGTACACCACCAAGAAAAATTGCATCCACTGTTGCTAATGAAATAATTGCATAAAACGTGGAGGGAGTTAGCAGTTAACTCTGACACATTGACTCACTTGCCTACTCCTGCAACCTATGAGTGAAATGAAATTTGACTATATTTAGTTTGTATTCCTAAACAAACTTCACAATGAGTTTAGCATATTTGCACAGCTAGATCGACTTTAGCCACATAAAGAAGCTCAATGTGAAAGCTCAACACTAAAGAGAGCTTGTCGAAAGAATATGTGAGTAATAGGACAGACTAAAAAACACACTATATGCTAAGCTACCATTTCATGGCGTATGGGACCAATAGGACAGCACATGATCTGTTCCGAATAGAGCCTTCTCGCATATATACAAAGCTCACACTGTACACAAAACTGAATCATTACAGGAGAAATTCAGCAAATCTTCTCTCACCTGCACTCAAATAATACATTACTCTCAAATCACTATGCCCAGCTGGGCTGAGAACCAAGACAAGAACAAAAAGACCAAACAACGTTTGTTCTACAAACCCTACAATCAGTGACCATCATAATATGATCAAATGCATCGCAACACCTTTCTTCATGTATGTCTACTCTTTTATGCGGCAGAGTGACCTGGATGAGCAGGCTCTCTCTTTCCCTCTCTGTGGTCTAGTCTAATCTAACTATGTACTACCTCCATTTCAAAATATATTTCGGTAGACTATTTTAGCCTACCAAAACGCCTTATATTATGAAACAAAGGAAGTATGTTTTCCATATATACATAAAAATCAATGTGTATGTAACAAACATCAGTTTCTAAACAACAACGTATTTGACAAATATATCAGAAACCATGACCGCTTCTACATTGCATGTAAGTTAGGTGGATCAGTAGTATTTCCGTTAAAAGAAGCCTGTTCTAAATTGAATAAGCTTCAGAAAGTAGCTTTACATATGTACACGGTATCTAAAGTGACCACGATTTCAGAGTACTACGAGTGTACTATCTACACAAATCAGAGTAAAAATCACCTTATGCTTTCTTTTCTTGGACCTTGGAGATTCCTTGCGGGTGCCATATTAGATCTGTGTCCATGGATTTCCCCACCAGCCATGTGGTGCTGGCTGAGCACGGCCCCAAGCTGCCTGTCCTTGCAAATTTCGTCTTGCCCCCAAGAACCAGAGGAGGAGGAGGAGTGGCCACCGAGATCGGAGAAGGAGCGGCGACCACCGAGATCAGAGGAGGAGGTACGGGAAGAAAGGGGGGTGGAGGAGTGGAAGGAGGCGGGAGTGGACCTTCCCCTAAAGCTGGAGGAGGAGGAGCTGCCATGGCGGAGCTTGCCGGCGGGGCTCCGAGGCTCCGGCGGCTCCCTGCCCGCGCCCTAACAATAGGAGGAAGAGGAGCTAGCGATGAAATTTGCGCAGTCGTTGAGTCCTTGGGATCGATGTGGGCTTCCCACATATGCCCACCTTTTTTCCTTGTTCACCTGTGGGTATCCCACGTGGTGTTTTATGTGGGCTTGGGTAGTGGGCTCCGTGGGCAGCCCACTCCCACCTGCACCCTGACCCACGTCCCAGGCTATCGGGAGTACAACGCAAGGCGGGTCAGCTAACTGAAAACGGAATCTTATCTACCTTGACCCTAGAAAATAGCTGAAACTACTAATTGAAGAAACCCACGCTAACTCTAAACCTAATGACTTTCTGACAGTAGTAAAACAGACTAAAACGACTAGATTATTCAACAAACAATCCAGACCATGAGTACTTCAGCTATTGGACTTGAAAGTATGGTAAAATGTAATATCACCATACCTACCATGGGGGTTGCTCGCTCTCTCTCTCACACACAGGTGTCAGTGTAATAGTCAAGAGCACCACACTAATTTTTTTTCTAATTTTTCCTTGTATTAATAATTTCTCGATTTTCTGTAAAGGTCAAATTCCAGTTTACACAAAAATATAAACTTGTAGGATATTTGAATTAAGTGGTATGCACTTTGAATTTAAGTTTGGATACCATAATAAGTACTCCCCCCGTCCCAAATATAAGGCGTTTAATTATTAGTTAAAAGTCAACATTTTCAAAGTTTTACCAAGTTTATACATAAAAATATGAACATTTACAATACAAAATCAATATCAATAAATTCACCATAAAATATATTTTACTAATATGTCCATTTAATATTGTAGATGTAGATATATTTTTAAAAAATATTTGGTCAAAGTTAGTAAGATTTGACTTTTGACAAATCCTTAGGCGTCTTATATTTTGGGACGGACGGGGTAGATCTTAGGCATAAAAAGGAACTTTTACAAACTTGAACATTACGCCAAGACAAATACTTGCATACCATAAAATAATATGTTAAGATATTAGACATACCATTCTTCATCACAATATCCCAAGACTTTCTGAATTTTTTCCCTCGGTAGGTAAGGGGTTTCTTCTTCATGGAAGAAATTCATGCCAACAAAATTTCCACAAGTATCAATAAGAGGCCCTCCAATCCCAGCCTAAGACAAGAAAACAAATAACACAAGTGACACCAGCAAAATTAAACATGGTATGCATAATTAATGTATTAATTATGCAGATTCACTGATGAGTTGATCATATTTCCAATACAAATATTTATTTTACCTCATGCAGAATACAGAAACAGACAAGTACAAGGGAACTAGGCACACTATACCTTAGTGATTTCACAAGTGGAAATCCTAAGCTCTTCACAAGCAAGTTTACTTTTTCTGTCAATTAACACCCCTCTCGAGGCCATTAGTTTCTGATTTTTGAAGAGACACCCTACAGCTACAACCTCGCTATCAGGGGTAAAATGAGTATGTTTATCCAAATCCACTGCTCGAAAACTGCAAGAACCCATGATCTCAACAACAGCAACATTATAGCGTAGATTATAATGTTTCAATGTCCCTATGACATGTCGTTTATTGTTAAGGTACACTTGAATCTGCAACAATAAGGTTCTAATCAGTGTCATAAATGGACAAGCAAAACACACAAACAATAATATGCACTACCAGTACCAACCTGCAAGTTATGATCAATCTTGTTTCCATCACCGGAAGTTCTAACCAAACTTGCTGAAGTAAGAATTCGCATGGGATTACAGCCTATAAATACACCCGTGCAAGCAAAACACCTTGTGTCTCCTGCACAATTCATAATCTGGTCTTTAATAGCCGATTAAATGAAAAACTTGGAACAGAGAATATGACAACACAATCACCATTGAATGAAGCAAGTGAGACAACACATTCATACATAGCTGAAGCAACATCTTCACTGAGTGTGCTCCAGATATTGTCTTCGAATTCCTCTTCAAAGGAATACATTACACGCATCTCATACGCGTCATCTGTTTAAAGAAGCTTGATATGTCAGCTGGAAGCACCTCAAATAAAGCAATGCAACATTAAAGGGAGTACCCGAAAAATTTAACAGCAGTAGCTGACCATAGAGATCAGGTGGGGGACAATCATTGCGCTTGGTTTTCTCATCTTCCCAAACCTGGAGACAGTGAAACAAGCCAAATGCCATTTAGAATAACTAGTAGAGTAGCAAGCGCGAAAGAGATGAACCAATAATAAAAGCAGTTACAGAAAAAGAACCCTGGTGACATCAAATGCCTCAATTAACCTAAAAAAAAGAGCAAAACTAGCTGAGATACCATACAAGAAAACAATATTTGATCGAAGGTTTAGATTTTTAGAAAATTCCAATGCAGCTTAGGTGGTGGCGTTGGACGACTGATGCGCAGTATACCTCTAAGTCTTCTATGAGTTCCTCTTCGAGGGAGCACTGATATCGAGCTCTTGGAAGTTGAACTGGCGCACCTGGGCGCCGCCACGGGTCAAGTTTTTCGTCTGACTTGCCTGCCAAGACCGCTGCTGGACGGGCGAGAGACTGGCGCGGCGAGGGCTTCCCCAGCCCCCTCGCTGCCCCCTTTGTGATCAATCGGTCGAGACCATGAGGCACCTACTTGTTGGATGCCCCTTCTCAAGATCGGCTTGGCACGAGGTGCTGTCATGGATCCGATCGACGGCTGCCCCCCTCCCCCCCTGGAGATGGATGAGCTAGATTTTGTTGACGGCATGGGAGATCTGAAAACATAGGAATTCTGTCATCTTTGAGAACATCTCTCATAACCTGGGCGGTCTCTTAGATACGATTCGAACCGAGGCTCGATCCTGGGCTGCTGCTGGCGCAAAAGGGCTGATGGCCCTGATACCCACAACGTAGATTTGGAGGTTGAGTTGTACGGGATGTTCGCTTGTCATCAGCGTGTAAATATCTGTACAAAACTCTCTTTTTCTATCAATAAATCGAAAAGCAAGCTTTGCGTTTTCGTGAAAAAATTTCCAATACAGCTACTCAGAGCACTTCATATATTAGTTACTCCGTATAAAAATAAGCACTTCAAGTAGAACAGCAAATACAGAGAAGCCCAGGAGATAAGTAGGTAAAGTGATGAATGCATCTCCTAAAGTTAAGAGATCCAAACGAACAACCATAGAAATGCCGTTATAGGGAGGTAGCAACGGGACCAAACAACAAGCCTTCCATAGATTGCTCAGCTAGGCTGATTTGCCCATTCTAAGAACCGACCTGCATGCCCTAATTAAGTCATCTACTATGTTTCCTAAGGATTTTGAGGTCTAGGGTGGGGGTTACCTTACGCCGGCAGGTTGACCTGCGGTGGTGGCGCCGCTGGCCGTGGCAGCGGCGGTGGGCTGGGGCGCCTTGTCAACGTCCCGTACGAGAAGAAGGTACGCACCGTCGAGGCCGCTGCGGTGGCGGCTGGGAGAGAAAGAGGTACGTGACCGATGAGACAAGAAGGGTGGGGTTGGGGTAGGGTACTGAGATACAGTTTGGATGGTTCGATCTCTGTCTGACGCTCTGAACAATAGGTTAGACCATCCAGTATATGTATGCGGTTCAAAGGGAAACGAGGTTACTATTCTTTATAAATAAATCATACTAGCTGAATGCCCGTGCGTTGCTACGGCTTCATATTTAATTTTTTTCCTGTATAAAATGCCAGCGCGTTGGCGGAAGAAGTTAGTCGTTGTTGTGCTGATGGTGAGTTAAATATTTCTTTTCTCCAAACCCCCTCTTCCTCTTCTTTAGCGTGCTTTCCTTTCATCTACCCGATTACAAAATTGGTTTTTATTCTAAGTTTTATTCTCAGATTCTACCCGAAGTGTTTTCGATCGTTGTAGAAATCCCATTCTCGCGTGAAGTACACGCCGCTGACGGCTCTGGCATTCACGCTCTAAATAAAATCAAGCGAAGCGTGATAGTTTTCACAAAAAACAAAATGGAATAGTGTGGGTGGACGGACATCCATATCAAATCACCTTATCCATCCACTCCTGCTAGGCAATAAAAGGAAAATGCGTTCGACAAACGCATAAACCGAGATGCTCGCCGTCACCACCGGGCCATCGTCTAACCTACACACACTTGTGCGGTCAGCCGCCGCATAAGGCAGCGCACATGAACGCACACACTCCACGCGCAACACTCACGCACACGACATCCAACCAACACGCACACACGCCATCTTAAACATGCCATGACGACGACCGACTACTCCTTCTCTCCCCTGGGGAATTTGATTAGTGACATGAAATTTAGACTTCAAATGAATTTTATTGAGACTAGTGTGGTGTATGCTCCGAGAGCTTGTAATAGGGCTGCACATGTGCTTGCGGCTATGGGTGTAGGACAAGTCCAGGAAGACCATGCCATATGGACATCGGACTTTCCTATTGATGTAACCCGTCTGGTGACCGGCGTGCGTGCCGTGTCTTAATGAAATACGAGTGTTCCATGTCAAAAAAAAAAACACGCACACACGCACAAATACACTACAGACTCAAGCAGCACACACCCAGACTCAGCCCAACCCAACACACACCTAGCCACCGATCCAGCCGGGACGCAGCGCGCAGCAAGCACAGAACTCACGCACGCGGCCCCACCAGCTCGTCTCGTTCCTCCATCTCCTTTTCACATCGAGCGCCACCAACCCCGCCGCCAGACGCGCCGTCGATCGCCATGGCGCCGCCCCGCTTGCTCGCAGGCCGCCGCCCCCTCTGTTGTGGTCCTCTTCGAGCTCGTCCGTGAGTCCCCGACGCCGCCATGGACTCCGGTCGTCGCTCGCTCTTCCTCATCTTGCCGGTCTGTGCTGCTCATCCCTGGCCTCTTCTCTCCAGTGCAAGGTCGTCGCCGCCTCTCATTCCTGGCCTCGCCCTGCTCTATAGTCAACAACACAAATTTCACGACGCCCGGGGCTCGAAGGGAGGAGGAGGCGGCCGGATTTTGGCGGCGGGGTCGGTGACAAGGCTCTCTGGCGGCGGGCGGCTCGGTTCCTGGCGGCGGGAGGAGTTTCTGGCAAGGAGGCGACGGGGTCCGGGTTCGCAGCGACGGGGTAGGCGAGGCCGACGAGGGTTCGCGCAGAGGAGAGGAGCCGGTCGGCGGGGGCGGCTCACAGAGCTGGGGCGGCGACGGCTGGCGCACGCAGGAAGTGAGCGGGGAGGAGCGGGGTAGGAGAGAGGCGAGCAGGGGTGGAAGGCGGGGCGGGAATCGCGAGCGTGGGGGAGCGTGCGGGGTCGGGGTCCAGCGGTTGGTGGTGACTACTTCACTTCGCGGTGGAACGCCCTTATACTTTGTTAGGGGCAAAACCGTCTTTTTAAGACAGACGAAAATTTTCTAGGGTGGCAAACGGTCCCAATCTTTTTAATAGTATAGATTTAGGGCATGTACAATGAGCTGACATCAGCCTTTTGCAAAGAGAACCATCCAAACTGTATCTCAGTCGTCATGGGCCAAAGCCGGCCCTAAATAAGATTGTAAATTGTTTACCTCAAAAAAAAAAGATTGTAAATTGTTGAACTCAAACGCAGATCTTGATGTTGATGACGACAATACAGAAGAGAAAAATTTGCAGCCTTCGCCTGATGCTCGGAATGGTGAAGAAGAAGATGATTCTTGATGTTGAACTCAAACGCATATCTTGATGTTGATGCAATGTGATGAATGTATCTCGTCAAGTAAAGAGATCCAAACGAACAACCATGAAAACCTCGTTATGGGGAGCAAGGGAACCAAACAATAAGCCTTTCCAAGATACCTTTGCTCACCTAGGATAGTTTGCCCATCCTGGCAAGGCAAGGCTCGGCAAGACCGTAGAGCATGCCTTAAGTCACCTAAATTTTCAGATAGATTTTTGGGGTTGGGCTATTCGGAGTTTGCGGTAGGGATTACCATACTCCGGCGGGTGACCAGCGGTGGCGGCGGGCAGAGGGCGACTTGGTGGCAAAGGGGCGGGGTTTTGGGCGTGGAGACGGGAGGAAAGAGGGGCGACACCGAGAAGGAGGAGGCATCGGGAGGGGGGAGAGAGGACAGGAATGGATGAAAAGAAGGGTATGTACTCCCTTCATACCGGATTGTTGGGCCAATAGCCATTTTTTTGAGACATACTGATATATTAGGCTAATGTGCGCGTTAATTGCCCCGAATTATTCTCTAAAAAATAGTCTCCCTATTTGTGGATAGGAAGCTGAGCAATGCATGAGCTAAATTTTCACGGGAAAGGAGGAGAGAGTGCTCGTGCATGACTTCCGGTTTTAATTTCGACATCAATCAATGTAAATAATAGTCTATCTCTGTTTTTTCTTAGCCAATCGGTAGCCACCTAGGTTCTAGAGTTTTGCTGATTCAATCCAATAATCTGGTATGGAGGAAGTACTTAGGCTGATCATACTAGGGAATAACTTAGAGTATTAACATGCATATGTTATTAAGTTACTATCTTTATAGTGCAAAATAACATAGGTGTGGTATCGTGCAAAGTCTCATTATTATAATATAGACTCGTTTTGTCTTGAAATGTGTGATATTATGGTAACATAGCTAGTTACCACAAGCCTCTCTCTTATCATTTAATTGTATGTCATGTCATCTAAATGCTTAATTAAAAATATATGTAGGTCTATGTTACTACCCAAATTACTCTTACTATGACTAGCCTTATGTGACGGACTATTTGTTGTGCACTTAATTAGGAAATGTCTGAATGTAGTGATATATGTGGTTTTATGATGTAAGATTAACACTAGTACTGTTGGTTTGATTTTCTGATGTGCATATCTCCACGAGTGTGAATGTTCAGAGTGTAGTTTTTCTTCCTGCTGTGTTTTATTTGGATATCCAAACACCTGTTCCAGCGAATCTAAATACGCCCTAACTGAGAAGCTCCATATTGTAGTCTCATATAGCTCTATGTTTCCATTTGAGAAACCAAAGAGCTAGCGATGTCGAGTACTTGGCCCATGGAGGTGCCCAACATTTCCATATCCGTTCCAAAGTAGTATTTCCTTTTCAACATTAATAATTATACGGCTAGAGTGGAGCAACACAAGCAACAAATAGGTTCAATGCTACCTACTCAAGGCTTAGACCAAGTGCAGTATATGGGGCAGTGACCCTAGCAGTTTAGATACTCCTTTCACACTAATACATCAACTCTAATGATTGCGATTTTGCTATCGACCTGTTCTTGGCTGTCATGTTTTTTCCTCTATCTTATTTTATCACCTCCTATAAGTTTTATAAGGAGTTCTAGGGCTAGGGAGTTTAGAGTTTGGGTTAAGCGTTACCTTAATCCGACGCGTTGACCAGCGGTGGAGGCGACAGCGTGCGGGGCGGGGCGGAGCGACGCGGTTTGGTGGCGGAGGAGCGGCGGTGGGCTGGGTCTGGCGGGTGCAAGAACGGCGAGGCGGTGGCGTAGGGAGAGAGGGCATGTAAGAACTGATGAAACAAGAACGGTCGGGTCTCGCGAGTAGGGTCGTGATATACAGTTTGGATGGCTGGATCTTTATCTAACGCTCTGAAAATAGCTTAGGTTGAGTTAAAGTGTCCGAATAAAACTTTGGTTTCTAAAAATACCATGATCTTAAATATTTTGAGGTGTTGGCTTTACCAAAAACTGCAGTTTTATGGACCAAAGTATTTATGATACCACAATATTTTTTTACTAGGAAAAAGAGGTCCAGACCTACTTTTTTCTAAGACCGAATTATTTTTTTAGAGCAACCATATATTTCATTAATCGAAAATCAAGTTATATGGGATGTGGATACTAAAAGGCATACCGGGATAAAATTATTATCCTAAAAACTATGCAGATAAAATCTTAAGAGACCATGAAATACAAAAGGATCTCTATGATTTTCCGCAACCACCGAAGCCGGTGGTCGCTGCCCAACTCTAGCGCCGTCGAGACGCACGCTAGAATAGACACCGAACCTCCAATATTGCAAGATCCAAAAAAGCATCATCATCAACGAGGCTTTGTGAGTCGATGAACGGGTCTGCTGCACGCAACGAGGCACATGTCGCTATGGCATTGTCGATCGGGGGATGTCCCCATGATGTCTTGAACCAAGATCTGCTGCCTCTCATTAACAAAGTCGGAGAAGAACGACAGATCCCCCCCCCCTCCGGACCAACATCCTCGCTCCAGAGAAACCACGTTGCCCCGGCCACCAGCGCTGTCGCGGATAACAATGAACACCAGCGACACACCGAGAAAATGATCTCGCCAGATCTAAAAAATGGCGAGAAGACCAAGATGTCGACCTGAAGGAACAACCAGCACACCTTGCCATCAACTCCAAGGTGCCACCGTGAAGGTTGTCGCCCCTCTTGTTTAACTCTGTGGTGGATGCCCTTGCAGAGATTTTGGATAGAGCCAAAATCGCTGGCCACATATTTGGTGTGGTTGGGCATCTTATCCCCGTAGGTGGAATCTAACACCTCCAATATGTGTATAATACCATGGTCATGGTGAAGGGCTCCGATCTTGAAATCATCAACCTCAAATTCCTACTCCTATGCTTTGAATCCATGTCAGGCCTAAAGATCAACTTCGATAAGAGCAAGGTTATGATCTCAGGCTTGAGGATAGACAGCGCATAGCTGACAACCTCAACTATAGATTGGCCGACTTACCTATCACCTACCTACGAATGCCCATTCGAGAGACAAGTGTGTTGATCAAGGACCTTGCCCCCTGGTCACGAGGGTTCAGTCGAAAGATGAACCCTGGCGAGGACACGCGAGTAAGGGTAGAAATATGATCTTGATCAACTCATGCCTGTCCAGCCTCCCCATGTATCAGGTGGGGTTGTACCTGCTGCCCGAGGGGACTCACGCGGACTTCACAAAAGAGTTTTCTCGGTTCTTCTGGGCAGCTAGGGACAGACGCCAAAAGTACCATATGGTTAAATGGGCTGACATTAGCGCCCCCAAGATTCTTGGGGGCATAGGTATTATTAACTTGTTCCGCTTTAATGTGTCCTTGATGCTTGGGGCATAGGTATTCTTGAGGGACGATGGATATCTATGGATACAACTTATCAAAGATAGATACCTTCTCGACCATCCCTGCTAGCATGCGAGCATCGTGAGGGCTCCCAATTCTGGCAAGCCATTCACGACATCAAGCAGTTCGTTCGACAGGGAGCTTCTTTTAGTGTAGGAGACGGGAGGGAGATGCTTCTATGGATAGATTCATGTCTGATGGATTCCCCTCTCTGTGAGGAGTTCCCTGCCCTGTTCGCTATTAGTGCCTCTCCTCGATGTTGGTGGCCAAGGCCTTCCATGAAGGTCGCTGGAACATCCTGTTCCGTAGGACCTTTTGAAGGGTTTCACGGCATAGTAAATAAAAATTTTCTACGGATGCGAACAGAGGGAAGCCAAGATCTAATCTAGGAGATGCAAACAACGAGAGAGATTGGATTAGATCTTCATACCCTTGAAGATTCAAGCAGAGCGTTAAATCGAGCGTGGGTGATGTAGTCGTACTCGCTTCTCCTCCTCGCGATCCGATCCGATCTAGCACCGCAAGTGGCGATGCCTCCGTGAGATGCACACGTGCAGCACCTCGACGTCTCCTCCTTCCTCGGTCCAGCAAGTATGGTGGAGAGACGGATTGGATCTATAATGCGACGGCGCGGTGCAAGTGGTGGAGAGTTTCTGCAGCAGGGCTTCGCCTACACGCAGTCGGGAGAGAGAGAGAGGAGGGCAGCAGGCCGACTAGGCTTGAGGGGAAGGTGTAGGGGGGGCTGTGCCCCATCCCTCTATATATAGAGGGGTGGGCGCCAGCCCTAGCCCCTCCCCCAAGCCTAGGCCGGCGGCCAAAGGAGGGAGGAGTGGGGGGCAAGGACCCCCCCTTCTAGAAGCTCCAAACTAGGGTTTCCCCTTGTTTGGTCGGCTGGGCCCTATGGGGCCTTGTGCCCCTGGCCCAATGCGGCCAGGGCACTCCCTCATAGGACCATGACCCCTCCCGACATGTGGGACCACGTTGGTCCCCTTCCGGAAGGTTTTAGAAGCTTCCGGTACAATATCGATTAACCCGGAACAATTCCGAACTCCAAAAACTGCACTGCCTTATATGAATATTATTCTCCGGACCATTCCGGAACCTCTCGTGATGTCCCGGATCCCATCCGAGACTCCGAACAAAAACTCATAAACCAATTATCCAATCTATCCTAGCGTCGAGACATGTTAAGTGTGTGACCCTTCGGGTTCGAGAATATGCAGACATAATCTTCTATCAATAATCAACAACGGGGTCTGGAAATCCATATTGACTCCCACACATTCATCGATGATCATATCGGATGAACCACGATGCCAGGATTCAATCAATCCCATATATATTCCCTTCGTCTCGCGATATTTTACTTGCCCGAGATTCGATCGTCGTTGCATCATACCTAGTTCAATCTGCTCACAAGAAGTACTTTACTGCCCGTAATCCGATATCACTTTGTGATTAAATCCTTAACCACATGCTTGCAAGCGGTGTTGATATCGATTACCGAGTGGGCCCGAAGTATATCTCTCCGACTTGGGAGGGACAAATCCCATCTCGATACATACAACCTAACAGGTACTTTCCGATCACCTGAGAGACACCTTTATGATCACCCTCTCATAGGATGAAGTTTGATGACCTCAAAGCTTTCTTCCAATACTAGGGAGTTGTATTATCTCATGGTCTAAGGAATACAATATTTGACATAAGAAAAGCTTCGCAAAGATGAACACGATGACACGATCTAATTGCTTTGCTTAGTTTGGGTCTGTCCATCATATCATTCTCCCAATGATATGATCTCATTATCAATTGACAACTCATGTCTATAGTTAGGAAACCTTAACCATCATTAATCAATGAGCTAGTCCATAGAGGCATACTAGGGACACGGTGTTGTTCATAAACCACACAAGTATTAAAGTTTCCGCTTAATACAATTCTAGCATGGAATATAAACTTTATCATGAACAAGAATTATAATAATAACACCTTTATTATTGCCTCTAGGGCATAATTTCAACAGTCTCCCACTTGCACTAGAGTCAATAATCTAGTTTACATTTGGCAACAATCTCACACCCATGGCACTAAGGTGCTGATCATGTTTTACACGTGGAAGAGGTTTAGTCAATGGATCTGCGACATTCAGATCTGTATGTACTTTGCTAATCTTCAGATCTCCATCTGCTATATAATCTCGGATTATATGAAACTTGCAATTGATATGCTTGGTCTTTGGATGATATCTTGGTTCCTTAGCGAGTGCTATGGCGCCAGTGTTGTCACACAATATCTCCAGTGGGTCCAATGCACTTGGAACCACGCCAAGCTCAGTGATGAAGCTCCTGATCCAAACTCCTTCACTTGACGCTTCTGCAACAGCCATGTATTCTGCTTCTACTGTAGATCCCGCGATCACGCTTTGCTTGCAGCTTCTCCAGCTCACAGCTCCTCCATTCAAAATATATACGTATCCTGTCTGAGATTTAGAATCATCCTTGTCGGTGTCAAAACTAGCATCGACGTAACCTTTTACGACGAGCTGTTCATCACCCCCATAGACTAAGAACATTTCTTTAGTCCTATTTAGGTACTTTAGGATGTTCTTCACGGCTGCCTAGTGTTCCACTTCTGGATCACTTTGATATCTTCTCGTCAAACTAAGAGCATTGGACACATCCGTTCTAGTACACAGCATGGCATACATGATAGAACCTATGGCCGAGGCATAAGGCACTTTGCTCATAGCTTCCCTATCATTTATCAGAATGGACATTGAGCCTTGCTCAATATCTTACCTGACAACATAGGCACTGAACATTTCTTTGCCTTATCCATTCTGAACCTTTTCAGAACTTTGTCTAGGTATGTACTCTGGCTTAAAGCTATCGAGCCTTTGTCTATCTCTATAGATTTTGATGCCCAATATATAAGCAGCTTCACCTAGGTCTTTTATTGAAAACACTTGTTCAAATAACTCTTCACATCGTTAAGCATGTTAATGTCATTTCCAATAATCAATATGTCATCCAGATATAGTACCAGAAATGTCACTGAGCTCCCACTCACTTTCTTGTAGATACAAGCTTCGTAGCAATTTGGAACAAATCCAAAGCTCTTGATCACTTGATCAAAACGAAGGTTCCAACTCCGAGATGCTTGCTTCAGTCCATAAATGGAACGCTGAAGTTTGCATACTTTATCAGCATCCTTAGGATCGACAAAACCTTCGGGTTGCATCATATACAACTCTTCATTAATGTTGCCATTGAGGAACGCAGTCTTGACATCCATCTGCCATATTTCATAATCATGAAACGCAACAATTGCTAATAAAATCCGAATGGACTTAAACATCGCTACGGGAGAGAAAGTCTCATCGTAGTCAACACCTTGAACTTGTCAAAAACCTTTCGCGACAAGTCATGCCTTATAGACGGTAACATTACCATCCGCGTCCGTTTTCTTCTTGAAAATCCATTTGCACTCAACGGCCTTTCGGTCGCTAGGAGGGTCCACCAAAGTCCATACTTGGTTTTCGCTCATGGATCCCAATTCGGATTTCATGGCTTCTAGCCATTTCTCAGAGTCTGGGCTCATCATCGTTTCCTCATAGTTCGTAGGTTCACTGTCTTCTACCAACAAGACAGTCAAGACAGGGTTGCCGTACCACTCAGGAGGGGCACGCGACCTTGTCGACCTGCGATGTTCAATAGCAGCATCTTCCAAAGCTTCATGATCCTTGTCATTAGCTTCCTCTATTGTTGGTGCAAAGGAATCGAACAATTTGGTCTTTGCGCTACTCTCCAATTCAAGAGAAGGTTCAACAACCTCGTCTAGCTCTACTTTCCTCCCACTCACTTCTTTCGAGAGAAACTCCTTCTCAAGAAAGGAACCGTTCTTTGCAACAAACACTTTGCCTTCGGTTCTGTGATAGAAGGTATACCCAATAGTTTCCTTAGGGTATCCTATGAAGACACATTTCTCCGCTTTGGGTTCGAGCTTGTCCGGCATCAACTTCTTGACGTAAGCTTCGCATCCCCAAACTTTAAGAAACGACAACTTAGGTTTAGCACCAAACCACAGTTCATACGGTGTCATCTCAACGGATTTAGATGGTGCCCTATTTAAAGTGAATGTAGCGGTTTCTAATGCATAACCCCAAAATGATAACGGCAAATCAGTAAGAGACATCATTGATCGGACCATATCTAATAGGGTTCGATTCCGGCGTTCAGACACACCATTGCGCTGTGGTGTTCCGGGTGGCGTGAGTTGAGAAACGATTCCGCTTGCCTTAAGATGCGTGAGAAAATCATAACTCAAATATTCACCTCCACGATCGGATCGTAGAAACTTAATCTTTCTGTTACGATGGTTCTCCACTTCATTCTGAAATTCCTTGAACTTTTCAAATGTTTCAGATTTATGTTTCATTAAATAGATATACCCATATCTACTTAAGTCATCAGTAAAAGTGAGAAAATAGCGATATCCACCGCGCGTCGAAACACTTATCGGTCCGCATACATCGGTATGTATGATTTCCAACAAGTCCGTTGCTCGCTCCATCATACCGGAGAATGGGGTTTTGATCATCTTGCCCATGAGGCATGGTTCGCATGTGTCAAATGATTCAAAATCAAGAGACTCCAAAAGTCCATCAGAATGGAGTTTCTTCATGCTCTTTATACCAATATGACCTAGACGACAGTGCCACAAATAAGTAGTATTATCACTATCTACTTTGCATCTCTTAGCCTCAATGTTATGGATGTGTGTTTCATCCCTTTCGAGATTTAGAAGAAATAAACCATTCACAATAGGTGTATGACCATAAAAGATGTTACTCATATAAATAGAACAACCATTATTCTACAATTTAAATGAATAACCGTCTTGCAATAAACAAGATCCAGGAATAATGTTCATGCTCAACGCAGGCACATAATAACATTTATTGAGGTTTAAAACTAATCCCGAAGGTAAAACTAAGGGGAGCGTGCTGACGGCCATCACATCAACTCTTGATCCGTTGCCAACGCGCATCGTCACCTCATCCCTCGCAAGCCGCTGTCTATTCCGTAGCTCCTGTTTTGAGTTACAAATATTAGCAACTGAACCAATATCAAATACCCAGGCACTACAACGAGGTCTAGTAAGGAAAACATCAATAACATGTATATCAAATATACATTTGATGGTGCCAGCCTTCTTGTCCGCTAAGTACTTCGGACAGTTGGGCTTCCAGTGACCCTTGTCCTTGCAATAGAAGCACTCAGTGTCCGGCTTAGGACCAGACTGAAGCTTCTTCTCGCGAGGGCAACGCTTGCTTACCGCCTTTCTTGAAGGGCTTCTTTGCACCCTTACCTTTCTTGAAGGTGGGGGCTTGTTGACCATCAACACATGATTATCCTTTTGATGTCCACCTCCCACCTTCACTTTGCGAAGAGCTCGGTGATCGTATCAGTGGAACCAATCTGATTGTGAGTCACTACAAAACTTTTGTAGCTGGGAGGGAGTGATTGCAGAACCCTGTCAATCTTGAGCTCCTCTGGAATCTTGCAGTCCAGTTGCTCAAGGCGTTGAGTGTAGCCCGACATTTTAATGGCGTGCTCACTAACGGAACTCCCTTCCTCCATCTTGTAGTTAAAGAACTTCTCAGAGATATCATACCTCTCAGAACGGGCCTGAGTCTGAAACATGGTTTTCAGCTCCTCGAGAATCTCAAAGGGCCCGGGATAATCTTAAAAACGGTTTTGAAGGTCCGATTCCATAGCAAACAACATGGTGCTCTTAATCACACCATAATCATCTTTGCGCGACTGATAGACAACTTTCTCATCAGCCGGCGCAACAGCAGCAGGGGCGTCACCTAACGCATTCTCAAGGACATAGTCCTTTTGACCGCCAGAGAGAATGATTCTCAGATTGCGGAACCAGTTGGTGAAGTTAGACCCATTGTTTTTAAGCTTTTCCTTCTCAGCAAAAACGTTGAAGTTGAAGTTGGACTTAGCCATTTGATCTACAATGTTTGCAAGTATAAATTAGACTATGTTCATGATAACTAGTTCAACTTTTAATCAAATTACTAGATGAACTCCCACTAAATTCAACATCCCTCAAGTTGTTTAGTGAACACGATCCAAATTCACCACACCTAATCCGATCTTCACGAGAAGAGATGTGGTTTCAATGGTGGACAACGAAGTGCCGATCATATCATTCATATGACTCATGCTTAACCTTTCGGTTCATGTGTTCCGAGGCCATGTCTGTACATGCTAGGCTCGTCAAGTTAGACCCAAGTATTTCCGCGTGTGCAAAACTGGCTTGCACCCGTTGTATGTGAACGTAGAGTCTATAGCACCCGATCATCACGTGATGCTTAGACACGACGAACTTTCGCAACGGTGCATACTTGGGGAGAACACAATTTTTATCTTGATCTTTAAGTGAGGAATCATCTTATAATGCTACCGTCGCGATCTAAGCATAATAAGATACATAAAAGGATAAACATCACATGCATATAACTTTATGTGACATGGTATAGACAATCTTCGCGCAATAATCTCCATCTTGTGCGTGCCGGCATGATCTCCATCACTCCACCATGATTGCCTCCACCACGAATAGCAACTACAACTATTGCTAACTACTTAGCGATAAAGTGTAACTATTACATGGCGTATAAGAAGTTGACACACAGGTCATACACAATTATAAAGACAACAATATGGCTCCTGCCGGTTGTGTACTCATCGACATGCAAGTCGTGAAACATTACAAAACATGATCATCGCATACATTATACACATCACATCTTGGGCCATACCATATCACAGAAAACACTCCCTGCAAAAACAAGTTAGACGCCTCTACTTTGTTGTTGCATGTTTTACGTGGCTTATGGGAGTAGCATGCTAAGAACGATTCTTACCTACGGAAAGCCACAACGGTGATATTATGGTTGCCAAACTCCGGTGTAAATCCCATGACAAATATAGTGAGAGAACGGCATCCACCACCGCATGTGGAATAAGCCACCACGTCAAGTGCGGAGCGGTCTTGCGAACGACGTCGCGTAAGGTTGGCTGGATCGCTTCAATCTCACTATCCCGCGTCATAAGAAGAACACAAACAAGAGGCTTGCAAGAAAACATCAACGCGCAACAACCATGTTGCGTTCTACTCGTGAAACACATCTACGCATAGATCTAGCTCTGATACCAATGACGGGTTTCGCGGCTCCGTAAACCAAAATTGTGTACGGATGCGAAGAGAGGGAAGCCAAGATCTAATCTAGGAGATGCAAACAACGAGAGAGATTGGATTAGATCTTCATACCCTTGAAGATTCGCATGCGGAACGCTCGGAACATGGGTGATGTAGTCGTACTCGCTTCTCCTCCTCGCGATCCGATCCGATCTAGCACCGCAAGTGGCGATGCCTCTGTGAGATGCACACGTGCAGCACCTCGACGTCTCCTCCTTCCTCGGTCCAGCAAGTATGGTGGATAGACGGATTGGATCTACAACGCGACGGCGCGGTGCAAGTGGTGGAGAGTTTCTGCAGCAGGGCTTTGCCTACACGCAGTCGGGAGGGAGAGAGAGAGGAGGGCAGCAGGGCGACTAGGCTTGAGGGGAAGGTGTAGGGGGGGTGGTGCGCCCCAGCCATATATATATAGAGGGGTGGGAGCCAGCCCTAGCCCCTCCCCCAAGCCTAGGCCGGCGGCCAAAGGAGGGAGGAGTGGGGGGCAAGGAACCCCCCCCCTTCTAGAAGCTCCAAACTAGGGTTTCCCCTTGTTTGGCCGGCTGGGCCCTATGGGGCCTTGTGCCCTTGGCCCAATGCGGCCAGGGCACTCCCTCATAGTCCCATGCCCCCTCCCGACAGGTGGGACCACGTTGGTCCCCTTCCGGAAGGTTCTAGAAGCTTCCGGTACAATACCGATTAACCCGGAACAATTCCGAACTCCAAAAACTGCACTGCCTTATATGAATCTTATTCTCTGGACCATTCCAGAACCTCTCGTGATGTCCCGGATCCCATCCAAGACTCCGAACAAAAAATCATAAACCAATTATCCAATCTATCCTAGCGTCGAGACACGTTAAGTGTGTGACCCTTCGGGTTCGAGAATATGCAGACATGATCTACTATCAATAATCAACAACGGGTCAGAAACCCATATTGACCCACACATTCATCGATGATCATATCGATGAACCACGATGCCAGGATTCAATCAATCCCATATATATATTCCCTTCGCGATATTTTACTTGCCCGAGATTCGATCGCTTGCATCGTCATACCTAGTTCAATCTCGTTCACGGCAAGTACTTTACTCGTAATCCGATATCACTTTGTGATTAACTCCTTAACCACATGCTTGCAAGCGGTGTTGGTATCGACACGAGTGGGCCCGAAGTATATCTCTCCGACTTGGGAGGGACAAATCCCATCTCGATACATACAACCCAACAGGTACTTTCCGATCACCTGAGAGACACCTTTATGATCACCCTCTCATAGGATGACGTTTGATGACCTCAAAGCTTTCTTCCGATACAAGGGAGTTGTATTATCTCATGGTCTAAGGAATACAATATTTGACATAAGAAAAGCTTCGCAAAGATGAACACGATGACACGATCTAATTGCTTTGCTTAGTTTGGGTCTGTCCATCATATCATTCTCCCAATGATATGATCTCATTATCAATTGACAACTCATGTCTATAGTTAGGAAACCTTAACCATCATTAATCAATGAGCTAGTCCATAGAGGCATACTAGGGACACAGTGTTGTTCATAAACAACAGAAGTATTAAAGTTTCCGCTTAATACAATTCTAGCATGGAATATAAAATTTATCATGAACAAGAATTATAATAATAACACCTTTATTATTGCCTCTAGGGCATAATTCCAACACCTTTAGCCTGGCCGAGGCCATGGATTACCAGAGATTGAGGACCTCCCTCCCCGAGTCCCTCTCATCTGTCCCTTGGCGGCTCTCCCTAGCGGGAGAGTTCTTCGTTATCTCGGCATACCGGTCCCTCTTCCATGGCCATACCGGTCCCTCTTCCACGGCCCTGAGCTAGGGTGGACCCCCCTCCTTTGGAAGGACCCCCTACCTCCTAGAATTTGTATCTTTGTTGACAACTTCTCCGTGATCCCTGCCCTCAGGATTCGAAGTGGCTAAGCGCAACGACCCTAGAAATGGCAAGTGTCCACTATGTGGAACACGGGAGACGTGCACCCACATTATGTCCACTTGTCATGTGGCTCAGTTTCTGTGGAGCTTTGTCCAAGAAGCCCTTGGGCCTGCCTGAATCTCAGGAAGTTCCTGAAAATTGAGCCAAACCGTGCTGGAAGGAGGTTCCACCTCTTTTAACTAGTGTTTGTGGCCTTAGCCTGGACCTTATAGACGTGCAGAATAAGATGGTGATTGATAGGATCTTCCCTAGACGCACTTATCACTCCATTTTTTCTCTTTTTTGTCCTACCTGCAGCAGTGGTATCCGCTTGCTAGATAGCGGGATTAGGAGCACCTGGACGGTACCATCCAGGCTCTAAGAGCAGCGACGCACCTCTTCTCTGCCCCTGACCATACATGATTTAGGCGCTCGATGTGTGTCCGTCTGGCTCCGTCGTCTCTTTTTTGTATTTTTCTTTGGGCTTTCTTGTGTTGAGGCCCTAGCGGACTGTGTTGCGTTTTTTCTTTTCTTTGGCTTCGGACGACTGGGGGTTGTGTTGGAATTCAGTTATATCTGGATGTTGCTTTATTTATAAAGCGGGACGCAAGCCTATTTCGAGAGATTTGATAGACATGAACGCATAATTGAACAAGGATTTCGCTAGGATTCTTTAAGCACATGATACATGCCCTTCACAATAAAATACTCGCAACACAAAATATGGGTTCAAAATTACCATAAAAAGTGATAAAAGGTCGAATTAGCAACTAGTGGTTTGATTACTTCCTAGAGTGGAGCGACACATGCAACAAATAGGCTCAATATTGTCTCTAAAGAGATTTAAGCTTCCTGGAAATACCGAGCTGAGAACGCTCTACGAATTGGCAAAGGAAAACCAGTAAAAAACCGTGTGGCTTGAGTCTTGGTCTCGAGTCGGTAAAAAAAACCCTGATAACCTCTCTATATTGCTCTTCCACGCGTTTTCGGTCCGGGACATCTGCGCTAGGTATTCTTCTCTACCTTCTTAAAAAATATGCCGCACATCTGCGTTTTCGGTCCGGCACATCTGCGTTTTTGGTCCGGCACATCTTTGGTGATGGGTGTGATGAAAATAGGAAGCAACACCTAAAGGACGTGATAGGCATAAATTGTGAAGCTCTCAAAGGAAAATACCTGGGACTGCCCACGGTTGTTGGTCGATCAAAAGAAGGTGCTTTTACGCATATTCGAGAGCGTTCGCAAGGCAAGGTAATGGGTTTGAAGGGCCAAGTATTATCAAAGGAAGGAAGAAGTATTTTGGTAAAATCGGTTTTGCAATCGGTATCTGCGTACACCATGAGCTGCTTTCATTTCTCAAAAAAGCTTTGTAAGTAATTGAGCTCGATTTCGTCACGATACTGGTGGGGAGTAGCAGATGGTCAACGCAAGGTACATTGGATAAGTTGGGATAAAATGTGCAGAAGTAAGCAAGAAGGTGGCCTGGGCTTCAGGGATTACGAAGTTTTCAACCAAGCTCTGCTAGCTAAGCAAGGCTGGCGTTTGGTGACAAATCCGGAGTCTCTGTGTGCACAGGTTCTTAAGGCTAGGTATCACAAAAACTGTGATTTTCTGGATGCAAAATGTCCAAAACGAGCTTCGTTTACGTGGCGTGGTATCATCCATGCGAGGCTACTGCTAAAAGAAGGCCTTGTTTGGAGGATAGGGGATGGAGCGAAGGTTTCAACATGGAATGACTGTTGGATTCCGAGAGAAGGATCAATGAGACCACTGGGTCGTGATCCTGAAGACGAGTTGAACAAGTTTTCAGAACTCTTGCTACCGGACGGCCAAGTTTGGGATGAGCATAGGCTCCAGGAGAACTTTGCTGAACCAGATATCAAAGACATTCTTCAGATTCTGGTGGGACGAGTAGGAACGAGCGATTTCCTTGCCTGGAACTTTACAAAGAGCGGCATCTTCTCGGTAAAGTCAGCTTACCATATGGAAATGCAATGTAAAATATTGAAGGAGGGGGTTCCTGAATCCTCTTCGTCCTGTCGGACGCATGCCGGTTGGCTGGCTCTATGGGATACCAAGGTTCCAGGCAAGGTGAAGGTTCACATGTGGCGTTTGATTCAGAACGGCCTTGCTGTCGGAACTGGACTTCAGCGGCGGAAGATCAAATGAAGGGTGATATGCATCGCCTGCGACCGGGAGGAGAATCTGGAACACAGGTTCTGGACTTGTCCACACTCCGCCATGGTCTGGCAAGAACTCATCTCATTGGCAGGCAAAGTTAATCATCCACCTGCTGAAATTCTCTCTCACAGTGATCTCCGATGGTGGTTGTTGGACTGGTTGTGCAGAAGTAAGGAACAAGAAAAGGAATTAGGGATGATGACTATTTATCACATCTGGCTGGCAAGAAATGAAGCCCGTGATGCTTCCCAAGTTGAGGACCCAAGAACTGTTGCGCGTCGAACAGTGCTGGCGATGGAGGAATGGCATAACGTCCAGACTCCACCAAGTCCCAAGGCAACATCCTCAGCAGAGCACTGGCTTCTGCCGGGAGAGGGCTGGTACAAAGCAAATGTTGATGGTGCTTTTCACTTGGCTGATGGCAGAGGAGGAATGGGGACGATCGTGCGCAATCATCATGGAAACTTCATCGCTGGAGCTGGCCATTTTTACCCCACACCTTTGATGCTGAAGGGGCCGAGTTATTATCCTGTAGGCAGGCTGCGTTGCTAGCCAGACAAGTTCATGTAAAGAAGCTAATTCTGGAGACGGACAACCAGGGAGTAGGCTTGAAACTATCAAGGGAGGATGAGGATCGCTCGGTGCACGGCCATCTCGTGAAGGAGGTCAGATCCATTCTCGGAAGTTTTGAAGAATTCAAGGTTCGGACAGTGCGACGGACTTCCAATGAAGCTGCCCATTTGATAGCCAAAGATAGCTGCGATAATAAGTTTTCTAGGTTTTGGTTTGGTGTGCCACCAGCCAACATTGTAAATCATTTGGGTTTGGACCTGTCGGAGGTTGAATAAAATCGCAGCAAGTCATTCTCAGAAAAAAGATGCCGTAATATACACCCTCGTTTCTCCCCTTCGTCTATCTGGACACGGCCGGAAATTGGTTCCGCGCCGCTGCCACCATCTTCTCCAGCTCCCCCAGATATCGTCCGCTCTCCCACCCCCAAGGTGCAACTGCAAAGAGTTTTGGGGCAGAGGTTCATCCTTACTTGATTGCCCTTGCTTTAGCCCTCAACAACTCCCCAACTAAGGAAAGATTGAAGATCTGAAGCCACAGTGAGATCTTCCTTTTATTGATTTCTTTTTCCCATGGTTATTTATTTATTTCTATCTCAATTGTTCTTGTGGTGGCCGTGTATTTAATAGTTTAGTGTTCGACTTTGGTTTTGCCTAACCATGTTCTGATTCTTGGCTTCCACATTGTTAGTTTTTGTTACCCAATTGATTGAGATGTTAATTTAGTGGTGTTTTAATCATGAGATAAGAATCAACATCGTTGGAATCAAAATGATTTTGAACATGGTGCTGCCGCATATGGATTGCAATGTTGGCACTGAGAGAATGAGGCATGTTCTAAAGTTCAATCATGAAATGTCAGTATGATGTTCCAATGTTGTAATTGTCCTCACCTTTTCTTTTCAATGACCATTTGCATCTACTTCTTGAAAGCATACATGTTTACAGTTTAGAGAGTGCAACTTTTCTCTGTTGTGTCTTTGCTACTCATTCCTTGCATTAAAGCAGAGATTGAATATCTAGCGCTGGAGTAGTGTTGTGTTGTCGATGATGTGATGCGGCTATAGGCTCACACGCCTGAGAAGCACATATGTCACGTGTGTCTCGCCGCCACAGTGCACTTGAGTCTAGGTTTGCAGCCCTTCTCCCTTCCATCGCCTCATGATGGTTGCTTCAGCTTCCTCAAGTTAGGCTGGGTTATGCAGATTCCTTTAACGTGCTTCAGGATGATGAGTTTTTCATGGCGTCCATCGTCTGGTGAATTCATGGCGGTATGTGTCCAGTGAGCAAGGTGCTCGAGCTCGAGTGTTTTAAACGATTGGTTGTACATGGATTGTCACTGCTTCATGAAGACTTGCAGTGAACAACAAAAACATATCTGCTGATTTCATATTTTGCTTAACAGTACAGTTGGTTGCAAAAAAATAATTATGGTGTTTTTGGATAGCTAGGTGTAGGCCTTCTTTGTGCTAGGAATTACGGTAGTTAGCAATGAGCAAGATGTTCTAGCAATCTTACCAATATTTTTACTTTATATCGGATGCATATAGAACCAAGTTAATTGGAACATTAGTTGGCATGCATTCTTGATTGTTGAATGAGAACTAAAAAGACCAACTTTTACTTGACATAAGATGGTAGACATTTAGCATGGTATATTTTCAACTCTACACTTCTTGGAATGTGTTACCAAGGTGATATTACTTACTGCTATTAGTAAATTCATATTAGTTATCGAAACAATCTTAAGCTTGACGTGAAAAAGGGTATTGCACCTACTGACATTGACATTTGAGCGTATGTATTATGGATCAAGCTAGACTAATCGAAGTCCGCCAGGGGTGTCTCTATTTCATTTGCAAATTTTCAAACAAATATATTTTTATATAATTATGATGCACTATTTTTTATAGAAGTCACCATTTACAACCTCATTCCTCTAATATATTTTTCCTCCAATTATTCCTTTGTGTTCTTATTTTCACTTGCTCAATTCCTCTACAAATTGTAGCCATGATGCTAATTGGAATCCCCGGAGATACTAAATCGCTTCTATGAATAGTTTAGCTGTGTTAAGGCCTATAAGCGAAGTAATGGTTTTGAACAATCATTTTTTCTTGGTTACACTATGCTTTACTAAATGGATCATACTCTCGTGATTATTGGTCCTTCAAGGAGACCATGTTACCAATTCAGTAAGGTCATGGCCAGATGGTCATTTGAATTCCTAAATGTCCCTAAACGTTATTGATACCAACGTAAGTATCTGAGAGAATGTATCGAAAAAGAAGACACTACCAAGTAGAACGGAAACATCACAGTGCCATGACCTTTTTCTGAAAATAGTGGCCAGGGAGCTAATTTGCAGTACTGGAGGACATGTTCTTTTTCTGAAAACCACGATCATGTGTGGTCTATTTTCAGGTCCATACAATTCCCCCTCGAACCTAACAGTGCCATGACTCCTTTTTATCCCTTAATAATAAAAGTTTGATTTTAGTCTATGAAATGGGCATCCGTGACTTTCCTGACCTTTTACCTAATTCGTGCTCTGTGCCTGCATAAAACATCTATACACAGGTCTGCTTTTTTTCCTCTGTTTCATTCTTAATTTATCTGGTCTCCAACTCTTGGCTAATTTGCGGTTCTAATAATATTTGTTGTACATTTATAGGTCCAGGGACGGAGCCAGGATTTCATCACGAGGGGGGCGAAGAGGATAATGATCATCTATAAATTTTTCTATTGAAAGACACATAAATGGTGTTTTTTCTATTAGAAGAAAATTATGGAGATAAAACATTACAGTATGCAAAGTCTCACTATAGCATTTATATCAAAACTTAGCAATATAGCTCGGTGATGCAAAACAAAGCTTAATTTCTAAATTGGTCATCTAACTATAATGATTATCGAATGATTCAATAACCTCATCGAAGGCTACTCTGATACCAATTTATTTCCAGTCTATAAATTATTATATAGTAAGTCACTTTTAATTCAGTGAACGAAAGGCACGCCATAGTTAATAAATTCCAGAACTAATAATTAATCACTTGCCGAAGAAGTCGATTAAAATTTTCCTAGTAATTCGTTTATAAATTGATCTGGCCCTCTTCCTTTTCATGTCTACATAAGCACAAGCAGGCACCAATAAAAAATCCTAATCACTATTTAAGCCATAAATTAATCTGATGTTGAGAAAGATGATCAAAGGACTAACTAACAAACAATTGAAATTAGGGACTAAAAAAAATTAGGGACCAGTAAAAATACCTGCTTCTGAGCCTTATCCTCGCTCATGGTCGACGGTGCGGCCGGCCGGCCGCGCGTCCCGGCTACGCCCTTCGATCTATTGATTTGGAATGGAGCCCTAGTTGGCAGCCGCCCGGGTAAGGCGCCCAATTCAGTAGAAACGAAAAGGGAATTGATCTGTCATTTGCGTGTTGGTTCCTCACCATCTGTGCGGATGTTTAGGATGAACTGTTAGATGCCACGTCTGGGCCTGGTTGTGCTGTGCCATTATACGAACCTTTTAGTTGGCCTTTACCTGATTGATTGGATGCGTGGGCTCATATCATGTGGGTTTGAGAGGCCTTGGAGGGCCACCTTCATGACTTCACATGTATTACACGGACAGGGGGGGCGAGTACGGTCGCCAGAGGCAATATTAGCCCAACTCACTGATCGCTATCAAGGGAAAACCGGAACGTCAGGGGGGGGGGGGTCTCGCCCCCGCTCGTCCCCCCTGGCTCCGTCCCTGTATAGGTCAACTACACGCACACTTTGCACAGTGCCTATCGTAGCTGCTGATAGTCAATGTAGTACAAAGATAGTTATGTTCCTAAACAGATGGTTAAAAAATAGACAAGTCTGCTGAATTCATAAACTCTTTTTCTTAAGAGTGATGTTGATGTATAGAGGCATGCAACAAACTAGGATCTGTGGCAAATACAAGGGGTTTACACATTTCCTGGATTTTCTGCTTTCTCTTCTGGATGCTGATTGCAGAAGCAACTTATTTTAAACTTCATGTAATCTTCCCTAAGCCAAATAAAAGGAAACATATTATTCTGTTATTGCGATGTTTCCGTTCTACTTGATAGTGTCTTATTTTTCTATTCCTTCTCTCACATACTTACGTTGGTATCAGTAACTTCCAGACAAATCTAGAATCCAAGCATTTGTATATGGAAGCAATGGTCGTAATGTATATTATATTATTGCTTTTGTTTTTGTTTTCCTGGAAACCTATATAAGTCATAATTTGCTACCTTTTTGTATTTTTCTTATTTTCATTTGCATGCCAGAGTTGTGACTTGCAGTTGATCATTCCTTTATGAATGTATATCTTGAAAGCATGCTACCATATTAGGTTAATTCGACATAGAAGTGATAGATCCTCAGGAATATTCATGAATGTATGTCTTTAAATCACAGCACACCTGCTCCCATATTGGATTAACTGGGCATAGTAGTGAGATCCTCAGGAATATTCAACGGCGCACCAACGCGCGCTAGGTCCATCTAGTACTAGTAGATAGCAGAGTAGGAACAATTCAGTGCCACACGACCCGATCATATACATCATCTTTCCTATCAAATGTCACATCTTCGCTCACTCCGTCCACACAAATCGGTGACCAACTGTCAATCAACACATTTACAAAAAAAAGTAGAGGGGGTGTTAGTTTACTGAATTTGCACGAAACAGGCATAAATAACTGAATTGGATTTGAAACAAGCAAAAACAAATACTAGCATTTAAATATGTGCAAACCTATTTGAACCATGATTATCATTAGTATCAGCAGCATTATGCCTACAAAGTCAACAAACAATAGTTTTAACATCATATGACTGACTTAGATTAATAAATGAGAGAGGTCAGCTTAATGGATTAAGATTTCAGCTCCAAACCTTGTTTGTGAACATATAACACTGATAAGAAATATCATAGGATTGGAATCCTGACAAGAAATTTCCAAATGAAGCACTCTGAATTGTTGGAACAGACTCTAAAGTTTCAGATACTATTCCTTCATTTCCTTTTGATGCATATTGCTTTGAATTTCCTATGCTTTTACTGTAGACCTCCAAACATCACAATTAATCAATTCTTTCCTTTTTAAATCATGTAAGATGTCACTAACCATGTCATCCAATTTATACCTATTATTGTGTTTTCATGTATGGAAGGTTAACCTCAGTAAGATGCAGATAACAACTTGAGGCTTCCACAAACTTGAATGATGTAGGCTCTATATTAGCTGAACGAGCTTTAAAAAGGATATGGGGTACGGTAAAATGTAATAGCACCATAACTACCATGGGGTCTCTCTCTCTCTCTCTCTGGTGTAATAGTAAGGATCACCACACTAATGCGTTTTTTATAATGTTTCCTTGCATTAACAATTTCTCGATTTTCTGTAAAGTCAAACTCCAGTCAAAGAAGATAAAACTTTTAGATTCATTGCACCAAGCAGTATGGACTTTGAATTTAATTAAGTGAGGATACTACTTTAAAAAACTAACTTCACGGCATGATAACATTGTGTGCCTTAGTTATGCTTAATTGTTTTGCACCAACACCCCATTACTACTTCAACCCTGAACTGTGTATACACAAAACATCATGGTAAATCCACTGAAAGACGAGATATCAAAGACAATACACGAATTGGTTTATCAAACAAAAGGAGGAAGAAGGTTACATATAATTCACAACAAAATAAAATTGACCAAAGAGCACAGCAAATCTGCAGGGATGTCATAAATGTAAGTTTTATAATCTGTACTGAAGTTTCAGACCAAAGTTACTAAATTTGAATTAGCAAAATCTATTCACAAATGCAAAGCAACTAGAACAGTAAAAAGATGGAAACTTATAAAAGAAGGATGTGCTACTTGGCGGGCGGTCTGTAAATTGCAAGACCGGGCGGGCATTATGATAGCTCTTGTCCGAACGATACGAGCAAATGAGTAAAGCTCATCCAGTTCCTTTTTCTTAATACGAGGGTTCAAATTGGTAATAGGTCTATAAAGAGAGATACCCAGCTCTAAACATGAGAAATTAGCTCACAAATATTAGACGACAAAACTGCTAATGTCATCAACATTTAATATAGAAAGTTGAAAATTCAAAATGTTTTATAGATTAAACCGTTTATCTGATTTATGATCCGTTTTCACCATTGGACTAGTCACGACGAGATCTTCAAAACTAAATCCCATGTTGATATGTTCTAACAACTTTTTTTCTGACCAAAAGTTATCCACCTGTAACACTTGAGTTATCCAGACCATAGTATATAAGTTACCCACCTTATAAAACACATGTATGAAGACTCTTTTATATGGATGCAGAAAAAGTAATTGGCAACCGTTCGTTTTGAGAATTATATAACTTGGCGGGCTCCGACAACCTACACTAGTGATGCCCTGCGTGGTCGCGTGTATGCTCTATCTAACTAACACGACTTTTTTGTCCCAAAAATATTCACCAGTGGCACAAGAGTTATCCAGGTTTCAACATTTAAATTACACATTCAATAACATGTAAGTTATCCATCACTATAAAAATTTACTATAGATAGAATATAAAATTTATGTATTGGATAACTTATATGTTTTAGGGTTGATAACTTACATACGATAACATGGATAAGTCACATGTTAGGGGTGGATAACACGGTTTTATTTGTCTCAAAAGTTATTCATTAGTAACACGAGTTTGTCCCAAAAGTTATCCATCAGTAAAGCGAGAGTTATCCAGGTTTTAGCATGTAAGTTATCCATTACTACAAAAATTACCCATAAATAGAATATAAAAGTTATTCTAGCGGTATGGCTTCGTCGTCCGTCACCACTCTCGCGGCGTACGCGTGACTCAACTTCGAAAGACTATCGCGTCAAACATGAAACATATTTTTTAATAAATTAAATCTAAGTTTCTTTTGCATAAGATATAATAAATAGGGTATTATGCCCTATCACCCACCATCCTAAGTTATAGTGAACAAACGCGCAATCAGTAGTCTAGCGGTTCGGCTTCATCGTCCATCGCCGCTATCGCGACGTGCGAGTGACGAATCATATATGGTGTTATGATACCGAGTCTTTATCGATCATTCGAAGCGTCCGTAACCTAACAACTAAGCCACCTTGTTCTAGTTAAACTTGCTCAACATATATGCAAGAATATACCAAACACGTTTATATGCTGGATAAGTTATTTGTTACAGGATGGATAACATATATATTATGGCATGGATAACTTACGTGTTAGGGGTGGATAACGTTTTAGTCCGGAAAAAATTCCATCGAAACATATCAACATGAGATCTAGTTTTAAATATCTCGTCGCGACTAGTCTAATGACAAAAACGGATCCTAAATCGGACAAACGGTTTGATCTACAAGACATTTTAAGTTTTGGTTTGATTCTAAGCTAGCTTTGATCCATTTTATCATGTAGCGGGCAGAATATGCACACACACCGTGCGATGGACACGTGAGTCCGTCGGAATTAGACATCTACCGACCGTTCTAGAAATAGATTTCCCGTAAAAAAAAATCTACCGGGCAAACCTCAAATACTGTTTGCCATCCAAAATAGTGCAATCAAATCAGACAGGAATGTATGATAGGACAATGGGAGGAAATGCATGATAAAGCCAACGAGACAAGCCACACAGCTTGTAGATACTGCAAGTCTAGAAATACAAACCTAATTGTCCCAGAGAAACCCATGCACTCAAGAATTTTGTTCACCGGTACGAATGCAGTCCTTTCGCCATATCGGAGGTTCAATCCAACAAAGCTCCCATCAAAATCCATAAGGGGGCATCCAATCCAAGCCTAGCACAAAATTGAAGTGACAATGAGGGAAGTTGCATAGGAAAAATGGGATCAATATTGTCTCAACCGATAGTTCAGTGCGTATGCTACAGGTTAAGTAATAATACAACTAATTATTTCCACCATGCAGAGAACTAAGAAGAAAAAACATCTCACCGTGATGATTCTATGTGTGGGGAGCATAAACTCGCAGTCAAAGGGTTCACCATTTGCACAGCCAATCACTATCCCATCTATGGACTGTAACATGCCTGAGTCGAAACAAACGCCACACAGCTACTGCCTTACTATTGGACTCAAACTGCACCCTGTGGCTAGAACTGAGATGTGCCTCCTGAAAACCACGCACACGCCTGATGTTCACAACAGCAAGATCATACTTGAAATCGCGATGGTGTAACCAGCCAATGACAACTCGATCACCAGGAAGACGCACTTTAATCTGCATGAATAAAGCAAGAATAGGTATGATGCTACTATATTAATAAGCAAGAAAAAAGAAGTAGAGGAAACATGGAAGCACCGACCGTCAAGTTGTCAGGGATCCCGTAATCGGAAGAGCCAGCTATATTAGCTGAAGTCAGAATACTTGTGGCATCAGCGCATAAGCTTTCAATAAATATTCCTGTGCATTCAAATACCACCGTGTCTCCTACAGTTGATACTAGTTTCGACCATTAATTGCAGAAATACAGGTGTGGAGAATGATGGACATACAGTATCACAATAGAATTACCAAGGAATGAAGCTAGGGCGACAACACTTTCTGATAGTTGTGACTCGATCTGTTTGGTGAGTTCACTCGAGGAACTTTCACAGGATTTAACCAAGTTACCGCATTCATCTTCTGGATGGATGGGTCCTAGTTGATTAAAGAAACATAGTGCAGATAAAGAACTGTGACTGCTACAACAGTTTAAGCCGTGTAAAAACAAACTTGCAGGAAAATAAGTGGACGAAGAATCAGTGACTCACCTTGTGTAAGTACTGTCTTACTAGCATTTTTATTTTTATTCAGGCATCCTATGTCCTTGCCTCTTCGCTTGCGCTTAGTTTTCTGCATCTTACAAACCCTGGAGTCGATGAAACAATCCAAATGCTGTATATTAATTAGTGGAGTATGGTTGTAAAACCATTATAGTGGATACTAGATTAAATTGACACTATAATATAAAGTCATGCTGGTACCTTATTCTGAGTTCTAGATAGAATTAGCACCAACTGATCTTATAATTCTGATTCTGAATTCAACAGTAAAGACTGACACTTTTGATTCTGAATTCAAGGTAAAACAACAGAAATTGTAACCGAAACAGAGCACGTCTTGTTCTTACCGTGGGTGACGACTGTCAACTGACCAATGATGAACTGCTGCTCCCGTGAGTGCTGGTCTGGTGTTGTGCATCACCGCCATCACCTTTCTTACCAAGATCAATCTTGCGCTGGTCATCGCCAATGATGAATTGTTAGTTAACACACAAATAATATGGCAAACGTGTGCCATTGCCTTTTGGACATCGCCAACAAGTGACCGGTGGATATGAAATGTGCAAAAGGGGGCAATATTGTCGTGCATGGCGTTCTCACCGTCGTTGGCCACGAAATCCTACACTCAATTTGGCCATTATAAAGCGGCGGGAGCACTATACTAGCAATGACGAAGAAATGTCGCGACCATACCGTGTCGTCGGCGGCTCATCGGGCATTTAGCTGAACAGGTTGGCTGGCATCGGCATATTCGTGGTGGAGATGGACCGCCACTTCTTCGACGCCTCCGGGGTTGCGTCCGCGGTCGATGGAGTGCGGTTCAGGTCAATGGCGAGCTCTCTCGCCTCCGACGACGCCGTGGAGGGTGGACGAATCGGGAGAGCGAGGCCACGATCCTAGTGTGGCCACCAAGCGAGGGCGTGTGCGGCCTCGCGTCCTCGGCTGACCTGGTAGCCGGCCGCTAGGCGTGGAAGTGACGGAGCTGATAGAGAACATGCCGTCCATGGCCAGGCCGGGAAGAGCGACGGCACCATCGAAAGCGGCGGTCATCGCTTCCTTCTTGATCATGTTAACGACATGCTTGGCGGCATTCACTGTCATCTTGTTGGTGTCGATCCTGTTCTAGTTGGCGAGGAAGTGCTTGTTCTCCTTCCGGTTCTCCTTGTCGAGCTTGAAAACGACGAGTCGAGCTCTCGCCGCTACGCGCCAGCCAGCGCGCTTGTCCGACTCAACTTTCCACTCCTCCGTCGTTAGGTCCTTGCCAAGCTTCTTGGCGGCGGGAACACTGGAGGGCGCAGCATCAGCCATGGCAGCGAGATCCATCGACTTCCCCCCGCTCGCGCCAGCGGAATTTTGGGAGAGTATTTTAGGAGGGTGAACTGGAGTGGTTTGTGTGCCACTGGTGGGAGGGACCGCCACACGTAAACGGAGAACGCATGAGGACAAGAGCGCTGTCCGGACCGACCCAAGCGAGGCCCAAATTTGGAGCATGGATGGGTCGGTCCGCGCATGTTTGTTCGGATGGGTCGCCTAGCTGGGCCACCGCGCAGCTGTCCGCCGGTCTCCTCGGACGAGTTTGGACGCGCAAGAACGGGTTAGATCGGCCGGTGAAGATGTCCTTAAACGCGTGTAGAAAAATATACATATACATATAGAAGCTTATATACTGAATTTATTCTGCAAAAAATATTGGGTACCCATGAATAGTTCTAGTTGCCCCCCTCCGTCTAGAACTATATAAGACGTTCTTGGTTTGTAAAACAAATCTATCTAGACGGCATTTGTTGTATATAAATTAGAAATAAACCTATACATTAAAAGATATGCACAAAGCTAAGAGCATCTCCACTCGGCTACCCAGGATACCGATCCGGACGTCGAATTTAGGTCCGGACGCCGAAAATCGGCCAAGTCGCGTCCCCGGGAACCTCTTTTCTTTCGGATTTGGACCAACTTTGATCCGGTCTTTCCAGGTCATTCCCAGGATCCCATGAACGCCGGACGAAGCGAAGCGACGTGTGGACCCGCCGAGTCAGCGACGGAAGCCAGTCGTCGTCCTCCTCGGAACCACGCGGCGACCGTTGGGCAATAACTGCCCGTCGCTTCGGCCACGCGTCGTCGAAGTACCGCGCCACCGTCGCCGCCTCGGCTCCCGCGATGGACCGGCGGGCACTAACTTCTCGCTGTTTCCCCTTTTCCCGCACTCGCCGCTATACCCCTCCCTCCCTCGCCGCCCTTCTCGGCCTATATAATCCGGCGGCATCGCCGACTCATTTCACTCACCTCCAATGCTCCTCCACTTCCCCTCCATAGATCCCCAACTCCAACGAAATCCGAGTCCTCCTTCCCCGTACACCATGGGTGAAAGATACACCGGCGGCGAATGGCTTTGGCCGCCGCACCCTCCAACCTTGGGAGGCACGCATGTTGTATGAGGCGGGCTACATGGCGCCGCCGGACATCCGCCTCCCAACCGACTTGAAGCTCAGCGCCGGTGGGATCCCTATCCCGCCGGAGCCGAAGCCGGAGGAGCTCGACGACAAGATAGCGGCGGCCATCGCCGCCATGGACGACCCGGACCTCGCCGAGATAGCAGCGGCCATCCGGACAACCGCGTCTTCTGGGAGCAGCATCTCGCCGAGCGGCGGCAGCAGGCGCTCGCCCGCCACGAGGGGCCGTCAGGCTCACCGTCGAAGAGGAACAACGCGACTGGGCACCGCCGCTTCTGAAGCGCTCCCGGGCGCACACTCGTCGCCATGCTGGAGCACATCCACGTGCGGCAACGAGCCCCGCCTCGCCTTTCCCCGCAACTCCACGCCGGGGAGGCGCCCTCCGGCCAACTGGCTGCCGAGGAGGATGGCAAGCCTCACCTCTTCGTCCTCCCATTCGTCTGGCTCCACGCCGGTGGCTTCGCCGCTGCTCCGGCCCGTTAAGCGGGAGCCGGAGACGTCGGTCCGGTCGCCGTCGAGGACCAGGTCGCGCGACATCGTCATCAACAAGGCGCGCGCTCCGACGCCGCCCACCGGCCGTCTCTGCCTTCGCACGCCGAAGTCGGAGCCGCGGAACTGGGCGGTGCCGGTCAACGAGGATGCTTTCTCCGTCAAGATGGAAATGGAGGAGTACCTCCGGGAGGCGGCGCCGCACCCGCCGGTGGAGCCGTCCTTGCCGGACATCCTGAAATGGTCCAGGGCAGACTGGGAGGAGACGGAGCGGCAGCGCGTCCACTGCCTACAGCAGCAGGCTGAACGGCAGGCCTGGTCGGCGCGTCGCTTGTCGTCCTCGACGACGACGACGAAGCCGGCCCCTCCTACCAGCCGTGGAGGTGCGGTGACGTCGGCCAGGGGAGCTCCCGCCCGCCACGGCCGCCGAGCGACGACGACGACAGCGGCGAGAACGATGGTAGGGCCGATCTCGGCTACACGTCCTTCTACAACAACTTCGGCATGTAGAAGCGACGACGACATCGTTAATGTTTTTTAGTTTATTATCTAGTATTGTATTTTAAATTCGATGTAATCCGCCTATATTCGCCCATCTTTAATAAAATCCGTTTGAATTTGCCAAACTCGTCCAAAATTTAGCCGAACGCAAAAACTCGGCCTGAAAACGCGAGTGAAAGATTCGCCGTTCCTAGACCGAAATCAAGTTTGGTCTGGGCACAATTTGATCCGGATTCCGACGAGTGGGGATGCTCTAAACGGAGGGAGTAGCATGTACGTAGTATAGCGTATTCCATATATACGGATTAGTTAGTGTATCCCATATATACGGATTAGTAAATACTGCAGGGAAAAATGGTAAAAAAACACAAACATTTGAACTACTACTAGGACAAGTGACCGTGCGTTGACGGGATATGAATATACGTTGAAGAACTGTAAACGAGAGAAAATAGAAACATCTATACTTAATTTTAATTTGTATTAATTATAGAAATCATAGAGATGCGAATTGTTGTAACTCTAGATTTTCGGACCTAAAAATATTTTTCCAACATGGATATCATACCAGATTACTATGTAGATTGATATGCTGAAAATACAAATCAATGGATAGAATGTCTATGCATGTGCATACTATCACTATCCTAGCTTTCACTATCCTAGATTGGATTGTTTCAGCCTCAGGAAGCAGTTTCTAGCAAATCTTATTGGTGCCTACTGCCTAGAGTTTCAGCACAAGACTATAACCCCGTCAACTATGAATCCTCATGCGATAAATTAATCCAATCACCACATGTTAAAGGAACAACTAATTTAGACTTAGACCCAAATGAGTATTCATCTTGGTAGAAAACTGAAAAAGGGAAAAGCTTGTAATACCTTTATTTTTTAGAAAAATAATATTTCATCGGTGCAAAAAATATGGTCGCAACCAAAGTATATTACCATGATTTTTTCTCAATTATAACACCCTCATATTATACTACTTGGATGAACTTACTTCGGTAGAGGTATGCTGTAATACTCGATTATAAACCATTGGTAGTATAATCTTTTTGCTATAACTATTGTATTTTCTATTAGAGTTGTGTACTGATACGTATACGTGGTGTAGTATACCACCATATACGTATCCTCCTTCTTGTACAAACCACGTGAGAGGTTTTTTCTCACATTAAACCGTCGGCCTCAACAGGTACGACGTTCTACCTAAACGATTACGAAGTTAACATTTCCATCTCTGATCAACCATACATTCACTTTTGTCATTGTGATCAACGCTACCGATTGCATTATCTCACTCCACCTAGCAAGATATCTCATGCGCTGCTACAAAATAGGAATGAATATGTACACTTATTTCTTCACAATGAACACATCGTGTGAACAAGATGGACATGTTGTTTGTTATTATGTTACAAACTATGACAACTCTTTTTTCCATTTACCTAATCTCTAGGGGAAACTTAGCAACACGCAAGACATTTATGATAAAAAAAATCTCATCCTTATCCATCTTAATGAGACCTACACATTGTTTTTTCTCTCATCCTTACCATCTTAATGAGACCTCCGCCTCCGATGTTTACGCATCCTTGTCCCTCCCCATGATCATTCTAACTCCACTTGGTGTCAATTCATTATTATATGTTGTATTCTTTAACTTTAAAGTGGATTTGGGGTAATTTTAACTTGCAATGGATTTAAATTCCACTCAATCCCCACCAAATCGATGGATGGGAGCCGCATTGCATGTCTCACTTTAATGAAGCAAAAGAGATTCTTTAATAAGCAATAAATCTCACTCCAGTGAATTAAACAAGCAAGTTTATAAGAATCATCACGTACTCAAGATAGTAAATGAACACAAATATCTATGAAAATGTACTGCCATAGCGAGACATGCAGAAAAAACTCTATCACTCTTCACATGGAAAGAGAAAATTTAATCATCTTGAATCTAAACTTGGAAATTGTTAATGTTATGCAGATACACATATTTTTGTTACACGATCCCTTGAACGGAAAGATTCATATGCTCCATAATTTAGCACAGGGGTAGAACTAAGTGGCCACCTGCAAAAACAATTTAATACCGCTTCAAAATACTAATCTGAAATATGATTCTGAAATTATAACTCTTCACAGATTCTTCTAGTCGATTATTTGTTCATGCAAGAAACCACGTCAAGTATATGTAGAGAAGTAAAAGAGAAATATATGATGGATAATGCTTATCATTCAGAAACGTTGGTAGTCCAACATAGCATCTCGGTAAAAAAAATTAGACATAACCATGAAGCGTGACGGTAGTATGTTCATTCATATTCAACTAAGGAGACACTCTTGTTGAAAAATATAATAAAATAAAAAAACATCATTGTACATCTATTGAGGAGCGACTTGACATGAGTACACTGCCAACCATATTAATACATGATAATGTTGTGTCGCCTATCGTCAGACAACACTATCATTGTCAGACACAATGGTTGTAGCCATTGGTACTGTTTCTCCTGAAATACGAAAGGGGTGTTTAGTTTCCGGCCACAATTTGTCAAGCCAAAGTGTGGCAATTTGATATGTGTTTGGTTTTTGCCACACTTTGACTTTCCACACTTTATTAACCACATGACCCATCTGTCATAGTCAATTTATTGCCAAGTTTTGCCACACTTTGTGGCTTCCAATTTTTCAGCCACACTTGCCAAAGTTAGGCTCGAAGTGTGGTCGGGAACCAAACAGGCCCGAAATCAGTGGTAGCAGGAATCACGACAAATGAAGTGAAATAGATGAGTTTCAGTACTTATACCATTGCTCTCGTAGGTCACAACATGCTGGTGACACTTGATATTTCCCTCCTGGCCGGACAATTCATGCTAGTGGATCCACCAGTTGAGAACTATGCATTGATCGTGTTGTCCTGTTGGTGAATAGAACATGAGTTAGATCTCCGATCCTTCAGATTGTCAAACTGCTTCATTGATGTAGTCAACCATGAGAAAATACGACGGAAATAGCATAGCCTTCAGCTTGTGGATTTTTTTTACAGGGAGTACTTCACCTCAACAACATGGGCGGCGTCTTAGGCTGGAACACAGTAGTGCTACCCGATTACCTGATATAAAAAGTGAAGGAGGTAGGAGGCTGCACGGATCGATCCGTATGTCTCCATGGCAGGTAAGTAGGAAGACACATGCATATTACGGCATCATTGTAACAAATAGAGATGCAACGCCGAATCAATCTGGTTGATCGACGGTGCAGTACGGGATATTTTGGAAATCGTGGACATCACAGCAGGAGGCGGCAGCTCAGCCATGTGGAGTGCCGTCGGTGAAAAAATATTTATGCTTCAGATTTGAGGAAGACGGCAACTCTAGATTTACAATCTGACGGCCCTGATTGCGAAACAACAAAATCAGACGGTAAATTATCCTCTTTCTCCTAGGATTAAGTAAATATAAGATATCATGGATTTTAGAAAAAGGAATCGATGGGCTCGTGGACATGGTTATTTTCTTTGCTCACATGTTCATTTCATCTAGTATCCAGACTGATAAGAATAACTTGTGCGAAAAGAATATTAATTGCATAGTAGACAACTCTCGATCGACTCCCGTGGTGCACTGAGACAAACTGAACTGAAAGAAAAAGACTCACGATTAGCCAATACTACTGTAAAATGGAAACAATCGTGACACGACCAATTGCAGCACATTACAAACAGAAAAAATTGGTCATGTAAAATGAAATAATTAGACGTAAGAAGACAAGAGGTAAAGGACACATACCTTGATGTGTGCTGTACAGAGCAGCACAACTGAGTTGATCCGGTCCTAATCATATTGCAAAGAGATGTCTCGTTTTCCGCCTCCATCGATCCCCACAACGCTGACTACTTCAGCTAATTCATCGTCATATCATGGACCTTAGGAATAGGAATCATAATCTTTTAATGATGTCATGAGTATGATTTGTATCTTACTTTCAGTAGGTTGTTATGGGGTAATTCAGACATCGAAAACATGTGAAAGAAACCAGTTATTACCTAATGGAAATTGACTATAGCTATAGAAGATCACTCCAAAGAATAGCGAGAATCCCAGCTTCATATCATCTCCTAATCTGAGCATTTTGGCAGAAGGTGTGGGTGCTCAATTATGAGATAAAATCGAAGAAAAATGTTGTATATCAGGAGGGGAAGACAAAGCTGGTGAATCTCACCTTGGCAAGTGCAGCTATAATCCAGACCCATCTCATAGCAAGATCATGAACAAAATACTGGGGGAGGACACGACAGATCATGCACATCATCTCTAAGCATGCCTAACATTTTGTTGTTTCTACATCTAATCTCTGAACCATTTGCCTCTCGAACCTGCAGTAGCAAGTATAAACCACGGGCCTAAACATGTATGTTAGACATTGCCACGTCAAATTATGGATGTAAATTAAGCTCACATGAAACTGCAGATTCCATAGGCTTTACCTTCCCGGGCCGGCTATACGGTGTTCCTGCCCCTCCATGTGCTACAAGGTGGGTACTCCGGCACTGTAGTAACCACCTCGCCATCCAGATACTCCAGCAAACAATGCTTCCCATAGCGCTCGATCGGGGAAACCCACATGTGCCTTCGATGTTGCCTGCAACTGAGAGAGAGAGACCTTGATAGAGAGAGGAACCAGATCCGAAGCAAGTCGATGCGCACCCTAGAAAAAATTCACAAAGTTTTTATGTGAAATTCATAGTCCAACATAATCACATAAATAGACAAACCTTCCTGACTGGGCTACCAACATAAGTTTCATAATGACCTTCTTTTGCGGCAATCTCAATAGAAGCTTTCAAAGCATGATACTAATAGATGTACCTCTAGTTTAACAGAAGATCTGTTATTTAACTGCGGGCCTAAGGAACAATTCCATAATAATTTGTATCAGCACCATGGAAAATAAAATAGACACCCTTTTGTTAGATTGGGATGTACCTCTAGTGAATCGAATGGCATGGAACGCCAAGTAAAATGGAAGTGTCTGCTACGCCTTGAATTCCTATTTCAATTGGCTTGTCTTCCTTCCAATTCTAGTGCTTACATTGGACTACATAGGCCAGTCTTCCTTCCAATTGCAGCACATGCAAGACAACGGGGGACAATCCCTCCTCCAACAGATTCAATTTCTCTAGACATAGACCGGTGATCTGCAGAGGCAGCCGGCGGAGGAGTTTTGGTACATGGCTACAGGCTCTAGCCGAGGTCGGCCATGCGGGCCTCTATTCCCATCCAAACAAATGCAGAATAGAGGTCCTGCCAGTCTGAAAGCAACTCTTCCTGCTGCTCCACCCTCTCCAACCCTTTGATCTGTGGCTTGTGCGGACCCAGCACCTGAGCGTGGAAGGGATCCACGGAGGAGAGGATAGGGTGGCGCGCTATAGAGGCCCTCCGACCTGTTGGTTGTGGAAGAAGGTGCCGTCCCCATCGACCTGCTCCGCACATGCCGCAGCCCCGACACACTTCATCTATTGGTTCGATCATCCCCTCACATCTCTGGTTCTTCCTCTACCCCGATCCTCTTCCGATGTGTATTCCAGCGGCGGATTCGAGCGAGATCTCGAAGTAAGGGGGATTGGTTGTGGGAGATTTGGTTCCTCCCTCCGGATGAAAGAGGCTACATCGCTCACCGGAGAAGGGGAGGATGGATCGCCGTAAGAGGGAGGACGACACCGGTGTGTGGGTCGACAGCCTTGGAGGAGAGGAAACAGCAGCGCCACCATTGGCTCTGCGTTTTTGTTTGGATTGAATATGGATTGATTGGCAACGCGATCTACGGCATGCGAGGATCACGGTATGGTTCTGACTTTCAATGCGCGACGGTGCGGCGATGATGACGGGATCTGTAGACGAAAGGCGACCTAGTGGCAGAAAACGGAACACTCAAGTTCTTTTTAGATATTAGATTAGATAGATAGATTAGATGAGTTAAATCCATGGTTAGTCATTGAACTTGCTTAGCAAAGTCAATACGATCATTGTACAACGGAAATACGAATTTACGGTCATCGAACTCGCGTCGAAGCATCACTCGTGGTCACCACGGACGCCGTAGAGAAGTATTTGACGATGTGGCGCTGAGTGGACCCACCGTCGGTAATAACATATAGGTAAAAAATAATAGGTAAAGAATAACCACTTATAGAAGGGTCTTTTTGCAAAACCACCGTCCCTTCCCTAAGTCATGTCTCTGCTCCACCCACGACATGTCTTGCTCCCAAAATAATCCAGCGCCGCCGCCGCGGGGAAGGCGCCAGGACGCCGCCGCCAATGACAATAGAGCACGCCGGCGAGCGCTCCCCCACCTCCCTCCGCCCCATAGCGATCTTCGGCACCCCGCGACGAACGATGTGGCCGCCGACGACGAAATTAGCCAATGATGCGCGTGCACGGCAACCCCCACCCCCACGCACCAATCGTCGATGAGAACTCTACATCACGAGGCGCGGCCACCATATGGCGCCGCGCCGACGGAGGATGCCCTTCATCGGCGAGGCCGAGCGGCTCATCCACCTCGGTGGGAGCATCTCGTCCTCGGTCCGCCGAGACCGCGGACGCCTCCGCTCCTCCTCCTCGCCGCTTCGTGAGAACGTCCGCTGGCCCGGTGCGTACCCGTGGCGGTTCTGGATCGAGGAAGACCAAGAGCAAGCGAAGCGAAAGAAGAAGAACAAGAAGGAATTAGCCGTCAAGATAGAGGCTTGCGCGGCAACAAGAACTGCTTGCCTTTTGTCTTCAATTCATTCATGGCAGGCTCGATTTCTATCTTATGGCGTTTGCTCACGACTGTCTCCCTAGTGGCCAGCAACTTCTACATCCGATTCCATCCTCTGCGTGTTGTATTCACTGCGGAAGAGAGAGTCGAACATGCTTTGCTCCTTTGCCCTTCAAAGGTCATTTGAACCGCAAAGGTTTTGTCAGTCCTAAATAATGGTTGTTTGATTTCCTGGCTAATTGCAGTCATCAGCAGGCGATTACTCTTGTAGTCACTTTCTAGCATTTGTGGAACACAAGGAACAAACTTCGCGAGGAGGGCGAGAGTGTTAATCCTAAATCTGTTGCCATGAAGATCAAAGTTTATGTTGACATGATCAAAGTTCCTGTAGTCCCTTGGACTCCGCCGCCGGTTGGCACCCTGATGGTTAATGTTGATGCAACGCTTTTTCTGTCGTCAAGAAGTATGGGATCTGGAGTGGTAATCAGAGATTATAAGGGCAACTGTGCTGCAGCTCGCTGTGACAATTTTCCAAATGTTTAGATTCCTGAGCTAGCTGGAGCTTTGGCTGTTCGTTGTGCGCTCGTCTTCGTGCAAGAGGAGGGCATGGACAACATCTGTGTCGCTACAGACTGTCTATCGGTGGTACCAGGGGGCCATGGGGTTGATCTGATCAAATATCCTCCAGTCTAATTGTACAAGAAGAACAGTTGCGGATGTAGCCGTCGCCGACGACGAAAAAGCCGCCGCTGCCGATGGAGCACGCCGGCGCGTGCTCCTCACCTCCAAGCCGGTGCACGCTCCCCTCCTCTAAACTCCAGCACAAGCTCCCCCTCCTCTAACCATTTGACTGGGATAAAAAACAAATTTAAGGGGCTTTTCTGCAAATGAAACACATATAGAGGCTGATAGTGGGTCCACTGAGCAACACATCGTCAAATACATTTCTACGGCGCCCGCGGTGACCACGAGTGATGTTTCGACGCGAGTTCGATGACCGTAAATTTATATTCCCGTTATATAATGACCGTATTGACTTTGCTAAGCAAGTTCAATGACTAACCATGGATTTAACTCTAGATTAGATAGTATAGAAGATATAGATATAGAGACTATTTGGTCACACACGTAGTACCAGAGTAAACGCAGAATAGACGAGAAAAAAAGATGCACCAGCCGGGAATCGAACCACGAGTGATGTTTCGACGCGAGTTCGATGACCGTAAATTTATATTCCCGTTGTATAATGACCGTATTGACTTTGCTAAGCAAGTTCAATGACTAACCATTGACTTTGCTAAGCAAGTTCAATGACTAACCATGGATTTAACTCTAGATTAGATAGTATAGAAGATATAGATATAGAGACTATTTGGTCACACATGTAGTACCAGAGTAAACGCAGAATAGACGAGAAAAAAAGATGCACCAGCCGGGAATCGAACCCGGGTCTGTACCGTGGCAGGGTACTATTCTACCACTAGACCACTGGTGCTTAGGTGCAATTAATTTCTGGAAGATATTAATTATTATGACACAAATCACTTATTTTCTTACGAGGGGGTACCCATATTCACAACCGGTCTTCCTTCCCCTGCCGCTTGACGAAACGTACTGGTTGGGCTACACACGATCGACTCGAGCAGTAGTGTAGCGTTTTCTCTTTCCGGCGGGCGCTAGCTAGCTGTCCCGACCCCTTCTTCCTCCCCCAAGCTGACGAACGCGGCAAGTGACGCAGTCCCCGCTTGCTTGTTGGTTCCTCACGTCACTGCTGGCTTGCTGTTGCCCGTACTGTGTCGCTGCACGGCTCTGTCTAATCTTGGTAAGCAGCAGCAGCCCATGGAAATACAGTACTAGCTAGTAGCGATCGTGAGCCACCGAGCAGACAGCAGACATCAGGACAAGGGAAGTTGTGATAGGAGATTGGCGCCTAGCTAGCACGGTTCTGGATCTAGAGTAGTAGTACGTCTGGTTTTTGGCATGGTCCGGCCGCGTCAACGAGTTTGCCCTGCCGATCGATCGATGCTACTACGTGTGGAGTGGAGCTGCGGTGGAGCTTGCTAAGAACATGCATCTTTCGCGATCCATCTGCAGCGGCTGCTGGCAGATTAGGCTGCTCAACCCGGCCCGATCGCGCTACTCCATCCAGACTACAGCTACGTTTCGATCCTTCTTCTAACCGGCCAGCCGACGAGGTTTCGGCACTGCTTGCCTGATGGTTGACGTTGCAAGGATTAAGGACCATGGTACCATGGTAGTTGCACAGTAGGTGGTGCCCTGATCGGACCAGTGAATGGAGGGCTTCTGTTCCTACCTGTTCCTGTGCTGAACGTTTTGGCAAACTAAGGGCATGTTTGATTAAAGGATTTTCAAAAGAAATTCTATAGGATTCTAATCCATAGGATTTTTCCAATAGAATGTGTTTGATTCAAAGGAATAAATCCTATAAAATTTCAATGCATTGCTTTTCTACGCTACAATCCTATAGGATTTCTAACAAGAGGTGAGACCTCTTGAAAAAAACCCTATGTGTCTATGACACCATGTACGCTCTAAACCTATAAAATTTCGCTGTTTTTACGGTGCAATCAAACAGCTTATCTTATCGATTCCTGTATTTTTCATTCCTGTAGGATTCTAAGTGTCATGTCATTCTATTCCTATACTTTTCCCATTCCTGTGTTTTACAAATCCTTTGAATTAAACAAGCCCTAAATTATGGAACGGAGGAAGTACTTTCTTATACTACTAGTACTCCATGGAGTAAACAGCTGCGGCGGCGATGTATGTATCCCGATCGAGGATGATTCTGACCTTGGGATGCAGACGGACGTCCGTTTAAACACCTTGGCATGTCCGTTAATCCTCAATCCTGCCATTCCATCTTGTCATACACAACACATCAACTGAACAACGTCTACTAATTCGTATACTTATACGGACGGACGTCTTGTCCGCCGGACGGACGGACGGACGAGGGACGACAACCGCCGGAGCCCGACATGCCGGTACGCCTGGTCCTCTGTTCGGCTATGGTGGTTGTGAATCAGCATCACATCTGCTACTACATGTACATGCTACAAGGAGGCAGAGCATCGATTCCTTCTCACACAGACCCAGGATTTTTTTTCAGGGGAGTAGACGGCCTGTCCATTGACCGCCGTGCCAAATTGCCCAGCCGGGGATGTGTACTTTCTGTCCATCCACCGACGACACATTGTTTTTACAAGTCATGAAACAAACGTACTCGAATAAAACTAACAAGACTTTGGCAACACACAATACCCAACTGTGTATGATTTATAGCTACAAGTGTGCACCACTCGGCTATAATTTATTTGACGCACCCTCAAGTCAAAACAACCGAATAAAACTATAGTAGCCTACACAAAAAGTGAAAAGAAAAACAAGTAAAATAAAAAACATAAACATATTTGTCTCAACCAAACTTCTGAAATGTGCAGCACAAAAAAGAACAACTTCTTGTCGAACATAACAAAAAGGAACAATTGACCCGTGGAAAGAGAAATTCCGGACAGCTGATCGGACGACCTTTCAGTTTTTACCAATAAATTTTTGTATAGTGTTGTGAGGAGAAAGTATGGCTGATGTCATAGTAACTCTTCCCACGGGTGCTCCACCAGATCTTCTTGTTGTGATGCGTATTGGGCCTCGAATCTCCTAACGCATGGCGAGGATGGCAGCAAATGCGGCTGACACATGGTGGTCAACATCTGTAAGAGGATCAAAAATACGGTTCATTGTCAATCCCTGGCTTTTCTTGTTTGCTCTCAATGATCATATTGTACATGATTACGCATGCATTCATCACCTTACACATACGATCTTTCGACCAGATAAGAGTGGTGTACCGGATAATAAAAAATCGAGTTTGGAGCACACCAAATTGCCGCTCGACATCCTTCCCGCAAGATTCTTGGCACTAAGAAAAGTGAGATCACTTACCCACAACAGGTTTTGATATTGTCTTCACAAATATTGACCATCTTGGATATATACCATCCGCCAGGTAGTATCACTTGTTCTACTCATAGCCATTGATCACATAGTTCACCGACGGAGCATGGTCTTCAATAAGCTTGGCAAAGGCATTCAAGCACTACAGGAAGCTAATGTCGTTGAGATCCTCCCATGCCAAAGAAAGCATGCCAAATCTAGAAATCATGATTTGCCACTACCACAAGTACCACACCGCAAGCTCCTTCGTGGCCTTTGTACATTCCTTGCCAAGAAAATGGGCAGTTCTTTCATGCCCAATGCATGCATTCGATGCTTCCAAGAATCCTAGGAAATCTTATTTCTTTGTTTTATGCTAGGATACGGGCAGTGTATTCTGCATTGGGTGTTCTCATTTTATGTTTGTCCAAACACTGCACAAATGCCCTGTAGAACTTGTACATGCACTCAATGGTTGTGGACTCGACCATGCATAGATAGTCGTCATGTGTATCAGCAGGAGCTCCATATGCAAGCATCCTCAAAGAAGCATTGCAATTTTAGATTGAGGAAAACCCTACCATGTCAGTACATTATTTCTTGCATATGAAATAGACACTGAACTCCGTGAAGGCCAAGACAATCTTCATGAAGAGCTTCGGCTTCATCCTAAAAATGGGTTGTTTTACCATGTCGTCGTGCAATGGATCATCGGCGAAGTAGTCGGCGTACGACATGCAACACCCTTCCATCCTCTGCCTCGGCTTTGATCCTCCACACCGCGGATGTGCAACCCAGGAGTACATGCCGACCAGACAAGAGAGGATCTTCACATGCTCTTCATCGGCGGCGGTGGCAGAAGCTTCCTCTTCCAACGGAGCAGCGAACATCTGCTCGTTAACCGAGTTCATGGCTAAGGAGGCAAATTGCCAAACACATCGTGAGCAAAGTGGTCGTGAGGTGGGCTCAGAACTGCCAGTGACACCAAAGGGTTGTGAAACAGAGCCGATGGAAGGGCGGAGGTCAATTCGACGATGCACAACCCTTTCTATGGTGTGGGCTGGCGGAGGGGAAGGGGCGGTGTTGGCGGCGATCTGGTGATACTGTGCAAAGCCAGGTCGGGTGGTGTAGAAAGAGGCGAATATGCGAAATTTTGTGGTCTCTCACCGACTGAGCTGGCCCACCCACGCCTTTTCCTTCATCTGGCGCCCCGCTCCCCCCCCCACCACCACCACCACACCGTTGGGTAGGGTTTGGCCTAGGTGAGCCGGATGTAAAAAACGGCCTAAGCCGGCTAAAAACGGACTATTTTTTGGGGGGGTTGTGTGTGTGTGGGTGGTAGGATCTGGACAAGAATTTTAGCACCGATGCCCCTGACACTACGGGAATAACTAAATAGGCCGACGGCCTTTTTATACGCCGACGGCAAAATTTCGGGGCCGTCGGCGTGGTACGGCCGTCGGCCCGCTTTGCCGGCAGAGAATAAATAGTAGGATGGCCGCCGCGTAAACATGACCGTCGGCGTAGCCCATTGGGCTAACGGTAGAGCAACGACGTCAAGTCTACGCCGACGGCTAGGTTTCAGACCTATGCCGACGGCTTTGCCGTCGGCGTAGCTATTTTTCTTTTTTTGTCATATTAATCTTAGAAAAATCATAACTAAATCATTTAAATTCAGAAAAATACATATAATATATCAAAATTTGTAGAAAAATAAGATATATCTATATAAACTCAAATATTATATATTTTTATTCAAAAAAATACATAAAAAATACAAATACTTTCGTATAATATATTTTTCATTTTTCAAGTGCAAAAAAGGGGTGTTTTGTGAAGCAACCACCAAAAGAAAGTTTCAAAATGATAATACCATATTTTTCAAAAATACTAGACCATATTGAATGGACAATTTCCCAACCTAGGAATCTCAAACCTTTCCGTTCACCTCTCGTGAAAAAGACAAATTCCTGCTGAATCGGTAGGAAATGAGTTAGATTTGAACTACACGTACATGATATATTGCTCATGATTTTTTGTAAAAATCATTTTTAGGTTCACAATATGCTATTTCAACAGAGATCTAATGCAAGTTTAGTGATACTCGTCCCCGAGCTAAGAATCATCATGCCCCTCGATTTAGGAAGTTTAATGATAGTTTGAAATGTGCATAAAAAATTAAAAAACGATCGAAACAATGCAAAACCTTCGCGTGGTGTCATATTATATGACATAGTTCCATATAAAAATACCAGACTTGGTATATTCATTGAGTCTTAAAAAAACCTTCACAAAATGGCCTATCTCAATCGAGGTTTTCTGGATTTCAGGTCAAATGACCAATGTTATTGTTATAATCGTGGTATAGTTTGAGATAATGTGTCCATATTGTGCACACATGTGTATCATGGGATGGTGAACAATGTTGCAGGAGGAAGTTTTCCTTTTCGTCGCACCGAAAAGCCATTTTTCATTTTCCGAGTGCAAAAAACGGGGTGTTTTTGTGAAGCAACCACCAAATGAAAGTTTCAAAATGATAATACCACATTTTTCAAAAATACTAGACCATATTGAATGGACAATTTACGAACCTAGGAATCTCAAACCTTTCCATTCACCTCTCGTGAAAAAGACAAATTCCTGCTGAATCGGGAGAAAATGAGTTAGATTTGAATTACAGGTACATGATATATTGCTCATGATTTTTTGTAAAAATAAGTTTTAGGTTCACAATATGCTATTTCATCAGAGATCTAATGCAAGTTTAGTGATACTCGTCCCCGAGCTAAGAATCATCATGCCCCTCGATTTAGGAAGTTTAATGATAGTTTGAAATGTGCATAAAAATTTAAAAAACGATCGAAACAATGCAAAACCTTCACGTGGTGTCATATTTATATGACATAGTTCCATGGAAAAATACCAGACTTGGTATATTCATTGAGTAAAACCTTCACAAAATGGCCTATCTCAATCGAGGTTTTCTGGATTTCAGGTCAAATGACCAATGTTATTGCTATAATCGTGGTATAGTTTGAGATAATATGTCCATATTGTGCACACATGTGTATCATGGGATGGTGAACAATGTTGCAGGAGGAAGTTTTCCTTTTCGTCGCACCAAAAAGGCATTTTTCATTTTCCGAGTGCAAAAACGGGGTGTTTTTGTGAAGCAACCACCAAATGAAAGTTTCAAAATGATAATACCACATTTTTCAAAAATACTAGACCATATTGAATGGACAATTTCCGAACCAAGTAATCTCAAACCTTTCCGTTCACCTCTCGTGAAAAAGATAAATTCCTGTTGAATCGATAGGAAATGAGTTAGATTTGAACTATAGGTACATGATATATTGCTCTTGATTTTTTGTAAAAATCATTTTTAGGTTCACAATATGCTATTTCAACAGAGATCTAATGCAAGTTTAGTGATACTCGTCCCCGAGCTAAGAATCATCATGCCCCTCGATTTAGGAAGTTTAATGATAGTTTGAAATGTGCATAAAAAATTAAAAAACGATCGAAACAATGCAAAACCTTCGCGTGGTGTCATATTATATGACATAGTTCCATGGAAAAATACCAGACTTGGTATATTTATTGAGTCTTAAAAAAACCTTCACAAAATGGCCTATCTCAATCGAGGTTTTCTGGATTTCAGGTCAAATGACCAATGTTATTGCTATAATCGTGGTATAGTTTGAGATAATGTGTCCATATTGTGCACACATGTGTATCATGGGTTGGTGAACAATGTTGCAGGAGGAAGTTTTCCTTTTCGTCGCACCGAAAAGCCATTTTTCATTTTCCGAGTGCAAAAAACGGGGTGTTTTTGTGAAGCAACCACCAAATGAAAGTTTCAAAATGATAATGCCACATTTTTCAAAAATACTAGACCATATTGAATGGAAAATTTCCGAACCAGGGAATCTCAAACCTTTCCGTTCACCTCTCGTGAAAAAGATAAATTCCTGCTGAATCGGGAGGAAATGAGTTAGATTTGAACTACAGGTACATGATATATTGCTCATGATTTTTTGTAAAAATCATTTTTAGGTTCACAATATGTTATTTCATCAGATATATAATGCAAGTTTAGTGAGACTCGTCCCCGAGCTAAGAATCATCATGCCCCTCGATTTAGGAAGTTTAATGATAGTTTGAAATGTGCATAAAAAATTAAAAAACGATCGAAACAATGCAAAACCTTCGCATGGTGTCATATTATATGACATAGTTCCATGGAAAAATACCAGACTTGGTATATTCATGGAGTGTTAAAAAACTTCACAAAATGGCCTATCTCAATCGAGGTTTTCTGGATTTCAGGTCAAATGACCAATGTTATTGCTATAATCGTGGTATAGTTTGAGATAATGTGTCCATATTGTGCACACATGTGTATCATGGGATGGTGAACAATGTTGCAGGAGGAAGTTTTCCTTTTAAATCCGAAAAACCATTTTTCATTTTCCGAGTGCAAAAAACGGGGTGTTTTTGTGAAGCAACCACCAAATGAAAGTTTCAAAATGATAATACCACATTTTTCAAAAATACTAGACCATATTGAATGGACAATTTCCAAACCTAGGAATCTCAAACCTTTCCGTTCACCTCTCGTGAAAAAGACAAATTCCTGCTGAATCGGTAGGAAATGAGTTAGATTTGAACTACACGTACATGATATATTGCTCATGATTTTTTGTAAAAATCATTTTTAGGTTCACAATATGCTATTTCAACAGAGATCTAATGCAAGTTTAGTGATACTCGTCCCCGAGCTAAGAATCATCATGCCCCTCGATTTAGGAAGTTTAATGATAGTTTGAAATGTGCATAAAAAATTAAAAAACGATCGAAACAATGCAAAACCTTCGTGTGGTGTCATATTATATGACATAGTTCCATGGAAAAATACCAGACTTGGTATATTCATTGAGTCTTGAAAAACCCTTCACAAAATGGCCTATCTCAATCGAGGTTTTCTGGATTTTAGGTCAAATGACCAATGTTATTGCTATAATCGTGGTATAGTTTGAGATAATGTGTCCATATTGTGCACACATGTGTATCATGGGATGGTGAACAATGTTGTAGGAGGAAGTTTTCCTTTTCGTCGCACCGAAAAGCCATTTTTCATTTTTCCGAGTGCAAAAAAGGGGTGTTTTTTGAAGCAACCACCAAATGAAAGTTTCAAAATGATAATACCACATTTTTCAAAAATACTAGACCAGATTGAATGGAAATTTCCGAACCAAGGAATCTCAAACCTTTCCGTTCACCTCTCGTGAAAAAGACAAATTCCTGCTGAATCGGTAGGAAATGAGTTAGATTTGAACTACAGGTACATGATATATTGCTCATGATTTTTTGTAAAAATCATTTTTAGGTTCACAATATGTTATTTCATCAGAGATCTAATGCAAGTTTAGTGAGACTCTTCCCCGAGCTAAGAATCATCATGCCCCTCGATTTAGGAAGTTTAATGATAGTTTGAAATGTGCATAAAAAATTAAAAAACGATCGAAACAATGCAAAACCTTCACGTGGTGTCATATTATATGACATAGTTCCATGGAAAAATACCAGACTTGGTATATTCATTGAGTCTTAAAAAAACCTTCACAAAATGGCCTATCTCAATCGAGGTTTTCTGGATTTCAGGTCAAATGACCAATGTTATTGCTATAATCGTGGTATAGTTTGAGCTAATGTGCCCATATTATGCACTCGTGTATATCATGGGATGGCGAACAATGTTGTAGGATAAAGTTTTCCTTTTCGTCGCACCAAAAAGCCATTTTTTTTTTCGAGTGCCAAAAGCGGGGTGTTTCATGAATCTTGACATAGTTTCAGTTGGTCTAATATTTAAAATTTATAATATATAATTAAATATTTGATAGGGATGTCATATTTGGATTTCTTTCATTTTTCTGATTAATTTGGATATATTATTTGTCGAATTGTGATTTACGGATTTGTAGATATGAATTATTCAAATTTAAATAAAAAAATCAAAATAAATAAATTTTATTTTATTTTATTTGAATTCAAGATTATTATTACTTATTTATTGTTGTTTACTCAAAAAATTGTATGAAATGTAAAAAAAAAAACATGTCTAACATTATAGTGTAATGGTTAATAGATTTGATATGATAATATTCATAACAAGTTCTAGTTTGTTTGTCGGAAGCTCACGTGGAAGGAACGAAGAAGTTAAGCGTGCTGGGGCTGGAGTAGTATTAGGATGGGTAACCGGTTGGGAAGTTTGACTAATTGTGCAATTTGACTTGAGACTAAGTATACTTAGAATTAAAATTAAAAATGTCCATATAAGATTAACAAGTTAAACAATACAAAAATGTTAAATAAAGTTGAAAAAAAATTGAAAAAAAAAATGGAAAAAAAATTGGAAAAAATCTAGGCCGACGGTAAAGCCGTTGGCGTAGCCAAACGGCCGTTAGTCATCTAGGTGGAACCCATATGGTCTACGCCGACGGCTTATTTGCCGTCGGCGTAGCTATATACGCCGACGTCTTTTCTACGCCGACGGAAGAAGAGGCTACGCCTACGGGGCAGTACGCCAACGGCCATACGCCGACGGCAGCCATCGGGCCAGCCTACGCCGACGGGACCCGGCCGTCGGCTTATTCAGCTTCTCCCGTGGTGTGAGGCCTGTTTGGTGTGGTGGTGTGTGAGAGGAGTGGAGGTTCTCTTGGAACTCACTCCAATTGGTCCGACACTTCCAAATGGTAAGTGGGGCCGCCCAAGTTTTGTGTCGCGATGATGCTATTGCCGGCCGGTGTGCCATTTGACCCAGTTGTATTGTTCTTTTTCTGCGGGTAGACCAAGTTATATCCGGGTGTGTGAGATTATTGTCTTAGCCATGATGATTGCGGTTAAAAGCACGGATGATCCAAGTGAGCAAAGATTCCAGAGGTTGTGGCGACGTAGACTTTTCCCCCTAGTACTACTCGTCTATGGCGTAACGTAATCACAGGCTAAACTAGTTATTTGGGCAAACTGGAGGGCTTAGCTTCGCTTTCAGAACATTGTATTCTTTTAAAGTATTCTTTCTTAAAAAAATGTGGTGGCACGCGCGAGTCTCTTTCCGTTGAGCAGTAGCTGAACCGAAAGGAGGCTTCCGCTTTGGTCGCACCGTCAGCAGAAAGACAGGGCCGTGGTGCAGTCGGTGTCCCGTACAAGGTACAGGTCGTGGAGGGCAGCAGTGGTGGGGTTGACGTTACACGAGCGGCAGTGCTAGCTACGAGGACTGGGGCCGAGTACTAGTAGTAGTAGTCTATAAATGCACGTCCCGTCACTTTGCTAGCAGCTTAGCAGTAGCTTTGTTGGGCCGGAGGAGCAGAGTGGGTCGAGTGAGATGGATTGATACCTGCAGTAGCTAGCTAGAGACTGAGCCCTCTCACCAGCAGCAAGGTAGCAGAGCAGGTAGCCATGGCGGTGGCGGAGGAGAGGCTGGCCGTGGTGGAGGACGGCACCGCCGGGAAGGGCTCAGGCGCCGGTGCGGAGTACACGCGGGACGGGTCGGTGGACCTCCGCGGTAACCCGGTGCTCCGGTCCAAGCGGGGCGGCTGGACCGCCTGCTCCTTCATCGTCGGTAGGTCAACAATACCTCTGTTCTGCATAGGGGGCCATCCATGGAGGTAATACGCATGAACGACTGTGCGTGTGTGGCTGCACTGCAGTGTACGAGCTTTTCGAGCGGATGGCGTACTACGGGATCGCGTCGAACCTGGTGATCTACCTGACGGAGAAGCTGCACCAGGGCACCGTCGAGGCGTCCAACAACGTCACCAACTGGTCCGGCACCGTCTTCCTCACGCCCTTGCTCGGCGCCTACGTCGCCGACGCCTACCTCGGCCGCTACTGGACCTTCGTCGTCGGCTCCGTCATCTACTTCATGGTAATAATTAATCAACCAATCATTCACACAGTATATATCTATTCCGAGCAGTTTGGATCCCCTACCTAGCAGTAGCACTAGCAGTAGCACTAGCATAGCAGGCCCCTTTCTTAATTTGTCCTTATTACGCAAATACAGTACTACGTACATACGGCGGAGTCGGAGTCGGAGTCTCCGAGTACAATTCTCCCTCGTAGTACAAGGTTAGAGGCGTACTACGATTGAACACCTCTGTGACCGTGTAACGGTACAAGAAGTAAAATCCAGTAGTAGGAAAATGATACTACGTACTGATCCTCCGGCTCGCTCCAAACGACCTCGTGGTCCATCCGTATCTTATCCTCGGTCTCCTGCACAAAGAAGGCTACCCAATCCAGTACTCCTCCTCTTGGAGTACAATTTTGTCCCGACACATCGTAGTAAGCACACAGAGAGCGCGCAGAGCCAAGAAACAATAGAGTACAGTATATACCAGCAGAGAGCGCGCATGCAGGTCGACATCGACGTAATCTTCTTCGTGCAGATCGATGCATGATTGATTGAGCACGCCCTGAGCTTGCTTGACTCGGGAGTGATGACCCTAGCTTATACTATAGTTTAATTAGTAGAAAAATACAAGAAACAATTACGTCTAAACTTATGTTACAGATCGCTGCACGATTGAGTTGAGCACCATGCATGAGCATTGACTCGATCGTCACTGAGTTATTAGAACAAGGCTGGTGCCGTGCGGGCAGGTCGATCGATGATTGAGCTAGCCAGCACCCATGGGGTTTTGACCTGATCCGTTCCGTTGCCGGGATGGCGTAGCGTAGAGGTCGGATACGGACGACACCAGCCCAGGCACGGACACATATTTCTGTCCCGTCTCGTCTCTGCCGCGATCGGTACGTCCAGATCATGCGCACTGGAGATGCTTGACGTGCATGCGGTCGTGCTCGGTGACTCTCCGTGCTCTCTAGAGTGGACTGCACGACACGACCGGAACCAATTTATTGGAGAGGATGTAGAGTTTTGACCCGGCTGGATCGAGCTTGTGTACAGCGGTGGGTGTTACCAGTCGGTAGATTTCATTAATTTTTTTATATGTATTAATATGGCGAAGATCTCGAAACAGCCATATGCCCAGCTATATAAATATAAAGAACTATGTGAGATGCACGGCAAAGACAAACAAAGAAACACAAAAAAGAAAAAGAAGAGGAAAAGAAAACAAAGCCGACAACAATGGCTTGACAAACGAAGATGACACGCGACCGTTGCGCCCTCCCTCTAAGTTCCACCACAAGCCTAGCACTCCGAAACGCAGCGCACCAAGCAACGCCGCCAAGAAGGTATGCGACGATGACGACGCTGATGCCCGGACAGGTCCTAGGGTTTCCAGACGCCTCGGAGGTGGGAAAGAGGTACTCCGACGCCCTACAAGAAGGACGATGGCACCGCAGCGTCACGCCGGTGTCAAGGTGACAGGATTTCTCCCGACCCTCCAAAACCACACTTCCGAGCGTTGTCGTGCTCCACCATGCTTGCCACCACCAACGCACGCCAACACGGTCACGCATCCACCACCGCCCGCACCGAGACACACGCAGCGAGGCCAAGAAGAGAGAGGACGGGACTTGGCGGTGGTTGCGGGACAACAGCGGGAGGGAACAACCTCCACCGGAAGCGGTAGTAGCCGACGGATACGGCAACGGAGGCAAACCAGGCCCACCTGGCCGAGCCCACAAGGCCCGTGAAGCCCCGCCACAGACCGCAGTTAGGGAACCCATCTCTGCGACAACCTCACCCTAGCCCCTTCTCCCACCAGAGATCAACCGCCATCACGATCTCGCCGCCAAGCGAAGACCACCACCACCGTGCTCACCGGAAAGACCGGACCATCGCCGGTCGAGGAACATCGCCACCACGGAGAGATGCCCAACGAACGCCAGCTCGGCCGAAGTCAAGGTCCAGACTGCTGGTCTAGACCCGTAGAAGCGGAGCGGGGTGTGACGAGCCATGGTAACGCCGGCGGCCACCGGATCTGGGCTCGCTGGCCTTGATCTCGGTGTCCAGTTGCTGCTAGAGGCGGGCCGGCCACACCACCGCAACAAAGAACCCTAGAAGCCCGGATCCAGCCGAATGGGCGATCTGCCGCGCCAGAAGCCGTCAACCTCGCCGCTCCCACATGCGCCGACTCCGCGTCGCCGCGGAAGCGCACGCCGACATACCTCGCCGCGAGAGGACGCCGAGGAACCGCGCAGCCACCGCCGCCACACGCACACCGCTGGCCGCCCGCAGCGCCTGCCACCGACCAGCCGCCACGGCCGCGCCACCGCCACGAGCCGAGGAAGAAGGCCGCCGCCGATGCTGCCCGGACTTTGTCCGGCAAGCGGCGGCGGCGGGAGAGAGAGCGGAGGAAGACGGGCGGAGGCCCCGGTCGCTCGCGGGAGCGACGCGGGGAGCCGCCTTCTGTTTTCTCAATATTCTTAATATGGCGAAGATAGATACCAATTACAACGAGTCTTCCTTCTAGCGCGCTTAGGATGCACAACGCATTATTCTAGCGTGCTTAGGATGCACATTTCTGTCTTGTCTCTGCCTCGTCGATCGGTCCAGATCATGGGCACTGGAGATGTTTGACGTGCGGTCCTACTCGGTGACTCTCCGTGCTCTCTAGAGTGGACTGCACGACCGGAGCAAATTTAGTGGAGAAGGTGTGGAGTTTTGACTCGATCGTGAAGTGGACCTTGTGTACAGCGGTGGGCGTTAACCAGCTGGTAGATTTGATCAACTTTTTTTATAAAAAAACATTATTAATATCTTGAAGATAGCAACTACAACCAGACCTCTTTGTAACGACACATTACCCCTAGCGCATTTATAGAAGAAAAAAATTCACGCTACATCGACCAATTCCTTATAGCAGCGACACTAACACCAACAAAATAACGCCAGAAGTTCAACATCTCCAATAATGATGACTTTAATAAAAACAATGCACACGCATCGTCATCGTCTAATCAAGGATCATAGTTTTTCACCTGGAGAAAATCCTCGTTCACAAAACAATATCTTCAGTAAGACCACTGTTAGACACAATCAATTAAGGTCAGACCTTCGATTTTCACCCTGCAAGGTATGATTGTGAACTTCTCATGTGCTCTCATCCTCACTAACAGTCGCTGCTGCGAGTCACATATCACCAAGTTAGTTTTACCCACAAAGACACAAGCCACCACCGCTAGCCCCATGTCCCTGATTTTATGACAATATTCGCATCTAACTTCACCATGAATCGTCAAAGACATGACACGTGATGGTAACAAATAGCATAGTTTCGTAACGCTCCATCTAAAACTAAATGGTTAGGAAACAAACACGGGTACACGCGGTCAAATTTCTTCCATCCCAGCAATCTATAGACATAATATGCTCATGAGAGTTCGCCGACGGAACCTTTCCAAACACACCACTCCATTGATCAACGAGGACAAGCATCCCTCAGAACTTCGTCATGCACGGGAGGAACCTAGGCTAGTAGTAATTGATTTTATTCTCATGCTCTCTATACATGCTCGGTCATAAATTTAATCAAGTGTAAGTCAGTTTGAGGCAAACGTGCCCATCACTTCCAAATTTATGTCCCTGTCGAATTGTGGGAGGAGATCGACCACACGAGTCCAATTATTGATGGTGCGTGTAGTGTAGCTGACCCTTTTTTCGAGATCCACCGGATATTTCATCTTTTTCTTGCAATACCCTGAAAGGAGACTCGCGGTCTTCACAAGATACACATGACCTGAGTACCCCTCGTCTACACTTGCCACTTGGTTCTCCTGGAGCGATTGTGACACTACACACTAGTATTACAAAAGAAGAACGTCCTTTTCGAATAGTAGTGAAATTGCGGGGAAAAGGGAAACGACACATGCAAAAAAAAAAAAGCAATTTGGTGGGTGTCTCAAAAGTCAATGCACGAGGCCTATGGCCCCTACCATTGTCACACTTTACCTGTCGTTTGTATCTCGGGGAGAATCATTGTCAACTTAAATACCTAGATGGCTGCATTTACAAACATGGTTATAGTAACACAAGAACATCGTTGATCCATCAAAGAAACAATCAAAGCAACTAGCGAACACGGAGAGACACACACATGTTCTAAGGTTTTTCATTTTCCTGAATTTTTTAAATTTTCTATGTTTAGGTCGAACTGAAGAAATACGCATAGAACCAATCACAGGACATGAAAAAGGTACCCACGCATCAGCATAGCGAACTCATCTCGGCCATCCATTCCTAACTGATCCAACCGCTCAACCTCCCACACACACGCACGCACGCACGCACGCACACACACATTATTGGCCAACCATCAACGCCACCCACACCTTCCCAACGCCTAATATCCCATCTCCTCCTTTCCCAAGCCCGGCAGGTGGACATGTCCTATAGGGGAAGCCGTCCTCCAAGACCGCCATGGTGAGGAAGCATGCGGCGAGGGAGAGGCCAATGACATGGAGGAGCATTGCACGCACGAAGAGCCTCTTTCACCGGGCGACGATGTAGCCGAGCCCCATCCCGGCAGTGTCCAAGGCCTCTTTGTCGGCATGGAAAGCCTTGGAGCCTATGGCGGTGGCGGCCATAGCGAGAGCGGCGGCGACGGCCACGACATTGGTCTCGGCGCTGTCCAGTGACATCCGTACCGAGAGGAGGGGCATGCCGACGGTGAGCATGGTGAGGACAAGGAGGTCATGGACAACTTGCCGGCATACCTCTGCTACGCTGACGGCCGGAGCTAAGCCGACGACCTCGGAGCTATGCCTACACGAGTCAGTCCGATGGCCATGTGCGACGGTCACTGTCGGCATATGCCTAAGCCGGCGTTTTTTTGGGCTAAACCGGCGGCAATTATCGTGGGCGCCTGATTCATGTTGTGCACCCTTGTAGTTCTAGAGTAGTATCTAGTGCGGAGTATGCGTTGCGTTTGTTTTTCTATCGGGTGCATCGTGAGATTACTACCTGCTCCCGCCGTTTAGAAATATAAAATATTTTAGCTTTATGAAATAAACGTATCTAGACGGATTTTAGTGTATAGGTTTACTATGAACCTCTATGAACATATATACTTAAAAGATGTCTAGATACATTTGATACATAAAACTAAATTGTCTTCTATTTTTAAATGGAGGGAGTAGTGTCCTAATTTCGTGAGATTTCTTTGTTATTTAGCAGTGCATCATATCGTGTTGCCATGTACCAAAAAGACATTGCGTGCAACTCCACCGCGAAAAAATATTGGATTCATGCAGACATGGTAGACGCGTGTCGTATAGAAGTATAAAAAATAAAATAAAACGTAGTACCTCCATCCACAAGGCTATGATTTTTTTTCTAAACTTTGCCCAAACTTATAAGTAGAATAAACTATTAATGCAGTACATGACCAAATAGACACAATATAAAAGTATATTGCATATATGTGATGATATTGGCTTTGTATTATAGATATTGATAATTTTTTCTATAACCTTGTTCAAATTTTATGTTGTTTGACTTTAAAAAAAAAATTATACATCATTTTTTTTTTGGAAAGAATGTACTACTCGCTCCATCCATTAATAAATGACTTGGTTATATCTAAACATGTTGCAGTGTGTACATGTATATCTGAATATATGAATATAGACTAGCCCTGATGTAAGTCACTTATTTCCAGATGGATGAAGTAGTATTTATCTTGCTCCAAATGTTGGATTGACATTGTTACGAAGTGATACCGACGCAGATGTTTTTATAGTAGAAAAGGTAGTATATTTCTGTCGCTGAGAGTGGATTGAAGACGCTATTACCAAAGTGGTAACGAGACATGTTTTTGTATTATGATGAAAATGACGTGGATGTCTGCGTTGATGCAGGGGATGCTGCTGCTGACGCTGTCAGTGACTGTGGAAGCGCTGAAGCCACCTGGGTGCGAGGGCAAGGTCTGCCCGCCGGCATCGGCGCTGCAGGTGGGCGTCTACTTCGGCGGCCTGTACATCATCGCCTTGGGCAACGGCGGCACCAAGCCCAACATCTCGACGATCGGTGCGGACCAGTTCGACGATTTCGACCCTCGGGAGAAGTCCCACAAGCTGTCCTTCTTCAACTGGTGGATGTTCACCATCTTCGTGGGCATCCTCTTCTCCTCCACGGTCCTCGTCTACCTCCAGGACAACGTCAGCTGGTCCGTGGGCTATGGCATCCCTACGCTGGGCCTCATTGTCTCCATCGTCATCTTCCTCGTCGGCACGCCCGTGTATCGCCACAAGGTGCCGCAGGGTAGCGCGTTCACGCGCATGGGCAAGGTCGTGGGCGCCGCGCTCCGCAAGTGGCGCGTCCCGGTCCCGGCCGAAGCCAAGGATCTGCACGAGCTGGAGCTGGAGGCGTACACGAGGAGGCGCAAGTTCCGGATGGACTCCACCGACGCGATGCGGTTCCTCAACAAGGCCGCCGTGAGGGACGAGTCGTCGTCGGCGACGTGGACCCTGTGCACGGTGACGCAGGTGGAGGAGACGAAGCAGATCGTGAAGCTGCTCCCGATACTGGTGACAATGTTCGTGCCGTGCACGCTGATCGCGCAGACCAACACCCTATTCGTGAAGCAGGGCACGACCATGGACCGGCACATGGGCCCGGGCAGCTTCCAGATCCCGCCGGCCAGCCTTGGCGCGTTCGTGACGCTCACTATGCTCGTCGCCATCCCCGTCTACGACCGGGTCTTCGTCAGGGCCGCGCGGAGGTTCACCGGGAACCCGAGAGGGATCACCCTCCTAACGAGGATGGGCATCGGGCTGACGGTCCAAGTGCTCACGATGGCGACGGCGTCAGTGATCGAGAGCCGGCGGCTGACCTTTGTGCGGAGCCACGGGCTGGTCGAGACCGACGCGCCGCTGCCGCTGACCATCTTCGTGCTGCTGCCGCAGTTCGTGCTGATGGGCCTGGCGGACGCGTTCCTGGTGGCGGGCATGATCGAGTTCTTCTACGACCAGGCGCCGGAGAGCATGAAGAGCCTCGGCACGGCGCTGTCGCTCACGACGTACGGCGTCGGCAACATCTTGAGCAGCTTCCTCCTGTCGCTGGTGTCGCGGGTGACGCGGGAGAGGGGGAACCCGTGGGTGACCAACAACCTCAACGGTTCCCACCTTGATTATTACTACGCGTTCCTCACGGTGCTCGCCGTCGCCAACTTCGTGATTTTCGCCGTGCTAGCCGGCAGGTACAAGTACAAGGTGGAGTCGACGGAGACGATCGAAGTCGACATGGACGTCAAGAAGATTCAACCCGAGGCAATAGCCTGATCGAGCTGATTAATTAACTAGATACTACATAACCTCTGTATAAAACACTGCAAAACTATACAGTATAATGTATTCCCTCCGATCCTAAATAAGTATCGCGGTTTTACACTAGGCTCTAGTTCAAAACCGCGACACTTATTTAGTATCGGAGGGAGTACAGGATTACAGCTACGGACATAGCCTTTTGGTAGGAGTACAACACAGCACATACAGTATATGCAATCAGTTTGGACACGTCCATCAGAATTCAGAAGTGAGGCCGAATCGACTTAGACACGGTCACAGATCTTCTCCATATATCCATAGACAACTGTCATCGAATTCCTCACTGAAAACCTCTAATCCCCAACCACGAAGGAAGGACTGGAGCGGCGATGGAGGGATCCCCCGGTGAAGGCAGTGAAGCGCTGGCCCTGGCCTGCCACGGCCGCCCGAGCTCGACAGCCGGCTAAGACCATCTAGCGGGTTTTACTAAATAATAATGAAAAGATTCAGAATTTGAGCAGCATAGATTCATACATATATAAAAAATTCAGAAGGTTAGAAGCAGGGCATAGCAACAGCAGTAAGGGGAGGTTGTGCTTGAACCGAAGAGGCAGTCGGGGTAGCAGCAGACTGTAGAGGTAGACTGGGGTAGCCGAGCAGCAGATTGTGCAGCCGCCGTGTGTTGGTTGCCGCCGAGCCGGAGCTAGAGCAGCCTCCGCGTGCAGCCAGGGTCGCCGGCGGGCGGGAGCTATGGCAGATGCCGGGTGCAGTTAGGGTCGCCGGCGAGCAGGGGCAAGCCCGGCCAGTGAGGGAGCAAGTGTGACCGGTAGCAGTAGCTGATGGATCGCACACGCTGCAATGGTCGCTGCCCCTTTTCTGTTCGAGGAGATAAGGGGAATGGGGAAATTTTGGGGTTATGGATGTCGCTTTGCTGAAAGTGTTGGGCCGCGCACATGAAATGTTGGCCCAAAATTTTTGTCCATCGACCGGGACAGTTAGCCGCTAAAGTCCCAAATTTAGCGCTAATAGCGGTTATTCTCGTTTTAGCGTTAGAACTCTCTAGCTGTAGCGGGAGGTGTCCTAGGAGGCTATAGCGTGGCTATAGCTAGTATAGCCGGCTATTTAAAACTTTTAGAACTGACTGAAATATTATTGAAACTGCTAAAACAGTTGGTGAGCAGTACAAAGTGTTTCATAAGTTTTAAAATTTTTTACGAAATTTTCAGTTTTCTGGGTAGCACATGACTACGTCAGCAGTCCGCAACATACATGGGCCTTTAGAAAATCCCTGTTCAGGTTGGATCCCTCGGCATCGAATACCTAACATCTCAGAGTGTAAGTTGCATGATCAAAGCTTCAAGTTACTATCCGTGTTTCCTGATTTGCAATAATATCTCAGATGATATGTACCTTGTTTCTTTCAATCTCTTTAATTTCCTTTGCAGCTCAACTCTGGCCGATGCGATATACTTCATGCAAGCCCGAGCGTGGATGCCATCATATTCCTCATCCCATGATACAAATCATCGACGATGTTTTTTTTGAGTTGCACAACAACTGTCTCGAGGTTATGCGATGTGATGATATGACGTGCAACCATGGAGGTCTATGGCTTGATTGTCGTGAGAGATTCCTTGGATTACTCATGGAACTACATTTTTCATCATTCTAGAGAGAACCCTCAAGCTATGGACGAGGTAATACCTAGTCCTATTGACGAGTCATCATAGTTTATGAAGTAGATTTAGAGATACTCGGTGGTTGGGTCACTTAAGTTCACACTAGAAAAAACACTACTCCTCGCGTGAAAGGACCGCCTCCTCGCACCGCCCCCTCCAGGCGACCGAGGGGGGAAACCCTAGCGCACGCCGCCACCCTCTCCCCTCCTTCTCTTCCCCCACCTCGTCGCCCCCGGAGGGACGCCGGCCTAAGGCGCGCGTGGATCCAGTGAAGGAGGCAGCGGGGATCTGTCTTGGTGGCTCTCGCGCGGCTGAAGGGAGGAACACTCCTGCGCTGGAGAGCCTCGAATCTGAGGCGGCGGCCTCGCACGGGTGGACGGCGTCGACGTGCGGAGGTCACAGGATCTGAAGAGGGCTGCTCCTCCCTGCGCTTCTCCTCCCTGGCCCTGGACCCTATTTCGGCGGCCGGTGGGTGCTGGAGGCAGGGCTAACCCGGGGAAACCCTTGGCCGACGACGGCCACGATGTCGACGACGCTTTGGGCACCGTTCTCCTTCCTAAGGCGACCTCGAGGTGGAAGCATCGACCATCCAGGTGGCTGAGTTGGCACGCTCGATCCGTTTACCGGAAACCGGCCAACGTTGTGGGGATCGTTGCGTCGGCATTAATAAATGAGGTGGTCCTTGGGTTTCTTTCGCGCGAAGACGAAGATCTGCTTGATGTCTGCCCTTGTTGATCTGGACTGGAGAGACGAGTTCCGGAAGGCTCCGCCGGCGAACTCCTATGGGCGTATCATGTCTGGAGATTGCTGGATCGGAAGGTATTCGGCCGTGCGTAGCTTATTTCTTTGTCCGTTTGGTTTCAGCTGTAGCGTTGTGAAGCTCTGTTGTTTGTTCCCACCAAGCGCCATTGAACGATCCATGATGAAGTCAGATACGGAAAATGTCAAGAAAGCGGAAATATAAGGGTAGCGATGGTGATTTTAGTTTTTGTGGCGACGGAGAACTGGCTGCGTGATATGTGACTCGTAGCAGCGACTGTTGGTGTGTGAAGACAACACAGGAGGAGTTCCCAGTCTTACCTTGCAGGGTGAAAATCCTAGGTTTGGCCTTAACTGGTTGTGCTTGGCAATGACCTTGTTGAAGGCATTGTTTTGCGAGCGAGGATTTTCTCCAGGGTGAAAACCTATGATCTTTGATCGGGCAAAGACGGCGCTTGGGCATTGTTTCCTTCTTGAAGGCGTTGTTATTGGAGTGGGGGACTACTGGTGTTGTTCTGATGGTGTCAATGTCGTTTCTTTGAGGAATAGTTCTCTGTAGCTGGACTTCTTATTTTTTGCAAAAAAAAATCTTTTTTCTGAGATGTGTGCATCCGTAGGACCGTTAATGCATGCGTTGTTGCAAAGGCTGGGTATAATTGGTATCCCTGTGATATTAATATATACTCTTTTTAAAAAAAAAGTTAAACTTGTACTATTAGCAAAAAAATTGACACATGACATTTCGTAGAATGAGGGGCACGGGCAGCTTTGTCCACACCTGCAATATCAATGGTTATCTAGTGTTTGTAGATATTTCTCCAAATGGTGGCTACCAATATGGAGGAGAGTTATACTATTTGTTTACTAATTTGTTTGTATATAAACACATAGTCAAGAATATGTTACCTTTGTTTTCCCTTTATTTATAGAAAGAATTGCTTATACACAATATAACCGGAGAATATTCATATGCCAGAAAATAGATGAAAAACCAAATAGAATCAAAGCGGCATGATGAATTTCTCTCCATTTTCTTAGCATTTACCGAGGGTTACCATATTTACCCATTGCGAAAAAGAGAGAATCCTTCATTTTTCCATTTTAGCTATTCGTTAATAAGTTTATATTTATACTCATTAATTACGTGATAGTTACTATAACTACTTGCTTCAACTTAGAATGGTGGTTATCTACGTGTAATGAATCCATCAAGAGGAATATCTACAATGTGTTGCTTGCTCGAAATCAATTTAAAGATCAAGGCCAAGGAGGTTGAAAAGGATTTATCAATCGCCGATGGTTCCGTGAAATCCATTGGAAAGTTTGATCCATGGAGTATGAACCATGTCGATGAGTTCATTGGCAAGTTTACATTTGAGTCTTGTGTAGTTAATAAAGTTGTGGAGGAAACTATATAGCTAGATTTCATGGAAGTACCAGCAGGTGGCTTTCCTGTCCGGATGCGTGGCAGCACGACCCTCTCCAAGAGTTTCTTCCCCTTCATCTATGGATGCTTCTGTGTCATGGATGGTTTTATATCTTCGACTGGTAACCACAATCAAAATTTTGTTGCAGACATGAGCATAAAAGATACGTTGCTTATAGTAGACTTCATGGAGGAGGCACCAAGCCGGCATTTTCTATCTTTTAAAGCATCCAAGAATGGCAACGATAGGAAGTTGTATTGGTTCAACAATGGAGCTGTGGTCTCTGTGAGAGTCCACTAGACAACCATCGTCAATCGATTATCTTGGTAGTACTTCTTCACAACTGTTTGATTGGTGCTAATTCAAAAGAAATGACTTCCCTTCCAAACCACTCTAGAGGTATGACAGGAGAAGAACAGATGATTATTAGTTTCCACTTGATCATAGAAAGAGCATAAGGAGGAACCAAGCCACCTTATCCTCCTCATGTTTTGCCAGGTGAGAATAGCATCTTGGCAAAGTTGCCACATAAAAACTTTGATCTTAAGGGGCATACTTGTTTTTCAAATCCACTTGTTATTGGAGCCAGAAATGTTCCTTTCTAATCAAGTGTAAATGGATTTGGTAGAGAACCTGCCATTTGTATTTTAGGGACCAACTGACAACATCAGGCTCATCAGAGATATTCAAAGAGGTGACAAAATTACAAATAGGTGAAATGGATCGTATGGACACCTAGAGGGGGGGGGGGTGAATAGGTGCTACTCAATTTTTAGTTCTTTTTCAATTTTAGGCTTGGCATAAAGTAAATTCTCTAGATATGCAACTATGAGAATTTCCCTATATGCAACCCTAGCTACTAAGAACGTAAAGAGAGGATCGAGGGAACCTTAGTGGAGCACGCGGAGACACAGGGATTTTTTACCGCAGTTCCTTCCTTGTTAAGGGAAGTACATCTGCGTTGGAGGGGTGGGCGGTTATAAGACCACCACGCCACAATAGGCCTCACCCTATTCTCCGATGGATCTCTCCACGAGAGGCCTGATCCACCTTCTACACTATTGGTACCCTTAGAGGCGAGAACAGGTGCCTTTACAACTCTACCAGGGCACACACCGACAACTGAATTGGGGGCTCCCGTAATGACAACAAGCTGTCACAAGAAGAAGGATTATCAATATAATCAAAAGCAAGGATCTAGATATTTGTAAGAAATACTAGATCAGAGATTCTCTAAACGAATGGAGAGGAGATGAAGCGCTTGATTGTAATTGTTGAAGATCGAGTTCTCCTCCTTCGATTCCCCAAGGGACGTGGCCTTTGGGTGGATCTAGGTGGAGCTCTCTTGGATGAAGGTTGCAGATCAGATCTTGACTTTTTCGAATGAACCAAGAGATCTGGCAGGAGGGGGAAGGCTGGCTTAAATACCCCCTGCCCAGATATGGCCGTTGAACACGTTTGGCAGATAATCCGCCCCAGGGAAAACTCCGTCCCCGGGGGCGGATATTCCGGGGTGAAAATCCACCCCCTCTCTAGGGATGGCGCCTTGAAGAACTTGATGAAGATCTTGGGGGGGGGGGGGATTATCCGACCCCCTCCAGGGGCGTATTGTCCGGTGGGGCCAGAAAATCCGGCCGAAACTCCGCCCTCCTCTAGGGCTTGCGCCTTGCCAAACTTCAAGCTGAGCATGAGGGGCGGATTATCCGGCCCCTTTGAGGAGCGGATTATTCGGCGGGGCCGGAAAATCCGGCCAAAACTCCACGCCCCTTCTGGGGCTTGCGCCTATCTGGGAAAAGGGTGGGGTGGATTATCCGCCCCCAAAGGCACATTCCTTTTCCTTTTTCCTTAGAGAGAAATTCAACACTTCAACACACATTAAATAATCCTTGATATTGTTATCTAACACAAAAAACACTAGGGATTATGAAATGTTCTTTCAATCTCCCCCTTTTTGGTGTTAGATGACAATACTAGGATTTGCAATGAAACCTACTAACGCCACCTTAAAAAAAATGAAAGAGGCTCCCCCTATATGTGTGCATATTTAAAATTTGCATTTGAATACAAATACACACACTGGAGAGAACACAACTTTCATAGCAAAGACAATTAAAACAAGGTGAGTTAGGAAACAAGGTCATACCACCGGGATGTGATTATAGCCAAAGAAAATAATGAGATTGTCAGGCTCCAAGCACATCCCACAATATTGATGCATACATTAGATAATCCCATGATTCCATATGCCATCAAATAGACTCCATAGATAAATCCAGAATTCCATAAGAGTAGATCCACAATATAAATCCAAAATTCCAGAAGACCATACAGAGTAAAGAACGACATAGTCTTACATAATCCCATGATTCCATATGCCATCAAAGGTAAAGGAGAGAGACGATCTGCGGTGACCCAGCATACCACTGCATGTGTAGTAGTCGTTGACATGACACTCACATAACACCGTTCTGTAAATATCACATCCCTCAGAGTGGTACAACAGAAATATTGTGGGTCCATATTACAAACATTCACACATTATTATTATTACAATACCAAAAGTTCAAGACTTCAAATGGTTCAACTTACAAACCAAAATATAAAGTGTTTCAGCGGAATTTAAAAGTAGCAACTCCGACTAGGAGTTGAGCTCAGCAGCTTATTCTATAGAGTTCATACTGCTTGGCTCCATTAGTTACTACTAACTAGGGTACTTAGTTGGACTCGTTGTTGTCAACACCATAGCATATTTTGTAATCCACTCCTTCAACACCTCCTGAAAGGTCAGGCTCCTCGTAGAACACATCTTCTTGACATTCACTGCATACATTAGCACGTCTTCAGGATCCTCAGAGTCTAAGCAAGGGATCAAAGGAAAGGATGAGTAACAACGTTACCCAACAAGTTCATTATGTGCAAGGTGGGAAGTTTGATGCTCTAACTACCACCTCGGACTATAAGTCCTTGGCACTATGCAGTTTTTGTAAATCTTTCTTCAAAGATTGATTTTATTATAAAAATATATGACAATCAGCCTTCATAGGTTGACCAGAACTTTCATGGAGTTCCTTTCCTGCCGCGTTCATAGCTCCTTCCCAGAACAGGGAGTAACAAGTTATAATTCTTACACTCTACAGAGGTGCATTACTTTACCCATGAGAGATCAACTCCTTGTTGCACAACCCGACGTACTTTCCCATTCACAATTCCATGATGTGGGGCCCAGTAGTTGGTCCAAGCCAATCACTGCCCCCTTCGCGACCTCGCATGCCTCCTTGGTGTACACCATGCCCACATAATGAATTACGACAATGGTTTGTAAAAACCGTTAGATGCCAGAACTATCGTGGGACGTTGAGGGTTCCCACCCATATGTTGCATATCCTCTACAAATTACCAATTAATATGCACGCTACGAGGATAACAGCCACGACCTGCACATCTGGATTCATGCGAGAGGAAGAAGATACAACTGACTTCTCTGTACCATTCCAAATCTCATGGCTAACGCGTAATATACGATGCTAGAATCACTGTTGTCAAGGGTTATTAAGTCCCTAATTGATCATCATTGTTGCAAATAAAACCCTAAGTTCTATTGCTCTATTATATCATCACTTAGGATGATATCTATGATTTCTTTATTTGTGAAAATATTATTTTCTTTCTTTGGAGTATTTATGATAACACACAATTTGCAAATACTTTGATAAAGACTCTTCAAAGGATGTGAGCAAGTGATGAACTTGCCTTGTGATGGCAAGGTAGTGAAGTCTGATGCTTGCACTGGACCTTGAGCTTCTATGTCTACAAAAACATTATTATTGCCTGGTAAGGACACTATTTATAGAAGCAAAATGATTATGCAAAGTAATGTAATGCATCATTTAACTTGATATGCATTCTCCCCATTATTATAAAAAAATCTTTTTAGTAATAAAGGATTTTTAAATATTGTATTCTTTTATTTTATTTCCCTTTTATTTGACTTTTATTGATTTAATAACTCTTTTAAGAATTATCACTTAAATATCAAACATTGTTATTAAATATTTGTTTAGTATTTTTCTAAAATACTACAATATTAATATATTATGAAAGTGATTTTTATTTATTTTTATCATCTTTCAATAATTTTGTAAAATTCCATAAGGAATATATAAATTACAAAATTCTTAATAAAATTTATATGTCTAAAATTTTATCTCTTAAATCATTTGGATAGTTTGGATTATTGTGAATCCAACAATATTTTATTTATAATTTTTGGACTTTTATTTTATTTTCTAGAATTTATTTAAGTTCAAGGGCATTTTGGTCTTTTCCTATTTATTAAAACAAATTCTAAATGAATTGGGCTGGCCTTTTGGGTCTATTGGGCCCTTGTGGCCCAATATTACAGGGTCAAAACAACCATCCCGAAGGGTTTTCGGCCCACCCATCCCACTCATTCGCTGCCTCTTCTCTCGAGCTCACCCCTCTCCTTCTCCTTCCTCGACCCCGTGGTCAGCGATGATGTCGCCGGTGATTCGCGCCGCCGTGGACCGTCCTGGCTGCCGCCTTGGTGCAGGGTGAGGGTGTCGACCACGCTTGTCCATCTGGTCCAGTTCGATTTGATCCTGGGTTCCTACCCTAGTCAAGCTAGCCCCTTCCCGAACCCTAGGGTTTGGGGAAAGTGTTGTTGCCGCCGCCGCGGACTCTCCCTTGGTGAGGTGTGGTACCTGTGTACTGTTGTGGCCGCCACTATGGCTGGTGCAGGTTGCAGCGCCCTCTGGGGTGCTCCCTGTGCCGCCGCGGGCTCGTCGTCCATTCCCGCTTCTTCAATTCGCCGAGGACCACAGTGAGTTATGTCTTCGTGGATCCTAGTTCATCTTATCACCTTGGATTCCATTGTGTGTATCTAGTGGCCAGTTATAGTTTGTGCTTGTATTGCTACTAGGGTTCATCTCTGGTGCTTGTAAGTTGTTCCTATGATCTAATTATGTTGCTTAATGGGGATTTGGGTGCTCTGCACCTCAGTGTTAATGTCCACCTCCATTTGATTGTGTGATGATGTTGTTGATTTGTGACTAAGGTTGGATTAAATGATAGGGTTGCATAGTATTGCCCCTGGTTGGTACTCTGGTGAATTAATGTGTTTATCTGTTGTGAGTGTGTTGATACTAGCAATGATCTAGTAAGTGAGAATTTACTGACTTAGTTATTGTTGGCTTGCCATATTATGCTTGGTCTGAATTTTATATAATAGAATCTAATGATTCTTTGATTATGAATTAAGAATTGGGATATGATCCCTGTATCTAATTCCATGGAGATGATTTGTGTAGATTGGACTATTTGATTGTCTTGGTGATAAGGTCAATGCTTATGAAACCTTATTAAGATGGTACATAAGTAGATCTTATCACTGACTATACTTATAGTCATTTCTGGGACTTGATGGATGTTGATAGATAAGTTGGGAAACTTATTGTTTGATCTAGCCAATGATGCTGGTCTGAGGCTCTAGGAACTAAGCTTCTATGTTGCTATCATTTTCCAAATTGGTTAAGACAACAACCGCTTGCTAGATTGTAGATCCTAGTTGGTTAATATATATGGTTTTGTTTGTGGCTTATAAAATCTGAGGTGTTACTCCTTCTTGGAGATGTGCCCAAATTTTGTAAGAACAAATGATAGATTATAGAGGTTGCCTTTGGTAACACCAATTCTGTGAGACTGGTCTGAGAATTGGGTTTTTTTGAAAAGAGTTTGATCTTGATCTTTATGTTTAAAACCTCTAGGATAGCTTCACCCCACTTGGGTGATTATTGAGAGGTTATCTTATGCATCAGTACTTATATTATGCTTGGATAAGATAAACAGATCACATGGTTGTTTATGATGCTCACCACAAAATCTATGCTGGTGATGGCTTGTTTTGCTGGTGGTGTTGCTGGTATGATCCAGTCCTTCTCCTCTTAATGTTGTTATTGTGTTCCCTTGATGCTTGTGCTTGGCCTTGAGGAACTCTGCTCCTCCTAGCTCATGTGAGCTTGGCCTTGCTATTCACCTGATCCTTCCCCTCCTTATGTCACCATCAGGTGATATGTGGCTTGATGTGGTGTGAGATGGTGTTTCTGGTTTATCTGGCTCTAGCTAAGATAGCTGTTCTATTGTGTGTGAGCAGTGAAGAGATGCACTAGTGCTTCTCCACGGTTGTGCTGAGTAGTTTTGTGTTGTTGGGTTGTTGCTAAGGCGCTGATAGCACACACCATGCATTTTGGTGTGTGTCATGCCTGTGTGCTTGCTATGCAACTTGTGGATATGCTCTGGACTTGAGAGTTACTGTTATCTGGTTACTTTTACCTGGCTAGTGAAACTTGCCCCTCCTTGTTGTTATTTGACTTATGGCTTAAAATTATGAAAGATACATTCTTTCATATTGGTGAAACTTGCCCCTGAATTACTCAGTGATGAAAAAGTGAACAGTGCACTTCACTGTCAACTTCTGAGAGTAAAAATAATTCTAATCCTAACCTTCTTTTTCTTTTAAGTTTATTTTTATTTTGCAGGTACCAGATTTTGAAGATCAAGACTTTAGTTTAGGATTTTTTTTATTTTTATTTATAGATTAGCCACTTGTAATAACTCTCATATTCAATTGTAATCTTTAATTTATTCTTTTGTACTCTTTATTTTGATTCTTTTGTAATAAAGATTGTACTATTATCAATAAAGAAATATTATTCTTTGTTTATTTGTTTTTGTAAAGATTGGAGATGATTCTCATAAGTTACATTTTTTGTAACTTATTTATTGAATACAATATGAAATGTATATTCATATTCTTAATTGCTTTCTTTATATAAAGTTTGAGTTATTATTGATTAGCTCTTAAATAATTCAAAGATTCAAACATTATTCAAAATTCTTTTGAGTTATAATTCAAACACTCAAGTTTTTAAATTCAAATTTCATTTCCCAAAACACATAAGTCCACAAAGATCATATCAAAGTTTATAACAATCATCTTTCAAGACTAAACCTAATCTCAAAGTATGAAAGAAACCTTGATCAGTTTAGGTTTTTATTTGGCGAAAAATTTACCCACATTTTCACAAATGAATGCATGCAACATTCCAAATGCCTAAATCTACCCTTCGTTAGTTCCTAAATGCTGGGATGTTACAGACTTCCCCCCTTAAATTAAACTTTGTCCCGAAGTTTGTTGAGGTGTACTTGAATAGTTCTGGATAGGCTTTTCTTAAATCCTCTTATTTCTCCCAAGTAGATTCCCTTTCAGGGTGATGTTCCCACTGTACTTTACAGTACTTGATTGCTCTGTTCCTCAACCTTTTCCAGTTTTCTTCCAAAATCTTACAGGGCGTTTCAACATAGGTTGTCGTGGGAATGACCACGGCAGATGCTGCCATCAGCAGCGAGTAGTAGAACATGGGTCAAGGGCGGCCAGCCATCTGCAGTGCGAGATGAGGGCTGAGACACAAGGGTTTACCCAGGTTCGGCCCCCCGGAGGGTAAAGACCTACTCCTGCTAGATTGTATTATGATGAGAGTACAATGGGGCGAGCTCGACGGCTAGGCGGCGAGTCGCTTGGGTGTATGATGGAACGTGTCCTCTATGCGTCCTCTAGGGAGGTTTATATAGACTCCCCTCGCTAGGGTTTACATATCACAACCGAACTAGTTAAGGATTCGGAGATTCTATGACCTAGTCCGACCGGGCCTAGCTACGCTTCTGGGCCTTCAGCTTCCAGTCGCTTGAGTCCACGCCAAGTCTTGATCCAGTCGCCGTCCTGCAGGCCCACTCGCTGACGCTTGGGACAGTAGGAAACGTCCTGCTGGGTATACCCTGGTAGGCATATCCCCATCAGTAGTCCCTGAGGCCGTCGTTGATTTGTCGCAGGCGTTTGCTGGCAGTCGGAGTATGCGGGTCCAATGCGGACGTCCAGTCGAATCGGCGGCGGACTCCTGAACAAAGGTAAGAACTAGTCATTTTAGTCGCAATAACAGCGACCAATCGTGTCGCAGCTCGGCGAACGGGTCGGCGAATACTTATTCACTGTCATAGTGATCGGGTCGGCGAGTCGTCGAGTCGCTAGGAGCGACGATTCGAATGGATGAAGTTGGACCGTCAATTGGGGTCAAACTAGCCGTTGGGTAATCTAATGGTAACTTCGGCGTAATTACTGCGTAGTAACGGCTCCCAAAACTGGCGGGTAGCAACCGATATATAAGGAGAATGATAGGCGAACAGGGAAACTCTTCTTCTTTCTTCCTCCGATCTCGCTTGTCTCCGTTTCCCCATTCCGTACAGCTATCTGAACAATCCAGAGAGCCCCGATCCCCACGAATCCTAACCGATGGCCCCCTCCACCGAGCCATGGGGCAGATCCAAATGCACTAAGGCGCTACTGGCATCCTTCGAGGAGGCCGGGATCCTCCGCGCCGGCAGATGGCGCATCCCCGCGGCCGGAGAAGTGACTCCGGATCCGCGCGAGGGAGAGTTCATCTGCTTCACCAGCCACCTGTAGCGGGGGCTTGGCTTCCCAACTTCCCTCTTCTTCCGGGGTTTCTGCGCCTACTACGGAATCCAGCCGTCAGATCTGGGTCCGCACAGTATCGAGCAGCTCGCCATCTTCGTGGCGTTCTGCGAGTGCTACCTGGGCTGCAGGCCCTACTTTCCCCTGTGGCAAGACTTGTTCCACGGGAGAATCAGCCGCGAGGAGTCAGGCGGCCCGATGCTAGCCGCGGGCGGCCTGACATTCCAGGTGAAGGCGGCGTTTCTTCGATCTTTGATGCGGCCAAAGCGGCGTGACGAGTGGAAAAAGTTCTGGTTCTACGTCACCGAGTCGACTCCAGGCGATGAAGTGGCGCTTCCGAGATACTCCGCCGACCGGCTCGTGCTGCGTCGGCTTCAGGTCGCCAAGCTCCCGCTAGACCAGCGGATGGTTGTCGACGAAATGTTGCAAACCATCCGCGTCCTGAAGAAGAAGGGCCTCCAGACCATCAACCTCTACAACTGCTGGCTTGGGCGGCGGCTCGTGCCCTTGGCCAGCCGCGAGCACTATATGTACGAGTATACAGGTAAAAACGACCCGACGAAGTCCTGCCTCGTTGAGTGGAGACTCAACGACTACACCCTGGCCCTGAAGAAGATCACTCAGGCGGTGTACCTTGACACGAAGGCCGGGGTCGCCCCTTATACTACGAGGCGCCCAGCCCCAACGGTACGTTGTTATCCTGTTAACACTCGCAGTCGCAGTTTGTGCACTCGCGGTCGTGCTAAGTTCGTTTGTTCCTGTTGCAGTTGTTTCAAGTGGTGGAAGGGTGGATTCCACCCATGGATGATGAGAACTCGAGCTCGTCCATCCAGGACGGAAGCGAGTCATCTCCCACCAAAGATGACGCCGATAGCGACGAAGGCGATGACGACGACAACGGAGAAGACGAGCCCATCGATGTTGCTGCCCCCACGGTTCGCAAGACCCGCGGTCAACATGTCTGGGATATACCCCCGGGTACCCCAGAGTTAACGTATAAAAGGATCTGTATAAGAGAATGTGCAATTCAATGAAAGACATATGCACAAATAAATTGAGATGTATGGCATAAGGAGAAGAAACTAAAGGGAAAAGAGAACCTGGGCCGAAGTAGACTTAATTCGGCCTGCCCCCACTACTCCTCCTAGGCCAAACAGCACCGACGGGCCGAATCAAGTGACAGTTCGGCCCACCAGGCCGAACTACCGCCGAACCAGCTGCCAGCGCCCGCCAGGACTCCTCCTCGCTCCCGCCAAGCCGCCTCCACGCCTGCACACCTCGTCGCCAGGAGTATCTCCCAATCGATCCCCACGAGTGGGACGAGGTGGGAAGGATCCGGTCCACCGCGGGTCGTCGCCTCTTCACCTCGTCGACCCCGCCAACTCTCTCCGTCGCCAGATCCCCAGCGTCCCTACGTTACGTCGCCCGGGTGGGCCAGATTCGGCCCACCGCGAGACTCCTGCCAGGCCGACCTCCGCCCCGCCTCCAGCAACCCGGGTGGGCCAGCACGGCGGCCCATCCTGGGGTATCTGCGTCTCCCAGCTCCGCTATATGGGCCGAATCAGACCGAGCCCGGCTGGACCCTAAGAATTAACTCGGCTGGGCTGATCTGTGATCCGGCTTGGGCCTTAATTTCCCAGGCCGAGTCAGTTTTTAGCCAGGCCGAATTACCTCATGCCTAGGAGCAACCAGGCCGAGTTATTTCGCCCTGTGGCCCCTTTTATTTATCTCCAGATGTTTCCCCGACCTCTACAAAAGCACGCCATCTATTCAGGACAAGGTTCACGAGAATCGTGCCAGTCTTGGGACGCCCATGGCTCAGACTGGCACCCGTCAATTGGAATATGCCCATGGCATCTAACAAGATGCTGGGAATATGCTCTTAGCATCAAATAAGATGCTAAGGAATATGCCTGGCATCTCCAAAGATGCCAAGGCATATGCTCAGCATCTCTGGAAGATGCCCGGAATATGCCATCTAGATGCTAAGCGTGTAGTACAAGACTTGTCCCCTGGGCTCCCCTTTATAAGGAGCACTAGGGGGATCGTTCTAAGAGAGGCACCGAAGGGCTCCTCCCCTATCTGCTCACTAGGAGCGCTCCTTCTTCCTCTTCCTCTACTCTCACAGAGAGATCTAGATAGAAGCATAGGAGATACAGCTCAAGGAGCATGATTGTAGCCACGAGTATGGCAAGATTATAAGAGATTAGATGTATAGAGTGAGGTGTTATCTCCACTTGAGAGCTTCAATCCAATATACATTGCATTTCTCTTTGTTCATACGAGTGCGGTCTTCACTACATCATCCCTCCCCGGATTCGTCCACGTCCATCGGCCCCAACTTTAGCCTACCCATGGCATATGCCGTGATACCACCACGACATTTGGCGCCCACCGTGGGGCCTCTATTGGTGTTGGTTGGGTTTCCATCCGGACGGGAGCATCTTCATCAACATCTTCCTCATAAAGATTTCTCAGTTCCTCCAAGCAAACAGAGAACAAAGAGGTAAGCACAGAGGCACTTCAAGTCTGACTCATCAAAGCAGGTAAGACTCGACAAGAAGGACTCAAGCGCTACACCAAGCTTACTGTAAGTACCAAGTAACTCAGCAAGGCAGATAAGTCTTAGCGAGACTCACTCAAACACTTCTCCAACTATGCTGTAAGTGCCAGATAACTCAGCCGCCTACACTCAGTCCTTCATCCCAGGGAAAAAATAACTCAACCCGGGGACTAGTCAACTTATCCGTAGAGTCACTTTAGATTAAGAAAGGATTATGTTGATTTAGATCTGTACTCCAGCCAGCTTATTTATAACTCGGCCATAAGTTGAATCATCTTATTTGTGATTCATACGGATTTTGAGTCAGTTAGTTTATGCGTTGGGTTATCCTATGACTCAGCTCACATGCCATCTTGTTTATAACTCGGCCATAAGTTTGAATCATCTTATTTGTGATTCATATGGATTTTGAGTCAGTTAGTTTATGCTTTGGGTTATCCTGTGACTCAGCTCACAGGCTAGCTTATTTATAACTCGGACAGAAGTTGAATTAGCTTATTTATGATCCAGATAGAATTTGAGTCAGCTTACTTATGAGTCGGATAGAATTTGAGTCGGTTGATTTATGCTTTGGATTATCCTTTAACTCAGCTTACCGACCAGCTTATTGATGATTCGGATATAACTTGAAGTCAATTTGTTTATGCTTTGAATTAACCTTTAACTCAGCTCAGTAGATTGTCTCTGATTCGGACTAACATTTGATTCAGCTTGCCAGGGTATATTATAATTCGGATTGGTATTCAGACTCGGCGTACTAATCATATCTCTGATTCAGGCCGAAGCTTTATTCAGTTCACCAGATTGCCAGGTTATGTTATGACTCGGATTGATATCTCACCATCTTGCCAGGTTATCCCATATCTCGGAGGACTATTGGCCAGCTTATCATATCTCGAATCTATATCTCATATCTATATCTCGAATCAGATCTCTCAACAGTTAGCCCTATTATCATATCCCAAAACTTAATCTCGGATCTATATCTCGGATCCATATCAAAGGCAAATTATCGTCATCACGCCAAATCTAGCTATATCGTGGCAAATAGATAACTCGGATTTGGGATGAGTTAACTCGGATTTGAGTCATATAACTCGTATTTGAGTCAGATGACTCAGACTTAAGACATAAAGTCAATTTTGAGTAAAGTAACTCGGATTTGGGATGAGTTAACTCGGATTTGAGTCATATAACTCGGATTTGAGTCAGATGACTCAGACTTAAGACATAAAGTCAATTTTGAGTAAAGTAACTCGGATTTGGGATGAGTTAACTCGGATAGTCATATAACTCGGATTTGAGTCATATAACTCGGATTTGAGTCAGATGACTCAGACTTAAGACATAAAGTCAATTTTGAGTAAAGTAACTCAGATTTGGGATGAGTTAACTCGGATTTGTCATATAACTCGGATTTGAGTCAGATGACTCAGACTTAAAACATAGAGTCAATTTTGAGTAAAGTAACTCGGATTTGGGATGAGTTAACTCGGATTTAAGTCATATAACTCGGATTTGAGTCAGATGACTCAGACTTAAGACATAAAGTGAATTTTGAGTAAAGTAACTCGGATTTGGAATCAGATGACTTGGATAATAACTTACCCAATGGGGTTAGAAGAGCAATGCCCAATAAGGCCAGAGCTCATAACTTACCCAATAGGGTTAAAAGAGCAATGCCCAAGAAGGCAGGAGCTCATAACTTACCCAATGAGGTTAAAAGAGCAATGCCCAAGAAGGCAGGAGCTCATAACTTACCCAATAAGGTTAAAAGAACAATGCCCAAGAAGGCAGGAACTCATAACTTACCCAATAGGGTTAAAAGAGCAATGCCCAATAAGGCCAGAGCTCATAACTTACCCAATAGGGTTAAAAGAGCAATGCCCAAGAAGGCAGGAGCTCATAACTTACCCAATGAGGTTAAAAGAACAATGCCCAAGAAGGCAGGAACTCATAACTTACCCAATAGGGTTAAAAGAGCAATGCCCAATAAGGCCAGAGCTCATAACTTACCCAATGGGGTTAGAAGAGCAATGCCCAATAAGGCCAGAGCTCATAACTTGCCCAATGGGGTTAAAAGAGCAATGCCCAAGAAGGCAAGAACTCATAACTTGCCCAAAGGGGTTAAAAGAGCAGTGCCCAAGAAGGCCAAAACTCATAACTTTCCCAAAGGGGTTATGACCAGTGCCGAAGAAGGCCAAAGTCACAAACTTACCCAAAGGGGTTAAGACCAGTGCCCATGAAGGCCAGAAGTCTAGAAACTTACCCAAAAGGGTTATGACCAATGTCCATGAAGGCCAGAAGTCCATAAACTTACCCAAAGGGGTTATGACCAATGCCCAAGAAGGCCAGAAACCCAAAAGAACTTGCCCAAAAGGGTTATGAGCAGAGCCCAAGAAGGCAAAAGTCACAAACTTACCCAAGAGGACTATGCGACCAAGAAATATATGACAAAAAAGTTGTATGTCGGAAAACAACTCTGGGGATATAATTAATATGAAGCCTATGCGCGACTCTGCGAGTCCCACATAGCCTCGGGGACTAATGTCGGGGATATACCCCCGGGTACCCCAGAGTTAACGTATAAAAGGATCTGTATAAGAGAATGTGCAATTCAATGAAAGACATATGCACAAATAAATAGAGATGTATGACATAAGGAGAAAAACTAAAGGGAAAAGAGAACCTGGGCCGAAGTAGACTTAATTCGGCCTGCCCCCACTACTCCTCCTAGGCCAAACAGCACCGACGGGCCGAATCAAGTGACAGTTTGGCCGAACTCACGAACCACCGCCAGCCCGCCAGACTCCTCCGCTCCGCTAAGCCGCCTCACCGCACACCTCGCCAGGAGTATCTCCCAATCGATCCCCACGAGTGGGACGAGGTGGGAAGGATCCGGTCCACCGCGGGTCGTCGCCGCTTCACCTAGTCGACCCCGCCAACTCTCTCCGCCGGATCCCAGGCGTCCCTACGTCGCCGGGTGGGCGATTCGCCCACCATGGACTCTAAGCCGACCTCTGCCCCGCCTCCAGCAACCCAGGTGGGCCAGCACGGCGGCCCATCCCGGGGTATCTGCGTCTCCCAGCTCCGCTATATAGGCCGACTCAGACCGATCCCGGCTGGACCCTAAGAATTAACTCGGCTGGGCTGATCTGTGATCCGGCTTGGGCCTTAATTTCCCAGGCCGAGTCAGTTTTTAGCCAGGCCGAATTACCTCATGCCTGGGAGCATCCAGGCCGAGTTATTTCGCCCTATGGCCCCTTTTATTTATCTCCAGATGTTTCCCCGACCTCTACAAAAGCACGCCATCTATTCAGGACAAGGTTCACGAGAATCGTGCCAGTCTTGGGACGCCCATGGCTCAGACTGGCACCCGTCAATTGGAATATGCCCATGGCATCTAACAAGATGCTGGGAATATGCTCTTAGCATCAAATAAGATGCTAAGGAATATGCATGGCATATCCAAAGATGCCAAGGCATATGCTCAGCATCTCTGGAAGATGCCCGGAATATGCCATCTAGATGCTAAGCGTGTAGTACAAGACTTGTCCCCTAGGCTCCCCTTTATAAGGAGCACCAGGGGGATCGTTCTAAGAGAGGCCCCGAAGGGCTCCTCCCCTATCTGCTCACTAGGAGCGCTCCTTCTTCCTCTTCCTCTACTCTCACAGAGAGATCTAGATAGATGCATAGGAGATACAGCTCAAGGAGCATGATTGTAGCCACGAGTATGGCAAGATTATAAGAGATTAGATGTATAGAGTGAGGTGTTATCTCCACTTGAGAGCTTCAATCCAATATACATTGCATTTCTCTTTGTTCATACAAGTGCGGTATTCACTACATCATCCCTCCCCGGATTCCTCCACGTCCATCGGCCCCAACTTTAGCCTACCCATGGCATATGCCGTGATACCACCACGACACAACACCAGTACGAGCTCGAGGCGAGCAAGATCCTCGAGCCCCACGATGACGATGACGACGAGCTTCCCGAGCACACCTCACATCGCGAGGTCACACCATCGAAGAAGAAGAAAGCTCCGCCGAAGAAGAAGGCGAAGCCGGTGAGGCAGATATCTCTGCCCGATCTGCGAGCAGCTCCGATGCCACTAGATCGGCTAGGGACGCAGCGGCTCACGCGGCCGTGGCACCAGACGCTGCCGCCCCCAGGGACGAGGCGCCGCTGGCGTCTTTACCACCTCCATTCGTCCCGATCATTGGTTTGGGCGATGCTCCAGCCGCAGGGGCCTCGCCTCCAAAGGAGGCTCCCGCGACCATTATCGCGGAGGCTCCTGCCGCGGCTTCATCTTCAAAGAAGCCTTCTGTGTCTTGGGCACACGATGTGTTCGAGACAGGCCTCACTCGAAAGTTGGGGCCCGAGTTGGAAAATCCGGCTAGCATCCGCACCGGTCTGCGGTTCATACCAGTCGCCAAGTGAGTGTTGTTCATCTGCTTGTTTTTCGTTGTAGTCGGACAATCTTATTCATAATGTTGTTTCACAGGACTTCTGTTAAGAAGATCGGCCATCCCTCTATGGCCAAGGTTCCGCCATTCACCACCGAGGCGGACTCCTCGCGGAAGAGGAAAGCCGACGAAGTCGCTGCTCCCGCCGAAGGCGTCAAGAGGACGAAGGGCGACGACGTCGTCAGGGTCTCTGATGACCTGGCGGTTGCTCCGAGCGATCCTCCGACTACAGCGGACGTGGCCTCGAAGAGCAAGGACGTGGCCTCGAGTGGGGCAACGGCAACCTTCCCTCGCTTCATGGCGAAGGCGACCGCAGCGAGTGTCTCGGTACCGTCGAGCCGGATGCCTGGGGTCGCCGAGGTGGAGGTTGAGCAGCGTCGCGGACATACTCCGGTCGTGCTTGCGTCTGTGGATGCGCTGGAGCTTCACGGCATGCTAGGCGCTGCCATCCAGGTATGTCCAGTCCCCGAGGATCGGTCCACTGAATTTTAGTGGTCGGATTCTTAATGTTTTTATGCCATCCAGTCCCCGAGTGCCTAGTCGCTGAATTTCAGCGGGTGGGCACTTAGGAATTTCATTGTCCAGTCCCCGAGTGCCTAGTCTCTGAATTTCAGCGGGTGGTGTAGCATCCCAATTGTCTAACCCCTGTAATGCTACATGGTATAATAATAAAAAGGGCCACTTCCAACATATAGTTGTTGCATCATCATCATACAACCTTGCATTTGAGCATCATATAAAACCCTTTCTTGTTTGGTTCTTATCTCATGTGCATGATTAATTGTAGTTGCCTCTTGATATTGTATTTGGTTCTTAATAAATTGTTAAATGCCCAAGTTGAGTTGGGGGCATCTCTCTTTTTGAATTCACCACCTTATCTTTCACCACCTTTTAATTCCACCATCCAACTGTTCTGAGCTTGGCTTTGGTTGAATTATCTCTGGCTCATGATAAGTTGTTTGGATTCCACCCATAATCTTTGCTTGGCCTTGCCCACCTTTTGGGAATGCATATGAATAATGCCTTGTTAATGTTATTGTTTTCACAAGGATTAGTTGGGCATTAATCATCTTGCATGGGCCATGCAAGTGCCACCTTTTCCAGTTTTGGTTTATTTGGATTTCTAAATGGATCCCTCCTTCATTGCTTGATCTTGTTTTTGTGAGTGTAAAACCCTAGCTCTCTCCCTCTCTTTTTCCCCTTTAGCTAGAACCCTACCCCTATGCTCCATGCACACACATGTGCTATGTGGCATGCCCAACCCAAATCACCTTTTTCTCTTGGTTTATGCTTGGTCAATGTTGGAGCATGCATGAACCAAAAAGGGCAACCATCACCACATGTTCATCTCTCTCCCTATCTCTTTTTCTTGCCTTGTCTTAGTTAGCTTTGTTTGGAGCATGCTTGATCAAGTGCAAGGAGCTAACCTTCTATCCTTCTCCCTCTCTTAGCAAACCCTAAGACCTACATGCCACTCTCCTCCTAGCTAAAACAACACCCTAATCTACCTCTCTCCCTTAGCAAAAACCCTAAGTGCCCTCCCCCTTTTTCTAGCTTGATCACCCTTGCCCCACCCTAGCTCGCCCCTTCTCCCTGCCATGCAGACCCCACCCCCAGCGACCCCCTAGCTACCCCCCACACGACCAGGACCCCTCCTATCTACCCTAGCCCTAGCCGAGCCGGCCTCCCCCTTTCCTCTTTTCTCCTCTCTCTGCCAGGACCTGCCCACGCCCCAGGCCCACCTGCCTGCGACCCTGCCCACGCTCTACCCCACCTGCCAGCCCCCTGGTGCCCACGCTCGTGCCTGCCTTGCCCTGGCCTGGCCGTGCGAGCACGTGAGCAGTAAAGGTGGCCGATGCCACCTTCCTCCCATCAAACCCTCCCCCACGCAACCCTCCTGCGCCTCCCCCTTCTTATCCTCTCCTGGCCTCTCAGAGCCTCCCCAGATCCGTCCCAGCAGCCCTGCACCGCTCCCCTCCTCTACCCTTCCTCAACACCGCCCAACGTTTCTCTCACGCCCCACTACCCACCCCCCGTCGATCTCGCCGGTGAAGTCTTTGCGCAAGGTGTCGAGAAGCCTGAGCTTCGCTGGAGCGACAGGCGAGGAGGAGGAGCCCCAGCTCGCCAGGACCTGCCGCGCCCCGAGGAAACCCTAGCGCTCGCCGTCGCCAGCCTCATCGCCGATCGCCTGCTCCCCGCGCCACGTCGACCACACCGGCACGCCCGCGGTGAGCACACGAACCTCCCAGACACTCTCTCTCGCTTCGTCGCTTCCTGGACGCGACGGACTTTCCGTCGAGCGGCCTCTGTGCGCCGGCGGCGAGCGTGCTCCTGCTAGCTCCCAGACGCGGCTAACCTATCTAGCACGCGCGCTACCCCTTAGCATCAACCCGGCCGCCCGGTAGCCGCCCTGTTGGCCGCGCCATGATCGCGATCGAGCCCCGGCGCACTGCTTTCCTCGCCATGCGGTTCAGTTTCGTCAGGCAGAGAGAAGATCCACAGTACCCGCGTGGCACTTTGCACATAACCCCCTGCCAACTCTTTTGCCCAACCCGCGGTCCAGCCAGGCCCGTTGTCAGCGTCAGTGAGAGTTTTCTAAAAAGGGTCCTGATGTTTTGTTTATTCAACCCGCGGTCCAGTTCTTTCCCAGACGCTGGCGCGTGGGCCGCAGAACCCATGGCCCCACCTGTCAGTGACCAGAGCTGGATCAGACTGTGTAGAAAACGTTTCAGAGCTGTTTTAAATTCAAATTCTGTTAAATAACTTCAAAATTCAAATTCAAATTCAGATTTCTATAACTTTTTCATACTAAATCCAAATTGGGCAAATAATATATGTTTAGATATCAGCAAGATGAGAGGATTCCAAATATGCCATCTATTTTGACTTTTGCACAAGTAAAATTCCAAGTTAGTTTAATTACCCAAATTGCCACTAGAATTTCAATAATTGATAACTTTTGTTCTACAATTCCAAATTAAGCAAATGATATGTCTAAAATGATCAGCTCGACGAGACCTTTCTGTTTATGCTGTCCATAACTTCAATTGCAGCATGCATCATATAAAAATATAGGGAACAGCAATTGTTATGGCAACAAATATGATTCTAAAACCAAATTAAATGTTATTCTCTTGTCCTCCGCACCTCACCCATGCCATGCTACTTATTGCCATGCAACTTGTGCATCATTCATCATGGCATGATTGTTTGCTTGACGCATCTTATTCATATGCTTGTGCTCTATATTCATGTTGGCCTTGTTTGTTTGGTTTTTCTCGGATAGACACTGAGCAGGGGTTATATCAAGAGAACCAGGAGCACTACCCAGATCCGTCCCTTGCTTCAACTGAGATACCAGGCAAGAACTTCCACATGCTTGCATACATACAGTACCTATTGCCTCTATCTTATTCTTGCATCATTGAGTCGCGATTGCATTAAAAATGAATCCCAAGTATGCATAGCCTTTACTTTAAACCCCACCAAGCTTGTTTCTCCATCCCACGAGCCACTACTATAGGAGTTGTTTGAGCCATGCGAGTCGTAGAACAGCATGTGTAGGGTATGTGAGTGTCTGTTGAATAATGAGGTACCTAAACAACTTTGAGTAGTTAGGATAACTAAAGAAAGTGGCACGGTGAGCAACATCTGCTATTTGGTTTTCCTGCTCACTTGTGTCCGTAAGACCCCGAGTACTTGATTCTGTTCCTTGATTTATCGCTATCCACATCCAAGGTATATGGGACCCACAGGCGAGCTTGATTCCGACTTATTTCTTGGGGCCACAAACTAGTTTGAGGTTTTATTTACTATCTGTACTTATGCCATGCTACTTACGCATTTAATTTGTGCGAGGAGCACCTTTGTCTTATTTAGGTAAGCGTAATGTTTTCATGTATCGTGATCCCGATTGGGGACCTGCATCGTTCTGACCATTGTCGCAAACCTTGAGTCCGTCTCAAGCTTGCTTACCGTTGCGGGTGTACTTCAAGGGTGGCCCCTGAAATATTTGAATCTGTGATTGTTCGATCGTGAAAGCCTCGTTGGGTTTTGATTTGGTTTTCGAGGTTGATCGGCGTGTGTTGCTATTGGTGCACCCGGCCGGTAAAACTTCGAAAGCCGTGTCGCGGATATGGACGACTTGGAGCACAGTTTCTTGATCATAGACAAGCATAACTAAAGTACGCCTTAATTGGACTAAGTAACTTGACTAGTAAGTAGTGCAATACTCATGGAATGGTTAATAAAATTGCCAACGGATGGGAGGTTGTTAAATCCGCTTCCTTGTAGGTAGCGAGGAGGAGGATGGATCGGATGAGATTACCATTATAACTGTTGATCTTAAATTCACGGACATCCGTCTATCATTGGTTAGGCGGATGGTTAGCGGTTATCTGTAGAATTGCTAGGGTTTATCTTCGCTGCAATTGCGTCACCCCAGGTTGTGTCCCCTTTAGAGGCATTAAGACTTGCTGAGTACCCTTAGGGTCTCACACGATAAATTCTTGATTCAGATGAACAGGTACCTTCTCAGGACGGATACTGGGTGGAAGAAGCCGAAGATGTGGGCAACGATCGTACGGTGTAGATATTCCGGGAACGGGGATCCGTGCGACCTGTAGTTGGGATGTGCTTATTCCTATGGCATCTTATGCCGATTTGCTTCTTATCCGTATTCGGATTCTGTTTGCCGCTTCCGCATGATACTCTGATGTGTTGTATGAGGAGTTATCCTAAAATATAGATCTATCTAGGTCATTTGAATCTTGTCGTATGGCGTTGGTATATTTCCTTTCTTTCTAGATGGTATGGCTTTGATGTACTCTTGTATGGTGGCTTGCGTACATACCCACTTGTGTATGTAGTTGATCCCTTCGCCTGCCGACTACGCCGCCCGTACAGGTCCCGTTGAGAGGGTAGTGGTTGGGACGTCTGAAAGGACTACTAGTGAGTGGCTTTTGGGGCCCCACCGTACTATTTCAACCACTACCACTCATCCAGGCTTGTATCTAGGAGCGTAGTTCACCGAGGTAGTTACAATTGGTATCAGAGCCATCCCGACCTTCAGGGTTTCAGCCAAACGGTCGTTGTCAGTCTAGCAAATATTTTGGTAGTTATGTATATTAGGGAAAAACAAAACGCGAGAGTAGGACTGCTTCCACTTTTTCTTCTTACCCTCCCACCCACCCTTTTCTGGTAAGGAAGTGCAACATTTTCAATCCTCTTCTCAAAGTTCAAACTAGGATTCACGTGTTCGGGGTTTCCGTAGTACCATAGGTTGTGTGTGCGTGTGTGTGTAATTCCTTGTCTATCTGTTGCATCCAAGTTGTTATCTTATCTGTCTTTGGTTATCAACTGTTGGTACGTTCCATACCGACAGGCTTTTGTAAACCGACGCAATCTATCTTCCTTTTGTATCCGACGCTATCTTGTTTGGGGTGTTCGTTTTCGTAGCTACCAATCTTAAGTTTCGTCGTGAGAAGAAGGGGTTAGGATATGTGTTCCACTTGTTCATGTACGGAGTAATGATTTGAGTGCGGGATGGAGTCGCGACCATACCACTACTTGTATCATTCGCTTTTGTATATTGAATCGGTAGAGTCACTAATCTTGATTCGTTAAGTAGTTTTGCGCATCTATTGGTATTTTAATGCCGAAATTTGTGGGAAATTTTTCTTTGATATATTTGTGTACCACACTCCTTTTCAGTCGTGTGCGATATGCTTAATATCTTTTAGGTGCTATGAACTTTGTTGATATTTTAATATCATCTCAGTAAATTGTATCCTTTAATCTTCGTTAATTCCATCTTGGTACTATTTTGGATTATTATCATTCTCCATTATAGTACTGACTTGATTTTTATATCAATGACAGGATGGCTCCCCCACGCCGAACTGAAGAGGACATTCCTCGAATCGGGCTCGATTGTCAAGCATAGCTAATGCTTTGGCGGCAATGCAAGAGAACCAGCAGCGCTTCGAGGAGAGCGTCAGAAGGAATGAGTTTGCTCCACTTCCTCCACCTCCCAAGTGTGGTGACATCAAGAGCTTCCTCAAATTCAACCCTCGTCAGTTTGATGTTTCTGACCGACCTCTGGACGTGGATGATTGGCTGCGTGAGATCTCAAGGTTGCTCGAGACTGCTGATGTTCCAGAACAGGAGTGGGTCAAGTGTGCTACTCACCTTCTCAAGGGAGATGCAGCTCTTTGGTGGGAAAACTACTTGAAGGCAAGCTGCCTTTGGGTTCCGACCTACTTGGGAGAGGTTCACTGCAGCTTTCAAAGAAGTTCTCTCGGAGATTGTGATGGAAAGGATGAAGGAGGCTTTCCTCAACCTGAAGCAGGGAAATGATAACGTCAACACCTATATCAGGAACTTCATGAACCTGTCTCGCTATGGTGGTGATGAGGTATCTGATGACAAGAAGAAGCAGAAAAGGTTCAGGCAAGGGCTCAATGCGTCGATCAAGTATGCAATCACTCATGCAAGACCGGCAACCTTCCTGGAACTACAGCACACAGCACTGCAAGAGGAGGCAAGCAGGCAAGTGTTCGAGGAGTCCAAGAAACACAACAGGGATGCATCAAGCTCTGCGGTTATGGCAGCTCCTTCTAAGCGGCGTGTCTGGGTTCCTAACACCCCACCGTCGCTCCCGGCTCCACCAAGACCTGCAAGTTTCGCGCTAAGGCCATCAAACTTCACCACTGCGGCTCCCAGGGGCTACAACAACCCTTACCCTGGAGCGCCTGGCGGAGTCCCTGGCTACTCTGCTCCACGTCCAGCTAGTGCTTGCCGTGTGGAGATCACGGACATCAAACTGGGCTGTCAATGAAGAACAAAGCTCTCCCTCAACCCCCGCCAAGATCTGCAACAAGCTCTCCTGCGGTTCGTGCACCACCGCCTCGGGCTCTCAACATCAACACTAAGCCCGGGTCTGCGGTTGTTCGCGCCAACTGCGTCAACGCCTCTCAATCTGAGCTCGCACCTGGAGTTGTCATGGGTATGCTTTCAGTTAACTCAGTTCCTGCACGAGTTCTCTTTGATTCTGGTGCATCGCATTCGTTTGTTTCGATGAAGTTTGCAAGTGATAATGGGTTACCGTCAGATCCTCTTCCCAAGCGGCTAATGGTTCTTTCTCCTGGAGCAAATATGGTAGCATCTAAGATCAGTCATGGCAATAAAGTTGAGATTGGTGGTTCTTCATTCTTGGCTTCTTTGATTGTTCTGGGCAACTCTGACATTGATGTCATTTTGGGCATGGATTGGTTGACAGCAAATGCAGCTGTGATTGATTGTCTTTGAGCGCTCGGTGTCTCTCAAGATTCACGAAGGCCATAGTCTTTTCTCCAAGTCGACTCTGCTGTCCACTCTATTCCTTGGCAACTCTAAATGATGATGCTATGGAAGCTATTCGAGGTGTACGGTGGTCCGTGAGTTCCGGATGTCTTTCTGAAGAGTTGCGGTATGCCTCCGGATCGCGAGGTTGAGTTCGTGATTGAGCTTGAACACGAACGGCTCCTATCTCCAAGAGGCCATATAAAATGGGTCCTTCCGAGTTGGTGAACTCAAACGACAACTTGATGAACAAGAGAAATTGGGTTTCATTCAACACAAGACTTCTTCTTGGGTAGCCCAACAATCTTTGTGAAGAAGCGTGTGAGAACCGATAGGCTATGTGTTGACTACCGGGCTCTAAATGCTAAAACCATCAAGAACAAATATCCTCTTCCTCGGATAAATGATCTTTTGATCACCGGGTGGCGTGGTGTTCTCTAAGCTGGACTTGAGAAGTGGTTATCACCAAATCAAAATTCGCAAAGAGGATGTGCCCAAGACAGCTTTCACCACCCGCTATGGCCTGTATGAGTACACGGTCATGTCTTTCGGTCTCACCAACGCACCTGCTACCTTCTCGAGGCTGATGAACTCCGTTTTCATGGAGTACCTGGACAAGTTTGTTGTGGTGTATCTGGATGACATTCTGGTCTATTCCAAGTCTAAGGAGGAGCATGAAGAGCACCTGCGGTGTGTCTTGAACAAGCTTCATGAGAACCGCTTGTATGCAAAGTTCTCAAAGTGTGAGTTCTGGTTGCCTGAAGTAACATATCTGGGACATGTCATCTCTGCCAAGGGCATTGCAGTCAACCCGGAAACCGTGAAGACAATAGTTGAATGGCTTCCTCCTGCTAATGTCAAGGAAGTGCGGAGTTTTCTCGGCTTGGCTAGCTATTGCCGTCGCTTTGTGCAGAACTTTTCGAAGATAGCAAAGCCTCTTACCGATCTCCTCAAGAAAGGCAAGAAGTACTGGACTCACCTTGTCAAGAAAGTTTTGAGACACTCAAAGAGAAGCTCACTTCCACACGGTCTTGGTTCCTCCGGACACATCTAAGCCTTTCCAGATATTCTGCGATGCCTCTTTGCAAGGATTGGGTGCGGTCCTTATGCAAGAGGCAGTGGTTGCTTATGCCTCTCGTCAGTTGAAGACGCATGAGATCAACTATCCCACACATGACCTTGAGCTAGCAGCAGTTGTCTTTGCCTTGAAGCTATGGAGGCACTACTTGCTTGGTAACCGTTGTGAGATCTTCTCGGATCACAAGAGTTTGAAGTATATCTTCACTCAACCGGATCTCAATCTTCAGCAGAGGAGATGGATCGAAGCAATCAATGACTTTGATGTGACCATCAACTACACTCCAGGCAAAGCAAATGTCATGGCAGATGCGCTTAGCAGAAAAGCTTATGTCAACAACCTCATGGTGGAAGAGCAATGACCTCTCTTGTGCGAGGAATTCCGTCGGTGAACACAGAAATTGTGGAACAAGGGCATCTTCCGAACCTTCGGCTACTCCTCTCTTGGAAGAACAGATTCGTTCTCGTCGACAGTGATCCACACACGAAGCTCATCTCTAAGCTTGGCCTTCCAGTATGAGTCCTTCCACGTTGATGATCAAGGCACACTCTTCTTTGAACACGGATGTTTGTTCCAAACTACCGGGTCGAGAGACCAAGTTCTCAAGGAGGCACATGATTCGGTTCTTTCTATCCATCCCTGGCAGCACAAAGATGTACATGGACTTGAAAACACAATCTTGGTGGCACAGGTTGAAGCGGTATTGTGCCAAGTATGTCTCGAGAATGTGATGTCTGCAGTGAGTCAAGGCGTCCATCGAAACCTTCGGTCTTCTACAGCCTTTGCAACCTCCAGAATGGAAATGGGAGACAGTTGAGATGGACTTCATCACTGGTTTCCCAAGATCGCAGAAGGGCAACAATGCAATTTTTGTTGTCATCGACAGGCTTTCTAAAGTGGCTCATTTCTTCCATCAAAGAAACAATTTACGGAATTGATTGGTGAGCTCTATATCAACAAGATTGTCTCTTTGTATGGGGTTCCACTTGAAATCAGTTCGGACCGTGGGAGCATCTTCACCTCAAAGTTAGGAGAGTTTTCAAAAGCTTTGGGAACAAAGTTGAACTTCACCTTGCTTACCACCCTCGATCGCAAGGACAAGTGGAGAGGATCAATCGATTCGGAGGATATGCTTGAGCTTGCGTCATCTCGTTTGGCATGAAGTGGGAGGAATGCCTTCCATATGCTGAATTCTCCTACAACAATGACTTCGGAAGAGTCTCAAGATGGCACCATTCGAGGCTCTCTATGGTCGCAAGTCAGAACTCCCATTGGTTGGTCGGTGCGGGAGAAAGAATCTGGTTTGGCCCCGACATTGTAACCCAAGCAGAGGAGAAGGTGCATATCATTCGAGAACTCAAGATTGCTCAAAGTCGTCGGAAGAGCAACTATGACAGAAACACGGATATGGTATATGCCCTGGTGATCTCGTCTACCTTCGTGTCACTCCCATGAGAGGAACACACCGCTTCGGTATCAAAGGAAAGCTGGCTCCTAGATACATCGGTCCTTTCAAGATAAGTGGTAGAAGAGGAGAAGTTGCTTATGCACTAGAGCTTCCGGAAAAACTCAAAGTCCATGATGTTTTCCACATCTCTCAGCTCAAGAAGTGCTTCAAAGACCCCGGCAAGACCGTGGATCATGAGCTAATCGACCTCCAAGAAGATCTGTCTTATCAAGAACACCCACCAAAATCCTTGAGACCGCATGAGCGAAGGGACGCAACAAGTCCATCAAGTTTTGCAAGGTGCAGTGGTCACACCATTCTGTTGATGAAGCAACATGGGAGCGTGAAGATGAACTCCGTGTCAACCATCCTTCTCTCTTTGTATCTCCTTCTTCTTCCTAGAATCTCGGGGCGAGATTCCTGTTTAGTGGGGGAGAGTTGTAGCATCCCAGTTGTCTAACCCCTGTAATGCTACATGGTATAATAATAAAAAGGGCCACTTCCAACATATAGTTGTTGCATCATCATCATATCATGCTCATGTCATCATACAACCTTGCATTTGAGCATCATATAAAACCCTTTCTTGTTTGGTTCTTATCTCATGTGCATGATTAATTGTAGTTGCCTCTTGATATTGTATTTGGTTCTTAATAAATTGTTAAATGCCCAAGTTGAGTTGGGGGCATCTCTCTTTTTGAATTCACCACCTTATCTTTCACCAACTTTTAATTCCACCATCCAACTGTTCTGAGCTTGGCTTTGGTTGAATTATCTCTGGCTCATGATAAGTTGTTTGGATTCCACCCATAATCTTTGCTTGGCCTTGCCCACCTTTTGGGAATGCATATGAATAATGCCTTGTTAATGTTATTGTTTTCACAAGGATTAGTTGGGCATTAATCATCTTGCATGGGCCATGCAAGTGCCACCTTTCCAGTTTTGGTTTATTTGGATTTCTAAATGGATCCCTCCTTCATTGCTTGATCTTGTTTTTGTGAGTGTAAAACCCTAGCTCTCTCCCTCTCTTTTTCCCCCTTTAGCTAGAACCCTACCCCTATGCTCCATGCACACACATGTGCTATGTGGCATGCCCAACCCAAATCACCTTTTTCTCTTGGTTTATGCTTGGTCAATGTTGGAGCATGCATGAACCAAAAAGGGCAACCATCACCACATGTTCATCTCTCTCCCTATCTCTTTTTCTTGCCTTGTCTTAGTTAGCTTTGTTTGGAGCATGCTTGATCAAGTGCAAGGAGCTAACCTTCTATCCTTCTCCCTCTCTTAGCAAACCCTAAGACCTACATGCCACTCTCCTCCTAGCTAAAACAACACCCTAATCTACCTCTCTCCCTTAGCAAAAACCCTAAGTGCCCTCCCCCTTTTTCTAGCTTGATCACCCTTGCCCCACCCTAGCTCGCCCTTCTCCTGCCATGCACTCCCACCCCAGGACCCCTAGCTACCCCACACCACCAGGACCCTCCTATCTCACCTAGCCCTAGCCGAGCCGGCCTCCCTCCTCTTTCTCTCTCTGCCAGACCCTGCCCAGGCCCACTGCGACCACCTTGCCCACCCCTGCCCGGCCCCACTGGTGCCCACGCTCGTGCCTTGCCTGGCACGGCCCGTGCGAGCACGTGAGCATAAGGTGGCGATGCCACCTTCCTCCCATCAAACCCTCCCCACGCAACCCTCCTGCGCCTCCTTCTTATCCTCTCTGGCCTCTCGAGCCTCCCCAGATCCGTCCCCAGCCTGCACCGCCCTCCTCTACCCTTCCTCAACACCGCCTAACGTTTCTCTCGCCAGCCTACCCCACCTGCCCGGTCGATCTCGCGGTGAAGTGTCACTGCAAGGTGTCGAGAAGCCCTGAGGCCGCTGCGCCCTGGAGCCAGACGCGAGGAGGAGGAGCCCCAGCTCGCCAGGACCTGCCGCGCCCCGAGGAAACCCTAGCGCTCGCCGTCGCCAGCCTCATCGCCGATCGCCTGCTCCCCGCGCCACGTCGACCACACCGGCACGCCCGCGGTGAGCACACGAACCTCCCAGACACTCTCTCTCGCTTCGTCGCTTCCTGGACGCGACGGACTTTCCGTCGAGCGGCCTCTGTGCGCCGGCGGCGAGCGTGCTCCTGCTAGCTCCCAGACGCGGCTAACCTATCTAGCACGCGCGCTACCCCTTAGCATCAACCCGAAGCCAGCCCGGTGGTAGCCGCCCTCATTGTGATCGCGAGATCGAGCCCGCGCCCGCTTTCCTCGCGTCGCGGTGGTTCAGTTCGTCGGAGAGAAGATCCACAGTACCCGCGTGGCACTTTGCACATAACCCCCTGCCAACTCTTTTGCCCAACCCGCGGTCCAGCCAGGCCCGTTGTCAGCGTCAGTGAGAGTTTTCTAAAAAGGGTCCTGATGTTTTGTTTATTCAACCCGCGGTCCAGTTCTTTCCCGAACTGGCGGCGTGGGCAGAACCCATGGCCCCACCTGTCAGTGACCAGAGCTGGATCAGACTGTGTAGAAAACGTTTCAGAGCTGTTTTAAATTCAAATTCTGTTAAATAATTTCAAAATTCAAATTCAAATTCAGATTTCTATAACTTTTTCATACTAAATCCAAATTGGGCAAATAATATATGTTTAGATATCAGAAAGATGAGAGGATTCCAAATATGCCATCTATTTTGACTTTTGCACAAGTAAAATTCCAAGTTAGTTTAATTACCCAAATTGCCACTAGAATTTCAATAATTGATAACTTTTGTTCTACAATTCCAAATTAAGCAAATGATATGTCTAAAATGATCAGCTCGACGAGACCTTTCTGTTTATGCTATCCATAACTTCAATTGCAGCATGCATCATATAAAAATATAGGGAACAGCAATTGTTATGGCAACAAATATGATTCTAAAACCAAATTAAATGTTATTTTCTTGTCCTCCACACCTCACCCATGCCATGCTACTTATTGCCATGCAACTTGTGCATCATTAATCATGGCATGATTGTTTGCTTGACGCATCTTATTCATATGCTTGTGCTCTATATTCATGTTGGCCTTGTTTGTTTGGTTTTTCTCGGATAGACACTGAGAAGGGGTTATATCAAGAGAACCAGGAGCACTACCCAGATCCGTCCCTTGCTTCAACTGAGATACCAGGCAAGCACTTCCACATGCTTGCATACATACAGTACCTATTGCCTCTATCTTATTCTTGCATCATTGAGTCGCGATTGCATTAAAAATGAATCCCAAGTATGCATAGCCTTTACTTTAAACCCCACCAAGCTTGTTTCTCCATCCCACGAGCCACTACTATAGGAGTTGTTTGAGCCATGCGAGTCGTAGAACAGCATGTGTAGGGTATGTGAGTGTCTGTTGAATAATGAGGTACCTAAACAACTGAACCTGAGTAGTTCTGGGATAACTAAAGAAAGTGGCACCGGTGAGCAACATCTGCTATTTGGTTTTTCCTGCTCACTTGTGTCCCGTAAGACCCCGAGTACTTGATTCCTGTTCCTTGATTTATCGCGCTATCCACATCCGGGAGGTATATGGGACCCCCCTGGGCCAGAGCTTGATTCCGACTTATTTCTTGGGGCCACAAACTAGTTTGAGGTTTTATTTACTATCCTGTACTTATGCCATGCTACTTCTGCATTTAATTTGTGCGAGCACACTGTCTTTATTTAGGTAAGCGTAATGTTTTGTCGGTATCGATCCCGATTGGGGACTGCGTCGTTCTGACCATTGTCGCAAACCTTGAGTCCGTCTCAAGCTTGCTTACGTTGCGGTGTACTTCAAGGGTGGCCCAAAATATTTCTGAATCCTGTGATTGTTCAGTCGTGAAAGCCTCGTTGGGTTTTGATTTGGTTTTTCCGAGGTTGATCGAGCGTGTGTTGCTATTGGTGCACCCCGGCCGGGTAAAACTTTCTGAAAGCCGTGTCCGCGGATATGGACGACTTGGAGCACAGTTTCTTGATCATAGACAAGCATAACTAAAGTACCGCCTTAATTGGACTAAGTAACTTGACTAGTAAGTAGTGCAATACTCATGGAATGGTTAATAAAATTGCCAACGGATGGGGAGGTTGTTCGTCCGCTTCCTTGTAGGTAAGCAGGGAGGAGGATGGATCGGATGAGATTACCATTATAACTGTTGTACTTAAATTCACGGACATCCGTCTATCATTGGTTAGGCGGATGGTTAGCGTTTTATCCGTAGAATTGCTAGGGTTTATCTTTCGCTGCAATTGCGTCACCCCAGGTTGTGTCCCCTTTAGAGGCATTAAGACTTGCTGAGTACCCTTAGGGTCTCACACGATAAATTCTTGATTCAGATGAACAGGTACCTTCTCGGGGGATCTTTGGGTGGAAGAAGCGAAGATGTGGGCAACGATAAATGCGGTGTAGAGATTCGGAACGGGATCCGTGCGACTGTAGTTGGGATGTGCTTATTCCTATGGCATCTTATGCCGATTTGCTTCTTATCCGTATTCGGATTACATTTGCCGCTTCGCATGATACTCGATGTGTGTTGTATGAGGAGTTATCCTAAAATATAGATCTATCTAGGTCATTTGAATCTTGCCGTATGGCGTTGGTATATTCCTTTCTTTCTAGATGGTATGGCTTTGATGTACTCTTGTATGGTGGCTTGCGTACATACCCACTTGTGTCGTAGTTGATCCTTCGCTGCCGACCACGCCCGTCTGAGTCCCGTTGAGAGGGTAGTGGTTGGGACGTCTGAAAGGACTACCAGTGAGTGGCTTTTGGGGCCCCACCGTACTATTTCAACCACTACCACTCATCCAGGCTTGTATCTAGGAGCGTAGTTCACCGAGGTAGTTACAGGTGGGCACTTAGGAATTTCATTGTTGTTGACGTTGCAGTGTGTGCGCAGGGCCTGCAGTGCGAATCGGACGATCGGCTTGCTACAAAGTGTCGATTGGAGAAGTAACTCGTTGCCATCCAGGATACGAACAAGGGGCTTCAAGCAATTGCAGCCGAGGCGGAGGAGGTCTGCCAGGGCCTTGTCCCGGTGGGTGACTTGACGACGGCTTAGTTCGCTTTGAGCGCGGCCGAAAAGCGGGTCACTGGCCTGGAGCGTGAGCTCAAGGAGGCGAGCGAAGTTCAGCGGAGGCGTCGCAGCTGCATTACTCCGCCATGAAGAACGGAAGTCTCGACGCTCGTTGCTGGGCTGCAGGATGACCTTTCTTCTCTTCAACGTTTCATCACGGACCTCTGCCGCCCGCTGATTGGTAAATTCTCCTTCACCCAATTCTCGGTGGCACTAACTTTATTGTGATGTCTACAAGTCGCTTATTGTTTATTGATGTGCTATAGGCCGGATTACTGACAACATGGAAGAAGCGCAGTCGTATGACGCGCGGCAGTGCATGGCCACTCTGGTCGACTCGGCCGCGTTTTCGGCGACTTGCCTTCGAGCATATATTCAGGAGATATCGCCCACGGAGGTGATCCCCAGTGACCTTGTCGAGGTATGGAGCTACCTGTAGAAAGCTCCATCGGTCGTCGAGTTCATGACACGGTCGGCCTTCCGGCGTGGGGCAGCGACGGCGCTCAGTCTTGGGCTTGCCCATTTCCCAGAGGACTTCGACCTCGACGATGTCATGAGCGGCTACCCCTCGTCAATGGGCTCGGTGGAGATAGCCGAGGTGCTAAAGCTGACGGACCGGGCCGCGGTGTACTCCAATCGCATTTGGGCGATGGGCGACCTCATCCCCTATCAGGAGACGGTTGTCGCCCCCAACGATCCTGAGCCGAAGCGTCAGGACTTATAGGTTGAGCAGCCGTTCCGCACGGCGATGGCGGGCGAGCTAACGACGTACCCGTCGAACCCGTACGTGCCCTTCATCTGTAACCGCAGGGGTGGCAGCGAGTCTGCGTCAAAACCTGTGGAGTAGAAGCGTTGTGCCCTTGGGCGTTAGTATAAGATAACTATTGAACGTTCCTTGTATTTTGGAACAACTTTGTGCTGCTATAAAGGAAATTCGTGTTGTTTTGTCATTTGTTTTGTGATTTTGGATTTTGATTGAACGAGTCCCCGAGCGCGTCCGCCCTTTTATGGGGTTTACCTCGTTGTTATATGTTTGTTAACTTTTAATGAGTTGAGGTCGACTCTCCATGGCTCGGAAAGCCAGTCGCAAGGCGACTCCCAGGGGTGCTCTTTACTTGACCGCTTTCCCGAGCGCGAACGGGGTCGGGCTGCCGAGTCCCCGAGCGTGGTACTTGGTGGTTCTAGTCACAGCTCCAAGGTAGGTGAGGACTAAGTGCTTCTTTGTTAGCGCGTCTCTCCTGCCTGATCTGGAGGATCAGTCGCGTGGCGAGTCCTAGGCGCGCTCTCATACTTGGCGTTTTTCCCTAGTCGCTCGTATTTGGCTGGGTGTCAGTCCCCGAGCGTGGTACTTGGCCGTTCGGGTCGCTGTGCCGAGGATGCAGAGGGCCTTGATCGCTGTGAGGAGCGAGTGCAGTTGTCTTGGCTCGTTGAGCCAGTCGGGCTAGGCGACTCCAATGGGGCTCCGGGTTGGCATTCTTCGTGGACGTTACGAGGCCTGGAGTTTCCCAGTGCCCTCGTACCGCACTACTTGGCCGCGCCGGTCGCTTTACCAGAGGTTGACTTCTGCGAGTAGCATAACGCTGTTATTACGAGTGAGAGTGGCACAAGACACGGAGAGTAAACACAATTTTAGGTGATCGATCTGCTTTATTTCATAGCGGGTGGAGAGTACATGTATGGAGTTCTAGGAGTAGAACTTCCGTATGAGGTTTAAATTCCATGGCCGCTTGACGTCGAGTTTCCCGTCCCCTTGGATGTCGGTAAGGTAGTAGGCGTCGTTGCCTAGGACTCGCCCGATGGCAAATTGTCCCTCCCAAGGGGGGGAGAGCTTGTGCATGCCCTTCTTGTCCTGGATTAGGCACAGTACCAGGTCGCCTTCCTGGGAAGTGCGAGTCCTTACTCGTCGGCTATGGTAGCGGCGGAGCCCTTGCTGGTAGATGGCAGTGCGGGAGCGAGCTAGGTCGCGTGCCTCGTCGAGCTGGTCGACTCCGTCTTGGCGTGCGAGTTCATTTGCAGCCTCCGTGTAGTTGACCACCCTTGGTGAATCGTGCTCGAGGTCGGTAGGCATGACTGCCTCGGCACCGTACACCATGAAGAAGGGGGTGAATCCTGTCGACCTGTTGACGGAGGTGCGGATGCCCCAGATGACGGAAGGTATCTCCTCGACCCAGCACCCGGCGGTGCGCTCCAGTGGGACTTGGAGACGTGGCTTCAGACCGTGGAGGATGCTCTGATTGGCGCGTTCCGCCTGGCCATTGGACTCCGGGTGCGCGATTGAGGCGAGGTCGAGTCGAATGTGGTGTTCCTCGTAGAACTCGGCCATGGCTCCTTTGGCGAAGTTGGTGCCGTTGTCCGTGATGATGCTGTTGGGGAAGCCGTAGCAGTAGATGAGCTCTCGGAGGAACTTGGTGGCAGTCTTCCCGTCGCATTTGCGGACTGGCTTGGGTGGTGTGAGTCCTTCGGTGGGTTTTGCGTCGACTGAGGAACTTGGTGGCACCTCCTAGTGGTGCAGTCGCCGGAGTAAATGTCTTGGAGGATTTTGCGTCCTTCGGTGGGTTGAACGCAGCGTTGGAACACGCCGGTCAAGCTGTGCTTGTGGAGCTCGCTATTGATGATGACGAAGGACTTGCAGCGACGTGCTATCATCTAGGCGTCCGCTTCGTCTGCGGGCAGGGTGCCTCCCTCTAGGTAGGCGACGTATGGCGCGGTCCAGTCGTTTGGCTCGGAGATTAGTGCGACCAGGGCCACCTCTCGTTGCAGCGGGATTCCGATGTCGATCTCCCTTGGGGGAGAGACGGAAGGTTTGGTGATGGTGTCGAGGAAGACGTCGGCGGGTGGTGCGAGTCATGCCGAGCCGATGCGAGAGAGTGCGTCGGCCTCCACGTTTTCCGCCTATCGATCCACTCGACAGAGTAGCCTGCGAAGTGTCCACCCAGCCGGTCCACTGCTTGGCGGTATGCCGCCATGGTTGGGGAGACAGCATCGCAGGTGCCGGCGACTTGCCCGACGACGAGGTCGGAGTCTCCGTAGCAGCGCAGGCGATTGACGTTCATCTCTTTGGCAGCTCGCATGCCGTGGAGTAGCGCTTCGTACTCGGCCATGTTGTTGGTGCAGGGGGTGAAGTCGAGGTAGAGGACGTAGCGGACCTTGTCACCCTTCGGAGAAGTTAGCACGATCCCTGCTCCTGCACTGTCCGTGTTCTTGGAGCCGTCGAAGTGTAAGCTCTAGTAATGGAGGTATGGCAGCTTCTCTGACTGCTGGGCCTCCTACCAGTCGGCGAGGAAATCTGCGAGAGCCTGTGACTTGATCGCCTTGCGCGGCTCTTACTTGATGTTGTGGACGCCGATCTCGACGTTCCACTTGGCGACTCGCCCAGTCGCCTCACGGTTGCGGATGATGTCCTGCAACGGTGCTGAGGAGACGACCGTTATCGGGTGCTCCTGGAAGTAGTGCGACAGTCGCCGCTGTGCTCTGAAGACCGCGTATACCAATTTATGGTATTGCGGGTAGTGCTGGCGCGACTCGGTTAGGACCTCGCTGATGTAGTACACTGGTCGCTGCACCGGGCGCTCCTTTCCTTCCTCTGGCCGTTCGACGACCATGACGGCGCTGACGACGCGTTCGGAAGCCGCGACGTAGACCAGCATGGGTTCCTTATCGACGGGGGCAGCGAGTAGTGGTGCTGCGAGTAGCACCTCCTTGAGGTCGTGGAGCGCATCATCTGCCTCTTTGTCCCACTAGAAGGTGGGGTTTTTGCGCATTAGGCGGTAGAGGGGCATCGCCTTTTTGCCCAACCGGGGGATGAAGCGACTGAGAGCCGCGACTTGCCCGGCCAGCTTCTGGACGTCGTGCAGGCACTCGGGTCTCCCGAGTCGAGCGATCGTGTTGATCTTGGCGGGGTTCGCTTCGATCCCGCGCTTGGAGACAACGTATCCCAGTAGGTGTCCAATTGGCACTCCGAAGGTGCACTTCCCTGGGTTTAGCTTTATCTTGTACTTCCGTAGGTTGGCGAATGTTTCCGCGAGGTCGGCGAGTAGGTTGCTCTGGCGAGCAGATTTTACAACCACGTCATCGATGTAGACATGGATATTGTGGCCAATCTGGCTCGCAAGGCACTCCTGCATGCACCGCTGGTAGGTCGCCCCGGTGTTCTTGAGACCGAAGGTCATGGCGGTGTAGCAGAAGGCTCCTAATGGAGTGATGAATGCCGTCTTCTCTTCGTCCTCGACGGCCATTTTGATCTGGTTGTACCCAGAGTAGGCATCAAGGAAGCATAGCGCCTCCGAGCCCGCGGTGGAATCGATGATTTGGTCGATTCGCGGGAGGCCGAATTGCTCCTTCGGGCAGGCGCTGTTTAAGTTTGTGTAATCGATACACATCCTCTAGGTCCCGTTTTTATTCTCGACCAGGACTGGGTTTGCCAGCCACTTGGAGTACTTGATTGGCCGTGAAGCTGCGGCGGTGAGTAGACGCACCTCCTCGGCGATGGCTCGTGGCGCTCTTCATTGAAGGGCCGCTGATCGCTAACAGTCGCACTTTGGGGTCGGCGTTGAGTTTGTGCTCAGCGAGTTCCCTTGGGACACCAGGCATGTCGGATGGTTTCCATGCGAAGATGTCCCTGTTCTCACGGAGGAACTCGATGAGCGCGCCTTCCTATGCTGGGCTCATGCCCGTCCCGGTCGTCACCGTCTGGATGGAGTCACCTGGGACCAGCTCGACGGTGCGGGTATGCGTTGTTGCCTCGAAGGCGGTGGAGTTGCCGCCCTCCGAGTTGGGCTTCTTGATTATGGTGGGGTCGTCGTTGTTGACCCCGCTCACGTACTTGGCGAGCTCCTCGGCGTGGTTGGCCTCTGCCACGATGACGGCGTCAGCGAGTTTGGCCCCTTTTGAAGGGAATATGCCCTGAGAGGCAATAATAAATTGTTTATTATGTGTATTCCAAGTATATGATAGATGTTTATTTTGCATGCTATAATTGTATTAATACGGAAACGTTAATACATGTGTGTTTAATAAACAAACAGAAAAGTTCCTAGTTAAGCCTCTCTCATAAACTAGCTCGTTGATTAACAAGGTGATCAAGGTTTCCTGATCATGGACATTGGATGTTGTTAATAACGGGATCACAACATTAGTGTAATGATGTGATGAACATTCATCCGAAGTATAGCATTACGATCAAAGTCATTGAGTTTATATTGCTATAACAACTTACGAAGTGATCCTAATCCTTAGACCATGAGATCATGTCAATCACTAACACCGGAAGAGTTTCTTGATAACATCAAACGTCACACCGTAACAGGGTGATTATAAAGATGGGTTCAGAACTAATAAAGTGTTATGTAGAGGCTCATGGATCGAGAGTGGAATTTGTTCATCCCGATGACGGATAGATATACTCTAGGCCCTCTCGGTGATATCACATTGATTAGCTTGCAAGCAAGTGATTTGATCACTAGAATGTTATATCACGGGAACGAGAAAAGAGTGCATGTCGATACGAGATCAAACTAGGTATGGAGATACCGATGATCGAATCTCGGACATGTAATATATCGTGAAACAAAGGGATTAAGATACTAGCGTAAAAGGTTCCGGCGATCACAAGAAAGTCATCGTTGAATGTGTGGGAGTCGGTATGGGTCTCGGATCCGCTTGATTATTGATCCGAGAGGGTCTCGATCATGTCCGCATTATTCACGAACCGTAGGGTGACACACTTAAGAGACACCGACATCCAATTGGAGCAAAAGTTTCATGCCGAAAAGAATAAACAAGCGCGAATTTATTTCACTAGATACCAAAACAGGTTTTGGTGAAATTGCGTAAAGTGGTTATGCATGTGAAATAGAATTCTAGCAAGGGGTTATTTGTGAATGTTTGTCATTAAAGTAATTGACAAAATTCTGAATAAAATAAAGAGTTTTATTTAATGAGAGTTTGCATTAAATTTGGTGGAAATTTAATGGGATCTTTGAGTGGGATTTTGAGTGGAGGAATTTGGAGGAGTTTTGTGAGTGGAGTGTCCACCCACATGAAGAGGGAGGGCAAGGGCAGCCCCATGCGCCTGCCACCCCTTGGGGTTCCCCTCCTCCTATAAAAGGAGCCCCTCCTCTCACTTCTCACTCACACCTCCTCGTGAAGGATCTCTCTCCCCTAGAATTTATCCCCATGGTCTCGGACTAGCGAGATACATGTTCCGGTGGCTATTCGGCAAGAAAGAGTTGTGCTTCCGCTGCATCGCTGGGCGAGGAGGCGGAGGTTGCTCGGTGCCTCGAGCGTGTGTCGAGCACGGATGCGCTGCTGATTTGCGGCGCTAGGACTTCCTCTCGATCTTGAGATCGGCAAGAGATCGTCTACATCAACCACGAGTTTGGACTCGTTAAACTTTGTCGGTCTTCAAGGGTATGTTCTCTACGGATATACATCCGCCCGTTGTTTGTATCTAGTATAAATAGATCTTGGTATATAGTTCACATCGTAGGAAATTTTTTGTTTTCTATGCTGCGAACCCTTCAAAGTGGTATCAGAGCCGGATCTATGCGTAGATACTTTACACGGGTAGTACACATATGAGTATGTGGGCGATGATGATCATGTTGTTGCTCCTTTCTTGTGATTTTGGATATTGGTGGCATAGTGGTATGAAGCGGCCCGGTTAAACTTTAAATGTCCTCGCACATGAGACCTTTTCCACGCTTGACATGCAACTAGTTTGCATAAGTGGCTAGCGGGTGTCTGTCTCTCCTACTATAGTCAATATCTATTTTGCAAGCGAGTTGTCAACAATTCGATTATCCTCGTTGTGGTTCATGTTCGTAGGTAAGAACGGTTCTATCTCGAAAGCCCTCACCACGTAAAACTTGCAATGGATAAATTAGGCGTCTAGTTTAGATTGTTCTTTGGGCTAGTGTTATAATATGGTAGTGTTGTAAGTAGAAGTATGAGATGATACTCTTACAACACACATAGCGTAAAATCCATAGACTATGGATTTACACATATAGGTATGATAGTGATCATACCACGATGCACATGATAAAGATCATCTGCGAACCATATAATTTCACTAATAAACATATGATGTTTGATTGCATCTTATATTGCTTGTTTAGCTTTGTTAAGCATAATAAGATGATCCTCATTTAAATATCAAGATAAAATGTGTTCTTCCTTTAGTATGCACCGATTATGTTTTCGCCGCCCAAGACATCACGTGATGATCGGGTGTACTTGGATCCTCGACCATACTGGTGTAAACAGTTACACACGCAAAATACTAAGGTTCTAACTTGGCGAGCCTAGCATGTACGCATGGCCTCGAACACGTAATCAAAGGTTAAGCATGAATCATATAGTTGATATGATGCCCATTTGATGCTCACCTTTGAAGCTATACCGACTCACGTGATGATCGGACTTGGTGTAGTGGATTTGGTTCATGTAATCACCAAAAGGACACGAGGGATGTCGCTTTTGAGTGGGAGTTCATTCGTAATATAGATTAGTTGAACTCAATCTATCATACACTTAGTCTAAACTTTACAAATTCTGTTGTAGATGGCACCACCTGCTTTTAATTTCAATGCGTTCATGGAGAAAGAGAAACTAGCAACGAACGGTAGCAACTTTACTGAATGGGCCATGAATTTGAGGATTCTCCTCTCTGCTGCACAAAAGCAATATGTGCTAGAAGCGCCTTTAGGCCCCCCACCTTGACGATGCCCCTGACGACGAGAAGAATGTCTATCTGACTCTTCATGAGGACCACAACTTAGTTCATTGCGGCATATTGTATGGGCTAGAGCCGGAACTTCGAAAGCGTTTCGAAAACAGCAATGCTTTTGATACAATGGGTGAGTTGAAAATGATTTTCACACACATGTCAGTAGAGAGCTACAATGCTTGTAAAAGTTCTTTAGTGCATGATGGAAGAGAACACTCCGTAAGTGAGCATGTACTCAAGATGTCGGTTACGCCGATAAGCTTGTGTCCTTGGGAATAACGATTCCCATTGACTTAGGCATCCATCGTGTTCGCAGTCTCTACCACCTAGCTATAAGAGCTTCGTGATGAACTATAATATGCAAGGCATGAAGAAGTCTCCCCGAGCTCACAATGCTTAAAACTGCAGAAGTGGAGATCAAAAAGGAACATCAAGTGTTGATGATCAATAGGAACACTGGTTTCAAGAAAGACAATAAGGGAAAACGGAAGGGAAGTAAGGGCGGCAAGCCTGTTGCCGTGCCTGAAAAGAAACCCCGAGTTGGACCTAAGTCTGATACCGAGTGCTACTATTTTAAGGGACCGACATCGAAGCGCAATCGCCCCAAGTATCGCGCATAAGAAGGCGGCAAGGCAAACAAAGGTATATATGATATACATGTTATTGATGTGTACTTGACTAGTGCTCGCAGAGCACCGGGTATTTGATACCGGTTGCTAATATTTGTAACTCGAATCGTGGGTCATGAAGCACCGCTAGCAAGGGTGAGGTCAAGATGCGTGTCGGCAATGGATCAAGTGTTGATGTGATCGCCACGAACGCTACCTCTCCACTTACCGTCGGGATTAGTTATAAACTTAAATAACTATTTTTGGTTCCTGACCGAGCATGAACATTGTATCTGGATCATGTTTGATGCAAAGTGGTTTTCATTCAAATCGAGAACAATGGTTGTTCCATTTATATGAATGAAATCTTTTATGGTCATGCACCAATGTTGAATGGTTTATTTCGTTGGATCTCGATGATAATGTTACACATATTCATAATGTTGATGCTAAAAGGATTAAACTTGATGATGATATATCCGCATATATGTGGCAATCCGCCGTCTAGGTCATATTGGCATTAAACGATGAAGAAGCTCCATTCGGATGGACTTTTGGAATCACTTGATTATGAATCATTTGATACATGTGAGCCATGCCTTATGGGCAAGATGACTAGAACGCCGCTTTTCGGTTCAATGGAACAGGCGATGATTTATTGGAAATCATACATTCGATGTATGTGGTCCAATGAGTGTGTCGCGAGGTGGATATCGTTATTTTGTTACTTTCACGGATGATTTGAGTAGATACGGTTATATCTACTTGATGAAACGCAAGTCTGAAACCTTTGAAAAGTTCAAGGAATTTCGTAATGAAGTTGAAAATCATCGTAATAGAAAGATCAAATTTCTACGGTCCGACCGTGGAGGTGAGTATCTAAGTTACGAGTTTAGCACTCACATGAAAGAGTGTGGAATTGTTTCACAACTCACACCGCCGAACACCACAAATAAATGGTGTGTCGGAACGTCGTAATCGTACTTTATTAGATATGGTTCGATCTATGATGTCTCCGACGGACTTGCCGTTGTCTTTTGGGGTTATGCACTAGAAACTGCTGCATTCACTTTAAATCGGGCACCATCTAAACCGTTGAAACGACACCGTATGAATTGTGGTTTGAAACAAACCTAAGTCATCATTTCTAAAGTTTGGGGTCGATGTTTATGTGAAGAAACTTCAACCGGATAAACTCGAACCCAAAGCGGAAAATGCGTCTTCATAGGATACCCTAAAGAAACTATTGGGTATTCCTTCTATCACAGATCCGAGGGCAAGGTTTTTGTTGTTAAGAATGGATCCTTTCTAGAGAAAGAGTTTCGCGAAAGGTGTGAGTAGTCGGAAGGTAGAACTCAAGAGGTTGTGGAACCTTCTCTTCAAAGTATGGCGAGTAGCAGCCACGAAGTCGTTCCGGAGTTGGCTCCACCTGTTGAAGAGGGAACTAATGATAATGATCATGAAACTCCGAAGAGAGTACTACCAACCTCGCAGTCAAGCAGACGCGGCAGTGCAGCTCAGACGGAAATCTCATAAATTTCATGGTTGATGAATATAATGACCCCTGACGTATGAAGAAGCGATGATGAGCCCGGATTCCAACAAATGGTTAGAAGCCATGAAATCCGAGATGGAATCCATGTATGAAAATCAAGTTTGGATCTTGGTGGAATTACCTCACGACCGAAAGGCCGTAGAGAACAAATGGATTTTCAAAAGGAAAACTGATGCTGATGGTAATGTGACCATCTATAAAGCTCGACTTGTCGCAAAGGGGTTTCGACAAATTCAAGGAGTTGACTACGATGAGACTTTCTCTCCCGTAGCGATGCTAAAGTCGATTAGGATTATGTTAGCAATTGCTGCATATTTCGATTATGAAATATGGCGATGGATGTCAAAACCGCTTCTCAATGGTAATAGTGAAGAAGAGTTGTATATGATACAACCAAAGGGTTTTGTCGATCCTAAGGATGCTAACAAGGTGTGCAAGCTTCAACGATCCATCTATGGATTGAAGCAAGCATCACGGTTGGAATCTCCGCTTTGATGAGGTGATCAAAGAGTTTGGATTTGTCCAAACTTATGGAGAAGCTTGTATTTACAAGAAAGTGAGTGGGAGCAATGTGGCATTTCGATATTATATGTGGATGACATATTATTGATCGAATGATATAGAACTTTAAAGTGTTAAAAGTTATCTAAACAAAGAAATTTTCAATGAAGGACCTAGGTGAAGCGTCATACATATTAGGCATAAAGATCTATAGAGATAGATCTAGGCGCCTAATAGGGCTATCGCAGTACATACCTTGATAAGATTTTAAAGAAGTTTAAAATGGACGGAAGTAAGAAGGGTTCTTACCTATGTTGCAAGGCAAGACATTGAGTAAGACTCAAAGTCCGCTTCATGGAAGAAAGAGAGATAATGGACAAAATCCCCTATGCTTCAGCCATAGGCTCTATTATGTACGCCATGCTATGTACAAGACCGGATGTGGCACACGCTATTAGTTTGACTAGTAGGTACCAATCGGATCCAGGTTCGGAACACTGGATAGCGGTCAAGAATATCCTTAAGTACTTACGAAGAACTAAGGATATGTTTCTTGTATACGGAGGTGAAGAAGAGCTCGTCGCTAAGTGTTATGTCGACGCTATCTTTGACACCGATCCGGATGACTCTAAGTCTCAATCCGGATACGTATTTCTCATGAATGGCGGAGCGGTTAGTTGGAGGAGCTCCAAACAACCTGTGGTAGCGGGATCAACAACGGAGGCCGAATATGTTGCTGCTTCGGAAGCGGCTCAGGAAGCAGTTTGGATGAAGGAGTTCATATCCGAACTAGGAGTTGTGGCAAGCGCGTTGGACCCAATGGTGATCTATTGTGACAACAATGGTGCCATTGCCAATGCCAAAGAGCCAAGGTCTCACAAGCATTCCAAGCATATTAAGCGCGGTTTCACTCCATCCATGAGCATGTCAAGGATGGAGATATAAAGATTTAGAAGTACATACGGATCTCAATGTAGCGGATCCGTTGACTAAAACTCCCTAGAGCAAAACATGATCAACACCGTAACTCAATGGGTGTTAGATATATCACTATGTAACTAGATTATTGTCTCTAGTGCAAGTGGGAGATCAAGGAATATGCCCTGAGAGGCAATAATAAATTGTTTATTATGTGTATTCCAAGTATATGATAGATGTTTATTTTGCATGCTATAATTGTATTAATATGGAAACGTTAATCCATGTGTGTTTAATAAACAAACAGAAAGTTCCTAGTTAAGCCTCTCATAAACTAGCTCGTTGATTAACAAGGTGATCAAGGTTTCGATCATGGACATTGGATGTTGTTAATAACGGATCACAACATTAGTGTAATGATGTGATGAACATTCATCCAAGTATAGCATTACGATCAAAGTCATTGAGTTTATATTGCTATAACAACTTAAGTGATCCTAATCCTTAGACCATGAGATCATGTCAATCACTAACACCTAAGAGTTTCTTGATAACATCAAACGTCACACCGTAATGGGTGATTATAAAGATGGGTTCGTAACTAATAAAGTGTTATGTAGAGGCTCATGGATCGAGAGTGGAATTTGTTCATCCCGATGACGGATAGATATACTCTGGTCCCTCGGTGATATCACATTGATTAGCTTGCAAGCAAGTGATTTGATCACTAGAATGTTATATCACGGGAACGAGAAAAGAGTGCATGTCGGTAACGAGATCAAACTAGGTATGGAGATACCGATGATCGAATCTCGGACATGTAATATATCGTGAAACAAAGGGATTAAGATACTAGCGTAAAAGGTTCCGACGATCACAAGAAAGTCATCGTTGAATGTGTGGGAGTCAGTATGGGTCTCCAGATCCCGCTTCTGATTATTGATCTAAGAGGGGTCTCGATCATGTCCGCATTATTCACGAACCGTAGGGTGACACACTTAAGAGACACCGACATCCAATTGGAGCAAAAGTTTCATGCCGAAAGAATAAACAAGCGCAGGAATTTATTTCACTAGATACCAAAGGTTTTCGGTGAAATTGCGTAAAGTGGTTATGCATGTGAAATAGAATTCTAGCAAGGGGTTATTTGTGAATGTTTGTCATTAAAGTAATTGACAAAATTCTGAATAAAATAAAAGAGTTTTATTTAATGAGAGTTTGCATTAAATTTGGTGGAAATTTAATGGGATCTTTGAGTGGGATTTTGAGTGGAGGAATTTGGAGGAGTTTTGTGAGTGGAGTGTCCACCAACATGAAGAGGGAGGGCAGGGCAGCCCCATGCGCCACACCCCTTGGGGTTCCCCCCCCCCCTCCTCCTATAAAAGGAGCCCTCCTCTCACTTCTCACTCACACCTCCTCGTGAAGGATCTCTCTCCCCCTCTAGAATTTATTCCCCATGGTCTCGGACTAGCGAGATACATGTTCCCGGTGGCTATTCGGCAAGAAAGAGTTGTGCTTCCGCTGCATCGCTGGAGCGAGGAGGCGGAGGTTGCTCGGTGCCTCGAACGTGTGTGCGAGCACGGATGCGCTGCTGATTTGCGGCGCTAGGACTTCCTCTCGATCTTGAGATCGGCAAGAGATCGTCTACATCAACCACAAGTGGGACTCGTTAAACTTTGTCGGTCTTCAAGGGTATGTTCTCTACGGATATACATCCGCCCGTTGTTTGTATCTAGTATAAATAGATCTTGGTATATAGTTCACATCGTAGGAAAATTTTTGTTTTCTATGCTGCGAACCCTTCACCTTTGGCCTTGCACTCTGTGGCCATGTCGGGGTCGCCGTGGATCGTGATGACGCCGCACGACCCGGGTAGCTTCATCGCGTTGTACGCGTAATGGGGTGCTGCCATGAACTTGGCGAACGCCTGTCGCCCCAGGACGTAGTGGTAGGGGCTGTCGAAGGGCACTAGCTCGAAGACGATCCGATCGATGCGGAAGTTTGCCGGTGTGCCGAAGGTGACTGGTAGCGTCACCTTGCCGATCGGGTACGCCTTCTGACTGGGGACGATGCCGTGGAACGTGGTGTAGGTCGTCTCGATCATCGACTGCGGGAGCCGCAGTCGCCTGAAGGTGTCCAGGTACAGGATGTTGATGGAGCCGGCGCCGTTCATCAGCGTTTTGGGGAGCCAGTAGTACCCCACCTTTGGCTTGACCACCAGGGGCGACTCGGCCCGGATACTCGATCCGCGGCGAGTGGTCCTCACGGCTCCAAGTGATTGGTTGCTCGGACCAATTGAGGAATTGAGGGATGTCTATATGGGACACCGCGTTGACGGCGACGGCGCGGGCGATGACCTTCTTCTCACGCTTCGTGTTGAAGCCGGTGAAGGTGTGGAGCGAGCCAGCGACACTGCCGAACTTTCCGCCATTTGGCGGGTTGTTGTCGGGGTCCTCCCACGCGCGCCATGCCTTCTCGATCTCCTTGAGAGAGTGGGATTCGGCGGTCGTGTGCGTGGCGGGATTTCCTTCCCTGCTATGAAACACACAAGGTTGGTTGAGAAGGGCCGTGGGATCGAACCTCGGCTTTGTCTTGTAGTTTCCGCCGTCGCGGCGCTGTCCTCCATCGCGGCGGAAGTGTTGGGGATATGCTATATGGGTATCCTCATAGCATGTCTCTTATCCGACTAACCCGGGTGGCCCATAGTCGGTAGCATGGACCGTGGCCTGCTGGGCGGACCAGTTAGGTGGATCCAGAAGGGAGGCCCATGCCGTATAAAGGAAGGCTACAGTGGAGTCACCAGCATACCCGGAGCCTTAGAGTGCAAGATACACAAGACTAGTGATAGACGGTGTATGACTCTGTAACCTGTCCGGCTAGGACTTTTCCCTGTAACCCTAGGACCTGGCGACTATATAAGTCGGGCCTATGGGAGCCTTTAGGGCACGATAACTTTGACTCTCTAGTCACCTCGCATAGCGAACCTATCTCTGTAACTCGGCGTATTGCCCTTATAGTGATTTATAGCAGGAGTAGGATTCCGCCACCATTTTGGGATCTGAACCTAGGTAAGCTGTGTTACCTCGTACCCGTCAACCGTCCGCCTTACCCCACGTCTCTAAACACGCACTGTGAGGACCCCTCCATGGCGTACTCGTCGGAAATACCATGACAGTTGGTGCCCGCCGTGGGGCAAGAGGCGCTTCAGGCTCTTCAGCGGGCGAGGACCAAGATCTTCGCGGGAATCGGTGAAACCGTAGCCATCGGCCATGTTCTCTTCTCCGGCAATGTTCCGATCATCCCCCCTGACGAGTTCTGGATCCCGGCGAAGACGAACCCTACGCGGTGTTCGATCGTTCCTATCGGAGATATCCACCTCTTCATCGGCGAAACAGACTCGGGCACTAGTTCCCTGGGAGTCGGAGGAGCATCAAGACCCGCACGGACCGCCTACGGGCAGGATACGTTCGCGGAAGGATCGATGTCGGATCTCTCTTCGGAGTTTGCCGGCAAAGATCGGAGAGCATCAAGACTCGCACGGACCGCCTACGGGCAGGATACGTTCGCGGAAGGATCGATGTCGGATCTCTCCTCGGAGTTTGCCGGCAAATATCGGAAAAATTCAATACCCACCCAAATCGCCCCTGCGCAGGATATACAGGTGGAAGATCACTGCAAATTCGCCGGCTTTATCCGTGCGTCTGGACAGCAGAGATCCAAGTTCGTCGGCATGGTTACCATCTTCGATCTGACGCGTTGCGTTCAGAGAGAGGGCGAAAACCCCCGCAATTACCTGGCCAGGTGGCTCCGCAGACCTGGCCCACTACCCCAATGATGATGCTATCTATCACTTTGTGGAAGGACTGGACCATGGCACGCTTCTCCGACATTCTCTAAGACGGCAACAGGCGTCAGGACGCCTTACCTTCGAAGGCATGGTGAACACCGTCAACAACTACGCGGAGGCCGAAGCGGCAGCTCAGACAGCGCTTGAGCTCATTGACGGAGCCCCTCCGATTCAGCCACCACCACCATCGCCTCCGGCCTCCATCGTCATAGCAGCACCACCACCTCCAGTCATCGTCGAGGCCATTGCACCTCCACTGCCCATCATCGAGGAAGTCCTGGCACCCTCCGACTCTGTCATTGACGCGCTTTATGCTGATTTCAGTGCAGATTCAAAGGAAATAGACTTCAGTCCAGAAGAGCTAGACTCCGCTATGCAGGAGATGGAGGAGGAGTACTAGCGCGACGAGCAAGCTAATAACACCGTAATGTCTCGAGGGGTGTTCGTCACCATTGGGACATCGATGGATGAAGATCAACCCGGGCGAGCTCTGCCTACGGCGCTGGAAAAGGGGAAGGGGCTACTAATTGCTGCTGACGATGATCGCGCAAAGGTCATGCCTCCTCCGCCTAACCCAGTGCAGTAGCCGCAGGAACTCGGCACCGGTCCGAGCAACAACAACACCGCAAACTTGCCACCTCCAGCATCCACGTCGGCAGCAGCCCATGTTACTCCAGCTGATAGAGTGATGTACGGCAATCTCCTCATCGAGCCACTAACCTGTTGATCATATCCGGAACGTGACTCAGCTTGACGAGAAGCGCCAGCAGATGCTGGAGGAGGCACAAGCCATCGCGAAGCAAGGCGCTAAACTAGATCGAGATCTGGTCAACGCACAGAAGTCCATAGAGAAAGCTAGAGCAATGGAGGTCGAGTATAAGACTCTACTGCAGCAGCAGAAGGCTAAGAAGGCTCCGGATCACGTCATCAACGATCCTGGTGTACGGCGCAACCTAGGATGGGCTCCCTCGAAGCCGGCACAGGCCAAGCCATACATTGATAGTGAAGGCAAGCAGGTGATTCCCACCCCAATCCTCAACCTCGCCGTCGCCAAGACCCTTCTGGAGCAGGATAGATCGCCTGAGGCAATAGAACAGGTCTATGACCTAGTGGCCAAGGCGGTAAAGCAGCAGGAAAAGTCCACCTCCCATAGGCTTGAGTCTGACCCAGCGCTCTGCCGATCTAGCCAGTACAAACCGCCAAGGGACAGATCTCCTCAGGATGTCGGATCACAGACGGGTTCATCAGAACGAAGACGGAGGGATGTGCGCAATAGGAAGGATGCTATCCCCATATCCTCCGATCACGGATAAAAAGCCTGACCTCGCCGCCCATCGCCACCGCCCCGATCCCCCAGACGTCAGGAAGATTACAAGGCTCACCATCGTACGGATATGCCCCCTCCAAAGCAGTGTGGCATCGTCATCCGCGACAACGCAGCGCAGACCCGTCATGATGAAGAGCGCCACCAAGGACACAAGAGCAGGTCACACCACGACCCTCCGCGTCCGACAAGCAACCGTGACAGGCGTGAGGCGTCGCAGGAGGGTAATAGCAAGAAGGCTAACCCACCGCCACCTCCGCCTCCGTCACCGCCAAGTAGTCACCATGACGGAAGAGGCCTGCGTCGTTCACGCAGCCCATCCCCTGTTGACAACAATAAGAAGAACCCGGAGCCGTACAATGCACGTTCGCGAATCGATAAGATCCACGAGGCCCGGGAAGGACCATTCTTGGGACCACGTTGCTTTGGACCCACAATACGGTCCGCAACTTACCCCAAAGGTTTCCGGATAGACAAGACCATCAAGCCCTATGACGGCACTGCGAAGACCGCCACATGGTTGCAGGACTACGGCAACGCGGTGGAGATTGCCGGAGGCAACCCCAACGTTGTTGTTAAGTACCTCCCGTTAATGTTGGCGGATACGACCCATCAATGGATCGACGACTTGCTGGAGAAATCTATCTACAACTGGCTGGATATGCAAGAGGCATTCACCAAGAACTTTGAGGGTACATACAAGCGTCCATGCACTATGGGAGATCTACAGCGGTGCGTGCAAGAGAAATACGAGACATCTCGCGCCTACCTCTCCCGCTGGCTGGACATGAAGAATTCCTACGCAGGAGTGCACGCTCAGACCGCTATGGCCGCCTTCATTGATGGGTTGGAAAGGGGCACGTTACTCCGACATAAGCTAAAGCGCTTGCAGGACAATCATCAGCTTGACTTGAATCAGATGATTCAGTTAGCTAGTGAGTTCGCAGCTGCCGACGACGATGCTCGTGGCTCTTTGCCGGCAACGGCCGTTCCAACCCAAGCTCGGAGGAACAGCAGTACAAAGAGAAAAACCGCTCCAGAAGAAAAGCAATCTACCGACATGGTCGCTATGACTTTTGCAGGACAAGGAGAAGGCGGACAACATGGCCGAGGAAGGGGAGCAGGCCGCGGGCAGCAACGAGGAAGTGAAACCAACTCGGCGCCGCTCCGCGTTCCCCAAACATACGAGGAGTACCGCGATATGCCGTTCCTCGTACACCTCGATATCAACGGCAAGGCCACCCATACCAATCGACACTGCAAGTTCGTCAACGACCTCAAGGAAGACCCGGAGTCCGGTTACAAGCGAAGTCGGAAGAACAGACCGCGAGGCAAGGGCAAGGGGAAGAAGAAGGAAGAGGATTCCAAGGATTCAAGTGACATGGACGAGGATGTTGACCCCAAGCACGCCGCCAAGAGCGACGACAAGGGCAAGAACCCCTTCACAAAGAAGGCCCCAGTCTACCACACTTTCCTTGGCACCCCCACCGTCCGACAACAGAAGACCTCTCTAAGGATCATGATGGCCAGTCTCCCCCTGTTCCCCAATACCTGCGCTGGTCGGAGGTTCCAATCACTTGGGACATGACGGACCACCCAGACCTTGTGCCCACGGAGAACCAGTATGCCATGGTCATCAACCTCATTGATTGACGGCGTGGATTTCACCAAGTGCATGGTGGATAGTGGAAGCAGCATCAACACTGCAAAAGATGAACTTGACGGAGGCAAACCTAAGACGGACCAACACCGTGTTCCATGGCGTAGTTCCTGGTCGGGAGGCTCGGTCCCTTGGGTGCATTACGCTTCAGGTAGCCTTTGGCGACGTTAATAATTACCGCCAAGAGCGCATAACCTTCGAGGTGGTCCCCTTCAAGAGCGTGTACCACGTCATATTCGGCCGCGGCATATTCCACACGTTCATGGCCAAGCCATGCTTCGTCTACAACAAACTCAAGATACCCGGACCAAACAGTGTCATCACTGTATCCGGAAGCTTTACTAAGGCAAGGGACTACAAGATCAACGAAGCAGCCATTGCAGAAGCTGTCCTCTATAGCGAAGAATTCAAGGAGATCCAGAGCAAGGTCAATGACTCAGAGATGCCCGCGTCGAAGAAGCAGATCTCCGACTCTGCTCCGGCGTTCAAGGCCGCCATCGAGACCAAACCGGTGGAACTTGTGGTAGGCGATGCCTCCAAGACCGTCGCCATTGGGACGAACCTGGATCCTAAATAGGAAAGCGCGCTCATCGAGTTCCTCCGTGAGAATAGGGACATCCTTGCCTGGCAACCTGCCGACATGAAAGGTGTACCTAGGGAACTTGCCGATCAAAGCTTAAACATAGATCCAAAATGTAAACCAGTGAAACAACCTCTACGGCGCTTCGGAGATGAGAAGAGACGCGCCATTGGCAAAGAGATAGCTAGGTTACTTAAGGCTGGGATTATCCGAGAAGTCCTTCACACCCGATGGGTGGCCAATCTTGTACTTGTCCCCCAAAAGGGAACCAATGAATTAAGAATGTGCGTTGATTACACCGGCTTTAACAAAGCATGTCCCAAAGATCCGTTTTCTTTGCCTCGCATTGACCAAGTCATTGACTCGACGGCTGGCCCGGAACTTTTGTGTTTTCTCGATGCATACTCAGGATACCACCAGATCAAGATGAGGAAGTCGGACCAATTGGCCACTTCGTTCACTACCCCATACGGCATGTTTTTCTACGTCACGATGCCCTTCGGGCTGAAAAACGCAGGTGCTACCTACCAGCGGACAATGCAGCGTTGCCTCCATGACCAAATTGGTCGGAATGTTCACGCTTACGTGGACGATATCGCGATGATGTCTAAAAAGTAAAACGACTTAATCTCCGACTTAAAAGAAACCTTTGATAATCTCCGGAAATACAACATGATGCTCAATCCTAAGAAGTGCGTCTTCGGGGTTCCAGCCGACAAATTGTTGGGATTCATCGTTTCCCAGCGCGGAATCGAGGTCAACCCGAAGAAAATCAAGGCCATCTTAAACATAAACCGTCTGACATGCCTAAAGGACATTCAACGACTAACAGGTTGCGTCGCAGCAGTTAGTCGATTCGTCAGCCGACTTGGAGAGAAGGCTTTGCCACTGTACAAGTTGCTGAAGAAGGCGGACAAATTCACATGGACAGACGAAGCAGATGCAACATTGAAGCAGCTCAAGGAGATTCTTTCCTCAGCGCCCATCCTAGCAGCACCCGAGCCTGGAGAGCCCCTGTTAATTTACATGGCGGCAACCAATCGGGTTATTAGCATCGTCGTCGTGGTAGAGCGGAAGGAACCAGGCTACGAGCACGGAGTTCAACGAGCAGTTTACTATGTAAGCGAGGTCTTGACGGAGTCCAAGCAGCGTTACCCGCACTACCAAAAGATAGCTTATGGAGTATTCCTCACTTCTCGGAAGATGAGGCATTACTTTCAGGAACACCCAATCACAGTAGTGAGCAAGACTCCACTGTCCGACATTATCAATAACAGCGACGCTACAGGAAGGGTCGCGAAGTGGGGCATTGAACTTGCCGCCTTCGAGATAACCTACAAGAGACGCGACGCTATCAAGTCACAAGCTTTGGAGGATTTTATTGCAGATTGGACGGAGATGCCAGATGCTACTCCAGTGCCAGAACCAGAGTACTGGGTGATACACTTTGACGGATCAAAGTTGCTCAACGGCTCCGGGGCTAGTGTACTGCTACAGTCACCAAAAGGATATAAGTTACACTACGTTCTGCAGATCCACTTCGAGGCTACAAACAACATGGCGGAGTATGAAGCACTCATTCACGGACTACGTGTAGCCAAGGATATTGGCATCAAGCGCATAGTTTGCTGTGGAGATTCCGACTTGGTTGCCCAGCAGGTGGCACAGAATCTGTGGAACCCAATGATGGCGGCATATCGCGACGAAGTGGACGAGATTGCCAAGAGCTTCTTGGGCTACGAAGTCAAGTATGTGCCTAGGAAACAAAATGAGGAGGCTGATCTACTGTCTAAACTTGGATCAGGGCGCAAGCAAATTCCGCCAGGAGTTTTCCTAGAGCATCTACGCACACCATCCATGAAGGGCACCGACATCGACAATCCGGATAGAGCTGACTCTTTCGTCAACATGGTGACAAAGATCCCTCCGGCTTGGACAATACCGTTCATGGAGTATCTCGAACACGGAACTTCGCCCGACGACGAAGTCGAAAGACGGCAAATAGTATGGCGAGCAAAGGGTTATACCATAATAAATGGGCAACTCTATAAAAGGAGCACTACTGGTGTATACTTAAAGTGCGTTTCCCAGCTAGAAGGTATGGAAATCCTGCGCGAGATCCATCTCGGAGATTGCGGGCATCACGCCGCTCCTCGATCATTGGTCGCGAAAGCCTTCCGGCAAGGATTCTACTGGCTGACCACGAAGGTGGACGCCGACAAGCTGGTTGAGTCATGCACAGGATGCCAGTATTATGCCCGACAACCACATGTTCCTGCTGAAGAATTGCGAACAATACCAATAACTTGGTCGTTTGCAGTCTGGGGGATAGACATGGTGGGACCGTTAAAGATGGCACCGTGTGGATTTACGCATCTGCTGGTAGCAGTTTACAAATTCACCAAATGGATAGAAGCTAAACCCAATAACTTGGCCGTTTGCAGTCTGGGGGCTGGACATGGTTGGTCTGTTGCAAATGACACCATGTGGGTTTACGCGTCTTCTAGTAGCAGTTGACAAATTCACCAAATGGATAGAAGCTAAACCCATTAGAAAGCTTGATGGGGCAACTGCCCTCAGGTTCGTCCGGGATCTAGTGGTGAGATTTGGTCTCCCACATAGCATCATCATCGACAATGGAAGCAACTTGTCACTCGGAGAAGTGGAGGCCTATTGCTGGGACAAAGGCATCCGACTTGACCTTGCATCTGTGGCACACCCACAATCCAATGGTCAGGTTGAGCGAGCCAATGGATTAATTCTACAGGGAATCAAGCCACGTCTTGAGGCACCGCTACACAGAGCAGCTGGAGCCTGGGCGGAATAATTGCCATCTGAGCTGTGGAGTTTACGAACCACACCCAATAGATCCACCGACTACACCCCTTACTTCATGTTATATGGAGCAGAAGCCATCCTACCTTCCGACATCCTCCACGATGCACCAATAGTTTCCGCCTACGACGAAGATGACGCTGAAGAATCCAGACGCCTAGATGTGGACCTTCTTGAGGAGGAGCGCGTTTTGGCATGCCAAAGATCTGCCATCTACCAGCAGAAGCTAAGTAGCTACCATAGTCGCCGCGTTCGGCATCGCTTGTTTAAAGAGGGGGATCTAGTACTCCGACTTAAGCAGAAGACGTCACACAAATTATCCCCGCCATGGGAAGGACCATTCATCATAAGCAAGGCGCTGCTCAATGGGTCTTACTACCTTGTCGACAATCGTGAACTCAAGGATAGACCCAGCGAGGATCATAAGCGTAAGCGACGTGACCCGGATGATGACTACCTGGAGCTTGATCGGCCATGGAACATAGCACAGCTACGTACTTTCTACACTTAGCATTTTTTATCTAATTGTATACCTCTTATATGATCAATGAAATAAAGCTCTTTGGTTCACTCATATTGCTGAGTCTTTTACCTCCTTTAGTGTTCATTTTTTGATCATATAAAACCTTTATGCACAAGTCTTGCGATTGCACTTGTGAAAATTCTGCCTACGGGCGTTAGCTTAAGTTTTGTGGTCTACACATTCTTTGTTGTTTTTATGTGGATTCTGGAGTAGTGACTTTTGGCACTTATTGTCGGCGATTTTGTGCTCAGGTTATTGACGGTGCCATTGGGCATCATCACCTAAGCGCATGGTTCCGACAACGAGTCTTCCGACTCACGAAAAGTCAAGCATAAGAACCAGAGTAATGGATAAGCCAACACTTGCTTAAAAAATATATACATGCTGAAACTTAAATTCTTAAGTAGCAGGATACGACAACCATTGTTTTCCGCCTTAAGATTACATCAACAAGTTTTTTCCCGCGCACACTCCAGAGGTGAAAAAGAAATTACAAAGTGTTTTTCATTCTTTGGGCGCAGGAGACTTGGAGGCCGAATCATCGCCAGCCGGAGAATCACCCTCGACGTCGGCGCTGTGATGAGACTCGGAGGAGTCCTGGTTGACGTTGCCGATGAAGTTCCTGGACACGAAGACGTCAACGTCCACCAATTCGGCAACCCTGGTGTCATAACCCGCGAGTGATGACAGGATGGCTTCGTGATCGATCTCCTTGCCGTCATCATCCACGTCGGGGATACCAGATGTCACCGTGTCGATGTCGGCATCTTCATAGTGTGCCTTCACCATAGACAGCACCATCCTTGCGCCAGCCCGTGCGCATGAAGCTTTCCAGCTCGCGACACGCTCAGGGGCTCGGCGCAGAATCTCCGAGTACTTCATCACGGGGTCCGAGGCCTTGATATAAATCTGGAGGGGCTTGGCAATCTCATTGGCTTGGGCGATGGCGGTATTGATGAATTTGCCGGCAAGAACCATGCATTCCTTGTCCGAAGGAGGCGAGCGGGTTAAACCCATGGGCGCTGAAAATTCCGACAAAGATTGCATGAGTTCAATAAATTCTAAGTATCCAGACTACAGAACTACAAGGCGGAGGACACATACTGAAGATGTTGGCCTTAGCCTGCCAGACGGTGTCCGCCAAGTATTCCTTCTCTTGTTGGAGGAGCTTAAACGCCTCGCTATGGTGAAGGTTTTGCTCATCAGCAGCTTGCTTCTGATCCTTTAGGATCGCAAGCTCCTCCTTCAAGCGATTGATCTCCGCGGAGGCGGAATCCTGCAGGGCTTTCATAGAGTCCTCGTGCATCTTCATCATCTTCTTCCTCTCCTCCTTCAGGATCTTGTTCTCGCTGTCCAGCTGCTGGATATGCTTGGACTGCTCGACAATATCCTTGGCCTTGGCAACATGCTCTGCAAGTCGGAGAAAACAAAGTACACAGTGAGTACTCGAAGAATGAAGGCACAAAAGTAAGACGGAAATGCGCAAAAAGAAAACAGACTCTTGTTTTTGATGATATGTTCCTTCAAGATGGCAGTTTTACCCTTTTCGGCTTCAAGATCTGCGTGCATCTTCTGATACTTGTCGTTGGCCATTCCCCTCCGAGCATTCTCGTTCTGTGGAAGCAAATACAAAGTTAAGTCACTGTTTGGTCTGCTTGGAGCCCCTAGTCGGAGATTCTCCACCTCGATGCTCGGGGGCTACAGCGAGAGTTTTTAAACTTAGCAATATTCTTAGCTTTTCTTTAAGCACTTAGTCGGAGCTAATTCAGTTCTTGATTAAGAGCTTGGGGGCTACAGTATAAAGTTTTTAACTCGGAAAATGCTTAGCTTTTCTTTAAGCATCTAGTCGGAATTAATTCAGTTACAACTAGAAACTTGGGGGCTACAGCACTGAAAAATATGAACACTGTGTATGCTACTCTTAAAGCATCTAGTCGGAATAATTTCTTGCATCTAAATGCTTGGGGGCTACAGTGAGAGTTCTTTCTAACTTAGTCACTCTTAGAGCATATAGATGCAAAACCTATGGTTTTCCGTCTACATCCTCGGGGGCTACAGTGGGATGCTCATACAAAATGCAAAAGGTAAAGTAAAACTTACAAGCGCAATGATCTTGAGGTTTGTAGCGCTCTCGGCTAGCAGCTTGCCAAAGGAAATGCTATTTCCTCGCAAGATGCCTGCTTGTCGGAGTATCTCCTCAAGACCGCACGTCGGAGATGACGGCAGTCCTCCAGGAACCATAGTTGTGTTACTCAGCATGAGCGTCGGGTAAACTATCTTCGGGAACTCGAAGGGTTTCTGGGGAGCAGAGGCGCCGACTTCGGCAGAGGTACCAACTCCCACCACCGCCTTGCCGCTAGCGATGGCATCCTTAGCCGGAGCTTCAGCCATTTGAAGAGCAATCTGCACGCTTCACGCCGATAACAATGAAGTTCGGTAGAGGCGCCATAATCCACTTCCATGGCGGAAGGGCCTGGTGCCTCCTGGACTTGGGAGCTTGTCGGAGCGGAGGAGGGCTTGACGGCATGAGTAGCAGGGGCAATGGCGGGGGAGGAGTCGCGATGCAGCATATCTTTGATATTTCTAGAAGCCCCAAGAGTCTTGGAGGACTTCTTGAGGCTGGTTGTGGCTTTCTTCCTGAAACGTGCAAAATGCATAAGTGTAGGAATAAGACAGATAAATAAGCCAATGTCGGAGAATGAGAGGCTTACACTAGGGGGCGCTTTGGCAAACATCCTGGTGGCTTTCTTCTTTTCCGCCTCCAGGGCGGCAGTACTCTTTTTGGAGGCTCCACCCTCCGTCTTCTTCTTCTTGCCTCCGTCGGCAGCGTCAGAGGTGGAGCTCTTCCGCTTTCGCGCCAACGGGGCATCATCGTCGGACACGACCATGACTTCCTTCATCTTTGGATCGTAGATTTGGGCAGCCAGGTTGTCCTCATCTAGATCGCTAAGCTGTTAAGTAAGAAGTCACCGTGTTAGATAAGATGGCACTGGCAAGACGGAGAAACTGGAGCAATGTCATACACGGAAAATAAATACCTACCTTTGGGCACTTGCCGTCTACGTACATGTCGCAGGTGATGGTGAAGCCGCGCTTCTTATCCTTCACCTTGACGATGTCCTTCAGACGGAGCTTGACGGAGTCGCTCGAGAAGTTGTCCACGGAGATCCGAAGGGAATCCTTTCGATCACCCATGTACTCGTGCATGAACTTCGCGCGGTGCTGCAGGGGTTGGATTCGCCTGATGAACCAGCACATGGCTTGGTCCAAGACGGTCAAACCCGCCTCTATGAACCACTCGATCCGCCTTATTGCGCGAGAAGCGTTGAGGTCGGAGGGAAGGGAGGCATGGGATCTCCATGTGGAAACTTCAGCGGCGGCTCCATCCACGAAGTCCGGGTACGTCACTTCTCGGCCCGCCAAAGGAATGTCGGGGCCGTAGAAGTACGTCCGCTGCCAGTTTTTGCACGACTCGTGGCCGACGATGTCGGGGACCCGCCGGCCAGGTCAGATCTTAAAGCTTATGGTGCCGCAGTTCCTAAGCTCTTCCCTACTATGTTCGGCTTCACGTTTGACGGTGAAGAAGTACACGAACAAGTCTAACCTAGGCTTAATCCCTAGGTAACCCTCACAAAGTGTCGCGAAGTTGCTAAGCACTAAGATACTATTGGGGGAGAGGTTGTGGGGTTGGACTTTGAAGTGGTTCAAGACGGACAAAAAGAAGTGGGAGATGGGTAGAGAAACGCCGCATACCAGCGAAGCCTTGAGGTACACCTTTTCTCCGGCTTGGGGAGAAGGTGTCACCTCGCCGGCCGGTGCCGCCTGCCAGGCAAGCCCCTCCGTCGCGGGGAGGTAGCCTTCGGCGACCATCTCTTGGATGTCGCGGCCGATGATGTCCGAGCCGCGCCAGTCGCCTTTGTGTGAATCTGGCTCCTCTTCCAAAGGCTCTAGCGCCGCCAGATTGTGGTCACCGCAGGTGCTTTCAATCACCGCTGACGCGGGGATGACAGACCCTCTGGGGGCACGACGACGGAGCTCGCCGGCTTCGCTCGACGCCGCCACCGAAGGGGAGGAGTTGCTGCTGGCCATGGAGGACTGGGAGGACGCGACTAGTGCAGAGAGAGGATAGGTTTTCTTCGAGGTTTTCCGCGGAGAGCTCGAGGAGGCGTGCGGCTGGAGGAATAAGATGATGACGCGAGAGAATAGGGTGAAAAAGTGGCAAGTGTCCCACGATTACTATTTATCTTACTCTGCGTCAAGATTCCTGCAGCTAATCGGACGGTTGCCGCGTAGACAACGTGTTCATGAATGTGCGCGGTAATTTCGCCACGTCTCCAACCGCCGCCGCCAACGGTTCGTATCACTCGCGCGAGAAAATCGGATATGATTACGTTCTCTGCATGTGTGAGTTACGAGGCGTCGCTGACCTATAGCCTACGTCGTCATAGCTGACATGGTAGATGAGCCGTCCCATCGAAGATTCCGGCGTGGACGGATTTAATCCGACTAAGGAAGAGTACGATGGAAGATTCAGCATTTCTCCGACTTACTCATAGAAGACGGAGAAACCTTTGCATGGTTCTTTGGAAGGACTACAAGTTATTGCTTGATGATTTGCCGACATCCATCTAGACGGAGCATTCCACGAGAAGAGGAAAGACGGCGCAAGATCTCGGAGTTCTCCGGGGGCTACTGTTGGGGATATTCTATATGGGTATCCTCATAGCATACCTCTTATCCGACTAACCCGGGTGGCCCATAGTCGGTAGCATGGCCTGTGGCCTGCTGGGCGGCCCAGTTAGGTGGATCCAGAAGGGAGGCCCATGACGAATAAAGGAAGGCTACGGTGGAGTCACCAGCGTACCCGGAGCCTTGGAGTGCAAGATACACAAGACTAGTGATAGACGGTGTAGGACTCTGTAACCTGTCTGGCTAGGACTTTTCCCTGTAACCCTAGGACCTGGTGACTATATAATTCGTGCCTATGGGAGCCTTTAGGGCACGATAACTTTGACTCTCTAGTCACCTCGCACAGCGAACCTATCTCTGTAACTCGGCGTATTGCCCTTATAGTGAGGTATAGCAGGAGTAGGATTCCGCCACCGTTGTGGGATCTGAACCTGGGTAAGCTGTGTTACCTCGTACCCGTCAACCGTCCGCCTTACCCCACGTCTCTAAACACGCACTGTGAGAACCCTTCCATGGCGTACTCGTCGGCCATACCACGACAGGAAGCTCTTGGGTTCGCGTTGCGCGTACCCAGTGTTGGCGACGAAGTCGACTCGCGCATCACCGCGGCGTTTGCCGGTGAGGCGAGTGCTGATGTATCGTAGCTCGGGCTGCCTCCCGTTGTCGTGGCCGCTCATGCGACGATGTCCTCCCGACTCATCGTCAGTTTCCTGGTTTGGGTCCTCTTCTGCGTACCTTTTTGTGATCTCCAGGAGGTCCGGTATGTTGTCGAGTGTGCGGTACGCTCGTTTGAGCTTTGCGACCAGGGGCTCGTAGCGGCACGAGGTCTTGAAGCAGTGGATCGCGGTGTCTGGGTGGATGCCAACCGCATTGTACCACAGATCTTGCCACCGTTGGACCCAGCTGCGGGTCGACTCGCGGGGTCCCTGGATGCACTGTTCCAGGTCCTCGATGGTGGTGGCATGGGTGTATGAACCCTCGAAGTGCTTAACGAAGGCATCGCGCATCTCCTCCCAAGAGTCTATGCTATCCGCGGGGAGGGTGTTAATCCACTGCCTGCACGGCCCTTCCATCATCAGGGGGAGGTAGCGGGCGGCTAGTAGATCGGTGTGTCCGACGATCCCCATCGACATGAGGTATGTATCCAACCACACGGAGGGATCGTACGAGGGGTCGTACTTATCTATTTCCTTCGGCGCTTTGAAGTTCGTCGGGTATCTTTTGCCTCGGATCATTGGTCCGAAGCACTGGGGTCAGATTCGGCTCAGCGATCCCCTCGGCTCGCCGTCGCGGCGGTTGGTGAGGGTGTCAGCGGTCGTCGGTGGCGTGCGCGCCAGCTCTGGTTGTTGATGATGTGGGTGCGGGCGTCGACGGGCTGTCCGTTGGCGGCGACGAAGTTGTTCGCCGGCCGCGGGTCGTTGGTGGAGAGTGCCGCGTTCGCGGGTCGGTGTTGAAGCTGTAGGGGTTCGGGTGGCGGGCAGTTGAGAGTGTTGGCCGCCATGGGGCGACCGCTCAAGGCCGCTCTGCTGCCTGATGAACGCGAGTACATTCGACCTTGTGAGTCGGCGCCTGCGTTTTGTTGCTTGACCGCTTTGGCGAGCAGGGCCCTGGCATACTGGATCTACAGGGCGCCTTCCCCGGTGGCTGCAATGTTGTCGACTGCTGCTCGTCCCGCGACGAGGTTGTCCATTGGGGTGGAGAACAGCGGGAGGCCGTTTGCGTCTCGCTCTCGTGAGGAGACCACGATCCTTGGATGGTCCCTGGGGGTGCGCGGTTGGGTGGTGGTGGAGCGCCATTGGCCGTTTCCCCTGGTGGGGGCCGAGTGCTTCCTCCCGGCGGCGCGTTCTCACAGATCGTGCACTCGGCGCGGGCCGGGTCGTTTTCGTCGTCGAGATTCAGGGCGCGCCCCTGTACGGTGGGGTTCAGGCGTGATCTGATTCGGAGTTGGTGGTAGCGCGACAGCTCCTGCGCTGTCACCTGCTCGAGGTAAAACTTTTCGCGCTCGGCTTATTCCTTGCGGACTGCCTCCACCAGCTTCAGGCGGAGTTCCTCGACCTCTGTTGCCGTCACGTTTGGTGGGATCGGCGTGGAGAAGGGGTCCTCCGGCTGGTCGGCGTCGGTTGCCATATAGGTCGCAGCGTGGCGACCGGTTCTGTCGTGGAGATCGGCGGAATTCTCCGACCCGCAGTCGAAGTCAAAGATCCCAAGGATAGAGGGATCCTCGAAGTCTCCGACGTTGGAGACTTGGGTGATGGAGCCCGCGGGTGATGTGGCGGTGATGGATACGGCGAGTGAGGCTGGGGTCGCCAAATCGGCGTCGTCTTTGAGGGCCACGTCGTCCGCGGCCGCGGTGGTTTCGGCCACGTTGTTGTGGGCCGAGTCGTACTCGGAGGCGAGGCGGTGAATCGTGCGGACCTGACTCTTGGAGAGCCGGTCGCATGGCGGCGACTCGCGGATGCGATCCGAGTCCTCCGAGACGATGACGTCGGTGAGGCCGACGAAGAGGCTGATCGTGCCAACCGGCAGGATTACACTATGCGTGACGGGTCGCGCCGCCGGGACGTAGCTGCTCGGCAAGATCTGGATCATCTCGCTGATCGCGATCATGCGGCCGGTGGCGATCGACTCGTTGATGGGCAGATTGGATCTCGCCGCAGAACACCGGCCTGACCGGCCAGGCCCCACGGTGGGCGCCACTGTCGTGGGAATGACCACGGCAGATGCTGCAATCGGCAGCGAGTAGTAGAACATGGGGCAAGGGCGGCCAGCCATCTGTGGTGCGAGATGAGGGCTGAGACACAAGGGTTTACCCAGGTTCAGCCCCCCGGAGGGTAAAGACCTACTCCTGCTAGATTGTATTATGATGAGAGTACAATGGGGCGAGCTCGACGGCTAGGCGACGAGTCGCTTGGGTGTATGATGGAACGTGTCCTCTATGCGTCCTCTAGGGAGGTTTATTTAGACTCACCTCGCTAGGGTTTATAGATCACAACCGAATTAGTTAAGGATTCAGAGATTCTATGACTAGTCCGACTGGGCCTAGCTACGCTTCTGGGCCTTCAGCTTCCAGTCGTTTGAGTCCATGCCAAGTCTTGATCCAGTTGCCGTCCTGCAGGCCCACTCGCTGACGCTTGGGCTAGTAGGAAACATCCTGCTGGGTATACCCCGGTAGGCATATCCCCATCATAGGTCAAGTCTTCTTGTAGTTCTATCTCCTGATGTGTGATTGCATTATCTGGAACTTTCAAACATTTCCGAAGATCATGGATAGACTGGCGCGAATTTCTTTCCTTGATATAGTCTGGCGCAAATTTCTTTGCTGCGACCAGGCTCATACCAACATATTGGGGATCTACACTTCCTTCCATACAGAACTTGGTATGGAGCTGCCTTCAGACTACTCTGATAGCTATTATTTTAGGAAAATTCTGCCAATGGTAGATGATCTTCCCATGTACCTCCAAAATCTAATTCACAAGCTCTTAACATGTCTTCTAATATTTGATTTGTTCTTTCTGTTTGACCTCCTGTCTCAGGATGATAGGCTGTGCTGAAGTCTAACTTTGAACCAAGTGCTTCATGCAATTGCTTCCAAAATGCTGAAGTAAACACTGATCCCCTATCAGTTACGATATTTTTGGCTACTCTATGCTTACTTACTATCTCTTTGACATATACTTCAACTAACTTCTCGGCATTATCTTTCTGATTCACCGGTATAAAATGTGCACTCTTAGTGAGTTTGTCCACAATTACCCATATCATATCCTTCCGTTTAGGTGTCATGGGCAATCCCGTGATGAAGTCCATACCTATTTCCTCCCACTTCCACTCGGGAATTTCTAAAGGTTGTAATGGTCCTGCTGGACTTTGATGTTCAACTTTATCCCTTTGGCAAGTATGACATTCAGATACATATTTAGCAATGTCCCTTTTCATGTTATTCCACCAGAATAGTTCTTTCAAATCCATATACATCTTAGTACTTCCTGGATGTATAGAGTACGGTGTTTCATGTGCTTCTCTGAGTATGACATCGCGAATCTCAGTCACATCTGGAACACAAAGGCGGTCTTGAAACCATAAGGACTCATAATCTCCAAGGCGAAAAACTGATTTTTGCCCTTGAGATATCCTCCGAATTTCCTCAGCAATAAAAGGTTCTTCTGTTTGATGTCTGAAAATCTCTTGCTTAAGATCACTGTCCTGCTCTGCAACTACCTGCATAGTAGCTAATCCTCCAAGAACCTCTATTCTAATGAATTGAAGCTCTAATATTTCCAAGTCCATTTGTAACTCTTTTGGTAACTCCCGATTACTAGGCTAAATATCTGCACTCTTTCTTCTTAAAGCAACAGCTACAACATTTGCTTTTCCTAGAGTATAGTTGATTGTTAAATCATAATCCTTTATTAGTTCCAACCAACGCTTCTATCTCATATTCAATTCCTTTTGAGTGAAGAAATATTTGAGACTTTTATGGTCAATGTATAACTCACATCTGGCTCCATAAATAAAATGCCTCCATCCTTTTAGCGCAAAAACTACTGCTGCTAACTCTAAATATGAGTTAGATAGTTGACTTCATGTGGTTTCAGTTGTCTTAAACCATAAGAAATCACTTTCCGATCTTTCATTAACACACAACCTAGACCTTCTTTAGATGCATCACAGTAGACTGTAAAGTCTTTCCCTGTTTCAGGAACTGCTAAGATTGGGGCGGTGGTTAATCTGGTCTTCAACTCCTGAAAACTTGCTTCACACTTTTCGTGCCAATTGAATGGTGTATTCTTCCTTAGCAACTTTTTCATTGGTCTAGCTATTTTGGAGAAACCTTCAATGAATCTCCGATAATAACCGTCCATTCCTAAGAAACCTCGAATTTGCTTCACATTGGTTGGTGCAGTCCACTCTAATACTGACTGAAATTTAGATGGATTTAGAGCAATTTCATCTTTACTGATCACATGACCGAGGAATTCTACCTCATCTAGCCAAAATTCACACTTACTAAACTTAGCATAAAGTTTGTGTTCCCTTAGAGTCTGCAATGCTATTCTCAAATGATCAGCATGCTCTTCCTTATCTTTGGAGTATATCATAATATCATCAATAAAAACTATGACGAACTTGTCCAAATATGGCATGAAGATCTTGTTCATCAGATTCATGAATATTGCAGGTGCATTGGTCAAACCAAATGGTACTACCAGATACTCATGGTGTCCATATCTTGAGACAAATGCTGTCTTTGGAACATCTTCCGGTTTGATTTTTATTTGATGGTATCCAGATCTTAAATCGATCTTTGAGAATACTCTGGCTCCTTTCACTTGATCAAACAAATCTTGAATTCTTGGTAAAGGATACTTATTCTTTATAGTAATGTTGTTCAGATTTATATAATCTCCACACATCCTCCTTCCACCATATCTCTTATCCACAAAGATTACTGGTGTTCCCCATGGGGATACACTTTCCTGAATAAATCCTTTTCTAGCTAATTCATCAATTTGATCTTTGAGTTCTTTTAACTCTTTGGGTCCCATTTTATATGGTGCTTGAGCTATTGGTGCTGTACCGGGAATTAGGTCAATAGTGAACTCTATCTCCCGGTCTGGTGGCATTCCTGGTAGCTCTGCTGGAAAAACATCTTGAAATTCATTTACTATAGGAATATCTTCCAATTTGACCTCTTTCATCGAGTTCAACTGCAGATCCACCAAAATATGACTGTGTTTATCTGCTTGATAAACTATCCTTGCTCCACTTGGAGTTTTGATTGAGACAGTTTTCTCCTCACAATTTATCTGAGCGCCATGCTCCATCATCCAGTCCATCCCCAGCACTACTGCAATTACCTTCAAAGGAATCACATAAAGGTCTGCGAAGTATGTACAACCACAGATCGATATGACCTAATCTTGTTTTATGTGGCGTATAATCACATTCCCCCCTGCCGTAACTACGGTCATAGGGCTTTCTAACGTTGCCCTTCTAATCCCAAACTTATCACAAAACTCTTCAGAAATGAATGAAGTAGTTGCACCATTATCAAATAGAAATTTTCCAGGATTGGTAAGGATATTGAGCGTACCTATCACTGCATACTCCGAATTATCCACCTCCTCGAGGGTTACACAGTTCAGTTTCCCGGTAGGTCTATTCCTCTTGCCATTGGTGTTCTTGCCATTATTTCCTCCTTTATTGGGCTGTCCATTTCCTCCACTGGCTTGTCCTCCTCCCTTGGTAGGCCAACCTCCTGGTGGTTTTCTCGGACAATCGGGCTTGATATGCCCCTTCTGACCACAACCGTAACAGATCACTACAGGCTTTTTGCATTCCCTCTGGAAATGCCCTGGAATTCCACAATTGTTACAAATAACATTCCTTCTCGGATTGGATTGATTTCCACCACTGCCCTTGTTATTGTTATTGTTGCCATAGTTCTTTTTCTAAGGTTTGAACTCTAGGTTGAGTTTAGGTTTGCTTGCCTGAATTATCTTGGTTTCCTTCTTGGCTCTCTTCCTCCTATTCTCTTGTACATTCTTATAATCATCTTCGAAAGTAATGGCTGCATCCAGCAACTGCTGATAAGTTTGCTTATTAGCTAACCTTAGCTGCATTTTCACAAATGGGTTTAACCCATGCAGAAAACGTTTCTTTCGCTTCTCTTCAGTGTTAACATCCTCCTCAGCATAGCGAGACAATTGACTAAACTCCCGGATGTAATTCATGACAGTAGTATATCCCTGCTGAAGCTCCTAAAATTCTCTCCGCTTCAACTCCATAACGCTTTCCGGAAAATGATATTCACATAATCTCTGCTTGAACTCCTCCTAGGTGAACTCCCTTCCTGGTTGTTGCATAGCCAACTGATTCTCCCACCAAGATGTTGCAGGTCCAGTCAGAAGATGAGTTGCGTACCTCAATTTCTCCTCATCATTGCAACCTACAGTCTTCAGCTTCCTTTCTGTATCTGTTAGCCAATCCTCTGCATCCATTGGTTCAGGAGCTGATGCAAAAGGTAACGACCTTGCATTCTGGAAGTCAGATAGACTCACTCCTCCACCTTCAGGTGCCCTCTGATCTGCTCGTTCCAGTAGCTCTTCCATGAACTTGTTCTGGGTCTCTTGCATCATTTGCATGCACTACATAAAGTTTTGCTCCATTAACGGCCTCATTGGTGGTGGTGGTGGTGGTGGCAATGCTCCCTGATTTGCTGCATCTGCATCGGCCTTCTCCTTGGCCTATCGCTCCATCCGCTGCTGCTCAGTTTCCATTTCTACACCCGTATCCATGACGCTCTAGTCCTGCAACATAAAGCGAATACTCATAATTACATCATGCACATGTGTTCTGAGCTCGACTTTACGCACAGAACTAGTCACACAATGAAGATCCAAAGAAAATCCAAATATGCATTTCACATTTTATACATAATATCATAATAATACAAAGTCATCACAACATATACCATATAGGTATAATCACAAAACTACCTTATTCATCTAACTATCTTATTTCTTGGAGTACAATACACGGTACTTGATGTCACTAACTAGTTGCCTACTTCTAGTTATAACTACGCTCATCATACATGCCTGATGCCCAACCGTGATGATGTGTGGTTCGTCACACAGTTTGTGGAACAAATGGCCTTCCAAAAGGAACATACTCTGTATCTGAAGTGTTAGGACTTGAGTCATTACTCAACCTGAGCGCATTGACTCCCTCCAGCTCATCTGAAAAGTCTTCAGAAACATATTCAACATTATCTCTTGCCTGCATCTCCTGAGCTTCATTCCTTGAGTTGTCAACAGGATACGCAGATCCTTCTTCTTCCCAGGTGCTTCTTTGGGCAAGATAGTTAAACACTAGATAACGTATATTCCCTGGGTTTTGAGAAGATGTTGATGATTCAAACACTCTCTCCTCAGGATCTTCCTCTTCCTCCTGATTATCTATCGACATGGCATTTCTACTACTGTTACTAGGGTTAATCCTTGCACCCATCCAACTAGATTGTCCAACATTTCTTGATGTGTCTTGTAAAAAGACGCAATGAGTGTTCGATACCTATCCATAAACTTGGAAGCTAACTTAGGATGCTTCTTAACCAAAGTAAGATGATCCGGTATAGGCTCCGAGTCTATAGAATCATGAGGTATCACAGAGAATGTGCACCTTCTAACTCCTTGATGTTATGCTCCCGGATATTAGCTATCGTCTCCACAACCGCGACATAATATGCTGCTAAATGACTCCTACCTTCACCTATAGGTAGATCGTGATATAATCCAAGCTCCTCTTGAAGTTGGTAACTCACACGATACTTGGATAACATCCGGCCATCAAGGTAAGTTATAGTATTCACTGGAATTCTAGTTGGACAACTAAAGATCTTTAAAAGTTGATGAAGTTGGTCAGTGAATGATCCTTGATAATCATCAAGAGTCTCCTCTTTCCTTAGCAAAGTCTTTTTTGGAAACTTTGGTGCCATAGCTCTGTATATCAGAAAAATAGTTTTGATTAGTATCCAATAATATATTGCACCATAACAAAGAATTATCGCACTAAAATATATAATGGAATATTCTCATTTGAATACCCATTATATTACTTTTAGAGAATTCTTTATCGTTGCTAGCTTTCCTACAGGTAATACCCTTTCCTAGGTTTCCAACCTAAGGTTAAAGCAATTTGCTCTGATACCAACTGCGGTGACCCAGCATACCACTACATGTGTAGTACACTATAGTCGTTGACATGACACTCACAGAACATCGTTCTGTAAATATCACATCCCTCAGAGTGGTACAACAGAAACATTGCGGGTCCATATTACAAACATTCACACATTATTATTATTACAATACCAGAAGTTCAAGACTTCAAAAGGTTCAACTTACAAACCAAAATATAAAGTGTTTCAGCAGAATTTAAAAGTAGCAACTCCGACTAGGAGTTGAGCTCAACAACTTATTCTATACAGTTCATGCTGCTCGGCTCCATTAGTTACTAGTAACTAGGGTACTTAGTTGGACTCGTTATCGTCAACAACATAGCGTATTTCGTAATCCACTCCTTCAACACCTCCTGACAGGTCAGACTCCTTGTAGAACACATCTTCTTGACATTCAGCTGCATACATTGGCACGTCTTCAGGATCCTCAGAGTATAAGCAAGGGATCAAATGAAAGGATGAGTAACAACGTTACCCAACAAGTTCATTATATGCAAGGTGGGAAGTTTGATGCTATAACTACCACCTCGGACTATAAGTTCTTGGCACTATGCAGTTTTTGTAAATCTATCTTCAAAGATTGATTTTATTATAAAAATCTATGACAATCAGCCTTCACAGGTTGACCAAAAATTTCATGGAGTTCCTTTCCTGCCCCGTTCGTAGCTCCTTCCCGGAACAGGGAGTAACAAGTTACAATTCTTACACTCTGCAGAGGTGCGTTACTTTACCCATGAGAGATCAACTCCTTGTTGCACAACCGGGCGTACTTTCCCGTCCACAATTCCATGATGTGGGGCCCAGTAGTTGTTCCAAGCCAATCACTGCCCCCTTCGCGACCTCGCATGCCTCCTTGGTGTACACCATGCCCACATAATGAATTATGGCAATGGTTTGTACAAACCGTTAGATGCCAGAACTATCGTGGGACATTGAGGGTTCCCACCCATATGCTGCATATCCTCTACGAATTACCAATTAATATGCATGTTACGAGGATAACAGCCACGACCTGCACATCCAGCTTCATGCGAGAGGAAGAAGATACGGCTGAATTCTCTGTTCCATTCCAAATCTCATGGCTAACGCGTAATATACAGCGCTAGAATCACTGATGTCAGGGGTTATTAAGTCCCTAATTGATCATCATTGTTGCAAATAGAACCCTAAGTTCTATTGCTCTATTATATCATCACTTAGGATGATATCTATGATTTCTTTATTTGTGAAAATATTATTTTCTTTCTTTGGAGTATTTATGATAACACACAATTTGCAAATACTTTGATAAAGACTCTTCAAAGGATTTCTTTATAATTTTTGGACTTTTATTTTATTTTCTAGAATTTACTTTAGTTCAAGGGCATTTTGGTCTTTTCCTATTTATTAAAACAGATTCTAGATGAATTGGGCTGGCCTTTTGGGATGTGGCCCAATAAGAAAGGGTCAAAACAACCACCCCGAAGGGTTTTCGGCCCACCCAGCCCACTCATTATTGGGTTATTCATAGCATTACTATAACTTCCCTATTCATTGCGGGTTGGTTATTTGTCAGTGGTTCCCGTGTACTGCTGTGGCCGCCGCCGTGGCTGGTGCAGGTTGCAGCGCCCTCTGGGGTGCTCCGTGTGACGCCGTGGGCTCGTCGGCCATTCTGCTTCCTCTTCAATTCGTCAGCGAGGACCCTGGTGAGTTATGTCTTCGTGGATCCTAGTTCATCTTATCACCTTGGATTCCTTTGTGTGTATCTAGTGGCCAGTTATAGTTTGTGCTTGTATTGCTACTAGGGTTCATCTCTGGTGCTTGTAAGATGTTCCTATGATCTAATTATGCTGTTTAATGGGGATTTGGGTGCTCTGCACCTCAATGTTAATGGCCACCCCCATTTGATTGTGTGATGCTGTTGTTGATTTGTGACTAAGGTTGGATTAAATGCTAGGGTTGCATAGTATTGCCCCTGGTTGGTACTCTGGTGAATTGATGTGTTTATCTGTTGTCAGTGTCTTGATATTGGCAATGATCTAGTCAGTGAGAATTTACTGACTTAGTTATTGTTGGCTTGCCAGATTATGCTTGGTCTGAATTTTATTCAATAGAATCTAATGATTCTTTGATTATGAATTAAGAATTGGGATATGATCCCTGTATCTAATTCCAGGGAGATGATTTGTGTAGATTGGACTATTTGATTGTCTTGGTGATAAGGTCAGTGCTTATGAAACCTTATTAAGATGGTACATAAGTCGATCTTGTTACTAACTATACTTATAGTCATTTCTGGGACTTGATGGATGTTGATAGATAAGTTGGGAAACTTATTGTTTGATCTAGCCAATGATCCTGGTCTGAGGCTCTAGGAACTAAGCTTCTATGTTGCTGTCATTTTCCAAATTGGTTAAGACAACAACTGCTTGCTAGATTGTAGATCCTAGTTGGTTAATATATATGGTTTTGTTTGTGGCTTATAAAATCTGAGGTGCTACTCTTTCTTGGAGATGTGCCCAGATTTTGTGAGAACAAATGATAGATTATAGAGGTTGCCTTTGGTAACACCAATTCTATGAGGCTGGTCTGAGAATTGGGTGTTTTGAAAAGAGTTTAATCTTGATCTTTATGTTTAAAACCTCTAGGATAGCTTCACCCCACTTGGGTGATTATTGAGAGGTTATCTTATGCATCAGTACATATATTATGCTTGGATAAGATAAACAGATCACATGGTTGTTTATGATGCTCACAACAAAATCTATGCTGGTGATGGCTTGATGTGCTGGTGTTGTTGCTTGTATGATCCAGTTCTTCTCCTCTTGATGTTGTTCTTGTGTTCCCTTGATGCTTGTGCTTGGCCTTGAGGAACTCTGCTCCTCCTATCTCATGTGAGCTTGGCCTTGCTATTAACCTGATCCGTCCCCTCCTTATGTCACCATCAGGTGATATGTGGCTTGATTTGGTGTGAGATGGTGTTGCTGGTTTATCTGGCTCTAGCTAAGCTAGATATTCTAGTGTGTGTGAGCAGTGAAGATATGCACTAGTGCTTCTCCACGGCTGTGCTGAGTAGTTTTGTGTTGTTGGGCTGTTGCTAAGGTGCAGACAGCACACACACCATGCATTTTGGTGTGTGTCCTGCCTGTGTGCTTGTTGTGCAACTTGTGGATATGCTCTGGACTTGAGAGTTACTGTTATCTGGTTACTTTTACATGGCTGGTGAAACTTGCCCCTCCTTGCTGTTATTTGACTTATGGCTTAAAATTATGAAAGATACATTCTTTCATATTGGTGAAACTTGCCCCTGAATTGCTCAATGATGAAAAAGTGAACAGTCCACTTCATTGTCAACTTCTGAGAGTAAAAATAATTCTAATCCTAACCTTCTTTTTCTTTTAAGTTTATTTTTATTTTGCAGGTACCAGATTTTGAAGATCAAGAGTTTAGTTTAGGATTTTTTATTTTTCTTTATAGATTAGCCACCTGTAATAACTCTCATATTCAATTGTAACTTTAATTTATTCTTTTGTACTCTTTATTTTGATTCTTTTGTAATAAAGATTGTAATATTATCAATAAAGAAATACTATTCTTTATTTATTTGTTTTTGTAAAGATTGGAGATGATTCTCATAAGTTACATTTTTTTGTAACTTTTTTATTGAATACAATATGAAATGGATATTCATATTCTTAATTGCTTTCTTTATATAAAGTTTGAGTTATTATTGATTAGCTCTTAAATAATTCAAAGATTCAAACATTATTCAAAATTCTTTTGAATTATAATTCAAACACTCAAGTTTTTAAATTCAAATTTCATTTCCCAAAACACATAAGTCCACAAAGATCATATCAAAGTTTATAACAATAATCTTTCAAGACTAAACCTAGTCTCAAAGTATGAAAGAAACCTTGATCACTTTAGGTTTTTATTTGGCGAAAAATTTACCCACATTTTCACAGATGAATGCATGCAACGTTCCAAATTCCTAAATCTACCCTTCGTTAGTTCCTAAATGCTGGGATGTTACACGATCATGGATCGGTATACCTTTTGGTCCACGTCTTTACCCTTGTAATTAAGCTCAAGATGACACTTTGTTTGCATTGGAGTAGCAACGCCATTGAGATCCGCCATCTTGAACCTTTTGAGCATGTCTTGGATGTACTTAGCTTGATTAATAAAAGTTCCCTCTCTAATTTGTTTGATTTCAAATCCAAGAAAGAACCTCAACTCACCCATCATAGACATCTCAAACCTGTCAGTCATAAGCTTTGAAAATTCATCGTTAAAAGCTTGGTTAGTAGAGCCAAAAATAATGTCGTCTACATATAGTTGGCATACAAAAAGCTCCCCATTAATCTTCTTAGTAAAAAGAGTGGGATCGATTTTCCCAACTTCGAATCCACGGTCTAACAAAAGCTCTTTAAGGTGCTCATACCACACACGTGGGGCTTGTTTAAGGCCATAGAGCGCCTTATCGAATTGTAGACATGGTTCGGAAATTTTGGGTCCTCAAAACCTGGAGGTTGCTTGAAGTATACCAACTCATGTAGTGGACCATTAAGAAATGCACTCTTAACATCCATTTGCTGTAATTTAAAATTATGATGAGCGGCATAAGCAAGAAGGGTACAGATGGACTCAAGACATGCCACAGGAGCATAAGTCTCGCCAAAATCAATTCCTTCCACTTGAGAGAATCCTTGAGCCACGAGTCTTGCTTTGTTCCTCACAACAATGCCATTTTCATCTTGTTTGTTCTAGAAAATCCACTTGGTGCCGACAATCTTTTGGTTTCTCAACAAGCTTCCAAACTTTTTCTCGCTCGAAGTTATTTAATTATTCATGCATTGCAACTACCCAATAGGGATCTTCAAGAGCATCAAATACCTTCTTTGGTTCAACCATACAAATATGAGCTTGATGATCACAGAAGCTTGCAAGTTCTCTTCTAGTAGACACTCGTCTTCGTAGATCACCGACAACCTTGTCAAGAGTGTGACCCCTTAGCTCAAGGTTCCGATCAGCACGAGCCTTGTGATGAGCCTCAATGTCCTTATTGTTTCTAGAAGGAGTTGATTCAACATTTGTATCCGTGTCTTGTCCACTACCGTTCCCTTGATCTTATCTGAGTTGATGACATGAGCTTGCTGCTGAACATGTTCTTCAGGGCCGGATAATCCGCCCCTTGGTGGGGCCGGACTATCCGGCCTGGGAGAGGTGGCTACAACTTCCTCTTCCTGAGAGTGTCTGACAGAGCAGGGAGATCCAGGGCCGGATAATCCGCCCACGAGGGCCAAAGAATCTGGCCTGGAGTCTTCTTGGTTGTTCTCTTCTTCTTCTGATCCCCTGGGACAAGTTGGAGTGTCAGGGGCGGACTGTCCACCCCTTGGAGGGGGCGGATAGTCCGGCCTCAGACTACCATTTTGTCCAGGAGACTGATGAGCTTCAGAAAGTTGTGGTGTTGGTGCAGAGTTTTCTCCAGCAGTAGGAGCTTGTTGATATTCTGTAGATGAGGGCTCCACTTGATTAGAGCATTGTCCTTCCCGATCCGCCACAAGGGGTTCCTCAATGGGGCGGAAAAATCCCACGCCCATTCTTCTTATGGCATCTTGGGATATTTCAACATCTGCATCACAAACATCAACTTGCCCCACATAGGAGCCATTATTTTCATCGAACTCCACACTAAAAGATTCTACAACAGTCCCTGTGAGCTTGTTGTAGACTCTATAAGTGTGGGATTCAGCACCGTAACCAAAAAAATACCTTCTAAAGCCTTGGACTCAAATTTAGACAAGCGGACACCTTTGATAAGAAAGAAACACTTACACCCGAATACACTGAAGTACGAGATGTTGGGCTTGTTACCGGTAAGTATTACATACGGAGTCTTGTCCAAGTTTTTCCGGAGGTAGAGCCGGTTAGATGAGTGACAAGCGGTGGAAATGGCTTCAGCCCAAAAATTGTAAGGAGACTTGAATTCAGCCAACATTGATCTTGCCATATCCATCAAGGTGCGGTTCTTCCTCTCAGTTACACCATTTTGTTGAGGGGTGTACGCAGCGGAATATTGATGTATTATCCCCTCTTCACTTAGAAACTCATTCAAAGTGTAGTTCATGAATTCGGAGCCGTTGTCACTTCTTATTGCCAAGATAGGAACATTGTGTTGACGCTGAACTTCATTGGCAAAGTCAATGACCGTTTGTTGAGTCTCACTCTTTAGCTTGAAGAAATAGACCCATGTATATCTTGAGTAATCATCAACAATGACCAAGCAATATTTCTTCCCACCGAGACTGGCATGAGATGGAGGACCAAATAAATCCACATGAAGTAATTCCAAGATTCTCTTTGAAGACACAATGGTCTTCCTCTTGTGGGGAGAGTCATGCATTTTGCCTTCAACACAAGCCCTGCAAACATGACATTTGGCAAAGGAGACATTGTATTTTAGTCCAAGGATGTGGCCACCCTTGTGGATACTTTGCAAAGTTCTCATGTTGACATGGGTAAACGGAGATGCCATAACCAGCCCACGTCGGACTTTCCGAATAGGCGCATCGGACCCGAAGTGGTTTTCCCCGAAAATTCCACCACGTACAGGTCATTTCGACGTACCCAACGAAAGCGACCTTTAGAGACTTGCTCCACAAGAGTACCACCAAATCATCATCAATGAAAACAGCAAAACCCATCTTGCCAAGGGCACGAACAGAGAGAAGGTTGTAACCGAGGGTCTCAACAAGCATGACGTCCATGAGAGAGATATCGTGGGAAACCACAACCTTGCCAAGACCCAATACTTGAGATTTAGACTTATCACCATAGGAGACTGTAATATTATCATGATTGGGACGCATCTCCATGATGATATCCTTGATTCTGATCATATGACTAGTGCATCCACTATCCAGCACCCATTTCAACCCACCGGAAGCATAGCCCTCCAAGAGAATTACTTCTTGGTTTTAGGTACCCATTTTTCAATGGGCCCTCTTATGTTAGTGACAAGGGTCTTTGGAACCCAAATAGACCAAGCAACATATTCATCAAAAGGACCGACATAATAAGCATAAACATCGCCATAATAATCACAAAAGAGTTCATAATTTGGATTGTGATACCCTACAAAACAAATATTGTTAGTTCTGTCTTTTGTGACATTCTTCTCAGCGGTGATTGTCTTTGATTGTACATTCTTGGTCTTGTTCTTGTTTTTATTCTTCTTGGACTTGGTGACATACCCAAGTCCCTCTTTACCATGATTTGACTTTTGCTTGCCAAGAACTTCATCAAGGACACCCTTATCTTTGGGAGTGATGTCCTTGACAAATTCTTCTTCCACACTAGCATTTTCCTTGTGACTATATGTTGAATTGGATGTGCTAGGAACATCATACTTGGCCAATCGAATTTGGAGCTGATCATGTGACTCATTGAGAATGGAGAGATCGCTTTTCAACGCCTTGTGAGCGATGTCAAGTTTCTCCAATTCCTCGAAGAGTCTATCATGAGCAGCCCCAAAGTCAATCTTTTCCTTCTTTAACTTCTTTGCTTTGGCGACTGCATTGTCATGTTCCTTAACAATCTTAGTCACTATTTCTTCATGTGAATCCTTAATGGACTCAAGCCTCTCTTCAAGAGAAACCCGAGCCTCTTCTTCTTTTAGAGCATTTTTTAAGGATGCAATTTCCATTGCATCCTCCCTTTCAATTCTGCCATTTTCTTCGAGGAGAGCTTCATTTTGGGCCAGCTGGTCCATAAGAGCCTCAAAACATATTTTGTGCTCACCTTGCAAGTTAGTGAAGAAATAGTCTAAAGAAATAATCTCTTCTTTAACCTTAAGACTAGTAGGATCATCCATGTCAATCATAGCCTTAGGAAAATAAGAGTTAGAAGTAGTTACCTCGGAACTTCTTGCCATGAGACAAGTAGCATTCTTGTTGATGACGTTTTTGTTTGGAGAGTCGAAGAGAGATGTTGATGTAGATGTGGTGACTATAGCAGCCACCTCTTGAGATCTACCATCCTCGTCCTCATCTTCACTTCCCGAAGAATATTCTTCTTGAGCCACTAGAACAATCTTTGGTTGCTTCTTGAAAGGAGCATTCTTCTTTACAAAATGTTTCTTGCGTGGAGCCTTTGACTTGTCTTTGAAAATAAGTCTTCCTCCATTATTTTCCCTACTTTGATATGGACACTCAGCTACAAAGTATGGCCGGTCTCCATAGTTTAAACATGTTCTTAGCTTGGGACCATTTTCCTTTCTTCCATAAGCTCCACTCTTGCGTTCTAGTTCAGCTTTAGCCTTGGCCGGGTCTTTCCAAAAGTTTCTATCATAAATACCCAGGTATTGTCTGTGGATCCTTTTATATCCTCGGGACATTCCATACCTTCTATGGTATATTCATCATGATCAATCACACTAGTCTTCAAGGCCATGTTGACCCCCTTTTGCATCCCCATAGCTCGTGCACGAGCATCTTCGGCATTCTTGGCAGCCACTTTGAAAGCGTCTATTTCTTGCATTACCTCATTGGATGTCATAAGGTGGTAGTTATGCCTACCTTGGAGACTTTTCAAATCTGTGGGCTCAAATGGCATAAGAGCACAGACATACTTGCGCTTGATCCATGCATCATCAACGTGAGAGGCACCATGATTCCTGAAAGTGGTGGCTATTGCCTTGAGCCTCCTATACATGTCCTCGTGGTTTTCTCCATCCAACATATAAAATCCGTCAGCTTCATTGCTTAAAGCATCATATCTATTCCTTATCATACTTTTATTTCCGACGAAGAGCTCGGTGAGAGCATCCCAATCTTACTTAGTTGTACTAAGATGTTGAATGTGTGACATATCTTTGTCACCCACACCAAGTTGTATCATGTTGAGTTGACTATCAACAACCTCTCTTCTTGTTAGATTGTTGGGATATCCAACATGAAGACCATTCTCGATAATTTTCCACAACTCAATGGAGGAACTGCACACATGATACTTCATCAAAAATTGCCATTGAATGAAAGTAGATGCTTAAAGTTTGGGTGGATCACCCCTATTATGTATATGTTGATGAGGGATAGGTGGATCAGGAGAATACACATGGGAAACCTCATTGTATCCTTCCTTACCACTATCCTTTTTCGAGGAGGAGCTCTTGCTAGTGCCATCACCAACCACTCCGTTATCTTTGGAATCGGTTTTACCCGTTTCCTTAGATTGCGGAGTGGTAGCCTCAGAGTTAGATGGAGGTGATGCAGCGGATGTGGAGAGACGCATTATCAATTGACGCATCTCTTACATCTTAGCCTCCATTGAACTCACCAAGGTTGTTTCCAACGTCTTGAGATCGTTCATGGTGACTACCTCCGGAGCATCACTCCCATCTCCCTTGGAACACATACTTCTCATAGGAGGTTAAGCCCGAATAAAGAGTTGGGGCTCTGATACCAATTGAAATGGATCGTATGGGCACCTAGAGGGGGTGAATAGGTGCTACTCAATTTTTAGTTCTTTTTAATTTTAGGTTTGGCATAAAGTAAATTCTCTAGATATGCAACTACGAGAATTTCACTATATGCAACCCTAGCTACTAAGAACGTAAAGAGAGGATCGAGGGAACCGTAGTGGAGCACGCGGAGACACAGGGATTTGTTTTACCGCAGTTCCTTCCTTGTTAAGGGAAGTACATCTGCGTTGGAGGGTGGGCGGTGTAGGGGTTCGTAGCATGGAAAACAAAAAAATTCTACCGCATGCACACAAACAAGCCAAGATCTATCTACTAGATTGTAGCAACGAGTCGATAGAAGAACTCAGCCTCGAAGATTCCAAAGCGGTTAACGAGAGCAGATTCTCGTGGCTGATGTAGTCGTACACTTGCTGATCTCAAGATCGCGTAGACGATCCTTCCGGCGCTGCATTCCGGTAGCGCTTCCGCAGTCGGTCACACGTTCGGTACTCGATGAAGACCTTCCTCTCCCTTCTTCCAGCAGGCAGCGGAGGTTGTAGCACTCTCCTCGTGAATTCGGCAGCATGACGGCGTGGTGTAGGAAGTAGAGGGAAGATCTCGCAGGGCTTCGCCTTAAGCCGGAGCGAGTATGGTGGAGTATGAGATAGGCCTTGGCGATCTACGGTTTAGAGGGAACCAAGGGGAGGGTGTGGCCGGTGGCTAGGGTTTGGGGAAACCCTAACTAGGCGAGTTGGAGGAGCCCTAGGCGGCGGCAGCACTTGGAGGTGGTGGCGTTGGGGACTTGGGGCTAGGGTTTTGGGTGTGTGGGTAGGGGCAGCCCTAACCCTCCTTATATAGGTGGGAGGGAGGCAGTTGGGAGGAGGGAGTACTCCTCCAACTCCTCCTCCTTGGCCGGCGGGTGGAGGGAGTAGGACTTCCTCCCTAAGTAGGTTTTCTACTCTCCCTCCACCAAGCAAACTTCAGATTTGACTTTTCAAATTGGCGTTTGACTTTCAAACTTGGATTTGATTTCTCTCATCATATTGCCCAGCCAAGTGACCTAGTACATGATGCAACCATTCCACATTGTCATGACACATCCATGTACCCTTCCCCCTCCGGAGTGCCGGACCTTACAGACCCTTCTAGAACATTCCTGGTGAAATCACCGGAATCATTTCCGAACTCCGAAACAGGACTTTCCTTATATGAATCTTATTCTCCGGACCATTCCGGATCTCCTCATGATATCCCGGATCCCATCCGAGACTCCGAACAACATTCTGTCTCTTACTCATCATTCCATAACTACTCAACACCATCGAATCCTTAAGTGTGTCTCCCTACGGTTCGTGAATTATGCGGACATGACCGAGACACTTCTCCGATCAATAACCAATAGAGGAATCTGGAAATTCATATGGCTCCCACATATTTCTACGATTACTTGCGATCGAATGAACCACTTACATATGATAAAAATTTCCCTTTGTCTCACGGTAGTTTACTTATCCGAGGTTTTGATCGTCGGTATCTCTGCATACCTAGTTCAACCTCGTTACCGATAAGTACTCTTTTCTCGTTGACATGATACGTGATCCCTTGTGAGCCAGTCACATGCTTGCAAGCTAATTGGATGACATTCCACCGAGAGGGCCCAGAGTATATCTATCCGTCATATGGATGTACAAATCCCACTCTTGATCCATGTGCCTCAACCCATACTTTCCGAACACTCAATGCCACCTTTATAACCACCCAGTTCCGGTGTGGTATTTGATGTCATCAAAGCATCCTTCCGGTGATGGTGATTAACATGATCTCATGGTCGAAGGAATTAGGTTACTATGTATCATAAAGCTTATAGAAAATGAACTACTAAAATGACTTGATATTTATGCTACGCTTATTTATAGGAGTATGTCCATCATACCATTCTCCTAATGATATGATCCTGTTGTTAACAACATCTCAATGTTCATGAACGGGAAACCACGATCATCTATTAACCAACAAGCTAGTATTAGAAAGAGGCTTTACTAGGGACTCTAATTTATTTTACAAATCACACAAGTATTAATGTTTCCGGTTAATACTATTATAGCATGAATGTAAACATTTATCATAAACACAAAGATATAATAATAACCACTTTTATTATTGCCTCTATGGCATATCTCCAACAGTCTCCCACTTGCACTAGAGTCAGCTAATCTAGATTACATGGTAATATACCGAACACCCATGGCAGTTTGGTGTTGGTCATGTTTTGCCCTCGGGAGAGGTTTAGTCAACGGATCCGCCACATTCAGATCTGTGTGTACTTTTCAAATCTTTATATCCCCATCTTAGATATGTTCTCGAATAGCGTGAAAACGTAGCTTGATGTGCTTCAGCTTCTTGTGTGACCTTTGTTCTTGGGCATTGGCTATGGAGCCCATGTTATCACAATAGATAGACATTGGGTCCAGCGCACTTGGAACCACACCAAGCTCTGTAATGAACTCCTTCATCCATATCGCCTCTTGTGAAGCCTCTGAAGCAGCTATGTATTCCAATTCAATTAAATATCTCACCACAATGCTTTGCTTTGCACTCCTCCAGCTAACTGCTGCACCATTCAAAGTAAATACGTATCCAGATTGAGATTTAGAATCATCTCGGTCGGTGTTCCAACTAGCATCGGTGTAACCATTAACAACGAGTTGTTCATCACCTCCATAAGAAAGAACCATATCCTTAGTTCTTCTCAAGTACTTAAGGATGTTTTTGACCGCTGTCCAATGATCCACTCCTGGATCACTTTGATATCTGCTAGTCAAACTAACAACATATGCAATGTCGGGTCTAGTACATAGCATGGCATACATTAGAGATGATATGGCTGAGGCATATGGAGTCTTACTCATCCTTTCTCTATCTTCTACCATTGCAGGACTTTGAGTTTTACTCAAGGTCGTGTTGGGCAACATGGGCAAGAACCCTTTCTTGCTTTCTTCCATTCCAAACCTCTTTAGAACTTTGTCCAAATATGTACTTTGTGACAATGATATTAGGCATCTTAATCTATATCTATAAATCTTTATGCCTAATATGTAAGCTGCTTCGCCAAGATATTTCATTGAAAACTATTATTCAAATAATCCTTGACACTATTTAGAAGGTCTACATCATTCCCAATCAACAATATGTCATCTACATATAGTATTAAGAATGCTACAGAGCTCCCACTCACTTTCTTGTAAATACAAGCTTCTCCATAAGTTTGTATAAAACCAAAACTTTTGATTACCTTATCAAAATGTTGATTCCAACTTCGGGATGTTTGCTTCATATGGACCGTTGAAGTTTGCATACCTTGTTAGCATCTTTAGGATCGACAAAACCTTTGGGTTGCATCATATACAACTCTTCATCAATGTCTCCATTGAGGAACGACGTTTGGACATCCATCTGCCATATCTCATAATCATAATATCCAGCGATTGCTAACATAATCCTCACAGACTTTAGTTCGCTACTGGTGATAAAGTCTCATCGTAGTCAACTCCTTGAATTTATCAAAACCCTTTTGCGACAAGTCGAGCTTTATAGACAGTAACATTACCATCAGCATCTGTTTTCTTCTTGAAAATCCATTTGTTCTCGACAGCCTTCCGGCCATCCGGTAAGTCCACCAAAGTCCATACTTGGTTTTCGTACATGGATCCAATCTCGGATTTCATGGATTCTTGCCATTTATAGGAATCTGGGCTCATCATCGCTTCCTCATATGTCGCAGGGTCATCGGTGTTGTCCACCAACATGATACTCATAACGGGATCATACCAATCAGGAGTGGTACGAGTTCTCGTCGACCTGCGAGGTTCCGTAGTAACTTCAGTCGAAGTTTCATGATCAACATCACTAGCTTCATCTCTTATTGGTGTAGGCGCCACAGGAACTACTTCTGGTGCTGTGCTACTCGCAAGTTCAAGAGAAGGTTCAACAACCTCGTCGAGTTCTACTTTCCTTCCAGTCACTTCTTTCGAGAGAAATTCCTTCTCTAGAAAGGACCCATTCTTGGCAACGAAAATTTTGCCCTCGGATCTATGATAGAAGGTATACCCAATAGTTTCCTTCGGGTATCCTATGAAGACGCATTTTTCCGCTTTGGGTTCAAGTTTATCCGGCTATAACTTCTTTACATAAGCTTCGCAACCCCAAACTTTAAGGAACGACAATTTAGGTTTCTTCCCAAACCATAATTCATACGGTGTCGTTTCAACGGATTTAGATGGTTCCCTATTTAAAGTGAATGCGGATGTTTCTAATGCATAACCCCAAAATGATAGCGGTAAATCTGTAAGTGACATCACAGAACGAACCATATCTAAGAGAGTTCGATTACGACGCTCGGACACACCATTACGATGTGGTGTTCCTGGCGGTGTCAATTGTGAAAGTATTCCGCATTTCTTCAAATGCTCGCCAAACTCGTAACTCGGATATTCACCTCCACGATCGGATCGTAGAAATTTAATCTTCTTGTTACGTTGATTCTCCACTTCACTTTAAAATTCCTTAAACTTCTTGAAAGTTTCGGACTTATGTTTCATGAAATAGATATACCCATATCTACTCAAGTCATCTGTGAAGGTAAGAACATAACGATAACCACCGCGCGATGCTACACTCATTGGGCCACACACATCGGTATGTATGATTTCCAATAAGTCCGTAGCTCGCTCCATCATACCAGAAAATGGAGTCTTAGTCATTTTACCCATCAGACATGCTTCGCATCTTTCAAGTGCTTCGAAATCAAGTGATTCAAGAAGTCCATCGAAATGGAGTTTCTTCATACGCTTCACTCCAATGTGACCAAGACGACAGTGCCACATATAGGTCGAGTTATCGCTCAGTTTCAAACGTTTAGCTTCAATGTTATTAATGTGTGTATAACCACAATCGAGATTCAATAAGAATAGACCATCTATCAAAGGTGCATGTGCATAAAACATATTACTCATATAAATCGAACAACCATTATTCTCGGACTCAAACAAGTAACCGTCTCGCAATAAACATGATCCAGATATAATGTTCATGCTCAACGCAGGCACCAAATAACAATTGTTTAAGTATAAAACTAATCCCGATGGTAGATGAAGAGGTAGCGTGCCAACCGCGGTCACATCAACCTTTGATCCATTTCCAACGTGCATCGTCACCTCGTTCTTCGCTAGCTTCCGTTTATTCTGCAGCACCTGTTTCGAGTTACAAATATGAGCAACCGAACTAGTATCAAATACCCAGGCACTACTACGAGTACTAGTGAGATACACATCAATAACATGTATATCAGATATACCTTTCTTCTTTATGTTGTCGTTCTTCAAATCCGCCAAGTACTTTGGGAAATTCCACTTCCAGTGACCTTCTCCCTTGTAGTAAAAGCACTCAGTATCAGGCTTACGCCCAGCTTTGGTCTTCTTCGCCGGCGCGGTAACTTTCTTACCACCCTTCTTGAAGTTTCCCTTTTGCTTAGACTTGCCTTGCTTCTTGAATGTGGTGGTCTTATTCACCAACAACACTTGGTGCTCTTTCTTGATCTCCACTTCTGCAGATTTCAACATGGAGAAGAGTTTTGGCAACGTCTTGTCCATGTTTTGCATATTGTAGTTCATCACAAAGTTCTTGTAACTTGGTGGTAGTGACTGTAGGACATGGTGAATCTCCAAAGAATTAGGAATCATTATACCCAAGCTTTGGAGTTTGTTTGCGTGCCCAGACATCTTAAGCACGTGCTCACTGACGGAGCTTCCCTCTTCCATCTTGCAACTAAAGAACTTTTCAGAAGCCTCATAACTCTCAACTGTCGCGTGAGCCTCAAATATCATTTTGAGTTCATGGAAAATATCATGTGGGTCATGGTTCTCAAACCTTTTCTGAAGCTTCGATTCCAAACCATACAAGATAGCACACTGAACTGTGGAGTACTGATTCTTCCGAGTGAGGTAAACATTATTTACTCCATCGGTAGCAGTAGCTGCAGGCGGGTCACCCAATGTGCATCCAAAGACATAGGTCAAATTACCAGCATTGAGGACAATCCTCAAATTGGAACCAATCCGACAAGTTGCTTCCATTGTTTTTCAACTTTTCTTTCTCTAGGAACGCATTAAAATTGATGGTAGGGGCCGCCATTGATCTACAACATATTTGCAATAGTTTAGACTAAGTTTATGACAAATTGAGTTCTAATTAATAGTTAAATTAATCTAGGTGAACTCCCACTCAAAACAATATCCCTCGCATTGTTTTAGTGATCACATGAACCAAATCCACCACATCAAAACTGATCATAACGAGAGTTGATGTAACTTCAATGGCGAACAATCAACATGTTCATCATATCTACTATATGACTCATGCTTTACCTTTCAGTGATCCGTGTTCCGAGACCATGTCTGTACAAGCTAGGCTCGTCAAGATTAAACCTTATCTTCCACATGAGCAAATCTAGCTTGCTCACGTTGTATACACTCGCAAAATCTAACACACCCGATCATCACGTGGTGCTTCGAAACAACGAGCTTTAGCAACGGTGCTTACTAAGGATGAACACTTTAAAACTTGAAATTGTGTGCTTGAGGGATCATCTTATAATCTACCGTCGCAAACTAAGCAATACAAGATGCATAAAGGATTAACATCACATGCAATTCATAATATGTGATATGATATGGCCTTTCTTCTTGTGCTTCCTATAGGGGTTCGTAGCATGGAAAACAAAAATAATCTACCGCATGAACACACAATCAAGATCTAATCTATGATCAAGCCAAGATCTATCTACTAGATTGTAGCAACGAGTCAATAGAGTAATAACCCTCGAAGATCCAAAGCGGTTAACGAGAGCACATTCTCGTGGATGATGTAGTCGTACACTTCCGATCTCAAGATCGCGTAGACGATCCTTCCCAGCCGGCTCCGTTAGCGCAGCCGGTCACACGTTCGTACTGATGAAGACATTCCTCTCCTTGTTCCAAAGAAAATGGAGGTTGTAGCACTCTCCTCGCGATTCCGGCAGCATGACGGCGTGGTACCAGAAGTAGAGGGGAGATCTCGCAGGGCTTCGCCTTAAGCCGGAGTGAGTATGGTGGACTATGAGAGAGGCCTTGGCGATCTAGGGTTTAGAGGCACCAAGGAGAGAGAGCTAGGCCGGAGGCTAGGGCAAGGGGAGGGCCCCAACTCGGCGGCTAGGCAAACCCTAGGGGTGGCGACGACTTGGTGGAGGCCGGCGGCTAGGGCTAGGGTTTAGAGGAGAGAGGTGTAGGGAAGAGGGGCACCCCTGCCCCTCCTTTTATAGGTGGGAGGGTGTCACATCCCAAGATTTTCCAAATCTTGTAATGTGAAAATAAAATTAATAAAATAAAACTTTGTTTGATTTTCAGAGCCAGAAGAAACTTTTTAAATTCAAATGGAACCTCAAACCAATTTGAATTAAATAAAAACTTAAAGGGACTTAAAAAGATAAACATTTAATAAAAGGAAAAATAAAAAACATTTGGAAATACTATTTTGAAACAATTAAATGAAAGGATTTGTTTTCAAATGAAATAGAAGTTTTACAAATAAGGTTTATTTTATAAAGCCAAAATAAAAACTTGGCCAAGCTTTGGAATTAAAACATTTCATTCTAAATAAATTTAGGAAAGGTTTATTTAAAATAAATTACTAAGTATTTAATATCCAATTTTATTTAACTAAGAAGTTTTACCAATTTAATTTAAACATCAAAGCTTGTTAAAATTTTAAATAAGTTTTCATAAATTGGAATCACCAAGTTTGGATCTCTAAATAAAAAGATATGGATTTCATAAGACAAAGATGAAAATATTAATAAAGAATATTTACAGACCAAATCAAATCTTGGCCTAATCCATGAAGCAAATGGAGTAATGATTAATCCCAATTCAAATAAAATATGAAATAAAGAATATTCCAAATAAAAATAAAATGGAAATAACCATTCTATCCCTATTTTAAATAAGGACAAATCTCTAAATAAAAATACATGAGAAAATGATATTTGGAATTAAAACAATTACCCAATCTTATATGATTAATAAATCACTTTGAATACTTTCCAAATAATTCAATATGAATTATTTGAACCAAATAAACAAATCCTAAATGGATTATTATCTAAGGACCATTTATTTAATTATAAATGGAACCTAAAATAAAAGGTTATTTTATTTTAAAACAAGATTTCCAAGCATCCTTATTTTCAAATAAAACCTACTGGTTTGATTATGAAAATAATTTGATTTCAAATGGAAGTTTTATTAATAAAAATCAAACCCTATTTTATTAAATAACTAGTGATTCATTTTAATTAACTATTAAATGGATCCTAAAATAAATAAGGATATTATTTTATTTTATTTTGAGATTTGGATTACGTTGATAAACAAAATCAAATTCAAATTTACAAACTGAATGATTGTTTGGATTTGATTTGAGTGTGAATTGTTTGTTTGGAAATTCAAAACAGAAATTGAAATTAGAAAAGGAAAAGAAAATGCATGTGAAATAAAAAATAAAGCAAATGCCCAGCCCAACTACCCCACCCACTAAGCCAATCCAGCCCAGCTCCCTCTCCTCCCGAACTGCTTTTCTCACCCGTAAGCAACCCACGCAGACACCGACGGTGGACCTTCTCGATTCTTTCCCCACGACCAGTGGACCTCTTCCACTGCTCATCTTTCTTCTCCACCCCACGATCGCTTCTCCTTTCTCTCGCCACAGGTGCTTGATTTCGCATCAACACGCCATAACGCCGCCTTAACTCGCTGCAGTCCACTGTCTTAATCGCCCACGACCTCTCCTCCATTTCCTCTGTTCCTTTCCCTAGCACGCCCAGTCCTCTCAATTTCTTCGACTACATTGTCTCCGACGACGCCCGACGCCAAATCCGCAGCCCCTCGCCGCCTCTTCTCTCCCGACCAACCTCACACCTTCTACACTGTGAGCATCTCCGGGCACTTTTCCTTTACCATGGCGCCTTAACGCCGTCTCTAGCAAACCACCGAGCGCCTTTGTTTTTTCTCCGGCCGCAGTAGCATCGACCACCCCTTCGTCTCGTTGATGCACACACGATCATCGACCCGTATGCAACTAACGCATTTGTTATCTTGCTTTTCCGTGGCTTGTGTCGACACCTCCGACGATACAGAGAAGCCCAACGCCGAACTCCGGCGAGCAATTGGTATCGCCCAAGACACCCTCGCCTCGAAACCTCGTTGAGCATCGTCAGCGCCACGAACTCGGTGAGCTTCATCTCTCTCTTCCTCGCTTCCTAGAACCACCGCGAGCATCTCGTCGTCGCCGCCGTGCCCCCACCGCCAGCACTGCCTTTCGATGCGAGTGATTGCACCTTAGATCCAGAGTGAGCGAGCAGGATTAGTCGACTTAAGCCGCGAAGAGGTACTCGATCTGAGCCATTCGATTTGACTAGATCCAACGCACCACAGTGTGATCCGCAGCGAACCGGTACCGTCGAATGGAAACGTGCCGCGTGTCATCTGTTTGTTAAAAACAGATTTTGAAATCAGAATTTGATACAGATTTCAAACCCTTATATCTTTTGAACCACACGTCCAAATTTGACAAATTTTATATCAAAAGATTCAGGAGAACAAGCCCTAGCCAACCATGGCCTTAGTTGGTCAAATAGTATTTGTTAGCTTGTTTAAATTTGCAGATTCTTTTGTGTGCTTGCTAACATTAGAAAAATCATTTAAAAATGAATTTTGAGATCAAACCTTTGCCAATTGGTTTATTGTGACCCTACTGACCCTAGGAACCAAACCATGCCCTTATACTTGTTTTTGGAAAGATTTAGAATGGATTACTTGATTTAGTCCCTTTCTAGCTAAATAAAACTATTGATTTGATTATGAAAAATGGTTTTGAATGGAAAACTTTGGAGGAAATGTTTTGAACCAAACCTACTGACCCAAAAACACCAAGTTTTGCAATAGCAACTCATTTGGTGAACCCTATGGGAAAATGGCTTAGTAAAAATATTTCCACACCACATAAAATAACACTTTGTTTTGAAAATGGTTTTAAAGTGAAACCTTTTGCAAATGACTTGGCCACTTTAGGAAATGACCATTAGATGTACCCAAATGACTATGACCCACTAGGAACCACCTTTTCAAACAAAACAAAGCTTGGCATGCTTGCATGCATTTCTTTGATTTTGTTATTTATGTGTGTTGTTTTGCTTGATTGGTAGATTGAGTTTGTACCTTGCTTGATTGATTTGTAGTGACTTGAAGAGAGTGATTGTTGCAAAGATCAAGAAGTGAACCTATACTCTACCAAAAAGGCAAGTGATGCTTCATAATTTCTATCCCAATACTTTTATTATGCATTAGTGATTTTGTTAAGTAAAACTTGCATGGATTTTGCTAAGTATAGATCTTGCTATAGGAAAACCTTGTAGAAGAATCCTTAGTAGGATTTTCCTAAGTTAGAGATTCCTACTACTACCAAGCTTAGCCTAGCTAATAGAAAACATGGGTGGAATATATATTCACACTATGGAAAAATATTCTAAGTCTAAGGACTTGTGATTTTGTCTAATAAAACAACTAAGTTAATGAATCACCTGGGTGGAATGGAATAGATTGGTGGAGAATGGTTGAGTGGTTCACAAGGCCATGGACTTGGATTGTGTATCTCACTTGTGGATGGCCACCCAGGAAACAAAGGGATTTGAGATGTCAAATGTTGAGAAGCTTCAAGTGCAACCACTTGGCAATATGGGCTCTGCCATGATCATATAGGTTGCAAGAACTTAGCCAAATGGACAGTGGGTGGTAGTGTTTTGATAGGTTGGAACGCGTCCATTTTGGTCTAAGGGAAGGCTTCTGAAAGATTTTGTCTTGGGAAACCAAGTCTTGTGGGTAAAGTGCACCACCTCTGCAGAGTGAAAAACCTAAGTACTTAGCCATGTCCCTGGTAAAGGACAATTTGAGCATCAAGACATGGAAGCAATCAAGAATCTCATCATTCCAATTTCTAAATAAAAACTTGTGGGTGAACAAGGGATTGTGTGTATTCTTCAATCTTTGATGGAAAGATGGCTTGATATAAGGATCTTGAAATCTTGGATTGAGGAAAATGATTTTACCAAGCACTTCAGTCTTTGATTTGTAGATGCCTCGAGAAGGATCTTCAGTCTTTGATTGAGAGAAGCATTGGAAAAGTTTTTGACAAAACTATTTATTTTCAAAATGTTAAGGAAAATATATTTTGAGCAATGCAAGCCTCAACTCCACTTAGCCAAATGCATGTAGATGATAGATTCCACTATACTACATAGAATCACTTGCCAATACAATTCAAATGTATTGACCCTTTGTGGCTGTAACTTGTATGTTGCAGGTTTGATTGTTTTATAGAAGATTGATTGATTAGGATTACAAAGTCTACAACCAACATCTGCCTGTGGCACTTTGAAGATGAAGGACCCATGACTATATTTATTCCGCTGCAATGTAATGTAATAGCCATATGAGCTATGTATGATGTAATAAAATTATGTTATTCCTGGTTATAAAGTTATAATATGACCCTTGTATCTTGATATTACATCTTAACTGTGGATGCTAGCTATCGATCCAGGGACTAGCATTGTAAACACAGGAGGACTCTACCTTATCAGGTTGGGACCCCTAACAGATGGTATCAGAGCATTGTGTTGCCTGTAGGATTTGTAAACCTAGGATTGGACAAAAACCCTTAGAAAAATAGGAGTTATATTTTGATCCAAAACTTATTTACAAAAACACTTGTAAACTCTTTCCTCAACCATTTTGGTTTCAACTCTACATCTCTTCTATTTCAACTTGATGGATAAAAACCTACCCCATGGCCAAAGACTACACCATGTGCAAAGGACTTCTACAACTTCTTCAACTCTAATGACTTCAACATCTTCAAAGATATTCACCAAGGACTTCCAACTTGGAAACTACTAAGGACTACAAGTGAAACAAGGAACTCTTACTCAAGATTTAGAGACTAAGGGAATGCAAAATAAGAAGGATCCATCAACAACTTTGAAGTATTGAAACCAAGAGCTTTTCCCAAGGAAACCATGATCTCCTACAAGAAGAATCATGAAGGAAGGAAAGATCACAAGTGAACCATATAGATGGACCACCATATTTTAGTAAAGTCAAACACACCAACTTATGTGGTGTAACAAAAATATTTTGTTGCCTAAGTATGTGCTTGAACCTTGTTTGAGTGAAATGTTTGGTTTGTGATTGCATGCACATTGCTTGTGTGAATTGTGATGTGTGTGATTAGAATTGATTCCTTAGAAATATCTTTCCTACTCTAATCTTCCTTCAAACCCAAACAGATGACTTCTCCAAGAAACTCCAACATCAGGGTTGATGACACCAACACCAACCAAGAAGACAACATGAAAGAACTTATAGCAACCCAAAACCAATTGAGCCAAGAGACAACTCAGCTTTTAGCCAACAACAATGGATTAGACCCAGCCATACAAAGTATTTTGAGACTTCAATCCCAATTGTTGCAAGGATTGGTTACTCAAGTAATCAACATGAGAGAAAACTTTTCCCAAAGAGCTAATGACAACAAGGATGACAAAGATGTTATTCTAGAAGGAACCCAAGCTAGCAATATTTTTAGAGACAAGGATCATGCATCCAAGGAACATGAAGATCAATACCCCAAGAAGAGAGAAAGATCTCCCACTCATGAAGAACATGAACTAGAAGAACTCCTAGCTTTGGAGAGACCCAAGAAGAAAAAGAAATTCCCCAACACTAGTAAGAAGGATATTACACAGGTGCAATGTTTCAAATGCAAAGAGATGGGACACTATGCCAATGAGTGCCCAGAAAACAAGAAGAACCAAGGAAACAAACAAGAGACAGTAATACCAAAGAAAAAGAAAGATATTAGCCAAGTGATGTGCAAACACTGCAAAGAGATAGGACATTATGCAAACTACTGTCCAGAAAAGATGAAGCATAAGATAAACCAGCCTTTGAGAGATATCAGCCTTGTCACATGTTTCAAATGCAAGGAACTAGGCCACTATGCAAACAATTGTCCAGAAAGAATGGAGAACAAGTTAAACAAGTCTATGAAGGATCTCAACCTTGGTCCATGAGACAAGCACAGGAATAAAGAAAAAGTTTAACTTAGAGAAATTTCCAGGACCCAAGAAGGCCAATATGTAATTTTGTTTGAAAAATCTTAAGGGTGGTAGTACCCTAGTTGTTTGAACTTGATTGTAACCCCAGCCTCCCCAAATCTCGGGACGAGATTTATTTTAAGGGTGGTAGCCTGTCACATCCCAAGATTTTCCAAATCTTGTAATGTGAAAATAAAATTATTAAAATAAAACTTTGTTTGATTTTCAGAGCCAGAAGAAACTTTTTAAATTCAAATGGAACCTCAAACCAATTTGAATTAAATAAAAACTTAAAGGGACTTAAAAAGATAAACATTTAATAAAAGGAAAAATAAAAAACATTTGGAAATACTATTTTGAAACAATTAAATGAAAGGATTTGTTTTCAAATGAAATAGAAGTTTTACAAATAAGGTTTATTTTATAAAGCCAAAATAAAAACTTGGCCAAGCTTTGGAATTAAAACATTTCATTCTAAATAAATTTAGGAAAGGTTTATTTAAAATAAATTACTAAGTATTTAATATCCAATTTTATTTAACTAAGAAGTTTTACCAATTTAATTTAAACATCAAAGCTTGTTAAAATTTTAAATAAGTTTTCATAAATTGGAATCACCAAGTTTGGATCTCTAAATAAAAAGATATGGATTTCATAAGACAAAGATGAAAATATTAATAAAGAATATTTACAGACCAAATCAAATCTTGGCCTAATCCATGAAGCAAATGGAGTAATGATTAATCCCAATTCAAATAAAATATGAAATAAAGAATATTCCAAATAAAAATAAAATGGAAATAACCATTCTATCCCTATTTTAAATAAGGACAAATCTCTAAATAAAAATACATGAGAAAATGATATTTGGAATTAAAACAATTACCCAATCTTATATGATTAATAAATCACTTTGGAATACTTTCCAAATAATTCAATATGAATTATTTGAACCAAATAAACAAATCCTAAATGGATTATTATCTAAGGACCATTTATTTAATTATAAATGGAACCTAAAATAAAAGGTTATTTTATTTTAAAACAAGATTTCCAAGCATCCTTATTTTCAAATAAAACCTACTGGTTTGATTATGAAAATAATTTGATTTCAAATGGAAGTTTTATTAATAAAAATCAAACCCTATTTTATTAAATAACTAGTGATTCATTTTAATTAACTATTAAATGGATCCTAAAATAAATAAGGATATTATTTTATTTTATTTTGAGATTTGGATTATGTTGATAAACAAAATCAAATTCAAATTTACAAACTGAATGATTGTTTGGATTTGATTTGAGTGTGAATTGTTTGTTTGGAAATTCAAAACAGAAATTGAAATTAGAAAAGGAAAAAGAAAACAGACAGGAAATAAAAAAATAAAGCAGCCCAGCCGGCCCAGCCCAACTACCCCAGCCCACTAAGCCAATCCAGCCCAGCTCCCCTCTCCCGAACTGCGTTTCCTCACCCCAGAAGCAACCCACGCAGACACTGACGGGTGGACCTTCTCTCGATTCTTTTCCCCCACTGACCAGTGGACCTCTTCCACTGTTCATCTTTCTTCTCCACCCCACGACTGCTTCTCCTTTCTCTCGCCAGCCGTTGCAGGCTTGATTTCGCGCATCAAATACGCCATAACGCGGCCGCCTTAACTCGCTGCAGTCATGCTGTCTTAATCGCCCACGCCCTCTCCTCCATTTCCCTCTGTTCCCTTCCCCGAGCACGCCTCCAGTCCCTCTCAATTTCTCTTCGACTACACTGTCTCCGACAACGCTCCGACGCCAAATCCGGCAGCCCCTCGCCGCCCTCTTCTCCCGACCAACCTCACACCTTCTACACTCCCAGGAGCATCTCCAGGCACTTTTCCTTTACCCGCGGGCGCCCCAGAACGCCGTCTCTAGCAAACCACCGAGCCGCCTTTGTTTTCTTCTCCGTGACCGCAGTAGCATCGACCACCCTTCTCATCTCGTTGATGCACACACGATCGACCCGTATGCAACTAACGCATTTGTTATCTTGCTTTTCCGTGGCTTGTGTCGACACCTCCGACGATAAGCAGAGAAGCCCAACGCCGAGCGAACTCCGCGAGCAATTGGTATCGCCCGACACCCTCGCCTCCTCGAAACCTCGTTGAGCATCGTCGCGCCACGAACTCGGTGAGCTTCATCTCTCTCTTCCTCGCTTCCTAGAACCACCGCGAGCATCTCGTCGCCGTCGCGCCGTGCCCAGCGCCGCTTTGTTCGGTCGAGTGATTGCGGCCGTTCGATCCGAGTGAGCGAGGATTAGTTGACTTAAGTCGCGAAGGGTACTCGATCTGAGCCATTCGATTTAACTAGATCCAACGCACCACAGTGTGATCCGCAGCGAACCGGTACCGTCGAATGGAAACGTGCCGCGTGTCATCTGTTTGTTAAAAACAGATTTTGAAATCAGAATTTGATACAGATTTCAAACCCTTATATCTTTTGAACCACACGTCCAAATTTGACAAATTTTATATCAAAAGATTCAGGAGAACAAGCCCTAGCCAACCATGGCCTTAGTTGGTCAAATAGTATTTGTTAGCTTGTTTAAATTTGCAGATTCTTTTGTGTGCTTGCTAACATTAGAAAAATCATTTAAAAATGAATTTTGAGATCAAACCTTTGCCAATTGGTTTATTGTGACCCTACTGACCCTAGGAACCAAACCATGCCCTTATAATTGTTTTTGGAAAGATTTAGAATGGATTACTTGATTTAGTCCCTTTCTAGCTAAATAAAACTATTGATTTGATTATGAAAAATGGTTTTGAATGGAAAACTTTGGAGGAAATGTTTTGAACCAAACCTACTGACCCAAAAACACCAAGTTTTGCAATAGCAACTCATTTGGTGAACCCTATGGGAAAATGGCTTAGTAAAAATATTTCCACACCACATAAAATAACACTTTGTTTTGAAAATGGTTTTAAAGTGAAACCTTTTGCAAATGACTTGGCCACTTTAGGAAATGACCATTAGATGTACCCAAATGACTATGACCCACTAGGAACCACCTTTTCAAACAAAACAAAGCTTGGCATGCTTGCATGCATTTCTTTGATTTTGTTATTTATGTGTGTTGTTTTGCTTGATTGGTAGATTGAGTTTGTACCTTGCTTGATTGATTTGTAGTGACTTGAAGAGAGTGATTGTTGCAAAGATCAAGAAGTGAACCTATACTCTACCAAAAAGGCAAGTGATGCTTCATAATTTCTATCCCAATACTTTTATTATGCATTAGTGATTTTGTTAAGTAAAACTTGCATGGATTTTGCTAAGTATAGATCTTGCTATAGGAAAACCTTGTAGAAGAATCCTTAGTAGGATTTTCCTAAGTTAGAGATTCCTACTACTACCAAGCTTAGCCTAGCTAATAGAAAACATGGGTGGAATATATATTCACACTATGGAAAAATATTCTAAGTCTAAGGACTTGTGATTTTGTCTAATAAAACAACTAAGTTAATGAATCACCTGGGTGGAATGGAATAGATTGGTGGAGAATGGTTGAGTGGTTCACAAGGCCATGGACTTGGATTGTGTATCTCACTTGTGGATGGCCACCCAGGAAACAAAGGATTTGAGATGTCAAATGTTGAGAAGCTTCAAGTGCAACCACTTGGCAATATGGGCTCTGCCATGATCATATAGGTTGCAAGAACTTAGCCAAATGGACAGTGGGTGGTAGTGTTTTGATAGGTTGGAGCAGCGTCCATTTTGGTCTAAGGGAAGGCTTCTGAAAGATTTTGTCTTGGGAAACCAAGTCTTGTGGGTAAAGTGCACCACCTCTGCAGAGTGAAAAACCTAAGTACTTAGCCATGTCCCTGGTAAAGGACAATTTGAGCATCAAGACATGGAAGCAATCAAGAATCTCATCATTCCAATTTCTAAATAAAAACTTGTGGGTGAACAAGGGATTGTGTGTATTCTTCAATCTTTGATGGAAAGATGGCTTGATATAAGGATCTTGAAATCTTGGATTGAGGAAAATGATTTTACCAAGCACTTCAGTCTTTGATTTGTAGATGCCCCGAGAAGGATCTTCGTCTTTGATTGAGAGAAGCATTGGAAAAGTTTTTGACAAAACTATTTATTTTCAAAATGTTAAGGAAAATATATTTTGAGCAATGCAAGCCTCAACTCCACTTAGCCAAATGCATGTAGATGATAGATTCCACTATACTACATAGAATCACTTGCCAATACAATTCAAATGTATTGACCCTTTGTGGCTGTAACTTGTATGTTGCAGGTTTGATTGTTTTATAGAAGATTGATTGATTAGGATTACAAAGTCTACAACCAACATCTGCCTGTGGCACTTTGAAGATGAAGGACCCATGACTATATTTATTCCGCTGCAATGTAATGTAATAGCCATATGAGCTATGTATGATGTAATAAAATTATGTTATTCCTGGTTATAAAGTTATAATATGACCCTTGTATCTTGATATTACATCTTAACTGTGGATGCTAGCTATCGATCCAGGGACTAGCATTGTAAACACAGGAGGACTCTACCTTATCAGGTTGGGACCCCTAACAGAGGGAGGCGTGGTTGTGAGGTCCTCCTCCAACTCCTCCTCCTTGGCCGGCGGGTGGAGGGAGTAGGACTTCCTCCCTAAGTAGGTTTCCTACTCTCCCTCCACCAAGCAAACTTGTCGTTTGTCTTTTCAAATTGGCGTTTGACTTTTCAAACTAGGATTTTATTTATCCCTTTATTTTGCTCAGCGATAACACCTAGTACATGATGCAACCATTCCAACTTGTTATGACACATTTATGTACCCTTCCCCTCCGGAGTGCCGGACCTTCCGGACCCTTCTAGAACATTCCCGATGAAAACACCAGAATCATTCCCCGACTCCGAAACATGACTTTCCTTATATGAATCTTATTCTCCGGACGATTCCGGATCTCCTCATGATATCCTGGATCCCATATGAGACTCCGAACAACATTCGGTCTCTTTCTTATCATTCTATAACTACTCAACAACATTGAATCCTTAAGTGTGTCTCCCTACGGTTCGTGAATTATGCGGACATGACCGAGACACTTCTCCGATCAATAACCAATAGAGGAATCTGGAAATTCATATGGCTCCCACATATTTCTATTCGAATGAACCACTTACATACGATACCAATTTCCCTTTGTCTCATGATAGTTTACTTATCCGAGGTTTTGATCGTCGGTATCTCTGCATACCTAGTTCAACCTCGTTACCGATAAGTACTCTTTTCTCGTTCCCGTGATATGTGATCCCTTGTGAGCCAGTCACATGCTTGCAAGCTAATTGGATGGCATTCCACCGAGAGGGCCTGGTATATCTATCCGTCATATGGATGGACAAATCCCACTCTTGATCCATGTGCCTCAACCCATACTTTCCAAACACTCAATGCCACCTTTATAGCCACCCAGTTACGTTGTGGTGTTTGATGTCATCAAAGCATCCTTCTGGTGATGGTGATTAACATGATCTCATGGTCGAAGGAATTAGGTTACTATGTATTAGAAAGCTTATAGCAAATGAACTATATTAAATGACTTGATCTTTATGCTACGCTTAACTATAGGAGTATGTCCATCATATCATTCTCCTAATGATATGACCCTGTTGTTAATAACATCTGTATGTTCATGATCAGGAAACCATGATCATATATTAACCAACAAGCTAGTTTAACAAGAGGCTTTACTAGGGACTCTTTTATGTTTACAAATCACACAAGTATTAATGTTTCCGGTTAATACAATTATAGCATGGTATGTAAACATTTATCATAAGTATGAAGATATGATAATAACCACTTTATAATTGCCTCTTGGGCATATCTCCAACAGTCTCCCACTTGCACTAGAGTCAATAATATAGTTTCAAACCTTTGTGTATTCAACACCTATGGCTTTCTGGTGTCGTATGTACATGATTGCTAGTGGTCAACTCATCTCCTGATCTGACACTTCCATGTCCGTGTGTAATTGCATGTCTTTGCGTCTCTACGCATCACTCATTCTCTAATGAGATGGCTTTGTACAAATTTGGTCCTTTGGTGTGACCTTTAGTTCTTTGGGGTTAAAACATGTTGATAATATTGTCATACAGTATATCTTCATAGAATTATCCCTGCTGTGAACTGCACCTAGTTTGATAACAAACTACTTGACACAAGTGCCCTCTTTTGCTGCTATAATAGCAGTTATATACTTAGCCCTTTTGTTGTAGTATCTGTCATAATATCTTAACTTTGGAACTCATCCAAATCCATTTTGGAACTTACTTTCCATTATATTGTGCCACCCTTAGTTTAGATTGAGATAAACTTAATTTGTACTTTGTGACAAAACTAGTATCAATGTAGTACTTTTACAATGAACTAACCATCTATTTGTCACTTCTACAAATAATATACTCTTAGTTCTTCCAAAAGATCATAAGAATATCCTTACTATTGTCCAATGATCATCTTATGAATCATTCTGGTATATGCTCATAACATTTAGAGTATAGGACATATCTGGATTTGTACATATCACAGTATGATTGATATAAATACTCTTTGTGGTTTCATACATCAAGTATCAATCTATACTTGAATCTTTGTTTCACTTACCAAGTGTCAATACACTTGAATATATCATCAATATTGAACTCATTCAATCCTTTCTGTGCGACAAGAACCTTTCTTGTAGTTTCTATATTGAACTCATTCAATACATCATCCATGTACTTTCGCCACAACCATATTAGCGTCTATTGATGCCAAATATTTGGGTTTTGCCTAAGTCTTTTATCGGGATGAAATTCTTAATATGTGTTAATGAAAGATACATCATTTCCAATCAAAAATATGTCTTCCACATAATGTATTAGAAACATGTCTTAGCGCTCCCACTTAATTTCTTGCAAATGCAAGCATCTTCATCGTCTCCGACAAATTTAAACTCCTTTAACAGTTTCATCATGGTGAAAATTCCAACTCCGCAATGCTTACTTCAACCATTGAAGTTTGCATATGCTTTTAGCATCATTTGAATGAACAAAACCCTATGGACCGCGTTATGCACATGTCCTAGGTAACAATTCTATTAGAAAAACTTGTTTTGTTTATTCAATTACCACATAACAAAATTATATGTAGTGGTTGCTACATTAATCCGTCTAGACTAAATATCGCTATGAAAGATCAAATCTTGTCATAGTCAACCTTTGAACATTGTTGTGAACTCTTTTCCAACATGTCGACTATTTCATAGATGTGCAACATCCATGTCTATTTATTTATAGATCCAAACATAACTGTAAGGTCTTACACCTTTCTCGAGGGTCCTTCAAGTTCAAAACTTGATTTCTCGTGTATAGAACTATCACGGATTTTATGGATTCAAGCCATTTTACGGAGTCAGGGCCCATCATCGCTTCTTTGCTTGTAGTACGTTCATTATTCTCAAATAATGATTCAACCCTCAAATCTTGGTATTTGATTGTTTACTCGACCTACTTGGTTCAATAGAAACTTTGACCTTCGTAACCACAACCTTTGAGGCACGTGATTCATGAGCATTGTTGCTGCCTCCGGAACACTTTTCGGCGCTGTGCAACTTTGCACATATAGCTAAGGTTCTTTTAACCTTATCAAAGTTCTATTGTCCTCCCACTTATCTTTTCACGAAAAATTCCTTCTCAAAGAAACTTGATGTTCTAAGTGACAAACAATTTTGTCTCTGATGTTATGGAGGATTACTTAACAGTTATTCGAAATAACATACAAAGGCAGGTTCATCCGACTTTGGTTGCAAACATCTTTCTTATGCATAGCATACCAATTTTTAAGAAAGGACAACTTGGGTTTTATCCCAAACCATAACTTTATATGGTGTCATTTCAACGGATTATGATGGAGCTCTTTTCAGTGGAAAAACGGTAGTCTCTAAAGCTTTTAATCTTTAAAATATAATGGAAGTTTTATGAATTACACCTTCAATCTTACCATGTCAAACAAGGTTTAATTACATATCTCGAATGCTCCATACTCTTATGGTGTTTCGGGACATGCAAATTCACGGAACGATTCCTTAAATCTTAGGTATTATGCTAAACTTGTAACTCAAATATCTTCCTTTATGATCTTATCATAAACTATTTATATTCTTGTTACAATGATTTTGTACTTCATCTTGAAAGTCTTTGAACTTTTCAAATGTTTCATACTTCATCCTTATTAAGTAAATATTCATATATTCACTCAAATTTTCAGAGAAAGCATATGAAGTTGAAATCCATTGCTCTTGACTACACATAATGGACTTCGTACAAAAATATGTACAAGTTCCAATAAGCTAGTCATTCATTCCCTTTTGGCCTATGAACGAAGTTTTAATTATCTCTAGGAAAGTTTCACAAGCGTTATGTGATCAAAAATCAAAATACTCCAAAATTCCATCCACATGGAGTTTCTTCATGTTTTCTTTCCAACATAATTTAAACGGCGATGTCACTTCCTAAGTGATCTTTCAATCAATTTGTCTTTCGACATGTTTAGCACTAGTTTTATGGATGTGATTTCTCCAACAAGATTTGTGAATCATCCATCTTTTATGGATTACGGCAATTATTTTAACAACCATTTTATTCTCATAATACCTGATAAAACAAATCTTGAAGGTAAGCTTTGATGTTTAACGAGCAACACAATAACCCTTTATTTGTTCTCGATGAACATCATCACATATTCTTTTGCTAGTTACTTAGGCCATTGTAGTTCATGAATTGTGTTGTTTCGTATGACGATTCACACCAACAAATTCAGTATCAAATACTTAAGAACCACATTGTTTAATAAGCAAAGAATATAGCCATAACATGTATATTATCCATATACTTAAACTGAACAATTCTAGTCTTTTCTTTTCTGCCATATATTTATGAGATTCTCTTTCAGTATTTCCTTTTCTGTTTAAAAGAATCTATCAACATCAATAGTGGAGTCATACATATGACACATAGTCCAAAGCGTGTATAATTAAATACCAATGTCTTTGGACTTGCACTTTGAAGTAGATCACCATCATCAAATGTTTGGTGTGCTTTCAAATTCCATTCTTTAGTAATCTCTTGGTGTGGTAAATATTTTACCTACATCAAATATTCACCCTTATCATGGAATTATTCATGATCAAGCTACTTTTAGCTTATAAAGATGAATCGCGAGTATAATGTTGCTCTCAAAACCTTTTGGTTGATTAGGACAACTAGTGTCTCCAACCCTTTGCAAATTCTCATCAAATATGAGAACATGACTTTTGCCATATTATACTCTATCATGTTGCAACCAAAACTTCGTTTCAGATATCACAATATCTTCCACACATTATGGTTTCTTAAACAACTCTTTCAGATCCTAGATAACCTTGATATTAAGACAATTCTTTGAATATCAAGAATCATGGAGACAAACATGATACTCATACACTAACTCTTGGAATTTTCACTCTCGATTTAATACCAGTTATTAAACTTCATGGAGTAACCGGAACTTACTGAAAGTTTGCAATAGGACTTTTAAACTTTAGAGTAACACTTCAAAACAATACGATACCAGTTCGTAAAGTAACTAACCAGAATTCTATAGTTCTATCATCTCAATTATAACTAAGCGCAAGGTGGTAAACGGATGCCAATGACTACAACAATTATGCAAATTCACTTTGATTTAATTTATGATAAATAGTGTTCAACTTTTAATCATATTGCCGTTGAACTCCCACTCAAAACAATATCCCTCACATTGTTTTAGTGATCACGAACCAAATCCACCACATCAAAACCGATCATCACGAGAGTTGATGTAGCTTCAATGGCGAACAATCAACATGTTCATCATATCTACTATATGACTCATGCTTTACCTTTCGGTGATCCGTGTTCCGAGACCATGTCTGTACATGCTAGGCTCGTCAAGATCAAACCTTAGCTTCCGCATGAGCAAATCTGGCTTGCTCACGTTGTATACACTCGCAGAATCTAACACACCCGATCATCACGTGGTGCTTCGAAACAACAAGCTTTATCAACGGTGCTTACTAAGGATGAACACTTTAAAACTTGAAATTGTGTGCTTGAGGGATCATCTTATAATGCTACCGTCGTGAACAAAGCAATACAAGATGCATAAAAGGATTAACATCACATGTAATTCATAATATGTGATATGATATGGCCTTTCTACTTGTGCTTCCGATCTCCATCTTCAAGCACGAACATGATCTCCATCATCACCGGCATTGCATCAAGGTCAATGACGCCGCTCCATGGTTGTCATCCACAAGCTTCAACTATTACAACTACTTTGAATAGACACGCGGGTCTTAACAGAATTTAAAGACAACCATATGGCTCCAGCCGGTTGCCAACTTACAATAAGGAACATTGCATACATCAAATATAATCACAATCATGGCCATATAACATCACAGCACACCCCTGCAAAACAAAGTTAGACGCCTCTAATTTTCTTTGCATATTTTACGTGGTTTGGGGCTTTCAATAAGTGTCGCTCTAACTTACGAACAGGAACCACAACATTGATACTAGTATTTTCAATCACCCGTTGTAAATTGAATCTTAACTATGTTGGGAGAAACATGCACCCGCAAAGCCACTTATGCAATACAAGTTGCATGTCAAGCGTGGAGCAAGTCTCATGAACGATGTCATGTAAGGTTAGCCCGGGCCGCTTCATCCCACCATCCCGCAAGATGCAAAGTACACAAGAAGCAATCGACAACAAAAGCATCAACGCCCACAATGACCATTGTGTTCTACTCGTGCAACAGATCTACATATAGACACGGCTCTGATACCACTGTAGGGGTTCGTAGCATGGAAAACAAAAAATTTCTACCGCATGAACACACAATCAAGATCTAATCTATGATCAAGCCAAGATCTATCTACTAGATTGTAGCAACGAGTCAATAGAGTACTAACCCTCAAAGATCCAAAGCGGTTAACGAGAGCAGATTCTCGTGGATGATGTAGTCGTACACTTCCGATCTCAAGATCACGTAGACGATCCTTCCGGCGCTGCGTTCCGGCAGCGCTTCCGAAGTCGGTCACACGTTCGGTACTCGATGAAGACCTTCCTCTCCCTTGTTCCAGCAGGCAAGGAGGTTGTAGCACTCTCCTCGCGATTCCGGCAGCATGACGTCGTGGTACCGGAAGTAGAGGGGAGATCTCGCAGGGCTTCGCCTTAAGCCAGAGTGAGTATGGTGGACTATGAGAGAGGCCTTGGCGATCTAGGGTTTAGAGGCACCAAGGAGAGAGAGCTAGGCCGGAGGCTAGGGCAAGGGGAGGGCCCCAAATCGGCGGCTAGGCAAACCCTAGGGGCGGCGACGACTTGGTGGAGGCCGGCGGCTAGGGCTAGGGTTTAGAGGAGAGAGGTGTAGGGAAGAGGGGCACCCCTGCCCCTCCTTTTATAGGTGGTTGGGAGGCGCGGTTGGGAGGTCCTCCTCCAACTCCTCCTCCTTGGCCGGCGGGTGGAGGGAGTGGGACTTCCTCCCTAAGTAGGTTTCCTACTCTCCCTCCACCAAGCAAACTTGCCGTTTGTCTTTTCAAATTGGCGTTTGACTTTTCAAACTAGGATTTGATTTATCCCTTTATTTTGCTCAGCGATGACACCTAGTACATGATGCAACCATTCCAACTTGTTATGACACATTTATGTACCCTTCCCCTCCGGAGTGTCGGACCTTCCGGACCCTTCTAGAACATTCCCGATGAAAACACCGGAATCATTCCCCGACTCCGAAACATGACTTTCCTTATATGAATCTTATTCTCCGGACGATTCCGGATCTCCTCATGATATCCCGGATCCCATCCGAGACTCCGAACAACATTCGGTCTCTTTCTCATCATTCCATAACTACTCAACAACATCGAATCCTTAAGTGTGTCTCCCTACGGTTCGTGAATTATGCGGGCATGACCGAGACACTTCTCCGATCAATAACCAATAGAGGAATCTGTAAATTCATATGGCTCCCACATATTTCTACGATTACTTTGCGATCGAATGAACCACTTACATACGATACCAATTTCCCTTTGTCTCACGATAGTTTACTTATCTGAGGTTTTGATCGTCGATATCTCTGCATACCTAGTTCAACCTCGTTACCGATAAGTACTCTTTTCTCGTTCCCGTGATATGTGATCCCTTGTGAGCCAGTCACATGCTTGCAAGCTAATTGGATGACATTCCACCGAGAGGGCCCAGAGTATATCTATCCGTCGTATGGATGGACAAATCCCACTCTTGATCCATGTGCCTCAACCCATACTTTCCAAACACTCGATGTCACCTTTATAGCCACCCAGTTACGGTGTGGTGTTTGATGTCATCAAAGCATCCTTCCGGTGATGGTGATTAACATGATCTCATGGTCGAAGGAATTAGGTTACTATGTATCAGAAATCTTATAGCAAATGAACTATACTAAATGACTTGATCTTTATGCTACGCTTAACTATAGGAGTATGTACATCAAATCATTCTCCTAATGATATGACCCTGTTGTTAATAACATCTCTATGTTCATGATCAGGAAACCATGATCATATATTAACCAACAAGCTAGTTTAACAAGAGGCTTTACTAGTGACTCTTTTATGTTTACAAATCACACAAGTATTAATGTTTCCGGTTAATACAATTATAGCATGGTATGTAAAAATTTATCATAAGTATGAAGATATGATAATAACCACTTTATTATTCCCTCTTGGGCATATCTCCAACACTTCCGATCTCCATCTTTAAGCACGAACATGATCTCCATCATCACCGGTATGGCGTCAAGGTCAATGGCGCCGTTTCATGGTTGTCGTCCACCGGCTTCAACTATTACAAATACTTTGAATAGACACGCAGGTCTTAACGGAATTTAAAGACAACCATATGGCTCCAGCCGGTTGCCAACTTACAATAAGGAACATTGCATAAATCATATATAATCACAATCATGGCCATATCACATCACAGCACACCCCTGCAAAACAAAGTTAGACGCCTCTAATTTTCTTTGCATATTTTATTTGGTTTGGGGCTTTCAATAAGTATCTTTCTAACTTACGAAAAAGAACCACAGCGTTGATGTTTAAACTATCAAGTGCCCATTGTAAATTGAATCTATACTATGATGGGAGAGACAGACACCCGCAAAGCCACTTATGCAATACAAGTTGCATGTTGAGCGTGGAGCAAGTCTCATGAACGATGTCATGTAAGGTTAGCCCGAGCCGCTTCATCCCATCATACCGCAAGATTCAAAGTACACAAAAAGCAATTGATAATAAAAGCACCACCGCCCACAATGACCATTGTGTTCTACTCGTGCAACATATCTACATATAGAAACGACTCTGATACCACTGTAGGGGTTCGTAGCATGGAAAACAAAAAAATTCTACTGCATGCACACAAACAAGCCAAGATCTATCTACTAGATTGTAGCAACGAGTCGATAGAATAACTCACCCTCGAAGATTCCAAAGCGGTTAACAAGAGCAGATTCTCGTGGGTGATGTAGTCGTACACTTGCCGATCTCAAGATCGCGTAGACGATTCTTCCGGCGCTGCGTTCCGGCAGCTTCCGCAGTCGGTCACACGTTCGGTACTCGATGAAGACCTTCCTCTCCCTTGTCCAGCAGGCAGCAGAGGTTGTAGCACTCTCCTCGTGAATCCGGCAGCACGACGGCGTGGTGTCGAAAATAGAGGGAAGATCTCGCAGGGCTTCACCTTAAGCCGGAGCGAGTATGGTGGAGTATGAGAGAGGCCTTGGCGATCTACGGTTTAGAGGGCACCAATGGAAGGGTGTGGTTGGCGGCTAGGGTTTGGGGAAACCCTAACTAGGCGAGTTGGAGGAGCCCTAGGCGGAGGCAGCACTTGGAGGTGGTGGCGTCGGCGACTTGGGGCTAGGGTTTTGGGTGTGTGGGTAGGGGCAGCCCTACCCCTCCTTATATAGGTGGGAGGGAGGCGGTTGGGAGGAGGGAGTCCTCCTCCAACTCCTCCTCGTTGGCCGGCAGGTGGAGGGACTAGGACTTCCTCCCTAAGTAGGTTTCCTACTCTCCCTCCACCAAGCAAACTTCAGATTTGAGTTTTCAAATTGGCGTTTGACTTTCAAACTTGGATTTGATTTCTCTCATCATATTGCCCAGCCAAGTGACCTAGTACATGATGCAACCATTCCACATTGTCATGACACATCCATGTACCCTTCCCCCTCCGGAGTGCCGAACCTTACAGACCCTTCTAGAACATTCCTGGTGAAATCACCGGAATTATTTCCGAACTCCAAAACAGGACTTTCCTTATATGAATCTTATTCTCCGGACCATTCCGGATCTCCTCATGATATCCCGGATCCCATATGAGACTCCGAACAACATTCGGTCTCTTACTCATCATTCCATAACTACTCAACAACATCGAATCCTTAAGTGTGTCTCCCTACGGTTCATGAATTATGCGGACATGACCGAGACACTTCTCCGATCAATAACCAATAGAGGAATCTGGAATATTATACGGCTCCCACATATTTCTACAATTACTTGCAATCGAATGAACCACTTACATACGATACAAATTTCCCTTTGTCTCGCGATAGTTTACTTATCCGAGGTTTTGATCGTCGGTTCTCTGCATACCTAGTTCAACCTCGTTACCGATAAGTACTATTTTCTCGTTCCCGTGATATGTGATCCCTTGTGAGCCAGTCACATGCCTGCAAGTTAATTGTATGACATTCCACCGAGAGGGCCCAGAGTATATCTATCCGTCATATGGATGGACAAATCCCAGTCTTGATCCATGCGCCTCAACCCATACTTTTCGAACACTCAATGCCACCTTTATAACCACCCAGTTACGGTGTGGTATTTGATGTCATCAAAGCATCCTTCCGGTGATAGTGATTAACATGATCTCATGTTCGAAGGAATTGGGTTACTATGTATCAGAAAGCTTATAGCAAATGAACTATTAAAATGACTTGATCTTTATGCTACGCTTATTTATAGGAGTATGTCCATCATACCATTCTCCTAATTATATGATGTTGTTGTTAACAACATCTCAATGTTCATGATCGGTAAACCACGATCATCTATTAACCAACAAGCTAGTATTAGAAAGAGGCTTTACTAGGGACTCTAATTTAGTTTACAAATCACACAGGTATTAATTTTTCCGGTTAATACTATTATAGCATGAATATAAACATTTATCATAAATACAAAGATATAATAATAACCACTTTTATTATTGCCTCTAGGGCATATCTCCAATAGGCGGTTCTAAGACCACCACGCCACAATAGGCCTCACCCTATTCTCCGATGGATCTTGCCACGAGAGGCCTGATCCACCTTCTCCACTATTGGTACCCTTCGAGGCAGGAACCGGTGCCTTTACAACTCTACCAGGGCACACACCCACAACTAAATTGGGGGCTCCCGTAATGACAACAAGATGTTACAAGAACAAGGATTATCAATATAATCAAAAGCAAGGATCTAGATATTTGTAAGAAATACTAGATCGGAGATTCTCCAAACAAACGGAGAGGATATGAAGCGCTTGATTGCAGTTGTTGAAGATCGAGTTCTCCTCCTTCGATTCCCCATGGGACGTGGCCTTTGGATGAATCTAGGTGGAGCTCTCTTGGATGAAGGTTGCAGATCAGATCTTGACTTTTTCGAATGAACCAAGAGATCTGGCAGGAGGGGAAGGCTGGCTTAAATACCCCCTGCCTAGATCTGGCCGTTGAACACGTTTGGGAGCAGTTATCCGCCCCCCACTAGGGGCGGACTATCCGCCCCAGGGAAAACTCCGCCCCTAGGGATCCTCCCCCTCTTTAGGTATGGCGCCTTGAAGAACTTGATGAAGATCTTGGGGGGGCGGATTATTCAGCCCCCTCCAGGAGCGGATTATCCGGTTGGGCCGGAAAATATGGACGAAACCCCCCCCCCCCCCCCTCTGGGGCTTGCGCCTTGCCAAACTTCAAGCTGAGCATGAGGGGCGGATTATTCGGCCCCTTTGAGGTGCGGATTATCCGGCGGGGCCGGAAAATCTGGCCAAAACTCCGCCCCCCTTCTAGGGCTTGCGCCTATCTGGGAAAAGGGTGGGGCAGATTATCCGCCCCCCAAAGGCAAATTCCTTTTCCTTTTTCCTTAGAGAGAACTGCAACACTTCAACACACATTAAATAATCCTTGATATTGTTATCTAACACACAAAACACTAGGGATTATGAAATGTTCTTTCAATAGGGTTCCACTGACTAAGGAGGTTTCCTCTTGGATTTTTGCAAAAGGGGGATCATAAGAGAAGTAGTTAATAGCTCAAGGATGGTGCAATCCTTATTTTGACACAGATCAAAAAGATCAGGGAATTGAATTTCAAAAGGAGGTTGCCCATGAATATGATCTTTCCAAAGCTTGGTCAGGTTACCATCTTTGAGAATGAGTTTTCTTCCAGCAAAATAAGTATCTTTGACTTTGATAAGAGCTTTCCAGCCAGGAGAATCAGAGAACCTCACTTGAATAGAAGAAACAATTTTATTTCTCAAATGCCTTACTTTAACAATTCTCTGCCAAAGGCCATCCTGGGTCTCTAGCTTCCACCACCATTTGCACAGGAGGCTACTATTCTGTTTTTCTAGGTCTTTAATACCAATGCCACCCTTCTTCTTAGATCTACACACTCTTCTCCATGTAACCATGTAATAGCCTCTTTTTTTGCTTCTTGCCATGCCAAAAAACCTTCTTCTATGTTTATCCATTTTTTTCAATGAAGGCATCATTAAGAAGGAACATGGTTGTAATGTATGTGGTGAGGTGAGAGAGAGACTAGCATCAACCAGAGTCAATCGCGCACCAGAGGAAGCAGCACCATCCACCCATTCATCAAGCTTATTGACAAATTTGCCATCAATCAAATTAAGATCAGAATTCCTAATAACTCTGAATGAGACAGGAACCCCCAGGTATTTCATAGGGAGCAGGCCGACCTTGCAACCAAACATTGAGGAATAAGAATCAACTATGATATTGTCACCACCAATCATAAAAAGCTCACTTTTCTGAAAGTTAATTTTCAAGCCTGACATTAACTCAAACATATAGATCAGTAACTTTAGAGTTAAAGCCTTGTCATAATCATGAGAAATACATAAGACGGTATCATGAGCATACTGCATGATGGCTACCCCTTTATCAATTAGGCTTGGGGCTAATCCCACAACGAGATCATTCTTATGTGCCTCCAACACCATTTTAGTCAAACATTGGACAATGGAATTAAAGAGGAAGGGTGAGAGGGGATCCCCTTGTCTAACAACCTTAGAACTTTGGAAATAGGAACCATAAGTATTGTTAACCTTAAAAAAATAGTCCCATTATGCAGAATGGATCTGATTTTTTTACACCAAAAATCCCCAAAACCCATGGCTCTTTGGCAACTAAGAAGGAAGTCTCGGTTTACTTTATGAAAGGCTTTTTCAAAGTCCATTTTGAGGATAATGCCAACTTTCTTTTTGATATGAGTATAGTTCATAATCTCATGTAAGGACATAATTCCATCCATAATTTTTATTTTTATGATAAAAGCATTCTGATGAATACTAAAAAGCTTCTCCTGTAGGGGTTCCACTTGAATAGTTAAAACCTTGGTGAGGAGTTTGTAAATGCACTGTAATAAACAAATAGACCTATATTGGGTGATCTTATCGGCCCCAGAAATCTTATAAATCAGAGTTATAGTACCATAGTTTAGACATTGAACATCAACGGTATCATTGTAAAAAACAGAGAAAATTCGCATTATATCCCACTTAACAACTTCCCAACAATGTTGATAAAACTCAACATGAATGTTGTCAGGACCAGGAGCTTTATTCTTTGCCATGGAGAAAAGGACATGCTTAACTTCTTCCTCAGAGAAAGTCTGACTCAAGGTTTGATTATCTTGATCATTTACCTTATCAACTTCAGACCACATGTCAAAATTAACATGGGACAGATTCCCAGGGGCTGGCCCAAACAGGTTTTTATAATACCCAGTGACATGTTGCAGTAAGTTCTTAGTTCCCTCAATAGTCCATACTGGTATACAAATACCGTATACTAAGTAGGTATTGGATTACTGGTATACAAATACCGTATAGGATAGAACTAAAATTTTGATACAGTTTGCTAAACCGTGTAAAGCTCTACCACTAACAGTAATAATTTAAACAAATTTGTTATGTCATAGTCACCTATCTCTCCATTGGATTACCTCGTGATTCTTGCAACGTGGAACTTACACATGAGTTGCAACTAGGTTGTAACTGGAAATTTAATGAGTTGCAACCAATACAATTTTTTTATTTTGCAACTAAGAATTAGCACAAATAGTAGAATAATGTCAGTAATTTAAACATAAAAAATTCTCAGACGTCTGAGATTTTTTTCGAGAAACACAATACAAATCATAGACACTCACAACACATACATGCACCCACCCCTATGAACGCATATATGCACACCCTACTCCTATGAGCACCTCCAAATGACCGAACCGGCGAATTGGGTCTTGAGATTGACAAAGTCACCACGGACGTCTCGCTGTCGACGGGAATGTTGCCTCCTACTAAAAGAATATTCCGGCTTTTATGCAACACACAGTGTCAAACCTAAGGTTTGAACTCTGGTGGGCTGAGAGTACAACCACCCTCCTAGCCACCCGACCATAAATTGGTTTACCAGACAGTGATATTTAGGCGCTCACTAATTTAAATATGAAACTCGGTAATAAATAAAGCTTTTTTTTAGATCAACAGGGATTCATCCCCAGTTCCATTTCAAGAAATGAAACCAAAACCATCCAGCGTTTCAGGTTCAGATACAAACAATTAACTAAAAACAGGAAAGCAAACTAGATGCTAAACAAAAAGCTACTATTTTCCGGCACCCAGAAGGGGAGACCCAAAAAAACTCAAAAGAGAGCTAGGAACTAGTCTCAGAACAGAAGGATTACATTCAAACAGAGGGAGACGAGGGATAACAGGCTAAGCACAAAAACTCTGACTCAAATAACCATGTGGACCTCATCAGCAGACTCAGGGTGTGACTCCAGGAACACCAGAGTAGCAAGCCCCCGTAGCTCGACGATGCAGTGGTTTTCCAAGTAGAGATCCACTCAAAGCCATTGCAAATCAGGTTGCCATGAGCTCCAGTGGGTTCTTCATCCTGCTTATCATCCGTTCCATGAACAAAATGATCATCCCCCCCTCCAGCTCTTTGAATGGGACCTTCCAATTCCTTAGATACGATAGGACGAGACGCCACACCTGTTTCATGTTAATCCAAGGAGTATGGTTAAAGACTATATTATTCCTATTGTTCCAGATGCTCCAAAGCACTGCAGCATAAACCACATTAAACTGTAGATGTTTCTTACTAGCAAGCCATCTCGAAGCAATAGATTCGAAATTAACAACTAGAATTCCAAAAATGTCCTAAACATCAGTCCAGATCATCTTGGAAACCAAAAAATCAAAAAATAAATGCTTAACAGATTCAAATTCCTTACAAAGAGTACACTCCATCGGTTTTGGGATACCTCTGGCTCTAAGGTTATCTCTAGTAAGAATTTTATTCTGAGAGAAAAGCCAAATAAAAATCTGAATCCTAGGGGGAACTTTGAGCTTCCAAACCGCAGGCAAATAAAGAGGAGTCATCCCTCTAAAGTTCACCAAAGCATACATGGAGCTAGAAGAATAAACTCCCTTAGACTCATACTGCCAGATAAGTTGATCCTCTTCATCTGTCAAAGAAACAGATTGGGCAATGCCTAAAATTTCCTGCCACTGGACCATCATCTGGTCAGTAAAACTTCTTCTAAAGTCACATCTAAGATTACTACCATCCCAAAGATCAGCTGTAGTTTTGGTTTGTTGTTTGGAAACTAAATAAACCTCCCAATATTGGGTAGCCAGATTAGAATTACCAAACCAGACATCCTCCCAAAATTTGATAGATTTACCATTACCTACTTGCCACTTATAACCTACTTCCATAGCTCTAGAAGCCCACATCACACCTTTCCAAAAAGTAGAAGGATGAACATCATGACAACAGAGAACATTAGGATTTTTAGTTCTATACTTAGAATCTATAATTTTCTTCCAGAATGTCCCTTCACCCTGAATATATCTTTTAATCCAAGACCCTAGTAGACACAGATTAAGGTCTAGCAAATTTGGAATTCCCATACCTCCATATTCTTTTTTCATACAGACTGAGGGCCAGTTAGCAAGGTGGATTTTATGTCTATCCTCATCATTCCAGAAAAAGTTAGCCATATGATAATCCAGAAGTTTAATGGCCCATTTAGGGAATTTAAAGAAAGATAGTAAATAAACAGGGATGCTTGATAAGCAAGCCTCAATCGAGACTCTTTTAGCAGCATAAGAAAGGAGTTTACCTCTCCAGCCAGTGATCCTTTTAAGAAGGTTTTCTATAAGGGGTTGAAGATCCTCTCTTCTTAACTTATCAAAATGCAGAGGGATCCCTAAGAATTTAACAAGGAAACTACCTCCAACACACACAAAAATGTCTAGAAAAGGTCTAACCTCATCATCATCTAAGTTAATTGGAATGAGCTCACTTTTATGGTAGTTAATCCTCATTCCAGAAATTTGCTCAAAACAAGTAAGGATCCATTTGAGATTAATGGCCCCAGCTCTATCAGGTTTTAGGAAAAGTAAAGTATCATCTGCATACTGCAAGCAGCTAACACCCCTAGGCACAAAATTAGGACAAAGACCCACTATGGCTCCACAGACAGAGCCTTTAGCTAACATTCTAGAGAAGACATCAATCACAATCATGATGTTGAAAATCAGAGGAGCAATGGGGTCACCCTGTCTAAGACCTTTCCTAGTCAGAAAAAAAATCACTCTCAAAGTCATTAACTCTGACCCCTATAGACCCCCCTAGAGAGATTTGTCTAATAAACCTAATGAATATAGGGCAAAAACCTCTAAGCTCTAGGATTTCAAACAAAAAATCCAGATTGACTCTTATCATAAGCTTTCTCATAATCTATCTTAAGGACGAGCCCTTTACTCTTGCTACTGTGCACCTCATGAATAATCTCATGAGCAGTCACCACACTTTCTAAAATAAACCTACCTCTAATAAAAGCAGATTGGTTAAGGGTAATAATTCTACCTATCACTTTGGCTAATCTATTAGTCAAAACCTTAGCAAAGATTTTAAAGGAACAATTTAACAGACTAATTGTTGCCTGTCAAAACTCACCGGCGAGCAGCGACGAGCAACACGAAGAGCCGGGAGGCTCCCAGAACTGCTGGTGGGCCCTGGTCCCTCGGGCAACGGCCCGCAAAACTCCGGCACACGTCCTGGCTTTGGCTCGAGGGCGTGCCACCTGACCTATACCTGGTCAGGAAGGTGAAGGATTGCTCCAATTGATTTCCTGCATGGTAAACAAGTATACGTAAAATTCGAGCCGTGACCGGCTCCCAGGTTTCCCTGTAAATCGGCTCCTAGAGCCGATTATCCCATGGTTCTGCATTAGATTTACGATAACATGGGGTTTTGCTTTATCATTACAAGTTTAAATCGATCTACGACAGTTTAGCGTTTTCACCACGTAACTGGAACGTCCTACACATAATTGAGCCTGGTATATACAAAAGATGAAGAATACCAATCCTAGAGGAGGCCTAATAACCAACGTAACGTCAATTACCGGAACAACTTCTCTAGAGCGAGTAAACTACGTCTTTACGTACTACTGGATCGTTCAACCCGTTTGTAAGGCCTGACTACGTAGATGTCAAACTAAACCTTGGCGAGCAAGGCACAACCATAACAGATCGAATCAGCTAAATAAAGATCAAGCAAGATGCTACCCTCGCACTTGGGAAATAGTGCAAAGGTAGCGAGGTAACTAGAGGCAGCATAAACAATTATAACGGAAAAGCACTGATGCTAGCCTCAACAAATCTACGATAGTAGTGTTACTCGCCATCAAAAAGGCTTCAGTACGAGTAACACCAAATAACGATAGTAAAAATCGCCTAGATCGCAAGATGCGATCTAGGCAACATATTCTACCGAAAGAAACCCTAGAAACAAGGGGTGGCGATGCGCCGAGATTGTGTTTGTTGTGAACGTGATTGTCCTCCTTTTCTCAATAACCTTAGGTACATATTTATAGTCCGGAGACTCTCTACTTTTGGAATAACTCTACAACTCTATCTTTACCTAAACTGAAACGGAACCTAAACTAACACGGAACCTACTATGATACAAGATACACGGGCAATTTAGCCCAAATCCACGTACTAGGCCGATCCAACAACACGTTGAATATACACATCTTCCAAGCCCATCTTGATCACGGCCCATCTCCTTCTTTGGCCAAAATATGGCGATAACACATGCCCCCCTGGTTTTGGCAATGATAATTCCAAAACCACTCTGCTGATATATTTTTCCTTCCTCTTTTTTTTGTATCGGGTTTAGCGCGAATGTGCGTTGCGAAAGGATCGCCACGCCACCCCTTCATCATGATGCCTTGTCTTCTCAACTCCTTCGCGTTGCATGATTTGACGATTTTGGCGGCACATTACGGGAAACCGCTATGGCATTGAACCGCTCTCTACTATTCCCTTATTTAAATCCACCTAAGCAGTTCGCAATCCCCATCTGCCTCCAACAGCCAAAAAACCCTTCTTCCTCCGCCGAAAAAACCCTGTTTCTTCGCCATGGCCTCCTCTGCTTCCTCTGGCCTGTCCTCCCACGCCTCCAACAACATCAGTGATCGAGAGCCAACGCCAGAGCACCCGCAATGCGTCTGATACTTCGCCCCACAATGGTGGGACGAAAGGGCTGAGATTCGCCGTCTGGTCGGAGCGATCGTCCCCCGGCGGCGAGGAGAGCCTCTGATTCCTCGTTAACCGGAGGCGGAGTAGCGACGACGCCTTTGGTCTTGGGATGGCGTCGAGTCCTCCGACGAGGAGGAGGAATCGAGGAGGACACCTCCTCCGGTGAGTATCCACCGACGAAGCGCTTCCGTGCCGGGTCCGATGAAGACACCGAGGACGACGATGAGGACGAGGGGCCCTGGCTTCTTCAAAGAAGACGGCGACCGGCAAGTGGCGGCGAGGATAGCGAACAAGGCGGCAGCGACGACGACCTCGGCCTAGATTAGGAACCAGTAGTAGTAGCCGTAGTAGTAGTAGGCTCCCTTTTGTAATCCATCAGTCGCTTGTAAGCAATCTGCTTTTGAATGAATGAATGAAAAATCCGTTTCTCGCAGATTGTCTTTCTGCCCCAATTTTGTCGATAACACAAATAAGTCGATGCTCCAGGAGCCGATAGCAATGTATCGGCTTTTACCTTGTTACGTTCTCACAGTCAACCAAGCTATAACTCAAAGAGCCGATGCACATCGGCTTTCCCGAAATCGTTGACAAGGTCAACTCAGTCGCATACTTAGGCAAACCTAAACGGCCACTTCTTAGTTTCAAACGGTAACCTGCGACTCTCTTCAAAAAGGGCGACCTAGATCCCCAACTGCCCACCAAAATACGCGCCCTGAACAAACAGCTAATGACGGGCAAGACTGAAGATTTCTTCAGTAGCTTGTAGGTGGATACTGGCACCTGTTTGTAGCATATGTGAGCCTCTAGAGTCGATGACCATGCATCGGCTATATTATATTTTTTTTTTATTCGGCCGATTTTCAGTATCGGCCCCCTACATATTTTACTGTCCAACATCTCACGTGCTTTTTACCTGGCCGATTTCATGTATCGGCCCCCATGTTTTACTGTCCATCATCCCACATGCTTGGGAAATATTTCTTGAGATGTTGACCGTTGACCGCCACCGGGAATTTCACGCCGTCCAGCTCCTCAAGCCTGTATGCGTTTCCTCTTAAAACTTGATCGACCCTGTACGGCCCGTGCCAATTTGGAGACCATTTACCATATGTTGCATCCTTAGTCCCCAATGGCAACACAGCTTCCCATACTAGATCACCAACGTGGAACTCCTTTGGCCTCACTTTCTTGTTATATGCACGAGCTACCTTGGCCTTGTTCTCTTTGATTTTCTCCAGTGACCATAGCCTGAGCTCGGTTAAATCCTCCACACTGTCACTCATCAGGGCTGCGTATTCTTCGGTTGTTAGATCGTCCTGAAAAGTGACGCGTCTCGATCCAGCCGTAATTTCCCAGGGTAGTACGGCTTCTTGTCCATATACTAGATGGTATGGCGAGGTTTTTATTGCTCCATGGCATGACATGCAATAAGCCCATAACGCCTCTGACAAAACCTCGTGCCAACGCCTAGGGTGCTCATCGACTTTTCTCTTGATCAGTTTGATGAGGCTCTGGTTGGATGCTTCAGCTTGCCCATTTGCTTGAGCATAGTATGGAGATGATCTAATCAGCTTGATCCCGTGTCCTCACAGAACTTTCTAAACTCGTGAGAAATGAAGACCGAACCTCCATCGGTCGTGATAGTTTGGGAATCCGAATCTATGGATGACATGTTCTTTCACAAAATTGATAACATCCTTGAGTTCTCGACTTCATCGGGACAGCCTCCACCCATTTAGTGAAGTAGTCGGTGATGGCCAAAATCCACATGTGGCCTTTGCTTGATGGAGGATTGATTTTGCCGATCATGTCCATGCCCCAACCTCGGAATGGCCAAGGCTTGATGATGGGGTTCATTCTTGTGTGGTACCATCTGAATTTTCCCAAATTTCGGCATGCTTGACACCCTTTGTAGTACTTGAAACAGTCCTCAAGCATGGTGGGCCAATAAAACCCGATCGCTGATCAACCATTTCATCTTATGAGCTGATTGGTGAGTTCCACAGCGCCTGTGTACCTCGTGTAGGAGCCGATTGGCCTCGGCTGTCCCCAGGCATTTGAGCAATAGCCCTTCCAGAGTCCTGTAAAACATGTCATCCCCAATAAGCACGTACTTCATGGCCTTGTATCTTATCCGTTTAGGTGCCCCCCGAGCCGAATCCTTCAAGTAATTGAAGATATCGGCTCTCCAGTCGTCTGCTTCCAGGAACTGTACCTGAACATCGGCTCCTTCTGCAACGTCCTTGTAGCCTGAAGCCATCTGCGCAAGATCGTTCGCCTCGGTATTCTGCGATCGTGGGATCCAAGTGAAGTTTATGTACCGGAATTGCGCCATCAGCTCGCGGCAGTGCAGCCATAATGGGAAGAGGGACTCGCTCTCGCACTTGTAGTCCTCCGTGAGCTGGGAAATCACCAACTTGGAGTCTCCAAAAATTTCCACTGCTTCTGCTCCAGCTTCGGTGAGCAACTCCATTCCCTTGCGTATCGCCTCATACTCAGCGACGTTGTTGGTGCGAGGGGCAGATAACCTGATGGAGAAATAGAATGTTGCCCGGGCGTCTGAGTAACATGCCGATGCGCTCCCATTGTCACAAACCGATCCATCAAAAACATAGCCCACGCCGGATCTGCGGTCTTTGCTATATTAGTGTTGATCCTTTCGGCGATAAGATCGGCTAACGCTTGTCCTTAATCGCTTTCGCGGGTTGATACGGATGTCAAACTCCGATAATGCAAACATCCATTTGCCCGGTCGTCCTTTTAACATAGGAGCGGCATGTGCTTTATGACGTCGACTTGCATATGATGACAATCTCTGCGATAGCAAAATATGGCGCAGCTTTGTGCGGTGTGAAAAAGCAGAGGCACAACTTATCGATATCAGGGTACCTTGTCTCTGCGTCCAGCATCCTTCTGCTTATGTAAAAGACGACTCGCTCCAGCCCATCATAAACTTGCACCACCACCGAGGCGATGGACGTGTCAGCTACTGACAAGTAAATGTAGAACGGCCTGTCAGGCTGCGGTGGAACTAACACTGGCGGCTTTGTCAGATATTCTTTGATCTCGTCGAAGGCTCGTTGTTGTTCTGCCCCCCAGCGGAATTCCTCGTCAGATTTGATTTTTACTAGTCCCATGAACGGCTCTATCCTTCCTGACAGATTAGAGATGAATCTTCTGACGAAGTTGATCTTGCCGATGAGGGACTGCAGTTCTTTCTTCGTGGTGGGTGGCTTCATTGTTCGCACTGCCTCCTGACTTTTCAGGACGATCTCAATTCCGCGTTCATGGACCAAAAACCCAAGAACCCGGCCGTCACCCGAAGGCACACTTCTTTGGATTCATCCGTGTCGAATTTTCTTGTACGGCCCAGGACGCGTTGCAGATCGCCCAGGTGTCCGTGCGCTGAAGCAGACTTGACCACCACGTCGTCGATGTAAATCTCCACTAGTTTGCCGATCAGATCATGGAAAATATAATTCATGGCCCTTTGATACGTGGCGCCGCATTTTCAGTCAAACATCATGACTACATATTCAAATAACCCCACCACAGGACTCGAATGCGGTCTTGTGTATGTCTTCTGGGGCCATAAAGATCTGGTTGTAACCGGCATTGCCGTCCATGAAGCTCAAAATCTTATGACCAGCTGCTGCATTGATTAATGTTTCTGCCACCGGCATCGGATACTCATCCTTTGGGGTAGCTCTGTTGAGATCCCGAAGAGCAATGGCCACACGCCAACGGCCATCCTTCTTCTCTACAGGTACGTTACTAGAAATCCACTCGGCATACACGCATGGCTGATCAACTTGGTCATCAACATTTTCTCGACCTCCTTCTTGACTTCTTCCGAATTTCGGCCTTCATCATCGTGCTCATTCTGAAATGGACGAAATCCTTTTTTAAGAGGGAGTAGATGCTCAATGATGCTCCTGTCTAACCCAGGCATTTCTGTGTAGTCCCAGGTGAAGCAGTCTGGATATTTTTTCAACAGGGCTATCATAGGGCCCCGCATACTCGGATCTAACTTCTTGCTGATAAATGTTGGTCGTGGCTTATCCCGGGACCAATGTCGATTTCTTCTAGTTCATCGCGGATGTGAACCCGTACCCTAGCTTCCGTCACTGTCAAATCGATGCTAAACACGGGGCAAGCGGTAGGTGAGGATAACAAAAATAATTTGGGCGATTGCTTGAATCGGCCCCCTTGCTTGCATTAGTCAGGACGGTTTACACCTTATTGTTTTACGGTGCGGAGCATCTCTACCTACGACTACATGAGCCGCTTGTCGTCGATCGCTGCTTTTTATTTTTGTGGCCGATCGCGAGGATCGGCCGTACCCTGATGATCGTGGGCTTTCTACTCTGGAAGGCCGATGGATAAGACCAGCCTCACCCCGTTTTTGTAGCTTCAATACGCTCACAGCCGTCTAGGCGATCCCGAGATCGGCTCTTGGTCTTCGCTTCCCAGACGTTCATGCCAGCTATGGAGATCTCGATAGAATCATCTGCGTGGATGACCTCCACTTCCGTCCGTCCCTTTGGATCGAACCTTTGGTGCATTGTGGACGGAATGCAGTTAGCGTGAATCCAATCCCTTCCTAGCAAGGCGTGTAAGTGCTTTTGCTGTCCACGACGAAGAATGACGTGGGGATGGTTTTTCGCACGGCGGATCTACGTTCAAGACGCCTTGCGTTTCAAGTCGACCGTTGAAGTCGCTTAACGTGGCGTTGGTTACGATCAAATCTGCGTGGGCGTCCCAAACGCCGTAGCATGGAGTATGGCATGATATTGATGCCGCTCGGTGTCCACCAACATGTTCGACAGGTTGCCCATTGATGTAACCCGTGTACAGGGCTTTCGGATGTTTGTAACCCTTCTCACGTGGCTTCTCAAAGATAACGGTTGTGGGCGCGATCGGCTGTGCCACGGTAGCTCATTGGTTCTTGGCGCGAGAATTACGGCGAAGTATGAACACCATGTTTGTGCCGGTGATGTCTTTGCATCGGCTTTTTACGGTTTGGGGCGCCTCCTTCCTTCCCGGCGATCTTCCGTTTCCAAAGTCTGCCTCACTTTGTGGCCGGATCAGGTGCTTTCTTTAAAGCGTGGAATCCGAGCTTGGCTTCCTCCAGTTACGTGCTTGCTGCACTCTGCGCTTTTGGGTGTGTCTGAGTCCGTCGGGACACCACCTTGGACGGTGATATCTGTCTTCTTCTTTGTCATCCCTTGGCTTCAAGGAGCGTTTGCTCGAGTGGACTCCTATGCGGCTCGAGGTGGGAGAGGCCCTAGACGTTGGAACACGGCTGGCTCGCGTCCTCCTCGGTGACCACATTCGGCGGTTGTCGATTAGGCAATCGGCTCATTCCGTCCAGCAATACTTGAAGAAAGGACAATCCCAATGTTTGTCTGCGCCTTCCTTTTCTTTTAGCGGTCCCCTAGCAAGGTGCTCATATCTTTAAATCGTCTCTGTCGGCGGCGGCGTTGGTCCATCTTGGCGCTCATACTTGTTAAGGAGATGCATGGAATGTGGCTTCGATATCGCACTCTCCTCACTTGTTCCTCTGTCTGCTTTGTCATTGTGGCTGGGCGGTCGCGTGGACTAGCCTCCTCTCTTTCTTTGCCCGAGGCGACTACCTTCACCTTATACGTGTCATGGTGGTACCGGACCGCCATATTAACGCCGAGAGAAATCCAGGTGGCGCCTCGGAGCTTGAGTTCTACCATGTTGACGCGGAAATGGGTTTGTGTCCACTTTCATGGCGAAGCCCAAGGATCGACGGCCTTGTTCTATCGCCGTTTGGATTTGGCGGCGTAGCTCTTTGCAATCATTGGTGGTGTGGGTGAGCGAATGATGCCACTTGCGGTATGGTCTCCGTGCATTTCTGGACGTAGGGATTTTGTGGCCTTCGTAACCTCGGCTACTTCTCCTTTAGCGATGAATCGAATATCTGCTCGGCTTTGCTCACATCAAGTCGAACCCTTTGCGAGGCCCCTTTGTTTCACCCATTTGCGGGATCTGAGATCTGGCCCTCGAGCCCACTCGGCCACGGCCACTTCCTGGTCTTGTGTAGGATCATCTTCTTCTGCATCGACCAGGCCTATCGGACGTTTGAATTTGTCTTGGTACAACTCAGGGTGGCGCTGTTCATACATTGTCAGCTTCTGGGCCATGTGCGCCAATGAGTTGTACTCCACTTGGAAAGCCAGATCCTTGATGGGTGCTGAGAGACCCAACACTGCCAGCTCGACTGCTTCCTTCTCAGTTAAACGAGCTGAGTAACATCGGTTCTTAGCGGTCTGAAGCTGGATGTACTCGGCTCTGATTTCGCTTCTGCCGCTTTCGCCAGTGCGCAATGCCAGCATCGTAGCCTCTGAATGGTACTGGATGTGGAACTGCTCTTCCGATTGCTTCGGTATGAATCGGATCGGTGGCGGAGGTGTACCACCAAAAGCTGGTCTGTCGAGGATTGCGCAAAAACCTTACGCGCATCGATCCGATGCGAAATTATGCCTAAATGTGCGGTATCGGCTTATGTGCTCGATCGAGCTTGACCCTTGACCGCTAAACCTTGAGAACTCGGGAGCCGATACTTGGGTGGCGGAATCGAGATCAAACTTCGTTGAATGCGGCTTTGAATAGCCGATTGTCCTTCTCTTGACGCGAAGCGGGTCTCTCTCGGGATGGTACGGATTTGCTCCTTTGTTTGAGCTGCGGGCTAGACTCTCATGACTTGTTCGATGGCATACTTGGCTAGCCATGCCTGTTTGTCGGCGTCTATCCCGGACATCGCTGCTCGAAGCGCTCACTCGAAGACCACGCCTGGGAACCCTGCCAGTAGAAACTCCGCGGTTGCAATCTGGTTGTGCGTGTCGTTATTGCGTCCGGCACGTGGGCGCATATATATCCGTGTGGGATTTCCTTAGGTGGCTCAAACAGGAATTGGCAATCGCTGGTCGCCTCCAGCCTTGTAGACGGCGTGGCGCTGCTCTGGCAGCTCTGGAGCCGCAAGTGTGAATGGCGTGTGGCCGTGCGGGCGGTCTTTCTCCTGGTGAGTCCCTAAAGTAGGCCCCGGAGATCGATGTTTCATGATCTCTGAACTACGCGACTGCGATCCGCTCAAAAGCGTTCACGGGCTCTCGAATGGCGGTGAAGAGAATGAGCCACCATGTAGTTGACTTCCTGTCGCAGAGCTCTGGTGCGCTCCTCTGAAGGAACAGACAGATCCACCTCATCAAGAGCACCCTCGGGCGAGAATCCCTTCCACTTGATGCCATGCTTACGGGTCCTCTCGAAAGAGCCGATGAGGTCTTCTTCGAAGAGAGCTTTGATCTCGTCATACTTGGCCTTGTGCTCGTCAGGTAGATCGTCGTAAGTGACTGGTCTGTCCCCCATCTCAGCGTCGGATGTTGATGCAGATGTTGTTGTTAGTCCCACCGGGCGTGCCAGAATGTGTTGCCTGTCAAAACTCACCGGCGAGCAGCGACGAGCAACACGAAGAGCCGGGAGGCTCCCAGAACTGCTGGTGGGCCCTGGTCCCTCGGGCAACGGCCCGCAAAACTCCGGCACACGTCCTGGCTTTGGCTCGAGGGCGTGCCACGTGACCTATACCTGGTCAGGAAGGTGAAGGATTGCTCCAATTGATTTCCTGCATGGTAAACAAGTATACGTAAAATTCGAGCCGTGACCGGCTCCCAGGTTTCCCTGTAAATCGGCTCCTAGAGCCGATTATCCCATGGTTCTGCATTAGATTTACGATAACATGGGGTTTTGCTTTATCATTACAAGTTTAAATCGATCTACGACAGTTTAGCGTTTTCACCACGTAACTGGAACGTCCTACACATAATTGAGCCTGGTATATACAAAAGATGAAGAATACCAATCCTAGAGGAGGCCTAATAACCAACGTAACGTCAATTACCGGAACAACTTCTCTAGAGCGAGTAAACTACGTCTTTACGTACTACTGGATCGTTCAACCCGTTTGTAAGGCCTGACTACGTAGATGTCAAACTAAACCTTGGCGAGCAAGGCACAACCATAACAGATCGAATCAGCTAAATAAAGATCAAGCAAGATGCTACCCTCGCACTTGGGAAATAGTGCAAAGGTAGCGAGGTAACTAGAGGCAGCATAAACAATTATAACGGAAAAGCACTGATGCTAGCCTCAACAAATCTCGATAGTAGTGTTACTCGCCATCAAAAGGCTTGATGCGAGTAACACCAAATAACGATAAGTAAAAATCGCCTAGATCGCAAGATGCGATCTAGGCGACATATTACTACCGAAAGAAACCCTAGAAACAAGGGGTGGCGATCTTGGAGATTGTGTTTGTTGTGAACGTGATTGTCCTCCTTTTCTCAATAACCTTAGGTACATATTTATAGTCCGGAGACTCTCTACTTTTGGAATAACTCTACAACTCTATCTTTACCTAAACTGAAACGGAACCTAAACTAACACGGAACCTATTATGATACAAGATACACGGGCAATTTAGCCCAAATCCACGTACTAGGCCGATCCAACAACACGTTGAATATACACATCTTCCAAGCCCATCTTGATCACGGCCCATCTCCTTCTTTGGCCAAAATATGGCGATAACACTAATAGGCCTAAATACATGGTTTTAGCATCATTCTCTTTAGGAATCAAAATAATCATGGAAAAATTTAATCTAAAAATATCAAGATGATCCTCATGCCATGCATTAAACATGGATAACAGATCAACTTTAATAATATCCCAAAAGGATTGGTAGAACAAAAAAGAAAGACCATCAGGTCCAGGAGCACCTTCAGCATAAGAGCCAAAGACTGCCACCCTAACTTCCTCTTCAGTAAAAGGAGCACCCAAGCCAAGATTTTCCTCATCACTAATTTTCTCATCCTCAGAGAAAAAATCATGTTTGAGCCTTAAATCAGGCCTAGGTTCCCAAGCAAAAAGTTCTTTATAATAGTCCATAGCAATTTTGGTCATACCACCAACCTCTGTAATTGGGCCATCAGGCCCTTCCAGAACAGAAATTAACTTTTTCCTCCTTCTCTGATTAGCTACAGCATGAAAATATGCAGTATTCCTGTCCCCCTCTAATATGTTCCTGTCCCTAGACCTCTGCCTAGCCTTGGTTTCTTCTATAACCCAGTAAGACTGGAGTTCTTTAAAAATCCAAGCTAGTCTATCCCTCTGATCGTCAGAAAGCAATTGAGTCTCTGCTTTAATGTCTAAAGAATCATACTCCTCCATTAGTTCTTTCTTATTTTTCCTAATAGCAGCCTCAATATTAATGCTCCATCCCTTGGCTAGTTTCCTAAACTGTCTAACTTTACATTGCCAAACATCCAAAGGATTAGCACTATTAATCCTGAAAGACCAGGCCTTACTAACAATATCTTTAAAATCAGACCTAGCCAACCACCATTTCTCAAACCTAAATCTGGAAGTTTTGGGGATACAATGCTCACCAGAATCCCAAACAATTGGGGTGTGATCACTCCCTAACCTAGGGAGAGCTCTAGCACTAGCTAAAGGAAAATGCATGTCAAAGCCAGTAGTACAAAAAATCCTATCTAATTTACACATAGTAGGGTCAACCTAGTTATTACCCCAAGTGTAAGCTCTCCCAGATAAACCAATCTCCATGAGAGCCCAAAGTTCCACCCAAGCATTAAACTTATCTACCCACCTATAATCTATGTTACTATTATTTTTGTCCTCGGGGGACCTAATCAAATTAAAATCTCCACCAATCATGGCAGGACCATCCCAATTAATGAATAGCTCATGCAACTCAGAGATAAAGGCTTGCTTGCCATCCTCATAAGCAGAACCATAGACAGTCGTAATCCTACAAACAAAATCAGTAATCTTATTCTTAACCACTACACTAACAGAAAAGGATTTAATATCCCAAGCAACTACATCAAAAAGGTCTAAATTAACACCTACTAGAATGCCACCAGCAGTGCCACTAGAAGGCAAGAAATTCCAAGCAAAATTTCTATTTCCTAACATATTCTTTAAAAAGGAATGACCAAAACTATCTTTTTTAGTCTCTTGAAAGCCAATATAGTCTACTCTTAAAGGAAAAAAAGTATCCTTTATATACTTCTGTCTACGAGGAGCATTTAAACTCCTACTATTCCAGAACGCACTAATCATAGAGACTTTTTCCTAGGGTGCTTGCCCCGAGACTTATGTAAAACTTCAATCCATCCATCTGCTTCCTCATCCAAGTTCCTAGGACCAGATGAAGTAGCAATCAAACTATGACTATCATCTACATCATCATGAGCACTATCATTAACTACAACTCCTATTTTATCAGATAAAACTTCTAGTTCTACAGGAGAGAGAACATTGAAAGGATTAGAAAGCATTATACCTTTCAAATTTGGAACCTCTAAATTACTCTTCTTCTTCAAGTCAACAGCTCTAGCAAGGATGTTTCTGGACCTAACCACTCTTGTGCTCATCTCTTGGTGAACAGGACCCCATTGTACATCTCTTGATAGCTTTTGTTTCTATATTGGAATCATCTCTCTCTCACACACCTAGATCCTTAAAGCTTGGCATGATATCATCAGGTAACTTCAAACTATCCACATCCTTTCTGTTAGCTTCTGACTCTAGCTTTTGAGCAAAACTCACCTCCTCATGCTGTCCATGTATCCAGAACTGCTGCACCTCAGAGTCCACATCAGCTGTAGCATGAGATTTATCCCAAATAAATTTTCCTTCAGAGTCAACTACCCCTTTTTAGACCATCAACTGAAACACAGCATTAGCACTCAGTTTAGAATTAGCTGCCATCCTAACCCTGCTAGTCCCTTGACCACCATTCCTTGGCAAATTTCCAGAGCTAGTTTGCAGAGAGGGCAGACCACTCCCAAAGCTACTCTCATGGTTCATACCATCACCTTGGCCAGTGGAATCATCAGCATCTTTCTTATTCTGATCATTCTGATCCTCGATAACATGAACCTCATCACACACCACAGCAGGAACAGTAGTATCTAGATTAAATCCTAGGTGGAACAAGTGATCATGGAAATTAAAGAGTCCGCCAGCAGGTAATTTGGAAGAGTCTTTACACTTAACCAAAACCCTGACATCTTTAGCATTGTTTTTGAAGATGCTCTGCCAATCAACATCTTCCAGAATGCCACAAGTGGAGACAGCTTGGTCTAATGTACTCCATTCACACCACTTAGTCTGCAAGCCAGTGATAACCACCCAAACTTTCTTCAAAGAATCAAATAGTTCTGGGTCATCATTCCAAGCCTCAACTTTGACCCAAACACCAGGTTTTGACACACCAAACTTGGGGTAACCAATGACCTGTTCCACACCAATGTGTGGAGGGAACTTGACTAGAAAGGTATTTTCAACCCCTAACTCTCTGATTTGCCATGGCCAATTTGTCTTGTAGATTTTGGAGAACTCTTGAGCCAGTTCAGTAGCAGACAAAGAACCCTCCTCAATTAAGACAATTCCACAATTCTTTGTGGATGCAATAGGATGCATAACCACTTCAGGCACCTTAATGTGATAGAAGCCTAGACCAGGAGCTCCACTACCAACATACCTAGCCATCTGGTGAGGCCTCTTCCTAACAGGACACTTCTCCACAACATGAGAGGAACTTTTACAGATGAAACAAAGAGGAGTTTTCTCACAACTGCTCTGCAGGTGACCTGGTTCACCACAACACATGCAGATTGCATCCATATAGTTCCACTGATTGTTACTGCTCACAGGGGCAGCAGTCTCCCTCTGAACATGCCCCTGTCTCTTCTTAGTCTTCTGTTGAACCTTACTTTTCTCATTCATCTCATTACCCTGTGGGACTTGCTGTTGCTGTGGAGCAACCCATTGATTTGAGGGCATATTGAATGGCTGCTGACCAGGGAAAGCAGGAAAAGGAGTATTGAAACCCCAAGGTGGTTGCATACCTGGGATGAAATCATAGGGAGGCTGGTTGGGGTAGAACTGAGGATTGAACTGCCCCATCTCAAAAGGATTCTGCTGAAACTGCTGCTGTCCTCCCTGTTGAGTCCAGTTTTCCTATTCCTTGCCTCTCCCTCTTCCTCTCCCCTGGTTCCCTCTGCCACGATCACCCATATCCACTTCTCTGGTTTCGTCAGGAAGCCAATCTTTAAGCCCCAAACACTGTAGGCCAGAGGTAAGCTCAACAACCGCCGCCACCAGGAGGGGGGAAGAGTAAACCCTAGGACCAGGAGCAACTTTGGTTAAAAAGGAAGGGACAGGTGTCCTGTGGGAGGTAGGATATGGTGGAGGTGGTGGTGGTTGTGGAGGCTGTGGTGGTGGTGGACAGCACATGGGCTGCAAAGGACAACACCACAGCTGCAGGAAAAAATCGTCTAAGCCCTCAGCACCACCCATTCCAAGCCCATCCAACTCCAGCTCATACTCTTTAACAAGCTTGATTTTCTTCTTCCTCTGTCCACAAGGAACCAAACCTGCAAGTTCCCGCCATTGCTTCCCTTGCGACCCTACTGGGATCCTCGATTCCGAACCGAACACAGAACATTGCAGAGCAGAGATGCTTGTACCTAGAGATCTAGCAGTCCAACTGCAGCCCCCATTTCCTTCCTCGAGAATCTCGGTACCATCTGAACCGTAGCACGCTGTTTGAGCAGTGGACTTCTCAGAACCTGTACCAGCCTCGACATGGGGGATGAAGCTCTGCGAGGCCTCCCTCTCTTGCAGGAGCTGCTCCGAGGATCCAATAGTATCTTCTTCAACGACCCCAACTTCCGCCTCGCTCGCAGGAGCGAGTTCAGAGCGCTGAGCCGACGAGGATTCTGACCCAAAACAGATCGGCAACAACCCAATGCATAGGCGGAAGCCTGTAGCATCCCAGTTGTCTAACCCCTGTAATGCTACATGTCATAATAATAAAATGGGCCACTTCCAACATATAATTGTTGCATCATCATCATATCATGCTCATGTCATCATGTCCCCTTGCATTTGAGCATCATATAAAACCTTTTTCTTGTTTGCTTCTTATCTCATGTGCATGATTAATTGTAGTTGCCTCTTGATATTGTATTTGGTTCTTACTAAATTGTTAAATGCCCAAGTTGAGTTGGGGGCATCTCTCTTTTGCCTCCACCACCTTTTCTTTCACCACCTTATAATTCCACCATCCAATAATATGGGCTTGGCCTTTTATTGAGTTATCTCTAGCCCATGTTGTTGGTTGGATCCACCCATAATCTATTGCTTGGCCTTTGCCCACTTTTTGGGAATGCAAGGATTAAAAGCCACATGAAATAATGTTGTTTTCACAATATGACCATTGGGCTTTAATTGTGTTGCATGGGCCATGCAAGTGTCACCTAGTCTAGTTTCTGGTTTTATTTAAATACTAGTTGGAGTTTCTTCCTTGGTTTAAAACATGTGTTGGCTTGTAGTTTGTTCTCCTCATCTTCTCTCCCTCTTCATCCCTTAGTTAAACCCTACCCCATGTCCCATGCACACTTGTGCTACTGTGGCATGCACCCCTCTAAATTCCCCCCTCTCTTTGGATCTTGCTTGATCCTTTGTTGGATCATGCATGGGCCATTAAAACCACCCCATCACCATATGACCATCTCCCCTCCTCTTCCTCTTTTCTTGTATCTCTTGCTAGAGCTAGTGGAAGCTTGTATGATCAAGTTTAGAACCATCTCCACCCCTTCCACCCCATCTACCCTAATCCTCCCTTACTCTAACCCTAAGCTCAAGCACTACCCCAAGCTAGCTAATCTATGCAAAACCTAGTACTCCCTCTTTTCCTTTCTACCCTAAAACTAAAACCCTATTTTACAACTATCCTAAAACTAAACCCTATCTTACATCTATCCTAAAATAATCTCTAACTTACACCTCCCTTTAACAAAACCCAAAACCTACTCCTCCAAACCATCTAACCTTTTCTCTAATCAAAACCTAATCTACATCTACCTAAGCAAAACCTAGACTACCTTCACCCTCTACACAAAACCTAGCTACCATTACCCTCTCCCTCCTCTCTAGTTATCTACCTTGAGCCCTCCTTCCTCCTAGCTGTCCCCAGCTCGCCTCCCCTCTCCCTACACCCTAACCCGACCAGGGACCCCCTAGCTATCAAACCCTAGCACCCATGCCTCTCTCACCTAACCTAACTCCAACCCTTAGCTACCCGAGGCTACCACCTTTCCCTCTCTTGCTCTCTCACTCTACGCCCTAGGGGCCCCAACCAACCCGACCACTGCCCTACCCCACCTGCAGCCTCCCTGCCCTGTTTCTCTTCTCCCTCGCTCACGTGCCCTGCCCCTTTTGCTCCTCGCGTGGCCAGCTAAAGCCGCAGCAGCACGGCCGTACCCCCCTCTCCCACGCCACCTCCTCTCCTCCTCTCGTTCTTATCTGGAACTCAACGCCCCAGCCTCCCCAGATCCCCTCTTCTTCCTTTCCTCCTTCCCCTTCCCCAGAGCAACCATGCCCCGACCCTCTAAACCCTAGCAACGGCGCCCCAGCACCCCCCTTCGCTCCAGAGTTTTCCGTGGCGCGCCAGCAGGACCAGGAGCTCCCCCTGCTTCCACCGCTTCGCCGTGAAGCGCCAGGATCCGCTGTGCCTCGCCGGAGGAACCCCGCCGCCGCCGTGCCCGCGAGTACCAGGACGCCCTCGCCGCCAGCCCCCTCGACGATCACCGGCCTCCCTGCCCGAGCCAGGCCACCAGCGAGCCCCGGGTAAGCCACTCGTTCCCCCAGACATGAACCCCGACCCCCTAGTTCACCGTAGCGCCGCCGGCCATCGTCGAGCACCACCGTGCGTCTTGTGCCGTCGCGGTACCGCCGCCGTCTTGCGACGCGCGTACTGCAGACCGTTGATCCGCCTCTGTTCCTCGTCGTTTTCCGGCCAGAGCAGACCTCCCCCGTAGACGCGCCCTAAACGAAACCTGTAGCCGTTACATCCCTCTGCAACTCTCTCTTTTGCGTCGTGGCGAGATAACCAGTGTGCAGCTCGCCATCGTCGTCGAAAGATCCGGCCATCTAGCTGTTTCTCGCGCTGTCAGATGCAGTTCGTCAGTCAGACCACCCCGACGTTTTTCTGCTTTAGTCCCTCCACTTTCAACGCCTCAACCCGCAGTCCCCTTGGCCCTCTGTCAGCGCCCGTGGCCTTTTTACAAAAAGGCTCCTGGGCTTCCTGGAGCTCAACCCGCGGTCCTGCCCCCTCCTATCCGCTGACATGTGGCCCAGGTGTGCCTGACCCCACCTGTCAGTGGCCAGAGCTAGCCTGACCCGGTGTAAAACGTTTGACTGCGTCTGTTTGGCTTATTTAAATCTTTTCTGAATATCTAAAATTCAAATAAATTTCAGATTTGAATAACTTTGCAATGGTAAATCCAAATTAGACAAATAATATATGTTTTGATATCAGAAAAATGAGGGGAATTCAAATATGCCATCTAATTTGTAATTTGCACAAGTAAAATTCCAAGTTCTTGTTAATTTCATCAAATGCCACTGGTTTTGCAATAATTCATAACTTTGGTTTTATAATTCCAAATCAAGCAAATGAGTAGTCTAAATTGATCAGCTCGACGAGACCTTTCTGTTTATGCTATCCATAACTTCAATTGCAGCATGCATCATATAAATATCTTGCGAACAACAATTGTTATGACAACAAAATATGACTAAAACCCACTTAATGGTTATTTGTCTTGTCCACCACACCTCACCCTTGCCATGCTACCTTACTTGCCATGTAAATTGTGCATCATTCATCATGGCATGATTGTTTGCTTGACGCATCTTATTCATATGCTTGTGCTCTATATTTATGTTGGCCTTGTTTGTTTGGTTTTTCTCGGGTAGACACTGAGCAGGGGTTGTATCAAGAGAACCAGGAGCACCACCCAGAACCGTCCTTGGCTTCAACAGAGATACCAGGCAAGCACTACCACATGCTTGCATACATACAGTACCTATTGCCTCTATCTTATTCTTGCACCATTGAGTCGCGATTGCATTAAATTGAATCCCAAGTATGCATAGCCTTTACTTTTAAACCCCACCAAGCTTGTCTCCTCCATCCCATGAGCCACTACTATAGGAGTTGTTTGAGCCATGCGAGTCGTAGAACAGCATGTGTAGGGTTTGTGAGAGTCTGTTGAATAATGAGGTACCTAAACAACTTAACCTGAGTAGTTCTGGGATAACTAAAGAAAGTGGCACCGGTGAGCAACATCTGCTATTTGGTTTTTCCTGCTCACTTGTGTCCCGTAAGACCCCGAGTACTTGATTCCTGTTCCTTGATTTATCGCGCTATCCACATCCGGAGGTATATGACCCCCCCGGACCCCCCACCAGAGCTTGATTCCGTCTTATTTCTTGGGGCCACAAACTAGTTTGAGGTTTTATTTACGATCCTGTACTTATGCCATGATTATTGCTTTATTTACGTTAGATGCGAGTGCACCTTTGTCATTGTTTAGGATCGGGACACGATTCCGCGGTGTCGACAAGCCCCGTTTGGGGTTCCCAGTCGTTCACAGCCGTATTACCCAGCACCTTGAGGCCGTCTCGGAGCTTGCTTACTCCGTTGCGGATTCTACTTAAGGGGTGGCCCCCTGAAATATTTCTGAATCTTGTGATTGTTCAGTCGTGAAAGCCTCGTTGGGTTTTGATTTGGTTTTTCCGAGGTTGATCGAGTGTGTGTTGCTATTGGTGCACCCCGGCCGGGTAAAACTTTCTGAAAGCCGTGTCCGCGGATATGGACGACTTGGAGCACAGTTTCTCGATCATAGACAAGCAAAACTAAAGTACCGCCTTAATTTGACTAAGTAACTTGACTAGTAAATAGAGCAATACTCATGGAATGGTTAATAAAATTGCCAACGGATGGGGGTTGTTCGTCCGCTTCCTTGTTGGTAAGCAGGGAGGAGGATGGATCGGATGAGATTACCATTATAACTGTTGTAATTAAATTCACGGACATCCGTTTATCATTGGTTAGGCGGATGGTTAGCGTTTATCTGCAGAATTGCTAGGGTTTATATTTTGCTGCAATTGCGTCACCCAGGTTGTGTCCCCTTTAGAGGCATTAAGACTTGCTGAGTACCCTTAGGGTCTCACACGATAAATTCTTGATTCAGATGAACAGGTACCTTCTCAGGACGGATACTGGGTGGAAGAAGCCGATGATGTGGGCAACGATCGTATGGTGTAGAGATTCCGGAGCGGGATCCGTGAGACCTGTAGTTGGGATGTGCTTATTTCTATGGCATCTTATGCCGATTTGCTTCTTATCCGTACTCGGATTACATTGCTTTTCCGCATGATACTCTGATGTGTGTTGTATGAGGAGTTATCCTAAAATATAGATCTATCTAGGTCATTTGAATCTTGCCGTATGGCGTTGCTATATATTTCATTTCTTTCTAGATGGGATGGCTGTGATGTACTCTTGTATGGTGGCTTGCGTACATACCCACTTGTGTACGTAGTTGATCCTTCGCCGACTCACGCCGTCTGAGGTCCCGTTGAGAGGTTAGCGGTTGGGACGTCTGAAAGGACTACCAGTGAGTGGCTTTTGGGGCCCCACCGTACTATTTCAACCGCTATCTCTCATCCAGGCTTGTATCTAGGAGCGTAGTTCACCGAGGTAGTTACAATTGGTATCAGAGCCATCCCGACCTTGAGGTTTCATAAACGTCGTTGTCGATCTAGCAAATATTTTAGTAGTTATGTATATAGGGAAAAACAAAACGCGAGAGTAGGACTGCTTCATTTTTCTTCTTACCCTCCCACCCACCCTTTTCTGGTAAGGAAGTGCAACGTTTTCAATCCTCTTCTCAAAGTTCAAACTAGGATTCACGTGTTCTGGGTTTCCGTAGTACCATAGGTTGTGTGTGTGTGTGTGTGTGTAATCCCTTGTCTATCTGTTGCATCCAAGTTGTTATCTTATCTGCCTTTGGTTATCAACTGTTGGTACATTCCATACCGACAGGCTTGTGTAAACCGACGCAATCTATCTTCCTTTTGTTTCCGACGCTACCTTGTTGGGGTGTTCGTTTCCGTAGTTATCAATCTTTAGGTTTCGTCGTGAGAAGAAGGGGTTAGGATATGTGTTCCACTTGTTCATGTGCGGAGTAATGATTTGAGTGCGGGATGGAGTCGCGACCATACCACTACTTGTATCATTTGCTTTTGTATATTGGATCGGTAGAGTCACTAATCTTGATTCGTTAAGTAATTTTGCGCATCTATTGGTATTTTAATGCCGAAATTTGTGGAAATTTTTTTTCTTTGATATGTTTGTGTACCACACTCCTTTTCAGTCGTGTGCGATATGCTTAATATCTTTTAGGTGCTATGAACTTTGTTGATATTTTAATATCATCTCGAATTGTATCCTTTAATCTTGGTTAATTCCATCTTGGTACTATTTTGGATTATTATCATTCTCCATTATAGTCTTGACTTGAGTTTTATATCAATGAGGATGGCTCCCCACGCCGGATGAGGAGGACATTCCTCGAGGCTGGGCTCAAGACTTTCAAGCATAGCTAATGCTTTGGCGACCATGCAAGAGAACCAATTGCGCTTTGAGGAGGCGTCCAAGGAAGCAGTTCACTCCACTTCCTCCACCTCCCAAGCGTGGTGACATCAAGAGCTTCCTCAAGTTCAACCCTCGCCAGATTCGATGTGTCGTGAGCCTCTTGATGCGGATGATTGGCTGCGAGATCTCAAGGTTGCTCGAGGCTGATGTTCGAGCAGGAGTGGGTCAAGTGTGCTACCCACCTTCTCAAGGGAGATGCGGCTCTATGGTGGGAAAACTACTTGAAGGCAAGTTGCACTGGGTTCCAGCCTACTTGGGAGAGGTTCACTGCAGCTTTCAAAGAACAGTTTCTCTCAGAGATTGTGATGGAAAAGATGAAGGATGCTTTCCTCAACCTGAAGCAGGGGAATGATAACGTCAACACCTACATCAACAACTTCATGAACTTGTCTCGCTATGGTGGTGATGAGGTATCTGATGACAAAAAGAAGCAGAAAAGGTTCAGGCAAGGGCTCAATGCGTCGATCAAGTATGCAATCACGCATGCAAGACCGGCAACCTTCCTGGAACTGCAGCATATGGCACTACAAGAGGAGGCTAGTAGGCAGATGTTCGAGGAGTCAAAGAAACACAGCAGGGATGCATCAAGCTCGGCAGCAATGGCAGCTCCTTCTAAGCGGCGTGTCTGGGTTCCTAACACCCCACCGTCGCTCCCGGCTCCACCAAGACCTGCGAGCTTCACGTCAAGGCCACCAAACTTCACCACTGCGGCTCCGGGGCTACAACAACCCCACCTGGGCGCTGGCGGAGTCCACAGCTACTGCTCACGTCCTCACGGTGCTTGTTACACATGTGGAGATCATGGACATCCAGCTGGAACTGCCCAATGAAGAACAAAGCTCTCCTCAACCCCGCCAAGATCTGCAACAAGCTCTCCTCGGTTCGTGCACCACCGCCTCGGGCTCTCAACATCAACACTAAGCCGGGTCTCCGGTTGTTCGAGCTAAGCTGCGTCAATGCCTCTCAAGTGAGCTCGCACTTTGGAGTTGTCATGGGTATGCTTTCATTAACTCGGTCCACCTGCGAGTTCTCTTTGATTCTGGTGCATCGCATTCATTTGTGTCTCACAAGTTTGCAAATGAGAATGAGTTAGTCATGGTCCCTCTCCAAAAGCGGTTAATGGTTCTTTCGCCTGGAGCAAATATGGTGACATCTAAGATCAGTCATGGCAATCAAGTCGAGATTGGTGGTTCTTCATTCATGGCTTCTTTAATTCTTCTGGGCAACTCTGACATTGATGTCATTCTGGGCATGGATTGGTTGACAGCAAATGCAGCTGTGATTGATTGTGCTGAACGCTCAGTGTCTCTGAAGATTCCTGAAGGCCACATAGTCTTTTCTCCAAGTCTGACTCCTGATGTCCAGCTCTATTCCTTGGCTGCTCTGAATAATGATGCTATGGAAGCTATTCAGAAAGTACCAGTGGTCTGTGAGTTCCCGGATGTCTTTCCTGAAGAGTTGCCAGGTATGCCTCCGGATCGCGAGGTTGAGTTCGTGATTGAGCTTGAACCTGGAACGGCTCCTATCTCCAAGAGGCCATATAAAATGGGTCCTTCTGAGTTGGCGGAACTCAAACGACAACTTGATGAACAAGAGAAATTGGGTTTCATTCAACCTGACACTTCTTCTTGGGGTAGCCCAACAATCTTTGTGAAGAAGCGTGACAGAACCGATAGGCTATGTGTTGATTATCGGGCTCTCAATGCTAAAACCATCAAGAACAAATATCCTCTCCCTCGGATAAATGATCTATTTGATCAGCTGGCAGGAGCTGTGGTGTTCTCTAAGCTGGACTTGAGAAGTGGTTATCACCAAATCAAAATTCGCAAAGAGGATGTGCCCAAAACAGCTTTCACCACTCGCTATGGCCTGTATGAGTACACGGTCATGTCTTTCGGTCTCACCAACGCACCTGCTACCTTCTCGAGGCTGATGAACTCCGTTTTCGTGGAGTACCTCGACAAGTTTGTGGTGGTATATCTGGATGACATTCTGGTCTATTCCAAGTCCAAGGAGGAGCATGAAGAGCACCTGCGGTGTGTCCTGAACAAGCTTCGTGAGAACCGCTTGTATGCAAAGTTCTCAAAGTGTGAGTTACGGTTGCTGAGTAACATATCTGGGCCATGTCATCTACCAAGGGCATTGCGATCAACCCGGAAACCGTGAAGACAATAGTTGAATGGCTTCCTCCTGCTAATGTCAAGGAAGTGCGGAGTTTCCTCGGCTAGCTATTGTCGCTGTTTTGTGCGAACTTCTCGAAGATAGCAAAACCTCTTACCGATCTCCTCAAGAAAGGCAAGAAGTACTGTGGACTCACCTTGCCAAGAAAGTTTTGAGACACTCAAAGCGAAGCTCACTTCCACCAGTCTTGGTTCCTCCGGATACATCTAAGCCTTTCCGGATCTTCTGCGATGCCTCTTTGCAAGGATTGGGTGCGGTCCTTATGCAAGAGAGACAGGTGGTTGCTTATGCCTCTCGTCAGTTGAAGACGCATGAGGTCAACTATCCCACACATGACCTTGAGCTAGCAGCAGTGGTCTTTGCCTTGAAGCTGTGGAGGCACTACTTGCTTGGGAACCGTTGTGAGATCTTCTCGGACCACAAGAGTTTGAAGTATATCTTCACTCAGCCTGATCTCAATCTTCGGCAAAGGAGATGGATTGAAGCCATCAATGACTTTGATGTGACCATCAACTACACCCCAGGCAAAGCAAACGTCATGGCAGATGCGCTTAGTCGTAAAGCTTATGTCAACAACCTCATGGTGGAAGAGCAGCAGCCTCTCTTGTGCGAGGAATTCCGTCAGCTCAACCTGGAGATTGTGGAACAAGGGCATCTTCTGAACCTTCTGGCTACTCCTCTCTTGGAAGAACAAATTCGTTCTCGTCAGCTTGGTGATCCGCACACCAGAAAGCTCATCTCCAAGCTTGGCACTCCGAAGTATGAATCCTTCCATGTTGATGATCAGGGCACGCTCTTCTTTGATCACCGGATGTTTGTTCCAAACTACCCAGGCTTGAGAGACCAAGTTCTCAAGGAGGCACATGATTCGGTTCTTTCTATCCATCCTGGCAGCACAAAGATGTACATGGACTTGAAAACACAATACTGGTGGCCTGGGTTGAAACGGTATTGTGCCAAGTATGTCTCAGAATGTGATGTTCTGCAGAGTCAAGGCATTCATCGAAACCATTTGGTCTTCTACAGCCATTGAAACCTCCGGAATGGAAGTGGGAGAAAGTTGAGATGGATTTCATCACGGGTTTCCTAGGTCGCGGAAGGGCAACAATGCAATCTTTGTTGTCATCGAGGCTTTCTAAAGTGGCACACTTCTTCCCGATCAAAGAAACAATTTACGGACTTGATTGGTGAGCTCTATATCAACAGGATTGTCTCTTTGTATGGGGTTCCACTTGAAATCAGTTCAGACCGTGGGAGCATCTTCACCTCAAAGTTCTGGGAGAGTTTCCAAGAAGCTTTGGGAACGAAGTTGAACTTCAGCACTGCTTACCACCCTCAGTCTCAAGGACAAGTGGAGAGGATCAATCAGATTCTGGAGGATATGCTTAGAGCTTGCGTCATCTCTTTTGGCATGAAGTGGGAGGAATGTCTTCCATATGCTGAATTCTCCTACAACAACAGCTTCCAAAAGAGTCTGAAGATGGCACCATTCGAGGCTCTCTATGGTCGCAAGTGCAGAACACCGATTGGTTGGTCAGGTGCAGGAGAAAGAATCTGGTTTGGCCCTGACATTGTGACTCAGGCAGAGGAGAAGGTGCATATCATTCTGGAGAACCTGAAGATTGCTCAAAGTCGTCAGAAGAGCAACTATGACAGGAAGCACACAGATATGGTATATGCCCCTGGTGACCTCGTCTACCTTCGTGTCACTCCCATGAGAGGAACACACCGCTTCGGTATCAAAGGAAAGTTGGCTCCTAGATACATCGGTCCTTTCAAGATACGTGGTAGAAGAGGAGAAGTTGCTTATGCACTAGAGCTTCCGGAAAAACTCAAAGTCCATGATGTTTTCCACATCTCTCAGCTCAAGAAGTGCTTCAAAGACCCCGGCAAGACCGTGGATCATGAGCTAATCGACCTCCAAGAAGATCTCTTATCGGGAACACCCACCAAAATCCTTGAGACCCAGAGCGTGGGACTCGCAACAAGTCCATCAAGTTTTGCAAGGTGCAGTGGTCACACCATTCTGTTGATGAAGCAACATGGGAGCGTGAAGATGAACTCCGTGCCAACCATCCTTCTCTCTTTGTATCTTCTTCTTCCTAGAATCTCGGGGCGAGATTCCTGTTTAGTGGGGGAGAGTTGTAGCATCCCAGTTGTCTAACCCCTGTAATGCTACATGTCATAATAATAAAATGGGCCACTTCCAACATATAATTGTTGCATCATCATCATATCATGCTCATGTCATCATGTCCCCTTGCATTTGAGCATCATATAAAACCTTTTTCTTGTTTGCTTCTTATCTCATGTGCATGATTAATTGTAGTTGCCTCTTGATATTGTATTTGGTTCTTACTAAATTGTTAAATGCCCAAGTTGAGTTGGGGCATCTCTTTTGCCTCCACCACCTTTTCTTTCACCACCTTATAATTCCACCATCCAATAATATGGGCTTGGCCTTTTATTGAGTTATCTCTAGCCCATGTTGTTGGTTGGATCCACCCATAATCTATTGCTTGGCCTTTGCCCACTTTTTGGGAATGCAAGGATTAAAAGCCACATGAAATAATGTTGTTTTCACAATATGACCATTGGGCTTTAATTGTGTTGCATGGGCCATGCAAGTGTCACCTAGTCTAGTTTCTGGTTTTATTTAAATACTAGTTGGAGTTTCTTCCTTGGTTTAAAACATGTGTTGGCTTGTAGTTTGTTCTCCTCATCTTCTCTCCCTCTTCATCCCTTAGTTAAACCCTACCCCATGTCCCATGCACACTTGTGCTACTGTGGCATGCACCCCTCTAAATTCCCCCCTCTCTTTGGATCTTGCTTGATCCTTTGTTGGATCATGCATGGGCCATTAAAACCACCCCATCACCATATGACCATCTCCCCTCCTCTTCCTCTTTTCTTGTATCTCTTGCTAGAGCTAGTGGAAGCTTGTATGATCAAGTTTAGAACCATCTCCACCCCTTCCACCCCATCTACCCTAATCCTCCCTTACTCTAACCCTAAGCTCAAGCACTACCCCAAGCTAGCTAATCTATGCAAAACCTAGTACTCCCTCTTTTCCCTTTCTACCCTAAAACTAAAACCCTATTTTACAACTATCCTAAAACTAAACCCTATCTTACATCTATCCTAAAATAATCTCTAACTTACACCTCCCTTTAACAAAACCCAAAACCTACTCCTCCAAACCATCTAACCTTTTCTCTAATCAAAACCTAATCTACATCTACCTAAGCAAAAACCTAGACTACCTTCACCCTCTACACAAAACCTAGCTACCATTACCCTCTCCCCTCCTCTCTAGTTATCTACCTTGAGCCCTCCTTCCTCCTAGCTGTCCCCAGCTCGCCCCTCCCCTCTCCCTACCTGCCCTAACCCGACCAGGGACCCCCCCCCTAGCTATCAAACCCTAGCCGACCCATGCCTCCTCTCTCACCTAACCTAACTCCAACCCTTAGCTACCCGAGGCTACCACCTTTCCCTCTCTTGCTCTCTCACTCTCTGCCCTAGGGGCCCCAGCCCGAACCAACCCGACCCTGGCCTGCCCTACCCCACCTGCAGCCTCCCTGCCCTGTTTCTCTTCTCCCTCGCTCACGTGCCCTGCCCCTTTTGCTCCTCGCGTGGCCAGCTAAAGCCGCAGCAGCACGGCCGTACCCCCCTCTCCCACGCCACCTCCTCTCCTCCTCTCGTTCTTATCTGGAACTCAACGCCCCAGCCTCCCCAGATCCCCTCTTCTTCCTTTCCTCCTTCCCCTTCCCCAGAGCAACCATGCCCCGACCCTCTAAACCCTAGCAACGCGCCCAGACCCCCTTCGCTCCAGTTTTCCGTGGCCAGACCAGAGCTCCCTGCCCACCGCCGTGAAGCGCCAGATCCATGCCTGCCCGGAGGAACCCCCGCCGCGTGCCCGAGTACCGGGCCCGCCCGCCACCCCCTCGGCGATCACCGGCCTCCTGCCGAGCGAGCCACCCGAGCCGGGTAAGCCACTCGTTCCCCAGACATGAACCCCGACCCCTAGTTCACCGTGGCGCCATCGCCGAGCACCTGCGTGCGTCTTGTGCCGTCGCAGACACGCCGCCGTCTTGACAACGTGCTGCAGACCGTTGATCCGCCTCTGTTCCTCGTCGTTTTCCGGCCAGAGCAGACCTCCCCCGTAGACGCGCCCTAAACGAAACCTGTAGCCGTTACATCCCTCTGCAACTCTCTCTTTTGCGTCGTGGCGAGATAACGGTGTCGGCTTCGCCATCGTCGTCGAAAGATCCGGCCATCTAGCTGTTTCTCGCGCTGTCAGATGCAGTTCGTCAGTCAGACCACCCCGACGTTTTTCTGCTTTAGTCCCTCCACTTTCAACGCCTCAACCCGCAGTCCCCTTGGCCTTCGTCACTGTGGCCTTTTTACAAAAGGCTCTGGCTTCTGAGCTCAACCAGGTCCTGCCCCTCTATCCGTGACATGTGGCCCAGGTGTGCCTGACCCCACCTGTCAGTGGCCAGAGCTAGCCTGACCCGGTGTAAAACGTTTGACTGCGTCTGTTTGGCTTATTTAAATCTTTTCTGAATATTTAAAATTCAAATAAATTTCAGATTTGAATAACTTTGCAATGGTAAATCCAAATTAGACAAATAATATATGTTTTGATATCAGAAAAATGAGGGGAATTCAAATATGCCATCTAATTTGTAATTTGCACAAGTAAAATTCCAAGTTCTTGTTAATTTCATCAAATGCCACTGGTTTTGCAATAATTCATAACTTTGGTTTTATAATTCCAAATCAAGCAAATGAGTAGTCTAAATTGATCAGCTCGACGAGACCTTTCTGTTTATGCTATCCATAACTTCAATTGCAGCATGCATCATATAAATATCTTGCGAACAACAATTGTTATGACAACAAAATATGACTAAAACCCACTTAATGGTTATTTGTCTTGTCCACCACACCTCACCCTTGCCATGCTACCTTACTTGCCATGTAAATTGTGCATCATTCATCATGGCATGATTGTTTGCTTGACGCATCTTATTCATATGCTTGTGCTCTATATTTATGTTGGCCTTGTTTGTTTGGTTTTTCTCGGGTAGACACTGAGCAGGGGTTGTATCAAGAGAACCAGGAGCACCACCCAGAACCGTCCTTGGCTTCAACAGAGATACCAGGCAAGCACTACCACATGCTTGCATACATCTGATACCTATTGCCTCTATCTTATTCTTGCACCATTGAGTCGCGATTGCATTAAATTGAATCCCAAGTATGCATAGCCTTTACTTTTAAACCCACCAAGCTTGTCTCCTCCATCCCATGAGCCACTACTATAGGAGTTGTTTGAGCCATGCGAGTCGTAGAACACATGTGTAGGGTTTGTGAGTCTGTTGAATAATGAGGTACCTAAACAACTTAACGAGTAGTTGGGATAACTAAAGAAAGTGGCACCGGTGAGCAACATCGCTATTTGGTTTTTCCTGCTCACTTGTGTCCCGTAAGACCGAGTACTTGATTCCTGTTCCTTGATTTATCGCGCTATCCACATCCGGAGGTATATGGGACCCCACGGACGAGCTTGATTCCGTCTTATTTCTTGGGGCCACAAACTAGTTTGAGGTTTTATTTACGATCTGTCGTATGCCATGATTCTTTGCTTTATTTACGTTTGTGCGGTCTTGCACCTTTGTCTTGTTAGGATCGGGACACGATTCCGCGGTGTCGACAAGCCCGTTTGGGGTTCCCGATCGTTCACGGCCAGTACACCAAGACCTTGAGGCGTCTCGAGCTTGCTTACTCTATGGATTCTACTTAAGGGTGGCCCCTGAAATATTTCTGAATCTTGTGATTGTTCGATCGTGAAAGCCTCGTTGGGTTTTGATTTGGTTTTCCGATGTTGATCGAGTGTGTGTTGCTATTGGTGCACCCCGGCCGGGTAAAACTTTCTGAAAGCCGTGTCCGCGGATATGGACGACTTGGAGCACAGTTTCTCGATCATAGACAAGCAAAACTAAAGTACCGCCTTAATTTGACTAAGTAACTTGACTAGTAAATAGAGCAATACTCATGGAATGGTTAATAAAATTGCCAACGGATGGGGGTTGTTCGTCCGCTTCCTTGTTGGTAAGCAGGGAGGAGGATGGATCGGATGAGATTACCATTATAACTGTTGTAATTAAATTCACGGACATCCGTTTATCATTGGTTAGGCGGATGGTTAGCGTTTATCTGCAGAATTGCTAGGGTTTATATTTTGCTGCAATTGCGTCACCCAGGTTGTGTCCCCTTTAGAGGCATTAAGACTTGCTGAGTACCCTTAGGGTCTCACGATAAATTCTTGATTCGAGATGAGCGGTACCTTCTCGGGACGGATCTTGGGTGGAAGAAGCCGATGATGTGGCAACGATCGTATGGTGTAGAGATTCCAGAACGGGATCCGTGAGACCGTAGTTGGGATGTGCTTATTTCTATGGCATCTTATGCCGATTTGCTTCTTATCCGTACTCGGATTACATTTTGCCGCTTCGCATGATACTACGATGTGTGTTGTATGAGGAGTTATCCTAAAATATAGATCTATCTAGGTCATTTGAATCTTGCCGTATGGCGTTGCTATATATTTCATTTCTTTCTAGATGGGATGGCTGTGATGTACTCTTGTATGGTGGCTTGCGTACATACCCACTTGTGTACGTATTTGATCCTTCGCCGACTCACGCCCGTACAGGTCCCGTTGAGAGGTTAGCGGTTGGGACGTCTGAAAGGACTACCGGTGAGTGGCTTTTGGGGCCCCACCGTACTATTTCAACCGCTATCTCTCATCCAGGCTTGTATCTAGGAGCGTAGTTCACCGAGGTAGTTACAAAGCCTTCGTTAGGCCGACAGGGAGAGAGGGCCTTACAGAGCGAACCTTCCTCAAACCGCAAATCATGTCGATGTGGAGGATGCGGCCGGTTGCTCCAGAGCTGATCTTCTTCTCCGATGTCGCCCGAGCCAGCACCCTGCCTTGATCCTTCTCCTCCCTTCTCCAATTTCCTCTCATCATCGCTTGACAGCATCAGACGACCGGGAAATCCGGAACGAGAAGCAAATCTCAGTAGAGGAGGAGGAGTCGGCGATGTCTGAACCTTGAGCGAGTGAGAGAAAGGTGGAGTAGGTGGGGGAGAAGCCCGGCGACGCGTGGCTACCTGCGCTATTCCCGGGCCAGCCATGGGAGGAGATCGAGGCATCTCCGCCATGAACAGGGGCGTAGCTCCGGTGCGTGGCGCACACGGAATGAACGTGTCGAGCCATTAGTCCCTCCAAAAATTACAACTCGTAAATAAATAAAGTTGAGGCCGGAATCGTCCCAAAGTCGAAAAAGAAACGTCACGCCCCGTCGCACTCGCATGGTGGCGTCGGCCTCGATTTCATCCCGGCGATCTAGCCTGCTCGCTGGTCACGTGCACTACTAGGTTTTTTTTTAGAACTTTGCGCTACTACTGTTTTGGGCGAAGTCTTATAATCTTCGAAGTGCATTAATTTTGCAGTGTTTTATACAGAGTTTATATCTGTTAATTATATCAGCTCGATCAGGCCATTGGCAGATCGGAATGACTTTTCTCGTCGGCCTTCCACTGCTGCATCTTGATGTCCATGTCGACATCGATCGTCTCCGTCGACTCCACCCTGTACCTGTACCTACGGGCGAGCACGGTGAACACCACGCAGTTGACGGCGGCGAGCACGGTGAGGAACGCGTAGTAGTAGTCAAGATGGGAGGCGTTGAGGTTGTTGGTCACCCATGGGTTCCCCCTCTCCCGCGTCACCCGCGACACCAGTGACAGGAGGAAGCTGCTGAAGATGTTGCCGACGCCGTACGCCGTGAGCGACAGCGCCGTGCCGAGGCTCTTCATGCTCTCCGGCGCCTGGTCGTAGAAGAACTCGATCTTGCCCGCAACCAGGAACGCGTCCGCCAGGCCCATCAGCACGTACTGCGGCAGCAGCACGAAGATGGTCAGCGGCAGCGGCACTTTGGTCTCGACCAGCCCGTGGCTCCGCACAAAGGTCAGCCGCCGGCTCTCGATCACCGATGCCGTCGCCATCGTCAGCACCTGGATCGCCAGCCCAATGCCCATCCTCGTCAGGAGGGTGATCCCCCTTGGGTTCCCGGTGAACCTCCGCGCGGCCCTGACGAAGACCAGGTCGTAGATAGGGATGGCGACGAGCATGGTGAGCGTCACGAACGCGCCAAGGCTGGCCGGCGGGATCTGGAAGCTGCTCGGGCCCATGTGCCGGTCCATGGTCGTGCCCTGCTTCACGAACAGGGTGTTCGTCTGCGCGATCAGCGTGCACGGCACGAACATCGTCGCCAGGATCGGGAGCACCTTCACGATCTGCTTCGTCTCCTCCACCTGAGTCACCGTGCACAGGCTCCACGTCGCCGCCGACGACGACTCGTCCTTCACGGCGGCCTTGTTGAGGAACCGCATCGTGTCGGTGGAGTCCATCCGGAACTTGCGCCTCCTGGTGTACGCCTCCAGCTCCAGCTCGTGCAGCTCCTTGGCGTCGGCCGGCACCGGGACGCGCCACTTGCGGAGTGCGGCGCCCACGACCTTGCCCATGCGCGTGAACGCACTGCCCTGCGGTACCTTGTGGCGGTACACGGGCGTGCCGGCGAGGAAGATGACGATGGAAGCGATCAGGCCCAGTGTGGGGATGCCGTAGCCCACGGACCAGCTGACATTGTCCTGGAGGTAGACGAGGACCGTGGAGGAGAAGAGGATGCCCACGAAGATGGTGAACATCCACCAGTTGAAGAAGGACAGCTTGTGGGACTTCTCGCGGGGGTCGAAGTCGTCGAACTGGTCTGCGCCGATCGTGGAGATGTTGGGCTTCGTGCCGCCGTTACCGAAGGCGATGATGTACAGGCCGCCGAAGTAGACGCCCACCTGCAGCGCCGACGCCGGCGGGCAGACCTTGCCCTCGCACCCGGGCGGCTTCAGCGCTTCCACAGTCACTGACAGCGTCAGCAGCAGCATCCCCTGCATCAACGACATCCACGTCATGTTTTTGGCAACTACTCATTTTTATTTTCTACTCCTTCCGTTTTAGAAGATAAAATGTTAGCTTTATGAAATAAATGTATTTTAATGTCTTTTATTCTCTAGGTTCACTCGGAATCTACACACTAAAAAACATATAAATATATTTGGTTCACAAAGCTAAAACTTCTTATATTTCAACGCATCAACATCATTTTCTATTTTGTAATGTACTAGTATAAAAACATATGTGTCGGTAATGTTTGAGAAACAATTAGTGCACGGGTCCTAAAAATGATATTGTACCATGTCACTGTATTTAAGTGTTTCGACCTTGTTTCACAAAAAAAAGGAGCATCTTTCCCATGATTGTAATGTCGAACAGGAAGTTTGTACGATTAATGCATGTGCATGTAGCCAATAGGCAAACATTCTTATCGATTTCACTCCGATAAACCAAACAAGCTCTATAGAAAAAATTCATAACAAATAAAAATTCTTCTTAATTCCTATAAAATTCTTTTGAACCAAAAAGGCTCTGGAAAGTGCATTTCGAAAATCCGGTGAACCAAAGACGCCCTAACACTTGTAGATGGATGGAGTAACTCATATTATCCATTTGTTTGTGTTTATAGATGAGGAAAAATTCAAAGCTTTCATACGGGGATCAAGCAAATGAAATAAGTAATGCAATTAAATCCAACTTTGATATGCCGTTGGTGCCCTTCTACTTCTCTCTTCGATTTTGTCCATGCAGCCATCTAGATGCGTAAGAGGATCTCCAATCACGTCACCCAAGGGCTCCCCTAGAGGGTTTAGAGGACGCAGGACAGAAAACATACCTAGTCACCTGTCCCTAAGGCTTTTTTTGTCTGGATGCCCCAAATGCTGCCCGGGGCGCCTAGCCCATCCACGTGGATAACAGTTATGTTTGGGACGCCTGACACAATTCTGCCTCGCATGAAGCCTGCCTAGCCCACCAGCCATCCACTAGCCACCTACCCCCGCTTCTATCTTTCTCTTCCTTCTTCCTTCGAGTCTCTCCTATCCCGTCCTTCTCTCCACCGGCTCGACCGCAATGTGCTCTAGCCAGAGAGGCCTAATACTGCCCTGTCCCCTGTCCCCTAGCCCCTCACGGTGCCCTACCATCGCCTACAAGACCCTGCCCAACCATCATCGAGGCCTAATGCGAGTCGTGCGTTCTACGGCCGTCGTCTATCCCCAGCGCCAATGACGCAATCTGGAGCCGGCTCTCCCCCGCATATTCCAAACAGGTCGCCTCATAGCATCGTCATCTCTCGGTCCCATGGTCCCTCCTAGTGTCCCCTGTCGTGCCCTTCGTCTTCTAGGTCGAGTGAGGAGGTGCTAGGCTGCGTCAGAGAGGGGGGAGAGGGATAGGGTCGACGGTGGCCGTGCATGCACATGGAGTGTAGCACGATGGTGGTAGGGTTGCGGGTGGTCGTCTTCCTCCTTGCCAATCTTGCCTCCCGTGACGACGACGATGTCGTGCATATTAGGGATAAATTTGGGGTGGGAGCACCTTCCTCCAAACATGGACACGCGATCCGCAGGCCCAATCATGTTCGGACACGATTTCACCGGACGTGATTTGACAATAATTGTCGGTACCATACAAAAAAGACAGATAAGATGGGTCAAACTTATGGGACATGGATCTCATACATAGACTTTTGAGGCACCCATTTCACCCATGTCTTTTGATTACGTGACATATTACGTGATTTTTTATGTTGCACACTTTTTGTTGTATTAGGTGAACATTTATTCCTATTAGAGTGCATGTGAAACACCTAGACCCTATAAATCAGAATTTAAGCCGACGTTTCTAAAGTTAAATCATCTCTAACTTAATTCTTACTATTCAAATAAGAATTAGCTAACCTGTATATTTTCGGTGTGGGTGTTGTATCTACATTGTCATTGGTTCTTCATCTATCTGGGCTTGTCTAGGCCCCACAACTTCACACTTGATAAACACAATTTATTTGAAAAATACTTGTTCATGCGTGAGATGAAACGTGTGGGTGATGTTTGTACATTTGTGTTGTACTCAGTTAAGAAAATAAGCACTCAATGTATATTTGGTAATGTGTCTTTCATAAAAAGTCTCGTAGGCCCTCGGCTGGTATCTTGAAACAATCTTTTATTACGATTATTCACGATACAACTATCGGATGGTGTGGCGGAGTTCAGATGGAAATTACTAGAGAGTGATAAATTTTCCGTTGACTCAATGTATAGAGCTCTGATTCAACCTGATATCCTGGTCGATAATAATAGTAAAATTTGGAAGATGAAAATATCGTTGAAGACGAAGATATTCACATGGTATCTCCATAAGTGAGTAATTCTTACAAAAGATAATCTTGTTAGGAGAATTTGGCATGCAAGTAGTCAATGCGTTTTTTGTCATCATGATGAGACAATCGACATTTATTATTTTATTACAAATTTGCTCGCTCTATATGGTCAGTCATCCAAGTAGCCTCTGGTTTATCTCCCCCACGTTCGGTGGCCAATGTATTTGGTTACTGGTTGCATGAGATAGATGATAAATACATGACGTTGTTTAGGGTGACAACGCTTGCCATTATTTAGTCGCTATGGTTGTGTAAAAATGACAAGAGTTTTAATAATATTGTACCTTCGTATCTGCAGGTTATCTATCGGGCTATGGTTATTCTCCAATCATGAACTATTTTCCAACGCATTTAGTTTTACGACTTGTTTGCGGAGGGATGTACGCGATTAGAGGACACGGGAGGGATATTTTCTCCCTACATGGATGGCCGTGATTTCCATAGCTCGAGGTCATTTATTATTTTATACTAATATTTGTTATGTTGGTCTTCTTACTTTGTTATCACACGGACACTAATATTTTTTAAAAAGGTACTTTATTGCATTATGGAGTATCAGATAGTGGATTTGCTATGGATAACCCTAAAGTGTTGCATAGGTGGACCTCGATGGAACGCGGTCAGTTTCACATTAACTCGACTTTTACATATGGCTCCTCCAATAATTCGGCCAAGCATATAAATTTCTCGTGAAGCATCGCACGATGGGCACGTTTACCTCAGATCAGACTGATGCGCACATGATTAAGGATGTTAGCATGGGAATGAAAGCTGATCAAGGCAGCTACTGACTATTCAAACCCAGCACTGTGCATATTCCGCTCGAGCAGAAGCAGATATGCACTCCATGACTGAGGACTCCGACACAATAGGCACACACTAGCTCTACTCCCTCCCTCCGTCCAAAGATAAATGTACTTCTAGGCTTGTTATAAGTCAAAGTTAGTAAAGTTTAACTATCTTTATAGAAAAAAATGTAGTAATTTTTATGACTCTAAATTAGTACTAGTAGATATGTTTTTAAATTTAGTTTTATAATATATGTTGCTATATTTATCTATAGACTTAATCAAATTTTATAAAATTTGACATAGTTAAAAGCTAAAATTACACTTATTTACACATGGAGGGAGTAGCTGGCTAGGTAGGTCCACTCTATAGAGCAGACAAGACGTCAAACCTCTTGCATTCAGTGCTGATGATCTGGACGTGCTGCAGGACGAAATATCTGTCTGTCTGGGTGTGGGCTGGTGTCGTCCGTATCCGACCTCTACGCCATCCCGGCCAACGGGACGGATCACCTAGTACTAGTGCTAGCTAGCTTGCTCAATCATCGATCGAGACCGGCACCGGCCAGCCCGATCGACCTCCCGCGCTCTGGTCGCATCGACACGCATTCATGGAATGGCTCGGGACAAACTATAAAAAGGTGTTGTACTCCGATCGAGGATCTTGCACCGCAACAGATCGATGTTAGCTAGTCGATCGTCCGGCCGCCTCTAGCCTTGTACGGGCGACAGATGACACTGAAACAGCTCCTCAATACACTCGAGCACTCCGCCGTACGTACACGTACGTATTTGCGTAATAAGGACAAATTAGGAAAGGGACCTGCTATGCTACTGCTATCCAAACTGCTTGGAATAATACTGATGAGTGATTGATTGGTTTATTAATGATTACCATGAAGTAGATGACGGAGCCGACGACGAAAGTCCAGTAGCGGCCGAGGTAGGCGTCGGCGACGTAGGCGCCGAGCAAGGGCGTGAGGAAGACGGTGCCGGACCAGTTGGTGACGTTGTTGGACGCCTCCACGGTGCCCTGGTGCAGCTTCTCCGTCAGGTAGATCACCAGGTTCGACGCGATCCCGTAGTACGCCATCCGCTCGAAAAGCTCGTACACTGCAGTGCAGCCACACAAGGATCATGATCCGTATTCTATGGATATCGCCTATGCACAACGGCCGGAGGCACTGGTGGACTGGTGGTGTGGTGGTGACCTACCGACGATGAAGGAGCAGGCGGTCCAGCCGCCCCTCTTTGACCGGAGCACCGGGTTGCCGCGGAGGTCCACCGACCCGTCCCGCGTGTACTCCGCACCACCGGCGCCTGAGCCCTTCCCGGCGGTGCCGTCCTCCACGGCCAGGCTCTCCTCCGCCACCGCCATGGCTACCTGCTCTGCTACCTTGCTGCTGGTGAGAGGGCTCAGTCTCTAGTACTAGTACTACTACTCTCTCTAGCTAGCTACTACAGGTATCTGTCGATCTCACACTCGACCGACCCAGCTGCTCTCCCTCCCTCTCTTCTCCGCGCAACAAGCTGCTATAGCTACTGCTAGGCTGCAAAGCAAGTGACGGGAGCGGGACCTGCATTTATAGACTACTACTAGACCCCAGTCCTTCTAACGTCGACCCTACCAATACACTGCTGCCCTCGACGAGTTGTACGGGACACCGACTGCAGCACTACGGGCCCTGCCTTGCTGCTGACGGTGCGACCAATGGAGAAGCCCTCAGTTCAGCAGCTAGCCTACTGGTAAGTGAACAGAAAGAGACTCGCGCGCGCCTCCACATTTTTCTAAAACGAATACTTCAAAACAAGATGCGCACGGAGCTCCGCTTTGGCTATCATTACAATGTTCTGAAAGTGAAGCTAAGCGATCCGGTTTGTCTAGAAAGGTTTCAATAAGCATAATTGTGAGTACACACAGAACTAGTTTTGCACGAGATTACACCAGATAGGCAAATGTAAGTAGTAGTAGGGAAAAGGACTATGTCGCCGCAACCTCCAAAATCTTGCTCACTTTGGATCATCTGTCCTTTTTACTGCAGTCATCACTGCTGAGGCAATCTCACACACCCGGATATAACCGGGTCAAATGGCGCAAGCGGCCGGCTATTTTGTTTGTGTGAAAAGTAGCACCATAGCGACATAACCAACCACGACGTACCCCACTTACAATTTGGGAGTATAGGACCATTTGAAGCTGAGTAAAAACCGTAAGAGTGCTTCCGATCAGTTGCCCGTAATTTCTCGTTCCACCGGTCAATTATTGTTCTGTTTTGTTATGGTCTGTTTGACAAGAAGTTGGTTTATCCTTTTTATTTTGTTCGATTATCCTTTCTTTTTTGTTCGGTTGATTGGTTTTTTTTAGAGGAGTCAACTGTTTGTTTTCTTTTTCTTCATTGTCCCTTATGATATACACAAATGCACCTACAAAGATGTGCAACTATTGCATTTGTAATACAACTCCCTCTCTGGTGGTTCTTGTACTTGTAGTTTAGCTAGTTATCAAAAGTAAATTGGCCGGGTGCTCTTTAAATAGACGTGGTTTGCAATTAAAACAATTGGTTTCATATTTTCTTGCAATTAAAACAAATATGGCTATGTTTTTGTATGTTTACTTCTTTATCTTTTCACTTTTTGGAGGGTACGTCAAATAAATTACAGCGGAGGAGCGGTGTACACTTGGACCCATAAACTTCCACGACCCCACTTACAATTTGGGAGTGTAGGACCATTTGGTGCTGAGTAAAAACTGAAAGTGCTTCCGAATCAGTCAATTGTCCACAATTTCTCGTTCCACGGGTCAATTGTTCTGTGTTTTGTTATGTTCTGTTTTCTTGGTAAAAAAAATGAAAGTGCTTCCGATTAGTCGTTCGGAATTTCTTGTTCCACCGGTCAATTGTTCTTTTCTGTTATGTTCGACAAGAAGTTGGTTTATCCTTATTTCTAATTGTTCGATTGATTGTTTTTTAGAGGAATCAATTGTTTGTTTTCTTTTTCTTCAGTTTCCCTTATGATATGCACAATGTGCCTACAAGAAATGTGCAACTATTGCATTTGTAATGCAACTCCTTTTTGTTGGTGCTTGCACTTGTATTTATTTAGCTAGTTATAGGAAATTAATTGGTCCGGTGCTCTTTAAATAGACATGGTTTGTGCAATTTTAAAAATGCAAAACAATTGGTTTTCATATTTTCTTGCTTTTTTTAGTTTTTTTTAGTTTGGTTGAGACAGATATGTTTATGTTTATGTATGTTGCTTCCTTTTCTTTTCACTTTTTGTGTAGGCTACTGTTTTCGTCGGTTGTTTTCACTTGAGGCTGTGCGTCAAATAAATTACAGCGGTGCGGTGCGGTGTATACTTGGACCTACTCCGTATAAATCAAACGGGGGTTGGGTATTGTGTGTTGCCAAAGGCAGGCTTGTACCCCGCAAAAAAAAAGGCAGGCTTGTTTGCCAACCACATGTTTTATTCTCGAGTATATTTGTTCCATGACTTGTTGTAAAAACAATGTGTCATCCAGGCCGGTCAATTTAGCAGGACTGTCGTTTGATCATTAGAAGAGTCTCCACATAGCTACATAAGAAACGTTTTGAAATTTCCGCCGGAGGTGCTGGTTTATTGTGAGTTAACTCATTATGTATGTGCCAAGCTCTCCATAAGACCATCAGCACCAACATCCTTTGTGTCTCTTTTAGTTTGGCCAGCAGTGGGAGGACCCAGTCGCCGCCTGAATTCTCGATTTTTTCCACAGCCGGCAGATCCCAGCACTGTCTCATCACCCGCCATAAGTTCCTTACTTGTGGGCATGTCACCAAAGCATGGAACGAGTCCTCCTCCTCCTGGCCACAAATGCGACAGATGGCCGAAGCCTCCAGCTTCCTTTTCTTCAGAAGTAGCTGCGTAACCAGACCATCCCGTGCTAATTTCCAAGCAAAGGTTTTAACCTTAGGCGGTGCTGCATTTTGCCAGATCAGTTTCCATTCATTGTTGCTTCCATCTGGTCGGCTACTAGTTGCTCCAGCATCTCTCTCCGTTCTGTTGCTCCATCCCAAGCGTACGCACTTTTGTGAAAACCTCTGTCATCGGGTCCCCAAGCCACAAAGTCAGCGTCATTCCTTCTTGATGGTCTAATTTTCAGGATCTGCTCAATATCAATAGGTTGGAAGTATGTATGCAGAAGTGTGACGTTCCACGATCCGTCAGGGTCCAATAATTCAGAAACCCACTTCAATCTACATCTTTTCTTGGGGGAGATTTAGAAATTATTCCTGGGGATCCACGGGTCACGCCATATTCGTACATTTGTGCCATTTCCAATCCTCCAGATCACCCCCTTTTTTAGAAGTTCTAGCCCGTACTCAATAGCGTGCCAAGTTGACGAGGCGTTCCCCGTAAACACAGTGTCAAGTATGTTCCCATCCGGGTAATATTTTGCTCGCAGCACTTGGGCGCATAGTGACTCCGGGTTATGAATGAGTCTCCAGGCTTGTCTCGCCAATAACGCTTGATTAAACATTCTCATATCCTTGAACCCCATCCCCCCTTTAATTTTTGGCTTCAGCATTATATCCCAAGCAACACTATGCATCTTCCTTTTGCCGTTCTCTCCACCCCACCAAAAGTCGCGAATAATTTTGATCAGATCATCACCCAAAAGCGGACGTTTGCAAAGGGAAACAAGTAGTATCACTCGTCGGAACAGTAGACAAGAGGGAGGAGAGGAAACAGAGGATAAATGGTGAGGAACGCAGGTGGCAAAAACCAACGCGGGGACGACTGAAGCTAAACGTAGATGGAAGCTTCACGCCGAACACAGGAGAAGCAGGTGCAGGAATGATCTTGAGAGATCAGCAGGGAGATGTAATATTTGCAGCTTGTAGAGTGTTGTTGCATTGTGCTTCGGCATTGGAGTCGGAGATGGCTGCATGTGACGAGGGTCTGAAACTTGCTCTCAACTGGTCATCAGCCCCGATTGATATAGAAATGGATTGTGCCACGGCTGTTAATATGCTCACTGTGGGCAAGGACCAATCTGCCCTTGTCCACCTGACCCACAGCATCAAGGAAGGTTGTACTGAAAGGAACGTTACAGTCAGCAAAATAAACAGATGTCAGAATGATGCAGCGCATACCATGGCAAAGCTGGGAAGGGAGTCTAAACTCACCCAATTCTGGATTAGAGGATTCCCTGATGTGTTGAATGAGATTGTAAAAAACGATTGTAACCTTGTTATAGCTTAATATATTATTTTTACCGCAAAAAAAAAAATTAGCAGGACTGTCAATAGACAGGGCAGGGCGCCTACTCCCAAAAAGAAAAAGAAAAAAAAAATCCTGGGGTCGGTGCGAGAAGAAATGGACGCTCTCCCTCCTTGGAGTAGCATGTAGTGAGAGTGATGTGGTGCTGAGCCACAACCCGGGCCACAACTACCATTGCCGAACAGAGGACCAAGAGTGTACCTGTGGTGCTCCGGCGGGTCGGCGGGTCGGTCTCGATCGGGATACATACATACAATCGCCGCAGCTGTTACTCCATGTATATGGTGTAGTAAGACGAAGGTAGTAGCAGCAAAGAGTCGTGCGCAAGAACCGGCCGGCCAGGAAGAGATCAAGGACGGCATTCACCACCTACTGAGCAAGTATTACCATGGTACTGCCCTCCTGGAAACATCAACCATAATCAAGCAGTACTGCCGAAAACTCCTCGACATGGGCCGCCATGCTCGTCGATCAGCTTGGCCGGTTAGAAGGATCGAAACGTAGCTGTCTGGATCGAGTTGCTACTTGCGAGATCGGGGCTGAGCAGCCTAATCTGCCAGCCGCTGCAGATCGATCGCGAAAGTTGCATGTTCCTAGCTAGCTACTACAGTACACCGCAGCGACCTTGGAATGGAAGCAAGCTCCACTCCACACGTACTAGCAGCATCGATCGGTCCGCAGGGGCAACCTCCTCCTTCACGCGGCCGGACCAGGCCAAAAACCACACGTACAACTCTAGTTCCAGAACCGTGCTAAGCGCCAATCTCCTATCGCTGCTTCCCTTGTCCTGATGTCTGCTCTCTGCTCGGTGTGGCTCACGATCGTCACTAGTATTTCCATGAGCTGCTGCTGCTTACCTAGATTAGACAGAGCCGTGCAGCGACACAGTACGAGCCAGCCGTGACGTGACGAACCAAGCAAGCGGAGACTGCGTCACTTGCCGCGTTCGTCAGCTTGGGGAGGAAGAAGGGGACAGCTAGCTATTCCCAACGGGAATAATTAGTTTGTTCGAGAAATTAATTCCACCAAAGCACCAGTGGTCTAGTGGTAGAATAGTACCCTGCCACGGTACAGACCCGGGTTCGATTCCCGGCTGGTGCAATCTTTTTGAACTGCATACCATTGTTGTTACCAGCTAAGAACTTGGAATGGTTTTTGATTTGGAAAATGATACTGTTCCCCCCGGGATCGCGCGGCTCACGTCCCCCGGGTCCTAGCGGTGACGCGTGTCCTGCTTGGGTTCACGAGCACCTTATCTTCAGCGTGAGTCTCTATTCCACATGTTCTCTCGTCCTTAATTCCTAAATCCATGGCGCTTTCTTCCTCTTCGCGCCGCGCTCTTGCTCCCTCCCATTGCGCGCCCTTCTCCTCCCTGGCACCGCCCTTCCTTCCATTGCCCGCCGCCCTAACACGGTCACACACTCATTAGGTGCCCGCATCCTGGCTACCTCGTAAGGGTGCTTTGCCGGCTCCACCATCGCCATGTCTTTCCTCATGCTTTGCTCACGCCACCGCCTGTGTCGCCATGGCCTTCCTCTCATGAGCGTCGTCGCCATGGCCTTCCTCGCGCGCTTTCTCTGGCGGCGCTTTACTGGCGGCCATGGCTTCCTACAATGGCGACACTGCTCTGAGGCCACCTTTCTGCTACAAGCGGCAGCGCTCATCTACTAGGTGCGGCGGCATCTGCTACAAGCGGCGACACTGACGGCCATGGCGTCTGCTGCGACGGCGACACTCTACTACAAGAGGCGATGCTCGCTACTAGTGGCGAGGCATCTCTACAAGGGCGGCATACTGCTACAACATCGGCGGACTGCTACAAAGGGAGGCGGTTGCTCTGGCGATGCTACCTTGAGGCTCACGTTGCTACAATATGACATTTTTTTGCTACATACATTTTGTACTCTTGCTACAATAGCATAAAATTTTTGCTACACGGTCTCCGTGAGGTCTCCGTGAAAGTCTCCGGTGAGATCTCCGGCGGTCGGGTTTGCTACATTAGCACAACTTTTTGCTACGGTCGCCGCGAACTCTCCGTGAGGTCGATCTATTTTTATTTTACGGGCAAACCCTTTTTTGCTACGTTGTAGCAAAAGCGGGACTATTTGTAGCAAAAACGAGTATGTCTATAGCAAAAGCAGGATTTTGACCCAAAAAAGAGGACACGTGGTTGGCTGGGGACCCGGGGGATAAAAAACACAAATCCCCCGGGGGACGCGTAGTACTACCCTTTTGATTTTCATAGTTCGGGCGTCAACCATTCATTTCGTTTTCCAGCCCACGTGAAATGAAATCGTAAAAGTCCATGGATCGGATGGTAGCGGAGCTCTTATGTCGATTCCTCTTGGGGGCATCAATCTTGGAGGTGTACATTTCCTCTAGGGACCAGTGGACGGTTTTGTGTGAGCAGTGGCATCGTGATAGCGTCGACAGAAGGCATGGCAAGGTCAATGCAGAGATTCCTGTCTCGAAGTCGGGTCGGTGAAAGATGGCAGCGACATCTGGAGCATGTGCACTATTGCATGCTTTGGGTTTGGCGGACCGGTTTTAGCTTCCGGATCACCATTGGACAGTTTGGTGAGGCATTCGATTTTATGATGATGTGTATATGTGTGAGGTCAGGACAACGGCTCCGACACGCCCACCCCATTCATAGTTTCTAGGTTTTGTGATTGGTGCCGTTTGCGAGGTGGCTACGAGTTTGTCTTTCTAAGACTTAGCTGAATAATAAATAAAGAAGGTTGTGTGCATTATTGTGATGAGAGACCGAGGTATCACCTCCATTTCTAAACAAATATATATACACTAGTTTCACATTTTTATAATGTGCAAACACCAAATTGTTGTCTTAATGAATATGGTTTTCAATTTTTTTGTTGACTCTAATTTTTTTAATGTGCTCATGGTTCGTTTTGCACTTTAGTTATAAACTAGTTGTAACCTTTGTAAAATGTGCAAAACGATTTTTTTCTTTGCTATTAGATATGATTCCATGGTTTAATTTTGTCTTAAACCTCTAGCTTGACCGATCAAAGTTCATATATACACTAATTGAACATTTTTTTAATATGCACACAGATTGTTGTCTGAATGAATATGGTTTTCATTTTTTTTTTGGCTCTAAAAAAATTCTAATGTGCTCATATGATTCATTGTGTATTTGTTTGTACATGCTTCGTGTCTGTTTTTTTTTTACCTTTTCATTTAGCCGACAGTTTTCTTGGTTTTTTTTTCACTGGATTGGTGAGTCGAATAAATTATAGTCGACCGGTGCACAAATTGGAGTCCGAAATCGTGGACAAACACTACATCACGGTAGATTTTTAGAGGCAAAAAATAGTGCCTTAAAAAATGGATATAGTGCCTTTCAAAATCTTTGAAGGCAATAAAAAAAGTACCACATCAAATGGAGTAGGGAAAAATCATTTAAGGCACTTCTGAAAACTGCCTATAAAAATAGATTTTTTGAGGCACTTTAAAATATGCCATTAAAAATAGATTATTTGAGGCACATCCAAATTTGCCTTGGATCATTATTTGAGGCACTATTGAGCAATGCCTCAAATATTTTTTTTTGGCACTTTGCAGAAATGCCATAGAAAACACTTGCAGGCACTTCACAGTAGTGCCTCAAATAATAATTGTTGGCACTTAAGAAAATGCCTCAAAAAACAATTTAAGGCATTATTTTCTGACCCAGGTTTAGTGGAATAATTAAAACTTCATGTGATACTAACTCCAGAGAATAGCAGTCACATTTAAGGCATAAGCTCTTAGAATCAAAAGACATCTCGGTAGAAACATAGAAGTAGTTCATGAAGATACACATAGCATGTGCCATACTCATTTACAAGCACCACCGAACATAATCTAGGAGGTCCAATAAGCCAATAACAACAGTGCGGTAAGATAATATAAATTGGTTAGAACATGGTTTCTAGAGCAGATTAAACAAGGCTCTAGTAGTCTTCCTCCCGAGTTCAGTTGTGTTGGGCTCCATCATGCATGTCCTGAGGAATCTGCACACATGGATGCAACTGGCAAAGCTCATGAACATTGAGGGAAAGAGATCTAGAAAGCCAATATAGTCAAGAGATGATCATTTCATCATTGAATCTAGTTTATCAGTTATAAGCATTAATACCCAAAAATAGTTTTAGACAAAAACTTGCAAGTAAAGCATGGGCAATCATACAGGCATCTTATATGTAATATATGACACTCACATCCTATGTAACATGACCAAAGAATCCAGGGACGGAGCCAGGGGGGGACGAGCGGGGGCGAGACCCCCCCTTGACGTTCCGGTTTTCCCTTGATAGCGATCAGTGAGTTGGGCTAATATTGCCTCTGGCGACCGTACTCGCCCCCCCCTGTCCGTGTAATGCATGTGAAGTCATGAAGGTGGCCCTCCAAGGCCTCTCAAACCCACATGATATGAGCCCACGCATCCAATCAATCAGGTAAAGGCCAACTAAAAGGTTCGTATAATGGCACAGCACAACCAGGCCCAGACGTGGCATCTAACAGTTCATCCTAAACAGCCGCACTACAGATGGTGAGGAACCAACACGCAAATGACAGATCAATTCCCTTTTCGTTTCTACTGAATTGGGCGCCTTACCCGGGCGGCTGCCAACTAGGGCTCCATTCCAAATCAATAGATCGAAGGGCGTAGCCGGGACGCGCGGCCGGCCGGCCGCACCGTCGACCATGAGCGAGGATAAGGCTCAGAAGCAAGTATTTTTACTGGTCCCTAATTTTTTTTAGTCCCTAATTTCAATTGTTTGTTAGTTAGTCCTTTGATCATCTTTCTCAACATCAGATTAATTTATGGCTTAAATAGTGATTAGGATTTTTTATTGGTGCCTGCTTGTGCTTATGTAGACATGAAAAGGAAGAGGGCCAGATCAATTTATAAACGAATTACTAGGAAAATTTTAATCGACTTCTTCGGCAAGTGATTAATTATTAGTTCTGGAATTTATTAACTCTGGCGTGCCTTTCGTTCACTGAATTAAAGGTGACTTACTATATAATAATTTATAGACTGGAAATAAATTGGTATCAGAGTAGCCTTCGATGAGGTTATTGAATCATTCGATAATCATTATAGTTAGATGACCAATTTAGAAATTAAGCTTTGTTTTGCATCACCGAGCTATATTGCTAAGTTTTGATATAAATGCTATAGTGAGACTTTGCATACTGTAATGTTTTATCTCCATAATTTTCTTCTAATAGAAAAACACCATTTATGTGTCTTTCAATAGAAAAATTTATAGATGATCATTATCCTCTTAAGCCCCCTCGTGATGAAATCCTGGCTCCGTCCCTGAAAGAATCCGACCAGTGTGCCCATAATGCAGTTCGGCAACATTGTTTCTGCAGGATAGTGAAGCAAGTTACATAGGCAACATTCATCTACTAGTAACAGAATTAAGATAGTAAGGGTTAAGCTTTACAACTATACATAGGCTATAGCAGTACAAAATCTGACCCTGAACATAGGCTAACAGGTACTCCCTAAGGTGGAATAACCCCTTGCAGCTATGTGTTATTGCAGCTGACATACATCTGTAAAAAGTTTGAGCCTGAACATTAAACTACTACATAAAGTGGTTAATATTCAGGTCCATGGTGTGTACTGACTGATATAGAGTTTTGCATTCAAATACAATTAGGCCATCCAAAAGCTAACAAGCATCATAATATCTTATTTTTGTGGAGTCAGATTATTATTCTAACCTCACAATGTTTCATCTTCAACTGCTGCCTTTTACCTGATATACACATTACTACAATGTTATACTAGATCATAAAGCCTACTTCAAAGTTCCAAAATTAGGAAAAATAGATTAAATAAGCGACTAATTACATGGATCCCTTTGATCATTTCCATATAGGGAATTCAACATCTATTGTAAGTTGTAGAGAGACGGATCAATTTAGGACTCCAGAATACATAAACAGTTATATTCATGGTTTGATACAAACAGCTCTCAATTCAATTCTCTTTTAGGAACTAGAACGGAAAGCATGCAATATGTTACAACCAAAAGCTAGAAGGGCATGCTATCAAGCGCATCCTACTGATCATTTGAAGAACTAGAAGGGCAATTTATACAGCACAAAAGAAAAAACAGCAGCTATAGCCACTACATGAGTACTGTGTAGCAAAATGCTAAACCTAAACACCTCCAGCTGAAATGCTTCCAAATTTCCATGAGATTTTCAGGCCAAAGAATTATCTAAGTGTGACTGACAAAATTTCAGGACAAACGGGCTATTGGTAGGATCCCGAGCGCGTGGCAATGCCCATCACCACAAACAGGGGAAGCAGAATTGGACTTAATCTGGACGCACTCAACGTGTTCGACCAAATGCAGACATGAAAATATGTGCTGGGAGAAGAGCTCACGAGGCACTGGGCGGCGAGGAACCTGAACCGGAGGTCACAGACGAGGTGGGACTTGTTGAGCATGAGGAGCACGCGGCAGTAGTGGCGGCCGATGAAGAGCGCATGCGCTTGTAGACGTCGGCGGGGTTTCTCGTGGCCGCAGCCACCTTGTCGGCGAGGAAGATGGCGGGCGCGTAGAGGTGCTTCCCGACCACGTGCATCCCCTACACCGGATCCTCCTCCCTCATGTCCGCCTCGTGTTCATCCTCGCCGCCTCACCTCCTCCGCTTGGGGTTTGGTGCTGGGGCTAGGGCTGGGGCTATGGGGGATTCAGAGACTGTAACCTTGAAACGATCCAGCGATGTTGGTGGGAAGTGTGGCGGCGGCGCGTGTTAATGGACGACGAAGTACGCCGATGAGAGGCGATGTAGGAACACGCACGGAGTTGCGGCGGTTGCCATGGAAGTAAAGGTGGCGCTAGGGATTGGGGAGGAGATGTCAGAGAACAGGTGTAGCGGCGCCGCGGCGATTGGGAAGCCGAGCGCCCGAGCTATAGCCTGCGGTGGCGGCGCCGCGGGTGATTGGGAAGCCAAGCGCCGGAGCTGTGGCCTGAGGGTGGCGGCGCGGCAGGAGATGGAGAAGGCGGCGTACGTAGTGGATCGTGGTTGGGGGACGAGGTTGGGTTGTTTTTTCCTTTCACAGAGAGTTTTCTTTCTTTGAGAATTGAGAATAAGGGAAGTTGTTTGAGAGGGTCCTCGTTCTCAGGTTCCGTGCGGGATTACCCTCAAGAGAAAAAATCGTGCGAGATCAGCCGCCCATACGGTACTTTGGAAACTGCCACAAAAGATCTATTTTTGCCGGTATTTTATGAAAATGTCTCAATTAATTATATTACTGCAGGCAGTTTTACGAAGTGCCTTAAATAATTATATCTTTGCAGACATTTTAATAAAACGCCTTAAAAAACTAATGTTTTTGCAGGCGTTATTTGAAATGTGCCTCTAAATATATTTTTCTAGGCAATTCTTAAAAATGTAACAAAAGTGCCCCTAAAAATCAACGGTGACATAGTGAAATGGATAGCTAATGGCTTTGTGGACGTGTAGAAAGATGTGTGATCAATTTAGCCCGACACGGTCAACAGACCTGTGTGAGAAGAAACCGAGGCTCGCCGACCATCAGGTTGTTAGATGTATGTATATATATATATATATTGTATTTCTCCCGTATGTTAGGGGACTGCCTGTATATTTGCCCTGTACATGTATTATATATTGTGGCCTTTGGCCTTCAGAGGAATACAAGTTGTCTATTCCTAACATGGTATCAGAGCAAGGTTAGCCCCGTCCTCTTTCTCGCAACTTCGTCGGCCGCCACCGACCCTGTCGTCGTTGGCTTTGCCGTCGACGTCGCCGCCGGTCGCCGCCCGTTTGCGCCTTGCCTTGCTGTTTACAGATCGGTCTTCCATCACGCAGGCGATCAGGATTCAGATCTAAATCCGGATCGAGCTGCAACTCCCTGGATCGATTTGGATTTCTTCGTCGGTTTCCCTGGATCGATTTGGATTTCTTCGACGGTTCATGCGCCTCCCCGTCTCCCTGGACACGCCACCTCGCGCGGGACCTACCTCACCGACGCCACCATGCGGGACTCCCCGTCCTCGGTCTCCATCTTGCCGTCCTCGGTTTCACGGGCCACTTCACCGACGCCACCGCTGGACTCCTCGGTCTCCACTGCTGCTTCGGTTTCGTGCGGGCCTCCTGAATCAACTTGATTCGTGGTACTCCTCACTGGTCCTTTGGCCAGGACTCGAGAAGCCTGCGGTACTCCTCTGGTCCCGCGCCACTGGTCCTGGCCAGGACTGCTCGAGCCTGCAGTACTCCTCTGGTCCTCTCCTCACTGTTGGTCCGCGGCCAGGACTGCTCGAACTGCCATGATACTCCTCTGGTCCGCCTCTCCACTGGCCGTCACTTTGGCCAGGATCGCTTACCTCGACGCCACCACGCGGTACTCCTCCTGGTCCGCCTCTCCTCACTGGTGGTCCTTTGGCCAGGGCTCGAGTTACCGCCACGCCGCGCCACTCCCTGCCGACACTCACTGGCCTCGGCTCCACCTGCTCTTTGTTCTTCGTCGGTTCTAGATTGCATCTGAATCTGAGAAAAAAAATTGAGAGAGATGTCTTCTACATCGGGCTATGTTGCGATTCCTCGCTGCCCGGTGATTTTCGATGGTGCGAATTATCCTGATTTCGCCGCCTTTATGCGCGTTCACATGCGTGGTCTCCGTCTTTGGGGTGTGCTCTCCGGCGAGGTCTCTTGTCCGTCGTGCCCCCCTGCTCCTATGGCTCCTCTTCCGGCGCCGATTGTTCTTGGTCTTGATGCTTCTCGAGGCCAAAGATCTTGCTTTCAGTCTTGATGATAGTCTTTGTTGCTTATGACATGAAGTTCAAGCGACTCTTGATCTTGAGGCATATCGACACGCTCATTGCTTACACTCGATGGGTTGATGAGGATGCTCATCTTTCTTCTTTGTTCTCACCTCTAGTGTTACGCCCGATTATCTTTGTTGAGTTTATGAGTCTCCCTCTTGTTGCCTTCGGTGGGCCCATCTTCGTCGGTATTATCGGCCGTCTGGGATGCTCTTTACTGTCTGTGGTTCGCCAGAGCATGCTCTTCAAGACGGTGATTCCACTATTGATGAGTTTTATACTCAGTCTTTGCTATCTGGCGTCGACTTGATTCTCTCTGTCTTCTGTTTGTGGCACATGCTCGTCTTTGCCAGATTGTCTTCGGACTTGGAGTTTCACCGCATCTATGAGTTTACATGTCGGCCAGAGTTTGAGCCCCGCGTGCTCAAATGAATGCTCGTGGTCGTGTTCCGCTCTCGAGGTGTTATGCGAGCTTGGTGAGGAGACCCGTCTCCGTGGTCTGGTCTTCTTGCGGTTCCCTCTGCACTTACTCGTGGTGCTCCTTTGCCGCCTGCTCCCTCGACTCGGCCGCGGTCCCACGCCGCGCCCGCCGATACTACCTACTCCTCGGTCGTGGTCGAGTCGGCTTGGCAGCTGACCTCGGGGTCCGAGTCGGCACCAAAGCTCGTGGTCGTGGTCGTCGTGGTTCTCTTCATCCTTTGCTCTTACTACACAGGATGGTCACACTTGGGCCACACCTATACAGGACCCAGTTTCGTCGGCGACACCGGGCTCGTGGGCGGTCGGCTCCTTCCGGATCTTCAGCAGTTGCTCTCTCGATGACATTATCGAGTCTCCGCGATGCGCTTGCTGCTCTGAGCTCTTTCTCGACGGCACCGCTGGTTACGTGGTGACTCTTTAGGCACTATCGACCACCACCTTCTACGGTCAGTGCGTCTCCGTGGTATCCGGATTGGAGCTTCTTTTCATATGACCTTTGAGTCTTCTTCTCTGTCGCTCTTCGTTCTCTCCCTTCTCCGTCCGTGTTTTTACGGTGATGGTACCTCTCTCCCTGTTTCTCGTCGGGCACCCTTTCTACTTCTTCTTTTTTGTTCTGATATTTCTCATGTCCATCTTCTTAAGATGAATCATTCTCTGCTAGCCGACTTCGACTTTGGTTGTCGCGTCATTCTTGATCTTTGATTCTTGTGTTGTCCAGGGCCGTCGCACCCGTGCCCTGGTTGGGTAGCCCTATCGCAACCGTGATTCTTGAGGACTTTGGGAGTTAGGCGGCTTCGTTCCTTCCACGCCACTTCCTCTGCCAGTTCTTCTCCGGTTGTCGCCTCTACTACCGCTCCTTTCAGCGGTGGCATCATTGTCTTGGTCACCTCTGTGACTCTACGCTTCGTCATTAGTTCATCGTGGTCTTAAGGGTCTCTCGGGAGATGGGTCCTTGCATTGTCGGGGCTGTAGGTTGGGTAAAGCAGATTCAGCCCTATCCTACTAGCGCGTCGTATCTCGGCGACCTTTTGATTTAGTTCATTCCGATGTTTGGGGTCCGGCTCCTTTCGCTTGAAGGGGCCATCACTACTATATTTTATTCATTGATGATTTTCTCGGTACACTTGGTTGTATTTTATGCGCTCGTAGTTAAGTGTTTTCCATATATCGCGTTTTGCGGCCATGGTCCGCGCTCAATATTCTACCCTATTCGTGTGTTTCGTCGATTCTGTGGTGAGTATATCTCCCGGATGTTGCGTAGTGTTCTTCTTGAGTAGGGCACCCTTTCTCGATTCTCTGTCTGGTGCACATGCCCGAATGGCGTTCTTGGCGTAAGCATCGCCATCTTCTTGAGACCACTCGTGCCATGATGATTGCTTCTTCCCTTCCTCCACATTTATGGGTAAATTGTCGCTACGTCGGCTTACCTCATCAATATTCATATTTGCCTTTGCGGTGGTATCCTCTTGAGCGCCCTATCTGGGCAGTCTCGGACTACTCCATGCTTCGCTTGTTTGGTTGTGTTTGCTATGCTCTTCTTGCTCCTTTGACGCACCAAAGCGACCGATCTGTTGAGTGTGTCTTCCTTGGATCTGATGATGAGCATAAGGGCTATCATTGGGACCCGTTGGTCGTCGGATGCGTATCTCTCTTGATGTTACCTTTGATGAGACGCGTCCTTTCTATCCTCGTCAACCTGGTACCTATCCGGTGGAAGATATCTCTTTTCTTCTCTTTCTGACACACCTCCTTCTACTCTGTTGTGTCTTCTTCCGGATCTCCTCCTCCGATGTCTCTTCTTCGACACCGCATCGCTCCGTCTAGTTCTCCTAGTACTCCTCGTTCTCGAGTCTTCTTCTGCTATACCTTCTTCTTCATCGTCGTCTCCTGAATCGTCTTCCTCTGATGAGCTTCCCTCTACTCGTCCTGTTCGTCTGCGTCGTGCCCCCAACCGTTACTCTCCCAGTCAGTATGGTCTTTCTGTTGCCTCCGAACCGACTTCTTATCGGGATGCTGAGCATCATCTGAATGGCGGTGGCCATGGTGAGGAGCTTGCAGCGCTTGAGCGCCTTGGAACTGGGATCTTGTTTCTCCTCCTCACGGTGTTCGTCTATCACGTGTAAGTGGGTCTATAAGATTAAGACCGCTCGATGGATCTCTTGGCGCTATAAAGCGCGTCTTGTGGCTCGTGGTTTTCGGCGGGAGCATGGTCGTGACTATGATGAGACCTTTGCTCACTGTGGCTCATATGACCATTGTGCGTACTCTTCTTCTTGTTGCTTACATTGCGTCAACAGTACGTGTCCCGGCTTGATGTTGACGCCTTTCTCAATGGTGAGTTGCGTGAGGAGGTTTATATGCAGCCTCCTCCTGGGTATTCCGTTCCCGAGGGGATGGTTTGTCGTCTTCGACGTTCTCTTTATGGCCTCAAACAGGCCCCTCGTGCCTGGTTTGAGCGCTTTGCTTCTGTAGTGACTGTTGTTGGTTTCTCCCCTAGTGCTCATGATCCAGCGTTGTTTGTTCACACTTCTCCTCGCGGACGCACTCTTCTTCTTCTTTATGTTGATGATATGCTCATTACTGGTGATGATTCTAAGTATATCGCCTTTGTTAAGGCTCGTCTTCGTGATCAGTTTCTTATGACTGATCTTGGTCCTCTTCGATACTTTCTTGGATTGAGGTTTCCTCCACTTCTGATGGCTTTTACATCTCCCAGGAAAAGTATATTCAGGATGCTGCTCTTGGGGATGAGCGCACTGTTGAGACCCCTATGGAGCTTAATGTTAAGCTTCAACCTACTGATGGTGATCCTCTTCCTGATCCGACGCGTTATCGTCATCTTGTTGGGAGCCTTGTTTATCTTGCTGTCACTCGTCCTGACATCTCTTATCCTGTTCATATTACGAGTCGGTTTGTTTGCTCCTACCACTTCACTATAGCCATCTTCTCCGTGTTCTTCGTTATCTTCGTGGTATGATCACTTCGTCGCCTTTTCTTTCCTCGTTCCAGCTCCTCGGCTCGGTGCTATTCGGACGCTTCATTGGCGAGTGATCCTTCGGATCGCCGTTCACTACGCTTCTTGTGTGTTTCTTGGTGGTTCGCTCATTGCTTGGAAGGCGAAGAAAGCAGGCGGTTTCCGTTCGAGTGTTGAGGCTGAGTTGCGTGCGATGGCCTTGTTGACTTGAGGTGACACAGTTACGGTGGTTACTTGCGGATTTTGGGGTCTCTATTACCACCCGATCTGGTTTTGTCGGCGATGGTGTGCTATTAGTGTTGCCGTGATCCGGTCAAGCATGAGCTTACCAAGCATATTGGTGTTGATGCTTTCTATACACGTGCTCGAGTGCGAGCTCGGTCGTTGCGCTTTCAAGATGTGCCTTGATTCTGATTGGCGGATTTCTTCACGAAGGCCTGCACTGCAGAAGATGATTTCTTCTCCAAACTCGGTGTTGTGGATCCACCATGAGTTTGAGGGTGTTAGATATATGTATATATATATTGTATTTCGTATGTTAGGGAATGCTGCATATTCTTATATACACGTATCTTATATATTGTTTCTACTGGCAGAAATACAAGTTGTCTATTCCTAACACAGGCATCGAGCGCCGCAGCTGTTGCTCCATACGGCGGTAGCGAAACAAGGTACGCGCGTACCGAAAAGTCTTTTGCACAAGAACAAAGTGGACGCCAATCCATTCAGCGACCACACCTAGCTAGCTACTGTGCAACTACCACGGTACTTAATCCTCGCAACATCAACCATCAGGCAAGCAGTGCCGAAAACTCGTCGGCATGGGCCGCCTGCCATGCGCGTCGATCAGCCGGCCGGTTGTTATTAGAACGATCGCTCCACAATCCACATGCACTGATCGAAACGTAGCTGTCTGGATGGAGTTGCGAGATCGGGGTTGAGCAGCCTAATCGCTCTGCCAGCAGCCGTTGCAGATCGATCGCGCGAAGGATGCAAGCTAGCTCCACTGCACGCCCTGAGCTGGAGTAGCATCGATCGATCAGCTAGCAGGGCAACGATATCACGCGGCCGGACCAGGCCAAACGCCACACGTACTCTACATCCAGAACCGTACGTGCTAGGCGCCAATCTCCCAGCATCACTGCTAGCTCCCCGTGTTCTGCTGTGTGCGTGCAGTACCGACCCACTCGATGGCTCTCGATCGCTACTATTTTCATGGGCTGAGCTTTTATCTACTTACTAGATTAGACGGAGCCGTGCAGCGACACAGAAATGGGCAATAATGCGAGCCAGCCGTGACGTGAGGACCAAATTAAAGCAAGCGGGGGTTTGCGTCACTGCGGCGTACGTACGTCCGTGAGCGGCTGGGGGAGGAAGAAGGGGACAGCTAGCTAGCGCCCGCGCGCGGGGAAGAGAGACCACTGCACTGCACTGCACTGCATGGTCCTGCTCGAGTCGGCCGTGTGCCCAGCATGCTGCACGTACGTACGTTTCGTCAAGAGGCTAAGATCGGATGCGTGATCATGTGAATACGGATATCTCGCGACGTACGTCATAATATATATATATATATATATATATATATATATATATATATATATATATATATATATGTTGGTCTCCCTCGCTCTTGCGTCGAGACGTTGCAAACACGAAGCGCGGTACAGTACCGTACGTATCTTATACTACGATTATTATTCACACCCTGTTCACCGCATTTCAATGACCCGTACCGTACGTATCTTATATACTTCGTACCTCTTTGTTTGAGACCAAAAATGAATAAGAAAAGTTGCATAGAAATTAATTCCACCAAAGCACCAGTGGTCTAGTGGTAGAATAGTACCCTGCCACGGTACAGACCCGGGTTCGATTCCCGGCTGGTGCATCTTTTTTTTCTAGTACGGTTTTTTTTCTTTTTGAACTGCATACGACTGTTGTTCTGGGCCTCCGTGTGGATAATTTTACCGCTGATGAATTTGGACACAGCAGCGCGGCACAACTAGTTCAGAGATTCTCTCTCTAAAAAGAACAGAGAACTAGTTCAGAGATACACATCTCCTGAGCTGTAATTTTCATATTTCCAGAAGCAATGCACATCCCAATTTCAACTGTGATAGTATACTTTTGTTGATTAATAACTGAGTACCAGTTAGTGGGCATTACAGACTTTTCATCGGACCACTCGTACTATAAGCTAGGAGAGTGGAAACCAAAAAGAACTGGACTATAATTTTCCATGAGCTTATTTTGACCACAGTTTCTCTGGGCAGCTGCACCCAGAGAGGTTTCTGCACAAGCCAAAGCCGAAAAAAACTGGGCCTAATTTCTGTCGTTGGTTGGTTCTGCGAAGATGTTCTTGCTCACGCACGGGGCTACGGCCTAGTGCGTTTCTTGTCGCACACCCCTCTCGCCTGGGAAAACGTGAAGCGGGTGTCTGGTTTAGCAATACTCCACATTTTAAGTTCGCCGTGGGTTTTCTCGAGAAACGTTGGGGATAAAACCGGTCAAAACTCTAGTTCAAAACGAGTTTTTGGGACAACACGGGATTCACGAAAAAAATTCTCAAGAGGAACCAATGGTCTAGTGGTAATAGTACCCTGCAGACCCGGGTTTGATTCCGGGCTGGTGCATTTTTAGTATGTTCTCTAGTATCATTTGTCTTGTTTTTATTTCGGATTGCGCCTCTCATGACATTTCTTGAAATAGGCTTTTGCCCTATATTAATATAGCAACCACACGATAAAGCTTGTGAGATCATTGCTGGGGCCGACAACACAAAAGAAGCCAAAAAAAAATACAAAAGAACGAAAGAGAAACTAATGCACAATAGTGCTGGATCGACACCCGATGATGACTCGCAACCGCCAAGCCCTCCGGAGAAGTCCCAGCACGATCCTATGCCACCGAATTGTCGTGTACCAAATGACAACTTAAAGAAGGAGTGTGACGATGATGACGCCGTTGCCCGGACTTCTCCTAGGATTTATCCTGCCACACGTAGGGGAGTGGGGAGAGGGTACATCCGGCGCCCTTCAAGAAGGAAGGCGGCACCCATAGGTGTCACCGCATCGAAGCCGGCCTAACCAACTAAGTGAGAGATAAGTTTCGGTCGAAAGCTTTAAGTTCATACATAGAACTAAGTCAACGTCCCAGTCAGCAATACTTAGTCACCGCCTTGTTAGCCACCCGTCCGCGTCAACGTCCTAGTCAGCTCTCCGACTCAGCATTATCCTTTAATTCGAATTAAATAGATATGGAAATAGACAGAATAATTATAGTTCTTAGAAAATTCATAGAAAATTAAGTATAGATGATAAAAATATAAATAATATAGCGTTTAGCATTATTAACTTTTGCAGAAGCTAAAGTTTTAAATAATTTAAACCTTTGAGTTAGTATTTTTAATTCTAGAAAAATATATGCAAATCCTTTTTAGTTGTTTCCTTTTGTGTTAGATTCATAATTTCAAGATCTACCGTTTAGCATTCGATATCCATAGTAAACCTGCATATGAATCATGCACATACTTGTTGGTCAGGTTCCAAGTTAAGATTGGTATCGGTGTTGTGTTCCTATCAATCAAATCATTTTAACATGTCAAAAAAGTTGGCAATCACAACATGTTGAAAAAGAATCTACTTCTTGCTAGCTTTATGGAGCATCTTTCGTTCTGTGCTCTCTAGCTCTCATCATTGTTTATCTAAAGTTGCCTCCTTTTGTTGATTTTTTCTGTTTCGCACACAGGTTTTCGACAGAAGTTCACCACAGAGCGTATATGACTGAACATAGATAGTGATAGTAGTTACAATGACATATATAGTTATGCCTATATAGAGTGACAAAGTTGCATGTACTGATGTTCATCCGATTCTATCCTATCGGCGTGACGCCGTTGTGTATCTCTGACGGTGATTTGTGAGTAATCGAGTGAGGTCGATCGGTAACATCTTTGCATCGGTCGGAAACAAACTGGACGCCGCCAAGCGCCAAACACCGACATCCTAGCTAGCTAGCTACTGCGCAGCTACCACGGTACCGCACATACGTACGAGGTCCTTAATCCTCCCAACATCAACCATCAGGTAACTCGTCGGCATGGGCGTCAGCTAGCTGGCCAGTTAGAACGACGATCGAAACATAGTACATAGCTGTCTGGATCAAGTTTTGCGATCGAGATCGGGGTGATCAGCCAGCCGCTCCAGATACTCCAGATCCGGAACCGTGCTTGCTAGCTAGGTGCCAATATATATCGATCATCTCCGCTTGTGTCTGCGTGCAGCACCGATCCAGTCGATGGAGTCTCGGTCGCTACTATTTTCATCGGCTGCAGCTTTTAGTACGTGCAATGCGAGCTAGACACAGCCGTGCCGTGAGGAACAAAGCAAGCGGCCGGATTGCATCACCACGGCGTACGTACGGGGAAATATTTAGCAAATGACACGTGTTCAAAACAGAGAAAAAAGATTTAAAACCGTTTTCTAGATCTAAATTATCACGTGTCAATCGTCTCTACTATATAATTTTTCTTGATGAGGTGGTTTTCGTTGTCCTGAAATTTTCGTCCGACTTTTTTTCTCCCGAGTTTACCCTTGTACATTTGACAAATTTAACAGACATGCCACCGCCAAGTTGTACCCGTTGAAAAAAAAAAGTCCAGAAAACTCCTCCTCTCTCGTCCTCGCCAAAAGAGTAAAATGCATCTACAGTCCTGAAACTCACTGGCCACGCACGAAACGGTCACGGAACTCACGGAATGCCTCAAAACGGTCCCATAACTTGTCCAGGACGTCCATATACGGTCCTGGATACGTATTTTGGTGACGTGGCGAAGCTTGCGGGCCTAGGAGAGACCCACGACGGTCTACGGGTCTGGATCTTACCGACGGTCTACGGGTATGCGTCGGCGACGTAGGCGCCGAGCAAGGGCGTGAGGAAGACGGTGCCGGACCAGTTGGTGACGTTGTTGGACGCCTCCACGGTGCCCTGGTGCAGCTTCTCCGTCAGGTAGATCACCAGGTTCGACGCGATCCCGTAGTACGCCATCCGCTCGAACAGCTCGTACACTGCAGTGCAGCCACACAAGGATCATGATCCGTATTCTATGGATATCGCCTATGCACAACGGCCGGAGGCACTGGTGGTGGTGAGTGGTGACCTACGTACCGACGATGAAGGAGCAGGCGGTCCAGCCGCCCCGCTTGGACCGGAGCACCGGGTTCCCGCGGAGGTCCACCGACCCGTCCCGCGTGTACTCCTCACCGGCGCCTGAGCCCTTCCCGGCGGTGCCGTCCTCCACGGCCAGGCTCTCCTCCGCCACCGCCATGGCTACCTGCTCTGCTACCTTGCTGCTGGTGAGAGGGCTCAGTCTCTAGTACTAGTACTACTACTCTCTCTAGCTAGCTACTGTCGATCTCACACTCGACCGACCCAGCTGCTCTCCCTCCCTCTCTTCTCCGCGCAACAAGCTGCTATAGCTACTGCTAGGCTGCAAAGCAAGTGACGGGAGCGGGACCTGCATTTATAGACTACTACTAGACCCCAGTCCTTCTAACGTCGACCCTACCAATACACTGCTGCCCTCGACGAGTTGTACGGGACACCGACTGCAGCACTACGGGCCCTGCCTTGCTGCTGACGGTGCGACCAATGGAGAAGCCCTCAGTTCAGCTACCGGTGAACAGAAAGAGACTCGCGCGCGCGGCGCGCCTCCACATTTTTTAACGGAACACTTCAAAAGAAGATGAACACTTTGGCTATCATTACAATGTTCTGAGAGCGAAGCGAAGCTAACCTCTGCGTCACTTGAAAAGAAGATACAGTTTGGATGTTTGGATCTCTACCTGGCGCCCTGAACCTACTGTGTACCGAGACCGGAGCAGCGCGCGGTGGTACGGTGGTGGCTGACTCGCGCGGAAGGCTATATATAGCTTGCCGTGGGATGCGCTAGCTCATCAGGTAGTACTATACTGTAGTTGTTAATTAAGCGATCGATCGAGAGGTGAGTTTCCGGAAGACACGCCGCCTTCTACTTCTACTGTACATACATACGTACGTACGTGAGTAGGTAGGTGACCCTCCACCTCCATCGATCCTATAGCAGCTCAGCTAGCGTACGTCTCTCTCTTTCTCTCTTGATCGAGAATATGGGTTCACGCGCGGCGTGATATAATTTTTTCTTCAAAGAAAAAAGAAACTACAGTAGTACTTCCTACTCGACTATATAGATCGATTCATTCACGGAACCAAGACAACAAATTAAGAAGAGAGGAAGAACAAGCCATTCATGCACGGCACGGCCGGAGCGAGAGTAAATTACCTGCTGGCCGGCCGGCCGGAGGAATCCGATCCACTACTCACTGCCACCGCCTCTCATGAGGAGACTGCCACGCCGCCGTACGTGTCTTGCTTCAACATCGGAAGCACCACATGCTTCGCCTAGACCGCGCGCCATGGTGCCGCTCGCTCTCCTTGTCTGCTCGCTCTCCTCTCCTCTCCTCTCCTTGTCCGCAGTCCAAAGTCACAAGTCACGCACGAGACCCGCGCGCGGTTGCTCACGATGCACTCACATTTATAGATGGACGGTCGGCTTCCATATTCGAATTTCTACTGAAGAAAGAAACTATCAAGGGATCCATGGGAGAGCGGGGAGTATTTCGCAATTTCTCCCCTCTCCGTCCCTTCCTTGCCTGCAGGACGTGAAACGACGGACGGCCCAGATGCACCCAAGTGCCCATGGATTGCTGACTTGGCGGCATGTCTCCTCACACAAAGTCGCGGCGCCAAATCAGGGCATCTCCTATCCCATTATTAATTATTTAAATGCAGACGGCTTACTTTGTGTTTCCCGAGCAGCCAGCCGCCTCCAATCTCTCCACACTCCCTGTTGTATACATCTACATGAATAGGAGGCTACTTTATGGTCCACATGAATACCGTGTTTGTTTTCGGCTACTATATAGTTCTCGGTACAGTTGTACTCTCTCCGTCCCAAAATAAATGTCTCGGATTTTCCAATCTAGACACTGTTTAATATATATAGATTCGTTTAAAATTTAAAAAACCTAAGACATCTTTTCTAGAACGGAAGGAATAACATACGTTTTGAATCTGCCGTCCACTTCAATCCACTACCTTCCTTTTCACATCACTAAAACGCTCTTGGCAAACTAATTTAGAGCTCCCTAGGATCGTTAGACGTAGCATGGAGCAGAAAACTAGCCGATCAATTGTTAATTTCATTTATTAATCCCTCCGTCTCGTGCATTGCAAATCTGTCTAACTTCAGACGTACCTACATAGAAATACTACTAAACAGTGTCTAAAAACATCCAAATTTATACAAATCTTCAACATCCTTTTTCCAGAAGGGAGGGAGTGCTTTATTAGTGTGTCGAGAAATTCATCTTTCAAAACGGTCAATGCATGAAGTGCAACAAAAGACAGTTTTCTTCAATTCGTAGACCATCGGCAACAAATGTTATTAAATTAGAGATCAAAGCACCTTTGACATGCTCTCAAATATTGGCTCTTACACTACGTTGTTATCTCCATCTGATAACTCGTTTAATTTCATAGTCCGACCTTGAATATCAAAAAGAAGTGAAGAAATTTGTAACCTTCAGGACTACAGCCCACGGCTGGCTACATCTAAAACCAGCAAGACAAACACAAATTCTCAAAACCAAGAATGAATGGACACACAACTTCACTATGGCACCTTCCATTTATAGACTACTAGGCTACCCCAGTCCTTGTAGCACTGCTGCTCTTGTAACGTCGACCCCACCGATACACTGCTGCCCTCGACGAGTTGTACGGGACACCGACTGCAGCACTACGGGCCCTGCCTTGCTGCTGACGGTGCCACCAATGGAGAAGCCCTCAGTTCAGCAGCTAGCCTACTGGTAAGTAAACAGAAAGAGACCCGCGCGGGCCTCCACATTTTCTAAAAGGAACACTATACTAGGTCTACATTTCCTCATGGGACCGGTGGACGGTTTCGTGTTGGAATTGTGTTGTGTCTAGCGCATCGACCACGACTGACTACATGTCTCATCGGCGGTTGCATGATGTTGGACACATATAGAGCAGTGGCGTTGTCTGGCGTCGACAGAAGGCCTGGCAAAGTCAATGCTGAGATTCCTGTCTGTGGAAGATGGCAGTTACATCTAGAGCATGTGCACTATTGCATGCTTTAGGTCTGGCGGACCGGTTTTAGTTCCCGAATCACCATTGGATAATTTGGTGAGGCCTTCGGTTTTATGATGATGTGTATATGTGTGAGGTCAGGGCAACGGCTCCGACATGACCACCCCGTTCATCGAGTTTGTAGGTCTTGCAATAGGTGTCGTTTGCGAGGTGGCTTCGAGTTGATCTATGTATTGTCTTTCTAAGACTATGTTGACTAATAAATAAAGAAGGTTATGTGCTTCATTTTGATGAGAGACCGGGGGTATATCGCCTCCGTTTCGAAAATATATATGTACACTAGTTGCACATTTTTGTAATGTGCAAACACCAAATTGCTGTCTTAACGAATATGGTTTTCAATCCTTTTTATTGACTCTAAAAAAAATTCTAATGTGCTCATGATTCACCGTGCACTTTAATTACAAAATAGTTGTACCTTTGTAAACTGTGCAAACCGATATTTCTTTGCTACTAGATATGATTTCATGGTTTACTTTTTGTCTTTAAACATCTATATATCTTGACCGGTCAAAGTTCGTATGTACACTAGTTAGACATTTTTTTAATATGCACACAGATTGTTGTCTTAATGAATATGGTTTTCATTTTTTTTGGCTCTAAAAAAATTCTAATGTGCTCATATGATTCATTGTGTGTTTGTTTGTACATGTTTCGTGTGTGTTTTTTTTACACTTTTTCATTTAGCCGACAGTTTTCTTGGGTTTTTTTCACTGGATTGGTGAGTCAAGTAAATTATAGTCGACCGATGCACAAATTGGAGTCCTAAACCGTAGACAGTTGGATAGCCCATTGCTTTGTTGAGGTGTAGAAAGATGTGCGATCAATTTAGCCCGACACGGTCAACGGACCTGTGTGAGAAGAAACCGACGCTCACCTTTGTATGTATATAGTGACTGTCTGACTGAGATGTGATGCTCGGCTACGGCCCGGCCGCAACTACCACGGTACTGCACGTACATTACATGGTCCTTAATCCTCGCAACATCAACCATCAGGCAAGCAGTGCCGAGAACTCGTCGGCATGGGCCGCCTGCCATGCATGCGCGTCAGCCGGCCGGTTGTTATTAGAACGTACGATCGCTCCACAATCCACTGATCGAAATGTAGCTGTCTGGATGGAGTAGCGAGATCGGGGTTGAGCAGCCTATTAATCTGCCAGCCGCTGCAGATCGATCCCAAAAGGTGCAAGCTCCACTGCACGCCATGAGCTGGAGTAGCATCGATCGATCAGCTAGCAAGGCAACGATCACGCGGCCGGACCCGACCAGGCCAAACGCCACACGTACTCTACATCCAGAACCGTACGTGCTAGGCGCCAATCTCCCAGCATCACTGCTAGCTCCCCGTGGTCTGCTGTGTGCGTGCAGTACCGATCCACTCGATGGCTCTCGATCGCTACTATTTTCATGGGCTGCGCTTTAGCTAGATTAGACCAACTCCAACAGCTTATCCATATATAGAGGTAAGATGACTATAAAACTAGCTCCAACAGCTTACCTATAAGTGATTTCCCACCAAATTTTTTTGGGTGATCATCCATTTTTTTGGCACCTCTTACCCATATACGGGTAGATGGACCCAAATTTTGGGTAAGAGGCAACTCTTGCCCATATGTTGCCACGTCAGCGAAAACGAAGGCGGGAAGCTACCAACCGCTCGTCCCGACCCGCCCGACGGCGGCGTCACTCGCCGCCATCCCTCCGGCCATTGACAAGAGCCCCGCAAGCCGCCATTTTGTGGCCATCCACCTGCGAGCCACCCGCTGGCCTCCTCCGCCCCCGCGTGCCCCTTTTATTGGCCGGAATCGAGCCACAATGGCCGTCTCAGTTGGCGCACCGCCAGCTCTGATTCGCCGTCGAGGGGGTCTTCTAGGCTCAGGCGCGTCTTCGCCACCACCCTACCTGTGAGCTCCGCCGCCACCCTGTGGCATCCCGCAAAACCACTACTAGAAAATCGCGTTGAATTTGTGCATTGCATCGTCATCGTCATGCATTGTTTGCCAAAACTATTTTCGAAAACCCCGTTTTGTTTTCCAAACGCCCCATCTCTATTCAAATGTCAAACACCGGGTCTCCGGAATAATTTTGTTTGTTGCTATCGGGTTGCAAACGGCCCAATTAAACTAAATAAAAGTTTTGTTTAATTTGTTAGGGGCAGTCGAACGGGCCGGTTTAGCCCGAACGACCGCCCCAGATTTTAAATCGGTCCACCTACCCCTGCCTTCTATTCCTAAGTCTACCCAGAAATCTACCCTCACACCCTTCTCCACATCACCCCAACCTATCCTACGCTGCCACCTCACCACACCCCTCACCCCCCACCAACCGTGGGCTGCCACGTGGCAGCATCTCTCTCTCTCACCTCACTCCACTCACCAACCCACACTCCCCACCAGCACTCAGCTCACACAGGCCCCACACGCAGCACACCCCCACGCGCACATGCCCAGCCACACCGCATCCCACCCCACACCTGGGCCCCGCTTGCCAGCCTCCCCCGCGGGCCCCGCCACCTGCCCTGTTCATCTCCCCCGCGGGCTCTCCCTCCTCTTCCCCCGTGCTCCTCTTCCTCCTTCTGTTGCTCCGCGCCTTCAGCTCTCTCCGCCGCCCACGTCCGCCCGGGCCCGCCTCCCCTCGTCACCCGCTCCTCACCGCCACTCTCTCCTCGCTCGCTCAGCCGCCTCCGCCGTCGCCTCACCCAGAAGAATCACTGCCTCCATGAGCCCCTCGCCTCCAAGAACTCTCCCTTGTGCGTCGCCGCATGGCCGCCTCGCCTCATTCCGCCTACCTCCGCCTAGCCCAGGCTTCCCCGCCGAGCCGTGGCCCGGCCAGCCGCGCCCGCACCTCCTCCCCTCCGCGCGCCAGTTCTCGCCTCGGGCAAGAACGACCACCCTTTCCGGACCCGCGCGTCCCGGCCCACGCCGCGACCATGCAGCGTCCTGCTTCCGTCGCGGCGACCACCCGCCCTCGCGGCCTCGCTAACCGCATCCGCCGCCCGCCCGTCGTCGGCTCGCCGGCCCCGATTCTCCCTCTCCGCCGTGCGCGCGGCCTGCTCCTCTGTCCCCGACGCGCCCGCAGCGCGCCGACTCCAGCCCTCGGCCCGTCGACCCCCTCTTCCCCAGCCTGCGCCTCGCCTCCGCCCGCTGCGTGCTCGCGTCGAGCCGCGACGACCTCCTCTGGCGGACTCCTACCTCGCTTCGAGCGCCTTCCGCCGCAGCCCGGACCCGCATCGCCCGCCGCCATCGCCCTCGCGTGGCTTCAGCCCCGCGCGGTCGCCCGCCAGAGCTCCCGAGCAGCCGCCCGCCTGCCCGCCGTCGCCGACGCTGCCGGCGACGCCTCGAACCGCAAGCTCCACCTCGCCAGGAGTACCCCGGGTGCAAGGTTCCCGACGCAAACCCGACAAGAACTCCATCACGGAACCGAAGGATGCTGTTGGGTCGGTCGAACCCCGAAGAACGACCTCGCCGAACCCGGCGCGGAACCCGATCCCGACACCGGCAAAACAAGATGGCAACCGCTAGATCTGCTCAAAGCCGAAGCCCTGAGATCGGCTTCCCGGAACCGGAAACCCCGAAGAGCTCTCGACAAGACCTTCGTCACGGAAACCCCGACGCCAAGATCGCCCCGGAGGTCGGACCCCGTGGACCGACATGCTCTTCTTCACGGATATGACAAGCACCCCGCCCGGACACCAAGTGCTTCACCCGAACGCCAAGACCGACCCGACACGCGGACCCGGCAAGTTCTTCTCGACGACAAGATCATCGGCATAGAACCCGAAGGACACATGTGCGACAAGGACTCCCTCGAGGACGACGAGTGCTTCATCCCGGACACCGAGACCCCGGATGCGACCGGAACTCTCCCCCGGAGCCGAGAACGGACCGTCGAACCCTGGACCCTGTCGAACCCTGGACCCTGTCGAACCCCGAACCCCCGGAACCCCAAGAGCGCCGAACCCTAAATGTGTGAACCCCCTTTCCGGAACCCTATTTTATAACATAATAACAACTTGTTGCATAATAAATTGTCATTCCCGCATGCATAGCATTGGTTTGGGGGCCTTATGCCGATTCACCTAATAATTAAATATGGGGCCCATATGCGGGCAAATCTAGTCTCATATCGGCCTCATTTAAATGTGTGTAGCGAACCGGTAACTTACCTTGAATTGTTAAACACCATTTAAATTGTGGGGGTTTTAAACAACTTGAACCATATATTAATTGCCGGGACCCCGGTTCCGCTTAATTTTGACCTAAATGCATCGCACCTTTGCCATGTCATCCATCATACATGCATCATGCCGATCCTCTGCCGTTTTATTAAATATTGCATCCGGTGTTTCTTCTAGTGTTTTGCTTCTTCGCGGATAAGGCCGTTGAGTTGATGTGAGCTTCGTCCCGATCTTCGGATGAACCTTTCGACAATGTTTTCAAAGCAGCATCTCCCTTTCTACCTATCTTACTTTTATAGTCTTTATTTCCCTGTTGATCTATTGCTATACGTGTTGCGATGCTCTAGATTCCGCCCTTGATATCCCTTGCAGCCATATATTGCCTTGACACACCCTATTGCTTGTTGTTTGGTAGCTAGTTGGTCTTGCTTGTCATTCGCTATTATATTGCTGTTGTGTCATATGCCACGATTCTTGATGTATTTGCCGCATGTTGATGTTGGAGATGATCCTAGTTTTACTTATCGTCACTTTAATTCTGTTAACAACTAAAATTGATAAGCGAGGCATCGGTGGGTGATAGATAATATTTGGTTCAACGCCCACTTGTGTCCCGTAAGACCCGAGTACTTGATACATTCCTTGTTTTTTTGCGCTATCCACATCCGGAGGTATATGGGACCCCCGGCCGAGCTTGATTCCGTCTTATTTCTTGGGGCCACAAACTAGTTTGAGGTTTTATTTCCGATCCTGTCTTATGCCATGCTACTGCTTTAATTACGATTGTGCGAGGTGCACCTGTCTTTGTTTAGGTAAGCGGAGTGATTCTGCCAGTCGGCAGTCCCGTTTGGGGCATAATCGCCATGACCATTGGCGCAACCTTGAGTCCGTCTCGAGCTTGCTTACTTCTTGGTGTACTCTAGGGTGGCGCAGAAATATTTCTGAATCCTGTGATTGTTCAGTCGTGAAAGCCTCGTTGGGTTTTGATTTGGTTTTTCCGAGGTTGATCGAGCGTGTAGCTGGCTAGGTAGGTCCACTCTATAGAGCAGACAAGACGTCAAACCTCTTGCATTCAGTGCTGATGATCTGGACGTGCTGCAGGACGAAATATCTGTCTGTCTGGGTGTGGGCTGGTGTCGTCCGTATCCGACCTCTACGCCATCCCGGCCAACGGGACGGATCACCTAGTACTAGTGCTAGCTAGCTTGCTCAATCATCGATCGAGACCGGCACCGGCCAGCCCGATCGACCTCCCGCGCTCTGGTCGCATCGACACGCATTCATGGAATGGCTCGGGACAAACTATAAAAAGGTGCTGTACTCCGATCGAGGATCTTGCACCGCAACAGATCGATGTTAGCTAGTCGATCGTCCGGCCGCCTCTAGCCTTGTACGGGCGACAGATGACACTGAAACAGCTCCGATCCTCAATACACTCGAACACTCCGCCGTACGTACACGTACGTATTTGGCTTCAGACAAATTAAGAAAGGAACTTGCTTAATGAATGATGATTGGTTAACTAGTTGATTAATCACTCCGCCGTACGTACGTACGTATTTGCGTAATAAGGACAAATTAGGAAAGGGACCTGCTATATGCTACTGCTAGTGCTAGTGCTGCTAGGTAGGGGATCCAAACTGCTTGGAATAATACTGATGAGTGATTGATTGGTTGATTATTACCATGAAGTAGATGACGGAGCCGACGACGAAAGTCCAGTAGCGGCCGAGGTATGCGTCGGCGACGTAGGCGCCGAGCAAGGGCGTGAGGAAGACTGTCCCCGACCAGTTGGTGACGTTGTTGGACGCCTCCACGGTGCCCTGGTGCAGCTTCTCCGTCAGGTAGATCACCAGGTTCGACGCGATCCCGTAGTACGCCATCCGCTCGAAAAGCTCGTACACTGCAGTGCAGCCACACAAGGATCATGATCCGTATTCTATGGATATCGCCTATGCACAACGGCCGGAGGCACTGGTGGACTGGTGGTGTGGTGGTGACCTACCGACGATGAAGGAGCAGGCGGTCCAGCCGCCCCTCTTTGACCGGAGCACCGGGTTGCCGCGGAGGTCCACCGACCCGTCCCGCGTGTACTCCGCACCACCGGCGCCTGAGCCCTTCCCGGCGGTGCCGTCCTCCACGGCCAGGCTCTCCTCCGCCACCGCCATGGCTACCTGCTCTGCTACCTTGCTGCTGGTGAGAGGCTCAGTCTCTAGTACTAGTACTACTACTCTCTCTAGCTAGCTACTACAGGTATCTGTCGATCTCACACTCGACCGACCCAGCTGCTCTCCCTCCCTCTCTTCTCCGCGCAACAAGCTGCTATAGCTACTGCTAGGCTGCAAAGCAAGTGACGGGAGCGGGACCTGCATTTATAGACTACTACTAGACCCCAGTCCTTCTAACGTCGACCCTACCAATACACTGCTGCCCTCGACGAGTTGTACGGGACACCGACTGCAGCACTACGGGCCCTGCCTTGCTGCTGACGGTGCGACCAATGGAGAAGCCCTCAGTTCAGCAGCTAGCCTACTGGTAAGTGAACAGAAAGAGACTCGCGCGCGCCTCCACATTTTTCTAAAACGAATACTTCAAAACAAGATGCGCACGGAGCTCCGCTTTGGCTATCATTACAATGTTCTGAAAGTGAAGCTAAGCGATCCGGTTTGTCTAGAAAGGTTTCAATAAGCATAATTGTGAGTACACACAGAACTAGTTTTGCACGAGATTACACCAGATAGGCAAATGTAAGTAGTAGTAGGGAAAAGGACTATGTCGCCGCAACCTCCAAAATCTTGCTCACTTTGGATCATCTGTCCTTTTTACTGCAGTCATCACTGCTGAGGCAATCTCACACACCCGGATGTAACCGGGTCAAATGCCACAGCTAGCGGCCGGCTTTTTTGTTTGTGTGAAAAGTAGCATCATAGCGACATAACCAAATACCCTCGTAAACTTCCACGACCCCACTTACAGTTTCGGAGTGTAGGGGTCCATTTGAAGCGACTTCTAAATTGAAAGAAATGTGTCTGTTCGTTTCGATCGGCCCATGGTTTATTTTGGGTCATGGTCCGGCCTGTCTGGCCAACCGCCCAGCGACGCGATCTATCTGTTCGCGCTTGGCAAATATGCCCTCGCCGATGCCGGCATATTTCAAGTGTGTTCTCGCCGTCTTCCGTCTTTCTTTCCCGTCGCCCCGCCGTCTTTCGCCTTTCTTTCTTTTTCTTCAGTTTCCCTTATGATATGTACAATGTGCCTACAAAAAAATGTGCAACTATTGCATTTGTAATGCAACTCCTTTTTGTTGGTGCTTGCACTTGTAGTTATTTAGCTAGTTATAAGAAATAAATTGGTCCGGTGCTCTTTAAATAGACATGGTTTGTGCAATTTTAAAAATGCAAAACAATTGGTTTTCATATTTTCTTGCTTTTTTTAGTTTGGTTGAGACATATATGTTTATGTTTCATATGTTAATTCCTTTTCTTTTCACTTTTTGTGTAGGGCTACTATTTTCGTCCGTTGTTGTTTTCACTTGAGGCTGTGCGTCAAATAAATTACAGCGGTGCGGTGCGGTGTACACTTGGACCTACTCCGTATAAATCAAACGGGGGTTGGGTATTGTGTGTTGCCAAAGGCAGGCTTGTACCCCGCAAAAAAAAAGGCAGGCTTGTTTGCCAACCACATGTTTTATTCTCGAGTATATTTGTTCCATGACTTGTTGTAAAAACAATGTGTCATCCAGGCCGGTCAATTTAGCAGGACTGTCAATAGACAGGGCAGGGCGCCTACTCCCAAAAAGAAAAAAAAATCCTGGGGTCGGTGCGAGAAGAAATGGACGCTCTCCCTCCTTGGAGTAGCATGTAGCGAGACTGATGTGATGCTGAGCCACAACCCGGGCCACAACTACCATTGCCGAACAGAGGACCAAGAGTGTACCTGTGGTGCTCCGGCGGGTCGGTCGGCAGAACCGGTCTCGATCGGGATACATACATACAATCGCCGCAGCTGTTACTCCATGTATATGGTGTAGTAAGACGAAGGTAGTAGCAGCAAAGAGTCGTGCGCAAGAACCGGCCGGCCAGGAAGAGATCAAGGACGGCATTCACCACCTACTGAGCAACTATTACCATGGTACTGCCCTCCTGGAAACATCAACCATCAAGCAGTACTGCCGAAAACTCCTCGACATGGGCCGCCATGCGCGTCGATCAGCTTGGCCGGTTAGAAGGATCGAAACGTAGCTGTCTGGATCGAGTTGCTACTTGCGAGATCGGGGCTGAGCAGCCTAATCTGCCAGCCGCTGCAGATCGATCGCGAAAGTTGCATGTTCCTAGCTAGCTACGTACTACAGTACACCGCAGCGACCTTGGAATGGAAGCAAGCTCCACTCCACTCCACACGTACTAGCATCGATCGGTCGGCAGGGCAACCTCCTTCTTCACGCGGCCGGACCAGGCCAAAAACCACACGTACTCTAGTTCCAGAACCGTGCTAAGCGCCAATCTCCTATCGCTGCTTCCCTTGTCCTGATGTCTGCTGTCTGCTCGGTGTGGCTCACGATCGTCACTAGTATTTCCATGGGCTGCTGCTGCTTACCTAGATTAGACAGAGCCGTGCAGCGACACAGTACGAGCCAGCCGTGACGTGACGAACCAAGCAAGCGGAGACTGCGTCACTTGCCGCGTTCGTCAGCTTGGGGAGGAAGAAGGGGACAGCTAGCTATTCCCAACGGGAATAATTAGTTTGTTCGAGAAATTAATTCCACCAAAGCACCAGTGGTCTAGTGGTAGAATAGTACCCTGCCACGGTACAGACCCGGGTTCGATTCCCGGCTGGTGCAATCTTTTTGAACTGCATACCATTGTTGTTACCAGCTAAGAACTTGGAATGGTTTTTGATTTGGAAAATGATACTGTTCCCCCCGGGATCGCGCGGCTCACGTCCCCCGGGTCCTAGCGGTGACGCGTGTCCTGCTTGGGTTCACCACGAGCACCTTATCTTCACGCGTGAGTCTCTATTCCACATGTTCTCCTCGTCCTTAATTCCTAAATCCATGGCGCTTTCTTCTCTTCACAAGACGCCGCTCTTGCTCCTCCCTCCCATTGCCGCCTTCTCCTCCCGCACCCGCCTGCTCCCTTCCTCCTCACCGCCCGCTTCCCCTAACCACCACCACACTCATTAGGTGCCCACATCCTGGCTACCTCGTAAGGGTGCTTTGCTGCCCGCCATCGCCATGTCTTTCCTCATGCCGGTGCTCCACGACCGACAATGTCGCCATGGCCTTCCTCTCGCAGAGCGTCGTCGCCATGGCCTTCCTCGCGCACTTTCTACAGGGGCGGCGGCGCTTTTGCTACAAGCGGCCATGGCTTCCGCTACAACAAGGCGACACTTTCTGAGGCCACCTTTCTGCTACAAGGGCGGCGACGCTCATCTACTAGGTGCGGCATCTGCTACAAGGGCGGCGACACTCTGCTACGAGCGGCCATGGCGTCTGCTACAACGACGGCGACACTCTACTACAAGGGAGACGATGCTCCGCTACTAGTGGCGGAGGCATCTGCTACAAGGGCGGCGACGCCCTGCTACAACATCGGCGACGCTCACAAAGGGAGGTGTTTCTGCTGATGCTACACGCGAGGCTCACCGTTGCTACAATATGACATTTTTTTTGCTACATACATTTTGTACTCTTGCTACAATAGCATAAAATTTTTGCTACACGGTCTCCGGCGAGGTCTCCGGCGAAAGTCTCCGGTGAGATCTCCGGCGAGGTCGGGTTTGCTACATTAGCACAACTTTTTTGCTACACGGTCGCCGGCGAACTCTCCGGCGAGGTCCAGTCTATTTTTTATTTTCTGGGCAAACCCTTTTTTGCTACGTTGTAGCAAAAGCGGGACTATTTGTAGCAAAAACGAGTATGTCTGTAGCAAAAGCAGGATTTTGACCCAAAAAAGAGGACACGTGGTTGGCTGGGGACCCGGGGGATAAAAAACACAAATCCCCCGGGGGACGCGTAGTACTACCCTTTTGATTTTCATAGTTCGGGCGTCAACCATTCATTTCGTTTTCCAGCCCACGTGAAATGAAATCGTAAAAGTCCATGGATCGGATGGTAGCGGAGCTCTTATGTCGATTCCTCTTGGGGGCATCAATCTTGGAGGTGTACATTTCCTCTAGGGACCAGTGGACGGTTTTGTGTGAGCAGTGGCATCGTGATAGCGTCGACAGAAGGCATGGCAAGGTCAATGCAGAGATTCCTGTCTCGAAGTCGGGTCGGTGAAAGATGGCAGCGACATCTGGAGCATGTGCACTATTGCATGCTTTGGGTTTGGCGGACCGGTTTTAGCTTCCGGATCACCATTGGACAGTTTGGTGAGGCATTCGATTTTATGATGATGTGTATATGTGTGAGGTCAGGACAACGGCTCCGACACGCCCACCCCATTCATAGTTTCTAGGTTTTGTGATTGGTGCCGTTTGCGAGGTGGCTACGAGTTTGTCTTTCTAAGACTTAGCTGAATAATAAATAAAGAAGGTTGTGTGCATTATTGTGATGAGAGACCGAGGTATCACCTCCATTTCTAAACAAATATATATACACTAGTTTCACATTTTTATAATGTGCAAACACCAAATTGTTGTCTTAATGAATATGGTTTTCAATTTTTTTGTTGACTCTAATTTTTTTAATGTGCTCATGGTTCGTTTTGCACTTTAGTTATAAACTAGTTGTAACCTTTGTAAAATGTGCAAAACGATTTTTTTCTTTGCTATTAGATATGATTCCATGGTTTAATTTTGTCTTAAACCTCTAGCTTGACCGATCAAAGTTCATATATACACCAATTGAACATTTTTTTAATATGCACACAGATTGTTGTCTGAATGAATATGGTTTTCATTTTTTTTTTTGGCTCTAAAAAAATTCTAATGTGCTCATATGATTCATTGTGTATTTGTTTGTACATGCTTCGTGTCTGTTTTTTTTTTACCTTTTCATTTAGCCGACAGTTTTCTTGGTTTTTTTTTCACTGGATTGGTGAGTCGAATAAATTATAGTCGACCGGTGCACAAATTGGAGTCCGAAATCGTGGACAAACACTACATCACGGTAGATTTTTAGAGGCAAAAAATAGTGCCTTAAAAAATGGATATAGTGCCTTTCAAAATCTTTGAAGGCAATAAAAAAAGTACCACATCAAATGGAGTAGGGAAAAATCATTTAAGGCACTGAAAACTGCCTATAAAAATAGATTTTTTGAGGCACTTTAAAATATGCCATTAAAAATAGATTATTTGAGGCACATCCAAATTTGCCTTGGATCATTATTTGAGGCACTATTGAGCAATGCCTCAAATATTTTTTTTTGGCACTTTGCAGAAATGCCATAGAAAACACTTGCAGGCACTTCACAGTAGTGCCTCAAATAATAATTGTTGGCACTTAAGAAAATGCCTCAAAAAACAATTTAAGGCATTATTTTCTGACCCAGGTTTAGTGGAATAATTAAAACTTCATGTGATACTAACTCCAGAGAATAGCAGTCACATTTAAGGCATAAGCTCTTAGAATCAAAAGACATCTCGGTAGAAACATAGAAGTAGTTCATGAAGATACACATAGCATGTGCCATACTCATTTACAAGCACCACCGAACATAATCTAGGAGGTCCAATAAGCCAATAACAACAGTGCGGTAAGATAATATAAATTGGTTAGAACATGGTTTCTAGAGCAGATTAAACAAGGCTCTAGTAGTCTTCCTCCCCGAGTTCAGTTGTGTTGGGCTCCATCATGCATGTCCTGAGGAATCTGCACACATGGATGCAACTGGCAAAGCTCATGAACATTGAGGGAAAGAGATCTAGAAAGCCAATATAGTCAAGAGATGATCATTTCATCATTGAATCTAGTTTATCAGTTATAAGCATTAATACCCAAAAATAGTTTTAGACAAAAACTTGCAAGTAAAGCATGGGCAATCATACAGGCATCTTATATGTAATATATGACACTCACATCCTATGTAACATGACCAAAGAATCCAGGGACGGAGCCAGGGGGGGACGAGCGGGGGCGAGACCCCCCCTTGACGTTCCGGTTTTCCCTTGATAGCGATCAGTGAGTTGGGCTAATATTGCCTCTGGCGACCGTACTCGCCCCCCCCTGTCCGTGTAATGCATGTGAAGTCATGAAGGTGGCCCTCCAAGGCCTCTCAAACCCACATGATATGAGCCCACGCATCCAATCAATCAGGTAAAGGCCAACTAAAAGGTTCGTATAATGGCACAGCACAACCAGGCCCAGACGTGGCATCTAACAGTTCATCCTAAACAGCCGCACTACAGATGGTGAGGAACCAACACGCAAATGACAGATCAATTCCCTTTTCGTTTCTACTGAATTGGGCGCCTTACCCGGGCGGCTGCCAACTAGGGCTCCATTCCAAATCAATAGATCGAAGGGCGTAGCCGGGACGCGCGGCCGGCCGGCCGCACCGTCGACCATGAGCGAGGATAAGGCTCAGAAGCAAGTATTTTTACTGGTCCCTAATTTTTTTTAGTCCCTAATTTCAATTGTTTGTTAGTTAGTCCTTTGATCATCTTTCTCAACATCAGATTAATTTATGGCTTAAATAGTGATTAGGATTTTTTATTGGTGCCTGCTTGTGCTTATGTAGACATGAAAAGGAAGAGGGCCAGATCAATTTATAAACGAATTACTAGGAAAATTTTAATCGACTTCTTCGGCAAGTGATTAATTATTAGTTCTGGAATTTATTAACTCTGGCGTGCCTTTCGTTCACTGAATTAAAGGTGACTTACTATATAATAATTTATAGACTGGAAATAAATTGGTATCAGAGTAGCCTTCGATGAGGTTATTGAATCATTCGATAATCATTATAGTTAGATGACCAATTTAGAAATTAAGCTTTGTTTTGCATCACCGAGCTATATTGCTAAGTTTTGATATAAATGCTATAGTGAGACTTTGCATACTGTAATGTTTTATCTCCATAATTTTCTTCTAATAGAAAAAACACCATTTATGTGTCTTTCAATAGAAAAATTTATAGATGATCATTATCCTCTTCGCCCCCCTCGTGATGAAATCCTGGCTCCGTCCCTGAAAGAATCCGACCAGTGTGCCCATAATGCAGTTCGGCAACATTGTTTCTGCAGGATAGTGAAGCAAGTTACATAGGCAACATTCATCTACTAGTAACAGAATTAAGATAGTAAGGGTTAAGCTTTACAACTATACATAGGCTATAGCAGTACAAAATCTGACCCTGAACATAGGCTAACAGGTACTCCCTAAGGTGGAATAACCCCTTGCAGCTATGTGTTATTGCAGCTGACATACATCTGTAAAAAGTTTGAGCCTGAACATTAAACTACTACATAAAGTGGTTAATATTCAGGTCCATGGTGTGTACTGACTGATATAGAGTTTTGCATTCAAATACAATTAGGCCATCCAAAAGCTAACAAGCATCATAATATCTTATTTTTGTGGAGTCAGATTATTATTCTAACCTCACAATGTTTCATCTTCAACTGCTGCCTTTTACCTGATATACACATTACTACAATGTTATACTAGATCATAAAGCCTACTTCAAAGTTCCAAAATTAGGAAAAATAGATTAAATAAGCGACTAATTACATGGATCCCTTTGATCATTTCCATATAGGGAATTCAACATCTATTGTAAGTTGTAGAGAGACGGATCAATTTAGGACTCCAGAATACATAAACAGTTATATTCATGGTTTGATACAAACAGCTCTCAATTCAATTCTCTTTTAGGAACTAGAACGGAAAGCATGCAATATGTTACAACCAAAAGCTAGAAGGGCATGCTATCAAGCGCATCCTACTGATCATTTGAAGAACTAGAAGGGCAATTTATACAGCACAAAAGAAAAAACAGCAGCTATAGCCACTACATGAGTACTGTGTAGCAAAATGCTAAACCTAAACACCTCCAGCTGAAATGCTTCCAAATTTCCATGAGATTTTCAGGCCAAAGAATTATCTAAGTGTGACTGACAAAATTTCAGGACAAACGGGCTATTGGTAGGATCCCGAGCGCGTGGCAATGCCCATCACCACAAACAGGGGAAGCAGAATTGGACTTAATCTGGACGCACTCAACGTGTTCGACCAAATGCAGACATGAAAATATGTGCTGGGAGAAGAGCTCACGAGGCACTGGGCGGCGAGGAACCTGAACCGGAGGTCACAGACGAGGTGGGACTTGTTGAGCATGAGGAGCACGCGGCAGTAGTGGCGGCCGATGAAGAGCGCATGCGCTTGTAGACGTCGGCGGGGTTTCTCGTGGCCGCAGCCACCTTGTCGGCGAGGAAGATGGCGGGCGCGTAGAGGTGCTTCCCGACCACGTGCATCCCCTACACCGGATCCTCCTCCCTCATGTCCGCCTCGTGTTCATCCTCGCCGCCTCACCTCCTCCGCTTGGGGTTTGGTGCTGGGGCTAGGGCTGGGGCTATGGGGGATTCAGAGACTGTAACCTTGAAACGATCCAGCGATGTTGGTGGGAAGTGTGGCGGCGGCGCGTGTTAATGGACGACGAAGTACGCCGATGAGAGGCGATGTAGGAACACGCACGGAGTTGCGGCGGTTGCCATGGAAGTAAAGGTGGCGCTAGGGATTGGGGAGGAGATGTCAGAGAACAGGTGTAGCGGCGCCGCGGCGATTGGGAAGCCGAGCGCCCGAGCTATAGCCTGCGGTGGCGGCGCCGCGGGTGATTGGGAAGCCAAGCGCCGGAGCTGTGGCCTGAGGGTGGCGGCGCGGCAGGAGATGGACAAGGCGGCGTACGTAGTGGATCGTGGTTGGGGGACGAGGTTGGGTTGTTTTTTCCTTTCACAGAGAGTTTTCTTTCTTTGAGAATTGAGAATAAGGGAAGTTGTTTGAGAGGGTCCTCGTTCTCAGGTTCCGTGCGGGATTACCCTCAAGAGAAAAAATCGTGCGAGATCAGCCGCCCATACGGTACTTTGGAAACTGCCACAAAAGATCTATTTTTGCCGGTATTTTATGAAAATGTCTCAATTAATTATATTACTGCAGGCAGTTTTACGAAGTGCCTTAAATAATTATATCTTTGCAGACATTTTAATAAAACGCCTTAAAAAACTAATGTTTTTGCAGGCGTTATTTGAAATGTGCCTCTAAATATATTTTCCTAGGCAATTCTTAAAAATGTAACAAAAGTGCCCCTAAAAATCAACGGTGACATAGTGAAATGGATAGCTAATGGCTTTGTGGACGTGTAGAAAGATGTGTGATCAATTTAGCCCGACACGGTCAACAGACCTGTGTGAGAAGAAACCGAGGCTCGCCGACCATCAGGCTGTTAGATGTATGTATATATATATTGTATTTCTCCCGTATGTTAGGGGACTGCCTGTATATTTGCCCTGTACATGTATTATATATTGTGGCATTTGGCCTTCAGAGGAATACAAGTTGTCTATTCCTAACATGGTATCAGAGCAAGGTTAGCCCCGTCCTCTTTCTCGCAACTTCGTCGGCCGCCACCGTCCCTGTCGTCGTTGGCTTTGCCGTCGACGTTGCCGCCGGTCGCCGCCCGTTTGCGCCTTGCCTTGCTGTTTACAGATCGGTCTTCCATCACGCAGGCGATCAGGATTCAGATCTAAATCCGGATCGAGCTGCAACTCCCTGGATCGATTTGGATTTCTTCGTCGGTTTCCCTGGATCGATTTGGATTTCTTCGACGGTTCCTGCGCCTCCCCGTCTCCCTGGACACGCCACCTCGCGCGGGACCTACCTCACCGACGCCACCATGCGGGACTCCCCGTCCTCGGTCTCCATACTGCCCGTCCTCGGTTTCCGCGCGGGCCACTTCACTGACGCCACCGCGCGGGACTCCCTCGGTCTCCACACTGCCCGCTTTCGGTTTCCGTGCGGGCCTCCCTGGATCAACTTGATTCGACGTGGTACTCCTCCCTGGTCACTTTGGCCAGATCGCCAGCTGGGCGGTACTCCTCTGGTCCGCCTCCACAGTCCGCTTTGGCCGGGCTGCTCGAACTGCAGCGGTACTCCTCCTGGTCCGCCTCTCCTCCGACTGGTCACTTTGGGCCCTTACCTCACCGACGCCACCACGCGGTACTCCTCCTGGTCCGCCTCTCCTCACTGTTGGTCCGCTTTGCTGGGAATTACCGCCACGCCCGCCCACTCCTGCCGGCTGACACTCACGGCGCGGCTCCACCTGCTCTTTGTTCTTCGTCGGTTCTAGATTGCATCTGAATCTGAGAAAAAAAAATTGAGAGAGATGTCTTCTACATCGGGCTATGTTGCGATTCCTCGCTGCCCGGTGATTTTCGATGGTGCGAATTATCCTGATTTCGCCGCCTTTATGCGCGTTCACATGCGTGGTCTCCGTCTTTGGGGTGTGCTCTCCGGCGAGGTCTCTTGTCCGTCGTGCCCCCCTGCTCCTATGGCTCCTCTTCCGCCGACGCCGATTGTTCTTGGTGCTGATGCTTCTCAGGAGGCCAAAGATGCTGCTCAGTCTTGATGATAGTCTTTGTTCGCTTATGACCTGAAGTTCAAGCAGTACTCTTCTGATCTTGAGGCATATCGACACGCTCTGACTGCTTACACTCAGTGGGTTGATGAGGATGATCGTCTTCTCTTTGTTCTCACCTCTAGTGTTACGCCCCGATGTCTTTGTTGAGTTTATGAGTCTCTCCTCTTGTTTGCGGTGGGCCCATCTTCGTCGGCCTTATCACCGTCTGGGATGCTCTTTACTGTCTGTGGTTTCGCCAGAGCATGCTCTTGACAGGTGATTCCACTATTGATGAGTTTTATACTCGAGTGTTGCTATCTGGCGTCGACTTGATTCTCTGTCTTCTTTGTTTGTGGCACATGCTCGTCTTTGCCAGTTGTGCTTCGGACTTGGAGTTTCACCGCATCTATGAGTTTACATCTCGGCCGCCAGAGTTTGAGCCCGGCGTGCTCGGTGAATGCTCGTGGTCGTGTTCGCTCTCTAAGGTGTTGTCGAGCTTGGTGAGGAGACCCGTCTCCGTGGTCTTTGGTCTTCTTGCGGTTCCCTCTGCACTTGCTACTCGTGGTGCTCCTTTGCTGTCTGCTCCCTCGACTCAGCCGCGGTCCCTGTCGCCCGCCGATACTACCTACTCCTCAGTCGTGGTCGGGGTCGGCTTGACCCGGCTCCTCGGTCCGAGTCGGCACCAGGCTCGTGGTCGAGTCGTCGTGGTTCTCTTAAATCCTTGCTCTTACTACAGGGATGGTCACACTTGGGCCACTTGTTATACAGGACCCTAGTTTACGTCGGCCGGCCGAGCTCGTGGGCGATCGGCTCCTTGGGATCTTCAATAGTTGCTCTCTCGATCGGGACATTATCGAGTCTCCATGATGCGCTTGCTGCTCTGGGCTCTTTCTCGGCAGACGCTTGCGGATCGACTCTTTAGGCACTTGTCGACCACCACCTTATACACGGTCAGTGCGTCTCCGTGGTATCTGGATTCTGGAGCTTCTTTTCATATGACCTTTGAGTCTTCTTCTCTGTCCGCTCTTCGTTCTCTCCCTTCTCCTGTCCGTGTTTTTACGGCTGATGGTACCTCTCTCCCTGTTTCTCGTCGGGGCACCCTTTCTACTTCTTCTTTTTTTGTTCCTGATATTTCTCATGTCCCTCTTCTTAAGATGAATCTGTTCTCTGCTAGCCAGCTTACTGACTTTGGTTGTCGCGTCATTCTTGATGCTGATTCTTGTGTTGTCCAGGACCGTCGCACCAGCCACAGTTGGGCTAGCCCTCGCAGCCGTGATTCTTCAGGACTTTGGGAGTTAGACTGGCTTCGCGTTCCTTCCGCTGCCACTTCCTCTGCCAGTTCTTCTCCGGTTGTCGCCTCTACTACCAGCTCCTTTCAGCAGTGACATCATTGTCTTGGTCACCTCTGTGACTCTCGCCTGTCGTCATTAGTTCATCATGGTCTTTTGGGGTCTGTCTCAGAAGATGGGTCCTTGCATTGTCAGGGCTGTAGGTTGGGTAAACAGATTCAGCTTCCCTATCCTACTAGCGCGTCTGTATCTCAGCGACCTTTTGATTTAGTTCATTCCGATGTTTGGGGTCCGACTCCTTTCGCTTCGAAAGGGGGCCATCACTACTATATTTTATTCATTGATGATTTTTCTCGGTACACTTGGTTGTATTTTATTCGCTCTCGTAGTTAAGTGCTTTCCATATATCAGCGTTTTGCGGCCATGGTCCGCACTCAATATTCTACCCCTATTCGTGTGTTTCGTGCTGATTCTGCTGGTGAGTATATCTCCCAGATGTTGCGTAGTGTTCTTGCTGAGTAGGGCACCCTTTCTCAGTTCTCCTGTCCTGGTGCACATGCCCAGAATGGCGTTGCTGAGCGTAAGCATCGCCATCTTCTTGAGACCACTCGTGCCATGATGATTGCTTCTTCCCTTCCTCCACATTTATGGGCTGAGGCTGTCGCTACGTCGGCTTACCTCATCAATATTCAGCCTTCTGTTGCACTGCAGGGTGGTATCCCTCTTGAGCGCCTATCTGGACAGTCTCCGGACTACTCCATGCTTCGCTTGTTTGGTTGTGTTTGCTATGCTCTTCTTGCTCCCTTTGAACGCACCAAACTGACTGCTCAGTCTGTTGAGTGTGTCTTCCTTGGATACAGTGATGAGCATAAGGGCTATCGCTGCTGGGACCCCGTTGGTCGTCGGATGCGTATCTCTCTTGATGTTACCTTTGATGAGACGCGTCCTTTCTATCCTCGTCCAACCGCTGGTACCTATCCGGTGGAAGATATCTCTTTTCTTCTCTTTCCTGACACACCTCCTTCTACTCCTGTTGTGTCTTCTTCCGGATCTCCTCCTCCTGATGTCTCTTCTTCGACACCGTCTGCATCTGCTCCGTCTAGTTCTCCTAGTACTCCTCGTTCTCCGGAGTCTTCCTCTGCTATACCTTCTTCTTCATCGTCGTCTCCTGAATCGTCTTCCTCTGATGAGCTTCCCTCTACTCGTCCTGTTCGTCTGCGTCGTGCCCCCAACCGTTACTCTCCCAGTCAGTATGGTCTTTCTGTTGCCTCCGAACCGACTTCTTATCGGGATGCTGAGCATCATCCTGAATGGCAGCTGGCCATGGCTGAGGAGCTTGCCGCTTGGCCTTTGGAACTGGGATCTTGTTTCTCCTCCTCACGGTGTTCGTCCTATCACGTGTAAGTGGGTCTATAAGATTAAGACCGCTCGATGGATCTCTTGGCGCTATAAAGCGCGTCTTGTGGATCGTGGTTTTCGGGAGCATGGTCGTGACTATGATGAGACCTTTGCTCATGTGGCTCATATGACCATTGTGCGTACTCTTCTTTGTTGCTTACATTGCGTCAGCAGTGCGTGTCCCGACTTGATGTTGACGCCTTTCTCAATGGTGAGTTGCGTGAGGAGGTTTATATGCACCTCCTCACAGGTATTCCGTTCGAGGATGGTTTGTCGTCTTCGACGTTCTCTTTATGGCCTCAAACAGGCCTCGTGCTGGTTTGGCGCTTTTGCTCTGTAGTGATTTGTTGGTTTCTCCCTAGTGCTCATGATCCAGCGTTGTTTGTTCACACTTCTCCTCGGACGCCTCTTCTTCTTCTTTATGTTGATGATATGCTCATTACTGGTGATGATTCTGAGTATATCGCCTTTGTTAAGGCTCGTCTTCGTGATCAGTTTCTTATGACTGATCTTGGTCCTCTTCGATACTTTCTTGGATTGAGGTTTCCTCCACTTCTGATGGCTTTTACATCTCCCAGGAAAAGTATATTCAGGATGCTGCTCTTGGGGATGAGCGCACTGTTGAGACCCCTATGGAGCTTAATGTTAAGCTTCAACCTACTGATGGTGATCCTCTTCTGATCCCCAGCGTTATCGTCATCTTGTTGGGAGCCTTGTTTATCTTGCTGTCACTCGTCCTGACATCTCTTATCCTGTTCATATTCTGAGTCAGTTTGTTTCTGCTCCTACCACTGTTCACTATAGCCATCTTCTCCGTGTTCTTCGTTATCTTCGTGGTATGATCACTCGTCGTCGCCTTTTCTTTCCTCGTTCGGCTCCTCCGGCTCCGGTGCTATTCGGACGCTCATTGGGCGAGTGATCCTTCGGATCGCCGTTCACTTTACGCTTCTTGTGTGTTTCTTGGTGGTTCGCTCATTGGTTGGAAGGCGAAAAGCGGTTTCCGTTCGAGTGTTGAGGCTGAGTTGCGTGCGATGGTCTTGTTATCTGAGGTGACACGGTTACGGTGGTTACTTGCGGATTTTGGGGTCTCTATTACCACCAGTCTGGTTTTGTCGGACTGAGTGCTATTAGTGTTGCGTGATCCGGTCAAGCATGAGCTTACCAAGCATATTGGTGTTGATGCTTTCTATCTGCGTGCTTTCAGTGCGAGCTCGGTCGTTGCCTTCGATATGTGCCTTGATTCTGATTGGCGGATTTCTTCAAAGGCGGGGCAGGCGCGTGATTTTCTTACTCTCCAAACTGTGTTGTGGATCCACCATGAGTTTGAGGGGTGTTAGATATATGTATATATATATTGTATTTCGTATGTTAGGGGAATGCTGCGTATTCTTTGCCGTATCTTATATATATTGTGGCGCTTTGTGCAGAGAAATCTGAGCTGTCTATTCCTAACACAGGCATCGAGCGCCGCAGCTGTTGCTCCATACGGCGGTAGCGAAACAAGGTACGCGCGTACCGAAAAGTCTTTTGCACAAGAACAAAGTGGACGCCAATCCATTCAGCGACCACACCTAGCTAGCTACTGTGCAACTACCACGGTACTTAATCCTCGCAACATCAACCATCAGGCAAGCAGTGCCGAAAACTCGTCGGCATGGGCCGCCTGCCATGCGCGTCGATCAGCCGGCCGGTTGTTATTAGAACGATCGCTCCACAATCCACATGCACTGATCGAAACGTAGCTGTCTGGATGGAGTTGCGAGATCGGGGTTGAGCAGCCTAATCGCTCTGCCAGCAGCCGTTGCAGATCGATCGCGCGAAGGATGCAAGCTAGCTCCACTGCACGCCCTGAGCTGGAGTAGCATCGATCGATCAGCTAGCAGGGCAACGATATCACGCGGCCGGACCAGGCCAAACGCCACACGTACTCTACATCCAGAACCGTACGTGCTAGGCGCCAATCTCCCAGCATCACTGCTAGCTCCCCGTGTTCTGCTGTGTGCGTGCAGTACCGACCCACTCGATGGCTCTCGATCGCTACTATTTTCATGGGCTGAGCTTTTATCTACTTACTAGATTAGACGGAGCCGTGCAGCGACACAGAAATGGGCAATAATGCGAGCCAGCCGTGACGTGAGGACCAAATTAAAGCAAGCGGGGGTTTGCGTCACTGCGGCGTACGTACGTCCGTGAGCGGCTGGGGGAGGAAGAAGGGGACAGCTAGCTAGCGCCCGCGCGCGGGGAAGAGAGACCACTGCACTGCACTGCATGGTCCTGCTCGAGTCGGCCGTGTGCCCAGCATGCTGCACGTACGTACGTTTCGTCAAGAGGCTACGTACCTAAGATCGGATGCGTGATCATGTGAATACGGATATCTCGCGACGTACGTCGTAATATACAGAAAGTCGCAGATCTCGATCGGTGAGGAAACTTATGTCTAAGTCGTTGGCGTCATCCTATTTGTTCAGTTCTGATCTATTCTAACTTATATAATTTATCTTAATTTTCGGTTCTGGCTGGTTCCAACTTATTAAAATTCCAGTTACAACCTAGTTGCAACTCATGTGAAAGTCTCATGTTGCATGAATCGCGAGATAAATCTAATGACGAGAGAGGTGACTGAGAACTAAAAACGCCTGAGAACTAGCAAATCCGTAATATATATGTTGGTCTCTCTCGCTCTTGCGTCGAGACGTTGCAAACACGAAGTGCGGTACAATTTACGTATCTTATACGACGATTATTATTCACACTCTGTTCACCGCATTTCAATGACCCGTACCGTACGTACTCCCTTCGTCCGCAAATAAGTGTACTTTTAGTTTTGTCCTAAGTTAAACTTAAATATGTTTGACTAACTTATTAGTACAATGTACCAACATTTATGATACTAAATTGATACCATTAGATTTATTTTTAAATCTAGTTTCATAATATATCAATTTCATTTAATATATGTTTTATATTCTTTATAAAGTTAGTTAAATTTAATTATCTTTGATTTGGGCAAAAGCTAGATGTACACTTATTTGCGGACGGAGGGAGTATCTTATATGCTTCGTACCTTATTGACTTTTTTGAGACAAATAATGAATAAGAAAATTTGCATAGAAATTAATTACACCAAGCACCAGTGGTCTAGTGGTAGAATAGTACCCTGCCACGGTACAGACCCGGGTTCGATTCCCGGCTGGTGCAATTTTTTCTTCTCTGTTGTCTTATATTCGTCTTTTTTTTTTTGAATTATGTGCCTCATTATTTAGGGGACAGCGGGGCGGCCGGCCCGTGTAATACATGTTCTCTAGTCTAGCTTATAAGGCTTGGCCCAGGTATATATGTTTCTCAATAAGGGCCGTTCTGAATATGGCCCAGTACAGGTCAAAAAAAAATATGGCCCAGTAAAAAGAACTGTTTTTTACAGGAAATAAAAATGTGGGATTTTTAAAAGTTCAAATTTTAAAAAAATATTTATCCTATTCTCCACTCAACGCTATAAACACACCACTGAGTGTTTCTCCCATATGGGAGAGGCCTAGTAAAAGGTACCTTTTTTATAGTAATAAAAATGTTGGGATTTTTAGAAGTTCAAATTTAAAAAATATTTAACTATTCTCCGCTCAACGCTATAAACACACCACTGACTGTTTCCCTCATATGGGAGAGGCCCAGTAAAAAAAATACATTTTTTACAGTAATGGGTCGGACTCAACCCGCTTAAAAGACTTGGACGTGCAATATTAATGAAGAGAATATGCCCCGAGAGGCAATAATAAAGTTGATATTATAAGTATTCCAAGTATATGATAGATGTTTATTTTGCATGCTATAATTGTATTAATACGGAAATGTTAATACATGTGTGTTTAATAAATAAATAGAAAGTTTTTAGTCATGCCTCTATTATAAACTAGCTTGTCGATTAACAAGATGATCAAGGTTTCCTGATCATGGATATTGGATGCTGTTAATAACGAGGTCACAACATTATTGAAATTATATGATAAACATTCATCTGAAGTATAGCATTACGATTAAAGTCATTGTATTTATATTGCTATAACATCATACGAAGTAATCATAGTCCTTAGACCATGAGATCATGTCAATCACTAACACTGAAAGAGTATCTTGATAACATCAAACGTCACACCGTAATAGAGTGACTATAAATGTGGGTTCAGTGCTACGAAGGTGTTATGTAGAGGCTCATGGATTAAGAGTGTAATTTGTCCATCCCGATGACAGATAAATATACTCCGGGCCCTCTCGGTGATATCACATTAGTTAGCTTCCAAGCAAGTGATGTGATCACTAGAATGTTATATCACGGAAACGAGAAAGAGTACATATCGGTAATGAGATCAAAATAGGTATAGAAATACCGATGATCAAATCTCGGACATGTAATATATCGCGACACAAAGGGAGTAAGTTACTAGCTGACGAGGTTTAATCTCGTCAATGTCCATTGTTATGGACTTGGGTTTTGGAGAAGATGGGGATGCTGGAGATCGCGGAACGGTTAGCAAACAAACAACATGGGGACACAAAGTTTACCCAGGTTCAGGCTCCCGAAGGGAAAACCCTACTCCTGCTTGTCTGCTCTCGATTACGGCGGAACCGAAAGTTACAGGGGTGCGCAGATGCAATCTGGTGAGGTGTGTATGAGGTGAGTTGAGGAGATACTCCTTGTCGTGCCCTCCTAGCCTTTATATAGATAGGCAGGTCCCGGGCATAGGTCGAGTCGGTTACAGATTAGGGTTTGCCTCTTTGAAATTCTATCTACTCTAGTCTTGTTCTCCAAGCATCCAAAGGCGTCATGGGCTTGGGCCACCCGAAACCTCCGCAGGCCGCGTATCTTGCAGTGGGCCTTCCCTTGGGCTGGACTAGGTATGCTGATGTTGTGTACCCGTGAGGTATAACCATGTCAGTAGCCCCCGAGTGCTCAGTTGAATCATAGATTCGGCTGAGGTCTCTTTAGTGTTTTGGGTGCAGTTTTATGCCTGTTTATAAGAGAAAGCAGTTAAGTTCGTAGGGATCGTTGATGCGTGTGCCTGACTCACCCGACGGATCAGGCTCAGTTAACTGTCATAGGACAAAACAACACGATCTTCTTCAGACTCGAGTCCCTGGACTCGAATCCGGAACAGATGCTGGTGTAATTTGACTCAGGCCGTTGAGGTCTTACAGGAGCCAAATCCCAGTGTTTTTTGAGTGATGTACCCAACACATCCGTCAGGATTTTCATCGCGCCTGTTGGCACAGATTTTTACTAGCAGAGCGCAGTCAGGTGTGTTACCAGGCCATCAGATGGTATCTGTAGGTCTTATCCTTGCATCGCAGACGCAACATCCAAAATGTTATCACCGTGGAGGTGTTTCGGGTGGCCAAGGAGATTGCTTCTCACTTAGCATTGGTTTGGGCAAGATTGCCAAAAAAAGTTTATGTTTTTTGATCCCAAGGATCGCAGTCAAAGAAATCATAGTGTGCGCGGCCAGCGCTCCCTATGTGAGTAACCCCCGAGTGTCTGTTCGAGTCGTAGACTCGAGCAGAGACTTTAATTCATCTGTTTTGAACTTTAGGTCCAAAGGACGCAATTTTTTTCGTATGCTTTGAACAATCCTTCCTATGGGAGTAGCCCTCGAGTCCTTAGTGGAGTCGTAGACTCAACGTGGTACTCGAAGATATTTGAGAGGTTCAATATCTTAATCATGTCGCAGGTGCGCCGGCCAGCGCTCCTGATAGGAGTAGCCCCCGAGTAGTTGCTTGAATCGTAGATTCAAGTGAGTACTTTATTGATTAGCCTAAGATTTCCAACCGTTGCTAGGTTGGTCTTGATGACGTCAGTGTTGACGATCGGTGAACTCAACCGTCTGTGACGCTAGTGATGACGTGATAGGACGAACATGGGTCCCACTTTCTGACTTGGAGTTGACTTGTCGTGCGCGACGTGGCGAGAATTACAGCGTCTCCTGAATTTCCGTGCGTAGTGGATGGCGTGCGGGCGACGGTTCGCTGCTGTGTTAGACACGTGTACGGTTGGATTTGTCCTTGGTGTTAGGGATTCTGGATGAACGGTTCCTGTTCGTCGTCCTCATCCTTATAATCGTGGGGAAAACAGTGATTTTATTTTCACCTCTTGCCATTTGCTTTCCACCAGTGCCTCCATTTTCGCTAGCACTTGCTTTCTTGCGCACACTGGACGTTCTCAGATCATTTCCTTCCTCTTTTCTCCGTGCTCAGCGCCGCACTCGCCGTTGCGCCATGGGAAAGTCAAGGAAGGGCGCTGCGGGGGCTGGATCGAGTGCCACTGCTGGCGGCAAGAAAGGTGCCACCACCGCTCGCATCACTGATGGCGGGTGGAGGCGCACAGAGGTGCGCGACGGTGATCTGCGCAAGCTGCGCGATGCGGGTCTGATCCCGCAGGACAAGGAGGCCGTGAAACTTCCAGGCGATGAGGTAACTCTCCGTCCACCCGTAGGGTTTCGGGTGATGTTTGTCGCCTTTGTTCTTCGCGGTCTATCGCTCCCTGTCTACGATTTTCTTCGTGGACTTCTTTTCTTCTATGGCATCCAACTTCATCATCTTTCCCCCAATTCTCTCCTCCACATTGCTTGTTTCATTACTCTCTACGAGTGTTGGCTCGGTAGCGAGCCGCACTTTGGACTCTTCCGGAAGCTCTATTCCTTGAAGAGGGAGTCTGGCACCGGCGGAGTCTATCCGCTCGGCGACTGCATTATTTCCATCTGTTCTTCTTTTATTTTATTTTTCTATGTGTGAGTCCGTCCAATACTGGCGGAAGAACTGGTTTTATATCCGCGACTCCACCGTGGACGGGAAATATTTTGGCCTCGCTCCCTTCGAATCCTCCCAGGAGATCCTTCCGAAGAGATCCTGGAAGAACCATGTCCTGCAGGACGAGGTGGCGGAGGTAGAGTAGCTCTACCATCAAGTGGAGGCGCTCCAGATGGTTGCGAAGAAGGAGGTGAATGGTGTGGATATCATTCGCACCTTCCTCAAGCGTCGGGTGCAGCCACTCCAGGCAAGGGCGCATTCGATGTTTCTCTACACTGGCCGCAACGACCCGACGAGGGTTTCTGCCGAGGAGTTGTCCAGGGGCGACCTCGATAGGGCTCTTCGGCCGCTGCTGAAGTTCAAGGCTGAAGAGGACCTCTCGAAGAAGTCCTTCACCGCCCCCTTCGGTTCTTCGAATCCAGTTCCTCAGGTGTAGAACTGCGTCCTGCGTGTTGTGCCTTTTTACTAGTGTTGTCTCCATATGAATAGCGTTGCTAATCATGTTCTTTGTCTTATTTGGTTTGTAGGAACTCAAGGTAGCTGGCATGATGCCTCCGCTGCCTGAGAAATATCTGGTTGTGCCTAACAACGAGGTTGTGGACTCTGAGTCCGAAATTCCGCCGGCGCAATCTCCAACTCAAGAAGCCCCCGAGGCGAGCGAGGGGCAGACCCAAAAGCGCTCCCGGAGTGAATCGCCGGATGCATCGACGCCGCCTACTCCTCGGGGCCCTTCCTTCTTGGAGCAACATGATGGGGGTGAAAGTTCCTCGGCTGCACCTTTCCCCGCTGTGCCGCTTCGGGCGATAGCGCCACACCCGCCGGCCAAGAAGAAGAAGGAGAAGACAACGTCGGTCTTCAACTTGTCAGACATTGACTCGTAAGTAGTTTATGCTGCTTTTGTTCTGTTCTGTTTGTGTGTGCAATGTTTTATCTTGTTCTTGATCAATGCTTTCCTTGGAGCCACTCCTCGGAGGGCACCCTCGCTGAGGGCACTCCGGAGGCCGTGGGGGAGTCAAAGCCTACGGCCCCTCCCTTTCAGATGGTGTCCGACTCTAAGGATGATGCTCCGAATCCCTCCCCACGAGCTCGGGTAGTTGTTACTCAGAAGACCGCACACGGACCTTCGGAGTCTCCATCTGAGCATGTAAGTTTTCTGCTCCTTTTTTTTGTAGGGGGAGCCCCCGAGCCCTTTTTCGGGTGATCTGTTGCTCTAGTTTTGCTCTTGCGGGGCGTAACCCCCGAGCCCTTTCTGATGTTTGATTGCGTTTTTGTTTTTGCAGCCCTTCGTGCATAGCACAAATCTCCTGATCCAGCAGCACCTGGCGTTGGAGGACAGCATGCGGCAGCTGCAGGGTATTCCTCTTGCTCGTTTCTGTTTTATTTCGTCCGTCGCTTGAACAATGCTTGTGTTGTTCATGTGTGTTATTGTTATTTTGCAGATGAAAATAATGCGGCCCTTCGTTGGCTCGATGCTCTCGACAAGTGCCTCGGTCGAGCGGAGAAGAAAGCTGCAGATGCTGTTGAGGTGGAAGAGCACCTGGAGAAGGAGGTGGCTCCTGCTGCCGAGGCTCAGGAGTGCCTGCGGAAGGAGTCTTCGGATCACGAGAGGAAGCTTGCTGCTGCATCTGCCGCTCGCGAGAAGGAGATGGCCGACAGGCTGATGGCTGGGCAAAGGCTTTCTCCGGTTAGTTTATTTGATTCGTCCTTGCTTTTTCGGCTGCTCCTTATCTCGTTCTTATTCGGGCCCTTTTCTTCTTTTCTTGTCTCGGATGCTGCAGGCATCGCGTTTGATCGCGGTGTGATGGAGCACGGGAATGCTCTTGATGATGCCACTGCAGAAGTCGAAGATCGATGCGGTACTGCTGTTGGCTCCTTGGGGAAGGCCAAGGAAGTTCTTCGACGCTTCTACAAGGAGGTCGTTCCCAAGGGTGCTGCTCTTGAGGATGTTGATGCTCTGGCGGATGCTCTGGAGGAGGACGCACCTGCGGCCTACTAGTGCAAGCAGAAGGGAATCGGCGCCTCCATGGGGTTGGCCATGGCCATGGCATCCAGAGTGGACCTGGATCTGCCTCACATCACTTGCCAGATGCCGACGGCTCCATACGGCTCAGAGGTAGCATTCGCCTCCCTCGCTTCCCGCTGTAAGCGTTATGGGACGAAGCTCATTGACCTATTGGCGAAGTACACGGCGAAGCAGCAGGAGGAGGCCAAGAGCAGGCAGTCTGGCTCTGAGGCCACTCCGGATGTTGGTGCCTAGGATTTGCAGTTAGGATAGTTTATCCTCTATCTTTTGTAATATGTGCTTTTGCTGGTGAACAATCTTTCCTTGTTCCATGCAGTGGCCTTTAATGTATATAAGTTATTTTTTGAGCTATCTTCAGAGATGTGTGTGATGTTCATCTCCTTACTTGTTTACCTTTAGGGTCCTTCGGGTGAGATTCCCGTAGATACTTCGGCTGCTCATGAGCCGCGACCATCGTTGGATGATGTGTCGCAACTTGTTTTTCTTCGCGACCACGTTCGTAGCCTAGAGAAGGATGTTCTCGGCATACGAGGCCATGTGGACGTGTGGAAGTCAAAGGCTGAGCGAGCCACTGCTAGGGAGGAAATTTTGATGGGGGAGCTGCGGCAGATCAACGAGCATCTTCAATGTGAGTTTCCATGAAACGTTGTTCTTTTCAGATGCACCTATCTTATGCGTCCTCTTCTTCTTGTGTTTATTATAGGCGCCAATCTCGTTCCGAAGGAGGAGAAGGAGCGTGTTGTTGTTCGGATGAACTACCTGACCAAACAGGACTTGGAGGCTAGCGGATTCTTCTGGATGGACCGTGATCGGGCCATCGCCCTTGCGACGGTGCAAGATCGCACCCACCAGGTTTCTCGGGTGCTAAGGCAGGTGAGGATTTCCCTGGCGTCTATCAGGGCCGTTATGTTTCCCCTGGATGAGGCACCTTCCAACCTTTGGGGCCTGCTGGCGAAATTTTGGGACATGGGTCACGTGAGGGAATTGGTGCGGCGTCAACTGGTTGCTAGGGTGAAGACCGCTCTATCACTTGTTCGTCTGCATCGTCATGACGTTGATCTCACGGCGATGGCGACTGGGCCACCCCTTCGTCCATATGGTAGTCTCTAGGATATGCGCCTGCATTATTCGACTGTACGACAGTATGCCGAAGAAATTGTTGATCCGTTCGAGCAGTGGGTGAGTGTAATACTCTAGAATAGGTAGGACCTATAAAGAAAAATAGATAGATGTAAAGCGTAAAGCGTGTATGTATTCGAGTGGGCTTGTTGTGCCCTTTGTAAAGTTTATTTGTATTAGCATGTTGTGCTTTGTTATGTGCATGTCCTTTGTTAGCCTGACGTGGTCAGCTACTCAGTTTATATGCGTTTGTTCTCAGTCGATGGAGTCGTGAGGTGAGGCGTAGCCCCCGAGCGTGTTATAGCAGAAAAGTAAGGAATAGAATTTCCGGCGGAGGAACTTAGCTTTAATTCATATCATAACAAAGAGGTATAATGTTCGGCTAAGTAGCCTTATTGGAAGTAAAGGGATAACTAGGGGTAGAAGCATCGTAGATGCGCGACATTCTAGGGGTTGGAGTATTCGACTCCTGGCGCGATGTCCATGAGGCGGTAAACGCCGCCTAGGATGACTTCTGTGACAATGCAGGGTCCTTCCCTAGGTTCAAGCTTTTTCGGCCGCTCTTGCTTGAGTCGCAGGACGAGGTCTCCTTCGACGAAGGACCTTGATCGCGGCCGTCGGCTGTAGTAGTTGCAGAGGCTCTGCTGGTAGACCACTGACCGAGCAGCAGCGATGTCGCGTGCCTCGTCGAGTGTGTCGACGACGTCTTCAAGTGCGGCCGTTGATTTGGCTTCACTGTAAGCGATGACCCATGGGGCCTTGTGGCGTACCTCGGCAGGTAGTACGGCTTCGGCTCCATGCACCTTGAAGAAAGGTGTGAAGCTACTTGTGCTATTCAGTGTTGTCCGTAGGCTCCATAGGACGGAGGGTAGCTCCTCTGTCCAGGCTCCCGCAAGCCGTTCGAGTGGGATGAGCAGGAGTTTCTTGATGCCTCCGCCTATGAGGCCGTTGGCCTTTTCGACCTACCCGTTGGTCTGCGGGTGCGCCACTGAGGCGTATGATATGTTAATTCCAAGGCCCTCGTAAAAGTCCTAGAATTCTTTCGAGATGAAGTTCGAGTCGTTGTCCATGGTGATGATGTGCGGCACACCGAACCTGTAGACTATCGACTCGAAGAACTTGACAGCTGTTTTGCCGCTTTGTTTGGTGAAGGGCATGGCCTTGATCCACTTGGTGAACTTGTCGACTGTGACCAGGAGGTAGAGGTGGCCTCCCTTCAAAGATTTGGGCAGTTTGTCGATCATGTCGAGGCCCCATTGGGCGAAGGGCCAGGCCAGTGGTATGGACCTGAGCTCTGATCCTGGTGCGTGTGGCTTGTCTGCGAACTTTTGGCAGCCGTTGCACCTTCGTACGATGTCCTTAGCATCATTCATGGTCGTTGGCCAGTAGAATCCAGCTCGTAAAGCTTTGGCGAAGAGGGCGCGGCTGCCTGCATGATGACCGCAGATGCCCTCATGGATGTCTTGGAGGATGGTTTTGCCATCACCGATGGTGACGCATCTTTGGAGTACACCCAAAATACTGCGCTTGTATAGCTTGCCATTGTGGAGGGTGAACGCTTTAGACCGGCGAGATATGTGCCGGACGTCTGTCGGATCATCAGGCAGTTCCTTGTTTAGCAGGTATCGAAGATATGACTGCGTCCATGTCTCCTCGATCACCATGACCTACATCATGCTGACAAGTTCGACCTCGGTGTCGAGCTTTTCGTGTCCTTCCTGTCCTTCGAGTAGCGTAGCCCCCGAGTGCTCTACTTCTTCGGGTGATCCCTTGGGGAATTTCCGTTTGATGGAAGGTACGTAGATTTGTTCGAGGAATACACCTGGTGGCACCCGTGCATAGGTGGAGCCGATGTTGGCGAGCCTGTCAGCTTCCTCGTTGCTTTCTCCTCCAATGTGTTGGAGCTCGCAGCCATCAAAGTCCCCTTCGAGTGAGTTGTAGAGCGCGCAGTACGCGATCATCTTGGCGCTGTGAGCGTTACATTCGTTCATCGTCTGCTGGACAACAAGGTTCGAGTCACCGTAGATGATTAGGCGCGTTGCCCCGCAGATCTTGGCCATCCGCATTCCATGGATGAGGGCCTCATATTCGGCCTCGTTGTTGGAGGCTCGAAATTTCATCCTAAGGACATATTTCATCTTGTCGCCCTAGGGGGATGTCTGTGTGACACCAGCTCCTGCTCCGGCCTCATGTTTGGATCCGTCGAAGTGCATCGTCCATGATTGCGTCATGTCCGGGGTGTCCGGCAGCTGGAGTTCCATCCAGTAGACGAGGAAGTCAGGGAGGACCTGAGATTTTATGGTCTTGCGCCGCTCATAGACTATGTCTAGAGGGGATAGCTCGATGCCCCGCAGGGTTACGCGTCCTGTGGCTTCGGGGTTGTTCAGGATGTTGGATAGTGGCGCCTCGTTGACGACCATTATCTGATGCTCCTGTAAGTAGTGGCTCAGCCGATGAGCCGTCATGAATACGCCATAGGCAAGCTTCTGGTAGTGAGGGTACCTTTGCTTTGTTGGTGTCAGTACCTCGCTGAGGTAGTAGATTAGGCATTGGACCCCATGGGTCTTGCCATCTTCGGGTCGTTCGACCACGAGTACGGTACTTACCACCTGGTGCATAGCTGCAATGTATAGCAGCAGAGGCTCTCGCTCCTTCGGTGTGACCAGGACAGGCGAGGTGGAGAGCAGCCGCTTGAGTGCTTCGAATGCGTCGTCTCCTTTGGGTGTCCACTTGAACTTGTCTGCCTTGCGCATCAGCTGGTAAAAGGGCAGTGCCTTCTCACCCATGCGGCTGGTGAAACTGCTCAGCACCGGGATCCGCCTAGCTAGTTGTTGGACACCTTTGAGGTTCTTTGGCTTCTCCATGGTCAGTATGGCCCGGATTTTCTTTGGATTCGCAGCGATCCCTCGCTGGGAGATGAAGTAGCCGAGTAGCTGTCCAGATGGGACGCCGAAGGCGCACTTTTCTGGATTCAACTTGATCTTGTGGTGATCAAGGTTATCGAACGTCTCGTGGAGATCGTCGATCAGTGTCTTGGCTTCTCTCTTGATGACTATGTCGTCGACATAGACTTGGATGTTGCGACCAATCTGGTTTTTTAGACACGCCTGCATGCACCTCTGGTATGTGGCACCTGCGTTCTTCAGCCCTAAAGGCATGGTATTGTAGCAGAATACTCCGAACGGCGTGATGAACGTTGTTTTCTCTTGATCTTCGACCTTCAGCCGAATCTAATTGTAGCCTGAGTAGGTGTCGAGGAAGGAGAGTTTTTCGCATCCTGCAGTCGAATCGATGATATGATCGATCCGAGGAAGAGGGAAGTGGTGCTTGGTACAGTGCTTGTTGAGTGACATAAAGTCCACACACATCCGGAGGATATCCGTGTCCTTTTTGGGGACCAACACAGTGTTGGCCAGCCACTCGCTCTCCTTGATTTCTCGGATGAAGTTGGCATCAAGCAGTCTGTTGACTTTAATTCAAACTACTTAGGCTCGTGGTTCGGACAGTCGTCGGATCGACTACTTGACTGGCCTTGCATCGGGGAACACATTGAGTGCATGCTCGGCGAATTCCCTGGGAACTCCTGGCATGTCCGCAGGACACCAGGCGAAGATTTCCTAGCGCTCATGGAGGAATTCGATGAGCGCGCTTTCCTATGCGAGGCTGAGGTCATTGGCTATCAGCGTCATCTTGGAGGCATTCGTTGGGTGGACCTGCACCTTTTTCATGTTGAGTCGAATGACATGTCGGGTGTGTTCTGCCTGGCGACTGGGGGTGCTCCGTTGTCTGTCACCTCGCGGAGCCTCGTGAGCTCCTCTTGCATGCCGAACGACTGGGATATTCTATTTAAATCTCTATCGCGGTGGTCCGATCGGGTGAAGCTTCCTTGGACCGTGATGATGCCCATTGGTCCTGGCATCTTGAGCAGCAGGTATGCGTAGTGTGGTACTTCCAGTAATCTTGCGAACGCTACGCGCGCAAGGATAGCGTGGTACTGTGATGGCCAATCCACCACTTCGAATTCCAGCCGCTCGCATCAGAAGTGTCGTGGTGGTGGCACGGCAGATGCCATGGGTAGGCTAAAGTATGGGGCCAATGGATGCTAGTGGGATCCGGGGAGGGAAGATGTAGTGATTTCTACACACAAATGACTAGTAGATGGATCTTTATTTCTCCTCGATCAAGTTACAAGTGCTCCTAGAGCTGTATCAGAGAGAGGAAAAGAAAGACTACTGCGGGATCCCTCCAGTCTCAAATGACTCGATCCCCCCTCTAGGAACCCGTGCCCCTCCTTATAAAGGGGTCCCTTGGTTCCTCCTAGGGCTGACGTGGCAAGCATATTCTTGGAATATGCTTGTCCCAAAGTGGTAACTCGGAGGACTCCTTTCCGTGTCCCCCTTCTATCGGCGGCAAAGATCTAGAGACCCCCACATGTGATCCTCGGGCATCCCCACTATCACCTCCGTGACACTTGTATGCCCCTCTGCGACTCTGCTCTTTGTCCTTAGCGCTAGGCCCTGTGTAGATTCCTCCTAGCCAGTATCTAGGGTTTGACTCTAGGATCCTTCTCCTTCTCCTGCAAGCTTTCCGTTACTCGGCCTCGTCTAGCATAACTCAGCTCGGCCTCTACCTGCATATGAGATGATCAATCTTATTCGCCCGACTTATCACACACGTCGGCCGAGTAAGGTGTTAATTACTCGATTCTTACCAAGCCATGGCTCATTTGGTCGAGCCTTGGAACACTCAACCGACTTAGCTTATAATTTGGCCTATGGTAAGAAAGGTTTCTTCCTTCTTTCCGCTATCTTGACCCTACCTGGGGTCATCCCCCCAACATTAGTCCCCGAAGCTGGTGCGGTCCTACCGGAGACTTCGGTCGGGCCACATCAGTTTCCAGACATTCATTCCTTTTAATTTCTTGTCCGAGGTATTTCTTAGTTGATGCTCTTTTTTACTGTCCTTCTCTTTTTCCTCTCTTGCCGAGGTATGAATTGTGTTCCGACTTATTTTCTTTTTTCCGGGGTATCTACTGGGCTTCTAGAGTAAGCCTCGTCTTACGTGTACCAATCATCATTGCTGCCTAGTTTTTTGTTCTGCTACAGTGCTTGCTGACATGCTACAGTGATTACTACGCCTGTCGCGTCGGCGCAGTGACGCTTCGATAAACGCAACGATCAGATGGCTTGATCTCCTCTCGCACTGTGTGGCCCTTGCTGTGGGTCCACTCTCTGTCCGCGGTTGGGTGATACACGCGATTACGCGATTACCGCGGCACAGCCACGATCCCACTACCTCTCACCGTACGCGGTTATAAGGAGGGTAGTAGGGGTGGGTCGATTCACTTTTCCTCTCCCCACTCCCTTCGTCTTCCTCCTCGCGCCGCCGCCGCCACAATTCGTGCTCCAGTAACTGCGCCACCGCAGTTTCTCCTCGACGAATACGCCGCAGCTCTCTGGCTCTCGCGATCTCGTTGTTGCGCCCCCGCTTTCATGTTTTTGCCGGTGAGCTTCTCTGCAGTGCTGCTGCTAGGTTTCTGCCTTAGGTGTTCTTCTAGTTTTCATCGATTTCTCTGTTCCGCCGCCGCGTCCATCGCCGTCGCGATGGGGCCCTGCACTTCTTGGCCTCTCCCCGCCGCCAGTTATTCTTCCGTTGATTCATCCGACGATCCCATGTCTAGCTCCGCGAGCGGTGCCCTCGTCGGGGAAGAAGATCTTACAGCGGGTCCAGAACGGGGTTCCTGGCAAGGTTCCACGGTTACTCTCCGGGAGGTTGAGTAGCTGATAAAGACTCGCCGAATCCCTGCCGAGGTAAGTTGTCGCTTACCCGGCAAAGAATCCTCCCCCGTGCTTGATGAGAGTGAGTTCGTAGTTTTCATGTCCCATTTTGCTCATGGATTCGGCCTCCCTCTTAGTGATTTCGCTAGGAGCTTCTTAGATTACTTCGGCCTTCAGCCGCATCACCTGCCGGCTAATGTCGTAGTTTCTCTGTCGGCTTTTATTTCGGCTTCTGAGGGGTACTTCGGCCTTTGGCCTTCTGTAGATGTATGTTCTAAATTCTTTGAAATTCGAGCTAACGTGGTGCCGGATAAATCTCTGGATCCCTATGAGAAATCTCTCACCCAATGCGGTGCCGCCTCCATTACACCTCGGAAAAACTCCGTGTTCCCCCGTGTTGCGGGCCTAGAGTCTTGTAAGAAGTGGCATAGATCATTCTTCTATGTCAAGAATACCGGAGCAGAAGATAAGATTCGGCTCCCCGCTTTCTCCATCGGTCCTCCTTCAAAGAATAACTGGCTCTATAATCCGAGGAAAACCCACGCTCTTGTCGAGGCATTTGAGCTCCGTCTTAAGAAGTTGATTCGTGCTGGGCTCCGGGGTGAAGATTTGATGACTGCGTTTGTTAGTAGACGAATCTGCCCTTTCCAGATTTGCTCCCACGAGCTCTGCTACATGAGTGGTCCTTTGGATCCCAACCGAGTTTCTACGGTTGATCTTGAGATTACCAGATTTATAAACATGTCCAGGCTATTTTGAAGACTGAGATGCCCGAGGAATGGACGTGGGGAATGAGGCCATTTTCTCACGGGAATCCTCCTCCTCAGGTAAATTAAACTTAGGTGGTTTCTTCCGAGGTATTCTTTCATTGTTTTTTCGCTAACTCTCGTACGCTTTTCTCGCAGAGGTTTGCGGAGCAAACCACAGAAGACGTCGAGGTTTTGGATCTTCCTTGGACCGCTGATCGCAATGCCCTGGACAACGGAGAACCTGAACCGGAGGAGTTCATTCCTAAGCTGGAAGCTGCTCCTATTCGCGCCCGGAGCAAGACCTCGGCCCGTGCTGATGAAGGTGATTCAGACGACGTCCAAATTCTCGAGGTAGTTGTCGCGGTGCCTATCTCTTACGCATTTCCGGCTCCTTCTTTCCCAGCTAATCAAGCTGGCATGCACGAGGTCGAGCCTCTCGCTTCCGAAGCTCCTGTTGCTTCGAAGAAGCGCACTGCTTCGACGGATCCTTCCGGTGCTGCCCCCAAGAAGCGAACCAAGAAATCTTCTCAGCACATTCCGACGCGTAAAACCATGCCTGGAGTTACTGTGTAAGTTTCCCTTTATATTTTTATTTGTACCTCTTGTTTCTCTCTTTCTATTTCTGAATCAACTTCTACTTTCTTGCAGAGCTCCACTTTCCGCAAAGCCAAGCGGTCCGAGTATGACATCTCATACTACTCGGCTGCCTTCTCCCTCACCTCCGGAGGATGTTCGGGTTCCCAGTCCTCCTCGTGTTGATTCTCCTTCAGCGTCGACTAACGCATCTCCTCGTTGAGATGAGCCCATTTCTTCCCCGTTGTCTCCGACGATGCCCCGATGCCGGATCACCGGGCCGACTCTGTTGCCCCCCTCAAAATTCCCGAGGTTTCCCCCAATGATCCTTCGACCACCACAGTTCCAGCTCCTGCTCCAATTTCCACCGAGGTTACCACTAACTCGACCCCTTTGGAGACTGTTGTTCCTCCTGCCGCCAAGGACGTGGCCCCCAATGCTGAAGTTGTTGCCCCTGCCGAAGTTCCTCCCAAGAGCAAGAAAGTTGTTGCCGCTAAATCCTTGCCATCTCAGATGGGGCCAACAAGCTCTTCTCAGCCCAACATTGTTGATATACTTCGTAAGGGAGCTTCTACCGCTAAACCTGGTGTTTCACTTAACGCCGACCCACAACTTATTCTTCATAAGAGTCTAGTGGCGGCGGCAGTTACGCAACGGGCCCAAGGTAAAGTGTTGACACGCACTGAGAGCGGGAATAGCCTCGGCTCGCTGGTTGAGTATGCCAATAACTAGAATGCCGCCGATTAACTTGAAGGCAATCCGAGTAGCCAACCGTTCCAGCTTTCCGACATCAGCAGTCGCTTGCATATGGCTGCTAAGATTGTCCTCGAAAGTGATAAGATGAACGAGGTAAGCACCTCAATTGATACTTCATCTATTATTCATATGATACTATATACACACTAGTCCCCGAAGCTTGCAACCGGATGATTTGTTATTCGTTTGGAAGCTTTTACTTGTTTCAAATATACCTACTTGCCGAGTCAAATTTCTTCGTGATTCGGATCAACCGTGGTTTTGAATATCCCGCCATCTAGATCCGAGTCAAGTTTTACTTGATTCGGATCTGTTTTACTTTTGAATATCCAGTTATCTAGATTCGAGTCAAGTTTTACTTGATTCGGATCTGTTTTACTTTAAGTATCTAGCCCTCTAGATTCGAGTCAAGTTTTACTTGATTCGGATCTGTTTTAATTTTGAATATCCAGCCATCTAGATTCGAGTCAAGTTTTACTTCATTTGGATCTGTTTTACTTTTGAATATCTAGCCATCTAGATCCGAGTCAAGTTTTACTTGATTCGGATATGTTTTACTTTTGAATACCCAGCCATCTAGACCCGAGTCAAGTTTTACTTGATTCGGATCTGTTTTACTTTTGAATATCCAGCCATCTAGATCCGATACAAGTTTTACTTCATTCAGATCTGTTTCTACTTTGTGTAACTTGTTGTTGTCTTCAGGTTGCTCATGATCGGCGGACGGCCGAATTTTAGAGGTTGCTCTTTGCGCACAAGAAACTTCAAGATAAATTTGAGCAAATTGTCCCTGTTTTGAAGAAGACTGGTAAACTACTTGGTTTGTTAGTTTGTTTTATCCTTGTAAAAAATAATTTAGTTTCTGTACCAAGTTCTATCGTGCTGTTGTGTAACTAGTGTCAACAATCTGAATACCCGTCTTACCAAGAAAGTTAATGCTCTTGAAGGTTAGTTATTCCTTTTGCCTTTTAATTTATCGACTTTTGTTCGAGGTGAATCTTGGGTATCTTACGACCTCCCGGCTTTGGTATAGACGAGTTACAAACACTTGCAGCGTCACATCAAGAATGCATATCTATGCCTGATATGATGCTGCATTATTTAGAACAAGCTTCCGCTCACTCGGCACAACTCAAGGAAAAGGATGACGAGATAACCCGGTTACACGCCGAGATTGAATCTCTTAAACTTGACCAGAAGTCCGAGTTAGAGAAGGTTGATCAACAGTTCTCTGAGGAAAAGAACCGACTAAGCCTACAGCTTCAGAAGGACAAGGAACTTCTTGATGTTGCCGAGCTAAAGAACCAGGCGATGAGCGAAGAAATGACTCGTTTTGACAAGTGTAAGGCCGACTGGGTCTGGGACCTCCAGAAAATGCTGAGTTACATCCACCGTAAGTTTCTGTTTCTTGTAGAGTTATTCTTTTCCCCTTGCTTTTCTTGACTTATCTAACTTCCTTTCATGTAGATCATTTTCCAGAAGCTAAACCTGTGAGCTCCAAGGCTGTAATTTCCGCTCGCGAGCGTCGAGGTGTTCCCGTTCCTCCGAATCAAGAATATTCCATGGAAGATTTCTTGATTGTCGTTCCGCTGCTATTGGGCCAATGAAAGTTATGGGAAAAGATCTGGTGCGAGCAGCTATTCGAGCGAACCATGTCCTCTGGCGGAATGAGCCAGATATTGACGAAGTAGAAATGCTTTTGGCGAGGTTGATGGAATCCCAAACTCAATTGAATCTTTGGAGGGAATCCACTGGACGGGCAGGTGCTGATATGGCGCTTACAGCTGTTTTGTCATGGTACGAGGATCTCTCCATCGAAATTCTAATGAACTTGCGCACTGGCTCTCGTTGGATTGAGAATCTGGATTTTGTTGCTCGTCGCCAAGCCCATGCCTTCCAGCTTATCGAGTATGTTGATGTGCATCATTGGATTGAGGGCCGAGTTTCCTTCCTAACCCGACCGAAGATGATGCTGAGGCTGAAGATGAATCTGGTGGCGATTTTGCTGATCAAGAAGGATCGAACGAAGGTTACGATAATGCTGATGAGTCCAACGATAGCTTAGGTGGGGATGCCGAGGCTCGGTCCTCCTACAAAGGAAGTGAGGCTTCTCGAGCCCAAGGCAATGTCTCCCAGCAGCCAGAGCCTGCCCAAGACGTTACTACGACCTTCGTCGATGCCGAGGTAACCTCCGTAGAGGCCCAAACAACCTCGGAGCCCCCTGTTCTAAGGATGCACCTTCTAGAGAAGCCGAGGTAGTCCCGACTGCGTCCGAGATACCCACGTCAGAAACTGGTGTTACTACTGTTCCTCCCACATCCCACATGTGATTCGGCCACTGCTGATGTTTAGGTTCAACAACTTTTATTTGTTTAAATCCCCTGTATGCCGGCTGTATGCTGTCTTAAAACAGTTATCCGCCTTTTGGTACAATGTGAACCGTTTGGCCTTTTGCCTCTTATGCTGTAGTAATTGTTGTTACTCTATCTAGTTGAGTTTGTGTGATTCGTATCTTTGCTTTTCCAAATGTTAACCTCGTAAATCCGAATCATATTTTTCACATGTCTAATTTCTGTTTGGCATCCATCTTGTGTTTTTCATCTATTCTTTCGATTTTGCAATTTCCTCTCAAGGACTATGAGTCCTAAGCCTATATATCTTTTAATTTGATGGACTTACTACCTTTTCTGAGTTATCTGTCGGTAAAACAATATAGATAGGGTAATTTCCTCGTTATATCTCGAATTGCTGATGTTATTAATCGCGTGATTATGATAGTACGAATTGTTCGTCGTTTCCTCCGAGTTATTTCTCCGGTTGCCGAAGCAATTTTTTATATCGCATCTGTGATTGATGATAGATTAGTCGGGGCAATCCCCGAGTCATTGCTTGGGCTCCCGAGGTTCCATCTATAACCAAGTCGACAAACAGTACGGGGTAGTCCCCGAGTTACTGCTTGAGTCACTGAATTTCATACATACGCAAAAAATGAAAAACAACATGAGGCAGTCCCCGAGTTACTGCTTGGGTTGCCGAAGTTTCATACATAGTTAAAAAATGACAAACAATTAGGGGCAGTCTCCGAGTCACTGCTCGGTCTGCCGAAGTTTCATACATAGTTAAAAAATGACGAATAACATGGGGCAGTCCCCGAGTCACTGCTCGGGCTGCCGAAGTTTCATACATAATTAAAAAATGGCGAATAACATGGGGCAGACCCCGAGTTACTGTTGATATATGTATGATACATCAATTTGGTACATCATGTCACTAGATGCAATACATGTCTTCTAAGTGTAAAACCGGCGAAGTAAGGCCACGTTCCACGGTCTTTTTGATTCATCTCCGGACTTGCTTGCCTTGTTCTTTTCTGGTGTCTGAGCGTCGATCAAGTAGTATGCATCGTTGTGTAATGCTTTACTCACGATAAATGGGCCTTCCCATGGGGGTGAGAGCTTATGCATGCCGGCTGTGCGTTGCACTAGCCGAAGAACTAGATATCCTTCCTTAAACTCTTGGACTGGCCTTCTTGCTATGATATCGTCTGAGTGAAGGGAATATGCCCTGAGAGGCAATAATAAAGTGTTTATTATGTGTATTCCAAGTATATTATAGATGTTTATTTTGCATGCTATAATTGTATTAATACGGAAACGTTAATACATGTGTGTTTAATAAACAAACAGAAAGTTCCTAGTTATGCCTCTCTCATAAACTAGCTCGTTGATTAACAAGATGATCAAGGTTTCCTGATCATGGACATTGGATGTTGTTAATAACGGGATCACAACATTAGTGTAATGGTGTGATGAACATTCGTCCGAAGTATAGCATTACGATCAAAGTCATTGAGTTTATATTGCTATAACAACTTACGAAGTGATCCTAATATGTCAATCACTAACACCGGAAGAGTTTCTTGATAACATCAAACGTCACACCGTAACAGGGTGATTATAAAGATGGATTTAGAACTAAAAAAGTGTTATGTTGTGGCTCATGGATCGAGAGTGGAATTTGTTCATCCCGATGACGGATAGATATACTCTGGGCCCTCTCGGTGATATCACATTGATTAGCTTGCAAGGAAGTGATTTGATCACTAGAATGTTATACCACAGGAACGAGAAAAGAGTGCATGTCGATAACGAGATCAAACTAGGTATGGATATACCGATGATCGAATCTCGGACATGTAATATATCGTGAAACAAAGGGATTAAGATACTAGCGTAAAAGGTTCCGACGATCACAAGAAAGTCATCGTTGAATGTGTGGGAGTCAGTATGGGTCTCCAGATCCCGCTTCTGATTATTGATCCGAGAGGGGTCTCGATCATGTCCACATTATTCACGAACCGTAGGGTGACACACTTAAGAGACACCTACATCCAATTGGAGCAAATGTTTCATGCCGAAAGAATGAACAAGCGCAGGAATTTATTTCACTAGATACCGAAATAGGTTTTCAGGTGAAATTGCATAAAGTGGTTATGCATGTGAAATAGAATTCTAGCAAGGGGTTATTTGTGAATGTTTGTCATTAAAGTAATTGACAAAATTCTGAATAAAATAAAAGAGTTTTATTTAATGAGAGTTTGCATTAAATTTGGTGGAAATTTAATGGGAATTTGAGTGGACTTTTGAGTGGAGGGATTTTAAAGGTCATTTTGTGAGTGGAGTGTCCACCCACATGAATGAAGGTGGGGAGGGGGAAGCCCCCATGGCCGGCGGCCACCCCCTTGGGTGCCCCCCTCCTCCTATAAAAGGAGCCCCCCTCCTCACTTGTCTCACACACCTCCTCGTGAAGGATCTCTCTCCCCCTCTAGAATTTATCCCCCATGGTCTCGGACTAGCGAGATACATGTTCCCGGTGGCTATTCGGCAAGAAAGAGTTGTGCTTCCGTTGCATCGCTGGAGCGAGGAGGCGGAGGTTGCTCGGTGCCTCGAACGTGTGCGAGCACGGATGCTTGCTGATTTGCGGCGCTAGGACTTCCTCTCGATCTTGAGATCGCAAGATATCGTCTACATCAACCACGAGTTGAACTCGTTAAGCTTTGTCGGTCTTCAAGGGTATGTTCTCTACGGATATACATCCTTGGTTGTTTTATCTAGTAGATAGATCTTGGTATATAGTTCACATCGTAGGAAAATTTTTGTTTTCTATGTGCGAACCCTACAGGGTATCGAGCCGGATCTATGCGTAGATACTTTACACGGGTAGTACACATATGAGTATGTGGGCGATGATGATCATGTTGTTGCTCCTTTGTTGTAATTTTGGATATTGGTGGCATAGTGGGATGAAGCGGCCCAGGCAAACTTTACATGTCCTCGCACATGAGACCTGTTCCACGCTTGACATGCAACTAGTTTGCATAAGTGGCTAGCGGGTGTCTGTCTCTCCTACTATAGTCAATATCTATTTTGCAAGCGAGTTGTCAACAATTTGATTATCCTCGTTGTGGTTCATGTTCGTATGTAAGAACGGTTCTATCTCGAAAGCCTTAAGCCACGTAAAACTTGCAATGGATAAATTAGAGGCGTCTAGTTTAGATTGTTGCTGGGCTAGTGTTATGATATGGTAGTGTTGTAAGTAGAAGTATGAGATGATACTCTTACAACACACATAGCGTGTAAAATCCATAGACCTTGGATTTACACATATAGGTATGATAGTGATCATACCACGATGCACATGATAGACATCATCTGCGGGAACCATATAATTTCACTAATAAACATATGATGTTTGATTGCATCTTATATTGCTTGTTTAGCGCTTTGTTATCATAATAAGATGATCCCTTATTTAAATATCAAGATAAGAATGTGTTCTTCCTTTAGTATGCACCGATTATGTTTTCGTCGCTCCAAGACATCACGTGATGATCGGGTGTTCTTGGATCCACGACCATATTTCGGGTGTAAAAGCGATTACACGCGAATACTAAGGTTCTAACTTGGCGAGCCTAGCATGTGCAGACATGGCCTCGGAACACGGACCGAAAGGTTAAGCATGAGTCATATAGTTGATATGATGCCCATTTGATGCTCGCCTTTGAAGATATACCGACTCACGTGATGATCGGACTTGGTGTAGTGGATTTGGTTCAAGTAATCACCAAAAAGGCACGAGGGATGTCGTTTTTGAGTGGGAGTTCATTCGTAATATAGATTAGTTGAACTCAATCTATCATACACTTAGTCTAGACTTTACAAATTCCGTTGTAGATGGCACCACCTGCTTTTAATTTCAATGTGTTCATGGAGAAAGAGAAACTAGCAACGAACGGTAGCAACTTTACCGAATGGGCCATGAATTTGAGGATTCTCCTCTCTGTTGCACAAAAGCAATATGTGCTAGAAGTGCCGTTAAGCCCCCCACCTTTTGATGATGACCCTGACGAGGAGAAGAATGTCTATCAGACTCGTCAGGAGGACCACAACTTAGTTCATTGCGGCATATTGTATGGGCTAGAGCCGGAACTTCGAAAGTGTTTCGAAACGGCAATGCATTTGATACAATGGGTGAGTTGAAAATGATTTTCGACACACATGCTGCTGTAGAGAGCTACAACGCTTCAGAAAAGTTCTTTAGCTGCATGATGGAAGAGCACAGCTCCGTTAGTGAGCATGTACTCAAGATGTCGGGTTACGCCGATAAGCTTGTGTCCTTGGGAATATCGATTCCCATTGACTTAGGCATCCATCGTGTTCTCATAGCGCCACCTAGCTATAAGAGCTTAGTGATGAACTATAATATGCAAGGCATGAAGAAGTCTCCCGAGCTTCACAATGCTTAAAACTGCAGTGGAGATCAAAAGGAACATCAAGTGTTGATGATCAATAGGAACACTGGTTTCAAGAAAGACAAGAAGGGAAAACGGAAGGGAAGTAAGGGCAAGCTTGTTTGCATGAAAGAAACCCCGAGTTGGACCTAAGTCTGATTCGAGTGCTACTATTGTAAGGATCGCCACTAGAAGCGCAATCGCCCCAAGTATCTGGCGCAAGAAGAAGGCAAGGCAAACAAAGGTATATATGATATACATGTTATTGATGTGTACTTGACTAGTGCTCGCAATGAGCACAGGTATTTGATACCGTTCGGCTAATATTTGTAACTCGAATCGTGGGTCATGAACAAGCGACCGCTAGCAAGGGTGAGGTCAAGATGCGTCGGCAATGGATCAAACGTTGATGTGATCGCCGTTTAACGCTGCCTCTCCACTTACCGTCGGGATTAGTTATAAACTTGAATAAATGTTATCTGGTGCCTGCACTGAGCATGAACATTGTATCTAGATCGTGTTTGATGCGAAGTGGTTATTCATTTAAATCCGAGAACAATGGTTGTTCCATTATATGAATGAAATCTTTTATGGTCATGCACCGATGATGAATGGTTTATTTCTATTAGATCTCGATGATAATGTTACACATATTCATAATGTTGATGCTAAAAGTATTAAACTTAATGATGATATATCCGCATATATGTGGCACTGCCGTCTAGGTCATATTGGCGTTAAACACATGAAGAATCTCCATTCGGATGGACTTTTGGAAACACTTGATTATGAATCATTTGATACATGTGAGCCATGCCTTATGGGCAAGATGACTAGAACGTCGTTTTCCGGTTCAATGGAACGGGCGACAGATTTATTGGAAATCATACATTCTGATGTATGTGGTCCAATGAGTGTGTCGGCGCGAGGTGGATATCGTTAATTTGTTACTTTCACGGATGATTTGAGTAGATACGTTTATATCTACTTGATGAAACACAAGTCTGAAACCTTTGAAAAGTTCAAGGAATTTCAGAATGAAGTGGAAAATCATCGTAATAGAAAGATCAAATTTCTACGGTCCGACCGTGGAGGTGAGTATCTAAGTTACGAGTTTAGCACTCACATGAAAGAGTGTGGAATTGTTTCACAACTCACACCTGCCGGAACACCATAGCGAAATGGTGTGTCGGAACGTCGTAATCGTACTTTATTAGATATGGTTCGATCTATGATGTCTCTGACGGACTTGCCGTTGTCATTTTGGGGTTATGCACTAGAAACTGCTGCATTCACTTTAAATCGGGCACCATCTAAATCCGTTGAAAAGACACCATATGAATTGTGGTTTGAAACAAACCTAAGTTCATTTCTTAAAGTTTGGGGATGCGATGTTTATGTGAAGAAACTTCAACCGGATAAACTCGAACCCAAAGCGGAAAAATGCGTCTTCATAGGATACCCTAAAGAAACTATTGGGTATTCCTTCTATCACAGATCCGAGGGCAAGGTTTTTGTTGCCAAGAATGGATCCTTTCTAGAGAAAGAGTTTCTCGCGAAAGGTGTGAGTAGTAGGAAGGTAGAACTCGAAGAGGTTGTGGAACCTTCTCTTCAAAGTATGGCGAGTAGCGCAGCGCCGGAAGTTGTTCCGGAGTTGGCTCCACCTATTGAAGAGGGAACTAATGATAATGATCATGAAACTCCAAAAGAGAGTACTACCGAACCTCGCGGAGTCAAACAGACGTGCAGCTCCGAACAGACGGAAATCCTGTCATGAATTTCATGGTTGATGAAAATGATGACCCAGCGACGTATGAAGAAGCGATGATGAGCCCGGATTCCAACAAATGGTTAGAAACCATGAAATTCGAGATGGAATCCATGTATGAAAATGAAGTTTGGAACTTGGTGGAATTACCTCACGACCGAAAGGCCGTGGAGAACAAATGGATTTTCAAAAGGAAAACTGATGTTGATGGTAATGTGACCGTCTATAAAGCTCGACTTGTCGCAAAGGGGTTTCGACAAATTCAAGGAGTTGACTACGATGAGACTTTCTCTCCCGTAGCGATGCTAAAGTCGGTTAGGATTATGTTAGCAATTGCTGCATATTTCGATTATGAGATATGGCAGATGGATGTCAAAACCGTGTTTCTCAATGGTAATATTGAAAAAGAGTTGTATATGATACAACCAAAGGGTTTTGTCGATCCTAAGGATGCTAACAAGGTGTGCAAGCTTCAGCGATCCATCTATGGATTGAAGCAAGCATCACGAAGTTGGAATCTCCGCTTTGATGAGGTGATCAAAGAGTTTGGATTTGTCCAAACTTATGGAGAAGCTTGTATTTACAAGAAAGTGAGTGGGAGCAATGTGGCATTTCTGATATTATATGTGGATGACATATTATTGATCGGAAATGGTATAGATCTTTTAAACAGTGTTAAAAGTTATCTAAACAGCAAATATTCAATGAAGGACCTAGGTGAAGCGTCATACATATTAGGCATAAAGATCTATAGAGATAGATCTAGGCTCCTAATAGGGCTATCGCAAAGTACATACCTTGATAAGATTTTAAAGAAGTTTAAAATGGACGGAAGTAAGAAGGGGTTCTTACCTATGTTGCAAGGAAAGACATTGAGTAAGACTCAAAGTCCAGCTTCGGCGGAAGAAAGAGAGATAATGGACAAAGTCCCCTATGCTTCAGCCATATGCTCTATAATGTACGCCATGCTATGTACAAGGCCGGATGTGGCACATGCTATTAGTTTGACTAGTAGATACCAATCGGATCCAGGTTCGGAACACCGGATAGCGGTCAAGAATATCCTTAAGTACTTACGAAGAACTAAGGATATGTTTCTTGTATACGGAGGTGAAGAAGAGCTCGTCGCTAAGTGTTATGTCGACGCTAGCTTTGACAACGATCCGGATGACTCTAAGTCTCAATACGGATACGTATTTCTCATGAATGGCGGAGCGGTTAGTTGGAGGAGCTCCAAACAACCTGTGGTAGCGGGATCAACAACGGAGGCCGAATATGTTGCTGCTTGAAGCTCAGAAGCGCTTTGGATGAAGGAGTTCATATCCGAACTAGGAGTGGTGGCAAACGTTGGACCCAATTGTGATCTATTGTGACAACAATGGTGCCATTGCCAATGCCAAAGAGCCAAGGTCTCACAAGCATTCCAAGCATATTAAGCGCCGTTTCACTCCATCCATGAGCATGTCAAGGATGGAGATATAAAGATTTAGAAGTACATACGGATCTCAATGTAGCAGATCCGTTGACTAAAACTCTCCTAGAGCAAAACATGATTAACACCGAAATCAATGGGTGTTAGATTTATCACTATGTAACTAGATTATTGTCTCTAGTGCAAGTGGGAGACTGAAGGGAATATGCCCTGAGAGGCAATAATAAAGTTTTTATTATGTGTATTCCAAATATATGATAAATGTTTATTTTGCATGCTATAATTGTATTAATACGGAAACGTTAATACATGTGTGTTTAATAAACAAATGAAAGTTCCTAGTTATGCCTCTCTCATAAACTAGCTCGTTGATTAACAAGATGATCAAGGTTTCGATCATGGACATTGGATGTTGTTAATAACGGATCACAACATTAGTGTAATGGTGTGATGAACATTCATCCGAAGTATAGCATTACGATCAAAGTCATTGAGTTTATATTGCTATAACAACTTACGAAGTGATCCTAATCCTTAGACCATGAGATCATGTCAATCACTAACACCGGAAGAGTTTCTTGATAACATCAAACGTCACACCGTAATAGGGTGATTATAAAGATGGATTCAGAACTAATAAAGTGTTATGTTGAGGCTCATGGATCGAGAGTGGAATTTGTTCATCCCGATGACGGATAGATATACTCTGGGCCCTCTCGGTGATATCACATTGATTAGCTTGCAAGGAAGTGATTTGATCACTAGAATGTTATATCACAGGAACGAGAAAAGAGTGCATGTCGGTAACGAGATCAAACTAGGTATGGAGATACCGATGATCAAATCTCGGACATGTAATATATCGTGAAACAAAGGGATTAAGATACTAGCGTAAAAGGTTCCGACGATCAAAAGAAAGTCATCGTTGAATGTGTGGGAGTCAGTATGGGTCTCCAGATCCCGCTTCTGATTATTGATCCGAGAGGGGTCTTGGTCATGTCCGCATTATTCACGAACCGTAGGGTGACACAATTAAGAGACACCGACATCCAATTGGAGCAAATGTTTCATGCCGAAAGAATGAACAAGCGCAGGAATTTATTTCACTAGATACCGAAATAGGTTTTCGGGTGAAATTGCATAAAGTGGTTATGCATGTGAAATAGAATTCTAGCAAGGGGTTATTTGTGAATGTTTGTCATTAAAGTAAGTGACAAAATTCTGAATAAAATAAAAGAGTTTTATTTAATGAGAGTTTGCATTAAATTTGGTGGAAATTTAATGGGAATTTGAGTGGAGGGATTTTAAAGGGCATTTTGTGAGTGGAGTGTCCACCCACATGAATGAAGGAGGGAGGGGACCCCATGGCGTGACCACCCCTTGGGTGCCCCCCTCCTCCTATAAAAGGAGCCCCCCTCCTCACTTGTCTCACACACCTCCTCTTGAAGGATCTCTCTCCCCCTCTAGAATTTATCCCCCATGGTCTCGGACTAGCGAGATACATGTTCCCGGTGGCTATTCGGTAAGAAAGAGTTGTGCTTCCGCTGCATCGCTGGAGCGAGGAGGCGGAGGTTGCTCAGTGCCTCGAACATGTGTGCGAGCACGGATGCGCTGCTGATTTGCGGCGCTAGGACTTCCTCTCGATCTTGAGATTGGCAAGAGATCGTCTACATCAACCACGAGTTGAACTCGTTAAGCTTTGTCGGTCTTCAAGGGTATGTTCTCTACGGATATACATCCGCCCGTTGTTTGTATCTAGTAGATAGATCTTGGTATATAGTTCACATCGTAGGAAATTTTTTGTTTTCTATGCTGCGAACCCTACACTGAGCTCTTGCCGATAAATAGCCGATCATGAGAGTGCCAGTTCTCTTGCTTCTTCTAGCAAGTCCACATCATCTTTCCATGATATTTCGTTTACTTCGGCACTTGTGTATTAGGCCACTCTCGGCAAGTCATGCATTATGTCGGCTGGAAGTACAACTTCTGCCCCATATACGAAAAAGAATGGGGTATACGCCGTCGATCTGTTGGGGGTGGTCCTGAGGCTCCACAGCACCGCTGGAAGTTCCTCAATCCAGCATCATGCCGACCTCTGCAGCGGTTCGATCAGCCGAGGTTTTATCCCTGACAATACCAGTCCATTTGATCTTTCTACTTGCCCATTCGATGCCGGGTGAGCCACCGAGGCAACATCGAGTCTTATGTGTTTCTCTTGGCAGAATCTAGCAAAGGCTCCTTCAGCGAAGTTTGTGCCATTATCCGTGATGATACTGTGTGGGTATCCATATCTCAAGATAATATCTTTGAGGAATTTCACCGCTGTGGGCCCGTCACATTTTCTTATTGGCTTTACTTCTATCCACTTTGTGGATTTTTCCACCATGACCAGAATATGAGTCATTCTGCCGCGAGTCGGCTTAAATGGACCTACCATATCTAAACACTACACAAAAAATGGCCAAGTGATTGGTATTGTTTTTAACTCGGATGAAGGCAGATGTATCTTGCTGGCATATCTCTGACAGCCATTACATTTTGTTACCAATTCCTTTGCTTCCTTCAGCGCAGTTGGCCAATAAAATCCATGCCTAAATGCTTTGGCCACTAGGGCTCTGGACGAGGCGTGATGCCCACATTCTCCTTGATGTATATCCAAGAGGATTTCCTGCCCTTCTGCCGAGTCAACGCATCGTTGCATTACATTTGTCACATTTCTCTTATAAAGCTCATTGTTTATGATTGTGTAGGCTTTTACTCTTCTAACTATCTGCCTGGCCATAACCTCATCGTTCGGCAAGATCTCTTCTTTGAGGAATGAGAATATGGGCTGTGCCCATGTTGGTGCGACTTTTTCTGGGAAAATTATGTTGTCAATTTCCATTATTTCCACCGACATAATATTTGTGGGCTTTTCCAGATCCATCCGTTGGTCGGACGAATTAACCCCCGAGTAATTCAGATCATGCTCTCTGTCAATTTCCATTGGGACACACCCTTCTATCTGTTCTGCCGAGATACGAATTTACTCGGATTCTGGCAAAGGCGTTATTGATGGTTTTCTCAGGTGTTCCAGAGCTATACCAGGGGGAATTGATAGTCTGGTCGATCCGAGCTTTGATAGTGTATCCGCAGCATCATTTTCTACCCGAGATATGTGATGGAATTCACACCCATCAAAGTAGCCACTGATTTTCTGCACATGAAATCTATACAGGGCCATATTCGCATCTAGTGCATCCCAATTCCCCTATACTTGTTGTACTACGAGATCTGAATCCCCGTAACACAAAATCCGTCGTATGACGATCTCTTTTGCCATTTTCAGTCCATAACGAGCGCTTCATATTCAGCTACATTGTTTGATGCAGCGAAATGTATTTGCAACACATATTTCAATTGATCTTTTTTCAGTGAGGTTAGCACTATTCCTGCTCCTAGTCCATTTCTTAACTTGGACCCGTCAAAGTGCATCGTCCAATAGTTAGGATCTGGCAATGGGGGCTCATATTGTACCTCGGCCCAGTCTACGAAGAAGTCGGCTACTGACTGAGATTTAATTGCATCTCGCCTATCGAACTGTGGAGCATAAGGTGATAAGTCAATTGGCCATTTTGCTATTCGGCCACTCGCATCTTTGTTGCTTACTATCTCGGCTATGGGCACCTCACAAATCACCTTTATTGGGTGTTCTTCGAAATAATGTTTGAGTTTCTTGGCCGACATGTATACTCCGTAAGCCATTTTCTGGTAGTGTGGGTAGTTCTAATTGGAGGACGATAATACCTCACTTAGGTAATATACCGGCCTTTGTACCGACTTACCATCTTCATCTTGTTCCACAACAACTATCGCACTTACGACTCTGTTTGTGGCTGCCACATAGAGTAGCATAGGCTCTTTTGACAATGGAGAAGCCAGGATTGGTGTCGTGACCAGCATCTTTTTTAACTCAAGGAAGGCACTGTCGGCCTGAGGTGTCCAGGTGAACTTGTCGGATTTTTTCATCAATTGATACAAAGGTAATGCTTTTTCACCTAGCCGACTCACGAACCGACTCAGGGAGGCAAGACACCCTGTAAACTTTTGTACATCATTTAGGCATTTTGGCAGTTCCATTCTTTAAACTGCTCTGATCTTAGTCGGATTCGCCTCTATACCTCGGCTAGATATGAGGAAACCGAGTAATTTTCCAGCCAGCACACCAAAGGTACATTTTTTTGGGTTAAGTTTCATTCAGAACCTTCTCAGGTTCGCGAATGTCTACCGAATATCTTCTAGGAGCGTGTTTCTCTCTTTGGTTTTTATAACCACATCATCAACATATACTTGTACCTTTTTCCCAATTTGGTCATGCAGACATTTTTGCATGCATCTTTGGTGTGTGGCTCCTGCATTACGCATGCCGAATGACATGGTGTGATAGCAATAAGCCCCATATGTGGTGATAAACGCAATCTTTATTTGATCAGCCAGGTTTAACAGTATCTGGTGAAAACCAGAATACGCGTCTACAAATGATAATAGCTCACATCCTGCGGTCGAATCAATGAGTTAGTCTATTCTAGGTAAAGGAAAAGGATCTTTGGGACACGCCTTGTTAAGGTTTGTGTAATCGATGCACATTCGCCATATGACGGCTACAATTGGGTCATCCTTTTTCTTTTCTACCAACACCGGATTTGATAGCTAATCCAGATGAAGTACTTCCATGATAAACCCGGCTGCAAGGGGCCGAGCTATCTCATCCCCTATTATCTTTCTCCTATCTTCGGCGAAGCGGCGGAGAGGTTGCTTCACCGGCCTTGCTCCTGGCCTTACATGCAAAGAGTGCTCAGCCAACTCCCTCGATACACCTTGCAGGTCCTATGTTGACCATGCAAAGATATCCCGATTCTCAAGGAGGAACTTGGTGAGCTCGCTTTCCTATTTGTCATCCAAGACAGCACCAATTGTGATGGTGCGCTCTGGGAATTGATCATCGATCTGGATGTTTTTCGTCTCCTTACTCGTCTGGAAAGATACACTTCCTTGCGGGTTAGCTAATGTCGGCATATTAAGCTGTGCCGACTGAGCCAGAGCTGCCACCTCCTGAATTCTTCTTTTCTCTCTTGTTATTACCAATGATTCGGCCAGATTTGACCCGGCTGAAGCACATTCCATTGATTTTCTATAATATCCAGCTACTGTTATTACCCCCTGAGGTCCTGGCATCTTCATTTTCAAGTAACTAACATGACAACTGCTCATAAACTTGGTCAATGCTGGCCGTCCGAGTAAAGCATGATAGCAACTTTCCAGATCCACCACTTCAAACTCCAGATTCTCATCTCTACAGTTCTCTCTCGTGCTGAATAATACATCTACTCGGACTTTCCTAATGGGTTCACACGAGAGCCCCGGAACTATCCCATGGAATGTAGTCCTTGTTGGCTGCAGCATATTCAGAGTTATTCCGAGTTTGTGCATTGTGTCTTTGTACATGATGTTGATGCTACTCCTATTATCTATGAGTACTTTGGAGATCTTCACATGATTCTAGGCCCGACAAATGTCAGATCCAGTACTAAGGCATACGATCTTGGGTTCGACATTATCTTTGGATGATCCCTTATGCTCCAGGTTATCTCTTGATCGGACCATGGCACATATCACGGCACGGCCGGCATAACTGCATTCACTTCCATATGCCGGCATTGTACGCTCTGTCTATCTTGTTGTTCTATTGTGAACACACAGTATGATTGGTGATGCTCCCTGTAATCATTGCGTCCATTGTTCCCAGTGTTTCCCCTTCCATCTTGGTTCTGATTCATCACTTGGTGCACTGCATCCCTCCGATCCGGGTTCTCATACCTCGAAGGAGGTGGTGGTAACATTAGCTGTTGCCCATTCCCCCCAGTTAACTGTGGCTGCTGCTGGTGATACGCTGGATGCGGTGGTGCTTGTACGGCCACCGGGTTTCCCATTGCACTTTTCATCCAGGCGCATTGGCGAGTCGTGTGATTGGCTGGCTTGGCTGGGTTTGGCGTGTGGAATTTACATGGCTGATCTAACATGGATTCAAACGTGTACTTCAACCTTTCTTGCCATTGTTTCTTTTGTTCGAGTGTCCACTGATTCTTCCCCTCGTTCCTCGGTGTCCACTGTTGCGGACCATTCTTTTGTCGTTGATTGTTCCCATGACTCGGCTGATCCTGCACAACCGCTGCCACTTGATTAGAATTGTATCTATAATCCGGCCTCTCATCCCTTCTTCTTCCTCTATAATCATTGTGTCGCGATGATCCGGCACCATCCCGAGCATAATGATCCTGTTGCTCGCGATGTTCTGCCGACATTAGCTCTGGTTGAGTCGGATCACCCAAGGCGTATGAATCTGCTACTCTGATTGTTTCCACCAATGTGGTTGGCATATCTCTCTGCAACCTCTGCCACAATACACTTCCATATCTGCACCCCTGAGCGAACCAGGCAATTGCTTGAGATTCGATAACCCCCTCGCATGAGTTTTTGATGTTACACCACCGACACAGAAACTCTCTATCCGTCTTATTCGGTTTCTGCTTGCACATAGAGAGATGTTGTGGCCTGTTTGGCCTCTTATATGTGCTGGTGAAATTACTGACAAACATTTTCTCAAAATCTAGCCAACAGTTGATACTTCCTGTTGGCAAATTATTCAGCCAGACTCTGGCCGGTCCTTCCAACATCTGTGGCACGTATCTTACAACCCATCTTAAATTTCCTCCTGCTATTTTTACGGTCATGGCATAATGAATTAGCCAATCTTGCGGCTTCGTACTCCCATTGTATGTTTTCGTGCCCCTCGCCAGCTGAAAGTTTGGCATGGGCGGTTCGCCCATAATCCAAGGTCCGAAACACGCCGGGCCGGGCGGACCCTGTTCTTCCAATAGATCGGACCGATACAGCCTGTCCAGCTTTAATCTTGCGTCAGTCGACGACAAGTTTCTATAGATAGCTCTCTCCTGCACCCCATAGTGGTTTTGCCCACCATGCTCTGTATACTCCATCTCCGAGTAACCATCATTGTATCTGTCATTTGCCTGATTACGTGGAGATAGTCTTGCTTCTCGTTCTTGCTGAGGTTCGTGCCTTAGCTGATGATCCTGCGGAGGGTACCTCCTTCCTTCTGTCGGGTTATTGTTCTCATGGTTTCCCCTTCCGCGGTTTCCGTGCTCTCTGTTTGCAAAGCCGGGTTTTCTATCACCGCTATTACCTCGGCTTCCATTGCCTCTATTCTCATTGATCTTCCTGGCCATCGCCGGGTCATACGGAACAATTTGCTTGTTTCTCTTTCCCGAAGTTACTGCTTTGACTTTCGGCGCATTGTTTCCGGGTGAGGATGCCGCTGCTGCAGATAATGCAGGGGCAGCTCCTGCCAAATGAACCATGTGGGAAGCTCCTGGCTTCGCCGGGTTAGCCCTAAGCATTTCTTCATTCTGCTGGTTCGCAATGTGTACCAGCTCATTTACTCTTTATTGGTGCTTTTGCCGGGCTTCCCCGCTTAATCCCTCCAATTCCAGGGATGCTGCATTTGCCGCCCTAAGGTTCTTTGCCGGGGTACTATACCTCGTCAAACCTGGGTCAACCGAATCATCTGTTCAAGCTTCATGCTCTTTGTTAATATCATTCATGAGGTTCTTTCCTCTCAACCTCAGATCATCTTCTCGGTCTGTGGCCGTATCTAGCTTGTTTGCTCTAGCATATTCTCGCAAGGTCCTGTTAAAGGACTCCTGCAAATCCGACACCTTTTTTGCCTCCTCTAATACTTTTAGTCTAGTTTCTTCTAACTCCGCCTGTGCGTTTGCCGGGTCAACTATCGGCGCTATAGGGGTAGTCAAGTTATCTATAGTTGCATGGAGGATATTCTCCGGCCTCTCTAGTGGTGGCCACCTTATCCTTGCTGCTTTTGGAGTTACCTCCTGTTCCTCGGCAGCTCTGGTCACCCAAGGATCTGCAACGGCTGGCTTTGGAGCTTCTTGCTTCGTCGTTACTTGTCCTCCTACCGTCGGGTCCTTGCTTTCTCCTACGCCTGCTCCTGCTGCTGGTGCTGGAGCCGTCATCATCACCTCGACGTTGCCTGCGGGGCGAACGCCACCCTGACCGCTGGCAGCGCTGAGGGAAGGATCTCCTGCATGGATGACTCGGTGCAGGTAGACGCATGAGGTGTCTATGCCGACGTAGATCTTGTGAGCTCCCATGTTGATGAAGATGCCATTGCGCAGGGGTGCTCTGCTCCTGAAACTGCCAGCGTTATCACTGACGTAGTCCCAGATATCAAATCTCTGGACTAGGCCAGAAACAACCCGCTTGCCGGTGTGGATGAAGTTTCCCATTAGGATCTTGACTCCAGCTAGCACCGCTGCTGGCCCCATGGTGGGCGCCAACTGTTGTGGTGGTGGCACGGCAGATGCCATGGGTAGGCTAAAGTATGGGGCCAATGGATGCTAGTGGGATCCGGGGAGGGAAGATGTAGTGATTTCTACACACAAATGACTAGTACATGGATCTTTATTTCTCCTCGATCAAGTTACAAGTGCTCCTAGAGCTGTATCAGAGAGAGGAAAAGAAAGACTACTACGGGAGCCCTCCAGTCTCAAATGAATTGATCCCCCTCCAGGAACCCGTGCCCCTCCTTATAAAGGGGTCCCTTGGTTCCTCCTAGGGCTGACGTGGCAAGCATATTATTGGAATATGCTTGTCCCAAAGTGGTAACTCGGCGGACTCCTTTCTGTGTCCCCCTTCTATCGGTGGCAAAGATCTAGAGACCCCCACATGTGATCCTCGGGCATCCCCACTGTCACCTCTGTGACACTTGTCTGCCCCTCTACGGCTCTGCTCTTTGTCCTTAGCGCTAGGCCCTGTGTAGATTCCTCCTAGCCAGTAGCTAGGGTTTGACTCTGGGATCCTTCTCCTTCTCCTGCAAGCTTTCCGTTACTCGGCCTCGTCTCGCATAACTCGGCTCGGCCTCTACCTGCATACGAGATGATCAATCTTATTCAACCGAATTATCACACACGTCAGCCGAGTAAGGTGTTAATTACTCGATTCTTACCAAGCCATGGCTCATTCGGCCGAGCCTTGGAAGACTCGGCCAACTTAGCTTATAATTTGGCCTATGGTAAGAAACGTTCCTTCCTTCTTTCCTCTATTTTGACCCTACCTGGGGTCATCCCCCCAACAGGAAGTTTTCGGGCTTGTCGAAGATGACATCGAGCCATATCTTTCCCAGGGGATAAATGCTTGTGGCATCCCGCAAAACCACTACTAGAAAATCGCGTTGTTTTTGTGCATTGCATCGTCATGATCGCATGCTCATGTCATCATGCCACATTGCATTTGAGCATCGTCATCATCTTGCATTTGCTTGCATAAAACTATTTGCAGAAAAACCTGTCTTTATTTTCTAAACACCCCGTCTTGTTTTCAAAATGCAAACCCCGGGTCTCCGAAATATTTTTGTTTGTCTGCTATCGGTTTGCAAACGGTGCATTTAGAATTAAATAAAATATTTCATTATTTTAGTGGGGGCAGTCGAACGGGCCGATTCGACCCGAACGACCACCCCTAGTCCAGAATAATCGGTCCACCCCTTAATCCTAAAACTACCAGTCCTATTCTACCCACCCCTACCTCCACATCACCCCCACCTATCCCAGGCCGCCACGTCACCCTGCCTCTCCCTCTCAACCAATCCCCTTATGCCACCTCTGCCCACTCCCTCACCTCTCTCTCTCTCCCCACTCCCACACACAACACCACACACACACCACACACGCACACAGGGACCGGTCCACCCACCCGCGCACATCCACCCCACACCAACCGATGCTCCATGCTGACGCTGGGCCCCACCCTGTCACACGCCAACACGCCACGCACACCCCCACAACCTCCCTCGACACGTTTCCTCCGCTCACGCTGCGCCGCACCACCGCAGCCAACCAACCGTCCCCCTGGCCCCACCCTCTCTCAAAGACGCGCAGCGCCTTGCCCTCCCTCAACCCCACCCCGATGCCGCCGCTCCACCCTCCCTCTTCCTGTCCGGCCACCGCACCTCCTCGGCGCCCTCTCCCCGCCCGGCCTCAACCGCCTGCCAGGCGCTCCTCTCCCCTCCTCCCGCCTCCTTGTCGCTTCTCCCGCTCCGCCGCCCTCTCCCCTCGCCGTCGCCGCCTCTTCCCCTCGAGCCGCGCTCTCGCACCGCCCTTCGCCTTGGCACCTCGCCGCCTCCACCACCCGATGCCTCCCTCGCCGCGCCAAGGCCTCCACCCAGGAGCCGCCTCGCCTCCCACCGTGTCGCCTTCTCCTCCCCGTCGATGCCGGAGCCCACCCGGCGCCACCGCCCGAGCTCCTGTCTGCGGCCACGGAAGCCCAAGCCCGATGGAGGCGCCGACCTCTGTCCTCCTCGCGTTCTCTCGGCCGCCTTCCTCGCTTCCTCCGGCCGAGCCGTGTCGTCCCTTGCCTGAAGCGCGTGCCCGCCCACGAGAGCCCGACCCAGATCAGGTGATGGCACTCCGTCCGTGTCTTGATGCTGGCCGCCTGATCCTGCTGCCAAGCCCGCGCGTGGCTGTGGTCGCCTTCAATCTGTTGCATGTCGGCTCTTCAGAATCTGTAGAGTTTGTTCTGTGAAGGAATGTTCTGTCGGTGACTTCGATATCTGTAGAGGCTGCTGTCTCGATGCTCCGTTTGTTTGCAAGGACACCTGGTCTGAGAAGGCTCTGATGTTGCCATCTACCGATAATGATACCTTGTATCCCAAGATCCTCCTCGGCAAACATTGCCTTGCGTCGATTCAAGATCGTCACCGACCACCGAAGACGCGGTACCCCAAGATCGCCTCCCCCGATTCGAAGGCCGTTGCCCCGAGGACGCCAAGACCCGAGTGCGTCGACATGGATCCGGTGATGCCAACACGCCAAGATCTACCACACGAAGACCGTACCGAACCGGTGACACTCGACGAACCTCCGGCAAGATCTTCGACATGGCCAAGACCTACCGCAACCGAGTCCGGCACCGACAAGTGAAGTCAGAACCACCAAGACCTGCGCCGCAGAACCCCCAAGGCCTGCGATGTGGAACCACAAGGTATACTACGTGGCCCCGAAGACCGGTCAGAAACGCCAAGTTCTCCTCAGGAACCCCGAACCCCGGAACCAAGATCTGCCGAACCCTAATGTGTGACCCTTATCCGAACCCCTATTTTTATAAATGCTAGATATAAAACCTGTTGCATATTAATCATTCATCTCGCATGCATATTTGTGTGGTTTGGGGGCCTTATGCCGATTCACCTAATAATTAAATATGGGGCCCATATGCGGGCAAATCTAGTCTCATATTGGCCTCATTTAAATTTGTGTAGCGAACCCGGTGCTATCTTCTGCCATGTTAAGACAACATTTAATTGCGGGGTATCTAAATAACATGAACCATTTAATTATCTGTCGGGACCCCGGTTCCGCTTAACATGACCTAATTGCATTGCACCTTTGCCATGTCATTCATCATACATGCATCATGCTCGATCTTTTGCCGTAGTATTAAATATTGCATCCGGTGTTTATTCTAGTGTTTTGCGTCTTCGCGGATAAGGCCGTTGAGTTGATGCGAGTGTCGACCCGATCTTCGGTTGAACCTTCGGCAATGTTTCAGGCGAGCATCCCCCCTTTCTACCTATCTTACTTTTATAGCATTTATTCCCTCCTGTTGATCTATTGCTATCTGTGTTGCGATGCTCTTGTTTTCGTACCCGAGATATCCCTTGCAGCCTTATATTGCCTTGGACACATCCTATTACCTGTTGGTTGGTAGATAGTTGGACTTGCGCGTCGTAGTCGCTTGCTCAAGTGCTGTTGCGTGTCGTCAAGTGTCACAGTTGTTGGTGTTTTGCCGCATGTTTGATGTTGGAGATGATCATGGCTTTACTTATCGTTCACTTTAATTCCTGTTTAACAACTAAAATTGAAGTAAGCGGAGGCATCGGTGGGTGATAGATAATATTTGGTTTCCGAACGCCCACTTGTGTCCCGTAGGACCCCGAGTACTTGATACCCGTTCCTTGATTTATCGCGCTATCCACATCCGGGAGGTATATGGGACCCCCCCTGAGCCAGAGCTTGATTCAGTCTTATTTCTTGGGGCCACAAACTAGTTTGAGGTTTTATTTACGATCCTGTACTTATGCCATGCTACTGTTTATTTACGATTGTGCGAGGAGCACACTGTACTGTTTAGGTAAGCGGAATGTTTTCGCGGTATCGACAAGCCCAGCCACACTTTCGGGTTCCCAGTCGTTTCTGACCATTGTCGCAAACCTTGAGTCCGTCTCGAGTCATTTGGCTTCATTATGGTCTACTCAATGGGTGGCCCTGAAATATTTCTGAATCCTGTGATTGCTTAGTCGTGAAAACCTCGTTGGGTTTTGATTTGGTTTTTCCGAGGTTGATCGAGCGTGTGTTGCTATTGGTGCACCCCGGCCGGGTAAAACTTTCTGAAAGCCGTTTCCGCGGATATGGACGACTTGGAGCACAGTATCTCGATCATAGACAAGCATAACTAAAGTAGTGCTATAAATTTGACTTTATAATGACTAGTAATCAGCTTCACTTTAATGGAATGGCTAAATAATACTGCCCACAATTTCTTGTTTGGATCGTCGCTGGCGACCATTGTACCTGACTAGTAAGTATTGCAACTACAACGGAATGGCTGAATAAAAGTACCAACAACTGCTGGGTTTTTGGGTTATCTCATGCTAAATGTATCTGACTAGTAAGTGTTGCCACTACAACGGAATGATTAACTAAAAGTGCCCACTGCTTATCTTATCAGGATGACTATCTACACCTGACTAGTAATTACTGCCACGATAACTGAATACATAAAACTGCCAACGGTGTGAGTTCCTCGGTTGACTTCCTCGTTTGGTTTCGAGGGGGAAACACCAGGATGGGTTTGTTTGTTGTTAGTATCAGGTTGGTTCCGAATAGGTCTTTCTTACCCCTCTCTGATAGTCGCCAGCTGTATCGAGTCTCTATAGGTTGTTTAGTGCATGCTGCCGCTGCCGCTTCAGTCCACCATACCTATGTAGGCGAGGACCGCCGAATTCTAGCCTCGCCGTGCTTGGCCTCGATCGACGCCCTCTTTTTCCTTTGCCCTTTGTCGGCACCCCTTTTGTTTAAGCAGGTTGTGAGATCGACGTCGTTAGCAGGGTTACCCTTCCGGCTTGGCCTGGGCAGGGTTATGGACGCCATTGGTTATTCTTCAGGGATCTTAGCCCCATTTGCATCTTGTCCGTAGCTGGACGCTCTATCCTTTTCAAGGTGGTTTGGATCTTTGTATATTATACCTGTATTCTTGACTCATGGAGTCGCTGTTATATATATATCTGCTCTGTGGGACCCATCGAGGACTGTTGTGTAATGTTATTACTTCGTTTTCCACCCGCACGAAAGTGCCTGGTGGGCACCTTTGAATCGTTTCTATGCGGGTTTGGCGGGTTTCGCTAAAACTTGCATAGGGCCGATTCTGAGGGTGTTACAATGCTCTTCCCTGGGACTATGTCGTGGAACATTGTGTCGGATTGTTCTAGACTGCACAGCGGGATCCGCATTGCTGCGAGGGTGCTGGCGAACATCAGGTTGATGATGCTGCCGCCGTTCATGAAGATGCGACTCATCTCGAATCCTCCGATCTACGCCTCAAGCACCAGGGCAGCATGACCTGGGCGAGGGATCTGGCGGGGGTGATCCGAACGATCGAATGTGATTCAGGACTCCGAACCACTGAGGTACTCAGGGATAGAGGGTGGAACGGTCACAGCCAGACTGACCTATCGGGTGATCTTATTTTGCGCCCTATTGGTAAGGCGTCCCTTCTGGATCATCAGGTACCCTTTTGGAGGCGGGTATCCGCCTATGCCGTTTTTTGGCGCAGGTGCGATTGCTAGATTCGAAGGTCCCACGGGTGGTGGTGGAGGAGCTCCGTGGGCGATGTCGCCTAGTGCGGGTGCAGGCCCGAACCCAGGGTTCACGATCTGGCATCGCATTTGGGTGAGACCCTCGCTGAGTTTCTGGAACTCGCGATAGTCCTTGAGCATGTGGCTGGCCTTCTTTTTGCCATCCTGCTTGTCGATGTAGAAGTGGATGGTGCAGGGACCCGACAACTTTTCGTATGCCGAGGGTTCGTCGTCATGGCCACGACGCTGCCATGTTTGTGTTGGGCGTCCTCCGTCGCGAAAGTTGCTTTCGCGGTATCCACCGCTGCTGCGGTTGCCATCGTTGCGTCGATGGTCGTAGCCAGCCGCAACCATGTCGACTCCGTCGGAGTTGTCATAGACGCGCGATCTTCACTTGCTGCGGCGTTCGCGCCTGTGGTGATATTCGTCCTCATCATCTGAATGCATTCGATGGAGGGAATCCTCGCCATCTGCCCACTTGTTGGCGATGTCCATGAGGTGGTCGAGCGTCATGGGCTTGACACGCCCAAGTTCTTCCTTGAAGTCCGGGCGCTTGACACCATCCTTGAAGGCGTCGATTGTCCTTTCCTCGAAGATGTGCACGGCCGAGTTCTTGATGTTGGACCAGCGCAAGATGTACGAGCGAATGGATTCGCCCGTACGTTGAGTGCAGGCCCGCAGTTCCTCGATCGAGGCTGGCCTCTTGCTGGTGCCCTTGAAGTTTCGGATGAAACTGTACGCCATCTCCTCCCAACTTCGGATGGAGCCAGAGGACAAGCTACTAAGCCAGATCCGAGCTGCACATGTCAGCTACAGCTGAAGGCATTATAGGGCGGTGTTCCTGTTACCGCCGTGCAGCTTGACGGACGAGAGGTGATCGTTGAGCCAGGCCTTTAGGTCCTGTGTGCCGTAGAACTTCGGAGTGTTCAAAGGAAGCTTGAAATTTTTCGGCATACATGTGCGCCGAACAGATCTGCTGAAGCATCGAGCTCCGCACAGTTCTCTGTTGTCATCCTCTTCGAATTTGGTTGAGAACGCGTGTTTGGCGCGTGCCTTGTCGACTTTGCGCTGGGCGAGGTCGTTTCGAGTGTCATATTCGCTGTTGCGACGTCTTGGGCTCTTGCGACGTCGAGGTAAATCGTGTTCGTCCTCGTCAGATGAGGGTGTGGGGATGTGGTTGAATCTGACCGCAGCCTTTTTCTTCGGCTCCACGGGAGCCTCCTCGTGGAGCGCAGCTCCGACGAGTCCAAGTCCGGCTAGCGCAGATTTGTGCATGGCACTCTTCGGATCCCCCACCTGAGGTGGATGGGACGCGATGATGGGGATATGCCTGCTGGGGTATCCTCAGCGGGACGTTTCCGACTGGCCCAAAGGTTGGCGAGTGGGCCTGCAGAACGGCGAATGGATCAAGGCCCATCAGGTACCAAAGCATCGGAGGTCAAGGCCCAAAGTAGTAGATAGGCCTAGTCGAGTTAAATGATTGACAAAGTTGTAACGAATCGGTTGAGATATGTAAACCCTAGGGAGGTAGACCTATATAAACCTCCCTAAGGGTGAGTAGAGATCGTTCCCTCATACACCCAAGCAACTCGCCGCCTAAGCCGAAGTTCGCCATTAAACACCTCCATAATACAATCTAGCAGAGTAGGTCTTTACCCTCCGGGCGAACCTGGGTAAAACCGAGTCTCCGCCCTCATCTCGCATCGCAGATGGCTGGCCGCCTTGCCCTTCGTTTCTACTACTGTCGCCGACAGCATCTGCCGTGGCCATTCCCGACGGCTGGCGCCCACCATGGGGCCTGGCGGTCGGCGGTGTTCTGCGGCGAGATCCAATCTGCCCATCAACGAGGCCGCCACCGCCGCATGATAGCGATCGGCGAGATGCTCCAGATCTTGCCGAGCGCTACGTCCCGGCGCGACCCGTCACGCCGCGTGATCCTGCCGGCAATCGGCCGATCGGCCTCTTCGTCGGCTTCACCGACGCCATCACCTCGAGGACTCGGCTGCATCCGCGAAGTCGCCACCACGCGATCGGCTTTCCGAGAGCCAGATCCGCACGATCCACCGCCCGCCCGAGTACGACTCGCCCACAACGTGGCGAGAATTCAGCGGCATGAAGACGCGACCCTCACCGACGACGCCGACTCGGCGACCGGCGTCACTTCGGATCCATCACCGCGCCTCCCGCGGCTCCATCGCCAGTCTCCAACGCGAGATTTCGAGACCCTCCATCCTCGGGATCTTCGACCGACTCCGGTCGGAGAACTCCGCCGACCTCCACGACGGTGCGATCGCCACGCCGCTGCCTACATGGCTACCGCACCGATCCGCCGGAGGACCCTTTCTCCACCGATCCTCCTAACGCCACGGCGACGGAGTCGAGGAACTCCGCTGGCGGCGGAGGCAAGCGAAGAGCAGGCGAGCGAAAAATTTCGCCTCGGCGGTGACAGCGCAGAACTGTCGCGCTACCACCAGCAGCGGATCAGGTCACGCTGAACCCACCGTTCAGGCGCCACGAACTTCGACGACGAGAACGACCGGCTCGCATAGCCGAAGCGATCTGCGAACGCGCCATCGAGGAAGCAACCGCCCGCCGGGATCCCGGCGACCCAGACGGTGACGATCGGGACAGGCATGAGCCCAAAGATAGGAAGGCGCGCCATCGAGTTCCTCCGTGAGAACAGGGACATCTTCGCATGGAAACCCTCCGACATGCCTGGTGTCCCTAGGGAGCTCGTGAGCACAAATTAAACGCCGACCCCAAAGTGCGACCGGTCAGCGATCGCTACGGCCATTCAATGAAGAACGCCGTCGGGCAATCGAGGAAGTGCAGCGTCTACTACGCCGGCTTCATTCGCCAATCAAATACTCCAAGTGGCGGCAAACCCAGTCCTGGTCGAAAGAAAAACGGGACTGGAGAATGTGTATCGACTACACAAACCTGAATACCGCCCAAAGGAGCAGTTCGTCCTCCCGCGGATCGATCAGATCATCGACTCCACCGCGGGCTCGGAGTCGTTGTGTTTCCTCGACGCCTACTCTGGGTATAACCAGATCAAAATGTCTGTCGAGGACGAGGAGAAGACGGCGTTCATCACGCCATTCGGAGCCTTCTGCTACACCGCCATGACCTTCGGCCTCAAGAACGCCGGAGCAACGTACCAACGGTGCATGCAAGAGTGCCTCGCGAGCCAAATTGGCCGCAACATCCACGTCTACATCGACGACGTGGTCGTAAAATCCGCTCGCCAAGGCGACCTACTCGCCGACCTCGCAGGGACCTTCGCCAACCTGCGGAGGTACAAGATAAAGCTCAACCCAGGCAAGTGCACCTTCGGTGTACCCGCCGGGCAATTACTAGGGTACGTTGTCTCCAAACGTGGGATCGAGGCAAACCCAACGAAGATCGACACGATCGCCCGGCTCGGCAAACCCGAGTGCTCGCGGCGCCCGAAGCTGGCCGGGCGGGTAGCGGCTCTCGCCGCTTCATCCCCGCTGGAAAAGGCGATGCCCCTATACCGCCGATGCGCAAGAACCCCACCTTCCGATTGGGACAAGGAGGCGACGACGCGCTCGCGACCAAAAAGGTGCTACTCGCCGCACCACTACTCGCCGCACCCGTCGACAAGGAGCCCATGCTGGTTTACGTCAAGCGTCCGAGGCTGTCGGCTTGTAATGGTCGTCGAACGACCGAGGAAGGAAAGAGCGCCAGTCCAGTGACGGTATACTACATCAGCGAGGTCCTAACCGAGTCGCGCCGATACCCACAGTACCAAAAGCTGGTATACGCGGTCTTGAGCTCAGTGGCGCTGCCGCACTACTTCGTGAGCACCCCATCACGGTCGTCTCCTCCGCTCCACTACAAGACATTATCCGTAATCGCGAGACCGGGCGGGTTGCCAAGTGGGCCGAGATCGGCGTCCACAACATTAAGTACGAGCCGCGGAGGCGATCAAGTCACAGAGCATCGCCGATTTCCTCGCCGGAGGAGGCCCGGCAGAGAAGCCGCCGTACCTCCATTCTGGAGCACATGCTTGACGGGTCCAAGAACGCGGACGGCGCAGAGCGGATAGTCTTGACCTCACCAAAGGTGACAAGCTCCGCTACATACTCCGCCTCAATTCACGCCTGCACCAACAACATGGCTGAATACGAGGCCCTACTCCACGGCATGCGAGCCGCAAGGAGATGGCGTCAATCGCCTTCGATGCTACGGAGACTCGACCTCGTGCGGGTCAAGTCGCCCGGCACTGCGACGCCGTCTCCCCTACCATGGCGGCATACCGCCAAGAGGTGGACAAGGTGGGCGGCCACTTCACCGCTACTCGGTCGAGTGGATCGACAGAGGAAAACGAGGAGGCCGACGCCTTCTCGCATCGGGTCGGCACGATCCGCACCACCCGCCGCGTGTTCCTCGACACCATCTTCACGCCGTCGGTCCTCCGAAGGAGATCGACATTGAGTCCCGCTCAACCAGAGGCAACCTTGGTCGACTTCGTCACCGAACCGCACGATGGACCAAGCCCTACATCGCCTACCGAGACGGGCAACCTGCCCGCAGATGAGACAAGCTCGAATGATTGTTCGCCGATGCAAGTCCTACACCATCGTCGACGGCGAGCTACACAAGCGCAGCGTCACCGGCGAAATTCCAACGCTGCGTCCAACCACCAAGGACGCAAAATCCTACACGACATCCACTCAGCGATCGCGCCACCACATCGCCGCTCCTGGTCGCCAAAGCCATGCGACACGGCTTCTCGCCCACCGCACACGCCGACGCCATCGATATCGTCCAGCGATGCGCCGGTGCCGAATCGCCAACCGACGACGCTCCAAGTTCGGCGCAAAACAATACCCATCACCGGCCATTCGCCGTGTGGGGCATGGACATGGTCGGTCCTTCAAGAAGGCCCCTCTGGCTACACCCACCTGCTGGCCGCCGACAAATTCACAAAGTGGATAGAGGCCAAGCCAGTCCGAAATGCGACGGAAGATCGCCACTAAGTTCCTCGCGAGCTCATATACCGCTACGGTTTCCCCAACAGATCATCACGGACAACGGCACAAACTTCGCCAAGGAGCAATGGCGAGTTCTGCGAAGAGCACCACATCCGCTCGACCTCGCGTCGACACCGAATCCAACGGCCAGCGGAACGAGCCAACCAGCATCCTCCACGGCTGAAGCGACTCCAAGTACCACTCGAGCGCACCGCCGGTCTTTGGTCAAGAGCTTCCCTCCGTCATCCGGGAATTCGCACCTCGGTCAACAGTGTCGACGGATTCACCCCTTCTTCATGGTCTACGGCGCGGAAGCCGTCATGCCAACCGACCTCGAACACGACGCCGCGGATCGTCCACTATACGGAGGCAAACGAACTGCCCGCCAAGATGGGCTCGACCAACTCGACGAAGCGCGACCGCCCGATCGCACCGCTATCTATCGGCAAGGGCTCCGTCGCTACCACAGCCGACGGTGAAAACCCGCACCTTCCAGAAGGCGACTTGGTGCTACGCCTCATCCAGACAAGAAGGGCATGCACAAGCTTTCCCTCCATGGGAAGGCCCGTTCGCTATCGGTAGCGCAGACTGCAACGACGCCTACTACCTGCCGACGTCATGGGACGGTGAACTCGACGCTGCGGCCGTGGAATGTAAATCTCCTCCGGAAGTTCTATACCTAGAACCCTACATGTACTCCACCGCTATGAATAAAAGAAACGGTTACCGCAAAATTCCCTACTCTCCATTCCTTGTGCCATTACTTTTCGTAATTATGACATCATGCTAAAATACAAGTCAACCTTGGTACAGCGATGCACGGCTAAGTAGTGCGATGTAAGAGCACCGAGTCATTTCAGGTCTTGCATCGTCCACGAAAACGCCAACCGAGCCCCATCGAGTCGCTTAGCTCGATTGGTTTTACGAACCAAGAAATCATCCTCGCTTCACAATGACTGGTCCTCCGCATCCTGGCAGCGACTCGAGCGGCTAAGTACCACGCCGGGGACCGGATACCAGTTCGTCTCGATCGGACAGGAAAACGCCAAGTAAGAGAGCGTGCCCAGACTGCCACGTGGTGACCCACCGGGCGTGCAGGAGCGACGCGCTAACACAAACGCGCCAGTCCTCAACCACCCTCGAGTCGCGCCTCGAACTACCAAGTACCACGCTCGGGGACTCGGCCACCCGGCACCGTTCGCGTACGGGAAAACGGTAAAGTACAGAGAACTCGAGGAGTCGCCGATCGGCTCTCCGAGCTCGGGCGAGTCGACTCAACCAACAACACACATGATAAACAACAAAACATCATATTTAAGGTGAAACCCGCAAAAGGGCGGACGCGCTCGGGGACTCACCCAAAATCAATCCAAAGCACGCAAACAAATAGCAAAATGAACACAACGTTTCATTCAATCGCATATCGCATTGTCTTACATTACAAAATATGCCTACTCGGCAGAATTGTTACTAACACTACTCCGCAGGCTTCGACGATGATGCACCAGCGTCCCGGCGCTTCCGGACGAATACAGTATACGGGTTCGATGGATAAGTCGTCAGCTGGCCCGCCATCGCCGCGCGGAAGGGCTGCTCGACCTTGAAGTCGCGATGCGGCGGCTCGGCGTCGTTCGCGACGACCGCTTCTGATGCGGAAGAAGGTCGCCCATCGCCCAAACACGCTCGAGTACGCGGCAAAGACGCTCCTGCAGCTTAAGAACCTCGACAGATCCACGGCGCGGGACGATGAAGGATAACCACCACTGTCACGCGTCGAGGTCGAAATCTTTGGGGAAGTGGGCGAGTCCGACTCGAGCCGACGCTCCACGTCGAAAAGCCGACAGCGTCATGAACTCCACGACGGCGCCTTCTCCAAGTACTCCCACACCTCAATGAGGTCATTGGGAATAACCTCGGGCGACATCTCTTGAAGGTAGGCGCGGATGCAAGTCGCCGACAATCGCCGAAGTCGACGAGCATGCTCACGCACTCGCATCAAGAGAACTCGCTTCTTCATGGCTATCAATCATACGGCCCGAGAAGGAGACAACTATGAGTACAATGGAAACCACAAACAAGACAATCGCAAAGGCAAGGAAGACGACTCACCAATCAAAGGGCGGGCGAGCCCCGTGATGAAACCTTGAAGCGATGTATGGTCGCTCGAAGCCCAACAATGATGGCTTCGACGCCTTCGATCGTCCTCCGCGGCCTAACGGCAGCCTTCGCCTGCTCGCCGAACTCGCTTCTTCTTTCGCCTCCTTAAGCTCGCGCCGAGGTCGGCGATCTTTTGTTGGCGGTGCCCAATGCAGAACCGCCGCCAGCTCTCCAGCGAGGACAAGCCCTTGGCGAGCCACCTCCGCTGGCAGCCACAACTGAAGTTCCTTGTTCGCTCTGGAAGCAGCAGCCTTCTCAAGACGCTGCTCGCAGCCAATCGCCGACTCCACCGCAGACCCTGCATCTTCAAAGTCGACACATGAAAATTCTTAAGTGCCCACCCGCTAAAATTTAGCGAGCGCACTGGGACCAGCGGTTGAAAAATTCCTAAAGTGCCCACCCGCTAAAAATTTTAGCGAGTGCGCACTCGGGGACTGGCGGTTGAAAAAATTCCTAAGTGCCCACCCGCTAAAATTTAGCGAGTGTGCACTCGGGGACTGACGGTTGAAAAAAAAAAATTCCTAAGTGCCCACCCGCTAAAATTTAGCGAGTGCGCACTCGGGGACTGGACTCGAACGCGCAAAACAGGAAACTAAAAAGAACCAGGCCGTTGCAAAACACCGACCTGATCCTCGGGGACTGGAGGTACCTGGATGGCCGCGCCAAGCATGTTGTGCAGTTGCGCCGCGTCCACAGACGCAAGCAGCGCCGGTGTGTGTCCGCGACGTTGGTCAATCTCGGCGCCGGCGATCTCTGGAGTGGGGCAGCCGCACTTTTCGCCGCCGCCTTTGGTCATGAAGCGGGAAGGTAGCGATGACGCGCCCGCTCAAGGGAGCTCGCCTCCTCGGCCTCGGCAGCGAAATGCCCCTTCGTGGATGCGGTTGCTTCCACAGCGGCCCAGCCGCGCGGTCGCCAGTGTCATCGAGACGACAATGTCGCCCTTGGCCTTCTTGCTGCCCTCCGTGGCGGCGACTTCGTCGCCTTCCTCTTACGAGAAGGGTCCTCCTCGTTAGCGGCGGCGGAGGCACCTTGGCCACCGTCGGGTGGCCCATCTTCACTCCGGTCCTATGTATCGAGACAACTCAGTCGAAACAATTTAAATACTAAGAGAGGAAGATGAAGGCCGAGTGCACTTACTTGGCAATCGGAATGAAGCGCAGCCCAAGACGGAGGCCGGCCGGTTTCTCCAGGCTCGGGCCCGGGCGACTAAGCCCTGTGTCCAGACGCCAGGCCCAAGATACGGAGGGCTTCTTTGACGTTGAGGTAGCGGTTGGTGCCTCCGGAACACCTTCGACGGAGGCCCCCTCGTGAAGTGGAGCTGCCGTGGCCGGAGCCTCCTTGCGAGGCGAGACCGCCACGCTAGGAGCCTCATTGCGAGGCGAGACCGCCACGCTCGGGACCTCCTTGCGAGGCGACGCCTCGGCGGAGCCGCCTAGCCGGAGACCGCCGGGCGGAGGTAGTGAAGCCAGCGGCGCCTCCATGGATGGCGCATCCAGCGCGGCTGTCGCCGGAGCCGCCCCGTCCTCGGCCGAGCTATGGGCATCGGAGCCGCTTGCCGAGCGCGGCGGTGAGACCATCCTCGGCGGCTTCGTCCTCCTCTTCAGGTGGGCCCTCGCTCCTTTCTCCTTCTTCTTCTTTGCGGGAGTGGCTTGACGGAGCGAGGTGGTCTCCGGAAGTTCTTCGTCATCATCATGACGCTCGAGGCTCTTGCTCGCCTCGAGCTCGCGTTGACGTTGCCCACGGGTCTTTCGGATCGGTGGGCGATCTCTTCTTCGATTCGTCCTCGTCGTCCTCATTGCCTTTGGCGGAGGCGATTCGCTTGTCTGGGCGGATGGCCCGAACTCTCGTCATCGGCGGGTGGGAGCCACCCTTCCACCACTTGAAATAACTGCGTTAAACATGGAAGAAAGTTAGAACTACGATCGCATATGCTGCGATCGCGAATGGGATCGATTATTACCGTTGGAGCCGGACGCTGGTGTATGGAGGGAGCCGGCCTGCGCATCCGTGTATGCCGCCTGGTGATCCTCTTCAACGCCAGAGGTAGTCCTCCGCCCACTTCGAGGCAGGCCTTCGTCGAGTCTTCGCCCGTGTCTTGGTACATATAATGCTCGCTGGGCGAGTGGAACAAGACGCCGCCAAGCAGCGGTTATGCAGGTTCACCGTCTGAGCCTTCTTCTTCGACCGCGAATGGCACAGAGCATCTCGTCGACGACCATCCGCTGGTCGTCGGGTAGCTTGGCGACTGGAGATTGCGCTGCTCGAGCGGTCGGCCGAGTATCGGGATCGCCGCCTCGTCTTCCGGGTCGCCTCGGTCACGTAAAACCAAGACTTTTTCGCCGCTGCTTTGGCCGGCATAAGGTAAGGAAGAAGGAGGCTTTGGATTTCAAGTGGAAGGTTAAGCCGCCACGGCTAGCATTGGGCCCGCCTCGCGGCTGATCCGTCCATGGAATGATCTTGCCACAGGGAAAGTAGGGCAGCCCAGCCGTAGCACTCGCGAACGCCACAAAGATGGCGAGTGCTGATACTATGGGGACCCAGATCCGAGGGCTGGATCCGTAGTAGGCGCAGGTTACCAAGAAGAGAGGTGGGAAACCCTAAACCCCGCTCGAGGTGACTAGTGAAGCAGATGAACTCTCTGGCTGGTTCGGGATCGTTTCTCCGGTGCGAGGATTCGCCAGCACCGCCCAGGATTCCGGCCTCGAAGGAGGCGATTGCGCCTGTGCACTTGGATCTGCCAAGGTTCGGTGGAAAGGCCATGGTGAGGATTTGCTTGGAGGTCGGAGGATTGCGGGTCGCGAGATCAACGGGCGAAAGATGTGCGTACTCGGAAGAAATGGTGGGCGGTTGGCTTTCCGATGGCCAACCATTCCCTTATATAGCGAGCTGCCCGCCAAATTAGGGGCCGTTACCGCGATGATTACGCCGAAGTTACCGTTAAGTTACCTTAACGGCTAGTTTGACCACACCCGACGGTCCGCTTTCACTCGCTAAGTTACTTCGCCGAGGTTGCGACCCGTTGGTTCGCCAGACGCGACTCGTTCGCCGGATTTTTTCCTTTGTACAGGAGCCCGCCGACGATTCGACTGGATGCCAACTTGAAGTCGGATACTCCGACTGCCAGCAGCCACCCGCGCCTAATCAACGACGGCCTCGGGGACTACTGATGGGGATATGCCTGCTGGGGTATCTCACGGGACGTTCCGCCCAAAGGTTGGCGAGTGGCTGCAGCGGCGAATGGATCAAGGCCCATCAGGTACCAGCGATCGAGGTCAAGGCCCAAAGTAGTAGATAGGCCCCCGGTCGAGTTAAATGATTGACAAAGTTGTAACCAATCGGTTGAGATATGTAAACCCTAGGGAGTTAGACCTATATAAACCTCCCTAAGGGGTGAGTAGATACGTTCCCTCATACACCCAAGCAACTCGCCGCCAGCCGAAGTTCGCCCATTGTAAACACCTCCATAATACAATCTAGCAGGAGTAGGTCTTTACCCTCCGGGGGGCCGAACCTGGGTAAAACCCTGAGTCTCCGCCCTCATCTCGCACCGCAGATGGCTGGCCGCCCTTGCCCTTCGTTCTACTACTCGCTGCCGATTGCAGCATCTGCCGTGGCCATTCCCACGACACGCGAGGTACGTGGTGGCTGCCATGATCGCAGCCTGCGGCGTCTTCCGTATGATGTTGCCGTTGGCGTCCATCTCCATGAAGGACGTGTTGAGGGTTTTAGTGACCTCACATTGTGCGGCGGGTTCCATGTGCTCTGTGCGAGAGCGATGCTTATTGGCATGATTGTCGTGCGAGCTGGAGCCACCAGCGGTGGAGAGCGCAGCTCGCCGCGCGCTAGACTCCGAAGCTGCCTGCTTGCGTTTGTCGAGTTCCTCCTGCATCTTCACCTGCCGGTTATGCTCGCCGATGAGGAGCAGGTGGTATGCCATCAGCAGATCCCGTGAAGCATTCACAGGTAGGATCTTGTTGCCCGCCACGGCTTCGCATGCCTGGAACCATCCGTCCTCGGTTAGGTTGATCCTCTGGTAGACGTCAGCGTCGCCTTCGTTGGGCTGGAGGGTAGGGTTTCCTCCATTTCCTCCGTTCCTAGCCTGTGGGTTGGGCGGTGGATTGGGTGGTGGGTTGGGTGTGCTCGATCCTGGTGGTACTTTCGATTCACCATGGATAACCACGGCGCATTGGTAGAGCCTGTGGATTGGGTCGCTACTGCCGCAGCTTTCGGATCCGGAACCGTAGGTTCCTTCGTCTGATGGAGGGCCGCACAGATCTGAGTTGCAGCTGCTGCTGTCATAGGACTCATCTGTTAGCGTCAACGTGCGTAGCACGCCGATGGGTGGGACCCATGAAGCGGGCCTGATGGATGGTGGCGGCACCCGCTCTAGGAGGCGGAGGGTGCCAGTCTTCCCCACCTGGAAGCAGAAGCTCCCAAACAGAATCTCGAGCCCGTCGCCTACGGGCTCGAAATCCTTCATGGTGGCTAGCGAGTGGGCGGTGAAGTCGAAAGCGCCGAAGATGAGGTGGATCTCCCTGGCCGATGAGTTGTAGATCGCTTCGGATGGGACCGTCACGATCGCACAATCAGCGCCCCCTATTCCCACAGACGGCGCTAATTGACGAGGTTTAATCTCGTAAATTCCCATTGTTATGGACTTGGGTTTTGGAGAAGATGGGGATGCTGGAGATCGCGGAACGGTTAGCAAACAAGCAACACAGGGACACGAATTTTACCCAGGTTCAGGCCCCTGGAGGGGAAACCCTACTCCTGCTTGTCTGCTCTTGATTACGGCGGAACCGGAAGTTACAAGGGTGCGCAGATGCAATCTGGCGTGAGGTGTGTATGAGGTGAGTTGAGGAGATCCTCCTCGTCGTGCCCTCCTAGCATTTATATAGATAGGCAGGTCCCGGGCATAGGTCGATTCGGTTACAGATTAGGGTTTGACCCTTTGAAATTCTATCTATTCTAGTCTTATTCTCCAAGCATCCGAAGGCGTCATGGGCTTGGGACACCCGAAACCTCCAAAGGCCGTGTATCTTAAAGTTGGCCTTCCCTTGGGCTGGACTAGGTATGCTGATGTTATGTACCCATGGGGTATAACCATGTCACTAGCATAAAAGGTTCTCACGATCACAAGAAGTCATCGTTGAATGGGAGTCAGTATGGATCTCTGTAGGGGTTCGTAGCATGGAAAACAAAAATTTTCTATCGCATACAAACAAACAAGCCAAGATCTATCTACTAGATTGTAGCAACGAGTCGATGGAATAACTCACCCTCGAAGATTCCAAAGCGGTTAACGAGAGTAGATTCTCGTGGGTGATGTAGTCGTACTCTTTCCGATCTCAAGATCGCGTAGACGATCCTTCCGGCGCCATGTTCCGACAGCGCTCCCGCAGTCGGTCACACGTTCGGTACTCGACGAAGACCTTCCTCTCCCTTGTTCCAGCAGGCAGCGGAGGTTGTAGCACTCTCCTCGCGATTCCGGCAGCACAACGGCGTGGTACCGGAAGTAGAGGGGAAATCTCATGAGGCTTCGCCTTAAGCGGAGCGAGTATGGTGGATTATGAGAGGGCTATTAGTGGTCTAGAGATTTAGACACACCAATTAGAAGGCTCTAAACCGCAGGCTAAAGCAATTAGAAGCTCTAAACCAAACGGCTCTAAACCGGAGATTAGAGGTAGAAACTTGTGTGTCTCAAGGAGGAGCCCTGCCCCTCCTTTTATAGGTGGAGGGCTAGGCGCCAGGAGGGAGGAGTCCCTCCCAACTCGGCCTAGGGCTTGGCGGCGACTTGGAGGAGAGAAACTCCTCCCAAGTTGGTTTCAAACTCCTCTTGCTTGTTTCCCAGCTCTGTTTCCCACAGTTTCCTGTTTTCCACAGTTTCCTGTTTTAGCCGTTTGACTTTCAAACTGGCAATTTGACTTTCATGTTTTTGGAACAGCAAGAACACTTAGTACATGATGCAATCATCCAATGACACATTCATGTACCCTTCCCCCCCGGAGTGCCGGACAATCCGGAACCTTCTAGAACATTCCCGATGAAAACACCGGAATCATTCCCGAACTCCGAAACGGGACTTTCCTTATATGAATCTTATTCTCCGGACCATTCCGGATCACCTCGTGATATCCCGGATCCCATCCGAGAATCCGAACAACATTCGGTCTCTTTCTCATAATACCATAACTACTCAAAACAACGTCGAATCCTTAAGTGTGTCTCCCTACGGTTCGTGAATTATGCGGACATGATCGAGACACTTCTCCGAACAATAACCAATAGAGGAATCTGGAAATTCATATTGATCCCACATATTTCTACGATTACTTTGCGATCGAATGAACCACTTACATACGATACCAATTTCCCTTTGTCTCACGATAGTTTACTTATCCGAGGTTATGATCGTCGGTATCTCTGCATACCTAGTTCAACCTCGTTACCGATAAGTACTCTTTTCTCGTTCCCGTGATATGTGATCCCTTGTGACCTAGTCACATGCTTGCAAGCTAATTGGATGACATTCCACCGAGAGGGCCCAGAGTATATCTATCCGTCATATGGATGGACAAATCCCACTCTTGATCCATGTGTTTCAACCAATACTTTCCGAACACTCAATTCCACCTTTATAGCCACCCTGTTACGGTGTGGTGTTTGATGTCATCAAAGCATCCATCCGGTAAAGGTGATATGCATGATCTCATGGTCGAAGGAATTAGGTTACTATGTATCAGAAAGCATATAGCAATTGAACTATTGAAATGACTTGATCTTTATGCTACGCTTATCTATAGGAGTATGTCCACCATATCATTCTCCTAACGATATGATCCTGTTGTTAATAACATCTCTATGTTCATGATCAGGAAACCATGATCATATATTAACCAACAAGCTAGTTTAACAAGAGGCTTTACTAGGGACTTTTATTTTAGTTTACAAATCACACAAGTATTAATGTTTCCGGTTAATACAATTATAGCATGGTATGTAAACATTTATCATAAGTGTGAAGATATGATAATAACCACTTTATTATTGCCTCTTGGGCATATCTCCAACAGTCTCCCACTTGCATAGAGTCAATAATCTAGTTTCAAACCTTTGTGTATTCAACACCTACGGCTTTCCGGTGTTGTATGTACACGATTGCTAGTGGTCAACTGATCTCCGGATCTGACACTTCCAGGTCCGTGTGTAATTGCATGTCTTTGCGTCTTTACGCATCACTCATTCTCTAATGATATGGCTTTGTATAAATTTGGTCTTTCGGTGTGACCTTTAGTTCTTTGGGGTTAAAACATGTTGATAATATTGTCGCACAATATATCTTCATAGTATTATCCCACTGTGAACTACACCTAGTTTGATAACAAACTACTTGACACAAATGCCCTCTTTTGCTGCTATAATAGCAGTCATATACTTAGCCTTTTGTTGTAGTATCTGTCACAATGTTTTAACTTTGGAACTCATCCAAATCCATTATGGAACTCACTTTCCATTATATTGTGCCACCCTTAGTTTTAGATTGAGATAAACTTAATTTGTACTTTGTGACAAAGCTAGTATCAATGTAGTACTTTTACAATGAACTAACCATCTATTTGTCACTTCTACAAATAATATACTCTTAGTTCTTCCAAAAGATCATAAGAATATCCTTACTATTGTCCAACGATCATCTTATGAATTATTCTGGTATATGCTCATAACATTTAGAGCATAGGACATATCTGGATTTGTACATATCACAGTATGATTGATATAAATATTCTTTGTGATTTCATATATCAAGTATCAATCTATACTTGATTATTTGTTTCACTTTACCAAATGTCAATACACTTGAATATATATCATCAACATTGAACTCATTCAATCCTTTCTGTGCGACAAGAACCTTTTCTTGTAGTTTCTATATTGAACTCATTCAATATCTCGTCTATGTACTTCTGGCACAACCATATTAGCCTCTATTGATGCCAAATATTTGGTTTTTGCCTAAGTCTTTCATCGGGATGAAATTCTTAATATGTGTTAATAAAAGATACATCTTTTCTAATCAACAATATGTCCTCCACATAATGTATTAGAAATATGTCTTAGCGCTCCCACTTAATTTCTTGCAAACGCAAGCATCTTCATAGTCTCTAATGAACTTTTAAACTCCTTTAACAGTTTCATCACAGTGAAGATTCCAACTCCGCGATGCTCACTTTAACCATTGAAGTTTGCATACGCTTTTAGCATCCTTTGAATTAACAAAACCCTATGGACCGTGTTATGCACATGTCCTAGGTAACGATTCTATTAGAAGAACTTGTTTTGTTTATTCAACTACCATATAACAAATTATATGTAGTGGTTGCTACATTAATCCGTCTAGACTAAAAATCGCTATGAAAGATCAAATCTTGTCATATACAACCTTTGAACATTGTTGTGAACTCTTTCCCAACATGTCGACTATTTCATAGATGTGAAACATCCATGTCTATTTCTTTATAGATCCAAATACGACTGTAAGGTCTTGTACCTTCCCAGAGGGTCTTTCAAGTTCAAATCTTGATCTCTCGTATATGGAACTATCACGGATTTTATGGCTTCAAGCCATTTTACGGAGTCAGGGCCCATCATCGCTTCTTTGCATGTAGTACGTTCATTATTCTCAAATAATGATTCAACCCTCAAATCTTGGTATTTGATTGTTTACTCGACCTACTTGGTTCAATATAAACTTTGACCTTCGTAATCACAACCTTTGAGGCACGTGAGCCATGAGCATTGTTGCTGCCTCCGGAACACTTTTCCGGTGCTGCGCAACTCTGCACATATAGCTAAGGTTCTTTTAACCTTATCAAAGTTCTATTGTCCTCCCACTTAAATTTTCACGAAAAATTCTTTCTCAAAGAAACTTGACGTTTTAAGTGACAAACACTTTTGTCTCCGATGTTATGGAGGATTACTTAACAGTTATTCGAAATAACATACAAAGACAGGTTCATCCGACTTTGGTTGCAAACATCTTTCTTATGCATGGCATACCAATGTTTAAGAAAGGACAACTTGGGTTTTATCCCAAACCATAACTTTATATGGTGTCATTTCAACGGATTATGATGGAGCTCTTTTTAGTGGAAAAACGGTAATCTCTAAAGCTTTTAATCTTTAAAATATAATGGCAGTTTTATGAATTATACCTTTGATATTTACCATGTCAAACAAGGTTTAATTACATATCTCGAATGCTCCATACTCTTATGGTGTTTCGGGAAATGCAAATCCACGGAACGATTCCATAAATCGTAGGTATTATGCTAAACTTTGTAACTCAAATATCTTCCTTTATGATCTTTATCATAAACTGTTTATATTCTTGTTACAATGATTTTGCACTTCATCTTGAAAGTCTTTGAACTTTTCAAATGTTTCATACTTCATCCATATTAAGTAAATATTCATATATTCACTCAAATTTTTGGAGAAAGCATATGAAGTTGAAATCCATCGCTCTTGACTACATATAATGGATTTCATACAACAATATGTACAAGTTCCAATAAGCTAGTCTTTCGTTCCCTTTTGGCCTATGAACGAAGTTTTAATTATCTCTAGGAAAGTTTCACAAGTGTCATTTGATCAAAATCAAATAGACTCCAAAATTCCATTCATATGGAGTTTCTTCATGTTTTCTTTCCATTATAATTTAAACTGCGATGTCACTTCCTAATTGATCTTTCAATCAATTTGTCTTTCGACATTTTTAGCACTAATTTTATGGATGTGATTTCTCCAACGAGATTTGTGAATCATCCATCTTTTATGGATTACGGCAATTATTTGAACAACCCTTTTGTTCTCATAATACCTGATAAAACAAATCTTGAAGGCAAGCTTTGATGTTTTAACGAGCAACACAATAACCCTTTATTTGTTCTCGATGAACATCATCACATATTCTTTTGCTAGTTACTTAGGCCATTGTAGTTCATGAATTACATTGTTTCGTATGACGATTCACACCAACAAATTCAGTATCAAATACTTAAGAACCACATTGTTTAATAAGCAAAGAATATAGCCATAACATGTATATCATCTATATACTTAAACTGAACAATTCTAGTCTTTTCTTTTCTGCCATATATTTATGAGATTCTCTTTCAGTATTTCCTTTTTACATTTGAAAGAATCTATCAACATCAATAGTGGAGTCATACATATGACACATAATCCAAAGCGTGTATAATTAAATACCAATGTCTTTGGACTTGCACTTTGAAGTAGATCACCATCATCAAATGTTTGGTGTTCTTTCAAATTCCTTTCTTTAGTAATCTCTTGGTGTAGTAAACATTTCACCTACATCAAAAATTCACCTTCATCATGGATTTATCCATGATCAAGCTACTTTTAGCTTGCAACGGTGAATCGCAAGTATAATGTTGCTCTCCAAAACCTTTTGGAGGATTAGGACAACTAGTGTCTCCAACCTTTTGCAAATTCTCATCAAATATGAAAACATGACTTTTGCCATATTATACTCCATCATGTGGTAGCCAAAACTTTGTTTCAGATATCACAATATCTTCCACACATCATGGTTTCTGAAACAACTCTTTCAGATCCTAGATAACTTTGATATTAAGACAATCCATTGAATATCAAGAATCATGGAAACAAACATGATACTTATACACTAACACTTGGAATTGTTACTCTTGATTTAATACTAATTATTAAACTTCATGGAGTAACCGGAGCTTACTGAAAGTTTGCAATAGGACTTTTAAACTTTAGATTAACACTTTAAAACAATACGATACCAGTTCGTAAAGTAACTAACCAGAATTCTATAGTTCTATCATCTCAATTATAACTAAGTGCAAGGTGGTAAACGGATGCCAATGACTACAACAACTATGCAAATTCACTTTGATTTAGTTTATGATAAATTGAGTTCTAATTAATAATTAAATTAATCTAGGTGAACTCCCACTCAAAACAATATCCCTCACATTGTTTTAGTGATCACACGAACCAAATCCACCACATCAAAACCGATCATCACGAGAGTTGATATAGCTTCAATGGCGAACAATCAACATGTTCAACATATCTACTATATGACTCATGCTCTACCTTTCGGTAATCCGTGTTCCTGAGGCCATGTCTGTACATGCTAGGCTCGTCAAGATCAAACCTTAGTTTCCGCATGAGCAAATCTGGCTTGCTCACGTTGTATACACTTATAGAATCTAACACACCCAATCATCACGTGGTGCTTCGAAACAACAAGCTTTAGCAACGGTGCTAACTAAGGGTGAACACTTTATGACTTGAAATTCATGTGCATGAGGGATCATCTTATAATGCTACCGTCGTCTACTAAGCAATACAAGATGCATAAAGGATTAACATCACATGCAATTCATAATATGTGATATGATATGGCCTTTCTTCTTTGTGCTTCCGATCTCCATCTTCAAGCACGAACATGATCTCCATCATTACCGACATTGCATCAAGGTCAATGACGCTGCTCCATGGTTGTCGTCCACCGGCTTCAACTATTACAACTACTTTGAATAGACACGCGGGTCTTAACAGAAATTAAAGACAACCATATGGCTCCTGCCGGTTGCCAACTTACAATAAGGAACATTGCATACATCATATATAATCACAATCATGGCCATATCACATCACTGCACACCCCTGCAAAACAAACTTAGACGCTTCTACTTTCTTTGCATATTTTACGTGGTTTGGGGCTTTCAATAAGTGTCGTTCTAACTTACGAACAAGAACCACAACATTGATACTAGTATTGTTAATCACCCGTTGTAAATTGGATCTTAACTATGCTAGGAGAAAAAGGCACCCGCAAAGCCACTTATGCAATACAAGTTGCATGTCAAGCGTGGAGCAAGTCTCATGAACGATGTCATGTAAGGTTAGCCTGGGCCGCTTCATCCCAACATACCGCAAGATGCAAAGTACACAAGAAGCAATCGACAATAAAAGCATCAACGCCCACAATGACCATTGTGTTCTACTCGTGCAATGATCTACATATAGACACGGCTCGATACCCTTGTAGGGTTCGTAGCATGGAAAACAAAATTTTCTATCGCATACAAACAAACAAGCCAAGATCTATCTACTAGATTGTAGCAACGAGTCGATGGAATAACTCACCTCGAAGATTCCAAAGCGGTTAACGAGCGATTCGTGGGTGATGTAGTCGTACTCTTTCCGATCTCAAGATCGCGTGACGATCCTTCCGGCGCCATGTTCGGCAGCGCTCCCTGATCGGTCACATCGTTCGTACTCGGCGAAGACCTTCCTCTCCTTGTTCCAGCGAGCGGAGGTTGTAGCACTCTCCTCGCGATTCCGCAAAGACAACAACTGGTACCTAAGTAGAGGGAAATCCCATGAGGCCTTAAGCCGGAGCGAGTATGGTGGATTATGAGAGGGCTATTAGTGGTCTAGAGATTTAGACACACCAATTATAAGGCTCTAAACCGCAGGCTAAAGCAATTAGAAGCTCTAAACCAAAGCGGCTCTAAACCGGAGATTAGAGGTAGAAACTTGTGTGTCTCAAGGAGGAGCCCCGCCTCCTTTTATAGGTGGAGGGCTAGGCGCCAGGGAGGGAGGAGTGCCTCCCAACTCGTCCTAGGGCTTACGCCGACTTGGAGGAGAGAAACTCCTCCTCCAAGTTGGTTTCAAACTCCTCTTGCTTGTTTCCCAGTTTCTGCTTCCCACAGTTTCTGTTTTCCACGTTCTGTTTTAGCCGTTTGACTTTCAAACTGGCAATTTGACTTTCATGTTTTTGGAACAGCAAGAACACTTAGTACATGATGCAATCATCCAATGACACATTCATGTACCCTTCCCCGAGTCTTGGGACAATCCCGGAACCTTCTAGAACATTCCCGATGAAAACACCGGAATCATTCCCGAACTCCGGAACAGAACTTTCCTTATATGAATCTTATTCTCCGGACCATTCCGGATCACCTCGTGATATCCCGGATCCCATCCGAGACTCCTAACAACATTCGGTCTCTTTCTCATAATACCATAACTACTCAAAACAACGTCGAATCCTTAAGTGTGTCTCCCTACGGTTCGTGAATTATGCGGACATGATCGAGACACTTCTCAACAATAACCAATAGAGAATCTGAAGTTCATATGGCTCCCACATATTTCTACGATTACTTTGCGATCGAATGAACCACTTACATACGATACCAATTTCCCTTTGTCTCATGATAGTTTACTTATCCGAGGTTATGATCGTCGGTATCTCTGCATACCTAGTTCAACCTCGTTACCGATAAGTACTCTTTTCTCGTTCCCGTGATATGTGATCCCTTGTGACCTAGTCACATGCTTGCAAGCTAATTGGATGACATTCCACCGAGAGGGCCTAGAGTATATCTATCCGTCATATGGATGGACAAATCCACTCTTGATCCATGTGTTTCAACCAATACTTTCGAACACTCAATGCCACCTTTATAGCCACCACATTACGGTGTGGTGTTTGATGTCATCAAAGCATCCATCCGGTAAAGGTGATATGCATGATCTCATGGTCGAAGGAATTAGGTTACTATGTATCAGAAAGCATATAGCAATTGAACTATTGAAATGACTTGATCTTTATGCTACGCTTATCTATAGGAGTATGTCCACCATATCATTCTCCTAACGATATGATCCTGTTGTTAATAACATCTCTATGTTCATGATCAGGAAACCATGATCATATATTAACCAACAAGCTAGTTTAACAAGAGGCTTTACTAGGGACTTTTATTTTAGTTTACAAATCACACAAGTATTAATGTTTCCGGTTAATACAATTATAGCATGGTATGTAAACATTTATCATAAGTGCGAAGATATGATAATAACCACTTTATTATTGCCTCTTGGGCATATCTCCAACAATCTCTAGGTCCCGTTTCTGATTATTGATCCGAGAGGGGTCTCGATCATGTCTGCATTATTCGCGAACCATAGGGTGACACATTTAAGAGACACCAACACCATTTGGACCAAATATGTTCTAGATGAAAGAATTACAAAGTGCTGAAATTATTTCAATGGACACCAGAATTATTTCGGATGAAATTGCTGAAATTGTTTCTACATGTAAAATTGAAAAGTAGCAAGGGGTTTTATGTAAATGTTTGTTAATTAATATAACTGAAAAAATATAAATAAATAAATAAAAGGAGTTTTATTTAATGAGAGATTATATTAAATTTGATGGAAATTTAATGGGATTTTTGAGTGGTATTTTAAGTGGAGAATATGGAGGGACATTTTGTAAGTGGGAGCTCCACTCAATCCCCATGCACCGGACACACCCCTTGGGGTGCCCCTCCTCCTATAAAAGGCCCCCCTCTCCCTCTCTCTCACTCACACCTCCTAGTGAAGGAGATCTATCCCCCTCTAGAATTATTCCCCCATGGTCTCGGACTTGTGAGATACATGTTTCCGGTGGCTTTTCGTCTTGAAGGAGTTGCTGCTTCCGCTGCATCGCTGGAGCGAGAAGGTAGAGGTTGTTCTGTGGCTTAAAAGTGTGTGTGATCACGAATGCGCTGCTGATTTATGGCGTTGGACTTCTTCTCGATCTTCAGATCGGCAAGTGTTCGACTACATCATCCACGAGTATAACCTCGTTAAACTTTGTCGGTCTACAAGGGTGTGTTCTCTATGTATGTATATCCACTGGTTGCTTGTCTTGGTGCTTAGTGGTTTCCATCATAGGATTTTTTTTTATTTTCTATGCTGCGAACCCAACAATTAACGCTCGTGTTAAGTGAAGAATAGGAAATGTCGAGCACCGGAATGAAATCGAGGCATGCAGACCATGCAAGTGCGACGATGCTGACGCTGCACGGGGCCATCTTGTTTTCTCGACGTTGAGCCGGAGACACCCACCACCTAAACCTAGTCATCCATCAATTATTAAAAACAGAACTCTATAGGCTCACACACATACTCGTGCAAATCCTCCATTGAACAATACACATCATGCAGATTCCAACTCCATAATTTTATTGATTCGAACAAACAAAATCGGTGAAATCCGCATGTCAGAGGTGGAAGAGGAGGACATTCCGCTGCTTATTTTGTTTTGTTCTAGAGTACTCATTATGCGATGGTGAGGAATCCACGATCACTTGGCGGATTGGAAAGAAATAAATAAATGAAAGATGTGACCATCAATGAGGCATGAATTAAAATGGGGCAACCCACTCGATGACTCTCGAACTAATACTAGACATATCCATGGACTCTTAATTATACACATAAGTTGTTGCTTCCATATGAAAATAAAATGATGAGTTTATTCTAATATTTACCTCCTAGTTTGACAACTTTGACAGAAATTACCTCCATTTAGTAAGTTTTCATCCTAATAACCCTTTTTAGCAAACCTTGTATCAATATTTACCCCTTCTAAATTTTTCGAGTGTTTCGACTGGTGGGCCCCGATTGTCTGATACACCTTGTCTGCCAAGTTTTAGTTTTTCCTTGTATGGCTTGTATATTCATGAAGAAAAATCCATTCGAATTGCTCACTAACTTTAGCTTACTATATTATGTATAAATGTTGCCAACACAACAAGCGGGCTCTTCTGTGTATCCATGATTCAACAAATTTCATGCAGGGGAAAATAATAGCCAAAAATAAGCAGCGCCTTGCAGCAGCATCATTACCATCCAATGCCTTCTACTTAAATTTCTTCTTTGCCCAAAAGACACCCCAAGGCAAAACAAAAATCAAGCCGAACTAACATTACCAACATGGAAAGAAAACATAGCACTAGATCACACTGGAGGGATTTTGTTTTCATGCCGAAGGTCACCTCTAGCTCTGATATTCACCGGCAATCACCTCCGAGCCCCTCACTGCTCGACGCTTTTGAGTCGTCTCACAGTCTCCGAACTATAGAATCGATGTTTGGTTTTGGCGAGATATTGATGTTGATTGTATCTCGCTGAAATCAGCCATTGATTCTTTGGTTAAATGGGTTCAAATTTGGCACGACTTTTGCTAGATGGAGCAATCGGGATGGATTGATGCTAAGTGGAATAATTAGTCTCAACAATTTCAAACTAGTATGTAAAAACTAGAATTTACTCTAAAATAATATTTTATTTTTTTGTGGCATAAGAGAGAGAGAGAGAGAGAGAGAGAGAGAGAGCAAAACATCACCAAACCATGAAGCTAAGCGCCTCAAGGGATCTATATAAACGTTTAACGAAGCTATAAAAAAGGCTCAAACATTTGCGCATGTATCTAACTCCCCATTATAACCAAGTAAACATGACATCAAAACGTAGCAAATTAATCCCTAGTGTTACTCTTGTGCATAAACCAGGTCGATAAAAACATAGTGGTTCAGTAGGATAATAAATTTGATATTTATGTCAAGATGATTGGGTATTGTTAAGTTCCACAATTTAAGTATACACAATTCAGTCAGTAATTGTGAGAACATAGAGACCCAAAACCAGAGAACTAAGATGAAAGGGCAATATAAAAAGTGGACCACATAGGCTAGGCCTAGACTGGTGACTAAAACCGAGTTTTAGAAAGGTAGAGGGGCATTTCAAAAAGTAACGTAGAGGAACAGAGGGGGCCGATTGCTTTGGTGGGGACTCTCGGGAGATGTGGAGAAGTTGGGGGGATTTGGGGGAGGGTGGTTCGAGGTGGCCGGATGGGGGAAAAGGGTGGAGGGCTCTCTACAAATATAAACGGCTCTGTCCCCCTCCCTCCTCCAAGTTCCCCAAATCCTCCCTGCTTCGTTCCCCCCCAAACCAAATCCCAAACCCCAACCCCGCGGCTGTCTCGCCGGCGCCGTCGATCGATGGCGAACTCCGTCCCGGATAACGTGACGGTCATGCCCCATGACGTGGGCTCGTACGGCGAGTCCATTGGCCCCGTGGACTACGGCTGCGTGCGGCGGTACCGCCACCGCCGGCTCGTCACCTACCTCTGGCTCCACGGCTTCCGCGAGACGCTCCGAGGGTAACAATGCCTTTCTTCCCCCCTGCCCGCCTGCCCGCCCGCCCGTCCGTCCTCCTGCTTAATCGGTCGCTCGCTTGAATCAATCGCAGGCTGCTCAAGGAGACGGACGCGCTCATGAGCGTCGCACACCTGTCGCAGCTCGTGCAACACGGCCTGTGGGACGACGCCGTCAGCTACGTCTCCCGCTTCCTGCGACCCGTATCGCACCCGCAGAGCGACGAGGCCCAGGTGCTCATCCACTTCCTCAGGCACCACAAGGCCTTCGCCAGCATGGTCGCCGGCGAGAAAAACCGCGATCTCAAGTATTTCAACCACAAGTACAACACACGGTACCTCAAGCATGACGACTCCGTCTCCCACGACGCCCTCAGGATCCGCTCCATCGTCCTCTCCATTCTCCACTCCCACCAAGTCAGGCGAGTACTCTGTTACCTCAATTAGTCATCTTCAATTCCCCTCAATTCATTCATGCATGCATTTTTTCACCTTCGCCACAAATTAATTGTGTACTGTTACCTTATGTTCAGGGCCTCGCTGGACTGGGAGCGCGTTCGTCACAGGGCGTCCCTGATCGTCCATGACTTGGCTTATAAGGCTCCAGAGCTGAAAGACCTGGTCCTATACCCAGCTGGATCAATGATGCCATATGATGTACTTCCCATCGGATTCAGGTGATTCCGACTTCCATCAGTCTGCTCATCATTTGATCTATTCCATTCTAGTCCATCTGTAAACTTGGCTGTCAGTTTCATTACCAACTTGTAACTCTGAATTTTTACGATTGCCCTGTAATCTGGTTTTGCTAGGTCCCGTAGGAGGCGTTACATCAAGGAACAAGACCTGCCAGGACCTAAAACTCTGACCAAGATCTTCCTTAGGACTAAGAAGAGGTAAAAATGTGATCTTGAAACATGACGAATTTAAAGCGTTCATCGATTCTGCACATGCTGGTTTTTGACAAGCATATGCACCTGTTACATGTTTCGCAGGATACCATCGTCAACTCGCAGTCATGAGTTAAACAGCGGTAAAATGCGCCTTTACAAGCTTCTTATGTTTAAGCAATATATACTCGTGGAATATATATATATATCTGTAAGGGTAAAAACAATCTTTACTGTTTTTGGTGGCAGGCTTGACAGACAAGACAAGGAAGTGGCTGGTAGATATTCTTGGTAATACTAGCCTCTGTTCTTCTGTCCTTATCTTGTTTAGTTTGCAGTTTATGCATATATAGTTGTGCTCAACTTACTTTTAGTCAAGATATACTTGGTAGCTGCAACACACTTCCAAGCTATGAGCCCTTTTATTTTTTCATAACATCCAGATATGGCCTGATCTGATCTTTTCCTCCTTTTTACTATTCATTCTTTGGAAAAGCCTCTTGGATCATGTGTGTATATGAACTGATCGACGTGTGTCATCTTCAGATGAAAGTTTACAAGCTGGTAGTCGTCTGGAACTTCAATCAAGTGGGAAGGAAGGTAACCTTAGCTTAGTCTTTTGCCAGTCTACTCAATTATTACCTCTAATCTGTTGAATCCTTTTGAGCTACCTCTGCACAGCATTTTCCCAAATCAATTTTAGCGGTTCCTTCTCGTTCAACTTCACACTTGTCCCATATGATTTGGAGACCATAGCCCTGCTAGTTATGTGGACATGCATCAGTCGCATGTTTGTTGAACTAGGTCTTTGTTCTTACTTCACCAATTTTATTATTTCCGTTCAGTCATTTTTAATTATTTTTTGCTTTTAAAGTGCTCCACTAGGTTATGCTTTGTATATTTCTGTGGTGTGACGTATATGCCCATTAGTACCTCAGCCGTCCTACATTATGTTGCGACACAAAGTGTTTTGTTCTTATACACATTCTCCGCTCTTATTTGTAGAAGTTATCTTTGAAGTATCTATAGTAAAAAACACATTACCCTTTGAATTTCCAAATCTGCCGTTCTTCCGTTGGTTGCTTTTGCATTCTTTGTCTCTTTGATATGCATGATAATACAGAACTGCAGTCCCTGTCGGTCTTGATGATATTCTTTGTACTTTATCAATGCTTGGCTGCTTGCTCCAATTATTAACTGTTTAACTCATTGCAGGCGTTCCTGGTGCTACAGTCTCGCACGCCATGTCGAATACCCCGACAGATCTTACTGGAAACTCTGTGCCTGGGACTTTTTCATTGGCAAATGCAGGCGTATTAGTCGAACACCCTTGATCTTTCCATACCAACACGAATCTCCATCTGTGGTTCTGCACAACTGATCCCTGAAATCAGGGCTAGACCTACACTATAGCAGCGGGGTAAATCGACACCTACGACCAGCAACATATGACAGATAAATGTTTCTTTTTGTGGGTAGACAGATACATGCTGTTAATTAGGAGCAGTTTATCATGAGTTAATAAAACTTAGCAATAGGAGCGCTGACTCTCGCGACCTTTTTCCTGAAATTGTTTGCTGTTAGAAATCACCAAATGTATGCTTTATTGGTTGTACTATTATTTGATTTAGTGATGATGTGCAGTGCTTGAGATGTGCTCGACAATTGTCTGACGATATATGTGCTGTTGTGATTGGCCACAACAATGTGTAGGCTTTTTTTGGATGAAATTCGTATGTCTATATATCATATAGGTGACGAATGATAGCCGATCTGTCCTCTTGCCCTAGTCGCTCGCTGAACCGTAGCCACATTGGTCGGTGGATGCAATCGCAGGCTTCTCAACCAGACTGGTGCGATCATGAGCGTCGCACGGCCCGTGGAATGCCGCCGTCGACTACGTTTCCTGTGACTGGTCTGCTTGCACCCGCAGAGCGAAAACAACGGCGATCTCGACTATTTTAACCACACGTACAACAGAATGTACCTCATGATACCATCGTCCATGATGCCCCTCGGGATACCTTCCATCATCTTCTCCCTTCTTTGATTTTTTTTGTTGGCTAATGCAGAATTGCAGTCGTATACAATGGCCTCATCAGGCTTTGATGGTTCCTCTTTGCACTACAGCATTACTTGGCTACCTGCTAGCGTTTCCAACTGCCAAACTTGTTGCAGGTGCTCCTGATGTTCAGTCTCCGGACTGCGAACCTGACGAACAAGGATCAAAGTTGTGGAATCTCACGACCGACAAAGTAGCTCAACACCACACCACCTGCTGTTTTGATAGCAGGAAAAAACTCCATTTTCTCAATTGATCCGTGATATTGTTGTTAGAGAACACTAGTAGGAAAAGATCTAGTGGTGACGTTCAAAAAAGAAGGTTCGTGGAGTTAAACGCGTAAGCCACTAATCTCACCACTGGTAGAAGATAGTGGTGGCCTCCACGATAAACGCCACCAGTAGTTGGTCTAGTGGTGGCGTTCAACTGTAAATGCCATCACTAGAAGTCATAATAGTGGCGTTTCTGTTAAGCGCCACCATTAGATTGATATTTGTGGCGTTCCCTTTATTTTGACTGCCATAACTGATATTTTAAAAAGAATAAATAAAAAAATCCGATGCATCCATTTTTATATTGACAGCACATCACAATATAATAAGCGGTTAAAAATATCACAAGCGATTCAACACATCACAAGTGGTTCAATATAACTAATACATCTCGCTCAATCAAACTAAGCGTCGATTCCCGGGTCCTAAGCCGCGGGCGGTGAACACACAAAGATAAGAAACCATCACACGAGCATAGCTCGAGTGAGATCCCTGAAGAACCTGCCAGGTATTGGAGACCGTGACGTTCAACCCAACCATATAGAGACGGACGTGTTCGTTCTCCTCCCTGACACGACATTGTACCACCTCCTCGGGGGTCGGCTCCCGCTGCACCGATCGTGGACCAGACGAGCGCCACCAAAGAAGATCCGGGTTGACGACGAGACCGGGATTCCTCACCAATCTACGCATCCCGAAAGGTAGCGCCTCCAGTGCTAGTCCGGCGGAGCCCAGTAGTCCTCCGTCGTTGCCGTCGATTCGACGACGAGGATGCGGCATCCTAAAGTAGCCAAGTAAGTATGCGGTTGCTCCAAATTAATGTCAACAACTAATCCCTAAACTAAATAATCATAAGAAAATTGATGACAAAACTCACTCACACCGTCCCCGACATTGCATCATCACATTTTAATCATGGGCCATATGAAAATACATAACCAAAATCAACCTAAAAGTAGGGCCTCATATTTGCATTAGACGCAAAATAATTATAGGGACAAAGTGAGTGAGCCAAGTAGGATGCACACATTATTTATGTGCATATCACAAGGCTCACTCTCACCACCCCCGATATTGCATCCTCACATTGTAATCATCGGCCATATGAAAATACGTAACCAAAATCAACCTAAAAGTAGGGACTTATATTTGCATTAGACGCAAAATAATTATAGGGACGGAGTGTAAGTGAGCCAAGTAGGATGCACAAATTGTTTATTTGTGCATATCACAAGGCTCACTCACACGACTCCGACATTGCATCCTCACATTGTAATCATCGGCCATATGAAAATACATAACGAAAATCAACCTAAAAGTAGGGCCTCATATTTGCATTAGACGTAGTGATGGAGTAAATAGTATGGTTGGTGACTCACACATATACACTAAATCATATTTGCACTAAATCATCTACAATTATCTAAACTAAATCATCTATATTTTCTAGAATTTCTAACATAATTATCTCTAGAAATTCTAAGATCAATATCTAACACACATATGCATCTACAATTTGCCTAGAACGCATAAAAAACAGGGATCAAAGGCGTGGTTGGTGGCTCACCGCGAGTGGCTCGGGGACGGACAGGGATGGCGACGGTGGTGCGGCGACCGGCGGCTCGGGAACGTAAGGGGCAGTGGCGACCAACGGTGGTTGTAGCAGACAACGGCTCGAAGAGGAGGTGAGAGTTGCGGCGACCGGTGACTCGGGAACGGATGGGGTGGGGGCGGTGTAGGCGACGACCGGGGATGGCCGCGGTGGTTGCGGCATACAGCGGCTCGGAGAGGATGTGAGAGGTGTGGAGAGGAGGCTCGGAGAGGGAACGTACGGGACAAGGGCGTTCAATGCGCGCGGCGGCGGCGTTGAGGAATACTACGAGATAGAATGTGAGGTAGCTAGGGATGGATCCGATCAAAAGGGTGTGATAAAAGGCCGTTGAGTTCTTATTAGCGGTGGAGTTCAATTCACGATGAGCGCCACCAGCACGGAGTATAGCCATGGCGTTTGGTTTTTAACAATGCCACCAGGTGGTTTGTCCCAGCTTCATCTGTGGGTCTCCGTCACTGATGGCATCTGTGTATAAAGAGATGCCACTAACATCATCTACTGGTGGCATTCTGCAATTTGCGAAAGCTACCATTATTTCATCTTCAGGTGGTGGCGCGTGTTATATTTTGGACTTCTCTAGTGAAATGACTGCTATAAGGGTTTTCCTATTAGTGGAAGTAGAGAACATCAAATGTATGCTCATGTGCAGGTTTGCATAATACTCGTGTTTGAGTTTCATTTGTCGGTTACGGAGTTGGCCTTGCTGCTCCGAGCTATCTTTTAACCACTAGTTTGTTGTGGAAATGTACCTTTTGGGTTTTGTGGAGTATATCATTTCCGACCCTGTATTTTTTAGCTTCTTCTTTGTTATTTCCCCTTTTTACGCTCCATATTATATATATATATATGTGTGTGTGTGTGTGTGTGTGTGTGTGTCCCTTATTATATACAAATACATAAACGCAGTGTGAAGTGCGGGGGTGCTTTTGTGGACATCTGGGTAAGGTAAATAAGGTTCGACACATCATTATGTATGTTTCCTGAGTTAAATACACATAGTTAAATACACATGCAGTCCAAACTAGTTAAATACACATAAACATGCTCCAAAATACTTGATGTGATAACAGAATTTATAACATTGGTGATATGTTGGTTTTCATGTGAGTTTATTTCATATTTATACTTCATTGAATAGATATGCACATATCCATCTAAATCATTAGTAAACGTTACTGATTAATTATTTCACCTCTTGCATGTGAGTTTATTGAGTTTGACACATCATTGTGTATGTTTCAATAATCTTACTCCTCTCATCTCAAACTCATTTTTGAACGATAACTTAGTCATTAAAATCATTGGACAATCTGATATGCACAAAATGAATTGGAATTTAATAAATATATTATAATGAAACTTGTGCATGCAATTTTCAATCCAGTGTGACTAAGAGTGACTAAGAGATATGGTGACATATACATATGGTAATTATCAAAAAAAAAATCAATTATATTAAAGACATTAAATTCAACAATCAACCATTGCAAATCATCACTAAATAAAATACTACAACCAATAATGCATAAATTTGGTGATTTCTAACAGCAAACAATTTCAAGAAGAGGAGGACCCAACATAAAAGGTTGCCAGAGTCAACGCTCTTATTGCTAAGTCTTTTTTAGCTCATGATAAATTGCTCTTAACATGCATCTGTCATATGTTGTTGGTTGTAGGTGTCGATTGACCTTGCTGCTATAATGTAGGTTGATACGTCGTAAACGTATCTATAATTTTTTATGCTCGATGCTTGTTTTGTATCAACTTTTTTATGTTTTGTCTATACTTTGAGATATTTTTATACATTTTCCGAAACTAACCTATTGACAATATGTCGCGGTGCCAGTTGCCTATTTTCTGTTGTTTTTGGTTTCAGAAAAGCTAGTAAGGAAATATTCTCGGAATTGGACGGGACAAAAGCCAAAGTCAATATTTTACCAAAAGAAACACGGAGTCCGGAGGGCAGCTGAAGTGGGGCCACGAGGCGGCAACACCATGTGGCGGCGCGTCCAGGGGCGCACCAACCCTAGGTGTGGGCCCCTCGGGCACCCACCGACCTTGCCCCTTCGCCTATAAAAGCACCCCGATGAGGAAACCCTAAGTAACCGATCAAATCTCCACGAAACATTCCGTAGCCGCCGTTACCATCATCCCTAGATCGGTGGAGATCTAGAGTTCTTCCCAGCACCATGCAGCCTCCGGAGTGATGCGTGAGTAGTTCACCCTTGGACTATGGGTCCATACAGTAGCGAGATGGTTATTTCTCCTCCTTTGTGCTATCATCTTTAGATCTTGTGAGCTCCGTTCATGATCAAGATCATCTATTTGTAATCATACATGTTGTATTTGCGGGGATCCGATGGATATTGAGATACTATGTCAGATTGATTATTGATTCTATCATGTCTATGTTATTTGTGATCTTGCATGCTCTCCGTTGTTAGTAGATGCTTTGGCCAAGTAGATTCTTGCAACTCCAAGAGGGAGTATTTATGCTCGATAGGAGGTTCATGCCTCTAGTAATCTGGGGAAGTGACAGAAATCTCTAAGATTGTAGATGTGCTGTTGCTACTAGGGAGAAAACAACAATCCTTTGTCTAAGGGCAATTGTATTGTTTATTTTACACACATTTCTTAATGCAATTATCTATTGCTTGCAACTTAATACTAGAAGGGGTTCGGATGATAACCTGAAGGTGGATTATTAGTCATAGATGCAGTTGGATTATGGTCTATGTATTATGTTGTAATGCCCAAACAAATATCGTAGGAGTCAAGATGTCTAGTATATGCATTGTTATGCTTTCTCAATCTGTCAATTGCCTCACTGTAATTTGTTTATCCAACATGATATCTATCTTAAGGAGAACACCTCTAGTGAACTATGGACCCCGGTCCATTCCTTTATCATTGATATACCATCTACTGTTTACCGTTATTTTCTGTAAGCAATTACTATCTTCCACACTATACATTTAATCCTATGTTTTCAGCAAACTGGTGAGATTGACAACCTCACTGTAAGTTGGGGCAAAGTTCTTTGGTTGTATTGTGTAGGTTCCAAGTTGTTAGCAACACCTTGGAGTTGTTTCCTTACTCCTACTGGTTCGATAACCTTGGTTTAATAACTGAGGGAAACTTGTTGCTGTGCTCATCATACCTTCCTCTTGGGGTTCCCAACGAGCTCTACATATCTGAGCCATCAAGCACTTTTCTGGCGCCGTTGCCGGGGAGTTAAGTACAACTTCAATCTCTTCCTCCTCGTCAATCACTTTTCAGGGAGAAAGAAGATTCTTGCAAGGGCAGTCTCTCACAACCAATCTCTTCACTTTGTTTTTGTTTTGCTTATTTCTTTTTATCAAAAATACAAAAAAAAACTAGTTTTGTTTGGTTTGCTTTTTCTTATAAAAATACAAAAAAATTAGTTCCTACTATAGTTGATATTTTTTTTGGTCTGTTATTGCCTTGCTTTATCATGCTTTCTATCTATGGCTGGTTTCTTTGAAACTAGATCTTATTGGCAAGGTGGGTTCACGAAAGAACAAAAATATTATTATGAGGAACACCGCTTGTCACAAAAAGGGAAACACTTATGGGAACAAATTAATAAATTACATACCATTGCTTGAAACGTGTGCTCTACTTATTGCTTTGATAAATCCTGTTGCTGTAGGAGGTATAAACACCTCCCTTTTCATTGTGAGTATAATGATAATGTTACCATATCTTCTTATGTTAAGGTAAATTATGACTTTTATGATGTGGAACAAATTGAAGAATTTATTACTTGGAAGGGTGCATTCGAACTTGCTAATTTGCTTGAAAATACTGATGATGCACCTTATAAATATGAGGTTTATGATATACTTAAATTTTTCTTTGTTAATTACAAGGAAGAAAATGGCTATATTCTTGAATATTTTAATAGATGCTTTTCACCAACGGAAGAGACTAATGCCTTGCGGGAACCTATGGAAGAAGAAATTGCTGAACCTGAAAGCTCATTGGATGAAAAAGAGGAGGAGAGTGATGAACAAAAGGAGGAAGAATGGATTATCTACCCATGCCTACCTTCTAATGAGAGTAACTCTTTATCCCTTACATTATTTGATTGTCCCCCATGCTTGCCAAAGGAGGATGAATGTTATGTTCATGTGGATTCTTTTGAAATATCTACTATGGATAAAACTTGTGATAATAATTATTCTCCTGTTATCTGTGATAATACATGATATTTTGATAAATCTTATGATAATCCTTTATTTGTGCCTAACTTCAAAATGCATGGTACTAAAGAGTTTTGCTTAGAAAATGTTTATGATAAAGCTCTAGATGATGGTCCTATATTGGTTGATAATATTAATAGTACTACTATTGAAATTGATATTGGAGGGGTCTTGACTTAATCTTGGAACCCCATACCTCTTGAGAATGATCAGTCATCTTGTTATAAAATCGTTAAAAGTGGGTTTGAAGGTTTTAATCCCACTATTTTTGAGCTTGATAAAAATTATGTGTTTGTAGATCATGAAAAGCATACTTATGTGATAGTTATATTTTTGAGTTTATTCATGAGGCTACTGAAAATTATTATGAGAGAGTAAAATATGGTTGTAGAAGTTGTCATGGTACTAAAACACCTCTCTATGTGTTGAAAGTTTTGAAGTTACTCTTGTTTTATCTTCATATGCCTGTCACTTTGTTCTTTGTGAATTTATTTGTGTATAAGATTCCTATACATAGGAAGTGGGTTAGACTTAAATGTGTTTTCAATTTGCTTCTTGATGCTCTCTTTTACTTCAATTTATATTCCTTATGTGAGCACCTTCTCAAACTATCAAGACTAGCTAAAAGGCATTAAAGAAAAGCACTTATGGGAGACAACCCATTGTTTTATTTTAGTGAGTTTTCCTTTTGTTGAGTCTTGGAAGTTATTACTTCTGTAATAATCTCTCCTTATTATTTTTGTGTGTTTTTTGTGCCAAGAATAACCTCTAATGAGAGAGAAGTAAGATTTAGGGAAGTTGCTATTCCGAAACAGATTTATGTGCTTCACTGTAAAAATTCGTAAAAAATCCCAGTACGTCTAATTGATCTGTAATTTTCTGAGCATATGTCCCAGGTTATTACCTAACTTTAGTTAGTTCATCACTTTTCTATTTGAGCAACATAAGGTCTTCGAAAAAATTGGTTGTTACGTGCTGATCTGTTTTGACAGATTTCTGTCATTATTTGGATTTGCCTCTTATCGGTTTATTTTTGAGTTCTCTTTGATCACTTGAGCTTTTAAAAGGAGTTTCTACAGTAGCTTGTGTTTTAATGGAAGTTTTACTTGTGTTGAAACTAAACCCAAAGGCTTATTATCTTAAATACACTAATGTTGCTAATGAAGATTGTGTGAAATTTTGTATGAAGGAAATTTTCAAGTGTATGGAAAGAATGATGTGATGAGATGAAGAATGGACAAAAGCTCAAGATTGGGGATGCCACCCATGTCACCCCAAGAAATATTCAAGAGGTACAAGCGTCAAAGCTTGGGGATGCCCAAGGCATCCCTTCTTCATCAATAAAAATCACAGGTCTCTTTCTAGACAGTTCATTTTTATTGTTTCATGCACTATTGTGTTGTTCTTGGAGCGTCTTTGTTTTTGTTTTTTGTTTTCTTTTCTTTGGTTTGCTGGAATAAATTAGTTGGACCCCCGCATTCGTATTTTGTTTCAAATAAGTTGATTGGTGTTGAAAAAGAGTAGAAAGTTTCATGCTTAAGTGGTACAAAAGGGAGCTTGTTTTGACTGTGGCCTAGAATTTATCATGTCATGCTAGATGTTGCTTTGACCATATGCTTAGTGATTATTATTGTAGCATGACTTGTTCCAAATAATTGAGATTTCTTAATGTGCCTTGAAAGAATCATGTGTTGTTTTAGCATACAAAAGCATAATATTGTGGTATTCTCCTTTGATGCTTTATTTGGGTTGCCTTGGCACATGCTTACACCATGTTAAGACTATGAACCAGTCACCTTAGCCTATATGATTATTTAGTTTTTTACTTGTGATACCACTTTATGCTTTAATTAATAATGTTTTGTCGCTTTGCATGATTATGGCCATTATTGCTCTCTTAGTTGGTCGCTCCCAGTCTTTTGCTAGCCTCCACTTGTACTGAGTATGAGCTCTAATCGTGAATCCAACTCCCAAGGAACTAAGTTATTCCAAAGAGTCCACTATAAATTCCTATGCAGGGTGTGTTACACCATTCCAAGTATATTCATATTTTTATCTATCTTCCAAATTAAACTTGTTATGTGAAAATTAGTGATTAAAGGTCTCACAAATTTGATAGTACACTTTACTTTCTTGCACCTAATAAACTTGAACCATTGTGTCATCTATGTTGTTTATACGCTTGCACTTATAAGTTGAGAATTAGCAAAACCATGTTGTCATGGGGAACGCTTTCAACACTTGTAAATATTATCCAGTTGATATCATGATCTTTTGTTTATGGATATCGGTGGTGTGAAATAAAAGGGGAGCTTGTAAGTTTATGGAGTATTATGTATGTGTTAGAGAAACGCCTACGCGGCTAGCCTAAGCCATGCCTAATCATGGTGGAAACTTGCAGCATAACCATAGTGAGCAATCTATGAAGCATCTTCGGAAAAAATATATAGCAAAAAAAGAGAAGAGAAAAAGTAAAAAAAGCACCATGCTCATGGTAAATAAAAAGATCGCTAAAGATGCTCACTGTCTGTTGCCTTGTCATTTTGATATGGGATAGCTCCTGTGTCATGGAGCATGGGGTACCCCGTTGGCGGTTCTCTATGATACACATATACTTACAATGACAAGAACTTGCTTGTGACTAAAACATGAGGAACGACCCTCGTACTCAAGGGACATGAGATTGCCAACTTATGATCTGTCAAGCTGATACGTCCAAAACATATCTACTTTCTCGAACACTTTGCTATTGTTTCTTATCTAAACTTGTGTGATTTGGATACAACTAACACATACTGATGCTATTTTCAGCAGAATTACCTTGGTGTCTTGTTTTTGTGCAGAAAATCAACTATCAGGAAAAATCCCTAAAAATATGCCAAAAATTATATTTCACCAGAAGATCCACAGAGCCAGAAGGAGAGACAGAGAGGAGGCCTGGGGGCCCCAGACCCACCCCAGGCGCGAGCCCACCACTAGCCGCGACTAGAGGGGGTGCAGCCTCCCCAGACAGCTCCTCGGCCTCCCTCTGCGCCTATAAGTTTCCTTTCGACCTAAAAACTGAAGGGGTTCGATAGTTTTCTAGAAAGAGTTCCGCTCCGCTGCCGCCACCAGAAACCAAGATTCGGATCCAGAAACTCCGTTCTAGCACCCTGCCGGGACGGGGAATTTGGAGAGGATCATCGCCATCTTCATCACCAACGCATCTCCATCAACCACCGATGTTTCCCTCATCCATGAGTGAGTAATCCCCCTCTATAGGCTTGGGGATGGTAGGGATTGGATGAGTTCTATCATGTAATCGAATATGATTGTTAGGACATAGTGCCTAGTATCTCTATTAGCGCTATTTGACTTTGTTGCAACTTGTTGTGCTTAATGCTTGTCACTAGGGCCCGAGTGCCATGATCTCAGATCTAAACTTATTATTGAATCATTATGATAATATTGTTTGTGATCTTATCTGCAAGTTGTGTACACATATCATTGTCCGGATCCAAAGGCCCCAAAGTGACAATAATTGGGACAACCGGAGGGGATGGCCCTGGTGTGAGGATCACATGTGTTCACAGAGTGTTAATGCGTTGCTCCGGTGCTTTATTAAAAGAAGCACCTTAATTATAGTAGTTCCTATAGGCCCTACGCACGGCTGGGGCCGATGTAAGATGTTGTGCAAGTTCTCATTGCAAGCACATATGACTATATTTGGAGCACATGCCTAGGATTTTTTAGTACTTGGATGCTTGTTATTATTTATCTACAATGCCCTAGATCTTGAATTTACATGTTTAGACTCGTCCATGCAACGCCCGTCCATCCATCCTGTAGCACCCCGGTTAAATCCACTACTAGAAAATCGTGTGTTGAATAATACTTTGTGCATTGTCATGTCATCATGCATGATTTATCTAAAACTATTTTCTAAAAGCCTATTTTTATTTTCTAAAATTACCCTTCTTTTATTTCGAAACAAAGTCTCATAATTATCTGCTAAACTATTTGACAAAAAAAATTATTTGCTAAAAAAAGATTTAAAACAAAACAAAAGAAATAAATATTTTACAAAATAATAAACCTAAATCTAGAACTAAACCGGCCAGGCCCAAAAGGCCCAGCCGGCTGAAACCCTAACCATCTACCCAAAAACCAAACCCTAACCTACCCTCCCCACTCCCCAGCAACCGCCGCCACTTCTGATCGAACCCCAGCCCACCCTGTCGATCCTGCCTCGCAACAACTCGCTTGCACCCACACGCGTGGCCCCACCACCCGGTCCACCCGCTCGTCACGATCCCATCTTCCTCCTCGAGCCGCACACCCCTATTGCCCGATCCCTTCCTTGCAGCGTCGCCACCCCCTCTCCTTGCCTTGTCGTGCCTCTAGGCTTCCTCCTCCGGCCGGTCTCTGCCTCTGCGTCGTTGTTCCTCCCGGTAGGCGGCCTCCTCTTCACCTCGTCCCCACCTTCAGCACATCACCACCGCACCTCCCATCGTCGGTCCCCTGCACACCGCCGCCCACTACAGGCCACCGTCGCCGTCCATCTGCGCCTCCTCGCAGGTGACGCCCTGCTGTGGCCGCCGCCTCCTCCCGCCGAGGTACCCATGCCGCTCGTGATTCTGCTCGGTGCTGCCCCGTCCCCCACCTCCTGTCGCCTCTCCTCCCTGGCTCGTGTGTGGCGCCGCCCGGTGCGTCCGCCCGCTGAGCCTCCACCTCGGCCAGCCTTCCGCCGAGCGCCCGGCGACATACGTGCGAGACCGCGTTCGAGCCATCCGCCGACCCCTCTTCAAGGACGCGTCGCCTACGTCTGGCCGCCTCCTGGTGGTTGTCCTTGGTCTCGTACGGCAGCGCGCGCTGCTGCTTACTCCCTGGCACCACACGTCCCCTGCAACGGCAAGACTTCTTGTTGTTTTTTTCCTGTTGACAGAGCCGTGTTGTTCCATATTTGTTCCGGTCTGTGATTGTGGATATCTCGTTCCAGCGCGACAGTGTGCCATCGTCTGTACAATCGAGTACAAATATTTTGGAAGACCACCGACATCAAGTGTTGCAACGACAAGAACTTCCTCGAACGACCCCGGCCAAACAAGATTGTCCACTGACAAGACCTACTACGCGGGACCTGAAGATCGAACCCGGCGCATTCTTCTTCCTCTCCGAAGACCAGACCCCAACCCCGCCGAGACCCCGAACCTCCGAACCCCAAGATCTTCGATCCGAGATGTGTGACCCATATTCGAGCCTTATTTTTATTAAATGATATATATACCTTATTGCATATTAAATTAATCATATTGCATGCATTATGTGTGGTTTGGGGGCATTATGCCGATTCACCTCATAATTAAATATGGAGTCCATATGCAAATCTTGCCTTATATTGGCTCCATTTAAAATTGCGTAGAGAACCGATGCCATGTTTTGACTTGATAAGACAACAATTAAATTGCGGGATATCTAAACAACATGAACCATCTGTTTAATTGTCGGGACCCTGGTTCCTCTTAATTTTGCCTAATTGCATCGCATCTTTTCCATGTCATATCATCATACATGCATCATGCCCGATCTTCTACCATAGTATTAAATAGTACATCCGGTGTTTCTTCTAGTGTTTTGCTTCTTCACGGATTAGGACGATGAGTTGATGCGAGTATCGACCCGATTTTCGGATGAACCTTCAGCAATGTTTTGAGGCGAGCATTCTCCCCCTTTCTACCTATTTTACCTTTCTAGTCTTTATTTCTTTCTTTTGATCTATTGCTATCTGTGTTGCGACGCTCTAGTTTTCGTACCCGTGATGTCCCTTGCAGCCTTATATTGCCTTGGACACATCCTATTACCTGTTGTTGGTAGATAGTTGGACTTGCGCGTCGTAGTCGCTTGCTCAAGTGCTATTGCGTGTCGTCAAGTACCATAGTTGTTGGAGTAATGCTGCATGTTTAATGTTGGAGATGATCATGGATTTAATTACCGTTTAATAACTAAAATTGAAAGTAGGTAAATGCAGAGGCACCGGTGGGTAATAGACAATATTTGGTTTTAATCGCCACCGTGTCCCAGAGGACCCCGAGTTCTTGACACTGCTCGTAGATCGAGCGTTAACCACAAGGTGGTGTGGGCACCCCATCGATTAGTACCTGATTTCAGCATCTGTCTGGGGCCACAAAGTAGTTTGGGGCTTTATTACTATCCTGTACTTATGCCATGCTTTATCGCTTTATTTACGATTGCGGCGTGGAGCGCAGACTGCTTTTGGAACCAACGTGGAATGTTTTCGGTATCAACAAGCCCAACACACTTCGGCTTCCCGATCGTTTCATGACCATTGTCACAAACCTCCGGGTCCGTCTCGAGCCGCCGACTTCAAGCGGGTAGCTTAGTGGGGTGGCCCCCATGTGCTTGCTTTGGGTCTGGGAAACGTCGTGTCCGAAACCCCGTCGACATACCGTTGGGTGTATGTTTTGTGATCTTGTACCTACCTGATCTAACAACAAGGGTGTAGGTGCGTGTGGAAACTTTCGTGCACCCCTGCAGGGTTAAATATTTTCGAGAAGCCGTGTCTGCGGTTATGGACGACTTGGAGCACAGCTCTCGATCATAGACAACTATAACTAAAGTTTACTGTTATAATTTGACTTGTACCGTTATGACTAGTAATCAGCTTCACTACAACGGAATGGCTAAATAAAAGGACCAACAACTACTGGGTTTGGGTTATCTCATGCTAATTGTATCTGACTAGTAAGTGTCGCAACTACAACGGAATGGTTAACTAAAAGTGCCCACTTCTTATTATATCAGGATGACTATCTATACCTGACTAGTAATTACTGCAACGATAATTGAATAAAAAAAACTGCCAACTGTGTGAGTTCCTCGGTTGACTTCCTCGTTTGGTCTCGAGGGGAAATACCAGGATGGGTATGCTTGGTGATAGTTTCAGGTTGGATCCGAATAGGTCTTTCTTATCCCTATCTAATAGCCGCCAGTTGTATTGAGTCTCTATAGGTTGTTTAGTGCATGCCGCTGCCGCTTCAGTCCACCATACCTATGTAGGAGAGGACCGCCGAATTCTAGTCTCGCCGTAATGGCCTCAAGATCTTGACTTCTCCTTTTTCCTTTGCCCTTTGTCGGCACCCCTTTTGTTTAAGCAGGTTTGAGATCGACGTCGTTAGCAGGGTTACCCTTCCGGCTTGGCCTGGGCAGGGTTATGGACGCCATTGGTTATTCCTCAGGGCTCTTAGCTCAATTTGCATCTTGTCCGTACTCGGACGCTGTGTCGTTTTCAAGGTGATTTGGATCTTTGTACTATATATCTGTATTCTTGACTCATTGAGTTGTTGTTGTATCTATATGTTTTGTGGGTTCCATCGAGAACTATTGTGTAATGATATTACTTCGTTTTCCACCCGCACGAATGTGCCTGGTGGGCACCTTTGAATCGTTTCTATGCGGGTTTGGCGGGAAGCGCTAAAACTTTCATAGGGTCGATTCTGAGGGTGTTACAGAGTGGTATCAGAGCTCAGCAGTTACGATACCCCACTGGTCCAGCCTGTAGGATAACCTAGCTAACGGTCGAGGTAGAGTGTCAAAACTATTTTGGAAAATCGATTGGATAGATCTGATTAGGTCTACTTTTACTTCTTACCCCTCTGCTATTCTCCTCTTATCTCGATGTGTTTTGAATCTGCTCTGTTATCTTTTCTTCGAGTCCAGGATTTCTCGTGGTTGGGATTCCGTCGTACCTTCAGGGTTTCACTTCCATCCTCTTGTAACGGTGCTTCAACATCCGGCATTCATGCTATCCGAGGAATGTTTCATCTGTTGTACCTTCTGGTGGACCCAAAAATTCATTAAAAAATTTATTTGTATCTTTCGGTGTTTTTAATGCGACGACCTCATCTGCATCATGTATGATGAAGGACTTAGATCATTCTTTTGTTTCTAAAACTCGATTGTCGAGAGCTTCAGTCTGATTCCGAGAGTTGGTTGCATAATCCCCTATTCATGTGAAGAGTAATGCTTTGGGTGCGCGATGGACTGATCACCATCCGACTACTCTTATCATTCGCTCTTGTTCATTGAATGGTGGATCGATGCGATTTTACTCCCTTCATAGAAGTTAAAGGTGGCCTCATATTTTGATGCCTTATCTTCGTCCTTTGTTCTCCGGAGTGTTCTCTCGACGAACGTGACCAACAACCCCTTGTTAGTGGTGTTGTGAAGATCTACACGAAGCGAGAAGATTCAGACTGTTGGCTTTCTTCCCCGTACCATGAGGCGGATCTCGAGGGCGAGATCCATTGTTAGTGGTGTCGAATTGTAGCACCCCGGTTAAATCCACTACTAGAAAATCGTGTGTTAAATAATACTTTGTGCATTGTCATGTCATCATGCATGATTTATCTAAAACTATTTTCTAAAAGCCTATTTTTATTTTCTAAAATTACCCTTCTTTTATTTCGAAACAAAGTCTCATAATTATCTGCTAAAATATTTGACAAAAAAAAGTATTTGCTAAAAAAAGATTTAAAACAAAACAAAAGAAATAAATATTTTACAAAATAATAAACCTAATTCTAGAACTAAACCGGTCAGGCCCAAAAGGCCCAGCCGGCTGAAACCCTAACCATCTACCCAAAAACCAAACCCTAACCTACCCTCCCCACTCCCCAGCAACCGCCGCCACTTCTGATCGAACCCCACCCCACCCTGTCGATCCTGCCTCGCGACAACTCGCTTGCACCCACACGCGTGGCCCCACCACCCGGTCCACCCGCTCGTCACGATCCCATCTTCCTCCCCGAGCCACACACCCCTATCGCCCGAGCCCTTCCTTGCAGCGCTGCCACCCCCTCTCCTTGCCTTGTCGTGCCTCTGGGCTTCCTCCTCCGGCCGGTCTCTGCCTCTGCGTCGTTGTTCCTCCCGGCAGGCGGCCTCCTCTTCACCTCGTCCCCACCTTCAGCACATCACCACCGCACCTCCCATCGTCGGTCCCCTGTACACCGCCGCCCACTATAGGCCACCGTCGCCGTCCATCTGCGCATCCTCGCTGGTGACGCCCTGCTGTGGCCGCCCGCCAGCTCCCCTCCCCGCGTCGAGGTACCCATGCCGCTTGTGATTCCGCTCGGCCGCCTGCCCCCACCTCTGCCGCCTCTCCTCGGCTCGTGTGGCGCCGCTGGCCAGCCCGCCGCTGAGCCTCCACCTCGACTGGCCTTCCGCACACGAGCGCCAGCGACATACGTGTTAGCTCACCTAAATCTAGTGAGAGTTATGATATTAATGATGGTTACATTGAGCTCACTAATGATTTTGTTGAAGAGTGCCGAAACACACATGGTACTAGTGCTATTAAGAGTCTCCTTGCTAGACGTACTATTATGCCTAAGTTGTCCTCTGATCCTAAGTTTGCCACTTCCCCCATAGATATTAAAGATAAAGATTATGATTTCTTTCTCGATTTGTCCTATTTAGATATTGTTGAGAAAGAACCTTTTTGTGGGACTGAAAATGAGAGTGTTGTGTCTCATATGAATGAGCTTTCTACTATGGGTGCTTTTTTCTCTGATGATTTTAAGATGCGCAAGTACTTTGTTGCTAAGATTTCCCCTTTTCACTAAAAGGAGAAGCTAGGGCTTGGTTTAATAGATTACCTCCCGGTTCCATTGATAGTCCTGATTGCTTCTTTCTTCCAGAAATATTTTCCTCCTAGTGCAAGACATGCTGCTTTGCAGAAACTTTTTGATTTTAAACAAGGAGAAGAAGAGAAATTGCCTAAGTCATGGACAAGGTTCTGTGCCTTGATTCATGCATATTCTGGATGTCCATTACCTAAGAATGAGCTTCTTGATATTTATTATAATGGACTAACTGATGATTCTAGGACCTACCTTGATAGCTTTGCTGATTGTGTTTTTAGGAAAAGGACTCCTACAGATGCTGAAGAATTAATGACCAAGATAAGCAAGAATTATGATGATTGGAATTCAACTAAGTTGGATACACCTGAGCCTATTACTCCTGAACCTGTTGTTCCCGAACCAGTTCCAACACCAACAACAAATAAGAGGGGGGTTATTGCATTAAATGATGAAGTGATGAAGGAAACTAAGAAGTGTCTAACGGAGAAAGGTATTAGAGCTGAAGATGTGAAGAATCTACCTCCTATAGAAGAATTATGTAAGCCAATTCCCCACTCATCTACTATTGAGGTACAGTCTCTCCAACACTCTGATGAGGGTGACATTCCCTATAGTAAGCCTCCTGATAAATGCTTAGAGGAACTTAACATTTTTATTGTTAAGCAAGGTAATTTTAATAAACATGTTCAGAATCATTTATTGGAAAACTCTAGAGCTATCCGTGAGTTGAAAGATATTGTGAAAAGAACTTCAAATGATATTAAAATGCTTTGTAAACACTTTAAAATGGTTCAAACCCAACTTGATCAACTTGCTAAGGTACAAAAGGATATGCTAGTTAATGCTTTAGGAGATAAACATGCTTATGGAATTAGAACTAGGAGTGGTATGGCTACTCGGGATCCTTTATATCCTGAAGGACACCCTAAAATAATTAAGCAGGATTCCCAACAAGTAGATAGTGGTAGCCCTCGTAAGAGAAATAAAAAGAAACACAAGACAGTTGAGGAACCACTTGAACCTGTTGTAGATCCTAATAGTATATCTGTCTCTGATGCTGAAACTGAGAGTGGTAATGATAAAAATGATGCTCCTGATAATGAGGAGAAGTTGAGGAAGAACCTGAGAAGCACACTAAGAACACTAGGTACACAAAGGAGGATTTTATTGCTAATAAACATGGTAAAGAGAGAGAACCTTGGGTGCAGAAACCTATGCCTTTTCTAGGTAAGAAACACAAGTCAAAGGAGGAAGAACACTACAACAAGTTTTGTGAGTGGATGAAACCTTTATTCTTGCAAATTCCTTTGACTGATGCTATTAAGTTGCCTCCTTATTCAAATTATATGAAGGATATTGTCTCTAATAAAAGGAAGATTCCTAACGAGGAGATTTCTACTCTGCTTACTAATTATTCCTTCAATGGTAAGGTTCCAAAGAAACTTGGTGATCCAGGTATACCAACTATTCCTTGCTCTATTAAGAATAATTATGTTAGAACTGCTTTATGTGATTTGGGAGCTGGAGTTAGTGTTATGCCTTTTTCTCTCTATAAGAGACTCGAGTTAGAAAAGTTAATACCAACTGATATATCTTTGCAAATGGCTGATAAGTCAACTACTATTCCTGTTGGTATATGTGAGGATGTTCCTGTTCAAGTAGCTCATAATTGCATGGTTCTAACTGATTTTGTTGTGCTTGAAATGCCTGAAGATGATAACATGTCTATTATTCCTAGGAGACCTTTTCTTAATATTGCAGGTGTTGTCATCATTTGTAATCAAGGAGAAGTAACATTCAATATTAATGACAAATATCACACTATCTATTTACCTAAGAAGGTTGTTAAAAGCTATTGCCTGAATTCCATTGAAAATATTGAAGGCATCAAGGTTGGAGAAATATATTGTCCCATTCCACAAGAAAATTTTGAAACTATTATGATTGGGACCATTGCTATCAAGTATGAGGTAACATAATCACCTTTTGGAATGCAAAGTTTTGCTTCATATAAGATTGTTTTGGTAACAAGACTTGATCAACCTTGTTAACAAAAAGATTTTTATGAACAAAATAATGTTTCCACTGTGGTTATACTTGCTTTCTTTTTCCTTTCTCCTTCCTAGTCTTTGCTTTAGCTTTAGTTTTGATAGTTGTTTGCTTGTTTGAGTTTCTTAGAGCTCCTGTAGTTTGGCTTTTGGTTTGATTTTGCTTCTTTTGAAAAAACTGTTTCTGTGAGAAAATCAATTTTCATACCCTGAAAATTGGCCAAAAATAAAGTTTTCCGAAAAATCCTAGAAAATTCAAAATAATTTTTTCCTCGAAAAAAGGGGCAGAGAGGTACCTGAAGTGACCCAGGGGGCACCCCAGGGCCCCACACCCATGGTAGGCGCGGCCTACCAGGAGGTGGCGCCTGAGGGGGGTCTGGCCCACCTGGGCCCCTCTAGGCTTCCTCCTCAAAGCCATCTTCTTCTCTCTCCCGAAAAACACCAGAAAATTTGCTCAAGCTCGAGTTCTTGCTGTTCTTGCTCGCGATTTTCGAACTCCTTGTTCAGCCCATCTCAAGTTATGATTTTTGGAGGGATTGCTCCTTGGTATGTGCCTCCTCCACTTGTCTAATTAGATTTGTGATTGGTAGATTGTATCTTGAGTATTTTGCTGCTATAGGTTTCAGGTTGTTTGAGCTTGCATGCTTGTTCTATGCTTAGAAACTTTATTTTGATGCATGTGTAGTTCTTTAGCAAGTTCCTATAGTAGTTGCTCATCATTTATCAACTTAGAAATCACTTGGTTTGATGGTTGTTTAAAATTTCAGAACAGGGAAGTCATGGACCACCACACCTTTGGTGACATATTTGAGAGTGATGCACCTAGAAGGGCAAGGATTCCAAGGTCATCTACCAGCTCTAGACCCTCATACAATGAGGATCTCATCACTCCGTGATTTGGTGACGAGGGAGATGAAGGGGATGCGCACCCCTCCGCCTTTCCTTGCCAAACTTTCTTGCGAGCTGCTGGGATTCTTAATGATTTCATGACCTTGGTACAGAGGGCTGGACTAAAAAGTTACATGCAGGATGAGAGCGCACAATATGCTTTGCTTACTAAAACATTTGTGGAGAGTTTTTCCTTTACTAATAGTTTGTTCAAGCCTACCGTGTCTTTCAAAATCTATGACAGGGCTCATTCTATGACTTTGAAGCAATTTTGCAAGGCCCTGGGACTTGGTACAACTGGATCATCAAAGAAGATTACAGCTCTACCCACTGATTTGTTAGAGCTTTACCGAGGAATAACCAATGATGATGACCGTAGAGCTCAGCGAGGGAAGATAAAGAACATCTACTTCCATGCCATCAGGTACTTTGCCTACTATCTTGCCACCAGTGTTCTTGGTAGGGATAACACTAGTAATATCGCCAACTATCATTTGGCCTTCTTAGCTGTTGCGCTTAACAATGAGGATAAGTATAATCTTGGTTCTCTCATTGCTCGTCGTTTAGCTGCTAAGGGACCCATTTATGGGGGAATTATTGCTACTCGTATTGCTGCTGCCTTGAATATTGCTGTTGATCCACATGATATAGGTTTGACTCCTCAGAGGCTTGATCTTGCTGCCATGAAGGCGCACCACTTTGTCACCACTAGCTCTACTCTTGAGAACTTGGTTTATAGAATCTGTTTACTGACGGGGAAGAGAGAGAGATCCCTCTGCCCAAACCACTTTGCTCAGTATTTCTCAGGGACCTTTGTCATGCTCAAAGGCGGAGATGGATGACATGCTGCGCTCTCTTAACTTCCACGGGCACTATCAGGAGGAAGCACCATCATACGACCCCTATGTGTATTACACGGGGGAGGCCTCGAGCTCGTACTAGGACGAGGGAGCTTCCTCAACATACTACGGAGATGCATATACTTGGACACCATGGGATTGAGCCCCACTTAGGCCAAAAGCCTAATCTTGGGGGGAGGTATGCATACATCACACTCATTTATATATCATGTTCGGTCGGTTCTTTGTATATCCATTTTTTCGCTTTCTTTTTGGTTCTTGTTGCTTCTTTCTCAAAAACACAAAAATACCAAAAATATTTTCGTTGTTTCTCTTGGTTTGTTTCTTTGCTTTGGTTTGCCTTAAAAGAAAAATACAAAAAGATTTTGCTTTGTTTGCTTCTTGTTTGGTTTGTTTTTCCCTGTTTGCTTGTTTCTAAAAAAAATTGAAAACACCAAAAATATTTGTTGTTCTTCTTTGGTTTTGTGAGTTCTTTGCAGGGTTCAGCTGTCCTCAGTGGATTTTGGTTTCATGTTATCATTCAAGTCACACAAGTGAAGGGCAATAATAAAGATTAAGACAACTCGAGGTGTGGTAAGAGGCTGGTAACGAACTCTATTTGTTTCATTCTTGTACATATACTCTTCATTGTGAGCATGCTTAGCCTGTTTGTGTAAGGTATATGTCATTATGGATGCTTAGTAGTTCTTGCCTGTCTATGATTAGCTCCAGCTTGCTAATAGTTTGTAGCATGTCATATGAATGTTTGCTTGCATTGTTTTATTCATACTTTGGTACGATATTGTGGTATCCTTCTCTGACTATTCATATGAATCGACTTGGCACATGCTCACGCATGCATATGACTAATCAATAGTCAGTAAGCCTCGATGGTTTATTTTGCCTCAGAGTTCTCGTATCACTTTCATGCCATAGTTAGTCATGTTTTGTTGCAAGCATGATTATGCCACCTATTGCTCTCTCGTTCGTCGCTCCCTTTCTATTGCTAGCCTTCACTTGCACTGAGTATGTGCTCTACCTGTGCTTCCAACTCCTCAAAACTAATATTGCCAGCTATGTCCACCATACCTACCTATTAGCATCATTTGCTGTTTCAGTGCATATTCTATAAGGTGTGTTTTCTTCCAAAATAAAATGATTGTCTGTTTTGAGAAAGTTAGTTAGTAAAGCTCTCACGAACTTGATGGCACACTTTATTCTTGCACTTAATAATCCTGAACCATTGTGACTCGTCCATGAAAGTTATATGCTTATAAATTATATGCTGGGAGTCAGCAAAATTGTGCTGTCACGGGGAACGCTTTCAACACCTTTTAGATATTTATATCTAGTTGATACCTTGCTCTTTTGTTTGCGGATGTCAACGATGTGAAATGGAAGGGGGACTTGTGAGTCCATGGAGTTTGTATTCTGTGTTAGAGAAACGTCTGGGCCGCTAGCCTAAGCCATGCCTAATCATGGTGGAAACTTGCAGCATCACCATAGTGAGCTACTCCCTCCGTTTGGAAATATAAGATGTTTTAGGTTTGTGAATGAGATGTATCTAGACACCTTTTAGTGCCTAGATTCGTTTGAACCTATACACTAAAAGGTGTCTAGATACATCTCCTTCACAAACCTAAAACATCTTATATTTCTAAACGGAGGGAGTATCTATGAAGCATCCTCAATAAAAAACTATGCATATAGTAAATAAAAAGATTGCTGAGATGCTCATTGTTTGCTTGCCTTGTCATTTTGGTTATGGGAAAGCTCCTATACCATGTGCAAGGGGTACCCCGTTGGTGGTTCTCGATGATATGCAAATACTTACAATGACAAGAACTTGCCTGGACCCAAAGTTGAGTAGTATGCGGAGTGGCCCTCGCACTCAAGGGACTCGGGATTTCCAGTCTATGGTCTGTCAAGCATATGATTCAAAGTGGACCTCACTTTCACCTTAACCACATAAAGATGCTTATGATAGGGGAAATGAGAGATCAAAGCTAATGAGTACCTTCCTTTCAGCATTTGGAAGCCTTTCAAACTTTCAAAACCGTTTTCACCACCTTGCTGAGTCACCACTTATTCTATGAGCACTTTCTTGAGAGCATAGTTGTCATTCTTGTGTTTGTTCCAAAACTTGGTTAATTATGTCATGAATTTGATGCTTGTATCTCTGATATCTTTATCTCTAGTCTTCATGTGAACTTCAGAGGTGCCTTGGCATTTATATTGTGCTCTTCAAACAAAGGCAAGCGAGATACCACTCTATCATACCTTATTATGAGCATTGCAATGTTGCGTATGTTTATGTTTCATGCTACTTATTATTATTGAGTTGGTTTCTCTTCATAGCTTGCAATGACTATTGAATAGAATAGTTACATACTCTTTATTATGAATTGTCTAAGCATCTACTCCTGTGCTGAGAATATTTACATCATATGAAGCAATGTGTTCATGAAAGTTCTTTTATCGCACTCAGTTTTCAACTGAATTTCTTGAGGACAAGAAATAAGCTAAGCTTGGGGGGATTTTATACGTCCAAAATGTATCTACTTTCTCTAACACTTTGCTTATGTTTCTTCTCTAAACTTGTGTGATTTGGATACAACTAGCACGGACTGACGCTGTTTTCAGCAGAATTACCTTGGTGTCTTGTTTTTGTGTAGAAAATCAACTATCAGGAAAATCTCGGAAAATAATGCCAAAAATTATATTTCACCAGAAGATCCACGGAGCCAGAAGGAGAGACGGAGAGGAGGCCTAGGGGGCCCAGACCCACCCCAGGCGCGAGCCCACCACTGGCTGCGCCTGGAGGGGGTGCAGCCTCCCCAGGCAGCTCCTCGACCTCCCTCTGCGCCTATAAGTTGCCTTTCGACCTAAAAACCGAGGGGGTTCAATAGTTTTCCAGAAAGAGTTCCGCTCCGCCGCCGCCACCAGAAACCAAGATTCGGATCTAGAAACTCCGTTCTGGCACCCTGCCGGGACAAGGAATTTGGAGAGGATCATCGCCATCTTCATCACCAACACATCTCCATCAACCACCGATGTTTCCCTCATCCATGAGTGAGTAATCCCCCACTGTAGGCTTGGGTATGGTAGGGATTGGATGAGTTCTATCATGTAATCGAATATGATTGTTAGGGCATAGTGCCTAGTATCTCTATTAGTGCTATTCGACTTTGTTGCAACTTGTTGTGCTTAATGCTTGTCACTAGGGCCCGAGTGCCATGATCTCAGATCTGAACTTATTATTGAATCATTATGATAGTATTGTTTGTGATCTTATCTGCAAGTTGTGTACACATATCATTATCCAGATCCAAAGGCCCCAAAGTGACAATAATTAAGACAACCAGAGGGGATGGCTGTGGTGTGAGGATCACATGTGTTCATGGAGTGTTAATGCTTTGCTCCGGTGCTCTATTAAAAGGAGCACCTTAATTGCCAGTAGTTCCCTAGAGGCCCCGCTGCCACGGGCTGGTTGAATAGAAGATGTTGTGCAAGTTCTCATTGCGAGCATGTATGACTATATTTTGAGCACATGCCTAGGATTATTTAGTACTTGGATGCTTGTTATTATTTATCTGCAATGCCCTGTATCTTGAAGTTACATGTTTAGAATCATCTATGCAACGCCCGTCCATCCATCCATATGCTTACCACACTCGAATCCTACCGTTACCGTTACTGTTACTATTGCTACTGTTTCACTGTTGCTGTTACTGCTATTGTTTCTTTGCTGTTGCTACTATCAAACTGTTGCTACTGATAAACTTCTATGAGCAAGAACTATTTCCAGGTGTAGCTAAACTGACAACTCAGTTGTTAAGGCTTGCAAGTATTCTTTGACTCCCCTTGTATCGAATCAATAAATTGGGTAATACTACCCGCGAAGATTGTTGCGATCCCCTATACTTGTGGGTCATCACAAGCATATACTTCATATTTGTTTCACTTTAACCTTAATCACTTCAAGATGCTTATGATAGGGGCAATGAGAGCTGAAAGCTAATAAGTACCATAATTTTTGGAAGATCTTTATGAAACTTGAAATCCCTGCTTCCCTCTATGAAGGGTCTTTCTTTTTTACTTTTTGTTGAGTCTCCATCTTCTATCTTTATGCACCAATTAAGAGAGCATAGTTGTCATTCTTAGTTTAATGTGCATTATCCCAAAACTTATTGATTGATTCATAATATTGATATTGATATTGCTTGTTCTTAAACTATTTGTATCTAGTCACCCTTATGAACTTTGAAGGTGTCCTATGCATTTATGTTTTGCTATACCATGTAGGACAAGCTGAATACCACTCTTGCTATGTTTTCTGTATGTGAAACAAACAAACGTCTTTCAATGCATTGTTATTCATGATCTTTTGTTTGTACCTTTTCATGTTACAACTTAGTTGCTTTGTCTTATTGTTAAAACTATATCTTTCATGCTCATGTTTAGAGTACTTTGATCTCAGCTATCAATGCTTTACAAATACCTTGATCAAAATTGTGATAGCATGTTACCTCAAAAATTATTCTTTTTATCACTTACCTACTCGAGGATGAGCAGTAGTTAAGCTTGAGTATGCTTGATACGCCGTAAATGTATCTATAATTTTGATGATCCATGCTTGTTTTGTATCAACTTTCTTATGTTTTGTCTACACTTTGAGGTATTTTTATACATTTTCCGAAACTAACCTATTTACAAGATGTCGTAGTGCCTGTTGCTTGTTTTCTGTCGTTTTTGGTTTCAGAAAAGCTAGTAAGGAAATATTCTCGGAATTGGACGGGACAAAATCCAAAGTCAATATTTTACCAGAAGGAACACGGAGTCCGGAAGGCAGCCGAAGTGGGGCCACGAGGCGGCCGCACCATGTGGCAGCGTGGCCAGGGGCGCGCCAGTCCTAGGTGTGGGCCCCTCGGGTGCCCACCGACCTTGCCCCTTGATACGTCATAAACGTATCTAATTTTTTATGTTTCATGCTTGTTTAGTATCCACTTTGCTATGTTTTACTACACTTTGAAGTATTTTTATACATTTTCTAGGACTAACCTAGTAACAAGTTGCCATAGTGCCAGTTGCTTGTTTTCTGCTGTTTTTGGTTTTAGAAAAGCTAGTAAGGAAATATTCTCGGAATTGGACGGGACAAAATCCGAAGTCAATATTTCACCGAGACGAACACAGAGACCGAAGGGCGACCAGAGGGGTGCCACAGGGTGGCCACCCCCCATGCATGGGCCCACCCTGGGCCGCGCCTGGGCAGGGTGTGGGCCCCCTAGCCACCCTCCTGCCTCGCCTATTCGCCTATATAATCCCTCCAATGCCAAAACCCTAAGGACCCGATCAGATATCACTACTAGAAAACCCAGCCTACAACAATACATATTTGGCAACACTATAAATATTCGTTGTAAAATTTTAACTAGATACACATATATGTGTTGCAGGCTACATTTGTTCAGTTACACGGTTTGCAGCTATATACGAAACAAAATTGTGAGCCCAGCCCACTAGGTATGACTCCTTAGATTAACCCCACCAGCCACGACCGCACATCCAGATCGCAGTCCCACTCCTCTCCTCCAAACCTAGCCGCCTCCCTCCTTTCCCCATGGAGACTCTCGGCCATTGACAAGCATTGAGTCCCTCGCCGGTGAACAGTGGCCGATGTCCACGCACGTCACACTAATAACTCCATAGCAATGAGTTACAGCAGAAGTTTGGGATCCATCTATGTGCAATTTGTCCCTTTCCCCTTGTCAGGTTACTCTCACCTTTCTCCCTCGGCTTGATTAGGTTTTGATATTTTTATAGTATGATTTGTGCATCTTTGCCGATCTCTGTCATACAGCTCTCATCGTGTGCAGTCATTTTTTATTGGTTGGATTGCCGATCTCTGCCATACAGTTGCTCACGTGTGTTTTCACTTTCAGTATTAGTTCACGGATCAGAGACCACCAATACCATAAGAACTCTTTTCACCCAAAATCTGCTATGCCCGTGTATCCTGCAAACGAGAGTTTTCTTATATTACAGGTTTTGTTTGCAGGGTTCTAGTGTTGACATATGGGACTTTAGGAATATATCATATTTTACTGGGATGCTACATTAGCTCCATACATACCAAAATACGTTCTGCGATGACTTTGGGAAAAATCAATCTCACATTTATATATTTTCATTGTGACTTTCTGGTATGTAATAATCTCAATCCAGTACTAAGCTATCTACTTTTTTATGATCATTCTAATTTTTTTCTACTTTTTGGACTAGCTAAAAATCAGTACACACGTATTTACAAGTTTAGCAATGAGCAGTACAGGAGCAAGTACCGTGCACGCTGGTCAGTGGCATGGGCGGTGTGGTGCTCGTGGATGACTGCTTCCTTGGATGTTGTCCTTGCAAGTCCTGCAATAAGTAGATAGAAATTGTGCGCCAAGTTTTTTTCATATTCCGTGTGCTACGAGAAAGGGGAGGAGCCTATTAGACGGCAAGTTTTCCAAACAACTGTACGTGTACAACAATACTAGAATTGCAGTGTAGCTATGCCCAATCATATTGTATGACTATGTTCCTCTTGATACAAACTGAAGCGGATCAGTACACCGTGATTTCTATAATGGTATTGGACTCAGAAGTAACTTCTGTTATGTCATACAAGATATGTGAGATGGAGATGTAGACAGAAGCAGCAGCGCTGGTGGCGATGCACACATTAGCAGCAACAACCAGCAGCAGTACTATCGGCAGGTATTAACCCATTTTATCTTATGTTTAAATGGATTCATTCACATCCGGTCCTGGTTATTTATTATCTGGGTTTTTATTTTTTCATATTAGTGGTAACCACTATGACTCGTGCGTCTGATGAGATAATTTAGATATTTGATATGTTGTTAGACTAGCGATCTAGCTAATTAAAGGATTTTATATTCTGTTTTATGGATTTTTTTTCAGATCCTGTTCTGGTTATTTATTATCCAGATTTCTATTTGTTATGACTTGTGGGTTGGATGAATTATTTCCAATGCAATTGTCTTGCGTGTTGACTTATTTTTGGCATGCAACCAAGGTGAGTATTCCTACAAAGTTTTAAGCAAGTCTTGTAAAATTAAATATACTCTTCACACTGTCTTTTTCGACTTTAATGTTAAAAATTAAATTGTTATATTTGCAGGTCACATACATCAGCAATACTTGGGATATTTGGATACCAGTTCTCATCATGTTAGGAATAATATTTGACGGAATCTAAAGGTGTTATTGATGCTCCCCCATGGAGCTCCCAGGGAGGTCTGATGTTGTGAACCGTACGATCGGGCCTCCAGGGACATCTGGGCCGTTGGTTGCTGGTAAGACCGTTTTGCCCACGACTACAGTAAAAATCTGATGTGTTGTGTGCACCGATTTTTTTACACAGGTTGGTGATGCTCTCTACCCAGGTTCGTTAAGTTCCCACCGAGAAACGGCCGGCCCCGCATGCCGGTCTTGTTGGTGGAATTTTCATTGGCCTATTCACGTGTGTTCCTCGTCTGGCAGGGGCAGCAGCCACTCATCTCCCCCAATCCCCACTCCCTTATCTCTCCTTCTCCTTCCCAGGTTTCTCCCAAACCCTAGCCGTCGCTAGCCCACGGTTGCATCGAGCGGACAGAGGAGCTGCAGCACCGGAGCCTTCGGCGACGGGGCTCGCTGCTTGAGCGGCGGAGCTCAGGGAGCGGGTGGCGGCTGCGGCGGTGGAGGAGATGGGGCAGAGGAGGACGACGAGGTGGGCCCGTGGTGGCGAGGCTTCAGCGGCGACGCTCGCGGACGAGGGAGGCTTGAGCGGCGGCGCTGGGACGCTCCCGGGCGGGGCTCGGAAGCGGCGGAGGAGATGATGGAGGAGGATGACGAGGCGAGGATTCGCGGACAAGTGGCGACAGCAGTGCTGTGCCGTGAGAGGGCGGCGGCCATGGGTGGCGCTCGGGATGAGGCGGGCTCGAGCGGGGGAAGGAGGGAGACCATGGTGTGGTTACTGCCCTCTCTCCACCTCTTTTCCATCTATTGTATGTACCCCTGATATTTTGGTTGCATAGGACATGCTTATTTTGACATATATGTTTTTTTTCACTTGTCATCTGGTGATGCTTAAACAATGGGGGAATGCCTATTAATTCAACACATCATGTGGCTAGATTACAAAAACGATTCATGTAGATTTCAGAAAATTTCTATTTCCCAACTGAATATTTCAAGGTGAACAGATTTATAGTACAGAGCATTAGCAACAGAATCTTCAGAACGGTACTTTTTTGGTGATGTAGACATTGCTCCCCCTTTACCTCTACTCAATAGTTTGTACTGACTTCTACCTTGCAATCTTAAATTTAATCGTGAATGGGTGTCTGAATCATTTTTCTGGTAAAGATAGACTTGTATTATCTTTCAAGTAGATTCTAACTCATTGCAGTTTCATTGCTTTCTTTATTTCGTTGAAAATCATGCATTGTATTTGTGCAATTTTTAGTTTGTACTGACTTCTACCTTGCAATCTTAAATTTAATCGTGAATGGGTGTCTGAATCATTTTTCTGGTAAAGATAGACTTGTATTATCTTTCAAGTAGATTCTAACTCATTGCAGTTTCATTGCTTTCTTTATTTCGTTGAAAATCATGCATTGTATTTGTGCAATTTTTTATAGCAATATACAGAATACAAAACTGTAGTACATGCCACTGAAAACATGGTTAGAGGCTCCAAGCGCGTGGGTTTGATCTTATAGATTAACCAGGCTTACTACCTGTTTTAATTTATAACCACTGAACCATGACATTAGTTAACGTCTACTTCCTTCTTTATCCTTGGAGTAACACAACATGTCAAATATGGATAGCTATACTCCTTGAATCCTTAAAGTTTTTAGTGGAGAAAGGTGCAGCATAAATTTTAGGGATGCGCAGAAATTTGTATATGAAAGATTTTATTGTCTAAGATTGAAACCCAAGTACATGCTTCAAAGAATCAGAAGTACGTCTCAATCATGTCAGGCTTATATTTAGAGATATTCCTATATGATTGCATTGAATCCATTACTACCTTGTGCTCTAGGTATTTTTAAATATTTCTGCTGAGATTCATTCAACTCAATCGAGTGATTGGTATTTTTTACATGATGCATATTAGATTATCCCTACAAATTTGGCGGCGGGGCTCGGGGAGCGGTGGCGGCTGCAGCGGCGGAGGAGGATGACGGCGAGGCGCGAGGATTCGCGGACAAGCGGTCGGCGGCAGTCTTGTGCCGAGGAGAGGCGGCACTCGCGGGGGTGGTGCTCGGGACGAGGCGGGGTCGAGCGGGGGAAGGAGGGAGACCATGGTGTGGTTACTGCCCTCTCTCTACCTCTTTTCCATCTATTGTATGTACCCCTGATATTTTGGTTGCATAGGACATGCTTATTTTGACATATATGTTTCTTTCACTTGTCATCTGGTGATGCTTAAACAATGGGGGCATGCCTATTAATTCAACACATCATGTGGCTAGACTACGAAACGATTCATGTAGATTTCAGAAAATTTCTATTTCCCAACCTGAATATTCCAAGGTGAACAGATTTATAGTACTGAGCATTACGCATGTAATCTTCAGAACGGGCATTGTTTACCTCATTGCAAAACTCTTTATTTCTTTGAAGTGTAGATACGTATGAAAGTGATTAACTTGGCAAGATACTCTCAAAGAACTTATTTCTGCTCATTTTTATTTGGAGTGTTGCATATATGATTTACTGGCAGTAGAACTTTCCAAGTATTGAAGCTTGCATCGTTACTAATATGACTACATGGTTAAGTTACTATTACATTTGCCATGATTTCAGGTAATCAGGTCATTCACGTAACAGGTCACTAATATGACTACATTGTTAAGTTATAATCAGGTATTTTAGCCACGTTATCAATTTATAATTTCCCTACTGCATAAGATATGTTGTTTGTTCATGTGACCTGCATATATATGATTCTACATCTTGCAGATATATATTTGGCACAAACATCCAATTCCACAACAATCATGTAGGTGTGGGTATTTCCCTACAAAAAATTACGCGAGGCCATGCTTCTATTCTTCAACACCTGTATTTTCATTTCATACTAAAATACTTCATCAAGGCTTTCATTACCAGGACATCCTTTATTGGCCATCTTGGAGGGATACTTCCTGGTATGTCCAATCTTTGGCTCAAGTGATCATACTCCAAGCCAGATTTGCCTGCTCTTTCGATTTTCAGCAATTGAAAATGTTGTGAGTTGGCAAGTGAAATTTGCTCAGATAATTTTAAGGTCAGTCCTTTGTCAGGGGAGAAGAGTTTTGCGTCGTGCATCCAATGAAATTTGTCAAGGCATGTGGAAATTCATTTTCAATTGTCATGCACTCCTATAGTACCCGTAGGTTTAGATATTCTTTCGCTTTTGACACGCCATTGTTATCACCCCTGTCTAATATGTTACTGATCTGAGTAATTTCATGCTGGTTCCAGCAATTATATTTATGATACTCTCTCTATTTTCTCAGCTTATACATATAAAATGATTGAAGACATCATTATTCATGTTTCCGTTATATTCCCCGCACCTTTTTACTGTTTTCCTGATTTCATTACCCATACTCTTTTTATCTTCCCATTTGCTCTAGGGTACATGCACAGCCGCCATAGGCAATATGGCTCTGCCCTCATTTCTCTTTGCATCAGCCTTCTCTGAACTCGCCCCTTGTCTGTCTATCCATGAAGGTAAGAAATAGCATCAGATTCCTCTTTTCGTTAGATCTTTTTACGCTTTGCATGCTAGCCATACTCTTGTTGTGTTTCGCTAAATGAGCAAATACTTGCACTCGTCGTTCAGGCACAGAACGCATCCGTTCCATTGACTAGGTGCATAATACATTTGGTATTGCCCTTTTTTCCAAAGATGTCGATAGGCCACAATTAACCATTTGGTATTGCCCTTTTTTCCAAAGATTCGATAGGCCACAATTAACCATTTATCGATAGGCACAAGAAGGCATACAAACTCTATGTCGATGCTCGCCAGACTACGAACCTTAGCCGTGCCACCGTTGCTTGTTGTACACACCGATGTGAGGTGCGGATCGTCGAGCGGATGCATCTGTTGTGCCTCCTATTGATTTTTTAGATTATAGATTTTATCCTTCAAAAGAAACTTTATGGTACTTTGTTTTGTTACTATATTTCTTTCTATTGTAGTACACAACAGTTACATATATACAAATTACCAAAAGTTCATTGTACTTTGAAACTTGCATTTTATTTTTCAGAAATTAATTGAATATGTAGCCTACTAAGTTGATGTTGGTCATCCCAATCTATATTTTTTATATGGGTCTTTCAGTTCATTTCTGATAGCTGGATGATAGGTAATAGAAATAATATTTTTTGCTGTTGTTTCATGGATGAACTTTTCTTATATGTTGCAAACCAAAGATAGTGTTGAGTGCAGTAACGTTTTTTTTCTCCGGTTGCACTTGTGATTGATCAATGGTTTTCTCATCTTTTCATTTCGGGTACCACGGACTATGGGACGCAAAAGTCAGCAAACCAGCTGTTCTATGTGCTCTGAGTGTGGATGTGGAAGGGGTAGGATGTCTTGGTTCAAGTATGACGGAGAGCATAACATGCTCGAGGTTTGAGTGATTGATACTATGAGGGCATCAACTAGATGGATGGCCTCTCCGTAATCCCATGAGATGGACCAAGGCTGCCTTTGACCGTTGACTGTTTATCTTTGTCGAAAATCTAAACTGCATTAATCCAACAGGTAAAGCCACCTGGTCGAGTTTCCATGCTTTGAAACTCATGGAACGACCTTAGTTTTCAAAGTGTGCATGACAAGCATGGCACCGTATTATATGTACAGATAGAATGCTAAGAATCATGATAGAAAATTATGCTTTAGTAGTTATGTTGAAGTTTAAAAGGTAGGTGAGTGACACCGCGTAAACTGTCACTTGATGCAAATCACTTGTAGCATGTGTGGGAGATTATTTTGTCAGGAAGGACGGAATTTTTGGTGTAGAAATCCGTTTCTTTTTATATCTTCAAAGTCAACCAGCATTGATTTAAATAGAAGGTTATCTACCGTGAATTGTGCATTGCAAGGAACCAAATTATTGTGAAAGAAGATCAAATTTGCCGTCTAAACATACAGTTTGCTCGGTGTAGAAAAGACAACTTTAGGGTCCAGAGAAGACAGCTTTGGGGTCCAAAGCCAAAGCGACGAAAGAACCGTCACAGCTTGAAGTAAAGTCGATACAAATAAACATGGATTGAAAAGAGAACCAACGATTAAGTCATGCTTCACTAAAACCATAGATCAACAGAAACTTTGGTTGCCAAAATAATCTGGCAGCCATTGTTAGTTGACAGTACAATGTTATAAAAATAGACCATAACGACAAACTCCTATCCTTAACACGCATCGTCGGGCTCGATTTATGTAAACCAACATTTTTGAACGGTGGACAGCTCACAATCACTCTACAAGCTTAATAGAACAAAATTAGCCGATAAATTATACAGTGGTGTATATTACAAGAAATATTTATATTGGTATTTTACTACTTCTAATTTTAGCTGCATATAAGTATGAGTATAACTGGGTGAATCTAGTATATATAGTACTAGGTGGAATATCATATTTTGATGCAAGATTGTAAATTGTCTTCTTTTCAAATTATTTTTGTTTATGGAATGGTGTTCCAAAAAGGTTATGTATAAGACTAGGTAGAATATCACATTTTGATGCAAGATTGTAAATTGTCTACTCTTCAAATAATGTTTGTATATGAAATGGTGTTGCACTGATATATAATATATATTGAATTATTTGCGATGTGATGCATTCATATTGTAAGATATGTGTGTGTTGTGGTATGTCATATGAACTATGTTTTCATACTGGAAAAAATACTTACCAATTCCAGAATGGCCAAACCATTTAGTCCATGAAATATTGTTTTTTGAATTAGAATTTTTAATCATGCCTCTAGCAACGCATACACTTGTTGCTTGGAATATGTAGCCACATTGCAACGTTTATCCCATTGGTTACCAACGTACGCCTATGCGTTGCATTGTACCCTTGCAACGCCCAAAAATGCAACGCATTTTTATCCGTTGGTAAAGTCGCTAGAAACGCCTATATCAGCATTTAGATACACATGAATGCGTTACTGTAGGAGGGGTCTTCTTGTAGTGTATCCACGAAATAGTCTGTAGCTGCCGCCACCATCGTCCCTAGATCAGGGGATCTGAAGCTCTTCCTGGCACCCTGCCGGAGGGGAGAGATCATCCCGGAGGCCTTCTTCATCACCATGCCAGCCTCCGGTATGATGTGTTAGTAGTTCCACCTTGGATTATGAGTCCATACACTAGCTAGATGGTTGTTTCTCCTCCTTTGTGCTATCATGTCTAGATCATGTGAGCTCCGTTCATGATCAAGATTATCTATTTGTAATCATGCATGTTGTGTTTGCGGGGATCCGATGGATATTGAGATTACTATGTCAGATTTATTAATGATTCCATCTTACTGATTCTATCATGTCTGTGTTGCATGCTCTCCGTTTCTAGTAGATATCTTGGCCAAATAGATGCTAGTGACTCCAAGAGGGAGTATTTATGCTCGATAGTGGGTTCATGCCTCTATTGAATCTGGGGAAGTGATAGAAATCTCTAAGGTTGTAGATGTGTTGTTGCTACCAGGGAGAAAACAACAATCTCTTGTTCATGGAACAATTGTATTGTTTACTTTACACACATTGCTTAAAGCAGTTATCCGTTGCTTGCAACTTAATACTGGAGGGGGTTCGGATGATAACCTTAAGGTGGATTACTAGTCATAGATGCAATTGGATGACGGTCTATGTATATTGTTGTAATGCCCAATCAAATCTCATAGGATCATGAATGTTTAGTATTGCATTGTTATGCCTTGCTCTGTCCTGTCAATTGCCCCACTGTAATTTGTTTACCCAACATGTTATGTTGTTTATCTTAAGGAGAACACCTCTAGTGAACTATGGACCCCGGTGATACGCCCAATTTGCATCACCATTCTATATCATATTTTACCTCTATTCATTTACATATGTCTTATTATGAGGTAATACTTATGTCTTTTCATCTGTTTATGAATGTTGGATGATTCTTGGAGGATGAACTGCCGGAGTATGGATTCTGATGGAAAAAGAGGTGTTTTGATGCAATTTCGGAAGATCAGAAAAACCCAGAAAAATATGGGAAAATTATATTTTCCCAGAAGACAAAGGAAGCCAGAAGGGGAGGCGTAGAAGGGCCAGAGGGGGACCACACCCCCCTAGCCCCCTGGACCGCGCCTAGGGAAAGTGTGGCCCACCTGCCCGGCCTCCGACTATGCCCTCTCGCCTATATCTTCCTTACGGAACCCTAATACCAAGGGGAGGACACTGATAGATTTTCGCCGCCTCTGCGGGGTGGAAAACACCGAGAGAGAAAGATATCTCTGGCAGACAGATTTCTGTCGGGGAAATTCCTTCGCGAAGAGGGGAGATCGTCGCCATCAACACCATCATCAGGCTAGGCTTCATCGGGATCATCATCATCATCATCCACACCATCATCTCCACCAGCACCATCATCATTACTCCATCCCACTGTAACAATTGTGTTGGATATTGCTTTAGTTCATAGGGAAAACTTTCCCGGTGTTGATTATTATTGTAGTTGATGCTTGTGAGTGGAACCATTGGATTATTGTTTATGTTCAGATTGTTATCCATTACCATATCATTTTTTATATTGATCCATATGATGTCTCGTGAGTAGTTCGTTTAGTTCTTGAGGACATGGGAGAAGTCATGTTGTTAGTAGTGAATTTGTGTTGAGTTATTATTCAATGGTTTAGTATTTAAGTTGTGGTGCTATTCTTCTAGTGGTGTCATTTGAACGTCGACTACATGATACTTCACCATTTATGGGCCTAGGGGAATGCATTGTGTATTTGGATACTAATTGTGGGGTTGCTGGAGTGACAGAAATCTGAACCCCCGTTAGGACACCTTTTCACAAGGGAGCGTAGGATCTCAGAGTTTAAGGCTGTGGTTAGATTTATATATTAATTACTTTCCTGTAGTTGCGGATGCTTGTAGTGAAGGGTTTCGCCGCATAGTAAATCAAAATTTTCTACGGATGCGAACAGAGGGAAGCCAGATCTAATCTAGGAGATGCAAACAACAAGAGAGATTGGATTAGATCTTTATACCCTTTAAGATTCGCACAGCGGAACGTTCGTCGAAACGTGGGTGATGTAGTCGTACTCGCTTCTCCTCCTCGCGATCCGATCCGATCTAGCACCACAAGTAGCGGTGCCTCCGTGAGATGCACACATGCAGCACCTCGACGTATCCTCCTTCCTTGGTCCAGCAAGTATGGTGGAGAGATGGGTTGGATCTACAACGCGACAGCGCGGTGCAATTGGTGGAGAGTTTCTGCAGTAGGGCTTCGCCTACACGCAGTCGGGAGGGAGAGAGATAGGAGGGCAACAGGGCGACTGGCTTGAGGGGAAGGTGTGGGGGGGGGTGCGCCCCCAGCCCTCTTTATATAGAGGGGTGGGGCGACAACCCTAGCCCCTCCCCCAAGCCAAAACCGGCGGCCAAGGAGGAGGAGTGGGGGGCAAGGAAACCCCCCCTTTCTAGAAGGTCCAATTAGGGTTTATCCCTTCTTGGACGGCTGGGCCCTATGGGGCCTTGTGCCCCTGGCCCAATGCGGCCAGGGCACTCCCTCATAGGCCCATGCCCCCTCCCGGAAGGTGGGGCCACGTTGGTCCCCTTCTGGAAGGTTCTAGAAGCTTCCGATACAATACCGATTAATCCGGAACAATTCCGAACTCCAAAAACTGCACTGCCTTATATGAATCTTATTCTCCGGACCACTCCGGAACCTCTCGTGATCTCTCGGATCCCATCCAATACTCCGAACAAAAACTCATAAACCAATTATCCAATCTATCCTAGCGTCGAGACACGTTAAGTGTGTGACCCTGCGGGTTCGAGAATATGGAGACATGATCTTCTATCAATAATCAACAGCGGGGTCTAGAAACCCATATTGACTCCCACACATTCATCGATGATCATATCAGATGAACCACGATGCCAGGATTCAATCAATCCCATATATATATTCCCTTCGTCTCGCGATATTTTACTTGCCTGAGATTTGATCGTCGGTACCGTCATACCTAGTTCAATCTCGTTCACAGCAAGTACTTTACTCGTTCCGTAATCCGATATCACTTTGTGATTAAATCCTTAACCACATGCTTGCAAGCGGTGTTGATATCGATTACCGAGTGGGCCCGAAGTATATCTCTTCGACTTGGGAGGGACAAATCCCATCTCGATACATACAACCCAACAGATACTTTCCGATCACCTAAGAGACACCTTTATGATAACCCTCTCATAGGATGACGTTTGATGACCTCAAAGCTTTCTTCCGATACCAGGGAGTTGTATTATCTCATGGTCTGAGGAATACAATATTTGACATGAGAAAAGCTTCGCAAAGATGAACACGATGACACGATCTAATTGCTTCGCTTAGTTTGGGTCTGTCCATCACATCATTCTCCCAATGTTATGATCTCATTATTAATCGACAACTATGTCCATGGTTAGGAAACCTTAACCATCATTAATCAATGAGCTAGTCCATAGAGGCGTACTAGGGACACGGTGTTGTTCACAAACCACACAAGTATTAAAGTTTCCGCTTAATACAATTCTAGCATGGAATATAAACATTATCATGAACAAGAATTATAATAATAACATCTTTATTATTGCCTCTAGGGCATAATTCCAACAGTCTCCCACTTGCACTAGAGTCAATAATCTAGTTTACATTTGGCAACAATCTCACACCCATGGCACTAAGGTGCTGATCATGTTTTACACGAGGAAGAGGTTTAGTCAATGGATCTGCGACATTCAGATCTGTATGTACTTTGCTAATCTTCAGATCTCCATCTGCTATATAATCTCGGATTATATAAAACTTGCGGTTGATATGCTTGGTCTTAGGATGATATCTTGGTTCCTTAGCGAGTGCTATGGCGCCAGTGTTGTCACACAATATCTCCGTGGGTCCAATGCACTTGGAACCACGCCAAGCTCGATGATGAAGTTCTGATCCAAACTCCTTCACTTGACGCCTCCTGCGGCCATGTATTCCGCTTCTCATGTAGATCCGCGATCACGCTTTGCTTGCGCTTCTCCACTCACAGCTCCTCCATTCAAAATATACATGTATCATGTCCGAGATTTAGAATCATCCTTGTCGGTGTCGAAACTAGCGGACGTAACCTTTTACGACAAGTCGTTCATCACCCCATAGACTAAGAACATTTCTTTAGTCCTATTTAGGTACTTTAGGATGTTCTTCACGGGTCCGATGTTCCACTCTGGATCACTTTGATATCTCGTCAAACTAAGAGCATTGGACACATCCGGTCTAGTACACAAGATGGCATACATGATAGAACCTATGGCGAGGCATAAGGCACTTTGCTCATAGCTTCCCTATCATTTCATCAGGTGGACACCGAGCCTTGCTCAATATCTTACGACAACATAGGCCTTGAACCTTTCTTTGCCTTATCCATTCTGAACCTTTTCGAACTTTGTCTAGGTATGTACTCTGGCTTAAAGCTATCAGGCGTCTTTGTCTATCTCTATAGATTTTGATGCCCAATATATAAGCAGCTTCACCTAGGTCTTTCATTGAAAAACACTTGTTCAAATAACTCTTCACATCGTTAAGCATGTTAATGTCATTTCCAATAATCAATATGTCATCCACATATAGTACCAGAAATGTCACCGAGCTCCCACTCACTTTCTTGTAGATGCAAGCTTCGTAGCAATTTGCAACAAATCCAAAGCTCTTGATCACTTGATCAAAACGAAGGTTCCAACTCCGATATGCTTGCTTCAGTCCATAAATGGAACGCTGAAGTTTGCATACTTTATCAGCATCCTTAGGATCGACAAAACCTTCGGGTTGCATCATATACAACTCTTCATCAATGTTGCCATTGAGGAACGCAGTCTTGACATCCATCTGCCATATTTCATAATCATGAAACGCAACAATTGCTAATAAAATCCGAATGGACTTAAACGTCGCTACGGGAGAGAAAGTCTCATCGTAGTCAACACCTTGAACTTGTCGAAAACCTTTCGCGACAAGCCGTGCTTTATAGACGGTAACATTACCATCCGCGTCCATTTTCTTCTTGAAGATCCATTTGCACTCAACGACCTTTCGGTCGCTAGGAGGGTCCACCAAAGTCCATACTTGGTTTTCGCTCATGGATCCCAATTCGGATTTCATGGCTTCTAGCCATTTCTCGTAGTCCGGCTCATCATCGCTTCCTCATAGTTCGTAGGTTCACCGCCTTCTACCAACAAGTTAGTCAAGACAGGTTTCGCACCACTCGGGAGGGCACGCGACCTTGTCGACCTCACGTTCGATGGCGACATCGTCAAGCTTCATGATCCTTGTCATTAGCTTCCTCTATTATTAGTGCGGTGACCTTTGGAACAATTTCAACTGCGCTACTCTCCAACTCAAGAGAAGGTTCAATAACCTCGTCTAGCTCTACTTTCCTCCCACTCACTTCTTTCGAGAAACTCCTTCTCAAGAAAGGAACCGTTCTTCGACAAACACTTTGCCTTGTTACGTGATAGAAGGTATACCCAATAGTTTCCTTAGGGTATCCTATGAAGACGCATTTCTCCGCTTTGGGTTCGAGCTTGTCCGGCATCAACTTCTTGACGTAAGCTTCGCATCCCCAAACTTTAAGAAACGACAACTTAGGTTTAGCACCAAACCACAGTTCATACGGTGTCGTCTCAACGGATTTAGATGGAGCCCTATTTAAAGTGAATGCAGCGGTTTCTAATGCATAACCCCAAAATGATAACGGCAAACAGTAAGAGACATCATTGATCGAACCATATCTAATAAGGTTCGATTCCGGCGTTCAGACACACCATTGCGCTGTGGTGTTCCGGGTGGCGTGAGTTGCGAAACGATTCCGCTTGCTTTAAGATGCGTGAGAAAATCATAACTCAAATATTCACCTCCATGATCGGATCGTAGAAACTTAATCTTTCTGTTACCATGGTTCTCCACTTCATTCTGAATTTCGTTGAACTTTTCAAATGTTTCAGATTTATGTTTCATTAAATAGATATACCCATATCTACTTAAGTCATCGGTAAAAGTGAGAAAATAGCGATATCCACCGCGCGTCGAAACACTCATCGGTCCGCATACATCGGTATGTATGATTTCCAACAAGTCCGTTGCCCGATCCATCATACCGTAGAACGGAGTTTTGATCATCTTGCCCATGAGGCATGGCTCGCACGTGTCAAATGATTCAAAATCAAGAGACTCCAAAAGTCCATCAGAATGGAGTTTCTTCATGCGTTTTACACCAATATGACCTAGACGGCAGTGCCAGAAATAAGTCGTATTATCACTATCTACCTTGCATCTCTTAGCCTCAATGTTATGGATGTGTGTTTCATTGCTTTCGAGATTCAGAAGAAATAAACCATTCATTTCAGGTGCATGACCATAAAAGATGTTACTCATATAAATAGAACACCCATTATTCTCCGATTTAAATGAATAACCGTCTTGCAATAAACACGATCCAGATATGATGTTCATGCTCAACGCAGGCACATACTAACATTTATTAAGGTTTAAAACTAATCCCGAAGGTAAAACTAAGGAGAGCGTGCTGACGGCCATCACATCAACTCTTGATTCGTTGCCAACGCGCATCGTCACCTCATCCCTCACTAGCCGTCGTCTATTCCGTAGCTCCTGTTTCGAGTTACAAATATTAGCAACTGAACCGGTATCAAATACCCAGGCACTACAATGAGGGCTAGTAAGGAAAACATCAATAACATGTATATCAAATATACCTTTGATGGTGCCAGCCTTCTTGTCCGCTAAGTACTTGGACGATTCGCTTCGAGGACCCTTGTCCTTGCAATAGAAGCACTCGATGTCGTCCGCTTAGGACCATACCGAGCTTCTTCTCGGCGAGAACAGCGCTTCACCGCCTTTCTTGAAGGGCTTCTTTGCACCCTTACCTTTCTTGAAGGTGGGGGGCTTGTTGACCATCAACACATGATTATCCTTTTTGATGTCCACCTCCGCAGCCTTCAGCTTTGCGAAGAGCTCGGTGATCGTATCAGTGGAACCAATCTAATTATGAGTCACTACAAAACTTTTGTAGCTGGGAGGGAGTGATTGCAGAACCCTGTCAATCTTGAGCTCCTCTGGAATCTTGCAGTCCAGTTGCTCAAGGCGATGAGTGTATCCCGACATCTTAATGGCGTGCTCACTAACGGAACTCCCTTCCTCCATCTTGCAGTTAAAGAATTTCTCAGAGATCTCATATCTCTCAGAACGGGCCTGAGTCTGAAACATGGTTTTCAGCTCCTCGAGAATCTCAAAGGGCCCGGGATAGTTTTTAAAACGATTTTGAAGGTCCGATTCCATAGCAAACAACATGGTGCTCTTAATCACACCATAATCATCTTTGCGCGACTGATAGACAGCTTTCTCATCAGCCGGCGCAGTAGCAGCATGGGCGTCACCTAACGCATTCTCAAGGACATAGTCCTTTTGACCGCCAGAGAGAATGATTCTCAGATTGCAGAACCAATTGGTGAAGTTAGACCCATTGTTTCTAAGATTTTCCTTCTCAGCAAAAACGTTGAAGTTGAAGTTGTACTTATCCATTTGATCTACAGTATTTGCAAGTACAAATTAGAGTATGTTCATGATAACTAGTTCAAATCTTAATCAAATTACTAGATGAACTCCCACTAAATTCAACATCCCTCAAGTTGTTTAGTGAACATGATCCAAATTCACCACACCTAATACGATCTTCACGAGAAGAGATGTGGTTTCAATGGTGGGCAACGAAGTGTCGATCATATCATTCATATGACTCATGCTTAACCTTTCGGTTCATGTGTTCCGAGGCCATGTCTGTACATGCTAGGCTCGTCAAGTTAGACCCAAGTATTTCCGCGTGTGCAAAACTGGCTTGCACCCGTTGTATGTGAGCGTAGATTCTATAGCACCCGATCATCACGTGATGCTTGGACACGACGAACTTTCGCAACGGTGCATACTTGGGGAGAACACAGTTTTTATCTTGATCTTTAAGTGAGGAATCATCTTATAATGCTACCGTCGCGATCTAAGCATAATAAGATACATAAAAGGATAAACATCACATGCATATAACTTTATGTGACATGGTATAGCCAATCTTCGTGCAATGATCTCCATCTTGTGCGTCTTGCAAGATGATCTCCATCACTCCACCATGATTGCCTCCACCACGAATAGCAACTACAACTATTGCTAACTACTTAGCGATAAAGTGAAACTATTACATGGCATAAGAAGTTGACACAGGTCATACACAATTATAAAGACAACCATATGGCTCCTGCCGGTTGTATACTCATCGACATGCAAGTCGTGAAACATTACAAAACATGATCATCGCATACATTATACACATCACATCTTGGGCCATACCATATCACAGAAAACACTCCCTGCAAAAACAAGTTAGACGCCTCTACTTTGTTGTTGCATGTTTTACGTGGCTTATGGGATTAGATGCTAAGAACGATTCTTACCTACGGAAAGCCACAACGGTGATATTATGGTTGCCAAACTCCGGTGTAAATCCCATGACAACTATAGTGAGAGAAACTGGCATCCACCAGCCGCATGTGTGGAACAAGCCACACGTCAAGTGCGGAGCCGGTCTCATGACGACGTCGCGTAAGGTTGGCCTGGACCGCTTCAATCTCACTATCCCGCGTCATAAGAAGAACACAAACAAGAGGCTTGCAACAGAAAACATCAACGCCCGCAACAACCATGTTGCGTTCTACTCGTGAAACACATCTACGCATAGATCTAGCTCTGATATCACTGAAGGGTTTCGTGGCATAGTAAATCAAAATTTTCTACGAATGCGAACAGAGGGAAGCCAAGATCTAATCTAGGAGATGCAAACAACGAGAGAGATTAGATTAGATCTTCATACCCTTGAAGATTCGCAGTGAGCGTTAAACGTGGGTGATGTACTCGCTTCTCCTCCTCGCGATCCGATCCGATCTAGCACCACAAGTAGCGGTGCCTCCGTGAGATGCACACATGCAGCACCTCGACGTATCCTCCTTCCTTGGTCCAGCAAGTATGGTGGAGAGATGGGTTGGATCTACAACGCGACAGCGCGGTGCAATTGGTGGAGAGTTTCTGCAGTAGGGCTTCGCCTACACGCAGTCGGGAGGGAGAGAGATAGGAGGGCAGCAGGGCGACTGGCTTGAGGGGAAGGTGTGGGGGGGTGGTGCGCCCCCAGCCCTCTTTATATAGAGGGGTGGGGCGACAACCCTAGCCCCTCCCCCAAGCCAAAACCGGCGGCCAAGGAGGAGGAGTGGGGGGCAAGGAAACCCCCCCTTTCTAGAAGGTCCAATTAGGGTTTATCCCTTCTTGGACGGCTGGGCCCTATGGGGCCTTGTGCCCCTAGCCCAATGCGGCCAGGGCACTCCCTCATAGGCCCATGCCCCCTCCCGGAAGGTGGGGCCACGTTGGTCCCCTTCTGGAAGGTTCTAGAAGCTTCCGATACAATACCGATTAATCCGGAACAATTCCGAACTCCAAAAACTGCACTGCCTTATATGAATCTTATTCTCGGACCACTCCGAACCTCTCGTGATCTCTCGGATCCCATCCAATACTCGAACAAAACTCATAAACCAATTATCCAATCTATCCTAGCGTCGAGACACGTTAAGTGTGTGACCTGGTTCGAGAATATGGAGACATGATCTTCTATCAATAATCAACGGGAGTGCGAAACCCATATTGACTCCACACATTCATCGATGATCATATCGGATGAACCACGATGCCGGATTCAATCAATCCCATATATATTCCCTTCGTCTCGCGATATTTTACTTGCCGAGATTTGATCGTCGATGCATCACATACCTAGTTCAATCTCGTTCACAGCAAGTACTTTACTCGTTTTGTAATCCGATATCACTTTGTGATTAACTCCTTAACCACATGCTTGCAAGCGGTGTTGATATCGATTACCGAGTGGGCCCGAAGTATATCTCTCCGACTTGGGAGGGACAAATCCCATCTCGATACATACAACCCAACAGATACTTTTCAATCACCTGAGAGACACTTTTATGATAACCCTCTCATAGGATGACGTTTGATGACCTCAAAGCTTTCTTCCGATACCAGGGAGTTGTATTATCTCATGGTCTAAGGAATACAATATTTGACATGAGAAAAGCTTCGCAAAGATGAACACGATGACACGATCTAATTGCTTCGCTTAGTTTGGGTCTGTCCATCACATCATTCTTCCAATGATATGATCTCATTATTAATCGACAACTCATGTCCATGGTTAGGAAACCTTAACCATCATTAATCAATGAGCTAGTCCATAGAGGCGTACTAGGGACACGGTGTTGTTCACAAACCACACAAGTATTAAAGTTTCCGCTTAATACAATTCTAGCATGGAATATAAACATTATCATGAACAAGAATTATAATAATAACATCTTTATTGTTGCCTCTAGGGCATAATTCCAACATGTAGGGGGTTTAATCATAAGTATGTATTAGTCCAAGTAAGGTCGGTATGTTAGCACAGGTTCACCCACACAACACTTACAACACTAAAGAAGAGTACTTGGCTATTTGAAGCGAAAGCACTTGACAGAATTCCCATGTATCCTCGAGAATGTTTGGTCCTTATAAGTATTTCCACCGGCTTGTCCTTTGCTAAGAAAGGATTGGGCCACTTGCTCCGTTTTTTCGTTGTTCTTATTACTTGCTCTTTGTTTTGTTGCTTTATCAGAAAACCAATAAAAATCCATTTGCTAAGTATTTACAGAGAGTTCCTGCTCCATACCACTAGTCAACACCTTCTGCTTCTCGTTGGGATCGACACTCCTATTTATCGAAAGTACTGCGATACACCCCCTATACTTGTGGGTCATCAAGACTATTTTCTGGCACCGTTGTCGGGGAGTGAAGTGTTATTGAAGAGTGGAACTGGTAAAGGAAACTTCTACTGTGAGTATTGCTTTTGTTACTGCTTGTTACTTTGTTTCCAATATGGATAATCCACTTGGTTTTCTGTTTGGGAAAACTACTACCACTATTAGGGTAGTAGATGAACCACCACCAGTTGAGATAGATCCTTTTAAGATACCTACAAGTATTGTTGATCGTGTTATGGATAATTATTATTTAGGGGATGGAACTGTCCATCCTGGTGATCATTTTCTTTTTATCCATGAATTATGCGGGTTGTTTAATTGTGTAGGCATCACAACTGAACAGGTGAAGAATAATTTACTCTCTATATCCTTGAAAGGGAGAGCTGAAGAATGGTATAAGCTGCTGAAGAATGGACAATCCATGGAATGGGAGGAAATGGCTTCTCTCTTTTATTCTAAATTCTATCCTCCCAGTGAGATTCATAAGGATAGAAATCTGATATATAACTTTAGGCCTCGTGATGGAGAGATTACAACTCAATCTTGGGGGACATTGAAGTTACTAATGCTTAAATGTCCTATTCATGAACTCCCTAACAATATTATTATCAATAACTTTTATGCTAGGATTTCTCTTCATGATAAAGATTTACTAGATGCTTCTTGTGCTGGATCACTCACATGCATGAAGGAAGAAGCTAAATGGGATCTCCTAGACCGTAATCAAGAGAACACTGAAGCATGGGAGAATTACAAAGGAAGAAATTCAGGTATAAACTATGATTATGAATGCATTAAATCATTGTTCCGATTCGATCAAACTCTTTTGATCTTCGATCACTGCTTCCGAATTTACGTGTCACAGTATACACTGATGACGAAAACCGACCGGTAGGGGTATGTCGTTTCATGACCTCAAAAGAATGATCACAAAAATCATATCTTCCATTCCCTACGTACAGTTGATCCAATCAACATCGTGCAAAACTGATTTATCTCATAGATTGACCACCAAAACAGCAAATAGATCCAATCTATAGCCAACCGTATATCACATATGCGAGATCTCGAGCCTAAAACTATAAGCTATCACTCTGATACCACTTTTGGGCCGCGATGGGATAAAACAAAACATTTTTCCTCTAACATGGTGATCCCAAGATCTAGCTGAGGTAGAAGGCCACGAGAATTACCACTAGACGCGCAGTTGCAGATTACTGATGTAGTGCGTTAGTTGATGCAGTGTAGTCCTCATAATCCGATCCAATCATGATCATCGTGGTGCTGATCGTACAATACCGCTGCTGGTATTCACACGTGCGAGGAGGAGCGCCAGCGTTGAACTGTTAGGTTCGTTACGGTAGCAGGACTAAACTAAAGCTAGGGTTTCCAACGCATGGAATGACCTAATCGCGACACATCTCTAGGTATATGTGCCCCAGTATATATAGGGAGTGAAAGTGGGATCCACTCACCCGTGGCCCATTCACTAAATCCAATATTAGTCACTATGAGTCCGACTTACTGACTCAGTCCAAATCCGGTTCGGATCCAACCCGAACAGATTTCTGGTTCAGATCCAATCCAAACTTGCTCCCGCTCTTAAGTGTGTGTCCCCGCAGGCTCATGGCAACTTGGACATGATTGGAGTCCGACTCTCAGTCGATTGATCAGTAGCGGTTTCTAATAGAACGTGCCGACTCTCAAGTATCAAAGAGTCATGACGATATTCCTTTCCAATGCGACTTGCGTACGAGTCCTATATACCTTGTCGAACTATAGGCAAATAATTGTCATCCCTTAAATGGTCCGACTCTCTTCTCGATCTGAGATAAGTGATTCATCCGACTAACTCTTAGTCGATTGCCTCGGTTAACACTTAACCGAGTCGTCCATGGCCATGATTTCCGAATCATATCTTCCGAGAGGCCCCATAAAATATCTCTCCAGATGGAGGGCGAAATCCTATCTTGGTTATCCACATCACGCAACTTGATTCTCAGTCGACCCGAATTCTGTATTTATAACTGCCCTGTTATGAAACAACTTTGATAGAACTTAAGTCGGTGATCCTCAACTCGGATTGTACAACAACTTTATGTCTAAGGATTACATTGATAGAGACATACAAATGAGAACTTGTTTGTTGTATCTCAATATGGGTCAATCTGACTCGCTAAACCCTTTAGTCGAATCTGTGTAAGTTGGAATAGCATCATCATGCCCATGACAAGTGGAACCGAGTCATCTACCGACTTTCACACTAGTCTAAGTTGTGTGTCCAGCACAACCTCAATGACTAAAGATATTTAGTATGAACAACATGATTGTATAGTTCCACAACTGAATTACATATTCAATGATATACATCAGATGTTCATGCAGGGACAACTCAATAATCTTTATAAATATAATAGGAATTGTATCGTAATTACATCTAGGGCATATTTCCAACAACCGACTGCTATTCGGGTCATACTTTTCAATTCTTTATTAAGTGAAACCCATATGTCTCTCACGCATGTTTGCTAGCCCAGACAAACACTCAGGATGTGTCAGTTTTCCCAGCAGGACAACCCATCGTGGCAGCTTCCTAGCCTAGCATGGCAGTTCCCTAGATGCCCACTTCGGTCTGTTTGGTACAAACCAATGATGGAACCAAAAAATCTGGGCACCGAAGCCTTGGTTCTGTTAAATATTACACACCGACCGGACCTCAGTTTCTGGTAACCGAAATAGTCATATGACCGAGGAACCGAAGTTCGGTTCGGTGGAACCAAACGCCCACCCCTACTGGCGAGAGTGGCTTCGGTTTGGGTCGGAGCTTCACGAGAGAGCCTCGGGAACTGTAGCAGATGGATAAGGGAGATGAGAGGAGAAGTGCATGTGTGTATTGTAACATCGTGCACATACCATCTCAATGAAAACAATTGTGGATCAACTTTATGATCATGTTGATCAGCATGTGAGTATGTTAAATTCCATAATTAATTCATTTCATCATTATGAGTTAGTGTCCCAAACAAGCTTGGCCCTCAACCGGTGCAATAGGTGCGGGAGCACAGGGCCCCGATCGCTAGGGGCCCTCACCCAAGTATGTTTCGTAATCCTATGCATCTCGTAGGATCTTTGCTTAGATATTACTTACCCAATCAAATCATCCTAAAGAGGTAGTTGGAGATATTACATGTACTGTTGTATGCGCACATTGACTCCATCGCCAGCAAGTATCGCTGAAGGAAAAGAGATCGGCCACATTGACTGCATCACATCGACTACTCCTCTCACCTCCTCATTCTCCATCGACCTTGTCCCTAATCACTTCCGATGATGCAACCCTTTCCCATCGAGATTTTAGTTGTTTTGGCGGAATTAATGAGGAGATCATGGTTAATTGATTCCCAAGAAATTATTCATGAATTTACAACGAGTCAGTATATTCCCCTCATATATTCTTCTAGGTAAGGATGTTCTTGTCATCTGATTTGATTCGATTTCTTCTTCCTCATTCCCCAATCCCCATAGGCTTGAGAGAGACAAAAGCTTTAAAAAAGGGGCAAGCCGCAAGCAGTGGGGCAGGGGCCGGCGCAGCGGCGACGGCAGCTGCGCCGAAGGTCGGCAGCAAAGTGATTGCCCGCAGTGGTACTTCACAGCCAGGAGCTAGCACGACGGTTCTAGGGCAGGATAGCGGCAAGCAACGAGACACACTTCATCCTTGCTCAAGGTGCATTTATTTCAAGTTAAAATTTCATGTCACAATTAATGTAATGTTTATGTTTCTGCTTGTGTACTAAGATGTTATCTAGAAATTGTATGTTTCGTATGCGAAAACACGAGTTCATAGAATCCTAGAAAGGTGACATGGACAAATTTATTAGTAAAAATGCAGTTTATACGAGTAAATCTGTGAGCATGAGAGGAGTGCAGGATGGAGTTTGAGCTTAAGTGCAAGATGTAGAGCGCGAGCGAGAGCTGATGTGATATTTTGGTTTATGTCATTTCCTTGAACAAATATAATTGCTTTCTGAATTGAACATTGTCATGTGTAGGATCATGAATAGTTTCGTTGAGAATTCAGAGAGAATTATGTTAAATTTTAAGTTGCTATATTGAAATACCAAACAATGTCTCTATTATTTGCTTACAACCTTGTTTACTTCTACGGTTTTTTTAGGGATCAGATGGGAATTTCCCATCCCATCCCGTGATCCCGTAAATTTCCGGACAGCCTGTTTACCTCTTTGGTATTCTCGAGTTCAATCTCGGCCCATCCCGTAACTTCCATTCCCGTGCCTCAGCTAGCTCGTGTATTCTACCACGCGAGACCTACCTCGTGTATCGTCGAGGAAAGGAAACAAGACAGCGAGCAGAAAAGAGGACAGCGCACGGCCGGAGGCGACGGCGCGCAGACGTCGACATGGGGACGCTGCCGACGGGCACCTCATCCGGCTTCCCCAAGCCCTCCTCTCCGGTGAGTACCCCCTCCCCCATGCATCTTCCCCTCTACTCCCCTCCTAGGGTTCCTCGGCCGCCGCCGGCATCCACCTCCGCCCTCCGATCTGGTTATTTGGAGCGGTAGCGGCAGCGACCTCCTCTTGTCCTTCGTTCTCCAGTAGTCCGGTCTGGCAACAACGATGCCTACCACATGATCGGTAGCGGCCTCCAGGTAGTGAGGACCCCTTGCATGATTGGGTATCTTTAGATCAGAGTAGGTCTGTTTCCGTATGCCTAGGAGCTGCACATCGCAAATGTTTTTTCTATTTACATGTGGTCTCCTTTCCTCTAGATTAGTGTTGAGGAGATTCTGCTGATAATGGTAGGATATGGCCATACAGCTTACCAAGACAAAAATATGTATATCCGGTTTCTTGTGTTCTCAAGACACGCGCCCGGTTCTGCTGAGCAGACATGTAATATTTTGAACTGCATGTTACTTCACCTAAAAATCTTAAGAAACAACTCCACCTCTTGCCTGAAAGCTTCTATTCTATGCTATTAATCTGTTTGATCAAATTAACTTTACATTTAATACCAAAGTAAATCTATTCTGATCTAGCATTTCCAATCATGCAGCTTTCCCACTGATGTTGGACACACGCTGCAATAGTTCACTGCACAGATATATTCTCAATATACAGAGTTTCTTTTATGTTGCATTGAACATGGGTTATTCTAATGGCATGTCTTGGCGCAGGTGGTACAGAGCTTGTGATGCAGAGAGATCGAGCTAGCTTTGCTTAGATTGGTACCAGTCTACCAGAGCATTACTGGTTCATCTCCCTGCTTTGCTTTTTTTTATCTCGAAGATACGGTAATCGTTTATATTATTCTCGAAAATAGGATATTCGGAATATTATCTAGATCGAGCATGTGTTGCTGTCTGAAGATTGCAAGATCTTTGCTTCTGATCCTTGTTTAGGAATTATTACTGATTACTTTTTGTATTTGTCAAAGGTAAACAGAGTCTTGAAGTAGTAATCTCAAATCATATCCTTAAATGCTTTTGGAATAATTTGCTAATGCTGGCAAAGATAGCTAGCTCCAGATTTGTATTATAGTACTAGTTGCTGGTGTTTCTATTCTCTTTGTTCTCAAGTGCATATATATGTTTGTTCGCATGAGGTTTATATCTACACAATTTATTGTATGGATTAGCATCAGCATCAGACTGTTTTCTCCTCAACATATATATGTTTTGTGCTTTGGATCTTATGGCTAGTTCGAAACTCAAGATTGATCGATTTATGTTAATTTCTTTAAGACTTTAGAGCCTGAGAGAGTATAGTCAATATGTTCAGTTTTAAACTAGGAGAATCTTTGAACAGGGCTGATGTAGTCAAAGTGTCAAACTTATGCTTTTAGTGACTCAACTATTATACTTTGTCCAATCATCCATTATCGGTTAGTTGATTTGAACCTGAAACTATTTCTTGGTGTATAAGTGCACCCTTTGGTAAGTGGAATTAACAACATAAGTGCATCCTTTTTATGTTTTGTTTAGATAACCGTACTAGTATCCTAGACCAGCAAGCTATCTACTGAGCAAAGCATCTGATCCCTCTCATGGGAAAAGGCAAGAACATATCTTAATGTGTGTCCTGAATATTTCATTTGTTAACAAGTAAAACATATATGGATATGGTAAGACAACTTCAAGTAGTATATCCTACATAGATACATGTTCTTGCATACATACATATCCTACTGTTGTAACTGTTAGCTTGTACTAAATGTACCGTTCTCGTTGTTCTATACCCTCTTCAGCTCCACAAGATGAACTCCAAGGGCAAGGCAAGGAAGGTTAGATCTGCCATTGTTATTTCAAGACACTCAAGTGTATCAGTGTTCAAGAGCTTGGAGTTACAGATATGCCCATTATTAGACTGTAATGATGTTTTAAATCTGTAACTTGATGTCTTGCTAGTAGGATGTATTTAAGCTCCCCGGAAGTACATGTTTAATCTCTATGGACATGTTTGTAAAGATTTAACTTTTACTCGAGTTATTGTACTGTCCATTATCATACAGGACATTCAGCTGATGTGTTCTTATTTCTTTATTTAGTGGAAAGGTTGAATTTTTACTTGAGTGTCTATGTACATTAGCATGTTATAGGTGTAAAGTTCTGTTTTTATTGCTTGATCTCAATCCGTATACATCAGAGAAATCACATCCTAGAAATCTTAGTTACTACAGGGGTTTAGGAAATTGAGAGGAAAATTGGAAAAAAGTGGAGATTGAGTGAAATGCTGGGATTCATCAAATCCCCTCAAATCCCCAAACGTCTAGGAGTTTGAAATAAGGTAAACAAGGCCTAAGGGGTCTTTTTTTTTGTCTTGTATCGGGCTCCTCACATATGAGGGCCGGCCCTGGTCCCAAACCATCCAAAACCAAGACTAAGGCGCAAAATAAAAAAGGGAACCCAGACTAGTGAGTGGAGCCGAGTTATAGAAACATCGAGGGGTGTTTTTAAAAAAGCAATGTACTAGAGGAGAACAAGACGGGCCCGCTTGCTTTGGTGGGGACTGGGGGAGACTGGAGAGGTGGTGAAGTGGGGATCTGGGGTGAGTGTGGTGCGAGGGGGTGAGCGGGGTGGAGGCGCTACACCGATATAAACGGCTCTGTCCCCCTCCCAAGTTTCCCAAATCTTCTCTGCTCCGCCGCCCCCGCCCCCGCCCCCGGCGCGGCGCAGCACCACCAAATTCCAATCCCGAGCCTGTCTCGCCGGCGTCGTCGATCGATGGCGAGCTCCGTCCCCGATAACGTGACGGTCATGCCCAATGACGTGGGCGCGTACGGCGAGACCATCGGCCCCGTGGACTACGGCTGCGTGCGGCGGTACCGCCACCGCCGGCTCGTCACCTACCTCTGGCTCCACGGCTTCCGTGACACGCTCCGAGGGTACGAACGCAATGCCTTTCTTCCTCACCCCTGTCCGCCGCCGGTCCGTCCTCCTGCTTAATTAGAATCAATCGCAGGCTGCTCAACGAGACGGACGCGTTGATGAGCGTCGCGCACCTGTCGCGGCTCGTGCAGCAGGGCCTGTGGGACGACGCCGTCAGATACGTCTCCCGCTTCCTGCCGCCGGACTCGCACCCGCAGAGCAACGAGGCACAGGTGCTCGTCCACTTCCTCAAGCACCACAAGGCCTTCGCCAGCATGGTCGCCGGCGAGAACAACCGCGATCTCAGCTACTTCAACCGCAAGTACAACACGCGGTACCTCAAGCATGACGACTCCGTCTCCCACGAAGACCTCAGGATGCGCTCCATTGTCCTCTCCCTTCTCAACTCCCAACAAGTCAGGCGAGTACTAGATAGATAGGTTCATCTTCAAATTCCTAATGATCCATGCAATTTTTCCTCTTTCCCTCAACTCAATTTTGTACTGTTACCATATATGTTCAGGGCCTCACTGGACTGGGAGCGCGTTCGTTACAAGGCGTCTCGGATCGTCCAAGACTTGGCTTATAAGGCTCCAGAGCTGAAAGACCTGGTCCTATACCCGGCCGGATCAATGATGTCACACGATGTACTTCCCATCGGATTCAGGTGATTCCTCAGTTTGCTCATCACTTGATCTATTACATTCTAGTCCTTGTTGGCTGTCAGTTCCCTTACCAACTAGTAACTCTGAATTTTTATGATTGCACTGTTATCTTGTTTGGCTAGGTACCGTCGGCGGCGCTACGTCAAGGAACAAGAACTGCCAGGACCTAAAACTCTAACCAAGATCTTCCTTAGGACCAAGAAGAGGTAAAAATATGATCTTGAAACATGGCGAATTTAAAGCGTTCCTCACATTCTGCTCTTGCTGTTTTTTGACAAACATTTGCATGTGTTACATGTTTTGCAGGCTACCATCGTCAACTCGCAGTTACGAGTTAAACAGGGGTACAATGCCTCTTTACAAAAGCTTCTTGTGTTTAAGAAACATACTCGTAGATTCTATTTATCTGTGAGGGTAAAAACCATCTTTACTGTTTTTGGTGGCAGGATTGACAGGCAAGACAAGGAAGTGGGTGGTGGATCTTCTTGGTAATACTAGCCTCTGTTCTTTTGTCTTTGTGTGGTTTATTTTGCATTTTATGCAACTTACTGTTAGTCGAAATATATTTGGTAGCAGTTGCAACACACTTTCAAGCTATGAGGCCTTTTGATTTTCAGTGACAACCAGATATTTGATCTGATCTTTTCCTCATTTTTACTTGTTCACTCTTTGGAAAAACCTCTTGGATCATGTGTATGTATATAATCTAATCAACATGTGTCACCTTCAGATCAAAGTTTACAAGCTGGTAGTCTGGAGCTTCAATCAAGTGGGAAGAAAGGTACGTAACATTAGCTTAATCATTTGTCATTGTCCCCACGTATGATCTGGGATAACCACTACCTGTCTAATTTGTTAAATCTTTTTGGGCTACGTCTGTCACAGCATTTTCTCAAATCAGTTTTAGCAGTTCCTTCTCTTTCAACTTCACACTTTTCACATATGATTTGGAGACCATAGCCCTGTTAGTTACGTGGACATGCATCATTCGCATATTTGTTACAACTAGGTCTTTGTTTTTAGTTCAACAATTTTATTATTTCCTTTCAGTCATTTTTTAATTGTTTGTTGCTTTTGAAGTGCTCCACTAGGTTATGCTTTTTTATATTCCTGTGTTGGCCTATATGCCCATTAGTACATCAGCGGATCTACGTTCTGTTGCGACACAAAGTGTTCTATTCTTATGCACATTGTTCGTACATCAGCGGATCTACATTCTGTTGCGACACAATGTGTTTTATTCTTATGCACATTGTCCGCTCCTATTTGTAGAAGTTAACCTTGAAATATCTATAGTGAAAACACATTTCCCTTTAATTTTCCAAATCTGCCGTTCTTCTGTTAGTTGCTTTGCGTTCTTTTTTATTTGATGTGCGTGATAATACAAACTGCAATCCCTGTCAGTCTTGATGATGTTGTTTGCACTTTATCAGTGCTTGGCTTCCCGCCCCACTATTAACTGTTTAACTCACTGCAGGCGTTCCAGGTGCTACAGTCTCGCACACCATGTCAAATACCTCGACAGATCTTACTAGAAACTCTGTGTCTGGGAACTCATCATTGGCGAATGCAGGTATATTATCCGAACAGAACGGCTCGATCCAAACCAGGATGAACCTCCATCTGTGGTTCTGTGCAACTGATCCCTGAAATCAGGGGTGGACCGACACTATAGCAGTAGGGTCAATTGACACCTATGTCCAACAACATATGAAACATATTTGTTAATTAAGAGCTATTTATCATGAACTAATAAAATTTAGCAATGCTCTGTGACCTTTTATCCTGGGTCCACCCGTGCCTGAAATTGTGTGTTGTTAGAAACCACCAAGTGTATGCATCAATGGACTATATGCATAACTGATGGTAATATTTGATTTAGTGATGATGTGCGGTGGTTGACATGTCTAAGAATTATCAAACAAATTTATAGATTGTTGAGATTGGACACAACAATGTGTAGGCATGTTTTTTAAATTCATAAATATATATTATAGGTGACCAATAATAGCCAAAAGCTCTATGTTTTTATATTGTCACAGTGTTGTAGAGGAAGCCCGTTTTAATTTAAGTCACTTAGTTTTACTTCACCCTGGCCAAATAGTGCACTGTTTTCCCCTATCTATAGCAGCTAACATCAAAAGAGCTGCAGCGGAAACATTTTTCCCTTAAATTTACCAGTCTATCATTATTGTATTCATTGTTTCCCTTTCTTTCTATTTTATCTGCATGATAATATTTCATTACACTTCCCATAAGGTCGATTTTTTCTTTTGCACATTGCCTGCTGCCTTTACTAACTGCTAGATTTGTTGCAGATGCTCTTGTTGCTCCAGTTTCGCAGATTATGTCGGGTACAGTGACAGTTCCTGCTAAAATATCAGGTATCTCGTCTGTGACAAATGCACACAGTTAATTGTTTTTCGAACTTGGACAAACTTCCACCTTATCAGTTAATCACTAAATCTTTCATTATCAGAATACGAAATTTACTAGCGCATGGGCTATATGCAATTATGCATCATCTTAATAATATTTGCTTCATTGATGACATGCCATTGTTCTTATGTTCCAAGAATGTTTGCCAATTCCAGTACAAACTACGCGCCTGTAATCCTTGTCATGATTCATCATGTCGCAACACTTACCGATTTGTTGTTTGGTTCATATGCACATTGTCTGCCCCTAGTGACAGAAGTTATCTATGTTGGGGATTTTTTTCCTTTAAGCTTTCCATTGCTGATCTTTTGTTGGTTCGTTCACATTTTATACCTGTTTGATGGAGTTCTTTACACTTCATCAGTACTTGTACCTGCTGCATTTCTAATTGCCGAACACATTGCAGGTGCTCCCGTTGCTGCTGTCTCACAGACAGTGAACTTGACAAGCCATGCTGAAAACTCTGGGATCCCGGCAATGATAAATGCAGGTAAGTTATTTGGACACTGTCGGTTGTTTCTATACCAGGATGAAACTCATCAACTCAACTGAAACCTGATATTGTTAGTTGTATGAACACCAAATGTATAGTCGAGTGGATGCATGAATTACTGATGATATGTGACATGCCATGTTTCTGTTTCATTTGTTCAGTCATAGAACTGGCCGTGCTGCTTTCTGCTGTCCTTTACCACGTTCCTGTGTAACTATAACTTTTGAATCATGTGGAAGCACCATTTTCCCTGTCAATTATCTGTTACTCCCTCCGATCCATATTACTTGTCGCGGAAATGGATGTATCTAGACATGTTTTACTACTAGATACATCTGTTTCAGTGACAAGTACTCCCTCCGTTTCAAAATATAAGATGTTTTAAGTTTATGAAGAAAATGTATCTAGACTTCTTTTAGTGTGTAGATTCACTCCAAACCTGAGTGAACCTACATGCTAAAGAAGTCTAGATACATTTGCTTCACAAAGCTAAAACATCTTATATTTTGAAACGGAGGGAGTAATATGGATCGGAGGGAGTAGCTGTTTTTGTTGTTTTTCTTATATTATGTCCATGGTAGTTTCAGGAGTGAATTTGCATCGGGCGGGCTAATTGTTCATGTTTATACTCATGCCAACATTTTTGCACTATATAGATCCTGCTAAAAATAATAAATAAATGTCCCTCATCCGAAAGAGTAATGAAAGCAAATAAGTTCAGATTCTTCTGTTATGCACCAGTGTGTCACGTTTGGTCCTTGTAATGTCCACTGTTAACTGAACAATGTACATATATTTTCGAGTCAAAAGCATGTTATGCCATGGTAATACTTTATGCAATGATCCTTAAATTCTTGGGCAGGAACAGGTAAGCTTTTGAGTTTAGAAAATTCCAATCCAAGAAAGCATCCGAGGACAGAAAAAATAATATTTGAGCAAGATCGTCATCCAAAAATGCAACGGACAAGTGGGGCTTTTGGTGAAGCATGTCTGGTAAGAAACTAGGTTTCATTTCTTTACCTTTATCGTTGACATAACAGTCCACAATGGAATATTACAATTTCTAGTGTTGTGTTTCTGTGTGAAGACTAAGGCAGAATAATAGCCTCAACAGACAAATTGAGTACTCCGTATCTGGGATGTGCCAATCTAGAATTGCAGAGTTGTTTTTGTACATAGAAGAATAGGGTTATTCCATGGTTAAGAAGTTAAATCAACATCAAACAGCAGGGCATCTTTGGTCACTTCACATGTTAAGATGCTCGTGACTAGAACCTGCATTGAACCTTAGCTAAGTTGCATTTTTGCCAATGCTTTTTAGTATTACTCCCTCCGTTTCATAATATAAGATGTTTTAGATTTGTAAAGGAGATGTATCTAGACTACTTTTACTGTGTAGGTTCATAGAGGTTCACTCCGAACCTAAACATTAAAATGAGTCTAGATACATTTCCTTCACAGAGCTAAAACATCTTATATTTTGAAACAGAGGGAGGGAGTACTATTTAAGACCAGTAAGTGGGAGGTGTTCGTGGCAATGCACTATAGTTTGTTTACACCATGAGGCGTGCTCTTGAGTAAACTGAAGGCTTTCCTTGTTGTATCATTTTGTTGCATCATCTGGGTAAGGTGCTGTCTTGGGCACTATTAACATGGAATACTTGTTGGAGTGCAGACGTCAGTGACTGAAGGTGAAGCTGGAGCTGGCTCGCAAGCTAGTATTTTCCTGGAAGGCCCTAATCATGAAATTGAGCATGCCTAGCTAATGGCGGCCCTTCTGGACCTGCGAGTGAAGAGGCACAAGGTGCTGTTGGAAAAAAGGAAAAAAAAAGAAAGAAAAAAAGTCTTCTGCTGCTTGTACTAGCACTGTTTATTTGACCTATTTGAGACTTGCATGTCTCCTATAACTTATATGATCATTAATATATTATCGCGCAACTATTTTTAAGTTTCTAACATGACCCTATGTAAGCGACGAAGTGGTGCTCTTGTCAGAGCTATCTTGGCTGCTAGTTATATCGTAGTAATTGGCATGTACTTGCATATGGATGTGCAATCGGGACACTTGTGGTCTCTTGGATGAACCGAACATTATTCATTGCAACAAGAGTTAGTACTTTCACCAACACAACCTATATAGTTTTGTGCAAATTAGTGTTGCAAAAGATGGCTGAGGACTGAAATTATGACAGATTGAAGGGCTTGTTTGCTTGGCAGGAATTCTGAAATGAAGGGATAGGAAAACAACAGGAATGGAATATCATGACATCTTGAATCCTACTGTACATGATTTGAAAACATAGGAATTGTATGCCACATGTTGTTTGGTTGTGTTGCAGGAATTTTTATTAAGGGTTGTGTGTATGCCATACATGTCATGGAAACAAGGAAAAATTCCATGAGGTTGGAGCTAATGGAAATTTTTCTATAGGATTATATACAAAGTAGAGTAGACCATGGGAAATATTCCTCTGGTTTCAAACCCAACAACCTCGTTAGAAAAAAATTCCTCCAAAATTCCTTTGAACCAAACGAGCCCAAAGTCAAGAGATGATGCAGGAAAAAGAAATAGTACGGCTTCAAAGGCTCATGCCACTGTTTCGTTTCCAAGAGAAAGTTCGGTATTGGTCTTGTTCTCAAGCCCAACCTAAGCACACATTCCTCGTTCAACAGCGTTCATCATCTTAAGTAGTACTCCCTCCGTTTAGAAATATAAGATGTTTTAGGTTTGTGAAGGAGATGTATCTAGAGACCAACTAATCTTATATTTCCAAACGGAGGAGTACATGCAGACCAGAACATAAATGTAAGGAGATCGTCACAGAGTTTGCTCCAGAACATGCACCGTCCAGACTATTCCTCATATCAAAAGCTAAATCTCTACGACTAGATGAAAAACGAAAATATGGCTGATCTCGGCTCAGACCAAAGATTACAGCATTAGGAACACAGGCCAGAGTTTTCTGCAGCCCACACTAGCACAGTAACCATTGTTTGTGCTCAGTCAGACAAAGATGGCAGCTCATCGACATCAAAGATCAAACCCATCCCATGCCGGGTGGCAGTCTGGGACGTCATTAGCTGCAGGTGCAGGTTGAATAGCTGGAGCGGCCACTTGGGCATGGATTGCAGCTTGAGCTGGACCTGGTGCAAAAACAGGTTGAGGCGCTGGAGGGGCTTGATGCGCCACTTGGGCAGGTACTGCAGCTTGAAATGGACCAAGAACAGGTTGAGGGGCTGGAGGGGCTTGCAGCTGCACTTGGGCATGGACTGCAGGTTGAGGGGCTTGCGGCTGCACTTGGGCATGGACTGCAGGTTGAGGGGCTTGCAGCTGCACTTGGGCATGGACTGCAGCTTGAACAGGTGGCAGGGGAGCTTGTGGGGCCTGTGATAGTTGAACAGCAGCGGGTGGAGCCAGCAGTTGCAGCGCCATGGCGAGCAGGTCCCTCATGTTCCCCATGCATCGTTTCATCATATCAATCCCGAGGGTCACATCAGCATCCTGCGTAACCTTACTTATCCCATCCAGAATGCCACTTCCTTCCTGTATCTGCAAGAATAGGTATTGAAGGTGGCATTTTCAGTTGTTAACACAAGCAAACGATCAGAAACCATTGTCACTTTATTCGATAGATAGATAGATAAGGAAAGAGCAGCTTGACTATTTTACCTGCTGATTCATTAAATGCAAAGGTTCTGATACCTCTGTCATTTTGAGAGCTTTGTTTGACAGCAGGTTGTTCCTATCGTCATCGGGGCCAGAACTCCGCTTCTTAGATTCTTTTAGTAGTGTTTCAGTGTACCGACGCTTCGCCTCTGGAGTGATTCCTGGGCAGACCCTCAAGTGGCTTCTCATCCTTGTACCAACATTGCAGTTTGTGAACTCTTGAATACTGCACACAATACATCGTATGTCAGGGTGTCTTCTTTCACCTGGAACCGGAATATCGAGCCTGATGGCAAATTCCCACCACAAACTCAACGCTTTCGGAGGAACATAGCTGCAAAGATAGAAAAAAAACGTGTAAGTATATTCTTGATGAAAAATGTAGCATGTTGGTAGAACTATGCGTGAAAGGAAATTGAAGAAGTATCTAACTTTTACAAGGCTAAATGTAATTCTCTATCCAAGCATAAAAATTGACATACGTTTTCCTCGTAGTTCTATGGCTAACCAAGGCCAATTGTTACTTGAATTCTTACATATGAACATATTTGTCCGAATACCCTCAACAAACGTGATCAATTTTAGTGGTCTGAACCCAAGCTGACAGTAGCATGATCTCCATCAAAAAGCCCGATGAAAGGGATCCTTGAAAAATATAATGATACCCAATATGCTGAGATTCTGAAATACAACCGAAGCTGATGTGGCTGAAACTGTTATTAACAGAACTTAACCTATATGATGGTAGCCCACTTCAACTTTATTGTGGCAACCAAGCAATAATCAACATAGTGAATAATCCAGCGTATCATGATAGGACCAAGAACATCTAAATTTACAGGCACTTCACTGGAGAGAAGTTGGAATAGGTCTACTCAAGGTTGGTTTTGTTAGATCAATAGATCAAGTTGCCTTTTCCTCTTGCTCACTCACCATAGTGTACTGGTGTCCTAGGATTCAAGTGGTTAATCTGCAACATAGCATACGGTGCATACTTACCCAATGCTATTGGGAAGATACAGCCTAAGGTAATCATTGACCAGCTTCTTCATCAGATCCGTTGCGCAGTGAGCATGGGCTTGACTGCAAATTATTACACAAACATTCAGTTCAGAAACTAGAAAGTTTAAGAGAAAATTATTACACAACGTATCCGTACCTTGTTCCAGTGCGAATAGCATCCCCTATCTGAGCTATCTCCTGACGCAACTTCTCAGAGTAAGCGTATGCAGTGACGGTTTCCCTCAGAGGGTAGATCTTCTCAGCATAGATCCGGGCTGCTTCATTATGGTCCCCTCCATCTATCAGATCCATGACTTGTCGCCTCCATATTGTGAGGAATATAAAAGGATGCAGCCGGGAAGGGTGAGGAGCACCATGGCTTGTTGGAATGATATTTATAACAAGCTCCTCCAGTTCTGCCCAGTTGCTGGTCTGAATGAAATCATCCACTCTGGCCACCGGTCTGTACAGATTAGTTGCTCAATTGTCAAGAGATATAAACATAAAAGACAGAAACAGACAATTAGGCATGCAAAAGAAAAAAAATCTTATCTCTAGGATTACAATCGATCTAGGTATTGAATTGATGCAAAGCTTTATGCTATATATCAAGTTTCAATTATGTAGAGGTTTATCATTATTTCTTAAAATAGTTACAAATCTGAATAAATGCTAGCCGGAGAGTAGAGGAGCATGCTGCATAGCGTAAGACAGTGAAATTTCGCTTCAATTGCCATCAGAGCACTACGATTTTGTAATCACTAGTTAGTGTTTGCAATTATCATAACTATCCTTTTGTTGTGTCCAGTTACACATTTGATACAGGCTACAGGTGAAACATTTGTTGCTTTCTTCGAGTCGTATTCAAATAACAAATTAGCATATATTTCAATTTGAACTTCCAAATTTTAAATGTCAAAACTTAAAACACCAATATCATTCAGTTGGAAAATCTAGTGAACTTCAGTGAGAATTTCTGCTGAAATTTAATTCAGAGGAACTATCTGTCATTTTCTGTCTAAGGAAATGGCACCAAATTTGCCCAATAAAAACATATTTTTACCAAAGCCAGTTTGAGTTCTTCGAGCAGATATAATCGTCCCACTATCAGAGAAAAGTGTCACAAGTTAGGTTCTAGTTCTACAAGAGCCTGGACTCAAATCTGAGCATGTAGAAGAACCTACACAACCTCTAGTTAGGAAATTCCGACGAAAATAACTGAAGAACCTACACACCTCCGCCTCCTTTCCTTAAAAAAGGGGTGGAATATTTATTGAAGCAAGAACTGCTCAAGCTATGGTCTGACCAGACCCTACGCCTGGTTCCCTTCCACCTCACTGGACCCAATCCATGCCCATGACAAGGAGGTATCTAACAATCATCGAAAACTACATCATTGTACATGTTGAACCTACGCAGTTCTAGTTTGGTTTTGACTAAAATAATTAAAGTTGAGGCAAATCCCAAAAAGGAACAGAGGGATTATACCGTAAATCTGGCAGTTGTCACAAGTAATGGAAGCAAATCCCTCCCAGGTGGTAGCGTTGGATGTACTGTGATGTGGCAGAGGTGGATATGAAGCACTAGAGATTGAGCGCATCTCATGGCTGTGGTGGAATCCATGGAGTAGCAGCGGCGTCTCCGGCCGCAGATCGTTAGTGAAGAAAGAGGAAGAGAGGGCGGCGCAGTTAAGGATGTGGTCGCCGGTGGCAGAAAAACTTGTTTTTCAGAAGAAATCATTGCATCAGTTGGGCCAGGAGATACGGTGACTGGGCTGTGTTGTCCAGCAGGCCCCTACATGGACTATCTGCACCTAATGCGTTTATTAACGATCTGCTACTACCATAGTACTACATGGACTCGGCATCCCTAATCGCAACAGTGGGCAGCTTAGGATTGCATAAAAACTGGAACTTTTTTATCGAAAACTCGAAGCTTTCGAGGTTAACGTCGGCATCCACCACGCCCTGGCCCGTGGGGTGGCCGACGGCGCAGGCGCGAACATACTTCCCTGCATCCAGCGCGCAGCGGACGCGTCCATGGCGTGGCCAACCGCGAGCACTCGCGCGCATGCTTCCCTGCATCCCACGCACGGCGGGCGCGCCGGTGGGGTGACCGACGGCGAGCGCACGCGCATGTTTCCCTGCATCCCGCGCACGGTGGACGCGCCCGTGGGGGTGGGCGACGGCGAGCGCGCGCGCGCATGCTTCCCTGCATCCCGCGCGCATCGGCAGACCCGTCCGTGGATTGGCCGACGGCGAGCGCACGCGCATATTTCCCTGCATCCCGCGCACGGCGGACGCGTCCGTGGGGGTGTGAGACGGCGAGCGCGCGCATGCTTCCCTGCATCCCGCGCTCATCGGCAGACCAGTCCGTGCGGTGGCCGCGGCGAGCGCGAGCATGCTGCACACCGGCGTAGGCAACGGTTTGCAGGAATGGAAAGTCGTAGTACAGTTAATCGGCTTTGAATCTCACCTGTTCTGCTCGTCCGGATCGGCAAAGATCTCCTCCGCTGCAGGGTCCTCCGCCTCCTGGTGGACACCTTGGTCCTGGTTTCCGACGTGTGCATCCATGGTTTTTTAGGGGGTAGGGGACTGGGGGGGCGGAGGAGGAGAGCTTCGAGACGGAAAGCGTGCAGGAGGAGCCGTCGAGGAGGGCAGGCCAGGAGGGAGGGAGGGAGGAGAGGCTGGACTGAGTCCCTGCTCGGCCTATAGACCGGTGTTTTCTTTTCTAATATCTTGGTGTGTCCTCTGCGGATCATGGCCATTCTACATACTTTTTACAATTCCTGGAGAGTAGAGGCCGTGTGATGTGTAGAATGCTTTCAAACAAGCGTGATTTTTTGATGTCTTAAATTTATTAAAATTTGGATAAATCTATGCAGTATTTAGTATATAGATTTATCCAAATTTTAATAAACCTGTGACATCTATTTTGAGACGGGGAAGTATTATAGATGTTCACAAGAAGTACAAGGAACATCAAACATAATGAAAATAACATCGAAATCATTCGACTATTTAACGACCACTGTCATCCCCAGAGCGAGCTGTCGATGTGGCGATGTCGCTGCTCCGCTATCGAAGCCGGCCTGACGTTATTGATAAAAGTCGGAAAGTCTTCGTGCACGTCACGTGGCTCTAAGGACCATCGTCATAGGGACGAAGTTGTCGCTATAAAAATCTTGAATAGATCTGAATCTTTTGACACCAAAACTGAAACTCGCATAGACAACCGCTCCTTGAGAGAAGCGAACAGAAGATTTCCCGCCCCCCTCGACACCACCGGCAAGATCGCTGCCGACAAGGTGGACAAGGAGATAAATATACCTTATTTTTTTCCCGCATAACGCTGTTATAGCCACATAACGTCGCTGTCGGCTGACCAATCTCTAACTTTAGTAACCTTACAGCGGCGACAAGCGCAGGTCCGAAGTCCCCGCCCCCTCCCGCCATCGGAGCGGCAAGCAAAGGAGGTGGGGACCCGTGACGACGGGGCAGATGGAGGTGGTGGCTAGGATGAAACCCTATGTAGCCACCTCTTTCTCTTGCGGGAGAAAGGAATATTTCTGAGGACGATTGTACAGCCAGTTGTGTGGCAAACTACTGTCAAAAAAACCTACTACATTTTATACATGCACAATTTGGAACATATATTCGTACAAATGGCCATGTAATCCCTCCATCGTGTGTTAACAATCGGAGTTTGCCCACTTTCGAGGTTTCATTCAAACTATGGATGTAGTACCCTGTATGTCCTAAAAAGGATGTATCCACTTTATCTAGATTCTTACATATCTACACACTAAAATACATCTAGATATATGTTTTTCTAGACAAATTTGACTTGGACCCACGGCAGATTCCTCTACATAGCATGAACAACCACTATAGGAATGGCACTATGCGCCGACGGCAAAGGTCGGGGTCGTCGGAGTAGGACCGAGCCAGGCCAGCCCCGGTGACCAGCCGTCGGTGTAGACAAGCCGTCGGCGTAGGCAACTCTATGCTGGCGGCTACCCTCGACATTCCGTAACTGTCGGCATAAGGCATGGACACGTGGCACCTGCCGTCCAGGACGTGACGGCGCCCTCACGGTGTTAGCCATATGCTGAGGGCCACCGTCGGCAAGCTTCCACCCACGTACGCCAACGGCCATCCTCGGCGTACCACGTTCCATTTTTTTCCTTTTTTGCCACCTAATTATGAACTTACTTTATATCTATACTTATTTATTAGTATCAATTATTTTAACATGGTTCTATTTTTATCAATTGGAATCGTACCCTCCGAATAGCAGTCTCCATGCCCACATTAAATGACGTTGCAAATCTTCTCTCTCACACCTGTAGGTCGAGAAATTGCACGTGTGTAAGTGTTATCGCATGTGTGAAGTTTATGTATCACACATTTTGGATAAGTTGTTTGAAGATTCCAAAACAAATAGAAAAGTCCACCGGGAGTGATTGAGTTAAATGATTAAGTGATGAAAGAAGCTAAGAAATGTCTTAAGGAGAAGGGTATTAAATCTGAATATGTGAAGAATTTACCTCCTATATAAGAATTATGTAAGCCAATCTCCCACTCATCTACTATTGAGGTATACTCTCTCCAACATTTTGATGAAGGTAATATTCCTTATGGTAAATCTCCTGATCAATGCTTAGAGGAACTTGATACTTTTATTGTTAAGCAAGGTAATTTTAATAAACAAGTTCAGAATCATTTATTGAAAAACTCTAGAGCTATTAATGAGTTGAAAGATATTGTGGAAAAAACTGCTAATGATGTTAAAATGCTTGTTAAACACTTCCAAATGGTTCAAACCCAAATTGATCAACTTGCTAAAGTATAAAAAGATATGCTAGTCAATTCTTCTGGAGATAAACATGCTTATAAAATTAGAACTAGGAGCGGTGCTACCACTCAGTACCCCTTATATCCAGAGGGACATCCTGAAAGAATTGAGCAGGATTCTCAACAAGCTGAAAATAGAGGCACTTCTTCTAAGAGAAAGAAAAGAAACATAAAACAGTTGAGGGACTTTTTGAACCTGCTGTAGATCCTAATAGTATATCCGTCTCCGATGCTGAAACTAAAAGTGAAAATGATAACAATGATGCTCCTGATAAGGAAGAACTTGAAGAAGAACCTGAGAAGCACACTAAGAGCACTAAGTATACTAAGGAAGATTTTATTGCTAATAAACATGGTAGTGAAAGAGAACCTTGGGTGCAAAAACCAATGCCTTTTCCTAATAAGAAACACAAGCCAAGGAGGAAGAACACTACAACAAGTTTTGTGAGTGGATAAAACCTTTATTTTTGCAAATTCCTTTGACTGATGCTATTAAGTTGCCTCCTTATTCAAAGTATATGAAGGATATTGTCTCTAATAAAAGGAAGATTCCCAATGAGGAAATTTCTACTTTGCTTGCTAATTATTCCTTAAATGGTAAGGTTCCAAAGAAACTTGGTGATCCAGGTAGTCCAACTATTCCTTGCTCTATTAAAAATAATTATGTTAGAACTGCTTTGTGTGATTTGGAAGCTGGAGTTAGTGTTATGTTTTTTTCTCTCTACAAGAGACTTCAACTAGAAAAAATGATACCAACTGGTATATCTTTGCAAATGACTGATAAATCTACAACTACCCCTGTTGGTATATGTGAGTATGTTCCTGTTCAAGTGGCTCATAATTGCTTGGTATACTAATTTTGTTGTGCTTGAGATGCCTGAAGATGATAATATGTCTAATATTTTTGGGAGACCTTTTCTTAATACTGCAGGTGCTATCATCAATTGTAATCAAGGAAAAGTAACTTTTAATATTAACGACAAAGAGCATACTGTCTATTTCCCAAAGAAGATTGATAAGAGTTGTGGCCTAAATATAATTGAAAATATTAAGGGCATCAAAGTTGGAGACATATATTGTCCCATTCCACAAGAAAGTTTTGAAACTATTATGATTGGAACTATTGCTATCAAGATTGAGGTAACATAATCATTTTCTGAAATGCAAAGTGTTGTTTCATATAAGATTGTTTTGGTAACAAGACTTGATCAACCTTGTTAACAAAGGGATTTTAATGAACAAAACAATGATTTCACCATGGTTATACTTGCTCACTTTTATTTTTCTCCATTCCAATCTTTGTTTTTCCTCTTGTTAGTCTTAGTTTTGCTAGTTGCTTGCTTTTTAGAGTGTCTTAGAACTTCTATAGTTTTGGTTTTAGGTTTGCTTTTATGTCTTACAAAAATCTTTTTCCTGCGAGAAAATCAATTTTCATAACATGGAAATTGGCCAAAAATAAAGTTTCCCGAAAAATTCCATAAAATCCATATTAAATGTTTTTATAAAAAAAGGGGTAGAGGGGCACCTGGATTGGTCCAGACGGACCCACCAGGCTAACACACCCCCTGGTGGCGCGGCCAGCCCTAGGTGGCGCCTGGCCTAGGTGTGGCCCACCCCTGGCCCTCCAAGTTGCCTCCTTCCAGCAACTTCTTTCTCTCTCCTGAAAAACATCGAAAAACTTTGCCAAGCTCGAGATCTTGCTGTTATTGCTCTTGAATTTCGATATCCTTGCTCAGCCCATCTTTGCTGCTGATTTTTGGAGGGATTGCTCTCCGGTATGTGCCTCTTCCGCTTGTCCAATTAGATTTTTGATTAGTGGATTGTATCTTGAGTATTTTTCTACTGTAGTTGACAGGTTGTGTGAGCTTGCATGCTTGTTCTATACTTAGAGACTTCATTTTGATGCATATTTAGCCCTCTAGCAAGTTCCTATAGTAGTTCCTCATCATTTATCAATTTGGAAATCACTTGGTTTGATGTTTATCTATTTTTTTTTAGAAAAGAAGATAAGTGCGTACCAACTGAATCAACATGAATTGATGGTACCTGAGCCAATGAAAGTCCATCGTGAGGAGGGGTTTTTCTCTTCCATATATCCATGCCATGAATTTATGAGAGCTGCGGGGATCTTTCATGATTTTCAGACTATGATTTCTAATGCAGGGTTGGAGCATTTTGTTGGAGAAGAACCTTACCAATATGTTAAGCTAACCATGTCTGTGGTGCAGGATTTTCGGTTTAGTTGGTCCTTGTCTAATCCCATGGTCCACTACAAAATTTATAATATAGATGTCAACCTCCCTTTTGATGATTTTTATGCAGCTATCAGAGTGCCACAATGGGGTTCTTGTGAGAAGATTAGAGAGAGGCCTAGGCCACTCATGGACTTATATGCTGAAATTTGCCAAGGTTGCGACTTCTTAAAGGAGAGTGGTAAATTCAGAATATTCATTTCCCATCCATTAGATATTTTGCCTATTTCATTGCCAAGTGTGTTCTTGCTAGGAAGAACGCTAGAAAATTATCTTCATTTGATCTAGCTTTTATCTCAGCCGCCTTGAAACGAGATAGGACTTATAACTTGGGCGCTTTGATAGCTTTCTGTCTTGCTGCTAACCGTGAGAAAGGTGGGATTTGTGGAGGTCTAATTGGATCTCGTCTATTAGCTTTTCATGGTTTAGAGCCTCATCATTCAGATTTTCAGTTCCCCATAGAGAGACTTGATCTCAATTCCATGGTTCGGCATAAATTTGTTTCTTCTTGGGCTAAATCGAGTGAGTTACCATATGAAGTAACATTTGTTAAGAGTGGTTGGAGAGGGGGTAGGTCTGAGAAAGTAGTCTCTTTGCCTGCACTTGCTTTGTTTAACTTTGTTACCAGGCAAGGATGGTCGCTCATGGAGGTAGAACTTGACACATATGTGGCGGAGCTCTCCTAGGAAGAGGAGAATGTTGGAGAGGATGCCAAAGATGATTCGGTTCAGCCCTCCAACATGGGGGAGTCTTCATACCAGCAGCCTTCCTATGATTGGGGCGCTTCTTCTTCTTCTTCGCGAGGGCCTGATTATGATCATTCCTACGATGACCCACCGGATTGGGGTTACTACCCGCGTTATTGATTGATCTCCACTTAGGCCAAAAGCCTAAGCTTGGGGGAGGTATACCGACATCACACTCATCTATATATCATGTTTTGTCGGTATTTTGTATATCCATGTTTTGCTTTCTTTTTAGTTTTTGTTTCTGCTTTCCCAAAACACAAAAAGACCAAAAATATTTTCGTTGTTTCTCTTGGTTTGTTTCTTTGCTTTTTAGCTTTGGTTTGCTTTAAGAAAAATCCAAAAATATTTTGCTTTGTTTGCTTTTGCTTTGAGTGCTTGCTTTAAAAAAACCGAAAACACCAAAATTTGCTGTTCTTCTTTGGTTTTGTGAAGTTCGTTGCAGGGTTCAGCGGTCCTTAGTGGAGTTGGGTTTCATGTTATTATTCAAGCCACACAAGTGAAAGGCAATTATGATGATTTATGACAACTCGAGGTGTGGTAAGACGCTGGTAATGAACTCTATTTGTCTTCATTTTTGTACATATACTCATCATTGTGGGCATGCTTAGTCTGTTCATGTAAGGTGTATGTATTTATTGGATGCTTAGTAGTTCTTGCTCTCTTATGATTAGCTTCAGCTTGCTAATAGTTTGTAGCATATCATATGAATGTTTGCTTGCATTGTTCTATTCATAACTTGGTATGACATTGTGGTATCCTCCTCCGAATGTTTCATTTGAATTGGCTTGGCATATGCTCACGCATGCATATAACTGAACCAAAGTCAGTTAAGCCTCGATGATTTATTTTGCCTCAGAGTTCTTGCACTTTATGTCATAATTAATTCTATTTTATTGCAAGCATGATTATGACAGTTATTGCTCTCTCGTTTGTCTCTCCCTCTCTATTGGTAGCCTTCACTTGCACTGAGTATGAGCTCTACTTGTGCTTCCAACTCCCCAAAACCAATATTGTCAAAAGTGTCCACCATATCTACCTATTAGCATAATTTGCTATTCCGTGCATATTTAATATGACTTGTTTTCTTTCAAATAAAATGTTTGCTTGTTATGAGAAAATTAGTTAGTAAAGCTCTCACGAACTTGATGGCACACTTTATTTTCTTGCACTTAATAAACCTGAACCATTGTGACTGTCCATGAAAGTTATATGCTTGCAAATTATAGTCTGGGAGTTAGCAGAACCGTGCTGTCATAGGGAACACTTTCAACACCTGTATATATATACCCAGTTGATATCATGCTCTTTTATTTACGGATGTCGTCGGTGTGAAATAAAATGGGAGCTTGTAAGTCTATGGAGTTATGTATATGTGTTAGAGAAACGCCTGAGCCGCTAGCCTAAGCCATGCCTAATCATGGTGGAAACTTGCAGCATAACCATAGTGAGCAATCTATGAAGCATTCTTCTTATAAAAAAGAGAGATTTAGAAAAGATGAAAGAAGAGAAAAAAGCACCTTTTTCCCATGATAAATAAGAATATTGCTGAGATGCTCATTGTCTGCTTGCCTTGTCATTTTGATATGGGATAGCTCCAGTATCATGGGGCAAGGGGTACCCCGTTGGCGGTTCTCTATAATACACATGTATTTACGATGACAAGAACTTACCGGTAAATAAAGTTGAGTAGCATGAGGAGCGGTCCTCATACTCAAGGGACATGAGATTTTTAGTTTATGATCTATCAAGCATATAACTCAAATTGGACCTCACTTTAAACTTAACCACTTAAAGATTCTTATGATAGGGGTAATGACAGCTCAAAGCTAATGAGTACCATACTTTCAGCATTTGGAAGCCTTTCAAACTTTTCAAAACCTTTTCACTTCCTTGTTGAGTCACCATTTATTCTATGAGCATCTTCTTGAGAGCATAGTTGTCATTCTTAGTGTAATGTGCTTGTCTTAAAACTTGGTTAATTATGTCATAACTTGATGCTTGTATCTTTGATATATTTACTTCTAGTCTTCACTTGAACTTCAGAGGTGCCTTGGAATTTATGTTTTGCTCCACAATCAAAGGCAAGCGAGATACCACTCTATCATACCTTCTTATGACATTGCAATATTGCTTATGCTTATGTTTCATGCCACTTGTTATTATTGTGTTGGAATCTCTTCATAGCTTGCAATGACTATTGAGTAGACTTAGTTGCATACTCCTTATTATGAATTGTCTAAGTATTGATCATATGTTGAGAATATTACATTACATGAAGCAAATGTGTTCGTGAAAGTTTCTTTTATCGCACTTAGTTTTCAACTGAATTGCTTGAGGACAAGCAATAAGCTAAGCTTGGGGGGAGTTGATACGTCCAAAATGTATCTACTTTTCCAAACACTTTTGCTATTGTTTCTCCTCTAAACTTGTATGATTTGGATACAACTAACACGGATTGACGCTTTGTTTTAGCAGAATTGCTATGGTGTCTAGTTTTTGTGCAGAAAATCAACTTTCGGGGAAAAATCCCGGAAAATATGCCAAAACTCCTATTTTACCAGAAGATTCGCGAAGCCAGAAGACGAGACGGAGGAGGGCCACGAGGGGCCCACACCCCCTGGCCACGCGGGCCAGGCCAGGCCGCGCCTAGGAGGGGTGTGGCCACCTCGGGCACCCCCTCGGCCTCCCTCTTCGCCTACATAAAGCCTTATGACCTAAAAACTCTGGGGGTTTGACGTTTTTCCAGATAGAGTTCCGCTGCGTCGTCACCACCAGAAACCGCGATTCGGAACCAGAAACTCCGTTCTGGCACGCTGCCAGGACGGGGAATTTGGAGGAGATCATCACCATCATCATCACCGACGCATATCCATCAACCATCCATGTTTCCCCCATCCATGAGTGAGTAATCCCCCGCTGTAGGCTATGGGGATGGTAGGGATTGGATGAGATCTATCATGTAATCGAATAAGATTGTTAGGGCATGGTGCCTAGTATCTTTATTAGTGCTATTTGACTTTGTTACAACTTGTTGTGCTTAATGCTTGTCACTAGGGCCCGAGTGCCATGATCTCGGATCTGAACATTTTATTGATTCATGATGATAGTATTGTTTGTGATCTTATCTGCAAGTTGTATACACATACCATTGTCCGGAACCAAAGGCCCCGAAGTGACAGAAATTGGGACAGCCGGAGGGGATGGCTGTGATATGAGGATCATATGTGTTCACGAAGTGATAATGCTTTGCTTCGATGCTCTATTAAAAGGAGTACCTTGATTGTCAGTAGATTCCCTTGAGGTCCCGCTGCAACGGGCTGCCAGGATAAAAAATGTTGTGCAAGTTCTCATTGCGAGTATGTATGACTATATTGGAATACATGCCTATGATTGTTTAGTACTTATATGCTTTATCTTATTTATCTGCAATTGCCCTAAATCTTGAAGTTATATAAATAGTCTTGTCCATGCAACGCCCGTCCATCCATCCCTAAGCCTACCGCGCTCAAATCCTGTTGTTTGCTACTATTATTACTACTGCCTTTGTTTTACTGTTGTTACTTTGCTATTGCTACTATAAAATTGTTGCTATTGATAAACTACTGTGAGAAAGACTATTTTCAAGTGCAGCTGAATTGATAACTCAGTTGTTAAGGCTTATAAATATTTTTTGTCTCCCCTTGTGTCGAATCAATAAATTGGGTTATACTACCCTCGAAGACTGTTGCGATCCCGTATACTTGTGGATCATCATGCATCTATCTCGTAGATTAGATCTTGGCTTTGCAATAGATTGGATCTTGGTTTTATGTGTTCTTGAGATAGAATTTTTTTGTTTTTCATGCAACAAACCCTTCAGTCGGCCCAGCTCCACGCCTAGGACAGCCTAACGCCCGCCACGTGGCCAGGATACGCCGAGGGCCCAACCGTCGGCTTACCGAGTGCGTGTTAGCCGTCGATGGGCGCACCTTGGCCGTCGGAATCTACATACCCCGACAGCATCTCCATACACCGACGACCGCGGTTGCTCCGCCGAGGAAGAGTTCCGCCGAGGAGGATACGCAGAGGGCAGCCGTCGGCGTAGCCTACGCCGACGGCTTTTGGCCCTCGGCATATCGCGTGTATCCTGTAGTGTACATCCCATGATCGCAGCCTCCTTTTTCCTACAATACACCATTATTTAGAACAAATATAATAGGGTGCGGTTAGTTGATTATATTACAATTTGGCTGCGTGGAAGAGAGAGAATGTATGTGGGCTATGAGTTAAGAACCGGCTCTAGCATATATATTATATGCTCTTAGCCACTTTGTTAGAGTGAAATGTGGGTTATGTATTGATCACAAATTTAAACAAAACTAAATCAGCTATTTCTGAACAAAGGGAGTACTAGTTTAATAACTAACTATTGTGTATATCAACCGTAGCTCTAACTATATCTGCGTTGACTATAAATGAGATGACATTTGATTGTAGCGAGCAACAGACTATACCGTTGAATTTTCTCTTGAGTGTACTAAAGGTTGTCCCTAGTTATACCCTAATAGAACTTGCTCTTGAGTGTACTAAGGTTGTCCCTAGCTATACCCTACTCTTCCGCCAAATGTTCGGAAAACCACCACCGTTGGAAATTCTTGCAAATGTGATCACTTTTCTGCAGATTTTTTTTGTAATTCGCACTAAAACAATTTTGACGACAAATTGGTGAAATTTATGACAAGTGGGACCAAGTTGTCAGGCCATTTTGCTGAGGTGGATTGGGACCCACTAGTCGGTCCAATTAATAAAATCAAAATATCCTAAAAAATAAAAATAAAATAAAAATTTGTAGAGGTCACTGCCTTTCTATGCCCAACAGCCCACGATCCATCTTCGATGCCGGTGGCCAAGGCCCCCGCCACCGGCCACCTCGCCTCCATCTTGCTGCTAGCAACATGACAGAGCGGTGGGTCTGGACTACGAGCATGGGGTGACGCAGGACGGGGCAGCGGCGACGCGGCAGTTGATGGTTGCGAGCAGCTAAGCACGGCGGCGCAGGATGGGGTGGCGACTGCATAGGATGAGACGGCGGCTACGCAGCAGGGGGAGTCGGCAAGCAGCTGAGCGTGGCGGCGCAACACGGGTCAGCAGTGGCGCAACAGGGGGCGACCGCGAGCAGCAGGGGTGGCGGCGGGGCACAACAGTGGAGGTGACGATGCAATAGGGGCGGCCGCAAGCAGCAGCGGCAGCGACAAGAGAGAGCGATGGGAGGGCGACGACTGCCCTTCCTCGAGGTGGCCAGCGGTGCTCCGACGAGCCAAGCCGATGGGGTCTCGTCGGAGATGGAGGGGGCAAGGGGACTAACCGCGCTCCCCTTTTTTTCATTTTTTCATTTAGTATTTTCTAGCCTTTTAATTGACTAGACAGGTGGACCTGGTCCAACTCAGGAAATTAGCCCTCACAAGTGGGTTACTAGTCATAAATGGTGTCAATTCACTTTCAATCTGAGTTTAGTGCTAATTGCAAAAAAAAATGCAAAAAGTGGTTTTATTTTGCGAAAAAATTCAAAGGTGATGGTTTTCCAAACATTTGGCAGAAAAATGATGGTTTTATGCTAAAAACTCCTAATACATTGGTTATTACCATGCTATTATAGGTAGAGATGTATCTTAAGAAACTAATATCCCAATTCATGATCTCTGAAACGTTGTATCTAAGTAAGCTTGCATTGGCCAATAATCAAGGGACTATAGGCAACATGTATTAGAAAATACGCATTTTTCCAGAAATTCTAGCTATTTTGGTGAGTTGTGATTACGTGATAGCGCGGACAAGAGATGTCCTAGGCATAGGGTAGAGATCAAACGGCGGCCCGATGCGATTTAATAGTGTTGAAATAAATTGTCTAACCATTTATATCAATTTGAACTGTTGGTTATGTTGCTAGTGCATGCAATTTAATATGGTGTCAGAACATGAGTTCTTAGGATCAAATTTTGGTCAACGCAAGAATTAAAAATAAATACCGCATCTCCCCAAATATGCATCACAACAGACCAAAAGACGAAAGACGTAGGATAAGTGTTGAAATAAATTGACTAACCCTTTCCATCGGTTCAGATTGTTGGTTGTGTTGACTAGTACATACAATTTAATAAATAGGTAGTTCGTTTAATGGTTATACTTATATATATGCACGTCCTAATATTAGAGAGTGTGTTTGATAACACAAAGAAGAATATATACAATGCCTTGCAAGTTGCAAAACTAGATACTTCTTTCGATTTATATTACTTGTCGCTTAAATGGGATATATCAACAAAAAATACTGCCGAACAAATGGAGAAATCAACAAGAGTATCTCAGTAAATGCAATTCCCTTCTTCTTTTGGAATCTAAATACAGTCCAATCGGTTGAGGAACAAATAGGTACTAGTGAAAAAGGAAGTTAAGAAAAACCACTCGTAATTCCCACACAAATCTGTTTGTTTCTTTTGCTGTTCTGTATACCCTTTTTTTGTTGATCTTCTCCTTATATATTTACAGCACACTCCCCTCGTACCGTTAGTTGCCATTTTGATCTCGTCCTAGGCATTGTAGCAAAAATGTGCAGTGGAAGAGCCACAACATTGCGCCTGCCTCTGTTCGACATAGACACTATTTTCTTCCGCCCGCTTCTCTTGCTTTTGCAGTGCCACAAGTAGCGTCCATAGGAGCTTAAACTATGTACTCCCTCCATTTACAAATAAGTGTATTTTTAGTATTTGTCCTAAATTAAACTTTACAAAATTTAACCAGGGCCGGCTCCGGTGATGCAGGGACGAGGACGGTGGTGCGACTTCGGCTCACACTAGTGTCCTTTAGTCGTCGCTAGGTGGTTCATGTATCTAATTGTAATTTTTATTATTTTTTGGACTTTTTGTACCGTTGTTGATGATTATCAATAGATCGGCGAAAATTTCAAAAAAAAAAAAACTTCATAGGAAAATGAAGCGACATTTATGGCACTTATTTAGTACCATTAGATTCGTTTTGAAATGTAGATTCATAATCTAGAAATTTAATTGTACATATGTTGCCTAATTTATCTATAAATTTGGTAAAATATTAAAAAGTTTGACTCAAAGCAAAATCTAAAAGCACACTTATATGCAGACAAAGGGAGTAGACTAGAGGCCTGTAGTGTGTTGAATAGACAGGGAAGGGTAAAGTTATGTAAAATGCAATAGGAAATAATTACTTTTTATGAGAGATAAAAATGATTGAAAGTGAGCAGGACGAGGATGTGAAAGGATAACCAGATTTATTTACTGTAGTTTAGTGTCGCATGTGTAAGAAAGAAATCAAACCGAATAGGGACCGTGTGCAGTGTGCTGGTCAAAAGAGCTCGCTTGTTCGGCATGGCATACGTAGCGGTTCCCTTCCCCTTTTATGAAAGTTGGCACAGGGGGGGCTAGAATACTGCCAAATGTAATGTACATGGGACTGGGAGGGCTGGTACTGGTAGCCAGTGCCCTCTTTCTCTCTACTTTTCGGTTTGCCGGTCTGTAGCCTGTAGGCCTACTAGCTAGCTAGAGTCTCATGCTTTGGCACTTTATCTGGTCTGGTCTGGTCTGGTCTGGTTGAGCGAACAAGAACTCTGGTGGAGCTGGGCTGGCTTCAAAACCGCTGTTGTCATGAGTTGTGTTCAGTTCCTTGGAAAGAAACAAGTGATATGATATGTCGCAGATAAACATGCCCCTACTACACGGTACATCTGCTGATCATACAGTATATTTAGGAAGGTAGAAACAGTGGCATAACTGGTTTTGAACAGCGCTGCCACCTGCATGCACCCAATTACGTACTCCATCAGTTTGGAAATATAAGATGTTTTAGGTTTGTGAAGGAGATGTATCTAGCCACAAACGGAGGGAATAGTAGAAACAACACGAGAAAGTTCCTAGCATTCCACCGTCTCTTAACCGACAGCAAAGGAAGGACCACCCATCCCGCATGCACTAGCTAATAAGCTTAGCTAGGCGTTGTGTGTAGTACCAGCGGGGGAGTGAGTGTAACACCTCCGATCACTCCGGACCGACGGCTGTCACTTCTGGCAGCTCAATAAGATCTTTAGACTAACCCTACAGACTAATACTAGTTTTTTCTGCGCAATAGAGTTCTTTTCGAATGAGTTTCCAGAAAAAAAAGTTGCAACTTGTTAGTATGGGTTTTCTATCAATCCTATTGAGCCATGCGCCAGGGTCTCACATACACCCACTCTTAGAAGATCAACGTCCTCGTCGATCAACCACAAGCCAGGAACGTCCCCTCTTGGTACATGTCTGTGCGTTCAGTGCCGGCACATTGCCATGCCGTGTCTACTATGGGCCACACGCGACATGCTACACATGTCCGCCACTGACCCGCACACGCCCGTGTAACCGAGAGGGTCGGCTCTGATACCAACTTATAACACCCCCGGTCACTCCGGACCGACGGCTGTCACTTCTGGCAGCTCAATAGGATCTCTAGACTAACCTCACAGACCAACACTAGTCTTTTGTGCGCACTTTGTTCTCACTCGTGCGCACCCGGTACCCACTTTCCGGTCGGTCACCCATCCTAGAATTGCTCTAGGCCAAGCACGCTTAACCTTAGAGTTCTTTCGAATGAGCTTCCAGAAAAGAAGTTGCAACTTGTTGATATGGGTTTCCTATCAATCCTATTGAGCCATGCACCAGGGTCTCACAGTGAGCTCCAGCTTCAGACATCACCAAGTACACACCACCTGTTATTTATCAGTGCACAAGACAAGATGATTAATACCGCAAGTAAAAGCAAAGCCTCCGTCTTGTTTACCAACTGCACCCAACACAAAAGACTAGTATAAATATGTGTAACTTACTACTAGTAGTAGTATTGGTGAAACACGGCCTACTTAGAAACTTGAAAATACAGAGAATGGAAAACTGAAACCAATGGTAACACTACCCTGTCTTCCCGTCCAAATATTATTACTGCTTCCTACGTTTATAAAACATCTTATATATTTTAAGATGGACTAGATACACACTAAAACACGTCTACGTATATATGTTTTACAAAAGGATTATAATATCTTACACTAATGAATAGAGGAGTATTACTATTCAACAGATTCTACAGTAAGGTAACCGTGTAGTTGAGAAAAAGCATTCGCAAACTTAGTATGACACCGTTCAGTAAAATCAATGTCAAAGGGTCCAACTTAGTATGACACCGTCCATCCAGATAAAAAGTTTAACCATTTCACTCACGAGCATCAATCTTAAGAAATCGCCACATATAGCTGGTGCTCACGTTTGATTTTGGAATAAACCTTGTTCACCTTCCTTACCAAGATGTCCTCAAAAGCAACCCTGCAATTCACACGTGTTTATGCATTTGCACATATTGTACACTCTTCACCAAGTACTCTCTCCGTTTTAAATATAAGATATAGTTGAATGCCCGTGCGTTGCCACGGGTATTTAAATTTTCATGTCACACTCTATTTAGTTGTCATAGTGCATTTTCATCTTTCAATTTGTCAAATATCTTCGATATGGTTCACTTGCTGTTTTTTTAAATTCACCCTTTGGTTAAACCGACAACACAAGATGTTATCATTCTATGTCTCTTCCCCTTTGCTATAGTGAAAGAGAGGCAAAAGGGAGGAACTCCACTTCCCCCGCTCCGTAGCTAGCCAGACCGCCGGTTCCTCCCTCTCGTCATCCACTTTATTGGTGGGAGAGTAGAGGGGCCATGCTTTCTCTTGGACGGAGCGAGATTTGGTGCGCTAGGTGTGGGTGTCGCGGTTACGATGTCACCCACAAAACAACTTTTTTCTCCAACTCCATCGTGGCGACGACGCATCCTCCGATGTCGTGGAGTGTGTGAAACATTGTACATGGCGTAGTCGCAAGGCGCCAATTTTGCCTCCTTTATATGATGTAGGAATGGGAGGGGAAGGACCTTGGCGTTGGTGGTTCTTCAACTTGATATTGCTTTTTAGTGTTGGTAGGGAGATACAGAAGTCAAAAACTTTGTGACAACGGAGATCCCATCTGCAGACACAAAGTTCACGGCGACTCAGAGTGGGAGTGGCAGTGACAGCGGTACAGTGGACTATATATACAAAGTTCACGGTGACTCCAAGTGGGAGTGACAGCGACAGGGCAGCACGGTGGACCTCGTGTTGAGTTGTATCCCAGGGACTTGGGAGTAGTATTTTATTTATTAGTGTGGTGTTGTGTACCACTTGTCCTCCTTAATAGACATAGGGTCTAAATCGCAAAAGAAACTGAAGGGAATATGCCCTGAGAGGCAATAATAAAGTGTTTATTATGTGTATTCCAAGTATATGATAGATGTTTATTTTGCATGCTATAATTGTATTAATAGGAAACGTTAATACATGTGTGTTTAATAAACAAACAGAAAGTTCCTAGTTATATCTCTCTCATAAACTAGCTCGTTGATTAATAAGATGATCAAGGTTTCCTGATCATGGACATTGGATGTTGTTAATAACGGGATCACAACATTTGTGTAATGGTGTGATGAACATTCATCCGAAGTATAGCATTACAATAAAAGTCATTGAGTTTATATTGCTATAACAACTTACGAAGTGATCCTAATCCTTAGACCATGAGATCATGTTAATCACTAACACCGGAAGAGTTTCTTGATAACATCAAACGTCACACCGTAACAGGGTGATTATAAAGATGGATTCAGAACTAATAAAGTGTTATGTTGAGGCTCATGGATCGAGAGTAGAATTTGTTCATCTCGTTGACGGATAGATATACTCTGGGCCCTCTCGGTGATATCACATTGATTAGCTTGCAAGCAAGTGATTTGATCACTAGAATGTTATATCACTGGAACGAGAAAAGAGTGCATGTCGGTAACGAGATCAAACTAGGTATGGAGATACCGATGATCGAATCTCGGACATGTAATATATCGTGAAACAAAGGGATTAAGATACTAGCGTAAAAGGTTCCGACGATCACAAGAAAGTCATCGTTGAATGTGTGGTAGTCAGTATGGGTCTCCAGATCCCGCTTCTGATTATTGATCCGAGAGGGGTCTCGATCATGTCCGCATTATTCACGAACCGTAGGGTGACACACTTAAGAGACACCGACATCCAATTGGAGCAAATGTTTCATGCCGAAAGAATGAACAAGCGCAGGAATTTATTTCACTAGATACCGAAACAGGTTTTCGGGTGAAATTGCATAAAGTGGTTATGCATGTGAAATAGAATTCTAGCAAGGGGTTATTTGTGAATGTTTGTCATTAAAGTAATTGACAAAATTCTGAATAAAATAAAAGAGTTTTATTTAATGAGAGTTTGCATTAAATTTGGTGGAAATTTAATGGGAATTTGAGTGGACTTTTGAGTGGAGGGAATTTAAAGGAGATTTGTGAGTGGAGTGTCCACCCACATGAAGAGGGGAGGGCAAGGGGGCAGCCCCATGCGCCGGCCACCCCCTTGGGGTTCCCCCCTCCTCCTATAAAAGGAGCCCCCCTCCTCACTTGTCTCTCACACCTACTCGTGAAGGATCTCTCTCCCCCTATAGAATTTATCCCCCATGGTCTCGGACTAGCGAGATACATGTTCCCGGTGGCTATTCGGCAAGAAAGAGTTGTGCTTCCGCTGCATTGCTGGAGCGAGGAGGCGGAGGTTTCTCGGTGCCTCAAACGTGTGTGCGAGCACGGATGCGCTGCTGATTTGCGGCGATAGGACTTCCTCTCGATCTTGAGATCGGCAAGAGATCGTCTACATCAACCACGAGTTGAACTCGTTAAGCTTTGTCGGTCTTCAAGGGTATGTTTTCTACGGATATACATCCGCCCGTTGTTTGTATCTAGTAGATAGATCTTGGTATATAGTTCACATCGTAGGAAAATTTTTGTTTTCTATGTTGCGAACCCTACAGTGGTATCAGAGCCGGATCTATGCATAGATACTTTACACGGGTAGTACACATATGAGTATATGGGCGATGATGATCATGTTGTTGCTCCTTTGTTGTAATTTTGGATATTGGTGGCATAGTGGGATGAAGTGGCCCAGATAAACTTTACATGTCCTCGCACATGAGACCTGTTCCACGCTTGACATGCAACTAGTTTGCATAAGTGGCTAGCGGGTGTCTGTCTCTCCTACTATAGTCAATATCTATTTTGCAAGCGAGTTGTCAACAATTTGATTATCCTCGTTGTGGTTCATGTTCGTAGGTAAGAACGGTTCTATCTCGAAAGCCCTAAGCCACGTAAAACTTGCAATGGATAAATTAGAGGCGTCTAGTTTAAATTGTTGCTGGGCTAGTGTTTTGATATGGTAGTGTTGTAAGTAGAAGTATGAGATGATACTCTTACAACACACATAGCGTGTAAAATCCATAGACCTTGGATTTACACATATAGGTATGATAGTGATCATACCACGATGCACATGATAGAGATCATCTGCGGGAACCATATAATTTCACTAATAAACATATGATGTTTGATTGCATCTTATATTGCTTATTTAGCGCTTTGTTAGCATAATAAGATGATCCCTCATTTAAATATCAAGATAAGAATGTGTTCTTCCTTTAGTATGCACCGATTATGTTTTAAATCGCTCCAAGACATCACGTGATGATCGGGTGTTCTTGGATCCACGACCATATTTGGTGTAAAACAGTTACACCGCGAATACTAAGGTTCTAACTTGGCGAGCCTAGAATGTCTGAGACATGGCCTCGGAACACGGACGAAAGGTTAAGCATGAGTCATATAGTTGATATGATGCCCATTTGATGCTCGCCTTTGAAGCTATCTGACTCACGTGATGATCGGACTTGGTGTAGTGGATTTGGTTCATGTAATCACCAAAAGGCACGAGGGATGTCGTTTTTGAGTGGGAGTTAATTCGTAATATGGATTAGTTGAACTCAATCTATCATACACTTAGTCTAAACTTTACAAATTCTGTTGTAGATGGCACCACACCTTTTAATTTCAATGTGTTCATGGAGAAAGAGAAACTAGCAACGGTAGCAACTTTACCGAATGGGCCATGAATTTGAGGATTCTCCTCTCTTTGCACAAAAGCAATATGTGCTAGAAGCGTTAGGCCCCACCTTTGATGATGCCTGACGAGGAGAAGAATGTCTATCGACTCGTCGGAGGACCACAACTTAGTTCATTGCGGCATATTGTATGGGCTAGAGCGGAACTTGAAAGCGTTTCAGCGGCAATGCATTTGATACAATGGGTGAGTTGAAAATGATTTTCGACACACATCTTTGTCAGAGAGCTACAACGCTTGAGAAAAGTTCTTTAGCTGCATGATGGAAGAGCACACTCGTTAGTGAGCATGTACTCAAGATGTCGATTCTGCCGATAAGCTTGTGTCCTTGGGAATATCGATTCCCATTGACTTAGGCATCCATCGTGTTCTGCGGTCTGCCACCTAGCTATAAGAGCTTTGATGAACTATAATATGCAAGGCATGAAGAAGTCTCTCCCGAGCTTACATCAATGCTTAAAACTGCGAAGTGGAGATCAAAAGGAACATCAAGTGTTGATGATCAATAGGAACACCGGTTTCAAGAAAGACAAGAAGGAAAGCGGAAGGAAGTAAGGCGGCAAGCTGTTGCAGCTGAAAAAACCGAGTTGGACCTAAGTCGATTCCGAGTGCTAATATTGTAAGGGGCGGCCAATGGGCATAAGCGCCCCAAGTATATGGCAGACAAGAAGGCCGGCAAGGCAAACAAAGGTATATATGATATACATGTTATTGATGTGTACTTGACTAGTGCTCGCAGTAGCACCTGGGTATTTGATACCGGTTCAGTTGCTAATATTTGTAACTCGAATCAGGGGCTGCGGAACAAGCGACCGCTAGCAAGGGGTGAGGTCAAGATGTGTGTCGGCAATGGATCAAGCGTTGATGTTATCGCCGTTGGAACGCTGCCTCTCCACTTACCGTCGGGATTAGTTATAAACTTGAATAAATGTTATCTGGTTCTTGCACTGAGCATGAACATTGTATCTGGATCATGTTTGATGCGAAGTGGTTATTCATTTAAATCCGAGAACAATGGTTGTTCCATTTATATGAATGAAATCTTTTATGGTCATGCACCGATGATGAATGGTTTATTTCTATTAGATCTCGATGATAATGTTACACATATTCATAATGTTGATGCTAAAAGGATTAAACTTAATGATGATATATCCGCATATATGTGTAATCGCCGTCTAGGTCATATTGGCGTTAAGCATGAAGAAGCTCCATTCGAATGGACTTTTGGAATCACTTGATTATGAATCATTTGATACATGTGAGCCATGCCTTATGGGCAAGATGACTAGAACGCCGTTTTACGGTTCAATGGAGCAGGCGGATTTATTGGAAATCATACATTCGATGTATGTGGTCCAATGAGTGTGTCGGCCGAGGTGATATCGTTATTTTGTTACTTTCACGGATGATTTGAGTAGATACGGTTATATCTACTTGATGAAACACAAGTCTGAAACCTTTGAAAAGTTCAAGGAATTTCGAATGAAGTGGAAAATCATCGTAATAGAAAGATCAAATTTCTACGGTCCGACCGTGGAGGTGAGTATCTAAGTTCTGAGTTTAGCACTCACATGAAAGAGTGTGGAATTGTTTCACAACTCACACTGCCGGAACACCACAATGAAATGGTGTGTCAGAACGTCGAATCGTACTTTATTAGATATGGTTCGATCTATGATGTCTCCGACGGACTTGCGTTGTCATTTTGGGGTTATGCACTAGAAAGCTGCATTCACTTTAAATCGGGCACCATCTAAATCCGTTGAAAAGACATCGTATGAATTGTGGTTTGGAAACAAACCTAAGCTGTCATTTCTTAAAGTTTGGGGATGCGATGTTTATGTGAAGAAACTTCAACCGGATAAACTCGAATCCAAAGCGGCCAAATGTGTCTTCATAGGATACCCTAAAGAAACTATTGGGTATTCCTTCTATCACAGATCCGAGGCAAGGTTTTTGTTGCCAAGAATGGATCCTTTCTAGAAAGAGTTTCTCGCGAAAGGTGTGAGTAGTCGGAAGGTAGAACTCGAAGAGGTTGTGGAACCTTCTCTTCAAAGTATGGCGAGTAGCCTTGGCGGAAGTTGTTCGAGTTGGCTCCACTGTTGAAGAGGAACTAATGATAATGATCATAAAACTCCGAAAGAGTACTACCAAACCTCGCAGTCAAGCAGACGCGTGCGACTCCGGTATGACGGAAATCTGTCATGAATTTCATGGTTGATGAAAATGATGACCTGCGACGTATGAAGAAGCGATGATGAGCCCGATTCCAACAAATGGTTAGAAGCCATGAAATCGAGATGGAATCCATGTATGAAAATCAAGTTTGGAACTTGGTGGAATTACCTCACGACCGAAAGGCCGTGGAGAACAAATGGATTTTCAAAGGAAAAGCGATCTTTGATGGTAATGTGACCGTCTATAAAGCTCGACTTGTCGCAAAGGGTTTCGACAAATTCAAGGAGTTGACTACGATGAGACTTTCTCTCCGTAGCGATGCTAAAGTCGATTAGGATTATGTTAGCAATTGCTGCATATTTCGATTATGAGATATGGCGGATGGATGTCAAAACCGCGTTTCTCAATGGTAATATTGAAGAAGAGTTGTATATGATACAACCAAAGGGTTTTGTCGATCCTAAGGATGCTAACAAGGTGTGCAAGCTTGATGATCCATCTATGGATTGAAGCAAGCATCACGAAGTTGGAATCTCCGCTTTGATGAGGTGATCAAAGAGTTTGGATTTGTCCAAACTTATGGAGAAGCTTGTATTTACAAGAAAGTGAGTGGGAGCAATGTGGCATTTACGATATTATATGTGGATGACATATTATTGATCGGAAATGATATAGATCTTTAAACAGTGTTAAAACTTATCTAAACGACAAATTTTCAATGAAGGACCTAGGTGAGCGTCATACATATTAGGCATAAAGATCTATAGAGATAGATCTAGGCGCCTAATAGGGCTATCACAAAGTACATACCTTGATAAGATTTTAAAGAAGTTTAAAATGGACCGGAAGTAAGAAGGGGTTCTTACCTATGTTGCAAGGCAAGACATTGAGTAAGACTCAAAGTCCGGCTTCGCGAAAGAAGAGAGATAATGGACAAAGTCCCTATGCTTCACCATAGACTCTATAATGTACGCCATGCTATGTACAAGACGGATGTGGCACAAGCTATTAGTTTGACTAGTAGGTACCAATCGGATCGAGTTGAACCTTTGGATAGCGGTCAATAATATCCTTAAGTACTTACGAAGAACTAAGGATATGTTTCTTGTATCTGAGGTGAAGAAGAGCTCGTCGCTAAGTGTTATGTCGACGCTAGCTTTGACACCGATCCGGATGACTCTAAGTCTCAATCCGGATACGTATTTCTCATGAATGGCGGGCGGTTAGTTGGAGGAGCTCCAAACAACCTGTGGTAGCGGGATCAACAACGGAGGCGAATATGTTCTTTGCTTGAGCGGCTCGAGCGATTTGGATGAAGGAGTTCATATCCGAACTAGGAGTGGTGGCAAACGTTGGACCCAATGGTGATCTATTGTGACAACAATGGTGCCATTGCCAATGACAAAGAGCCAAGGTCTCACAAGCATTCCAAGCATATTAAGCGCGGTTTCACTCCATCCACGAGCATGTCAAGGATGGAGATATAAAGATTTAGAAGTACATACGGATCTCAATGTAGCGGATCCGTTTACTAAAACTCTCCCTAGAGCAAAACATTATCAACACCATATCTCCATGGGTGTTAGATTTATCACTATGTAACTAGATTATTGTCTCTAGTGCAAGTGGGAGACTGAAGGGAATATGTCCTGAGAGGCAATAATAAAGTGTTTATTATGTGTATTCCAAGTATATGATAGATGTTTATTTTGCATGCTATAATTGTATTAATACGGAAACGTTAATACATGTGTGTTTAATAAACAAACAGAAAGTTCCTAGTTATGCCTCTCTCATAAACTAGCTCGTTGATTAACAAGATGATCAAGTTTTCCTGATCATGGACATTGGATGTTGTTAATAACGGGATCACAACATTAGTGTAATGGTGTGATGAACATTCATCCGAAGTATAGCATTACGATCAAAGTCATTGAGTTTATATTGCTATAACAACTTACGAAGTGATCCTAATCCTTAGACCATGAGATCATGTCAATCACTAACACCGGAAGAGTTTCTTGATAACATCAAACGTCACACCGTAACAGGTTGATTATAAAGATGGATTCAGAACTAATAAAGTGTTATGTTGAGGCTCATGGATCGAGAGTGGAATTTGTTCATCCCGATGACGGATAGATATACTCTGGGCCCTCTCGGTGATATCACATTGATTAGCTTGCAAGCAAGTGATTTGATCACTACAATGTTATATCACAGGAACGAGAAAAGAGTGCATGTCGATGCGAGATCAAACTAGGTATGGAGATACCGATGATCGAATCTCGGACATGTAATATATCGTGAGACAAAGGGATTAAGATACTAGCGTAAAGGTTCCGACGATCACAAGAAAGTCATCGTTGAATGTGTGGGAGTCGTATGGGTCTCGGATCCGCTTCGATTATTGATCGAGAGGGTCTCGATCATGTCCGCATTATTCACGAACCGTAGGGTGACACACTTAAGAGACACCGACATCCAATTGGAGCAAATGTTTCATGCGAAAAGAATGAACAAGCGCGAATTTATTTCACTAGATACCAAAACAGTTTTGGTGAAATTGCATAAAGTGGTTATGCATGTGAATAGAATTCTAGCAAGGGTTATTTGTGAATGTTTGTCATTAAAGTAATTGACAAAATTCTGAATAAAATAAAAGAGTTTTATTTAATGAGAGTTTGCATTAAATTTGGTGGAAATTTAATGAGAATTTGAGTGGACTTTTGAGTGGAGGAATTTAAAGGAGATTTGTGAGTGGAGTGTCCACCCACATGAAGAGGGAGGCAAGGGGCAGCCCCATGCGCGCCACCCCTTGGGGTTCCTCCTCCTACAAAAGGCCTCCTCCTCACTTGTCTCACACCTCCTCGTGAAGGATTTCTCTCCCCTAGAATTTATCCCCATGGTCTCGGACTAGCGAGATACATGTTCCCGGTGGCTATTCGGCAAGAAAGAGTTGTGCTTCCGCATCATTTGGGCGAGGCGGAGGTTGCTCGGTGCCTCGAGCGTGTGTGCGAAACGGATGCTTGGCTGATTCTTGGCGCTAGGACTTCCTCTCGATCTTGAGATCGGCAAGAGATCGTCTACATCAACCACGAGTTGAACTCGTTAAGCTTTGTCGGTCTTCAAGGGTATATTCTTTACGGATATACATCCGCCCGTTGTTTGTATCTAGTAGATAGATCTTGGTATATAGTTCACATCGTAGGAAAATTTTTGTTTTCTATGCTGCGAACCCTACAGAAACACGATCTCCAATAAATTACACTATTTGTAGATGTATAAATTTATTTTATAAAACATCTTATTTCAATCACAAATCAACCTTACCAAAAATTGCCTTCACAGTGCGGTACATACATTAGAATTCCATGTTGACTTGTTGAGAAAACAAATCAAGTTAGCACGGACAAAAGCTTATGTGTTTTAGTGTCAGGGTATCAGGGAGGTCAAGGATTCATTTTATTTCCAAGATAAAATAGAAAATAAGTATAACTATGAGAAAATCAAGTGTTATTCATAACACTGGGAGATCTTCTCCTTCGGGAATCCAGACGAGAATATGTTTTTTTAAAATAAGGTCATCACATACATCCGAATCTAGGCAAATATGAGAACATTAATTTGGATTGGAGGGAGTAAGGGTGTGGTGTCAAACACCCTCATCGGCATTCAGCAGAGGCGACGATTGTTGTATCGATCTCGTTGTCGCAAACCTTGGTTGCACACCTGTGGCGTCCGTCCGTAGAGATGATCGCCTCTGACACGACGACCAACACAATGATGGTCTTGATCTCATCGTTGCTGGACGTTCTGGTGCACCACCCGCTCGCACTCCATTGGCGCTCTGATCTGGGGCGACACGCCTACTGGAGCATGATAGAGACCGCGGGATGACTGCGAGGGCGTGCCCGAAATCGCGCATCTCCCGTCGGCACTCCATTGGCGCTCTGATTCTAGGGCAGTCACGCGTCCTGGAGCTCGACGGAGACCGTGCCTCGTGACAGCGAGGGCGTGGAGAAGTCGCCTGAAATCGTGCACCTCCCGCCGGCACTCCATTGGTGTTCTGATTCTGGAGCGGCCGCGCGTCTTGGAGCTCGATAGAGACCGCAGCCGGGACAACAAGGGCGTGGATCGCGCCTGCTACGTGGGCGAAGCCGAACTCCATTGTTGTGGAGATGGTCGACATCCCGACGATGAAGGGAAACCGGCGCCGACGGAAGGAGAGATCCCCTCTGTGGCGGCAGAGGTGGGGAGGAGTGGGTGGGGTGGAAGATCGGGTGGACCTTCTTTTAGATGTGTGCGGAGCGAGCGGAGCGACGCGCGACAAAGGAATCGACGTAGTGCGGAACGGCAGAAAACAGAACACCTTCTTTTTAGATAATAGAGATAGATAAGATAAAGTTTGTTAGTTTTGTTAGGTAAGGTTTGTTAGTCTTTTTTATAGAGCTTAGGTAAGTGGAATTTTTTGTAATTTTTACATGTGTGACACAAGGAATTCACCACTCTTTCGAAGTTAATAGTAAAGATTTTAGGTTTATGAAAAAAATATGTCTAGACTTATTTTAGTGTGTAGATTTTACTCTAAACCTGAGTGAACCTACATACTAAAAAAATCTAGATACATTTACTTTATAAAACTAAAACATTTTATATTTTGAAATGGAGGAAGTACAAAACATTCCTCCCACGTCCCAACTAGTTTCTTGTGTTTTTTTATTATTAGATGGCAAGCCTTGCGTTTTTTTTTTGAAACAAATTATATTAAGCTAGCAAGCCGCCTCATTAAAAACCTTCCAGTCCCCTTAGGTACCCTGGTAAGGAAAAGAGTGCGTCTGAAACTTGCTGCCTCACTCAAAGTACGGTTACATCGTTAAGGAGTTCATCTAGAATAAAGCTAGGGGGTTCATCGACCCAGTTACAATCATGAATATTTGAGAAACTAAACCTAGCAAGACTATGCGCCACCTTGTTTGCCTCTCTCAAGCAATGAGAAAAATGTGATACCAATAGTCATTGCCACATCCAAACAGTCGGCTTAGGTGGCAAATGAGTCATTCCACCATGCCTCTTCTCCGAACAAGCTTCAACAACATCGGAAGAATCGACTCGGCTATGACATTGTTGCAACCCGAAGGACTGCCAACTTAAGACCTTCCTTCATTGCTAATGCTTCATTGCGGTCATGAGAGGGCATGTGGTATGAATTTTGTTGATGCGACAATGAATTTACCCTCATAATCTCGAATAAGCTGCGCCAACCGCTCCTGAACCAACATCGCATGATAAGAGGCATCAACATTTAGTTTCACTGGCGGGGGTGGTCGCTGCCATCTTGTAGTTGAATCCACTTGCAAGTTTTTTTCCAAGGCGAATTTGCCACCATCGCTAGGATAGAAAATTTGCATTTGTGAAGGGTAGGTATATCTTCATTGTGGGTTCTCTCGGACGCAACCACCGGAGATACCAAGAAGTCACCATGATTACCTCTTTAAGTATCTTGACCGCAAACCCGGCATTGTGGTGCTCGGCAATCTCAAAATATGTTCTAGCACCGCCGACCCGATCTGTCGCTTGGGTTACATCGACAATGAAATCCAATAAATCAAGTTGTGCCCACATATCCTTTGCCACTTGACAGTGAAGAGTAAGTGTCGGACATCCTCCGCATCTTGAGCACATACGGGACACTCTGACTCTCTCCAATATGCCGATTTGCCAAGATACACTTGAAGGAAGAATACCATGAAGAGCTCTCCACGAGAAGATTTTCACCTTGCCCGTATTTTTAGCTTCCAAAGAGCTTTCCAAACAGGATTAGTCGATGAGGTTCGTGGAGAGCCAATTGGTTTGCTCTTGCACCAAATTGGTGTTTCCATTGCAAATAGTAGCCGACTTCACCGTATACCTCCCATGATTTGTGTGTCCCCATGCAACAAAATCCTCAAAGCCTTGATTATGAAGGGTATTTGGAGGATCCGATTTACATCAAACTGGATTAAATAGTTCGCCAAGTAGTGTCTCATCCCAAGTACCGTATAGGGATTAATCGGATCATTCACCTTATTGAGTACGCGCCTTCAGAGAGAGATGACTTTAAAATCAGCACTAGTGGGGACCCGTGGATCGGTCCAGATATTGATCTTCTCCCCATTGCCAACTCTCCGATAATGCCTCTCTTGAAAGTTACCAATCCCGCCAGTATGCTCTGCCACGTGAAGGAGCTACCCGTCTTAGGTCCAGCTCTAAAAATATTCCCATCTGGGTAGTATTTGGCTCGAAGAACCTTTGCACATAGAGAATCTGGTTCCTTGACCAAGCGCCAAACTTGTTTTGCAAGCATTGCTAAATTAAATGAATGGAAATCTCGGAATCCCATACCTCCTTCACTCTTTGGATAGTACAGTTTCCACCAAGCATACCAATGCATTTTATTGCCCTCCTCATCATCTCCCCACCAAAAAGATGCAATAGCATCCATCATCCGCTTGCACACCCCAATTGGAATTTGGAAAACCGACATGGCATACACGGGAATTGCTTGAGCCACTGCCTTTAACAAGATTTCCTTCCCCTTAATTGACAATTGTTTCTCTTTCCACCCATTTATCCTTTGTATGATTCGTTCTACAAACTGAATAAAGCAATCGGTTCTATTTGCTCCAACTAAAGCTGGGAGACCAAGGTATTTATCTGAAAGTGCTTCTGTATCAATATGCAAGGTCTCGCAAATCTCCGCTCTCACCAGCACATTAGTGTTAGGAGAGAAGAAAATACTTGACTTTGATAAGCTCACCATTTGCCCCGAATTTGCACAATAAGTATCCAGAACTTGTTGCAAGGAAGTTGCATTAATCGTATCCGCTTTCATGAGAATAAGAGAATCATCAGCAAATAATAGGTGTGATACTGATGGTGCATTTCTGCACACTCTTACCCCAGTTATGCCACCAACTTCTTCTTCATGCAACAAAAGGCTAGAAAGACCTTCTGCACATAACAGGAACAAATAAGGAGAAAGAGGGTCTCCTTGCCGTAAACCCCTAGTAGGAATAAAGCTCTCAGTTTCTTCAGAGTTGAACCGTACTTGATACCGAACTGAGCCAACACAAGCCATCATCAGAGCAATCCATCTGTCAGCAAATCCCATCCTTCGCATAATGTTTTCCAAAAAAACCCATTCCACTCTATCATAGGCTTTATGCATATCCAGTTTCACTGCACATGTCCCATTAGTCCCAGACCTCTTATTTTTGATAGCATGGATGCTTTCGTAGGCCACCAGAACATTATCAGTAATTAATCTACCAGGGACAAAGGCACTCTGCATTTGGTAGCCTGCTGGAGGTTCCTGCAGACTTGTTTGCAATGAAAACGGGCTCTTTGAATACCCAAATTCTCTATTAGGCTGCATCGGCAATGACGTCAAAGCACTCTGCACTCAGGCCCAGCAACAACCCTAGATTCGGGCGTTTTCCGGAGCCAGCTTCGCTGCATGCAAAACCAAGAACGCGGAGGTCGTGCTGACGAGGAGATGGCAGGATCTCGCGTGGCGAAAATCACATGTGGGCGGTGCCACCCCTCACGCACTCTGCTCCCTATTTAGGGACGGCGGTGTACCCTCTCCCTAAATCGAATCCACCCCCTCCTTCGAGCTCCTTCACCATCAGATCTACGGCGATGTTGGTCGAGTCTTCATTGTCGAGCAGGAAGACCGTGGGTCTACTGGCTTCGCCGACAAGCACAAACAACGGTGGGCACGTTTCCTTCACCCTCGAGCGCAGTGAAGGTTGTACCACTAGCATCTCCCCCGACCATGGCGACAATGATCTTCCCAGTTGCTCTCTCGAGCACAATGATGGTGAACCTTCCGGCATCTCCCTCGTTCCCAACCTATGTGCTGCATCATCTTGAATCGGTTGTAAGAATCCTCTCACCTGCTTGTTCCTAGATGTGGTTAGATCTGTAAGCATGTGTTAGATGTGGGTACATATGTCATGATCTGATGGTGTGCTTGTTGCTAGTTAGTGTTAGCATGTGTACTCAGTTCATATGTGCTATTGATTGTCAAGCTTAGTACCGAAATCATGGCTAGTGACACAGATGGTGTTGATTGTTCATATGTGTACTATATGATAACATGCTTAGTGTGTTCTTCACAACTGTAGGACAGATTGCTGGATAGGTCTCCCGATTTCTTTGCTTTCACTGCTCCATCTTTGAAGTCTGAGAATGCAGTCCCGATTCGAGCTATGTGCCTGCATCATCCTCCAATGCAGTGGGAGCCTTCTCTGTCCCTCTTCATCTTAAACAGACTTTGTGAGTTTGTCAAAGATAGGATTAGTTGTGACAATGGCTATAAATAAATTTACCTCCATTGTGCATGCCATTAGACCCCCCCTCCACCACCACCACCAACGCAGGTTTACAATCATCTGAGAAAGTGGAAGAAAATGTGGGGGCAGCTGCGCAAGCTGAAGATACCGACGGAGTCCCTTGGTGTCACGAGCCCACGCAATCATGTGGACAATGCTAAATGAGGGAATCAAGGTATCGAACCTTATGAATGTTTTCTTGTTTCAGGAGTTGACTAACACAGCTCTCTTGGTCTCAGAAATGTCCTATGGATCTCCTCACTAACCTCATGGTCAACCATACTCAGATGCAGCTCATCTTCACTCCTAGGCCGCCTTGTGACAAGAATATGTACACCCCCTGCTCAATAATCCAGGCTATCGACCACCTTGCTAATAACAAGACGCAATGTATGCTAAGCCGACAGAACCCGAGAGGAGGACCTGGGTGAGGAACTGGCTTCGCAAGCACTACTTACTGGTTTTACTGTTGTGTGATGTTATAGATGAACTGCTAAAGAACTTGTATATTTTGGGAGGTGGTGAAACACCCCCTTCATCAGCTAGGACTTGATGAATCCTGTGGTCGGAGACGTTATGTAGTAACCCCTTCCATAATGAACTTTTTATGATAAACTGACCAGGATCAACTGTTTGTGATGAACTTCTTATGATAAACTTTTCAGTATTGGTTAGAGTGTTGTGTAACCTCACCACTCCAATACAAAAGGTTACCACAACAGTTTTGGTGTGGACAACCAAATGCTACGTGTGTCGCTGTGGAAACCAAACACGAGGGACACGTCTCTCTACTCAGGTAGAAAAATCACATGCAAGTTGTCAAATTGGCTACACAACGTGGCCCGTGGGCTGTTTTTGTCTGGCAACCGGGCTGAAAAACGGCTGTAGGTTATCAAAGGCGCCCAAAGTAGCGCGCTCTTGCGTTTCAGTGTAAATATGAATCTCCGCTATGCAAATGCAGTCCTGATACTACCACGTATACAAAATATGGAGAGAGAGAAAAAACAAAGAAGCATCTAACAAATACAGGCTCGGAAAGGGATATATAAAATATATTTCATGGTACCCAGAGGGTACATTTCCGCAGCAAACAAGCGGATAGCTCAAAGCAGCAAGCATACAGTTGGTGTTCTCCGACAACAATATCAGAGATCAATTGAGCAAATGGAGTTTTGCTCTGCTATAAAAACAACTGGTGATGTTCAGCTGATTTGTCACTGATGAGGTTCCACAACTTTGAGCCTTGTTCGTCAGGTTCGCAGTCTGAAGACTGAAGCAGCAAGAGCACCTGCAACAAGTTTGACAGTTCGAAACGCTACTAGGTAGGCAAGTAATGATTAAGTGCAAAGCAGAACCATCAAAGCCCGAGGAGGCCATTGCACACGTCTGCAGTTCTAATTGGCCAACAAAAAATAAAATAAAAATGAGAGAGGAACGGATCCTGATGGACAATGATATCTTCAGGTACTTGTGGTTGAAATAGTCGAGATCGCTGTTGTTTTCGCTGGCAACCATGCTGGCGAAGGCATTCTGGTGCCTGAAGAAGTGGATGAGCACCTGGGCCTCATCGCCCTGCGGGTGCGAGACCGGTCGCTGACGGCGGCGGCCCATAGGATCTTGTTGAGCAGCCTGTGATTGCATCCACCGACCAATGCGGCTGCGGTTCAGCGAGCGACTAAGGCAGGAGACGGATCGGCTATCATTCGTCACCTCTATCGTCTAGACATATGAATTTCACCCAAAAAATGCCTACACATTTCTGTGGCCAATCTCAACAGCACATAAATATCGTCGGATAATGACATCTCAACAACTGCAAATCATCACTAAATCAAATACTACAACCAATAATGCATAAATTTGGTGATTTCTAACATCAAACAATTTCAGGAAGAGGAGGACCCAGCATAAAAGGTTGCCAGAGTCAGCGCTCGTATTGCTAAGTTTTTTTTAGCTCATGATAAACTGCTCTTAATTAACGTGTATCTGTCATATGCCGTTGGTTGTAGGTGTCGATTGACCTCGCTGCTATAGTGTCGGTCTGCCCCTGATCTCAAGGATCAATTGTGCAGAACCACAGATGGAGATTCGTCTTGGTATGGAAAGATCAATGGTGTTCGACTAATATGTCTGCATTTGCCAATGAAGAGGTCCCAGACACACAGTTTCCATTAAGACCTGTCGAGGTATTTGACATGCTATGCGAGACTGTAGCACCAGGAACACCTGCAATGAGTTAAACAGTTAATAATGGAGCGAATTGCCAAGCATTGGTAAAGTACAAATAATATCATCAAGATTGACAGGGATTACAGTTCTGTATTATCATGCACATCAAACAAACAAAGAATGCAAAACTAACCAATGAAAGATCGGCAGATTTGGAAAATGAGAGGGTAATGCGTTTTTACTATAGATACTTCAAATATTAATTCTACAAATAAGAGTGGACAATTTGCTAAGAATAAAACACTGTGTCGCAACATAATGTAGATCGGCTGAGGTAATAATGGGCATATAGGCCACAACATAGGTGTTTAAAAAGCATAACCTGGTGGACCACTTTAAAAGCAACAATCCATTAAAATGACTGAAAGGAAATAATAAAATTGGTGCACTAAGAACAAATACCTAGTTGTATAAACATATGAATGATGCATGTCCACATAACTAACAGGGCTATGGCCTCCAAATCATATGCAAAAAGTGTGATTTTTTTTTTGAAGTAGCAAAAGGTGTGAAATTGAAAGAGAAGGAACCGCAAAACTGACTTGAAATAATGCTGTGACAGAAGTAGCCAATTAGACTCAACAAATTTGACAGGTAGTCCCAGATAATAAGTGCGGACAATGACAAATGATTAAGCTAAGGTTACATACCTTTCTTCCCACTTGATTGAAGTTCCAGACTACCAGCTTGTAAGCTTTCATCTGAAGGTGACATAAGTTTATTAGATTATATACATACACATGACCCAAGAGGTTTTACCAAGAGTGAACAAGTAAAAATGAGCAAAAGTTGAGATCACATCTGGTTGTCACTGAAAATCAAAAGGCCTCATAGCTTGCAAGTGTGTTGCAGCTTCTATCAAATATATCTCGACTAACAGTAAGTTAAGCATATCTATAGATGCATAAACTGCAAAATAAACCAGACAGGGACAAAGAGCAGAGGCTACTAGTATTACCAAGAAGATCTACCACCCACTTCTTTGTCTTATCTGTCAATCCTGCCATCAAAAAAAGTAACGATGATTTTTACCCTCACAGATATATAGAATCTAAGAGTACATTACTTAAACATAAGATGCTTGTAAAGATGCATTGTACCTCTGTTTAACTCGTGACTGCGAGTTGAGGATGGTAGCCTGCAAAACATTTGACACGTGCAAATGTTTGTCAAAAGGCAGCAGGAGCAGAATCTTTCAAGATGATATTTTTACCTCTTCTTGGTCCTAAGGAAGATCTTGGTTAGAGTTTTAGATCGTGGCAGGTTTTGTTCCTTCACGTAGCGCCTCCGACGGTACCTAGCGAAACAAGATTACAGGGCAATCATAAAAATTCAGAGTTACTAGTTGGTAAGGTAACTGACAGCCAACAAGGACTAGAATGGAATAGATCAAGTGACGAGCAAACTGAGGAATCACCTGAATCCGATGGGAAGTACATCGTGTGACATCATTGATCCGCCCGGGTATAGGACCAGGTCTTTCAGCTCTGGAGCCTTATAGGCCAAGTCTTGGACGATCCGAGACGCCTTGTGCCGAACGCGCTGCCAGTCCAGTGAGGCCCTGAACACATATGTAAACAGTACAACATTGAGTTGAGGGAAAGAGGAAAAATTGCACGAATCAATAGGGATTTGAAGATGAACCTATCTATCTAGTACTCGCCTGACTTGTTGGGAGTTGAGAAGGGAGAGGACGATGGAACGCATCCTGAGGTCTTCGTGGGAGACGGAGTCATCATGCTTGAGGTACCGCGTGTTGTACTTGCGGTTGAAGTAGTTGAGATCGCGGTTGTTCTCGCCGGCGACCATGCTGGCGAAGGCCTTGTGGTGCTTGAGGAAGTGGACGAGCACCTGGGCCTCGTTGCTCTGCGGGTGCGAGTCCGGCGGCAGGAAGCGGGAGACGTAGCTGTGTTACACCCCGTTGCCGCCGGTGAGGTTTGAGGCGTGAGGCCGATACAAGAGGATACAAAGGTGGCTTGTGGTAGCCGCCGGACCTGAAGAAGATGAACTTGGAGGAGAAGAACAGAGGCAGAGGAAGACAGAGCAGAGTTCCGACTTGTTCAGTTTCATGTTCTGTTCCCCCTCGTGTTGACCTCCTGTATCTCTTTATCCTTCCTCGCTAAGCCTTGATCTGTTGGGCCGAGCCCATTACAGCAGCCCATCATTTAAATGTGGCCCAAGGTATGTTGGGTGTTACACTACCGCCCCGGCAAAACATTGCTTGCCCCCAAGCAATGGTGTGATCAGGGTCGCGGTGAAGCTCCCACTTCAGAATTAAGGTTGCTTGGTCTTGACCAAACCGGTACAGTTGATGCCATATATTGATACTATACCTGGATCCCAAGGTACTGACAGATTGTCCAAGCCTATGATCAGTGTGTATCCTCGAGCAGCAATCATGTGTATCCTCCATGATCGTTCAGGAAGTACCACTAACCTGATAGTGTTCTGCTCATGGTCCAGTATTAGCACACTGTCCTCTCCAGTGATCTCAAACATGTCCCTACTTGCGTTCACTCTTACACTTGTAGCAGTCATGACCCAGATATCACAGTTCAACTCCTTAGGTTGGCTAACAACTCCTATCATGTGCATCTTCTTGTCTTTGGTCAAGTGCAAGTTCGGACCAAGCATCTCATGTCGAGAACCATTTTGGCCTCCAGTTGACGAGCAATCAGCCAACATTCTGAGCCTAGGAAAAAATCTGAACCGACAAATAGCAGTAATGAGTTGTATGTTCTGCGCAACCTTGACATCTTCGTGAGTAACAATCAGCTGAAAGATATTATAATCCACACCGTAGTTGGCAGGTTGTACTCGGATTGCACTAGCTGATCTCCCATGAGGCAATAAGTTTGCTCCGTCTGGTACCAATGCATCCAGAAGCATTTCCTTTTTGTCAAACTGGAGAAATGGAATTGAATTTACCATTTTAATTTTCTCCAATGCATTAGCAGTAGTGGCACTTTCAACCAAACTCATCATATGTGAAAGTTCATGCATACTAGTCATAATTTCTGGGTCCCATTGGACATATAGCTCAACTTCAAGAATTACTGCCTTGTTGTCCTCCCAACTCATTGAATCCATTAGATGATTCTTCTGGGAATAAACAATGTTGTGTCCAACAAAGGGCGTGCTATTTAGTGCCAATTGTCCAACTGTCGAACCTCCAGGATCCCAAGAGCTATGCAACCTGCCAACCAAGAGTTGGAACTCAGGAAAAGTATCCATATCATGCTCAGTGAACAATGACCAATCACCGACATGCATGAGCATGGTACCAACAAGCTCCTCGTCCGACGCCATGTCCTTGCAAATCTTTTTAGTGCATAAATCCTCTCCAAAGGACAAATCAAGTTCATGAAACAGAGACATGCTACCTACATGAGTGATCACATCATCACAAATCTCATCGTACTGACAGACAGCACAGTCCATGTTCGTCTTGTCTTCGGAAACGACTAATACTTCCTCACACACAAAATGAGTAGCCTCCACGACTAGTGTCTCTGGTTGCAACACATGAACATCGGCATCTTGCAAACCTGGAATGACTGCCCTCGAGGACGAAGATGAACTGGATAACTCCACCACATGGCTGCCCAACATCTGACTAAAATCCTCAGCACAAAATTTTGCTTCCACGGCACCGATGAACTGGGACCAGTCACCAACAGGTTGACTCAATCTGTACTGCTTGTACCAATGAGCAGCCGCACCCTCCATGTGAAGTGTAGCAGCAGTAACCCACATGCACTCGTTTATATTGAAGAGCTTGAAGTACTCGAGGCACTTATATCGCCAAAGCCGTGGATTATTGCCGTTAAAACAAGGAAAGGAGGTATGTGGAAGCAGTAGACGTCGATTTGCTGGATGCTCCTTCACTTGACATGGAAGACCATGCTGCATGTCAGTGTCGACATATCGAGCACTTACACCAGATCAATCAAGCTACCGGTGAGGGAATGGGTCGAACAGCTGCATGCATGTTCATGCCCAACCAGACCTTGCAACTTGTGGTGCGCACCATGATTGTCGCCAAAGTTGCCAGCCAAACCAAGTGTCGAACACCTTGTAGGCGTGGCAAGAGCCAAGACGCCATCCGCTTGTGGAGCACCAGTGACCATGACATGATTCGCTGAGAAGAGCGAAGGTGATGAAGGCATGGTCGTCTGCTGCTCCAGTACTTGACCTGACACGCGCGCCGGCGTGGTGGTGGCGGTGGGCGCCAGCGCCACCGTCATCTTCTTCAAATTCACAAGCATGTGGTCCTGCCTAGCGGCAATACGACCCAGCGTCATGCCGATCTGAACCAAGCTTTCGTTGATGGCGCTCAAATTCGCCTCTGCCGTTGTCGTAGCCACCTCCATCGCGGCACGACCAGATCAAACGGGGAAAGTTTGTGGGGATTTATTTTTTTAGGGATTTTCGTGGAGGAAAATTTTCTGGGGAATTTTGTGGATGGGACCTTGCTCTGATACCAAATTGTTACACCCCGTTGCCGCCGGTGAGGTTTGAGGCGTGAGGCCGATACAAGAGGATACAAAGGTGGCTTGTGGTAGCCGCCGGACCTGAAGAAGATGAACTTGGAGGAGAAGAACAGAGGCAGAGGAAGACAGAGCGAGTTCACTTGTTCGGTTCATGTTCCCCCTCGTGTTGACCTCCTGTATCTCTTTATCCTTCCTCGCTAAGCCTTGATCTGTTGGGCCGAGCCCATTACAGCAGCCCATCATTTAAATGTGGCCCAAGGTATGTTGGGTGTTACAAGCTGACGGCGTCGTCCCACAGGCCCTGCTGCACGAGCCGCGACAGGTGCGCGACGCTCATCAACGCGTCCGTCTCGTTGATCAGCCTGCCATTGATTCTTATTAAGCAGGAGGATGGACCGGCGGGCAGGGAGGAAGAAAGGCATTGCGTATGTACCCTCGGAGCGTTGTCGCGGAAGCCGTGGAGCCAGAGGTAGGTGACGAGCCGGCGATGGCGGTACCGCCGCACGCAGCTGTAGTCCACGGGGCCGATGGTTTCGCCGTACGCGCCAACGTCATTGGGCATGACCGTCACGTTATCGGGGACGGAGTTCGCCATCGATCGACGGTGCCGGCGAGACAGCCGCGTGGTTGGGGTTTGGGATTTGGTCTTGGGGAAGCAGAGATGATTTGGGGGACTTTGGAGCGAGGGGGCCTGGGGAGAGGTGGTGAAGTTGGGGGAGATTTCATTTGGGGGCACGGGGTGGCCGGGGTGGGAATGATATTATTTTTATTATTTCTTCTGTTTTAAAATAAATATCATAGATTTATTAAAATTTAGATAAACATATATACTCCCTCAGGCCCGAATGGCACAGTATAATTCTGAATTTACAAAAAAAACCACAATTACTCGAATCTCTTCGAATTTGGTTTAAATCAAAATTCAAACTTGGAAATCCCGACCCGCGATCCCCGGCGTCCTCCTGCGATCACCCGCCCACGATCCCCGGCGTCCATCCGCCGGTCCCAGTCCGTCCGGACGCCAGGGGTCGAGACAGGAGCTTCGCCGCTTCCCCTGCCCTCGGCTCGCCCCTTCCCTCAGATCGCTCGACATGCCTTGGTCGTCCACCACCATGAGCACGGGGAGAAGGAGATTCTCTCGCGCCTCCCCTCGTGGCTGATGTCCAAGAAGAACGAGTGGAGGAGGGGGAGGGGCCACGACGCTGGTAGATCTGGATGTGAGTTGGAGAGAGAAGCCCGGGAGTGCAGCGGCGTGGGGCTGGGAGGGTGCAGCGTCATGGGACGGGGGTGACATCGGCGGGCGAGCCGCTGACCAGAGCGGAGCAAGCAACGAGTGAGGAAGACGAGCCCGTAGACTCCGGGGTTTGTCTGGGATTTCGCGAGGACTTATTTGCAAAATGAGCAACGCGAACAGTAATTCAGACCAGGGGAGTACTAAATAGTGTCTAAATTTATCTAAATTTTAACAAATCTGAAACATCTATTTTGAGATGGAGCGAGATGTTGTAATTTTTTAGCGGAAATTTGTGTGAATTTGAATTAATCTATATACTAAATAGTGGAAATTTATTTGAATTTAAATTAATCTATATACTAAATAATGTTCAAATACGTTTAAATTTAGACAAATCTACTACATACTTTTCAGAACAGGGATAGTTGTAATGGGAGTAGATGCGCACATGTTTGAGCCATTTTTTAATCTTTCATTAATATAAACGTTTAAACAAATCCCTAGAGGCGCTCGGCTTCATGGTGTGGCGATGTTTTGCGCTCTCTCTCTCTCTAACTTGTGAGAGAAGAGTATGTTGAACTACAAACTTAACTAGTTCATTCTCTACCCTAATAAGACTATAAAAGTATTTCAATATAATGCAAGCAATCAATACACTAAAAACTTTCACTTTGGCCAAATAATCTATAAGATGATCTATTAATTGGTCAAAAGAGAAAAGCTTGTTTACTTTATGCCGCAAAATTTTGTTTCATTACACTAAGTTGTTTTCTACAAATCTAGTTGCATGCTATGAATATATATAATATCTTATGACTTTCCTCACTTGATTTATGGCGATAGAAGAAAAAAATCGCACTTGTCACTGAAAACAATTCACATTAGCAATTCCATGTGGAGGTTGTGGCATGCTCCAAATATTCTCTCGCCTCTCGTCTTCTTTGGCTCTAGGAATTAGACCAAGTGTAGCTTCACGTTGCCATGAAACTTATCCTCCTTTGCTCTCTCTCTCTCTCTCTCTCTCTCTCTCTCTCTCTCTCTCTCATGTTGCTCATCCTCTTCGCCCTTCTTGTCCCTCCACTCCAGTGGGAATCATGTGTAGCCACTTGTCGTGAGTAAAATCAACCTCATGGTGGATCTTGTAACAAATATGTTATCCATAGTGCTAAGAATAAAAGGTGGTGGGAGGAGGAGAAAGGGTTTGGGATCACCTAATCTATCATAAAATGGCTCTAGCGACATGGGTTGTGTCTGTCGAGCCAAGCTGGGCGAAGGAAGGTGACCTTCATTGTTGAGGGTGTGAGGTCAGTGAATTCGAGTATTTTAACCTTGCAAGGTGTGCCTCAACATGTTGAAAAAAAGCCCGCATACTTTTTCAACGTTCGCGTCGCAATCCATGGATCTTGTTTCGTTGCATGGTTGATTTTCTGGGCCAACACCTAGCATTGGCCAAACAATTAATTATATGCTAAAATTTTACTTTTCACACTCATACACTTCATAGTGGCAGTGTCGAAGCTACATTGGGGCGAGCCATGGACCCTTCTAAAACAAACTGTTAGTAATATGTATTGATATTAGTTGGTTATCAATCTGTAAAATAGTTTGACATCTAGCCATTACATATCTCCTGGTGTAAGCCATAGATAGAATGATATGGAAACAATTGTATACTATAAACCTTTCCTTTTCTCCAGAAAATGTGATAAATGGTCAACTTGCCATTTTGTGATACAAAAGCATGTATGTCCTACAAGCTTTGCTTATTCGTCAAAACATGCAAATGTCGGATATAGTTTTGAATATTGTGATGTATTTTACTTTGGGCAATTAGTTTGAAGGTAATTGAATTTTTCATTTCTAAAATAGTTTTGCATGATGCAATTTCCGATAAAATTGTCCATATGTGGTTTGGTGTTGTTTTTAAGGTGCTCTTGCATGTGAGCAAATGAGGGTAGGACATGGAGTGTCCCTGAAAGAGAATGTGTGCCTCCATGTGTGGCTTTGATAATTAATGATAATCTCTATGTTGGCTTCAAGGTTAAAAGAAGAAGAATAAGCAATGATCAAGGAGATATTCAAGGTGTGATCCGAATAATGGTCATAGAAAATAAGATACAAGGTTGATCAAGACCAAGTGCAAAGAGTGGATTCGAGTGGATCAACACACAAAGAATAAATGAAGTGCAAGTTCAAGCTGAGCCATCTCAAGAAGATCATATGCTTAAATCTTGTCATCATCATGGTGATCATGGATTCATGAAGACATGCTCAAAGAAGAATCTCTCCCGTTGTGGAGCATGAGGGAGCATTTCATGAGTGTTCATCAAGCAAGCGCATTCAACAAAGGCGTTCCATCTTGGAGCGGTCAAGATCCTTTTCGTCGAGCTCAAGTAGAATGCGCAAGGCAAAGGTATGATCTTGATAGATTTTATCTTTTATCGGTTTCATGTTGTTAGTTGGAAAACCGGATTATAGAATAGATATCCGTACTACCAAGTGGGCTCTCTCGAGTGAGTAACTTGATAGTATTGTTTGAGGAGAGCTGAAATATTTGCATACTTGCCATCATCTTTCTTGGTTGTTATTTGGATATTATCCTTGTGAGGTTCTAAAGCTTTTGTGTATCTTCATAACAAGCTCTAGTTTATCAAAAATGGATTTAGGATGAATATTATATTTATTTTTGATATTGAAGGTTTTACCGGCTCTTCACCATTGGAGGTTCTCACCTCTTCCTACAAGTCGTTATCTTTCCAACAAAATTGGTTTCATTCGAATTGGAGTTCGGTAGATCGAGATTTTATCAATTTAGTTTTATCATTTTCCAAGCAAAAAAGGAAGGTCACCCGCGTGTGCTCATAGTACGCATCCGGAATTGGGTCCAGACCGGCCTAGGGTGGGCTTGCCTGGCAACTGCATTAGACTAGTTCGGCTGGCCTGGCCCACTTTTTTCATGTGCATCTACTTCCTTGGCTTCCCACCGAGTTGCCCGCCTAGCTTGTTAGTTCGTACGGATCCAGCTCGCTGGAGTCTTCCGGGTTAGGTCAGCCAGTCCGTGCAACCTTCCCAGCCTCCAATGGCTCCTTTTGGCCCGTTTTTCCTCTCAACATATAAAAGATCCCCTTCTCCTTCCTTTGGTTGTGTTGCTTGCATTCTTTTTCTCCTCCATGATTTTTCTTCAAGATCTTGCAACTCCTCTCTATCCCTCCCATATATTTTTTAATCCTTTTTATGGATTTAAAAGGGGAGATCTAGATCTACAACTCCACCAATATATATCTCCTCTAAGTGAGGGGAACATATTGGGATCTAGATCCTAGAAACTTTTGTTGTTTTCCTCTTATGTACTTACTCTATTATTCCCCAATAGCTTTTGTAGATTTGGTGGAATTTGAGAGAGAAGGATTTAAACAATTTTGTTATTGACATTGCATTAGGTGCATCAATTTGAGTTATGTAGAAAGAATCGGTTGGTGAAATCAAGTGATCTTGCTAATCTTGGGATCTTGGAACTCTAGAAGGTTTAGTGGCCTTTGTGATGAGTTTTTGGGGCCTCCAATTAAGTTGTGCAGTTCTCCCTAGGCTTATGGCCTTGGAGGTAATTCTTGATAGCCTCCAATTGAATTGTGGAGATTGCTTCAAACTTGTACAGGTTTGGTGACCACCCTCAAATATCACATAGTGGATCGAGGTCTTCCCGTTGGAGGGAGCGCTCGAGGAGAATACAATGAGGCCTTTTGTGAAGTTTGGGGAAGTACCCACACACCGCTCCAATAGAGAGTAGCACACGCAAGGGTGTCATCTTCGAGATATATCGTCGTCTCCGTGTGTCTCAGTTGTCTCTATATCCGAACTCTTTACTTATGCACTTTACATTGTGATAGTCTTCGTCCTTGAAGTAAAATCTTACTGTCATCTTGTTTCTTGTCTTGCTTAGCATAAGTTGTTGGTGCACATAGTGAACCCTGGTATATTTAGGCTTTATTCTTGACAAGTTAAATGCTAGTTTTATTTGCGTTTGTTCAAGATATTATCGTAAAAAAAATTAAACCGCCTATTCACCCAACCCCTTTAGGAGGCATCCATGATATTTCAACCACTCGTCCATTGTAGCTTACCTAAAAGTTACTGAAATCTTTGGTAAAAACATAGAGAAAAATTATTACGCAATCGGCTAATGCTCCAGCCGGTTACACAGTGTCTCTCTTGTCCAACATACATATCCTCTCTGTCCAGAAATAAGTGACTTCTATTTGTCTAGATTCGTAATATCTATACAATAAAATGTGTCTAGATACATGTAAATCTGGATAAATCTAAGTCACTTATTTTTTAATAGAAGGAGTATATTTTTTCACATGCACCGGCGTTTGCTTGATCAATGGGACAAATCCATGACTTGAGTCTGATTACGTTATTACTAATAGCTAAAATTGCCTCTCTCTTTTTCACCGAAGTATGTCTTCCGGTTTCGGATTTAAGTTTTTGAAACAATATTGATAAGGTACACGTTTTATCTGTATCTCTAACTTTTATAACATTTAGGAAACTAACATTCTTATTCTAAAGATCAGTCCTACTTAGCTACTTTCCGCTAGGCATTATTTTGTACAAATGGTTTTCAATGATTTGCAGGAATAATCCCTAGGGAATTGGATGAAACTTCTACCTTTACCCAATCCCCTGAATTCCCCTCCAAAACCTCGCCCCTACCAATCTCCTTCCCCAACTCGTGGTTTAGCGATACTCTGCATTTCAGGTTCGTCGCTGGTTTTCTCGAGAAACGTCAGCGATAAGGGGGAATTCAAGAAAAAATTGGGACAAAGGCGAAATCAAGAAAATCGGTCAAACCTCTAGTACAATACGAGTTATTTGGACACATGTGAATTCAAGAATTTTTTAGCAAGAAGGCACCAGTGGTCTAGTGGTAGAATAGTACCCTGCCACGGTACAGACCCGGGTTCGATTCCCGGCTGGTGCACTTTTTTTCTCGTACGTTTTTTTTTTCTTTTTGTACTGCTACGATTGTTGTTCTGCTCCTCCGTGTGGATAATTTTACCACTGAATTTGGACACAGCAGCGCCTCTCCGCTTTCCGGCCGCCGCAAAAGCACACGATGCTCTCGCTAGCCGCCGCCAGAGCCTTCTTCTCTACCCCAGCGCCACCGACACCCCCATCCCGAATAGCCCCACTGCTCCTCCGCCCACCTCGTAGCTGCACCTCCCCGCTCCCCAAACCGGCCAGGCTCCTCCTCCGTCCACTCAGAGCAGCCGGCGGCGCCGGCCCGCCAGGCGCGTCCTCGCGCCCGGCGAGGGACCGCACGATCGACTTCGGCAAGTACAAGGGCCAGATGCTGGGCACGCTGCCGCCGACCTACCTCCGGTGGGTCGTGGCGGAGCTCGACTACGGGGACACGGCGCCCTGGGCGCGCCTGGCGCGCGACGTGCTGGCCGACCCCGTCTACGTGGACCGCGTGGAGTGGGAGCACGCGCACCGCTTCCTCCGCGGCGACTCCAAGTACGACTACGTCTACGACGACGCCGAGGACGGCAGCGACGGGCCGCTCCAGGAGATGGCCGAGCGCTTCGGCTGGGACCTCTCCGACGAGGACGGCTGGGCCCGCCTCGACTACCGCCTACTCGGCACCTCCTACGGCGGCCGCATCCCGAGAAAGGCCGACCGGAGTCAGAGCAGCGGCTCCCCTGGCGGCGGCGCCCTGTTCGACACCGGCGCGGCGGCTGACCGGGACGGGGACGGGCCGAGGGGGAAGAGGGACGAGAGGAGGGAGCGGATGCGGACGAGGAGGGAGGAGCAGGTGAGGACGGCCAAGATGGGCATGCTCGGCGTGAACGCCGGCGCAAAGGGCGCCGGTGCTCTGGGCTCGCCGAGGAAGGCCCGCATTGGAGCTGCAGCGAAGAAGGAGATTCTGGGGCTGGGCAGGGGTAGCCGCGGCGGCGACGTGCTCGGCGAGAGGGCTGTACCGCCGGGGAAAGGCGGCGAGGGAGGGAGCCCGTTCCCCGGACGGCAGGCGTTCCTCGACAAAGTCAGGAAACTCAAGGGCGATGATAGCTAGCTTTCCGCTAGCAGCTAGTAGCAGTGATTTCGTCGAAATTTGTTTGCTGAGATTGCTGAAATTCGTTGTCAGATTGTGACCATGGATCATGGCATCGGGCACCAACTGATTGTGCGTCTCTTTGCCCCTGCATCTGCACATCAACGGCACCCCATTCATCGGCCGGCCTCCTCACTGTCAAACAGAGATAATGTACTTTCAACATGTAAAGCTAATACCGTTGACGTTGAGACGCTTGTGTTAGCAAATCAACAACCATTTTCCCAGAATCTTCGATTAGGTAAATATTGATAGTCGTTCCACCAAAATCTGCTTATTCGTGCGTGCTTGCACCGTTAGAGCATCTCCACTCGTCTATTCAAGATGCCGATCCGAACGCCGAAATTAGGTCCGGACAAATCGACCCACTCGCGTATCTAGGGACCTGTTTTCGTCCGGATTTAGACGTATTTTGGTCCGGCCTATCCAGGCCGAACCCAGTTTTCCGGATATGCCCTGGAAACGCCGGACGTCGCGAAAACTGACGTGAGCCAGCTCTGTCGGCGAGGCAGTCGCATTCCCACCCACTCCACTCGTCCAGACTGCGGCGAGAGCTCCCATCACCCCTATCGCCATGACTGCCGACGGAGCTCCTCCACGCCGAGACATGCACACGTCTCTAGATAGACGTAGTTGCAGCCCACCTCAACGCCCGCTCCGCCGCCGCTTTCGCCGACCGAACTTCGTCGTAGCTCTACTTCGCTGCGTGCTCCCACCACCACGCCCGCCAAGTGTTCGGCCTTTGGCCGGTTTCGGCCATGGACTCCGACGACGACGAGATACTCGCCATGGACTCCGACGACGACATCAACGTCCTCAACTGTTTTTTCCAAGCTTGTTGAGGGTCATGCTCCCCTGTGGAATTTGAGATCAGCGGGCACCACTACAACAAGGGATACTATCTAGCAGATGACATCTATTCAAGATGGCCAACATTTGTGAAGATTATCTCAAACTCAATGCTCCCCAAGCATCTCACTTTGTCAAGGAACATGAAGCTTGTAGGAAGGATGTGGAGCGGGCATTCGGTGTGCTCCAACAGAGGTTTGCAGTTGTCCGGTTCCCTGCTATGACCTGGTCGAAAGATCAGATGTGGGAAGTGATGAACTGTTGTGTGGTCTTGCACAACATGATCATCGGGGATGAGAGGAAGGATCCAGTGAGTTTGCTCGAGGAGAACGAGCCATACTACAGACAGGATCCTCTTGCCGAGCCTGATCATCAGGTGCCTCCAACCTGGGCTGTATTCATCGACATGCGTCAGGAGATTCGAGATCCGGCGGTACATCAACAACTGCAGGATGATCTTGTTGAGCACCTATGGATACGCAGGGGAAACACGTCGTAGATGCCAAACATGAATTGGCTGAACTTGGCCGAAAAATATTGTACTTTCACTGCAGGCCAAACTATGTTTACATTTATGCGAACTATGTTTAAAATTTTGTCGAACTTCGGCCGTAAATTATTTTGTATTCATTATATACCAAAATCTGGACGAACTTGAGCCGAATTTGAGCGGAAACGGACGACCCGGGAACTCGGGCTGGATACGCGAGTGGAAAACTCGGCATACCCAGGCCGAAAACTTGCACCGTCCGGTCAAAGTTTGGTTCGTATTTCGGTCTAGATTCAACCAACGAGTAGAGATGCTCTTAGAATCGTGTCCACCAGGGATATGAGTTATGGTACAGATTGTACCGGTAACCAGTGGGTTGTTTGAGAACGAGATGACAAGTAGAACGACCGTACTGGCCTTGACGCGATGGTCGTATATAGATTTATTCAAAATTTTAAAAACCTAAGACATCTATTCTTAAACAGAGAGAGTATGTTATTTGATGACTTTGAAACGGCGTTGATATAATATATGGGGAGGAAGGAACGCAGCTAAACATGTCATGGAGAGTATGCTGAGTTTACTGGACCCCGCTAAGGGCATGTATAACGAAATCCGGACCAAATTTTGGTCGGACGAAACAAGCAATATTCCACTCGCGTACCTAGGCGAGTTCCCGCGTTTGGCTAAAATTTAAGAAATTTCGGCAAACTTTGGACGAATATGGGCGAACTTGGGCGAATAAGATCGATATGGATGAACTTTGGGCGAATATGGGCGATATGGACAAACTACGGACGAACTTTGCGCGAAATTTGGACGAATATGGGCGATATGAATGAACTTTGGGCGAATATGGCTGAATTTTGGCGAATATGGTCTATATGGACGAAGTTTGGGCGAATATGTCGATATGAGCGGACTTTGGGCGAATATGGGCGAATACGGACAAACTTTGGGCTAATATGACGAACTTTGGTATGGGCAAACTTTGGATGAATATGGACGAATATTTGCTGACTGGGCTGGTCCACTCGCCGAATTCGCTTCGTCCTGCGTTCTCATGGCGTATCCGGGATCCTGGGTATGGCCTGGGTAGTCCGGACCAAAATTGGTCCAAATTCGAACGAAAACAGTTTCCTAGGTACGCGACTGGACGAAATTTCGGCGTCCGGACCTATTTTCGACATACAGATCCACGTCTTGTGTAGCCGAGTGGAGATGCTCAGGCGCTAGGGTCAAGATCCTTGTCGTTACGCCTGATTCTTGTCCGAGCCTAGGATTTTCGCTCGCGTCAACGAAACTTCTTGCATCGGATGCTTGGCCTCTTTTTTTCCCGCATGAACCGGATCGACTAGCGGCGGAAGCTAGCCCGAGGCGCTTAGAAAAAAATTGGAGACTCGATGAACCTTTCCTCAACTGTTTAAACGGAAATCCAGCTGAACCATAGGAACCTTTCCCGGCCTCCCTTTGTCTGCTGTTTGAACCTAGCTACATACGATTGGGTTTCACCGGGAGGCTAGCTTGTGAGAGGTGAGGTAGCTACCCAGCCGTTGGAGATATGCCCAAGAGGCAATAATAAAGTGGTTATTATCATATCTTCATACTTATGACAAATGTTTACATACCATGCTATAATTGTATTAACCGAAAACATTAATACTTGTGTGATTTGTAAACATAAAAGAGTCCCTAGTAAAGCCTCTTATTAAACTAGCTTGTTGGTTAATATATGATCATGGTTTCCTGATCATGAACTGTAACACCCTCAGAATCGGACCTATGCAAGTTTTAGCGATTTCCGCCAAACCCGCATAGAAACGATTCAAAGGTGCCCACCAGGCACTTTCGTGCGGGTGGAAAACGAAGTAATAACATTACACAACAGTCCTCGATGGGACCCACAGAACAGATATATATAACAGCGACTCAAAGAGTCAAGAATACAGATATACGGTACAAAGATCCAAATCACCTTGAAAACGATGGAGCGTCCGACTACGGACAAGATGCAAATGGGGCTAAGAGCCCTGAAGAATAACCAATGGCGTCCATAACCCTGCCCAGGCCAAGCCGGAAGGGTAACCCTGCTAACGACGTCGATCTCAAACCTGCTTAAACAAAAGGGGTGCCGACAAAGGGCAAAGGAAAAAGAGGCGTCGATCGAGGCCAGTGCACGGCGAGACTAGAATTCGCGGTCCTCGCCACGTAGGTATGGTGGATCAAGCGGCGGCAAAGATGCACTAAACAACCTATAGAGACTCGATATAACTGGCGGTTATCAGAGAGGGGTGAGAAAGACCTATTCGGAACCAGACTGATACTAACACCAAACAATCCCTTCCTGGTTTTCCCCCTCGAGATCAAACGAGGAAGTCAACCGAGGAACTCACACCGTTGGCAGTTTTATTTATTCGGTTATCGTTGCAGCAATTACTAGTCAGATATAGATAATCATCCTGATAAAATAATCAGTGGGTCATTTTAGTTAACCATTCCGTTATAGTTGCAACACTTACTAGTCAGATACAATTAGCATGAGATAACCCCAAAACCCAGCAGTTGTTGGTACTTTTATTTAGCCATTCCGTTGTAGTGAAGCTGATTACTAGTCATATCGGATACAAGTCAATTTATAACAAGAACTTTAGTTATAGTTGTCTATGATCAAGCACATGCTCCAAGTCGTCCATAACCGCGGACACGGCTTCTCGAAAAGATTTAACCTAGGGTGCACCAAAGTATCCACAAGCACTTCACCATTTTGCGGATCGGTTAACATATACCCATCGGTATGTCGGCGGGCCTAAGTCATGACGCGTTCCACCCAAGGCAAGCACGGGGCCACCCACTAAGTACACCAAGCGAAGTCGGCCGGTCTCGAGACGGACTTAGGGTTTATGACGATGGTATAACGATAGCAAATCCCAAAAGCTGGGATCGATGCTGAAAACACTCCGCTTCCTAAACAGTACAGTGTGCTCCTCGCACAATCGTAAATAAAGCAGTAAAGCATGGCATAGGTACATGATAGTAAATAAAACCTCAAACTAGTTTGTGGCCCCCAGTACAATACTTTGAAATCAGGTAATAATCAATGGGGGGCCCATATCTCCCCACCTATGGTTAGCGCGCTCGATCTCGGAACAGGTGTCAAGAACTCGGGGTCCTACGGGACACAAGTGGGCGGTCGGAAACCAAATGTTATCTAACACCCACCGATGCCTCTGCTTACCTACTTCAATTTTAGTTGTTAAACAGTAATTAAAGTGAACAATAAGTAAAGCCAGGATCATCTCCAACATCAAACAAGCCGCAATACACCAACAAATGTGGCAATTGACGACACGCAACAGCACTTGAGCAAGCGACTACGACGCGCAAGTCCAACTATCTACCATACATCAGGTAATAGGATGTGTCCAAGGCAATAAAAGGCTGCGAGGGATATCACGGGTACGAAAACTAGAGCATCGCAACACAGATAGCAATAGATCAACAGGAGGGAATAAATACTATAAAAGTAAGATAGGTAGAAAGGGGGAGATGCTCGCCTGAAAACATTGTCGAAGGTTCATCCGAAGATCGGGGCGAAGCTCACATCAACTCAATGGCCTTATTCGCGAAGAACCAAAACACTAGAAGAAACACCGGATGTACTATTTAATACAACGGCAGAAGATCGGGCATGATGCAGGTATGATGCATGGCATGGTGAAGGTGCAATGCAATTAGGCAATATTAAGTGGAACTGGGGTCCCGGCAAGTAATTAAACGGTTCAAGTTATTTGTCTACCCCGCAAATTAAATGTTGTATTAACATGGCCAAATATAGCACCGGTTCGCTACACCAATTTAAATGAGGCCAATATGAGACTAGATTTGCCCGCATATGGGCCCCATATTTAATTATTAGGTGAATCGGCATAAGGCCCCCAAACCACAGACAAGCATGCATGCATGAACAATTAATATGCGACAAGTTGTATTATATCATAAAGTAGGGTTTCGGGAAGGGGTTCACACGTTAGGGTTCGGCAGATCTTGGGGTTCCGGGGTTCGGGGTCGGTCTCAGGGTCCAGGGTTCGACGGGTTCAGGGTTCGTCGGGATCGGCGAGGTCCAGATATAAGGGAGAACTTGTCGTGCCGGGGTGAAGCACTCGGTGTCCTCGAGGAAATACTCGTCGCATCCGTGTCGGCGAACTTGGCGATCAGGGGAAGTTCTCGGGGTTCCGTGAGGTAGACCTTGTCGCGTCCGTGGTCTTCGGCCCGCAGGGTCGAGGCGTCAAATTCCGGGGAGGCGATCTTGGGGTATCATCCTGATCATCGGTGGTGAACTTGGGGCTCCACAACGGGGTCTTCGGAGTTCCAGGAGGAAGAGCTTGACGTCCGAGAGGTTCGGCCGGCCACGGCCATCGGAGTCCATGACGAAGATCTTGACAAACCAAGGCGTTCCGGTGGTAGGTCTTGTCATACCGGGTCGGCGAACTTGGGCATCCGGGTTCTCGGCGTCGATAGATCTTGGCGGTCTTCTGGTCCGGGACTTGGCGTTTCACATCCTCGTGATGGTCTCGGGGCGTCGACTCCCGGTAGGAGGACTTGGCGGCGGGTCTCTGGCGAAGCTTAGCGGTCTTGCTGCAAGGAAGAGGACGGCGAGGGACTCCATCGTCGAATCGAAGCACCAAGGGGTCGTGGTCTTGCGCGCAGATGGAGGGCAGAGGCTAGGCGGAGAGGCGGGACCAGGCTCCGGGGTGGCGGAGTCTTGTGAGGAGGGCCTGGGGAGGAGGGCCGGCGGCGGGGTCGAGCACGGGCTTGGGAGCACGCGGGGGCCGGGCAGAGGGAGGCGGGAGACGCGAGCCGGTTGGAGGAGGCGGTGGTGGGGCCAGGCCTTGGCACGGGAGGAGGAGGGCCAGGAGAGGGACGGAGGTCGCGTGGAGGAGGAAAAAAGGAGGGAGGGGGTGTGGGGGTGGTGGGTGAGGTGGGGGTGGGGGTCAGACGTGGGAGGAAGCGAGGCGAGGAAGGAGAGAGGAGGAGGAGCGGGTCGGGGAGCGGAAGGGGCAGTGGCTGAGGTGGGCCCCGCGGGGAGGGAATCCCGATGGGGTTTGTCGGGAGCGGGGCGAGAGTTGGTGTTGGGGTGGGGCCGCGGGCTTTGACCAGGGAGGAGGGAGTGTGCGTGGCGTGGGGGTGGGCCAGTGTGGGACAGCAGGGAGGTGGGGATCGGGTGTGGCGTGGTGGCGTGCGTGGGTGCTGTGGTGTGTGTTGTGTGTGTGTGGGTGAGTGGGGGTGGGTTTAGTCTAGGTGGCAGATGGGGATTGGTTGAGGGAGAGAGATGGGGTGAGGTGTCACGAGGGGAGTGGTCGGGTGAGGTGGAGAGGGGTTGGGTAGGAATAGGTTGGGTAGAAAAAGGGTCTAGGTTGGACTATTTTAATTTCTGGGGGTGGTCGTTCGGGTCGAATCGGCTCGTTCGACTGCCCCCACTAAAATAATTTAATATTTTATTTATTTTAAATGCACCGTTTGCAAACCGATAGCAGACAAACAAAATAATCCGGAGACCCGGCGTTTGCGTTTGAATTAAGACGGGCGTTTAGAAAACAAAACCAGGTTTTTCCGCAAATAGTTTTATGCAAGCAAATGCAAGACGATGACTATGCTCAAATGCAATGTGGCATGATGACATGAGCATGCGGTCATGATGATGCAATGCACAAAAACAACGCGATTTTCTAGTAGTGGTTTTGCGGGATGCCACATGAACATAGAGATGTTATTAACAACAGGGTCATATCATTAGGAGAATGATGTGATGGACATACTCCTATAGTTAAGCGTAGCATAAAGATCAAGTCATTTAGTATAGTTCATGTAACACCCTCAGAATCGGACCTATGCAAGTTTGAGCAAAATTCGCCAAACCCGCATAGAAACGATTCAAAGGTGCCCACCAGGCACTTTCGTGCGGGTGGAAAACGAAGTAATAACATTACACAACAGTCCTCGATGGGACCCACAGAACAGATATATATAACAGCGACTCCATGAGTCAAGAATACAGATATTATATACAAAGATCCAAATCACCTTGAAAACGAGATAGCGTCCAGCTACGGACAAGATGCAAATGGGGCTAAGAGCCCTGAAGAATAACCAATGGCGTCCATAACCCTGCCCAGGCCAAGCCGGAAGGGTAACCCTGCTAACGGCGTCGATCTCAAAACCTGCTTAAACAAAAGGGATGCCGACAAAGGGCAAAGGGAAAAGAGGAGCGTCGATCTTGAGGCCGAGACAGCGAGGCTAGAATTGGCCGGTCCTCGCCTACAAGGTATGGTGGATCAAGCGGCGTGGCATGCACTAAACAACCTATAGAGACTCGATACAATGGCGGTTATCGAGAGGGTAAGAATGACCTATCCGGACCAACCTGATTCTAACATCAAACAAACCCATCCGGTGTTTCCTCGATACCAAACGAGGAAGTCAACCGAGGAACTCACACGATTGGCGCTTTATTTATTCGATTATTGTTGCAGCAATTACTAGTCAGGTTTAGATAATCATCCTGATAAAGTAAGCAGTGGGCACTTTTAGTTAACCATTCCGTGATAGTGGCAACACTTACTAGTCAGATACATTTATCATCAGATAACCCAAAAACCCAGCAGTTGTTGGTACTTTTATTCAGCCATTTAGTTGTAGTTGCAAGATTTACTAGTCAGGTACAATTGTCGCAAGCGACAACCAAACAAGCAATTGTGGGCAGTATTAATTAGCCATTCCATTATAGTGAAGCTGATTACTAGTCATTATAAGTCAAATTTATAGCAGTAAACTTTAGTTATGCTTGTCTATGATCGAGAATCTTGTGCTCCAAGTCGTCCATATCCATGACACGGCTTTGAAAGTTTTACCCGGCGGTGCACCAATTGCAACACGCTCGATCAACCTCGAAAACCAAATCAAAACCCAACGAGGCTTTCACGATCGAACAATCACAGATTCAGAAATATTTGGGGCCACCCCTTAAGTAGATTCCAACGGTTAGCTGACTCCGAGACGGCCTCAAGGTTTGTGGGGCCGGCGGTAAACGACTGGGAACCCGAAAGTGTGGCTGGGCTTGTCGATACCACGTAAACGGGTCACGATTCCTAAACAGTACAGTGTGCCCCTCGCCCAATTTAAATACGTAGTAGCATGGCATAAGTACAGATAGTAAATAAAACCTCAAACTAGTTTGTGGCCCCAAGAAATAAGAATGAATCAAGCTCGGCTCAGGGGGGTCCCATATACCTCCCGGATGTGGATAGCGCGATAAATCAAGGAACAGGTATCAAGTACTCGGGGTCTTACGGGACACAAGTGGGCGTTCGGAAACCAAATATTTTCTATCACCCACCGATGCCTCTGCTTATTTCAATTTTAGTTGTTAAACAGGAATTTAAAATGAACGGTAAGTAAAACTAGAATCATCTCCATCATCAACAATTCGGCAATACATCAACAACTGTGGCATTTGACAACACGCAACATCACTTGAGCAAGCGACTACGACGCGCAAGTCCATCTATCTACCAAACAACAGGTAATAGGATGTGTCCAAGGCAATATGAGGCTGCGGGGAATATCCAGGGTACGGAAAACTAGAGCATCGCAACACAGATAGCAATAGATCAACAGGAGGGAATAAATACTATAAAAGTAAGATAGGTAGAAAGGGGGAGGTGCTCGCCTGAAAACATTGTCGAAGGGTTCAACCGAAGATCGGGGCGAAGCTCACATCAACTCAACGGCCCAATCCGCGAAGAAGCAAAACACTAGAATAAACACCGGATGCAATATTTAATACACGGCAGAAGATCGGCATGATGCATGTATGATGTATGACATGGCAAAGGTGCAATGCAATTAGGTCATATTAAACGGAACCGGGGTCCCGACAAGTAATTATATGGTTCATGTTGTTTAGAAGCCCCGCAATTTAAATGTTGTTTTAACAAGGCAAGATAAGTTACCGGTTCGTTACACAAATTTAAATGAGGCCAATATAAGGCTAGATTTGCCCGCATATGGGCCCCATATTTAATTATTAGGTGAACCGGCATAAGGCCCCCAAACCAATGATATGCATGCGAGATGTCAATTAAATATACAACAAGTTGATATCATTTATAGAAATAGGGTATCGAGGAAAAAGGGTCACACATTAGGGTTCTCGACGATCTTGGGGGTTCCGGGGTTCGGGGTCCGGGGGTCCAGGGTCTGGGGTTCGGGGTCCGACGGAACGTTCTCGGTAGCGGGGTAGGTCTTGGCGCATTCGCGATGGTCGGGCCACGTTGTCGGGCATGGCGTTCGGGACGAAGCACTTGTCGCATCGGGGTTCTCGGAAGACTCGGTGTCCGGGGTGGAATACTTGACGTTCTCGAGGGAGAGCTTGGATCTCGGCGCCGGACGGTCTTGAGGTTCCATTGGGGTTCAACGAGGTTCGACCTCAGGGTCTTCGGGTTCCGGAAGGAAGAGCTTGACGTCCGAGAGGTTCGGCCTTCGGATCCATGAGGTAGTCCTTGGCGTATTTCGCATCGGCGTCCCGGCGTTCGGTTCCATGACGGCGATCTTGTCGTTTCGATGTCGGGGTCTTGGCGGTATCGGGTCCGGAAAGCAGGTCTTGGTTCGGTGTCGGGGTGTGTCGAATTCTTCCGGGCCGATGCCGTTCTTGTCGTCGCGACGGTCTTGTCGGGTTCTCAAGTCGGGTCGGTCTCGGCTTCGGGTCACGGCATCTTCGGGTCCGACTCCGGGAAGGAGAACTTGGCGTTATCGATAGATCTTGGCGTTCGGGTACCCGACTTCGCATCCGGGACGAAAGTCTCGTCGCGTGTGTGGTCGCCGGGTCCGCGAAGTGGGCTTCGAGGATGGCGACGCATATCGAAGATCTTGTCGAGCGAGCCTTACCCAACGAGGAGGTGTAACTTGGCAGCGAAGGGTGCACAACATGGAAAGATCTTGTCGACTCCTGGGGAGCAGCAACACTGCAGGGCTTGGCGGCGGGCACGGAGGTTGACGAGGCGGCGCGGAACGTCGGGGCCGTGTGGAGCTCGGCTCGGCGGTGGTCGAGGTGGAAGGCGAGGCAGCTCGCCTGACGCTTGGAGGGCCAGCGGCCAGCGGACGGCGTCGGGAGCGGCGGAAGAGGCCTTGAGGCCTGCAGGCTGGCCGCGCGTGACGCCTTGTGATGGCAGCCGAGTCTTGCGCCGCTGAAACAAGCCTTGGCCTTGTGAGAAGAGGCTGCGGAGGAGCAGCGGCCAGCGAGGCAGCAGGGAGAGCAGGCGGAACGGCTTCTTGGAGGTGGTAGTGGCCTTGACATGGCAACATCGGCCGGGCCAGGACAGCGAGTGAGCGAAGGCAATGGCGCGGTGAGCACCAGAGGTGGCAGCCTTCGAGGAGATACTCGCGCATGAGGCGGCCGGGCAGCATGGCGGAGCGGCAGCGTCTGAGGCAGCTCGGGTGTGGCGCTTCGCGTCAGGCATGAAGAGGAAGGAGAGGCTGTGACGGTGAGGGAGCCGGGGACGGGGACCGGGGTTGTGGCGCAGGCAAGCAGCAGCGTCTCCGTGAGGTGGAAAGCGGAGGCGGAGGTTGAGGGGCCTTGGGCGGAGCCGACCGGGGGAAGAGGAGGGGCGCCGCGCCGGGGCCGGAGGCGAAGGGGAGGAAGGTGGGAAGGGGCGGCGTGTGAGGAGGAGGGAGAGAGTGCGCGGGCTGCGGGGGTTGCGGGAGAGGAGGGGGAACGCGAGGTTGGAGGTGGGCCAGGAGGAGCTGTGGGGCCGGGCACCGGGCGGGGAGAGTGGGGGGCGCGCGCGGGGACAGGTGGGGACTGGGTGGGGTCCAGGCGGCAGCGGGAGTGGGTCGGTGGGGGTCTGGGTGAGAGAGAGTGTGGGGGCGGTTGGTGTGGGATGGGTTTAGAGAGAGAGGGAGGAGGGAGTGACGTGGCGGAGTGGGATTGGGTGGGGGAGAGAGGAGAGGTGAGGTGGAGAGAGGGCATTGGTTGGGGTGAGGTGGAGGCTGGGTTGGGGTAGAGTTTTAGGTGGGATTAGGATTTAGATGGGGCTGCGGGGTGGACCGATTTAAAAACAGGGGTGGTCGTTCGGGTCTACTCGGCCCGTTCGACTGCCCCACTAAAAATGACATAACATCTTATTTAATTTGCAAATCATTTTGTAACTAGTTTTTGGACAAAAAAAATATTCCGGAAGCAACCGGGGTTTAATTTGAAATAGAAGGAGGGCTAGTTTCGGAAAACCATAGTATTTCGCAATATAGTTTCAGGTAAAATTAATATGCATGATGATGTAATGACGATGCAATGCACAAATTCAACGCGATTTTCTAGTAGTGGTTTTGCGGGATGCCACAGTTCATTTGCTATAAGCTTTATGATACATAGTAACCTAATTCCTTCGACCATGAGATCATGTTAATCACCATCACCGGAAGGATGCTTTGATGACATCAAACACCACACCGTAACTGGGTGGCTATAAAGGTGGCATTGAGTGTTTGGAAAGTATGGGTTGAGGCACATGGATCAAGAGTGGGATTTGTCCATCCATATGACGGATAGATATACTCTGGGCCCTCTCGGTGGAATGTCATCCAATTATATTGCAAGCATGTGACTGGCTCACAAGGGATCACATATCACGGGAACGAGAAAAGAGTACTTATCGGTAACGAGGTTGAACTAGGTATGCAGAGATACCGACGATAAAAACCTCGGATAAGTAAACTATCGTGAGACAAAGGGAAATTGGTATCGTATGTAAGTGGTTCATTCGATCGCAAAGTAATCGTAGAAATATGTAGAACCATATGAATTTCCAGATTCCTCTATTGGTTATTGTTAGGAGAAGTGTCTCGATCATGTCGCATAATTCACGAACCGTAGGAGACACACTTAAGGATTGACGTTGTTTGAGTAGTTATGGAATGAATGAGAAAGAGACCGAATGTTGTTGGAGTCTCGGATGGGATCCGGGATATCACGAGGTGATCCGGAATGGTCGAGAATAAGATTCATATAAGGAAAGTCCCGTTTGAGTTGGGAATGATTAGGTGTTTTCATCGGGAATGTTCTAGAATGTTCCGAATATCCGGCACTCGGAGGAAGGGTACATGAATGTGTTGTATCAAGTTGGTATGATTGCATCATGTACTAAGTGTCCTCATTGTTCCAAATAAAGGATTAAATTTAATCCTAGTTTGAAAAGTCAAATAGCTAAATTGAAAAGTCAAATAGCTAAAAGCTGGAAAGTGGAAAAGAGGAGGAGGGGAATCCGAGGTTGGGAGGAGTTCCCTCCTCCAAGCGGCAACCCTCAAGCCGAGTTGGAGGGACTCCTCTCCCTCCCTTGGCCGGCCCCCTCCACCTATATAAGGAGGCGGGGACCCTCCTAGTGCACAAGTCCTCACTTCAAACCCTAGCCGCAGCCCACCATAGCCGCCCCCCTAGGGTTTGCCTAAGCCGACTTGGGTGTCCCAGAACCCTAGTCGCCCTCTAGCACCTCCTCCTTGGTGTGTCTAAACCCTAGATCGCCGAGGAGGCTCTCTCATACTCCACCATACTCGCTCGGCTTAAGCGAAGCCTGCGAGATCTCCCTCTACTTAGGTACCCACGTTGTCTTTGCGGAATCGCGAGGCGAGTGCTACAACCTCCATTTTCTTTGGAACAAGGGAGAGGAAGGTATTCGTCAATCTGCGAGCGTGTGACCGACTGCAGGAGCTGCCGAACGCGCCGGAAGGATCGTCAACGCGATCTTGAGATCGAGAAGAGTACGACTACATCACCCACGAGAATCCGCTCTCGTTAAACACTTTGGAATCTTCGAGGGTAAGTTATTCCATCGACTCGTTGCTACAATATAGTAGATAGATCTTGGCTTGTTTGTTTGTATGCGATAGAAATTTTTTGTTTTCCATGCTACGAAGCCCTACAGTGGTATCAGAGCCGTGTCTATATGTAGATCTGTTGCACGAGTAGAACACAATGGTCATTGTGGGCGTTGATGCTTTTATTGTCGATTGCTTCTTATGTACTTTGCATCTTGCGGTATGTTGAGATGAAGCGGCCCGGGCTAAACTTACATGACATCGTTCATGAGACTTGCTCCACGCTCGACATGCAACTTGTATTGCATAAGTGGCTTTGCGGGTGCCTATTTCTCCTAGCATAGTTAAGATCCAATTTACAACGGGTGATTAACAATACTAGTATCAATGTTGTGGTTCTTGTTCGTAAGTTAGAACGACACTTATTGAAAGCCCCAAACCACGTAAAATATGCAAAGAAAGTAGAGGCGTCTAACTTTGTTTTGCGGGGTGTCTGATGATGTGATATGGCCACGATTGTGATTATATTTGATGTATGCAATGTTCCTTATTGTAAGTCGGCAACGGCGGAAGCCATATGGTTGTCTTTAATTTACATTAAGACCAGCGTGTCTATTCAAAGTAGTTGTAATAGTTGAAGCGGTGGGCGACAACCATGGAGGCGTCATTGACCTTGATGCAATGCCGGTGATGATGGAGATCATGTTCGTGCTAGAAGATGGAGATCGGAAGCACAAAGAAGAAAGGCCATATCATATCACATATTATGAATTGCATGTGATGTTAATCCTTTATGCATCTTGTATTGCTTAGTAGACGACGGTAGCATTATAAGATGATCCCTCATGCACATGAATTTCAAGTCATAAAGTGTTCACCTTAGTTAGCACCGTTGCTAAAGATTGTTGTTTCGAAGCACCACGTGATGATCGGGTGTGTTACATTCCGAAAGTGTATACAACGTGAGCAAGCCAGATTTGCTCATGCGTAAGCTAAGGTTTGATCTTGACGAGCCTAGCATGTACAGACATGGTCTCAGGAACACGGATCACCGAAAGGTAAAGCATGAGTCATATAGTAGATATGATGAACATGTTGATTGTTCGCCATTGAAGCTATATAAACTCTCGTGATGATCGGTTTTGATATGGTGAATTTGGTTCGTGTGATCACTAAAACAATGTGAGGGATATTGTTTTGAGTGGGAGTTTAACAGCAATATGATTAAAAGTTGAACACTATTTATCATAAATTAACTCAAAGTGAATTTGCATAATTGTTGTAGTCATTGGCATCCGTTTACCACCTTGCGCTTAGTTATAATTGAGATGATAGAACTACAGAATTCTGGTTAGTTACTTTACGAACTGGTATCGTATTGTTTTGAAGTGTTAATCTAAAGTTTAAAAGTCCTATTGCAAACTTTCAGTAAATCCGGTTACTCCATGAAGTTTAATAATTGGTATTAAATCAAGAGTGACAATTCCAAGTGTTAGTGTATGAGTATCATGTTTGTCTCCATGATTCTTGATATTCAAAGGATTATCTTAATATCAAGGTTATCTGGGACCTGAAAGAGTTGTTTCAGAAACCATGATGTGTGGAAGATATTGTGATATCTGAAATGAAGTTTTGGTTACACCATGATAGAGTATAATATGGCAAAGTTCATGTTCTCATATTTTGATGAGAATTTGCAAAGGGTTGGAGACACTTGTTGTCCTAATCCTCCAAAAGGTTTTGGATAGCAACATTATACTCGTAATTCATCGTTATAAGCTAAAAGTAGCTTGATCATGGACGATTCCATGATAAGGGTGAATATTTGATGTAGGTAAAATATTTACTACACCAAGAGATTACTAAAGAAAGGAATTTGAAAGAACACCAAACATTTGATGATGGTGATCTACTTCAAAGTGCAAGTCCAAAGACATTGGTATTTAACTATACACGCTTTGGACTATGTGTCATATGTATGACTCCAATATTGATGTTGATAGATTCTTTCAAACAGAAAATAAATACTGAAAGAGAATCTCATAAATATATGGCAGAAAAGAAAAGACTAGAATTGTTCAGTTTAAGTATATAGATGATATACATGTTATGGTTATATTCTTTGCTTATTAAACAATGTGGTTCTTAAGTATTTGATACTGAATTTGTTGGTGTGAATCGTCATACGAAACAACAGAATTCATGAACTACAATGGCCTAAGTAACTAGCAAAAGAATATGTGATGATGTTCATCGAGAACAAATAAAGGGTTATTGTGTTGCTCGTTAAACATCAAAGCTTGCCTTCAAATATTTGTTTTATCAGGTATTATGAGAACAAAAGGGTTGTTCAAATAATTTCCGTAATCCATAAAAGATGGATTCGCAAATCTCCTTGGAGAAATCACATCCATAAAACTAGTGCTAAAGATGTCGAAAGACAAATTGATTGAAAGATCACTTAGAAAGTGACATCGCCGTTTAAATTATATTGAAAGAAAACATGAAGAAACTCCATGTGAATGTAATTTTAGAGTCTTTTGATTTTTGATCAAATGACGCTTGTGAAACTTTCCTAGAAATAATTAAAACTTCGTTCATAGGCCAAAAGGGAACGAATGACTAGCTTATTGGAACTTGTACATATTGCTGTACGAAGTCCATTATGTGTAGTCAAGAGCGATGGATTTCAACTTCATATGCTTTCTCTGAAAATTTGAGTGAATATATGAATATTTACTTAATAAGGATGAAGTATGAAACATTTGAAAAGTTCAAAGTCTTTCAAGATGAAGTGCAAAATCATTGTAATAAGAATATAAATAGTTTATGATAAAGATCATAAAGGAAGATATTTGAGTTACAAGTTTAGCATAATACCTAAGATTTAAGGAATCGTTCCGTGGATTTGCATTTCCCGAAACACCATAAGAGTATGGAGCATTCGAGATATGTAATTAAACCTTGTTTGACATGGTAAGATCAAAGGTATAATTCATAAAAACTGCCATTATATTTTAAAGATTAAAAGCTTTAGAGACTACCGTTTTTCCACTGAAAAGAGCTCCATCATAATCCGTTGAAATGACACCATATAAAGTTATGGTTTGGGATAAAACCCAAGTAGTCCTTTCTTAAAACATTGGTATGCTATGCATAAGAAAGATGTGTACAACCAAAGTCGGATGAACCTGTCTTTGTATAACTGTTAAGTATTCCTCCATAAACACCAGAGACAAAAGTGTTTGTTGCTTAGAACGTCAAGCTTCTTTGAGAAGGAATTTTTCGTGAAAAGTTAAGTGGGAGGACAATAGAACTTTGATAAGGTTAAAAGAACCTTAGCTATATGTGCAGAGTTGCTTGATCTTGAAAAGTGTTAGGAGGCAATAATGCTCATGGCTCATGTACCTCAAAGGTTGTGGTCACGGAGATCCAAGTTCCTATTGAAACAAGTAGGTCGGATGAACAATCGAATACCAAGATTTGAGAGTTAAATAATTATTTGACAATAATGATCCGACTACATGCAAAGAAGCGATGATGAGCCCTGACTCTGTCAAATGGCTTGAAGCCATAAAATCCGTGATAGTTCCATACACAAGAAATCAAGTTTTGAACTTGAAGGACCCTCGAGAAAGGTGTAAGACCTTACAATTGTGTTTGGATCTATAAAGAAATAGACATGGATGTTTTACATCTATGAAATAGTCGACATGTTGGGAAAAAGTTCACAACAATGTTCAAAGGTTGACTATGATAAGATTTGATCTTTCATAGTGATATTTAGTCTAGACGGATTAGTGTAGCAACCACTACATATAATTTTGTTATATGGTAGTTGAATAAACAAAACAAGTTCTTCTAATAGAATTGTTACCTAGGACATGTGAATAACATGGTCCATAGGGGTTTTGTTAATTCAAAGGATGCTAAAAGCATATGCAAACTTCAATGGTTGAAGTAAGCATCGTGGAGTTGGAATCTTCACTATGATGAAAATGTTAAAAAGAGTTTAAATTCATCAGAGATGATGAAGATGCTTGCATTTGCAAGAAATTAAGTGGGAGCGCTAAGACATCTTTCTAATACATTATGTGGAAGACATATTGTTGATTGTAAATAATGTATCTTTTATTAACATAGGATAAGAATTTCATCTCGATGAAAGACTTAGGCAAAACCCAAATATTTGGCATGAATAGACGCTAATATGGTTGTGCCAGAAGTACATAGACGAGATATTGAATGAGTTCAATATAGAAACTACAAGAAAGTTTCTTGTCGCACAGAAAGGATTGAATGAGTTCAATATTGATGATATATTCAAATGTATTGACATTTGGTAAGTGAAACAAGATTCTAGTATAGATTGTTACTTGATCACAAAGAGTATTTATATCAATCATACTGTGATATGTACAAATCCAGATATGTCCTATGCTCTAAATGTTGTGAGCATATACCAGAATGATTCATAAGATGATCATTGGACAAAGTAAGAATATTCTTATGATCTTTTGGAAGAACTAAGAGTATATTATTTGTAGAAGTGACAAATAGATGGTTAGTTCATTGTAAAAGTACTACATTGATACTAGTTTTGTCACAAAGTACAAATTAAGTTTATCTCAATCTAAACCAAGGGTGGCACAATATAATGGAAAGTGAGTTCCATAATGGATTTGGATGAGTTCCAAAGTTAAAGACATTGTGTGGATACTACAACAAAAGGCTAAGTGTATGACTGCTATTTTAGCGCAGAAGAGGGCATTTGTGTCAAGTAGTTTGTTATCAAACTAGGTGTAGTTCACGTGGGATAATACTATGAAGATATATTTATGCGACAATATTATCAACATGTTTTAACCCGAAGAACTAAAGGTCACACCAAAGGACCAAATTTATGCAAGCCATCTCATTAGAGAATGAGTGATGCGTGAGGCAAAGACATGCAATTACACATGGACTGGAAGTGTCGGATCCGAGATCAGTTGACCACTAGCAATCGTGTACATACAACACCGGAAAGCCATAGGTGTTGAATACATAAAGGTTTGAAACTAGATTATTGACTCTAGTGCAAGTGGGAGACTGTTGGAGATATGCCCAAGAGGCAATAATAAAGTGGTTATTATCATATCTTCATACTTATGATAAATGTTTACATACCATGCTATAATTGTATTAACCGGAAACATTAATACTTGTGTGATTTGTAAACATAAAAGAGTCCCTAGTAAAGCCTCTTATTAAACTAGCTTGTTGGTTAATATATGATCATGGTTTCCTGATCATGAACATAGAGATGTTATTAACAACAGGGTCATATCATTAGGAGAATGATGTGATGGACATACTCCTATAGTTAAGCGTAGCATAAAGATCAAGTCATTTAATATAGTTCATTTGCTATAAGCTTTCTGATACATAGTAACCTAATTCCTTCGACCATGAGATCATGCTAATCACCATCACCGGATGGATGCTTTGATGACATCAAACACCACACCGTAACTGGGTGACTATAAAGGTGGCATTGAGTGTTCAGAAAGTATTGGTTGAAACACATGGATCAAGAGTGGGATTTGTCCATCCATATGACGGATAGATATACTCTGGTCCCTCTCGGTGGAATGTCATCCAATTAGCTTGCAAGCATGTGACTGGCTCACAAGGGATCACATATCACGGGAACAAGAAAAGAGTACTTATCGGTAACGAGGTTGAACTAGGTATGCAGAGATACCGACGATCATAACCTCGGATAAGTAAACTATCGTGAGAGAAAGGGAAATTGGTATCGTATGTAAGTGGTTCATTCGATCGCAAAGTAATCATAGAAATATATGGGAGCCATATGAATTTCCAGATTCCTCTATTGGTTATTGTTCGGAGAAGTGTCTCGATCATGTCCGCATAATTCACGAACCGTAGGGAGACACACTTAAGGATTCGACGTTGTTTGAGTAGTTATGGAATGAATGAGAAAGAGACCGAATGTTGTTCGGAGTCTCGGATGGGATCCGGTATATCACGAGGTGATCCGGAATGGTCCGGAGAATAAGATTCATATAAGGAAAGTCCCGTTTCGGAGTTGGGGAATGATTCCGGTGTTTCCATCGGGAATGTTCTAGAATGTTCCGGAATGTCCGGCACTCCGGAGGGGAAGGGTACATGAATGTGTTGTATCAAGTTGGTATGATTGCATCATGTACTAAGTGTCCTCGCTGTTCCAAATAAAGGATTAAATTGAATCCTAGTTTGAAAAAGTCAAATAGCTAAATTGAAAAGTCAAATAGCTAAAATTGGAAAGTGGAAAAGAGGAGGAGGGGGGAATCCGAGTTGGGGAGGAGTTCCCTCCTCCAACCGGCGGCAACCCTCCAAGCCGAGTTGGGGAGGGACTCCTATCCCTCCCCTTGGACGTCGGCCCCCCTCCACCTATATAAGGAGGGGCAGGGACCCCTCCTAGTGCACACAAGTCCCTCACTTCAAACCCTAGAAGCTGCAGCCCACCATAGCCGCCGCCCCCTAGGGTTTTGCCCTAGACGCCGACTTGGGTGTCCCGGAACCCTAGCCGCCGGCTCTAGCACCTCCTCCTTGGTGTGTCTAAACCCTAGATCGCCCAGGATCTCTCTCATACTCCACCATACTCGCTCCGGCTTAAGGCGAAGCCCTGCGAGATCTCCCCTCTACTTCTGATACCACTTTTGTTGTCTTTGCCGAATCGCGAGGAGTGCTACAACCTCCATTTTCTGGAACAAGGGAGAGGAAGGTCTTCGTCAATCTGAGCGATGTGACCCATTGCGGGCGCTGCCGAAGCCTTGTGGGAAGGATCGTCTACGCGATCTTGAGATCGGGAAGAGTACGACTACATCACCCACGAGAATCTGCTCTCGTTAAACACTTTGGAATCTTCGAGGGTAAGTTATTCCATCGACTCGTTGCTACAATCTAGTAGATATATCTTGGCTTGTTTGTTTGTATGCGATAGAAAATTTTTGTTTCCCATGCTACGAAACCCTACACCAGCCTCGCCGCCGCGACGAGCTTGAGAAGACCGTTGGCGGTGCCGGCGGCCTGGGCGGATCGAAGACCCCATCGCGTCCACCCCCAGCACCATGGATTTGGGCGAGGAGTGGAGGCGGCCCGGGTCTGGCCTTGTTCCGGCCACCGGCTCTCCACGCAGATTTGAGCGAGAGAAATTGGACGGCCGCAACCTACAGATGAAGGGGAGCAATCACCGTGGGGAGCAGTCACCGTTGGTCGACGACAGAGAGAGAGCTGAAGGGGACAAGGGGTTGACCCTAGTCTAAAGCTTCGAAAGAAAGAGGACAAGGGGTTGATCAGCTAAGATACTCTCAAAACGTAGGTTCTCTCATGTACCTTGCTGGTGCAACACGACCTGACATTTCATTTGTTGTAAGCAAACTGAGCCGGTTTAACTCGAATCCGGGAAATGATCATTGGACCTTTGGAGCAGTAATGAGATACTTGAGAGGAACCACAACGTATGGACTTCACTATCTGAGGTACCCGGTACTAGAAGGGTATAGTGATGCTAATTGGATCTCGATGCGATGAGATCAAAACAACAAGTGGATACATATTCACTTTTGGAGGTCTTTGCAATCTCTTGGAGGTCTTAAGCAGACCATCTTAACAAGGTCTACTATGGAGGCGAACTTGTAGCACTAGACTCAACCACTTGTAGAGGCGAGTGGTTGCGAGAGCTCTTGAATGATTTGCCAATGGTGAAAAACCAATTCCGACAATCATACGAGCTGATAACCAAACTGTGATCACTAAGGTTAAAAGTTCAAAAGATAATCTAAAATCATCAAGACATGTGAAACGGCGTATCAAATCCGTCAGGAACTTGAGACACAAGGGAGTGATTGCCGTTGATTATATTAACACTACCAAAAACCTGGCGGATCCTTTTACAAAAGGGCTATCACGTGCAGTGATAGATGGAGCATCGAGGGAGATGGGCTTGAGACCCACCTGAGTTGCACGACAATAAAAACCCAGCCTTAGTGATCGGAGATCCCGTGAATAAGGAAAAGGGAAAAACAAGTTGTTGGAGCAACAAGAGAGAGTACATATATATTTATCCATTTCCCGCTAAGATGAGTACTCTTAGTACTGCATGGGAGGGTGACTGTTAGTCTTAATGTGTTTTGAGGCTGAAATACTTCAGCAAGATACCGTCCTGCAGGATATTCTTGAAAGAACACACCTATGTGAGCTTAAATGTGTGGTTGCAGTACATGAGATTGGGTGACCTCTAATGAGCTTATTAAAGGACTAGGGACCACGACCGTAATGCTCCAAACCTTAGGCGTGGATTCAGGCAGCCTAGTATCAGCGATGGCTCCTGGTGAACCTCTTCTACACAAGACTGGAAATTCAAGGCTTTGTCAATTTCCTAGTTGTAAGAAGAGTGGATCCTGGAGTGCTAGGTATAGCTCAACCCGAGACGGATCTATACTACAAAGCTGGTATATAAATGCTAGATGAGAACAAGTTGTAGACCTTGACTACTTGGTGGGGATTGTTGGAATAAATGGGCCTCTACAAGAATTGGACCCATATAAATTTCAGAAATTGGAGAGAAGTCAAGGGGGTGGAGGCTGTGGGAGTTTAGTCCCACATTGCCAAGGGAGCAAGATTTTGACCTGCTTATAAGGGGCATCTCATGGTGAGACTAGTTGGAAAGACTAGAGAGAGCTATGCTAAGTGTACACCACACACGCACACGCGCGCTCGCTCTCTCGCATTTATTCGTGTTTAATTACGTGTGACTTGTGACTTTGGCGAGGCGAGCGCGACTGTGGTCTGTTAAGTTGCATCTCTTTTAATCTTTTTGCCGAGCAGTTTACTTATCTTATCCACCCGCATCTGTCTCACGCACGACTCGAAGATAGACTTCCCGTTGAGGAAAGCTAGGAGATCGCTCGTGATGGAGATATACCAGGGGGTGGATCCTGGAATATAGGCAGAATATGCTGCGTGGGGGTTATCCTTTCGAGTCTATAAGAGTAAGACGTCCCTCTCGACAGAAGACACCAGATACACAAACCCTACTCCGTTCTCTTCTGCAGCCGCCACCAATCTTCGCCGATCCTTTTCCTGCCGTGTCGCGAGGAGAGGAAAGCAGTAGTCTCCGGACTTTCCCCGGCGTTTGGCGTCCCGCACGAGGGAGCCGGGCGATAAAGTTTATGGGAAGTGCTTCGCACGGCTGCTTCTTCTTCATCGACTGCATCGACCGTCTGCTTCATCTTTCCCAACTGTTCTTCATCAACGTTCGTTCCCAAGCGATGAAGAGCGGTTGAAGAAAAGCGATGATCGATAAGTCGTCTTAACTTTCGAGCGATCTTCAGTGCGATGGATAAGTAAACTGCTCGGCAAAAAGATTAAAAGATATGCAATTGAGTCACAAGTCACGTGTAATTAAACGTGAATAAATACGAAATGCGAGCGATTACACTTAGCATAGCTGTCTAGTCTTTCCAACTAGTTTCACCATGAGATGCCCCTTTATAAGCAGGTCAAAATCTTGCTCGCTTGGCAATATGAGACTAAACTCCCACAGCCTCCACCCCCTTGACTTCTCTCCAGTTTCTAAAATTTATATGGACCCAATTCTTATAGAGACCTATTTATTCCAACAATGGGGGCTGTGAAGAGAAGCTCCAAGTAGGTCTGTTGGGTTCCGTAGGCTAGCGTCTCGCATTGGAGAATGTAGGTGTTTAGTTCTTTTTTTACTCCATAATAAGCGACCGCTTAAGCACTTCGCATTGCCGAACATGACGCTTAGCTGAAAACAGATTTATTGGTATTTATTTTAGCTCGTTTAAACGTCCATCTAAGCACTTTGCGCTATACATGCCCTAACAAATATCGTCTGTCTTTTTGTAATTGTTCGCACCCGTACAGCTGCACTGCAGATTTCTAACAAGTTGTATCAAGGTTCCACGTTGCAGATTGTTGATCCAAGGAAAGAAGGTTTCGACAGGTGATCGAACACCGCCCGCAACAAAGTCACCCAAAAATGACGTGGGGGCGAGAAACCAAACGAGATATGTTGGGAATCGAGGAAGCAATTCGATGCGGGAGGAAGTGACATCGTAGGCAACACGTGGTACACTAAATTAAAATTGAGAAAATTTAATTCTTTATGCGGCTTTGGGATACATATTCATTCTCATTATGTTCAAACTTCATAATATTTGTCTTCATTGGAATAACTCTAGCATCATGAGGACAATATTAGCAATAAAAGCTTAAGTGCATGGTCTCCAAGAACTAATATTGTCCGTAGGTAATCATAGGGGTCATTATTTTGCTCTACCTCTTAGTGAGAAATAAAATAATTTAACATCCTATAATTTTAATAAACTTTTTTTTTGCATACCACATATTAATAGGAGTCATGTCAGGGCATAGCAGAAACATCATGTATATATCCTCTAAATTGTTCTTTCGGTATTAAGTTTAGTATAAAGCCTGGGATATTTTCAGAATATTAACTTGAATTTCAGGAGATGTAACATTGTTGATGAATTCATCATTGGGAGCACTTCTAAAGTCATGTAATTTGATATTTGCATTGATGGTATCCACTGCAACGAGATAGCTAAAACAACATACGACTAATAATATCATGAGTTGTTCACGTCTTGGTATAAAATGGAGATATATTTTATTTTTTAGCCCAAGATAAATAATATCAAAACAAGCAAGACAAGATAAAGGTACCATAATTAAACTAATTAACCAAGATGCAAAACATAATAAAGAAAAAAGATAATACACCTTAATTTCCTATCTAGCAACTACTCCCAAAATAGTTGTTTGATATCAACAAAATAAACATCTCCTAAATAACTGGTTGCCTCCTTCTAATTGAAAGAGTTTGTAGATAACGGTGACGCTTGTGACATCTTGTTCCAGAGCATAATATGATTGATAGCATACTCATACTCAAAAGATGCATCTTCCTTTCACGAAGCTCACCTCGAAAGAACTTTTTGGTTAAGCGTGCTTGGTCCGAAACAACTTGGGGATGGATGACCTCCTACATGGGTGAGCACAAAGTACGCAAGAAACTATGTTGATATGTGGGGCTTGCTATAGATCATAAATGTGTTGATATGTGGGGCTTGCTATAGAACATATATAGCTTCCTCGAGCAATGACCGCCACCCTAGGGTTGGTTCAGGTGTCACATTTGGTATCAAAGCCAACCATCGCGGTTATGTAGGCATGTGCGGGTCAGTGTCACAGACATGTTGGGCATGTTCCGACATTGGATGCATGGGTGAGTGCCAAGAGGGAATGTAATGGGTTAGGTCTTTTGACCAAAATGAACACCTGTCCTCTAAGGGAGTGTGTATGTGACATCTAGGCGCATGGGTTAATAAGAGTGATAGTTACCCATACTAAGAATATGTATATTTTTCTCGGAAGCTCTAGGGGTAAATTTTGGATGGGTGACCTCCTGCGAGAAATTTGGGGATCGGTGACCTCCTGGAAGCAATTAGAGATAGTTTACCTCTAGGGATAAAACCAGGGATAGGTGACCTCCTGGGAAATTCTCATGTTACGCACAAGTGAGAACAAAGTGTGCTAGAAAATACTTCTGTTGGGTATAAGAATTAGATGGTAAACGTCTTTCCCTAAAGTTCCAATTATAGTTGTCAATTAGACTGGTTGCTTAGCTTCACAAGAAAATATTAGAGGGGCGTTCCTTATCTATTATAATCAGATTTCCCACCAATTCAACTGAAGACCAATCATTAGGCATAACCAAATCCAATCAAAAGTAAGGAAATAAACATGACTTGGAGACTTGTAGTCCTAAACCACATACCCTATGTCTCTTGTCCTTTGTTATTTATGTGCATCTAAGGGATACATCATAACATTGCTAGTCATCACAATCTTCTCCATCAAGGCATTAGCAGTTGTAATGCCCTTACTCAACAATTTGAATAAAGGGGGAAATAAAGTCTCGAAGCTCACTATCTTAGGGAATGTACAATGGTTATATCTTAGCAGTGCCACATAGGATAATTATTGAGGTTAAGGGAGAGAGAGAAATGAAAAAAGAGGTTTATCTTATCTTAGCTAAGATATGATCTCTTACTAAGAAAGATAAGACATTTTTCTCCAATTTACGGGGATGTCTTACCTTAGATAGTCACATGTTTTCTAATTTATTTTTAATGACGCCATAAACTAGGGGCATACACCAAGAGATAATTTACTGTATAGCATACTTTTTTGTCTTACCTAACGACATGCAATGCCTAAGATAATATCGTCTTATCTACCACTGAACATACCCTTAACGAATACTAGAAAACTAAGAGTTGAGCAGAACTGTTATTGTAGCATGTTATAAGAAAATGAGTTTATGAGTAGAGTTTCGGTTACTCGTTAAGGTGTAAGCCCATACGATTTCCCAGTGATAAGTCAATATTTAATATAACCCAAGAAATGTCAAACAACAATACCTAGGAACTTTTGTGATCCAAAATCTACACATAGCCATCGGAACCAACCTTCATCCACTCTTTCTCCGTAATGTATTAATTGCAATATTCAGTTTCTTAACAAGTTTACCGATGAACTCGAGTATTTACAGAGTCATGCCAAAATGGGTTTTGAACTTGTTATTAAGAGAATGAGTCAAGACAATCAAGCTCGTCAACTATCGTACTTACAAGTTTATCATAGTCGAGTCGGGAGCCCGGCTCGATATCCACCCCTAAATGTGAAGAACATGAGTTTTGCTACACTCTTCTTGCTCAACTAGGCCTCGTCATTTGCTGGGCTCCATACAAAGCCCTGCCATAAAGCTTCGTAAGGAAACATGCGGAGAAATTAGTAATGGCGGATCGATGAGAACATATATGTGATACCACAACATGCATGCACATAAACGAAGTGATGAAATTGCCCCAAAACTTATAAAAGGAAATTCTACAATATTGATGATGATGGTTTAGTAGTAGTGTTATATATGTATATGTTGATGATACATGGTTGGATAACACCCCGCTAACACAACAATATCCATCATTATATAATATTGTGCAACAGAAAAATGTGACTGTTGCTCAAGTTTTAGCTCACGTACCTCTAAACATTGGGTTTAGGAGAATACTTAGCGGTAATAAGTGGAATGATTGGCTGCATTTATGCCAAAGGCTAATGATGGTCCAGCTGTCGGAGGACGAGGATAAGTTTGTATGGGACTTGACCTCATCTGGGGTGTTTACAGTTAAATCCATGTATGAAGACTATATGAATGTTTATACGGTTTTTCTTCGGCAATATCTTTGGATGTTAAAAATCCCACTCAAGATCAAGATTTTTATGTGGTTTCTTAATAATAAGGTGCTTCTCACAAAGGATAACCTGGATAAAAGAAATTGGGTAGGGTGTACTAAGTGTTGTTTCTGTGGGGCACAGGAAACCATAGAACATTTATTTATATCTTGCCCTTTTGCTCGCCTTTTGTGGCGCATTACTCATTTTGCTTATGATCTACCCCCTCCTACTAATATCACAAATATGTTTGGAAATTGGTTGAATGGTATTGATAAATCATCTAAGGCTTGAATTCGAATTGGTGTTTCAGCCTTATGTTGGTCTATTTGGAGATGCAGAAATGATATTATATTTAACAAAACAAAAAAAATTAATCTTTTGCAGGTTATCTATATGGTGGCACACTGGGTGCAGCTTTGGGCGTTCTTGTCGCCGCAAGACCAGAGGGATATTATGGCTACTGGATGCAGCCGTCTCCTGATGGTCGCTAGACACATTTTCGGCCAGTCTGAATGGCTGCGTTTTAGTCGACTGGAGCATAATGTCTAGTCATCTGTTTAGTCTTTTCCGCTGGTTAATTCATGTGTCGACTTTGTGTGATCCATGAATTGTAATTGTGGTGTGAGTTGTCGACTTTGGATACCGAACTTTTAATAAAAGGATGTGTGCATCGATCGATGCAGAGGCCGGGTTTTACCCCTTTTCGAAAAAAAAATGTATATGTTGATGATGGCGTCTTTACTGAAAAAGGGTGAAAAGTGAAAGGATCTAGTATCAATCACGGTAGGGAAGGCGTGAACCACGCCGCCGCCTTCCACAGGCCGCCGGCCTGCCCGAACACCTCAATCTTGTACAGCCTGCGGTATCGCAAGCTGAACACGCGGACCTCCTGCTGCACCTCGTCCGTGAAGTAGACGCAGTTGCGTCTGATCATCAAGTTCTGGTGCTCCTTGGTCGACACGCACATGATGCTGTTCTCCGCCGCCCCGACGAGCAGTGCGGCCTGCCCGATGTCGTCCGTCTCCTGCCAACTGCCGCTCGCCTCGTCCAGGACCCGCACCATGAAGGAGCACTTGGACGACGGAGGAAGGTAGCCGTGCCCGTTGGTCACCTCGTGCCAGAATACGACCATGAGCCGCCCGTCCGGTGTCGTCGCCAGCCGCATGAAGCTCCCTTCTGGCAGCCCCGACGTGACCACCTCGCTTCTCAGCCCCTTCTCGTCCCATACCTCCACGTCGCCGGAGCGGCTGAGGGAGTAGAACCGCCCCCTGTGGTGGACAGCGTCCACGACGTCGCCGCGCGGGGTCGCCGCCCTCCACGCCGGGTCCTCGGCCGTCGCGAAGACCGGGACTCTGTAGCCCTGCCACCTCAGGATCAGCATGGCGGCGTAGCTGCTCGTCCGAGCGGAGGCGGAGAGCACCACCTTGTGTACGCGGTCGCCCATGTCGGAGCCGTTTAGGGTACACCGTCCCCGGGAATGATCGCCAATGCTCGGACTGGTCCTCGTACGACCGGCCGCTGAACCGGATGGCCAGGAAGTCTTCCTTCTTGAAGCTGAACACGCGGTAATCTCTGCTGCTGATGAAGCTGATGACGTTGAGGCCCACCATAACGGTGATGGCGTGGACGAAAATAATCTAAAAAAATAATAATTTTACGAAATGAACTATGGCCAAAAGAATTTCATTGGAACTAACCAAAATGATATGATTCCCCCAGGGGATCCCGTCGTCGCATCCCTCGGGTCGGGAGCCGTTCGATCGGTTTGATCCGGCCGTCATTTTTGCGCCACGTGTCCTCTTCCTTGCGGTTGCTACAGGTTTCCACGTCCCCCGGGTTGGCCCTCTTCCTCGCTTGCTTGCAGTTGCTCGACGCACGCGCGACTACCTGTTGAGCGAGGGGAGGCGACGCCCGCGCCGCCGCCCACCCCCTTCGTCCTCGACCGCCGGAGCGCCCCGCCGTCGGACCCTTCTTCGTTGGTGAGTATTCTCCCGCAGCCGCCCTCTGTAACCTCCCCTCAACTGCCCCTCCCCTCCGATTTGACCTCTTCTTCCCGCAGGCGCCGCCTACTCCTTCGTCGTCGACCGTCGGCGACCGCTGCCGAGCGCCGTCGACTCCTAGGTGTGTTCTCCCCCTCTCTCATCTCTCTGACCCTCTCTCATCTCTCTGACCTTCTCCCCTCTCTAACCTCCCGTGCCATAGAAACCCTAGGCGATGAGACCGCCGGCGACGACCGTGGCGGCAGGAGGGAGCACCTCCAGCGGCGACAATGTTCAGGTATTGCCTTTTGTGCTTGCAATTGTTGCCGTACCGAGGGATTTTTCGAGGATTTTGTGCTTGCAATTGTTGCCCCGAGGGAATTTGGTGTGTAATGTGGGGAATTGATGTGATAACTAGTAGTAGTTGTTGCCCCGTGTTGAATTGATGTGCTAACTAGTAGTAGTTGTTGCTTTGTGCCTTGTTGATGAAATGTACTCTTGTTGTAGCATGATTGTGCTAATTTGGTAGTAGAAATTTGCTAATTATGTAGTATAATTGTGCTACTCTAGTTGTATCATTTTGCTAATTTAGTAGTAGAACTGTGCTACTCTAGTTGTATCATTTTGCTAATTTAGTAGTAGAATTGTGCTAATCTAGTTGTATCATTTTGCTAATTTAGTAGTAGAATTGTGCTACTCTAGTTGTATCATTTTGCTAATTTAGTTGTTCTTTTGGTAGTAGCATTTGGCTAGCAGTTATGGTAGCAATTTTTAGTAGTAGCATTTTTGCTACTTTAGTAGTAGCATTTTGCTAATTTAGTAGTTGGATTTTGCTATATGTAGTTACCGGTTATGCTTCCCGTTGCATTTTTGCTACCAGTTATGCTACCAGTTGCATTTTTGCTACCAGTTATGCTAGCAATTTTTAGTAGTAGCATTTTTGCTACTTTAGTAGTTGCATTTTGTTGATAGCATTTTTGGTTGGTTGCTACATGTGGAGGTTGAGGTCACACCATAACCATACATGTTTCTATTTTCCTTTTGCTGCAGGTTGCTGCTCTTGATAAGAGCAAAAAGGGCAAAAAGGTTGTTGTGAGCCGCAAGAAAGTTGGCGAGGGAGCGAGTAATGTCAAGGAGGATATTTGGATGTCGAAGGACCATTTCGGTGCCAAGCGTTTGAGTATGCTTGCGGACAACCTTTCTCCAGCCAAGAAGCAGATTATTCAGTCAAAGAGTGCATTTCGAGCATTGTTGAATGTTGCACAGTTTAGGATTCCTAACAAGCTTACGGATTTTGTTGCCGCACATACTTCTGCTCGTCTCCGTGATTACAAGCTTCGGAAGAACCAGATGGTGTTTACCACAGATATGGTGAGGAAAGTGTTTGGAATCCTCTGTGGGAGCAAGCCTATTGATCTTTCTATTACTGGAGGTGCAGAGCTTGATGATATTCGAGCCCTCTACCATGCTGGGAAGAAGAGGGCAGAGTTAACAACTGCTATCAATATCTTGAAGAATTGTGCTGATACAGATGAGGAAACCATCATTCGTACTTGGGATCTTGTTTCCCTGGCCACTGTTGTTGCTCCAAAAAGCTCGAACCATGTTAACTTGGAATATGTTGGTCTCACGGCTGACCCAACCAAAACATATGAGTATGCTTGGGATGAGCATTTGTTGGGTTTGTTGATGCAAACTGTGAGCAATATTCAGAAGAAGAAGAAGCAAGCACATGTTCTTCCAAAGGACTGTAGCAAATTTGAGTTTTGGATAACTGGCCCATTCATTCTTCTTGGTGTAAGTTATCTCCCATCTTTTATATTTGTTTGTAGCGGTTTGCAGCTTTGTTTTGCTACTACTAACTTTATTTGGCCTCTTTTTGTAGATTGCTTATATGGATCATTTGGATTTCCCACCCTGCGATCACACGTTCGATAAGTCATTGCCTAGAGTATGCTCTGTCAAGACCAGTGACTTCACTTTTGTTATACAAAATGACTCGGATAGGAAGATTTTATCGAACAAAACTGTTTTTGGCAGGCGAGATGTAATGTTCTTTCCAGCACCACAAACATTCTATTCTTTCGTTAATACTCTTAATGTTAACATTACTTTTTATTGTGTGTAGTTCCTCCCATTGTCTGCAACACCTTATGGTACTGCTCCTGGTATGATGATTTCAACAAACCTGCTCCAGTGAAAGATGTTGATGTTAATCCTTCTGCTTTATTGAATGAATGGCTAAATTTCCCTAGCAGCCAGGATTTGCAGGTATGAAATTGCTACTGTATTATTATTTGTTTGCTACTTCAGTGCATTTGATTTTGCTACTTAGCTACATTGCTCTGCTACCTCTTTTTGCAATCAGTGAACATGTATTATAGGTTTTGCTACTTTAGTGTATAGGTTTTGCTACTTTAGTTTACAGGTTTTGCTACTTTAGTTTACAGGTTTTGCTACTTTAGTTTATAGGTTTTGCTACATTAGCTTTATGAATTTGCTACTCCTTATGCATTAGCCTCGGTTTTGCTACATTAGCTTTATGAATTTGCTACTCCTTATGCTACTCCTTATGAATTTGCTACTCCTTTGCTACATTAGCTATCGCGTCGACGGCGACTCTGCCTCGGTACCCTAACACCCTTCGAGGTTTCGTCGCCCGTACGACGCTGTAGCGTCGACGGGCAACGAAACCGAGCCGCTGGACTAGATTTTACGCTTTATATATGTTGACGACTTAGGGTGGGGGTGGTGGATAAGTTACCCCAAATTATCTACCCATATGCAAAAGAAGCTTAATTGAATTTTATTACACCATATTTTTTGAGGATTAAATGCCGTGCGCGCGATAGCGGCAGATAACGAATCTGGCTTATGCTTAGAATTTCATCATTTATCTTGTCTCTGGTTTACTAACTTGCTTCTAATGTTTGCTAACAGGTTCCCACTCGTTTCAAAACATTGTATGAGAAGCACAAGGCTATTTTTGAAGCAGATGTTGATGTGACAGTGAAGAACCTTTCTGCTGGACTGAAGCGCATGCAGGCTCAACGCATGGCTGCCTTTTTGGTTGATGTTGAATCATCAAGTAAAGAATAAGAAGTTGGACCAGGTGTTGTTTTTCCAACCAAAAGTACAGTAGATGATGATGATCAGCTGCAGGATGATGATGGTTCAGAAACTGAGGATGATGAGAAGCTTTATGCTACATCGGAGCCCGAGGACCATGGTGTTGCTGCAGTTGCTGCTAAGGATACTGATGGTGATGCAGATGATGCTGTGGAGCAAGGTGGTGCTGCAGATGCTTCTGTGGAGCAAGGTGGTCCTGTAGCAACAAAACATGCCGATGTTCCTCAAGCAGCAATAATCATTGATTCTATGAGCAAGGGAGCTGATGCTACTGAGCAGCCGGATGTTGTTAGCCCTGACAGGTCTCCAATTCACAGCCCTAGGAAGGATATTTTTTATGAAGCTTGGGCCAATGCTCTGGACAAACCCCCGTTTGATCTTTTCGAGCCTGGGACCGATGAGTATGCAGAGTTTTGCATTTCACAGTCTCTCCCACCTTCCTGTGATGCCCCAACCGCTATCGTGACCACTGCCTCTGATGCCTCTGAGAGTATTCCAGCATCACCTTCTACTTTGGTCGATCTTGCACCTTTCGGCTCTACTGAGCCTGCGACACCTGTTGTTCCCATTGCACCTGGTATGAACATTTTATTGTAGTTTCTAAGATATGCTTCCGCTTGTTTGCTTCTTAGATATTCTTCCGCTTGTTTGCTTAAGACACAATTGTTTTCTCTTTTTGCAGTTGTTGTTAACATTGAGTCAAGTGTTAAAGGAGATGGTAGCTCGGATTTGTTGACACATGAGAAGAAGACAAGGTTTAAGAGGGCTGCCAAGGAGGAACTCACACCTCCAAAGTTGAAAAAGATGAAGGTCTCTGAAGACGTAGAACAAACATACTCCACATTTGTGATGAATGGTCGGAAATTCAAGGGCCATCCGAAGGATAGGGCACCGTAAGTTTATGTTTTTTGCTACTCTGAAGTAATGTTTTTGCTACCTTACATCTAGCTGATTGCTACATGTGTCAATGTGTTTTGCTACTTACTTTTTTCACTTGTAGGATATAGTTTTTCATTTAATCTTCTATAGCTTGAACTACCTGCTACCTTATTTTATTTTTTTGCTACTTTACATTGAACTGTTTGCTACTTTAGTTCATAGTTTTTACTACCTGCTACCTTAGTTCATTCATTTTGCTACTGTACATTGAACTGTTTGCTACTTTAGTTCATAGTTTTTGCTACTGTACATTGAACTGTTTGCTACTTTAGTTTATTGTTTTTGCTACTTTACATTGAACTGTTTGCTACTTTAGTTTACAGGTTTTGCTACTTTAGATTGAACTGTTTGCTACTTTAGTTTATTGATTTTTCTACTTTACATTGAACTGTTTGCTACTTTATGTAAAACTATCTGCTACATGTGCAATCCTTTGTGCAGGCCAGTTTTTGTGGAGATTGGGCGGTATTATACTTGCTACAGAACTTTCCAAACATCGCTTCGGCCGCGCCAATATCTAGATAGTGTGTTGATGAATGTTTGGATTGAGAAATTTAACCATGAGTCGGACATTGTTTGCAAGAAAAGTGCACGGCGGAAGAGGAAGTACGCTTTCACGCAGCACTTTGTGGTAAGTAGCACTTTTCTTGATCTTTTACTTGCTCAATATGCATATGACAGGTACTCAGCTAGCATTTTGCTACCTTTTTTGTGCTTGCTGAACCAATACAGATAGTAGCAAATTTTACTTGCTTTTGCTGCTGCCTCATACTACTTTTTATCCTCAACACAAAACAGGAGAAGCTTATTGTTGATCCAAAAGCATTCAATGCTAAAGCATGTATGGATGAGTTGAAAGAGCAGAATGCAAATTTCAAGATTTTCAAGTGTGACCTTGTGAGATAACATCCTTGCTTCATATCTTGTTCATGTTTGCTTTCTATACAAGATGCTAAATATTAATTCATGTTTGAATGTAGCTATACTTTCCTATTGTGAAGTAACCATTGGGCAGTTCCCTGTATCAACCTAGTAGAAAAGCAGATGCATATTTTTGATTCAATGAAAGGGTCCAAAAATGCTAGTGTGATGGATGATTGTGCACGCAATCTGGTTAGTAATCCAGCTATACTTGTTCATTGTGTTCGCTACATTTATAGTTGGGCCTTTTATTTGCTGCATATCATTAACCATGCAGTGTGTTTGCTTTGTTTTCCAGTTCGCAAACTTTGCAATTCTTGTGAAGCAATCAAAACTAGCAGACAATATCAACTTTGACACTTACCTGCTAACCAATCGTGATCACCCACACCAAACTACCATGTAAGATTTTGCTCACCTTTTTTCAATCCTTGTCCTGGTCACTAGTTTCAACTTTTGCTACATTATTGTTTTTTTAATTGCTACCTAAGTTTACAACTCTTGCTACTTTAGCTTCCTACACTTGCTACATCAGTTTCTGCTTGTTTTTTACTAATCTATCTGTTTGTTTTTTGACAGATTTGATTGTAGATTCTTCAACATGCTCTTCATGGAAACCTTCACCGGCAAGGTCATGGCGGAGTTCGACAACAATGCTATACCACTTCTAAGGAAACTTCTTGCATCTGATCTGATTGAGGCAAGGCAAAACAAAGGATCATTGCTATAGCTGATGGAAGAAGAGTTACGGAAGAAGCGTAGTTAGGTTGAAACTAATGTAATCGTTGAAACTGATGTCGTCCTTGTGATCTTATTTTGCACTTTGTAATTGTTCAAACTGATGTAATCGTGGATGTGTTCGTTGCTGCATCATCTGTGGATTATCTTTTGTGGATAGGTCATGTTGGATGGATAAGTGCTACATGTTTGGAATGGTTTTATATATAGCTTTTGAAGTTTGGAATGTTGATTAGTGTCTTCTGAAGCTTCAAATAGTGTGATTGCTTTGATAAGTTCTGTACATACTACATACATGCTAAATACGAGTATTTACCTAGACATGCTGTCAATTTTTTTTGGCCACCCTAGGTGTTAATTTGCTATATCTGTGTAGCCATATTGCTACATGCATAGAAATGGTGTGCTACCCAGGTGTACAAGATTTGCTACTAGGTTTAATGTAGCAAATATACCTATGACATTCATTTATAAGAACAAGTTTTGTCTACGGTAGCAATTTTATATGCAAAATGCAGGCTGTATGCTCCAAAGTGGAAATACTTTAGCTACCAATAATATTCTGTCATATCACAAAATTCATATCTTGCATCAATATGATGCTACATCTATACTGTATGTATGCTACATAATAATGACAAAAATGCTACTCTCTGGTAGTACATGTAGTTTCAACTCTATAGTTTCAACTCTATTTTCGCAGCATTCCCCGCAATCAGTGCTTCCATGGAGACACATTGTTTCACGGTGTGACCTTCTTCGTTGCAGTATGGGCATTTTTGCTTTCTTGGCTTCTTCTTATTCTTCGGCGTTGCATCAATTTGCTTCTTCTTTGTCTCTTGAGCTTTTTTCCTTCTCTTGGCATTTGCTTCATCACGAAGCTCAACCAATGGTTTGTTACGCTTCGACTTCTCGGTTGGTCTTCCTTTTGGCTTTACCCTCACAGGGTTCTTGAGCGTGCTACTCGGAGCATCATTACGTTCTTCTTCTTGTCGTTGATTGTTTACACCATGCTGTGGAGGAATACTTTGCTCTTGTAGCAAAATTTCTAGCCCTCTTCCTTGCTGCTCTACTTCTTGCTCCTGTGTAGCATGTTGTGTCTTCCTCATATTTGCTACAAGATGCTTCGCATCATCAATCATCTTGGAAACAGCAACATATGTTTCATCAGTGAAGCAAGCATCCAAAGCGAGTTCATTCATCTTTCTGCACAATGCATTATACTTGAGAGTATTGGTTCCTGGGATCCCAAATCTGATGGTATTTGTCCCGGGATCAGGTGCATTATTCTTTGCAAGAGACCATCTTCGTAGCATGTATCTCTCGAATTTCTTTGGATATTCAAGTGCACCATCACCCTCACTATGTGCGGGCATATAAGGCCACACATCTCAAATGTGTTGCATCCTTGTAGCACTCATCATCTAACTTGACTTGCACTGGTAGGTTTTGACACCATAACCGTGGTTTGGAATGAGATCAAAGCATGCCTTCACCTCAACCTCATCGTGATAAAACCTTAAAAATCTGCTACCACGGATATAAAATAATGCTTTGGAAAATCTGTACAGAAGAGAAAATCTCACCTTCCCCATAGTGGTGTTGTTGTTGTATCCATTGTGAATGCTGCATTGTCTTCTCTGTCTAGCATCAGGTTTTGGCACAACTCGTATTGCTACACGAAGTTCCAAACTGAGCCACTTGGGCGAATTAAAGTTTTAAAGTACGAGTTGAGGCCTTCAGATCTTGTGAAGAGAAAGAAACTTTGTCTGAAGTACACAGGTGCCCACATTTTTCTGCTCTTCCACATGTTCTGCGAATGAGCGTTCTCAACCATAGCAAAAGTTTCCAACATATGCTGCCAGCATATCTCAAATTCTGCTACGGTGTCCATGCTATATATGCATGAGTAGAATGCTGCAGCAAAAGGGCTACCTTCTCTCAAGTGAGGTCCAAGCTTTGTTCTTGCTAATCGTATCACATGGAAGATGCAGCATCTGTGGACCGAATCAGGATATATGTTTGAAATTGCTGCAACCATTTCTTGGTCTTGGTCTGTCATGATATGGTCCGGCGCCAAACCGTTCATTGCTTCCTTAAGTTTGGTGAATACCCAATTTTGTTTCATTGTTTCATCAGTAGCAAAGCACAGCCCAACACAATTGTCTGTGTGGTTGTTGATGCCCACAAGTGGAGCAAAAGGCATGTTGTACTTGTTGGTACAAAATGTAGTGTCGAAAACACCGAGTCCTTGTACTTGGGGTACAAGGCCCTTGTCCGCCATCCACCCAAAAGAGAGCTCTCACCGCATTGTTTTCATCCACTTGCTTATCAAAGAAGAATGTAGGGCTTTCGCTTGTCTCCTTTCAAAGTACTCAATAGTCATTGACATGTCTCGCATGAAACTTCCTCACGTAGCATAGTCCTTATGTTGGACACATCATGCTTCACAAAACCAAGGCACCTCAGGTCGCCTCCGTGCACACTTCCGAGGCATCCCATTATCTGAGCTGTGGTAATGTTTTGGTTGTGTAAAGTTTGGATGAACCGAAAGTCCTCCTCAGTAACCTTCCTATGAGACCGGTAGTACCGTCTTCTCCCAATTTGCTTCAACAACTGGTGTGTGTGCTCTCCTTGAAATACCGTTACAGTCCATATTCCATTTTTCTTTCCAACGAGCATTCTAGCTTTACAATCATGCCGCAGCACCCTATTCTTCTGCCTCAAATATGCTACGTCCATTTTGAGTCCAGCTTGTTTGCTACGTGATTTCTGTGCACTGAAATTGCTCATGTCTATTGGACCTCCTTCTCCAGAACTATCCTTAGTAGCATTTTTTGCTTCGTATACTGGTTTTCCGGCATGGACACACTCAAAAACCCTACTAAGAATTGCATCTTTTGGGGCACCTCTTGTTGTGCTATACTTGGTGTTACCAATCCGTGTACCAAACCCGAGTCTGAAAGCATAGTCATTGTATACTTGCTTCGCAACTTCAAGGTCATCAAATGTCCTTCCAACATATGGTACAAGAGGCTGCAAGCAAATCTCTTCACCACCTTCTTCATCAACAAATGAAGCATTACTACTAGCTGCACTTTCTGCTCTTGTAGCAAATTTTTGTCCAAAGGTTTCTGCAGCAGATTGTGGTGAAGCAATCTCGTAAGAAGATTGTGGTGGAGCAGCATATCCTTCAGGACCGTATTCATCAGCAGGCTGGTTGAGGTCGAATCCTCCCAGTATACTGTCAGCAACAAACCCTGCAATTTAAAAGAAAAAAGTTTAGATCGAAGCATAATGTTCTACATAAATGTGCTGCATGTAGTATTACCCTAATTTGCTACATTAATGTGCTAGATCACCCTAATTTGCTACAATGTAGCATCACATGTGCCCAAACTTTTTCTGCACTGTAGCACATTGTCCAGCAAAGCATGTTGTAATTTTTCTTTTGCTACAATGTAGCACCCTAATCTATTTTAAGGTTTTCCTGCCATCTGCCTAGCATGTAGCTACAATGTAGCACCCTAATCAATGCAGCAAAGCATGTTGTTTTCCTGCCTTGTGCCTAGCAGCACCCTATTTTGCTACATATGTAAGTATTTCCTGCTACCATGTAGCACAAACATGGACAACAATGGTGGAAACCTAATCTAGAGCTTACCAATGGTGCTGGAGGTTCGCCCTCAGGATTTTGATTGAAAAACACTGGAGGATTTGTGTGCTTGGCTAGATTAGGTAGCTGTGCTCGATTGGAGACATCGTCGTTGGCCGAACCGGAGCGCCGCCGGGTCAGAGGATTTGATCCTGTAACTACCTCGGTGAATTACGCTCCTAGATACAAGCCTGGATGAACGGTAGTGGTTGAAATAGTACGGCGGGGCCCCAAAAGCCACTCACGGGTAGACCTCTCGGCCGTCCCAACCACTCCCAATTCATCGGGACTGTCAGGCGTGTCGGCGGCGAAGGGATCAACTACATACACAAATGAGTATGTATGCAAGCCACCATACAAAAGTACATCAGAGCCATTCCATCTAGAAAGAAAGGAAATATAGCAACGCCATACGGCAAGATTCAAATGACCTAGATAGATATAATATTTTAGGATAATTCCTCATACATCACATCGAGTATCAAGCGGGCGGCAAAACAAGTCCGAACGGATAAGCAAATCGGCATAAGATGCCACGAGTAAGCACATCCGCCCACAGATCTCACGGATCCCGTTCCGGAATCCCTACACGAACGATCATTGCCCACATCATCGCCTCTTCCACCCAAAGATCCGTCCGCGAGTGTACTGTTCATCTGAACCAATAATTTATCGTGTGAGACCCTAAGGGTACTCAAGAAGTCTTAATGCCTCTAAAGGGACACAACTGGGTGACGCAATTGCAGAAAAGATAAACCCTAACGTGCTATAGATACTCGCTAACCATCCGCCTAACCAATGATGAGCGGATGTCCGTGAATTAAGGACAACATTATAATAATTTCATCGGATCCATCCTCCTCCTCGCCACCAACGAGGAAGCGGATGAACAACCCCATTCGTTGGCAATTTTATTAACCATTCCATGAGTGTTGCACTATTTACTAGTCAATTTCTTAGTCGATTAAAGAGGTACTTTAGTTATGCTTGTCTATGATCGGAAACTGTGCTCCAAGTCGTCCATAACGCGGACACGGCTTTGAAAGTTTTAACCGCGGGTGCACAAATAGCAACACACACTCGATCAACCTCTAAAACCAAATCAAAACCAACGAGGCCTTCACGACAAAGCAATCACAGGATTGAAGTATTTGAGGGGCCACCCTTGAGTACACCATAGCGGTTAGGCGACTTGAGACGGACCCGAGGTTTTGTGGGCGGTACGCGGCGGGGAACCCAAAAGCTGGGCTTGTCGATACAGCGTAAACGGGTCACAATTCCTAACAAGATGCAGTGTGCTCCTCGCAATCGTAAATAAAACAGTAGCATGGCATAAGTACAGGATAGTAAATAAAACCTCAAACTAGTTTGTGGCCCCAAGAAATAAGATCGAATCAAGCTCGCTCGGGGGTCCCATAAGCCTCCGGATGTGGATAAGCGAATAATCTTGGAACAGGAATCAAGTACTCGGGGTCTTACGGGACACAAGTGAGCAGGAAAAACCAAATAGCAGATGTTGCTCACCGGTGCCACTTTCATTAGTTATCCCATTACTACTCAGGTTAAGTTGTTTAGGTACCTCATTATCCACCAGACACTCACAAACCCTACGCATGCTGTTCTACGACTCGCATGGCTCAAACAACTCCTGTAGTAATGGCTCATGGGATGGAGGAACAAGCCTGGTGGGGTTTAAAAATAAATGCGATGCAATACTTGGGATTCAATTTAATGCAATCGCGACTCAATGATGCAAGAATAAGATAGAGGCAATAGGTACTATATGTATGCAAGCATGTGGTAGTGCTTGCACAGCAACTCGATTGAGCGAGAGGCGGATAGGTAGTGCTCTGGTTCTCTTGATATATCCCACCTTTCGATGTCTATTCGAAGAAGAACCAAACAAACAAGGGCCAACATAAATAAAGAGCGCAAGCATATGAATAAAATGCGACAAGCAAACAATCATGCCATGATGAATGATGCACAATTTGCATGGCAATAAAGTAGCATGGCATGGGTGAGGTGTAGAACACAATAAGTAACATTTTTATGGGGTTTTGGTCCCATTTTATTGTCATATTAGTTGATGTATACTTTATATTTATATGATGCATGCTGCAATTTAAGTCATGGATAGCATAAACAGAAAGGTCTCGTCGAGCTGATCATTTTAGACATATCATTTGTTAAATTCGGAGTTATACATCAAAAGTTATTATTTTATTAAGTTCCAGTGGCATTGGTTGTAATTTACTCAACTTGGAATTTTAAATGTGCAAAAGCTAATTTGAATAGCATATTTGAAATCCTCACATTTTTCTGATTTGAAAACATATATTATTTGTATTATTTGGGATTATGGATTTAAATTTATTTTAAAGTAAAAAATAATTAAATAGGGTCAAAGTCAAAGGTTGACTATTTAAATTAATTCTGAAAATATTTGATTAAAGATTTGAATTATAATTCAAAAACTAAACATTTTTCATATAAGGTTTAAATTCAAATTCCAAACCATTAATAAGTTATGAATTCATTTAGGTTTAAACAGATTTGAAATTTTGAATTTGAATTCAGAAAACAGAAAACATTTTAATACTCAGGCTAACCTAGCCCTAGACACCAACAGGTGGGACCCGAGGGTGCTGACTGGGCTGCCACGTGGGACAAAGGTGGGGTGTACCGCGGGTTGAGAATCTAGAAAAGCGGGGTGCCTTTTTACAAAAAGACTGGGCATCGAGGGGCTGTGGGTTGAGCTGCACATAGTCTAGGGGCCTATTTAGAAAAGCGTCCTGGGCTAACTGACGAAACTGTATTTTTACTCGCGAAAAACAGCTAGCTGTTCCGAGCTTTGAATGAAGATGGCGAGGAATCGGTGGAGATTTTGAACAAGACACAAAAAGCAAAGTTGGAGAGGGAACACCAGGCTACAACTTTGATGTTTGGAGTTTTGCCAACAGAGGTCTGCAGCGGATGGGGCAAGGGGATGAACAGATAAAAAAAACGCGGTCGCGAGAAACTGAATTTTCTGCAACCGAAACTGTTAGATCGATTGATCTTACGAGGAAGATTGCGAAGGACACAATGCGAATTTGGAGATGATGTAAAAACGAAAGTTGACTGGAGGAGATAGATCTACAACTATCATATTTGGGGTTTTGTCGGAGAAGGTCTGTGGCGGTCGGGCGGCGAAGCAGGCTCGAGGTTTCACCACTCTGCTGCGTTCAGCCTTGAGCGCCAGAGGCGAGGCTAGAGAGGCGAAGAGGCGTGAGCTAGAGGGAGGAGGGTCGAGGCGGCAGCTCACCGAGGGGTGGACGGTGACGTGGTAGCCGACCGGAAGATGACGACGGTGGCGACGCAGAAGTGGACGCCGAACAGCCGCGATGGTGAAGGCACGGCGAATGGCGAGCGGGTCTTGAGGAACGTCGGCGTCGTGCCGTGCTCCTCGTCTAGGTCGCTCGACTCTGGCGTCGTTCTGTGTTTGGGCTTGATGGTGCAACCGGGTGGCACGAGGTGGTGGATGGCGGGTTGGAGCTTGGCCAGGGGCGGCTAGGGTTTAGCCAGGGAAAAAGGAGAGGGTGGGGAGAGATGGAGTGGAAGGCGAGTGCGGGGTGGTAGATAAGATCGAGGGGAGGGTGAGCACATGGGGTGGTTGCTAGCTTTGCAAAAAGTATAGAAGAAGGGGTGGACACGGAAGGGGTACTCTCTTCTCTCCTTTGTCCTATGTAGAGAGGTAGAGAGGGATCAGGGGAAGGGAGCTCGTGGGTTGGAGGGGAGAGAGAGGAGAGGGAGTGGCTCGGGTTAGCTTGTTAGCCTCGGTGTGGCCAGGGAGAGAGGCTAGGTTAGGGTGGTGTAGCTAGGATGGAAGAGAGGATGGTAGTTAGGTTAAGATAGGAGGGGGGTAGCTTCGGCATGGAGGTGGTGGCTAGGTGGGGTGAGTGAGAGAGGGAGGGAGCTTAGGGTTTAGGGTAAGATGGAAGAGGGGTATGATGATTAGGGGGTTAGGGTCTAGCTAGAGGGTAAGAGAGAGAAAGGGAGATAGGGGTTTGGTGTCTTGATTAGATCAAACATGATCCACACAAACTCAACAAGATGGCCAAAAGAAAAAGAAGAAAAGAGGTGATGAGGTAGGAGCAAGATTAAAATGGTTCAAGCCCAAAAGTAGGAATGAAGCTAGAGATGATCCCCTCAGGAGTTCAAACAAAACCCTAGGATGACCAAAGCTGATGGTGGTTGCATGGCCCATGCAAATGCATTGAATGCCAGGTTTTTATCTTGTGAGAACAAAATACTATCCCATGGCACTTATTTATGTGCATCCCCAAAGATGGGGTAAGGCCAAGCATGAGATTATGAGTGGAATCCACCCAACCCACATGAGCTAGAGGTAAACTTAGATAAAATGCCAAGCTCATATTAATTGGATGGTGGAATTATAAAGTGGAGAAAGAAAGGGTGGTGGAATCAATAAAAGATATGCCCCCAACTCAACTTGGGCATTTAACAATATAACAAGAACCAAATACTTTATCAATAGGCAACTATAAATAATAATGCATATGAGATAAGAACCAAAGCTCCAGGGTTTTTGTATGATGCTCAAATGCAAGGTGGCATGATGACATGAACATGATATGATGATGATGCAACAATTATATGTAGGAAGTGACCCTTTTATTACTAGATCCAGTAGCATTACAGGTGTTAGACAACTGGGATGCTACAGATCCCCCACTAGAAGCTACGATTGGTGGCGGTATAAGGTGGTGAGGCTGACCAGGAGGGGGGTAGAGTATGGTCCCTCGAATATGGCTCATCTCCGTGGCCGTGAAGGAGATCGACTTGATCTCCTCCGTCGTCCTCACGGGCGCCCGCACGCGCGACTCCCAGCTTGCCTCTGTTTTGCTACTCTGAAGCGGTTTCTACTGCGACGTAGCAAAAGCGGGCAATGGCTTCACTTGACGGTTCGATCGGACGGTTTAGAAGTTTTAATCGGACGGCTCCGGACCCGGGGGATCGAGGGCAAATATACCTCGGGGGACGCGTAGCGCTGTCCTTTTTGCAACGCCATACGTGCTGGCGCCGCACCCTGAAGAGCGGCGTCGTTACTCCTGGCGCCGCGCACCTGCCAGCGTGGCACCTCGTGGGCCCCGGTCCCGCTAGTGCGGCGCCTTACTGCGTGGCGCCGCATTGTGTAGTGCAGTGCCGTTGCGCGTGGCGCCGCACATTAGGTCTTGTACCAGCGCGCGAGCCAGCCCTCCCCAACCCCATCCCATTCTTTCTCACCCACACAGGAGCTGCAGCGGCGGCTCTTCCCTCCCCCCTCCACCTTCTTCCTCCTAGTGTCCAAATCGGAAGCCTCTCTCCGTGGAGTTCGATCCCCCCAAGTGCCTTGAGGTATTCTTCCCCTTCATCTTTGATTTGACCCATTAATTTCTTGTTTTGGTCCATATCTTGCAAACCCTAGTTTGTTTTGTAAGATGCATGGTAGAATGTTGTTGTATTGGCATATGGGTTGGTATTGTGTTAATGTTAGCATGGGTATCTATTGAGTGTGTTGACCATGGTATTGTTGTTGTGATTATGTTAGGCATGGCAAGAATTGTTCATGTTCACCATGTAGACAAGGATGCTTTTTTGAGAGGTAACATAGAACCGGACCCGGACGAGCTCGATTTGGTGTTTGAGCGTACTCCAACCTATGCCGAGGTCTTGGAGCAATTGAGGATTGAATTGAAATGAATGGACCCAAAATATGATATTGAGTTGGAGGGAAGACATAATGTTGGCTTGGGAATGCATGTCCGTTGGAAGACCATGCGTATCTTCTCCGAGGCCCGTTGGCTTGCATACAAGGAGGTGGTGGCCAAATCACTAGACAAGGCTCTTGAGCTATTTGCCACCAAGAAAGTTGGTAGTTCATTGTCTTTGGACTTGAACCGTATAGCATCCCCATTGCGTACTATGAGTCCTCCACCTGTAGACCAAGAGCTAAGCCGTGAACCTCCCTTGACCCAAACATTGAGCCCGATTTCAAGACACCAAGATGAAGTTATGGAAGAGGACAATGATGATTGTGGGATGGGGCTAGGGAGGGCTGGCTCGCGTGCAAGTACAAGACCTAATGTGCGGCGCCACGCGCAACGGCGCTGCACTACACAGTGCGGCGCCACGCGGTAAGGCGCCGCACTAGCGGGACCCGGGGCCCACGAGGCGCCACGCTGGCAGGCGTGTAGCGCCAGGCGTAACGGCGCTGCCGTTCAGGGTGCGGCGCCAGCACGTATGGCGTTGCAAAAATGGTTAGTTCCGTGAATTTCTTTTGGCCAGAGTTCATTTCGTGAAATTGTTATTTTTTGGGGTTATTTTCGTCCATTCTGCCGAGCCCGTGCTGCTCGCCGTTGACCGGGTTGACGAGGTGCATGCCGTCCTCCTTGTCGGCCATGGCCAGCCACCCGCCCGAGGAGCCGAGGAGAACGTTCTCGTGCAGGGGGCACACACGTTGATGGCCCGACGGTCGACGAGGGAGAAGAACGTGGTTTTGTACAGCTCCCTGGGGTGCTTGGGAAGGACCAACCACGGCGCCACCGGCTTGGACAAATCGCCGAACACCGCGGTGAAGGCGAGACGGTCAGTGAAGCGAAGGCGGCCGTGGATGTCGGCGAGCAGGACCGTGGAAGGTCCAACCAGTGCCCACCGCCGCCGGAGGTTGACGAACTTGGAGGCCCCGCGTCCATGGCTAAGTTTTTGTTTCACCGGTCCTTCGAAATTCCTGACTACTCGTAAGAGGGAAACGCTGGCATCCTAGTAGACAAGGTCGACCTAGATGTTACTCGTGTCCAACAGTGAAACATGTGGAGTCCTTTTCCACGACCAACCCGGTTATCTCCACTTGGCATCCTAAAGCAATTTAAATTGTATATATATATATATATCGGTATTAGAGTAGAGCACATATACTTATTCGAATCATACTATAGCACATACATAGGTCGGTTTCCAAAGAATTTGGAAATCACCACTCCGTTAGGACATGTATAATGCCACACGTTTAGATAGACGTTTAACTGATTAAAAATTACTAGTTGAATGTCCGTGCGTTGCTACGGAACAATAATAGAGAACACGAAAAATTGATTGAAATCTTATTTTGTGCATTAAGTCTATCCTTAAAGAGCAATCAAGCAAAAACCTTACTTGAGCAAATATTTTGATTTCCATATGGCGAACAAGATTTTGTCCTCCAGCAAACCAGCGAACATGTATATATAATATCCAACATAGGTGAATTCCGAGGAGCCCCAAACAAAAGTTATGCCATCAAGTTCTTGCGGATCAGCTAATGGAGTCATTGAGGTGCATATATCAATTTTCCCCTTCCAAAAGAGAATAGGAGTCCAATTTCCAGATTGCGAAATAGTAGGGTTACGATAGGTATCAACTAAGAACATGATATTGTGCCACAGAATAGATCCGGACTGCCTCTGAGTATATGGAACAACACCATCTCCATAATATGACCAGAACATATTAACCCAAGGAACATTGGACTTTGAAAAAAAATTGTGTTATGTAATCAAAGATGAAATGATTTAAATATATTGTGCAATAAAAAATCAGGCTGCATATTATGCAACAAGAACTGATATGAACAGGTTATTATACAGTAACATATTATGCAATCAAAGTTATATCGTTCAGTAGCATTTGACATAGATATTCAGTACCATTTGATATTTAACTGTTGCAACATGTAACATAATATTCAATTATGGGTAGTGAGTTTAAATTGCAGGGCAGACCACTTAACTCAATCTTAAAATTTTGAGATTACACAGCCAACTGAGTTGTAGTAAGGCGTCCACTCCAACCGTTCTACTTCTCCCTGCTAGTCCACCGTTTAAGCAAAAGAGACATGTGTTTGTAAGGTAACATGTATGGATAGTCCTAGATAAAGTGCAACATAAATGGTTTGCTATTTACCAACTTGAACCATACACGAACATGTGTGTTTTCGCTTCACGTTGTGTAGACTGAAAAGATGAATCAATAGAACAACTTAATCTTCTATAGAGGTTCAAAATACAACCAGATAACTCATCTTCTCCCATTCCGAATTAAATATATGCAGAACAGTTGTTTATTGTGCAAGAAAATATACACATGTGTCTGAATATTTTAGAAACTGCTGGTGGCTCCAGGGGATCGACTATGACATCACTCTTGATCGTTTAGTATGTGATATTCCTAACACTGAATAACAAATCTTTGCATTATGGACAGTAATAGTTCTCCTTTGATCATGCACATCGCAATATGGAACACATAGGAGTTACCTTCAGCACAAGGGTGAGGTATTTTAAACGGAGCAGATCGTGTGCCATGAGTGAAACTGCATCACCAATTGCTCATGCAATGCTCCAGCTTCTCTGAGGTTTGAGAGAGTCTTAAGTTCTGGTAATATTTGGCAACAGACGGAACAAGTTAGCAGAACAAAGTGAACAATTGACCCGACGGATAGAGTAAGAGTTGCTTCTATTCTTGGGACTTGATCTAAGGGCAACAAGTGCATATACCAAGTACCATTTCGGACATAATGTATATAAGTGGGAAAATTCATGCTAGGAAAACAGACTGATGTTTTTCTATTAGCAAGAAGGAACACCGGATATAAATCATCGACACTAAAAACAGCGCACAGTCCTATTATTGTGAGTTTACACCTTCAATCAAAGGCAAATGTTGATGTATCCAGTGCCATATGCCTGTATCTCACTTAGACAAGCTACTGAACAAACAGTATTAGCTGGAAAATGGGTTAAATATAACTGTAACAAACCCAGTTACCCATAAGTATATTATTAGCTTGCTTCCTCTTCGTCGGCAGTAACACCAGAAAGGTTAATCGATGCTTCTTTCAAGTACCCTAAGAATCTTCTAATGAAAGAATCGATGCTTTATTTCTCCCTACTCAAATTGGTGAAAGTATGGACCAACTGAAGCGGTGTAATCTGGATAATATGCAAGATAGAGATCTAAATCAAGACCAGCAGGACAACAACGGTACATCCTTGAAAAAATAAGAAAAGTAGTAAGAATTAAAAAATGTGAAAGACCAATACCATCGCAAGGATCAACCTACCGCTTGTCCCGCCGCGGGTCCCCGTCGCCATTCCTTCACCGGCCGTGGGGGCTGTAAGACGAGGCGAGGGGATGGGTCACCGGGGATAGGAAGAAGAGGCATATGTGCATTCCTCGCCGGTGGAGCGACCACCAGTCCGTCCTCCACGGGTCCCCGTCGCCATTCCTTCGCAGGCCGCTAGCCGCCGTTCATGGCGCTATCCAGGGTTCCCCATGGAGGCGCGATTGAAGGACTGGAGGTCTTCGTAGGCGGGGGCATCCACAGGGATACCGTGCCGGAGCTGCGCGAGCTTCTCGGGCATGGGTGGCTGGCGAGGCGCGGGGGCATGGGTGGCCGGCGAGGTTTCCGACGGCATCGCTGCGATTGGCTCGGTACAGAGAGAAGGGAGAATAGAGAGAGGATTACCTGACGGTGGCATTGGCTGTAATTTCCCCAAAGTCCTAGGGGTAAAATCGTCTAATAACGGCAGAAGGAAAATTTAAGGGGTGACGAACGTCCCCAATCTTTTTAATAGTATAGATATGTACAAAACGAAAATTTAGACAAACGCCCTTGTCCTTCATCGCACGCCGCTAGAGTTTGTTTTTAGTGCGTTCGTAGAGTCCACTGTAGAAAAAACACATGAAGCGCTCGACTCTTGGTTTTGCGCCGATGCTAGCTATCCTGGGATCGACCGGGATCTTGACAAAACTAGTGGGGATCTGATCCTAGTGTCCTTCCTTAACGCTCTCGTTGTACGTGTCCTTAGAGCTTCAGCAAAAATCATATGATAGGAGTGTTGGGCCATGTCCCTCCACATGGAGGTGTGTTGGCAGCCCAACTACAGCCCGTGAAAGTCTAACACGTTTTAACTGTTGATCGATGTTCGTATCCAATGGCTGAGGTGCTCTTTGAGAGAGGAGTGGAAAATAAAACCCTAGCTACCCTTGGTGGCTATGTGTCTGAGACACGTTATGAGAGTGTGTGAGCTGAGCAAGAGAGAGGTGAGAGAACAGACAAGAACAACACAACCTAGTGAGAAGGAGAGGTGATTTCTATCTAGATTTATGATATCTGACCGACAGCTGGTGTTTGGATGCTCAAACGTGTTTGGATTGGCTCCATACTTGGCGAGCTTGTTCCTTGATTTGAGTACTTAGATTTGGTTAGCTGGTTTGAGATCTGGGTGAGCGTAGCATCAGATTTGAAAACGGTTTAGTCAGATCGAACTGATGTAGTTTTAACACAAATCAGTTTTGATAGATGAACAGTTTGGGCAGGAAAACGGTGTCCGATTGGCCTGAAATTTGGCATGTATGTTGGGTACTCGTATGTCAGCTTGTCTACCGAGTTTGGTGCTGACTGGATCTGCGGTTTAAGATCGGTTTGATGATTACCGAAGAGGACAGAAACTAAGATACTCTACTTTGTTATAATATTTCTCTCAAGTGGTTGTAGTTGTTGTTGCCGGTTGACAACGTGCTGAGTGTGTTGTATATCTCTAGATGTTTTAGAGAAAACTATGTACCCAGGTTTCTCATAGTTGTTGTTGTTGTCGGTTGGCAACGTGCTGGGTGTGTTGTATATCTCTACATGTTTTAAAGAAGACTCTGTATCCAGGTTTCTCATAGTAATAGCATGTGTATTTTTTCGGGTAAAAGTGACTTTATTAATTTATAGAACTTACAAGGAGGTCATGATATAGAACCTGAGATAAAACCTCACATCCTGATCCAAACCATACTACAGTTTTAGCATATGTTTTCGTGAAATTCACAAAACTATGAGTACACCTATTTTGTTCATGGTTCACTTTTACAATATAAATACTTCTACCCTAAATTAATGAGAAAAGCTAAAGACGGTCTATCTTGCGATCTTTCACCAATTGCATCTAACAGGACATAGCAGTCTAGCTCTAACACCACCGGTTTATCACTCCATTCGAGAGCAAGGCGAAGGCCTTCTGCACAAGCCCTCGTTTCAGCTTTTAGGGGATCATCATAATTAAACAGAATAATACTTCCTAATTCATCACGCAAGATCATACCTGCCCCTGCTGAACCATCATCCTTCTTATAAGAACCATCACAATTAAGTTTAACCCATCCAGGAAAAGATTTATGCAAGCATGCCACCTGTAAATCAAGATTTCGAACAACCGTAGCAGCTTTCATACCATCTGACATAGGGCTCTTGCCCGTAATGATTTCCTTCGTGCTCAAGGATTTAATGTTCTTTAAAGTCTTGACGTAGCAGATCAAGAATCGACTAGAGCACTCAATTGACGGAAGTGGTTTATAATGTGTAACCTCGTTGTGAGCATACCAAATGCGCCAAGCAATCAGTAAAATAAAATCTACCTCTCTGACTGCAAATTGCTCAATAACAGTCTGAAACCACTTGTGAGGGTCAACCTGGAGATCAACGTCATTAAGTAAAGGCTACACATCCCTCATAGCAGACCACAAATGTTTTACATGAGAGCACTTAAACAAGGCATGCGCAACGTCCTTCTATTTTTTTATCGCAAATAAGGCAGTTTCCTTGTAACCTCAAAGCCAAAGCTAAGCCATTAGATGTAGATCTATAAGCAAACATTTTAACTTTAGGTGGAACTCCAGTCTTCCAAATTCGTTTCCAACAACTGATTGCGCCATTAGGGGCCAAACTCAAAGTAGCAAACACACACTGTTCAGGGGACTCTTGAGGAGCAAGGTTATACATGTTGCGTACTGTGAACCGACCTAATCTCTCTGGAAGCCATGCAATCAGATCATCATCCAATCAGCGAGAAGATTTGATCATCATAATGGTTGATTCATTAATGGGCAAGAACATGCTACATACCTTCGCCGCATTCATGTTATCAAGACTGTCTAGCAGTTCAGAAACACGTCGGACACGAAGATTTCCTCTAGATGTGAGAACTTTCATAGAGGACACCCTAGGAATCCAACTATCACGCCAAATGCGTATTGTTTCCCATTGCCGACAAGCCAAATTAGTCCCTTCTTTAGCAACTCTAAACCATGTGAAATTTTCATCCAAGTCGATGAAGGGTTCCCAGTAAAAACCATATCATACAATTCACCTTGGGGTAGTATTTTTTCCTTTAGCACTCTCGCACACAAACTATCTATAAATTCCAACAACCTCTAGGCCTACCGAGCTAATAAAGCCTTGGTTATACAATCTCATATCATCGAGGCCTCCTTGAATCTTAGCTCGTTGGAGTTTAGGCCAGCCGATCCAGTGAGTTTTTCTTTTACCATTCTCCAAACCCCAGCAAAAGTCTCTTATTATTTTTATCAACTCATCACAAACTGAAAAGGGAAGTTTAAAGACCCACGTAACGTATGCGGGTATGGCCTAAGAAATTGCTTTAATAAGGATTTCTCTTGCACTTGAGCTAGAATTCCATCACCTCAATCAACCAAGAATTTACTTAGCCGAGACAACAAACTTTAAAAACCTTCCTCTATGCATTCTCTCATCTGGTGTAGGTAAACCAAGATATTTTACATCAAACATTTGTTGCTCCATATTCAGAATATTCCGAATTAGCAATTGATTATCCTCTTGATATGAGGCACTAAATAGGATCGAGCACTTGGATGGGTTGCTAATTTCCCAGTTCTAACCTCGAAAGCATTGTTGACCTCTTTCACCCGAGCAACTCGAGCTTCAGTTGCCCTACAAAACAATAAAGTATCATCCGTGAATATTAAGTTTCAGATACCATGAGCATTATGATACTCTTTCAGCGGATTGATTCCATTGTTTTGCACCTCCTTTTGTAACAAAGCCGATAAGCCATCCGCAACAAATAGAAATACGAAAGGGGCAGTGGATCCCCTTGTCGAAGGCCTCCACTAGGAGAGAATGCTTTCAAAAGGGTTCCATTGAATTTCATAGAATACCACGCACGCCTTGATCCATTGCACCCACCGATGAAAAAACTCTAATTTATGCTTAGTATTCTCTAGAAAAGACCAAACAAATATGTCATATGCTTTTAACAAATCCACCTTATAAGCACAGAATTTAGAATTCACACTAGTATCATGCTCCATATAATGTAAACACTTAAAGGCTAGGAGAGCATTATCAGTGATCATACGCCTAAGAACAAATGAACAAATGCACTTTGATTTTTAGAAATAACCTCACCAAGTAGAGGCCTTAATCTATTAACCAAGCATTTAGAGACAATTTTGTATAGGACATTCCATGAACCAATAGGCCTGTAATCCTTAAGATCCACATGACTATCAACTTTTGCAATACGAACGATAGAGGTGTCGTTCGTATCTCGAGTATACAAAGACTGAAAATAGGAGACCGTCATTCTCTCCATATCAGTTAGAACCGTTTTGATGACACCATCATCATCTCTCCACTTTGAGATTTTGTTTCTCCGAGCCCTCCACATAGCCTTGTGATGAAAATACTTGGTATTTCAGTCTCCTTCCAGAAGTTGCGTCGGCTCCTTCTTGTGGGCGGCGACCAGCAGTTTTTGTATGTACCACATGGGCGCTAGGACGACGGTCCGGGCATGAGGGTGACGACAGTCAGGTTGGGCCTGGTGTGAGGGATCTTGAGGTTCCACACCGAGCTCCGATGGCACAAATTTAGTCGATGATGAATTTAGGGTGGCAACCGGTGAAACCGAGTCTCGCCCTAGATCTTGGCAGACGATGACGGCACCGCTCGTCCTGAGCACCTAGAGTCGGCCAAGTTTGTGGGGACTGCTGGATTGGCAAGAATAAATGAGGTGGTACTAGGGTTCCTCCCGCGCTAAGAAAAAGATCCGTCGACTACGTGTTCTCTGGCTTGGAGGCATGTTCCGAAAGGTTTCGCCGATGAGTTCCTATGGAGATTGCTGGATAGAAAATATTTCGGTCATGCACATCCATTTTTTTATCGTTTAGTTTCAGAGACAGCGTTACGAATCTCTGTTTTTTGTTACCCCCTCCGACCCATATTAGTTGACTCAGATTTTCCTAAATTTGCAAAAATGTAGACACTATTTAATATATAAGTTTATCCAAATTTTGCAAATCTAAGTCAACTAATATGGGTCGGAGGGAGTACCATCATTTGTTATTTGTTATGCCTTCGACGACGTGATGAAGTCAGATTATTCCCAAACTTTTTTTTTAAAATATTAGGCAAATCTTCCACACTTCCTTTAAAAATCTTCCTTTAAATCCTTCCTTTACAAATTATTCCCAAACTTGATTTGCGGGAGGAGCGTTTACATCTCAAACGAGCGTGACCAGGCCACAGCAAATTGTATGGCCCGAGAACCGTTCCTTCATTTTCTTAGCACACGGCCCATCGAAACCCACGACGGCCGCCGCTAAAATCCCGTACGTAACACGGCAGCAAATTTGACCTTGTGACCCTTCCTCGATTTGCCTCGGCAACCTAACTTACCCGAGGGTATTTTCGTACTCAAACCAGCCAGAACCCTAGCCGCCCATCTATAAGTACCAAGCCATCAGAAACCCTAGCACTCTGTCCATCACCAGCCGCCGCCATGTCAAAGCGAGGTAAGCCTTCCTCCCCACCCCGCCGCCCCATTCTCCGATCGATTCTCCCTTTCGCGTCGGGATCTCATCTCTCTCACTAATGGTTGCTCTCTGTGCTGTTTTGATCCGATGCAGGGAGGGGAGGTTCCGCGGGGAACAAGTTCCGGATGTCGCTGGGTCTGCCGGTGGCGGCGACCATCAACTGCGCCGACAACACCGGCGCGAAGAACCTCTACATCATCTCCGTGAAGGGCATCAAGGGTCGCCTCAACCGTCTCCCGTCCGCCTGCGTCGGCGACATGGTCATGGCCACCGTCAAGAAGGGGAAGCCCGATCTGCGTAAGAAGGTCATGCCGGCGGTCGTCATCCGCCAGCGCAAGCCGTGGCGCCGCAAGGACGGTGTCTTCATGTACTTCGAAGGTAATAAGCCAGATCGCCTCTCCTCTTACCTTCCCTGCATATCTTGTATGGTAGATCTATTGTTAGTGTTTTGATGTTTGTCTCGATTAGGATACATGCTCTAGTATTAGTATTGCCTTCCGTGATGCCATGTTTGCCCCTGGTTGTACAACTAAGATTTGCACCCTTTGGAAGACATCCTCTGCTTATAATTGTTTGTGCTGTCATGGTTAGATGTCCGCTTCATGATTTAGTTGGTATTTATTTCAAATTGCTTGGTTGCGACCTTCTCCATGTGGAATTCAGTTCAACCTATGTTCTGCTGTGGTGTTAGATTATTTTGTTTTGATTTTTAGGTGGGCATTAGACATTAGGTAGTTTAAAAAAGTGAAGAAATTAGTGATGGGAGGACATCTGAGTCCTTCTGCCTGATGAGTGAACCTTCATGTTTGTATATTCCTTAACAAACATCACAAAATAACCATGTGATAGTCCATCACCCTTGATAGCGGTGTTGCTGCAGTTAAACTTTGGGAGTTGCCATGAGACAATCATTACTATCCTTGACGTCTGATTTTGCACACACGGTTTTGCTTTATGTTTTTATTCCTTCATTGACGGAATGGCATCCGAGTCCTTCAGCTTCAATTGGAGCAAACATTCCATGTTTGTACATTCCTAAGCAAACGTAAAAAATTGAGCTTTCTGATGTTGAGGTTTCTGTAAAGGAATTACTCCATTAGAAAGCAGCCTCATATTCCATCGCCCTTGGTAGCAGCATCGCTGCATTGAAACTTTGGGACTTGCCATGAGGCGGACATCTAATTTTTGTAACATCTTATTCCACGGATTCCATGTTTTGGTCCAATAATTGTCTTTACTGCTGCATTAGAACATCTCTCTGATGGGAGGACATCCGAGTCCTCTAGCTGTATTTGGAGCAAACATTCCATGTTTGTAAATTCCTAAGCAAACATCACAAAGTAAGCCATTTGATGTTGAGTCTCACTTTTGGGAGTTCCTCTGTCAGATGGTGTTCTCATATTCCATTGCCCTTGGTAGCAGCGTTCCTGCATTGAAACTTCGGGACTTGCCATGAGAAGAACATTTGTTTTCATTAGCCCTTCATTTTTAATTGTCAAACATGTTTGTTTGTTTGAGATTATTGTGTTCTTTCATACTGTTATATCTCGTGTGTGTGTGTGATGGAAGGGCATCCGAGTCCTTCTGTTTGTGGAGCGAACCTTTTCATGTTTGCATATTCCTAACCAAACATCACAAACTAATCCTTCTGATGTTGAGTTTATTCTCCATCAGAAGTTGTTCTCATATTCCATTGCCCTTGGTAGCAGCGTCGCTGCACTGAAACTTTGGGACTTGCCATGAGACCAACATTTATATTTCTGTTTACTCTGCAGTAGTTTATTTCCCTAAACCTAGGTATTACTATGTTGCCTAAATGTTTAATAATTCTCTGGACTGATCAGTTGTTGTTCATACCCTTTCCAGACAATGCTGGAGTGATTGTCAATCCCAAGGGTGAGATGAAAGGATCTGCTATCACTGGACCAGTCGGGAAGGAGTGTGCTGACCTGTGGCCCAGGATCGCCAGCAACGCAAATGCCATTGTCTGAGGGCTTTGTTCGAAGTTTTTAAGACGGCTAAATGTTGTCAGTGTCGGTTGTAATCGTGTTGCCAGGGATTTTGTGGAGCTATGTGTTGCTTCATGTTTTGGCATCTCAGTTTTCTAGTGAACAGAAGCTTGTTATGACTCTTTGTGCTATCTTAATTTATGCCTGTTCTGAAATTTTGGAGATGCATGCTTTTTCATTCCATGGGCAGTTTATGGATTATCTTAATCTTGAACCCCTTTGCATTGCAGTCTTTAGTCTACCGAAGTTAAATTTCCATTGTAGTTTTCATGTATGGAATTCTCACCTAGAGCTGATGAACTATTGAATGACCAACAATCTGTGATGTTGCATAATCTGTTTTGAGCAGCAAACAGTATCTTGCAAATTTCCAATGTATACACCAGGAAATGTCTGTGGAGATTGCAAAGGGGAACTGCTCCATTTGAGTCCCTACCTACGACAGAAATTATTCTCTCCAACCTGGTGGCCTTGAACTGAACTCTATTTCGAGGAGATGAGCTCTCCATTTCAGCGCCTACCTGCTATTGAAATGATTACACCAGGAGATGCATGTGACACAGCCGATTTATCCCAAGAAATAAATCTTTGATTTCCAAAGAACTCGGAAATTTGGTCTGATTTGGTTGAATTACCAACTCTTGCACTAGCACGGAGGAAGTACAAGTTAAGAACATCATATGACTAGTACTGAGTAGTATTTTCTGTCAGTACCATTTATACATTTAGACTCTTCCTAGTTTCACCCTTCTGTTCGGCCTCATTTCATCAGATAAAATGGTAAAGTTAGCAGCTCGAGCAGGGAATTCTGCCTGTCATCTCTCTCTAAAAACAAATTTACATAATTTGTTCAAATCTCGACAACGGTTCACAGTTTCAGGGAGAGCTGGGGCGCCTGGCTGTGGACAATAGCTACCCCTGCCGAGAAGCACTGCAGCGGCGACACTAGGCTCGAGTCGAAGTAGATGATGTACAGGCCCTCCGTGACGTTCACCAGCCTTAGCGCCGGCTCGTTACTCCTCATGCCCTGAAAACATATCAAAGAGACATGAGCAAGATATACAGCATTGGCCAATTCATGTTATTAGAACAGTAAAATGCAGGAATTGGCCTTACCGGTAGTGACAACTCTACCGACTTGCTGTCCTGTGGCGATGAAGAACAGCTGCCGTCGTTGTTCAGCACTCTGATGGGGCAGCCGAAATCCCATCCGCCGCAGTCGCAGCAACCGCCGGACCTCCACCTCTCGACGAGCCCTGACGGGCCGCCGTTCTTGGAAGCCACGCCGCCGTGGTACCCTCGGGGAACAATGACGCTTACGCACCTTGCATTCTTATTCTCAGCATTTGTATCTTCACTCTCCTCTGCATGAGCCTTCTCAAGGAACTTCAGGCCCCAGCCACCAACAGCAGGTTCTTCTCGGCGGCTGCGCCGTTGTTCTCTCACCACGATCGCCGCTACTTCCTGATTTGTCGGCAGATCATCAGCGGTGAGGCTCACCAATCCCGACTCTCCAGCACCCCGTGGCTCGCCTTCGAGCGTTTCACCGCGCAACTCGTCGAACATATGCAGGGGAGATTTGCCAAGCTTCCCCCAGACATGTTTCGGACTAGAGGAAGCATTGTTGGGCGATCTCATGATCTCAGCCACTCTCTTGACTAGCCCCTTGCCTTTCGTGACGCTGTAGGTGCTATGCATCTGCCTCAGGTAGTCATCAGGGGAACCATACATGACAAACTCTGTTTCCACTGAACTTGACTTATCTGAGCTCAGAAGCAGAGAGCTTGACACCTTCATCTTGCCGACAAGTTTCGACACATTGCTTGAGTTCCCCATCCAGTCCTTCTTCCCTTGCTCCCCTGAGTGGAACAAGTATACGTAGTCGACAGCTTTGCCGTTGTCCGGTGACTTGGAAGGGCTTGCAGTGTATGCTGCCAGAGGATCGTCCAGCGACAGCTCAAAGTGAGGGAGCCCATCTTTCCATATGCATTGTAGAAGGCCTGCACTAAGAGATGATGATGGTTGGTTTGAGGGCAGAACATGCTGGTCTGAGCTCATACGTGCTGTATCTGACCAAGAAGGTTGCACGCGGAGCTCGGGCGTGCTTTTCTTCAACGGCGATGCTGTGGGGGAGGACATTTCCCATGTCTCTGGAGATATAAGCTTCAGTATCTCTGACTGTGTTATGTTATGGGATCGTGACCGCGTCTTCCTCATTTTAGATCCAGGAAGGAAGAACGACGGGCTCTTCGGTCTTGTCTTCGCATTCACCAGTGCATGCAAAGAGTCCAGCATCATCTTCTCTGACGGACCAAGAGTTACGTCCCCGGTGCTAGTTCCGTCGCTGATCAAGTCGTCAAGATCACTCACATTGTGGGTTCTTGTTGGGTGCCTCAGGCTTCTTATTAGGAACTCCAAGACCATCATCTTGGCTGGAAGCGTCGGGCACAATTCTGAGTAAGGCGCATCGCCATCATTGCAAGAACAAGGCGACCCGTGACATGCCTGGCAGCTCCTGCTTTTCTTGTCATCTGAGCGCAATGGCTGCGTGTAGTTTACGAGAACCGAATGGGACTGACCATCAGGTGCAGAAACGGTCAGATGTTGTTGATGGTCTTCAGACCTTCCACTGAACTCTGGAGCAGCGCGGTCATCGTGCAATCCGTTTCTCCTTTCCAAGTAGGCAAGTGCCATCTTCGACCCAGGAATAAAAAATCCAGGGGAATGCTGCAAAATATACCTTGATCACCTGCACATGCCCACAACGGTAACATCAGAGCCGTGTTCAGTTCACATAGAAAAAACAAACCACGTTTGACAAACAGGAAATTTAAAACTACCCAAATCCAGCTATGCTGCTACCGGCGACAGGCAAGCAGTTCTGAAGATTAGAAAATATTGAAAAGAGAGAAGCAATGACTTTCCCCAAATTCCAAACCAAATAAATTTATCCAAAATAAAAAAAAACGTTTGTAAGGTGTATCACGGATCTAACATATTTTGCGCGTAGATCATGGAGCAAACATGCATATGATTTTATAGTTGACCAATCCAAATTTAAGAAAAAAGAATACGAATTAACAACAATTCCCAGGAGAAGTCCATGTGAGTTGTCAAAAAGAGAGTGAATAGAAGCATTCTTAAGGGACATCCTATGCCTAAAATAAGGTTTGCTGGGAGAAACCTCTACCTGTAGTGCGGCACAACTGCTTACACACAAACTGCTCTGAAATCAGTTGTATGAACTAATCATCTAGAGACCCTCTCTCCTACTTCCCGATGTTAAACTTAACCAGCAGGTACATCGTCAGAGATTGCAAATTCCACGGAAGTACCACCATCTCAGTGGCAGCAATAGGACGAGAAATCAATGCGTCCTCCGATAAGATCATGGCGTACACTCTACACATGAGAATGCTAGTACTACCTAAACTCCGAAGTCTTTCCTTCTCCGTAGAAGCAAGAGAAGATGGTGGTACTAACTGTACTACCCAAGTGTACTCCAATCCGTTGCTTAGACTGCACTACTACCACTGAAGCATTGGGTAAAAAAATGTATGAACATATATATACCCGTACTAAAATGTATCCTAATTTTTGGCCTGAAAAACAGGATGTACAAGGAAGGACAAGCAATATGATCAGAACAAGTCCTTATCCTCTGCTCATCAAGAGGAGTGGTAAGTTAGGCATAAAACTGAAAGTAGTAGCAGCCTACAGAAAAAGCACTACTACTCCTATGGCCCAACCGAAAAAGGGCAAGACCTTAATTGCATTCATCACCGGCTTAAAGAGCTTCTTTTGACACGGCAGTTAAAGGAATGAAATGAAGCCCATGCACGCGCAATAAACACAAAGGGTGACTAGAAAGCTGAGGCTATATCCATCTATCTTTTCTCATGCAAAGAGCAAGCACAAAACATCCTTTACAGCAGCCAACCAAAGCTACATAGTATCTTTTTTTTTTGTTAGAAAAAAATAGAAAGAATGGGAAAACACATGCTCGTTTTCATAGCCGAACTGAGGCTGAAAAACAGAGTTACTACCCGGAAGATGCAGATCATCATTTGGCCACAAGAAGTAGAACTGTGACATGCAACATGAAACAGAAGTTCAGAATTCCTCACCTGAGAGATCAATCACCTGTTCGGCACGCAGGCAGCCAAAGCCTCCTCCCCTGAAGCAAGCTCTGCCTCCCAACCTCCGAGCACGCGGAGAGAGAGGGATGGCAGGAGGCTTGGAAAGAGCAGTGAGACGGACTGGTCTGAAGTCTGAACTCTGAAGACCGCGAGGAAGGCTGGAGGTTTTATGCAGGGAGATCGATCGGCTGGACTGGACTAGACCAGCAGGCGGGCTACCAACCGGGAGCAGAAGCAAGATTAGGTGGTGGGGGGACTTCGGACCTACACCGGAGCTATGAGACAGAGGGGCCAAACGAGAGAGAGAGAAAGAATCGAAGGCAAGGCAGAAGAGTTCCAGTTGCTACGATGAAAGAGAAGAGACAAGAGCTACCAGCAGCTTTCCTGCATCAGCAACGTCCCAGAACCGGCAACCGGAGAGATTGAGAGAGAGAGACCCTCCGCCGAGACCCAAGAGGAATTAAGAGGAGGATGGCGACGAGACCTGGACTGGACTGGACCCCTGGCTGACGGTAGGTTGTTTCCGGAAGGGAAGGGGGCAGAGGGGGAGGCGTCGAGGGGAGAGCTGTCCCCTTTCACTCCTCACGCTGATGATCTCTCACTGTCGATTGCACATGGCTTATTCTTCTTCTTTGCTGGAGCTGGAACGCGGGTCGGTTTCCAGCTCCGCGGCCTGTGGATGGGAGGCGAAAGGATGGAAACTGCTGCCCGAACTCCGGAGCAGGAGTTAATGGCGGCGTAACTCCCTTCCACTTTGTAAAGGCGCGTCAAGACTCGAGCACAGGGAGCAGTTACTGAGAGCAAAAGCTGCAGGGGGAAAGGTGCGGAACTGGGGAGAAGATTTGATTGCGAGCTGGAGTAAGGAGAGCTTTTCGCCGCAGGGGAGAAAAGCCGAAATGGCCGGAGACGACGAGGAGGGCAGCCGGGGGCCCGGGGTGGGGAGAGAGGATGAACTGCTACGGTGGTGGGGAAGGCGAGTTTGGCTTAGCTTCTGCCGTTACGGTACGCGCAGGACGCGCAGGCCATGTGAGGCTGTGGAAGACGAGGACTAGATTGACGCTGCTCCTACGTAGCAGACCGGATCGCAGCTCCCGAGAAGAAGTTTTGGGCGCTGATTTCTTCTTCTGGGATCGGTTCTTGATGCGCTCGTGTTTGCTGTGTGAGTAGGCTTGATTGGTTCTAGGACAGGTTCTAAATTCTACGGAGTGGAGAAGTGGGATTTAAGCATTTATTCCCCACTCTGGTCGGGGCGGCTGTGGTGCGCTAGCTCCATCGTGGTCGAGGCCGAACGTTACGGCTGGGACTTCGGCGGAGTGGAGAGGGAGGAGCGGGGGTGGACACTGGACACGACAGGGACAAGGAGACGGGGTCACGAGCGACGGCTAGTAGAAAAAACGAGAGTGATGGGGCCCGCTTGTCCTGTTGAGCTTTTGGAAATCCTGTTGACTACTCTCTCAGTTCACAACTACTCTCCCATTTTAAAAGAGTTAAATCCATCATTAGTCACTGAACTTATTTAACAAAATTAATACGTTCATCGTACAACAAGAATACGAGTTTACGGTCACTGAAGACGCGTCAGAGCGTCACTCGCGGTCACTGCTTACAACTTAGCTATGTATTTTATGTCGTGACGAGTTAGGACCCATCTGCAGCCTCTAGGTGCGTTTCATTTGCACAAAAGCCCCAAAATTTATTTTTTTATCCTAGTCAATTGTTTAACTATTTCTCCCAGAGTCGGAGACACGGACAGCCGCCACTGTCACTTCCATCGCCGGCAGAGGAGACTGGCCCTCTCACTGCGGGGCTGCGGGCAATGCCAGTCGACGCAACACGCTGTGGGGTAGCCTGGCGGCCGGAGGCGGCGGCACACCTAGCAGGTGAGGGCAGCCCGCGCGGTAATCATCCTTGGAGCGAGCATTGTAGGAGTCGACGAGTCGTTGACAGTACAAGAGTTTAAGCAATCAAACTGATGATTGTATTCCTTCACAAGGTGTGTCTTTATACAACGATTATATCCAGAGAGAGTGGAATACGAGCGTGCACTAACTGATTAACAAACCTAGCTAGAGATCATGGGAAGAATTAGAGGTTACACGAGCAGAGAAACAACTAGATACATATACAGTACAATCTAACAGATTGTATTTTGCTGTAGCGCGCATCTCCCTGTCCCGATGATGCAGGCGTAGCTGCTCCTTGCCCTGCCTTGGACAAGCTCCAGGAGGTCGCTCGCCGTGCCAATGCCGGACGCCCTTCTACATCACGCCTGCTTGCCGCTCACGGCGCGCCCCGCCGGGTCACCCTCCCCTCATCCATGCCGCCGCCGGTTATTAAAGCTAGAAATCGGAGTCGTAGGTAACCATTTGGCAAGAAAGAGGAGGAAGAAGACCAATTTCCCTTGATTCTCCGCTTCTGGAGTCACATGGGATAGAGCGAAGGTGGATATTGGAGAGGGACTATCTCAAGACGTGCGTTCTGGCCCGACTTGCTGCCAGACCGCAAGATTCCACCTCTCGCCTGCTAGGGCCCTAGCCACCACCGCGCAACGGGCTACGCCGCCGTCATACGCGTCGTCGCAATCTTCCGGTGCTGACAGACTCGCCATCCTCTGCTCCTAGCTAGAGACACACTCGCCATCCTCTGCTCCCAGCTAGACCCGTAGCCCACCAGCAAGAGGCTCTGGCCACTTGCCCGCAATCTTCCGGTGCTGCCAGACTCGCCACCCTCTGCTCCTAGCTAGGGCCTCTACCACCGCCGCAAGATCCTAGTTCATGTGATTAGACAGATGTATTTTATTTGAGTGGCTTGCAAAACAGAACCTCAGGCGAGACGCGAACAAGGGTGGCCTGCAAATGTATTTTATTTGAGGGGCTTTAAAAAAACAATATGGCCTATCAATGGGTCACGGTCAACGCCACGTCATCAAATACACGGCTACATCGCGAGCGGTGACCGCGAGTGACACTTCGATGTGTCTTTAGTGACCGTAAACTCGTATTCTTGTTGTATGATGACCGTATTGACTTTGCTAAACAAGTTCAGTGACTAATGATGGATTTAACTCATTTTAAAATATTTTATATTTTAGCTTTACAAAAGAATTAGGAAGTAACTCGCGTTTTGAATTTATTTAAAATCAAATTTTACAAAGTTCAACCGAGCACATAAATAAATCTATTTAACGACAGAAATTACAAACCCAACGGACGTACGGATAGTGCACGGCCGTCCATGACACTAAACGACAAAACAAATCAAAGCTAGCTAATGTTTAGATTGAAATTCAAAATGTTTTATAGATCAAACCATTTTCCGATTTAAGATTCGTTTTTACTGTTGGACTAGTCGCGACGAGATCTTCAAAACTAGATTCCATGTTGATATGTTTCGATGAATTTTTTTCGGACCAAAAGGTTATCCACCCTAAGACGTGAGTTATTCATGTCATAATATATAAGTTATCCACCATGTAACAAATAAGTTACCTATCATATAAACATGTTGGATAGAAGTTTTCTCACATACATGTTGAGCAAGTTTTATTAGAATATGGTATCCTAGATGTTATAGTATCGAGACTTTATAGTCGTCGATGCATTATCCTAACACCCTTCGAGACTTCATCACCCTATACCGTGATAGCGATGAAGGACGATGAACCCAAGCCACTAGACTAGTGTTGAACGTTATGTTTGTTCACTACGACTTAAAATGGTGCGTGTTGGGTATGAGACTCTATTTATTATATTGTATGAAAAAAATCTTAGATTTAATTTCTTAAAAAATATGTTTAATGTTTGACGTGATAGCCTTTTGAGGTTGAGTAGCACGTACCTCGCGAGAGCGACGATGGACGACGAAGCCGAAATAATAGAATAATTTTTATATCCTATATGTGAATAAATTTTTATAGCGATGGATAACTTATATGTTATTTGGTAGATAACTTCTACACTGAAGCCTGGATAACTCTCGTATTACTAGTGAGTAACTTTTGGAGCAAATAAAAGTCGTGTTATCCACCTCTAACACGTGACTTATCCATGTCATAGTAGTTAAGTTATCCATCCTATACATATAAGTTACCCATCATATAAATAGGTTTAGAGACATTATCGCATTGCTCATGTGGGTAATTTTTGTATTATATAAAATCTTGATTGCCCATGTATATTTAGTTTAGTTAATTAAGAGCTATAATCTAATTTAATTGAGACATTGTTACTTAGGTGTTAGGATATCGAGATTTCGTCGTCGTCGATACGTTAATGGCGATGGGTGATGAAGCCGAGCCGTTAGACTACGACTTAAGGTGGTGGGTGATAGGGTATAACACCAGATTTATTATATCGACTCGACGAAAACGAATCCCAAATTGGAAGAGTTCATATTTGTGTTTTTCGCGTATAAAAAACTCAAACACATTACCCGTTCATAGGATGGATAACTTATGTGTTAACCGGTAGATAATTTATATAATACCATCTGCATAACTTAGGTATTACATGTGGATAACCTTTTGGTTCGATTTTTTTTTTCAAAACCTATCGACGGGATCTAGTTTCGAAGATCTTGTCGAGAATAGCCCAATGGTGAAAACGGATCATCAATCGAATAAGCATATTAAACTATAAAACGTTTTGAATTTTAGAATATTTGCATTAAACGCGGCTGACATCAGCAATTTTGGTTTTATTTGCATGCATGAAAATCTGTCTAGTTTGTCCGCCAGAATTTGTCATTTGAAGACCGGTCGGCGGGTAGCAAAGTCCATAAAAAATTCGATTTAAAATACAATTTTTTTTGGAAAAGAGTATATATTAATATCACAGGTATACCAATTACACCCAGTATCTGCAACAACGCATGCCTTAGCGGCCATACGGATGCACTCAGCTTAGAAAAAAGAATAAAAAAAAGAAAATATAGTTCATGACAATTCTGATACAATAGACTTTATATTATAGATGGTAGTACATTTTCTTACATACATGGTCAAAGTTTACAAAGTTCAATTTTAAATAAACCCAGGACACGAGGCAATTATGAATGGAGGGAGTACACTGCGCTCATTGTTCTATAAGTAAATATCAAGTATCGCCCCTAACCTGTAAAAATATCAAGTAAGTATATAGGTGTTTAGTATGTATGTAATATTTTTTTATAAATTATGTTTTAAATACTCCTAGGGGAGTAAAGTAAAAGGAACTTTGGGGTATTGAAGACAACAAGTTGGAGATTGCCAAAAATGACAAGAATTCAAAGAAAAAGATTCGATATGGAATACTACAATTATGTCCATTTAAGGTTACCATGAAGTTGAGAAATGTCGTAATCAATACAATGGAAATTCCTCATTCCGAAACATGAGAGTATATGAACTTCGAGGACGAAGTTTATTTTAAGGGGGGGGGGAGTCTATAATATCCCAAGATTAACAACTAGAATTAGAGAGGACACATGTGTGTGCATTGCATTTATGCATAAGAAAATCTGGGAAATTTTCGCGCAAAATAAAAAAAAAGGGCTACTGAGTGAGTGAGGTCTTTCTTGTTCTGAGGGAAACGTCATGCAAGTGCTATGGAATTCCTACATGACTTTGTCGAGTCCTTTACTTATAAGGGAAATAATTCCAATTTGATTAACCAAATGATATAGATAGAACTAAGAAAATGAAAATGAATATTAAGTAATTCCCTAATAGAATGCTATTTCAAATAAAGAATTGAACTAGTGTTCATAAATAAGATACAGATAATTATGTACAAGATTCAATAATGGAGAAAACATTTACTTTCTTATCATATAAATAATATTACAATGTTTACATTTAAGAAGGAACTTACATAAATAGTTAAATAAAAGAATAGGAGAATACAAAGTAAGGTAAACTCATTTACATCATACCATATTACAATGTCTTCACACTTTTGAATAAAAAGGAAATTAAAAATAAATAATTATATTCCTCATACTACAGGAGTACAAATAAGTAACTAGTCTTGTAAAAGAAAAATTGAAATTGCAAACAAAGATTTACTTTATTACAATATATATGAAATAATATAATTAATAAATGAAATAGAAAAGGATAACTTTATACAAATATTATAATTTTTACAAATGTTTAAATTAAAGAGAAAGATTACAACAAGTAAAAGAAAAATTAGAACTAAAAATCTAGCTAGATCTCTTTATCCTCCAATCTTCTTTTCTCCAATTCTTCCTATTTTGATTCCTGGAAAATAAGAACAAAGAAAGAAAATAATGCAAAGACAAGACAGAGAGATGGTCAGTGTATTGGATTACTTTCAGAAGGGCATACAGTTGATATGCTAGGTTCATCATCGAGTTAAAAAAAGCAATGCTTAGTATTTGTTCTTAGTCAAAGAAATTGGCCTCAGAACTATGCATCATTGGCCTGGGGCAAGTTTCACCAGTTCAGTACAAGAGTTAGCCAAAATAGGATCATACCATCACCCATCGAAACCAATCCACATCACCAAGTCTCCATGTATGGAAACTTGCACCCAGTGGGGCCCAGTTGTAGCAGCTTACACATCACATGCAGTTGATGTGTTGTCAACACCTCAGGGAGAGCACCAACTATAGAAAGGAAGAGATCAACCGTAGTAGCACAACTAGCTATTCCATTTCCACCACACTTAGCCAAGAACACCACCCAAGCACCTCACCAGTTTCATCACATCATCACTTTATAACATCCCACCAGCAGTTGTCCAACAACTATATACAAAATCTATCCACAAAGTATAGCTAGCACCATCATCAGAGGAAGAATGGAGAAAGGTGAGGAGCTGGTCAACAAGAAGGTGAAGGTGAGGAAAGGGTTCCCAGAGGCTTATCAACATCAGATCATCAAGTCAACAACAAGTAGGAAATTAAGAGCCAGAAGCACAAACCTAGAAGAACAAGCTTCAGGAAGCTCAAGGTAGGAAAAATAAGATCCTTGGTGGATATAGTGCATATCATATCTGTTTTAGATAAAATAGCAAGTAGAGGAGGTAATAAAGTATAGAAAAGAGAGGATTTCTGTCAGTCCTGCATAGAGGTGCTATGCAAAATCATCATCAAGAAATGAAAGCCATAACACAATATATGTCCTTATCCAGAGCTGTGCCTCAGCCTTTGCATCATTGGCAGGGCCTAGATACAAGTATAATAGCTGATCTTGTCAAGGTCATCCAATAAAATAAATCCAACACACAAGAAATTGCATAAGGAAGCACAATCATCCAGAACCATTAAATATTTATAAGCAAAAGTATATCTTTGCTATTGAAGAGATCTCATATCTTTAGATGATCTTATGATCGTCTAGAACACCAAACCATCTATTTAGAAATAAATTATAAGTCTACACAAATATAAATTTTCCAAATACCAAGTCTATATCAGGAAATCAATTTCTAATCATCAAGAAACTTCTATTAGAACATGCCTAATGGTACAAGTTACCATTTAGGACTGCCAGAACATTGAAAATAACAGGTAGAAGAATAGGATCTTGTGTTGAGCAAATGCATAGCAAATCTATTCTTAATAATTTTAACAAAGAGGCTATGAGAGGGAGTTGAAGGATATTAGTAGTGTTGCTAGATAGCAACCAGATTGTCCAGGAGCAAGTCAATCAATTATAGATTGCTAAAAACACTACCAAACCATCAAAGAAATCATATATGTGCTTTAGAGTTGTACTACAAGGATCTGGTGAACATATGATCACCAGAAACTTAGAGGAATCTGTCCTGAAATAAAATATAGCTATCCAACATAGCTATAATTATTCTACAATATACATACTAGAATATTTACATAAACAAGAGTATGATCTTATTAGTGTTCTAGAAACAAACCATGAAATTACAATCAGTACTACATTATCTATGCATATTTTAAGTGGTTTACACTTCTCACACACCACTGTTGCAAGAAACTATAATTGTACATTATCCTTATAAACTATATACTCATTTGCATCTAACCAAGTCCTTAATCTACTAGCAGGAGCTAACCAAAACTTAATCAAATAGATTTTGTTCATTTCTTCGGATCGGATCAACACACTAACTAAATAATTAACTTGGACTGAACCAAAAGAGGGCATACATGAGCAGATTCAACACACAAATACAATCAAGCCAATGGTACATTGTAATATATAAAACCTACATCGCAACATGTCCATTATCACCTAACAACTGTTCAGAAGATCATAACCACAATCCCAATTCAAAAATTACCTAAACCTAAATCCCATATCTCGGGTTGTTCTTTGGCTCGAAGACCGGTTACATAAAAGATCATACCTGCGCTGGAGTAGTCGAAGTGGAAAAGGAGGTAGCCGCGGTCTACTACCTCACCAAGGTGAGGGAAACCACGGCCAGCCATGGCATGAGCAGCAGAGGACGCAGGTATGCAGGAGCAGCGCCAGGGGTCGAGCCGATTGGGCTAGGGTTTGATGAGTAGGCAAGCATCAGAGGCAGTACTGGGTGGGGGGGTCAATGTGGGGATGGTGAGAAGAACCGGAGCAAGGCCTTGCCGACGTGCGGTGGTAGTGAGGAGCCGGAGTTGGCTAAGGAGATCCCGGAGGAGGCTAGAGTTTCTCCCAGGGTGATGGTGCACGGGTACCGAGCACCAGAGCAAAGGGAAATCAAAGGAGGAGAGAGAGGCCTAGCGGCGCTGGGAGGTGTCGGCGACGACCGGTGAGGCAGGTGGCAGCGATGGCGGCATCAGAAGCAGCCAAGAAGGAGGGCGGTGCGTGCGTGTACGGGTGTGTGTGTGTGGTGAGGGGTCGGCCGGGGGTGATGGGTCTGGCATGGTCCAGTTGGGCCAGGCCAGCTCACATACCCAACCAAACGGCCCAAGTTGATTAGGTTTAGAAATAAAATAAAAAAATGAATTACTAAAATAACCTCCAAACATTTTAGCTATAGAAAATTATAGAAAAATCCTAAAAATACATATGATATATCAAAATGACCACAAAAATAATTTCTACATAATAAAAATATAATTTTAAGTGTTTAAAATAAATTTAAAGTAAAATAATTATTAACGCCATTAAATCTTAAATGAAATTTTATAAAATAAAAAAAACCTGAAAATAAATAAAAAATCATTTTTGTGTATCAAAATAACTCTATTGTTTTATAAAAATACTCACTTAGAGTTTTACAAATAAAACATAAAGCAAATATTTAAAGACACTTAATTCTTTGATGAATTTTATAAAATAAAGATAATACATAAAAATAAATAAAATTCATTTTTAAGGTCTTGAATAAATATATTACACTAGAAAAATATTAAATATATTATTAGAAAAGTCTTTAATATTTTAAATAATAAATCCTTACCTAGTACCTATTTTGTGAATTATTTAAAAACAATTCTTAAGTAAGAAATAATCACAATTCTTATAAAACCTTGAGAATTAGTGGCTTAATACTAATTCCAAACCATAACTTGAATTCATAATCAAACTTAAGTATAACTTTTAACTTTGAAATATTCTTTTAAAAATCTTATTAAGAATCCTTTTAAATAAACATTGGGTATCACCCATTTATATAATATGGTGAATAATAATTATATCTTAACCACTATTAACATAACTTTAAATTCTAACAAATTACTAAGATCATCTAATTATAATTCCATTAAATAAATACATATTATTTTCTTAATAAGCAAAACAAATTTAATCTAAATCATTCACTTAAATATAAATCGAATAATTCCACACCTTAGTTATACTTATCATAAATCTAAAACTTGGGAATAATTAAAATATATTACATCTTAAGTTTACTTAACCTTTTAGTTAACTTTAGTCTCAAAGCTTATAAACATCATGTTAATAAATCCCTTATGTTTTTATAGTTAGCTTTTGTGGCGCCCCGCAAAAACCACTACTAGAAAATCGCGTTATTTTTGTGCATTGCATCATCATGACCCCATGCTCATGTCATCATGCCACATTGCATTTGAGTATCGTCATGTCATCTTGCATTTGTTGCATAAAACTATTTTTTGAAAAGCCTGTTTTGTTTTCTAAACGCCCCGTCTTGATTTCAAACCAAAACCCGGGTCTCCGGAATGTTTGTTTTGTCTGCCAACGGTTTACAAACGCCTCGTTTTTAATAAATAAAATATTTAAATTATTTTGGGAGGCAGCCAGCCAGGCCCGAAAGCCCAGCCGTCCACCTCCAGACAAAAACCCTACCTACCCCAGAACACCCAAAACCTAAGCTACCAAATAACCTACCCAACCTATCTATCCACCCTTCAGCCACCTCACACCCTCCAATCCCATGCCGCCACCTCACCACCCCCACCCTTTTTCCCTCCACCTCACCCTACACACCACACACACAGCTGACCCACTCCCCAACCTCCTCTCCCTTCCACCCCGGCCCCACTGATCCCACCCTGCTGGCCCCACCTCCCCTGAGACCGAGCCTCGCTCGCGTCCACCTCTCCCCCTCCCCCGCGACTCCTTCCTGGCCACGACCCCCTCGCCCACGCGTCCTTCCTCCCCTTTTGGCAACCGCCGCCGCCACAGGAGCCCCCCGCCTTGCCGGTCTTCTCCACCTCGCCGCCGAGCTCCTCTCGCATGACAGCCGCCCGGCCTCATCTCCCAGCTCGAGCTCGCCCCACCTCCTTCATCCTCCGCCAACCTCGGTGCACGAGCTCCTCCATCCCGCCACGGGCTCGGCGGCTCCGCCAGCACCGCGCCTCGCCCTCGTCGGCCGCTCAGGCCCTCCGTCGAAGCTCTCCCCGTCGACAACGCCCCGCCACCGCCTCCTTCCTCCTCTGCCTCGCCCCGCATCCCCATCCCCGCCCGTCTTGTGCCCTTCTCGGGACCGCGCCCGCCACGTGGGCAGCCGCGGCGTCGGCCGCTAAGCGCCGAGACTCCTTCCCCGACGGCCACCTCCTGAGCACGCCAAGCCCCGCAGTACCCGCCGGCCTCCGCCCGGACGACCCCCTCTGCTCTCAGGCCGGTCCTCATCTCCGGCAGTGTTAGGCGCCATCACCACCACGTCATATCCCCGTGTCCCCGACCCCGCGCGTAGGCGCCGGTCAACGCGCCCCTCGCCTCCACCGGCATCCCTCCACCGTGGGGTTTTTCCCTGCAGCAGCATTGTCGCGTCTTGCCGCGACCTCGTCGTCCTCATGTGAGCTTCGTGTCGCCAGCAACCACCGTCTCTGCGCTGGCTCTGCTCCAACCCGAACCGCGCGCAGCTAAGGCCTGCAATCGTGCCTGTTTCCGTCAGGAAGGGTGGTGACCGTAATGCAAGGAGTTTGGGGCTACAGTGTGTTCTGTGTTGATTTTGTTGCTGCAAGAAAAGAGGTGATGTGGACTCGCTTGTTTGAGACCCTCGCGATGGACAAGTTTGACCGGAAATTCTCGACAAGATCTTCCTCTCGGAACCCGAAGACCGACCCTCCCGAAGATCCGAAACCCTGAACCAAGATCGACTCCCGAACGCCATGACCATCTACACGGATTCAAAGACCGAACCCGATAACCGCCAAGGCCGCCAACACGGATACACCGAGTTCTCCATCTAGGACACCAAGACCGTCGACATGGAACCGAAGGACGTCAAGTTCTTCATCCCGGCACGTCAAGTTCTTCCTCTCGGATCCGAAGACGCCGAGACCCGGGACACCAAGATCTCCGCCGTGAAACGACAAGACCGACGACCCGACAAGACCTTCGTGACGACAAGATCGGCACCGACCAGGGCGGATCCGATGTGCCCCGACGCCAACCAAGCTCTTCTTCTCGGATGTGACAAGATCGACTTCCGTTGTACGAGACCGATCCCGCCGAGACCGAACCCCAGATCCGGACCCTGAGACCCAACCCCGAACCCCTCGGAGCCCAAGTTCGTCGAACCCTAATGTGATTCGCTATCCGAGACCCCATTATTTTATAATATGACATTATCAACTGATGCATATTAATTGATCATGCATGCATACTTGTCTGTGGTTTGGGGGCATTATGCCAATTCACCTCATAATTAAATATGGAGTCTATATGCGGGATATCTTTGTCTTATTCCGGACTCCATTTAAATTGGTGTAGCGAACCGATGCCATGTTTCGCCCTGTTAATCCAACACTTAATTTGCGGGGTAGATAAATAACTCGAACCTATTAATTAAATGTCGGGACCCCGGTTTCCGCTTAATATGGCCTAATTGCATCGCATGCCTGCCATGTCATACATCATGCATGCATCATGTCCGATCTTCTGCCGTAGTATTAAATAGTGCATCCGGTGTTTATTCTAGTGTTTTGCTTCTTCGCGGATAAGGCCGTTGAGTTGATGCGAGTGTCGACCCGATCTTCGGATGAACCTTCGGCAATGTTTTCAGGCGAGCACCTCCCCCTTTCTACCTATCTTACTTTTATAGTATTTATTCCCTCCTGTTGATCTATTGCTATCTGTGTTGCGATGCTCTAGTTTTCGTACCCGTGATATCCCTTGCAGCCTTATATTGCCTTGGACACATCCTATTACCTGTTGTTTGGTAGAAAGTTGGACTTGCGCGTCGTAGTCGCTTGCTCAAGTCTTTGTCGCGTGTAAATCGATTACCACGATTGTTGGAGTATTGCCGCATGTTTAATGTTGGAGATGTTCATGGCTTTAATTATTGTTTAATAACTAAAATTGAAGTAGGTAAATCTGCAGGCACCGGTGGGCAATAGATGTTATTTGGTTGTTAACGCCCACTAGTGTCCCGTAGGACCCGAGTTCTTGACACTTAGAGATCGAGCGCTAACCACAGGGGTGTATGGGCACCCCATCGATTAGTACCGATTTCAAAGTATTGTACCGGGGCCACAAGTAGTTTGGGGCTTTATTACTATTCTGTACTTATGCCATGCTTTCGCTTAATTTAAATTGTGCGAGTCTTGCACTTGTACTGCTTAGGTAAGCGGAGTGTTTTCGCTATCGACAAGCCAGTCTCATTTTCGGGTTCCCGATCGTTTACATCTCGACGCAAACCCCGAGTCCGTCTCGAGACCGGCCGACTTCTATGGGTAGCTTAGTGGGGTGGCCCCATGTACTTGCTTTGGGTGCAGGAAACGTCATGACTTAGGCCCCGACATACCGATGGGTGTATGTTAACGATCGCAAAAGGATCGAAGTGCGTGTGGATACTTTGGTGCACCCTGCGGTTAAATCTTTTCGAAAAGCCGTGTCCGCGGTTATGGACGACTTGGAGCACAGTTCTCGATCATAGACAACTATAACTAAAGTTTACTGTTATAATTTGACTTGTATCCGATGTGACTAGTAATCAGCTTCACTACAACGGAATGGCTAAATAAAAGTACCAACAACTGCTGGGTTTGGGATATCTCATGCTAATTGTAATTGACTAGTAAGTGTCGCAACTACAACAGAATGTTTAACTAAAACTGCCCACTGCTTATTATATCAGGATGACTCATGCCATCTTTATTTGACTAGTAATTGCCGCAACTATAACGGAATGAATAAAACTGCCAACAGTGTGAGTTCCTCGGTTGACTTCCTCGTTTGGTCTCGAGGGGGAAACACCAGGATGGGTATGTTTGGTGGTAGTATCAGGTTGGTTCCGAATAGGTCTTTCTTACCCCTCTCTGATAGCCGCCAGTTGTATCGAGTCTCTATAGGTTGTTTAGTGCATGCTGCCGCTTCAGTCCACCATACCTATGTAGGCGAGGACCGCCGAATTCTAGCCTCGCCGTGTACTGGCCTCAGTACTGACGCTCCTCTTTTTCCTTTGCCCTTTGTCGGCACCCCTTTTGTTTAAGCAGGTTTTGAGATCGACGTCGTTAGCAGGGTTACCCTTCCGGCTTGGCCTGGGCAGGGTTATGGACGCCATTGATTATTCTTCAGGGCCCTTAGCCCCATTTGCATCTTGTCCGTAGTCGGACGTTGTATCATTTTCAAGGTGATTTGGATCTTTGTACTGTATATCTGCATTCTTGACTCTTTGAGTCGTTGTTGTATATATATGTATTGTGGGTTCCATCGTGGACTATTGTGTAATGGTATTACTTCGTTTTCCACCCGCACGAAAGTGCCTGGTGGGCACCTTTGAATCGTTTCTATGCGGGTTTGGCGGGAATCGCTCAAACTTGCATAGGGCCGATTCTGAGGGTGTTACAGCTTTGGTCTATTTAACTTAAGGCATAAAGCATCTCAAGTCCAAACTAATAAATCAAACACCAAAAGACATTGATCATGTTCTATTAACAATGATGATTGTTTAAACCTTAGAAAGGAAATCTTTTCTTCAAATGTTATTCTTTTTGCCACTTCAAGCAACAACTCTAGGATAGTTCTTTCAAACCTTAATAATCCAATACATAGACTTCCATCCTAATCACCAAATAGCAAGTAATCTAAATCTTAAATTACTATTAAACTCTACTTTTATATCTTGTATATCAAAACTTAAAATCCCTATAGATACACTTCATGTGAAGTAAAAATTTGAAGATAAACCAACTCTTAAAGGAATCACCTAAGTTCACTTCACTTACAGTATTGGGGATTCACTTTGGGAGTTTTACAAAATGCATATAATTACTTATACATAACTGCATCTTGCTTCTTTAAACATTAGTCCTTGCCGGACCAATGATGCTGATTTAAGATATTGGATCTTATATTGTCCTAAAGATCTTGAGTGCATAATCTTGCAATCACAAAAGGCAAGTTCACACTTGCTCATGTCCTTTGATTATTTTTGTAAAGTATTTTACAAATCTAGTGTTGTCATCACCTGCATTTGAAAAAGGTCAGAAAACACTATTTTCATAATAATATGATTATAGGTTATTTACCATGAGGTAATAACTTACTATAAGAGTTCCGGTGGTAAAGGAACATATTATCTAGGACTTAACAACCAATGTCGCCAGTGATTATTGTGCCGTATATTACGCGTTGACCATGAGATTTGGAATGGGACGAAGAAGTCAGATGTATCTTTTCCCTCTCGCATGGAGCTGGATGTGCGGGTCGTGGTTGTTATCACTCGTAGCGTGCATATTAATTGGTAATTCGTAGAGGATATGCAGCATATGGGTGGGAGCCCTCAACGTCCCACGATAGTTCCGGCATCTGAACAGTCTGTACAAACCATTGCCGTAATTCAATAGGTGGGCATGGTGTACACCAAGGAGACATGCGGGGTCGCAGAGAAGGCAGTGATTGGCTTGGATCTTAGGTTGAGCCTCAAACCAAGGAAGTTTGAACATGGACATACTCCCGGCCGTGCAACAAAACCTAAGGTCTCTCATGGGTAAAGTGACGCACCTCTATAGAGTGTAAGAACTATAACTTGTTACTCCCTGTTCCAGGAAGGAGCTGCGAACGAGGCGGGAAAGGAACTCCATGAAAGTTCTGGTAAACCCGCGAAGGCTGACGGACATAGATTTTCAGAATAAAAGCAACCTTTGAAGAAATGTTTACAAAAACTTGCATGGCCTACGACCTATGGTCTGTGGCTATAGATATAGTGCATCAAGCACTCCTTTTCCAGTGGACTTGCTGAGTACGCTCGTACTCAAAGTATCTTCTTAACCCTTGCTAGGTTCTAAATCCAGTACAGACGATGCACTACAAGGATTCAGGTCTATTGCAACAACAAGATTCGTGGCAATAAGAGACGAATTGTGGCAATAGGCACCTATTACAACGACATGATTTTCGTTGCCAAGCGTTGCGCCAAGACGCATGGTAATAGGTTATTGCCATGAAAAACAAACTGTGGTAAGAAAGCATGCTATTGCAACGTCGGTGCGACAAGTTGCCACGTTTTATCTCGTAGCAACACGTGCTTAATGCCACAATTTGGTTCGTGGGAATAGCTTAATACAACAGTGATCAAAACCATGGAGATTGGATTGTTTATGGCAATAGGCATTTGTAGCGATAGCCTATTGCAACAACACTTATTTTGTGGCGCATACACTTCCGTGGCAACAACCAATTGTTGCAATAAACCCAAACCCTATAGCGACAACTCTTGTTTTTGTGGGTACATCTCTTTCACCACAAAGCCTATGTTTGTGGCATTCATTTATGGCAACAACTCTTAAAACGTGGTAACAAAAAAATGCAACATACTAGTTTTGGTGGTGACAGATAGTTGTCACAATGTAGACAAAATGTTCATGACAATGTAAACGATTCATAGCAAAGGCCCGTTTCAACAAAGCTGAATTTTGTGGCGCCAAGTGGTTATCACAACAACAAAATGCTTGTCGCAAGAAACTATTGCGGCAATACAAGCGATTCGTGGAGAAAAACTATTTCAACAAAGCTGAAGTTTGTGGCGGCAAATGGTTATCACAATGGCCAAAATATTTGTGGTGCATGGTGGCTAAGATATGACGCAACACTATATTTTTCGTGGTACTAACCTGTTGCAACCGAAACTAGATTGTGGTAATAGACTATTGCAACCAAAATAAATACGGGCATTCAGTTACATGATTCGAAACACAGGTATCTGATATAGATTCATAGAATATCATATTTCACATAGCAAATATCCACAAATAATTTAGCATTTATTCAATATACTGAATGTGTATCCTAATCAAGTGCAAAGATTAAACCATCCACGATGCATAGTGAATGTCCAGTCCAGTTAAATATTTGAATCCTGCGATCAAAAAATGAAGAAATTGTTTATCTCAAGTTAATCAGTCCAACATACACAATAAATCATTTTAGCACCATTTAATTTTCATTGGCAAACTATAATAGTGCATGCTTTCATCACGTTATATTTGCAAGAAGAATATGCTGATGATGAAAGTGAAATGTAGAGGGAAAGTTCTCTGATGATGTAGGCAAAGCCTTCTTGATACAAGGGTTCCTAGCACACATAGAGGATAGTCATTATCCTTGACTACCCCTAAGTTTAATTAACTATTTTTTCAATAACAGATAGAATTCACTAGTACCATCACATATCTAGAGTTGATCAAACTATAAAGTTTCAATACGAGGGAGCACACGAATATTTAAGTCGATAAAAGTATAGCTGACCCTTGATGTGGTACTAGACCATCTTGGTTGTTCTTTGTACTTGTGTAGTTTCTAGTTAACAAAGCATTTGCATATAATACGACCACAAAGCATTCACAAAGGAAAAAAGACCACTACATGGTATCAGGATAGAATTATGTCAACTGCACTAATGTATTCATAAAAATTTCAAAGACTTGTAGTTTATAACTTATGCATAGGATGACAACTAGAAGTATAATCAAACAAAGGTCAACATGAAAAAAAGCCAAAGGTTGTGGCTTACCATTGCTCAAAACTGTCTATTGTTCTTTATTGCAGCATGTACGCGCGTATTTGGAGAAATTATATTATGCCTTGTACCTACAGCCCCAGTAGAACTACCGGTCTTTAAACTCACATATAAATCCTACGAGTCTTTGTTAGCACATGTTCCATCCTTCCTATGGGACAATTCCCAAAGAGCAATACAATCTAGCATAATGCTTCTTAGATTTTTTTTATACCCTTGAGAACACCTCGCCCCTTCTTCTTCTGTCCATAAGTTTCTACAACCCAAATCATAAAAAAATGATGCATTACTTGGTATTTGATTGCAAGAAACTAGGACAGAAATATAAACCAAAATTCGTACCATTCTCTAGTTGTTCACGGTTGCTTCGAGCATGGGATGGCCATTCATCCAGTGCACACATGTCATTAGCAAACACTGGAGTGTCAGATTGTTCTTGAGTTTCTGCATACGGTTTAAAGGTTGTGAAGATTACGCAATCCAGGATTTTCTGCATTATTAGAAATGGCAGAGGCAGCTTAAATGTCATAGTTTTTACCACATCCATGTTGTCCATCCTTGTTATGAGAACAGATCCATTCCTTATTGAACACAAGAAAAAAATAATGGACTTAGCATTATCCATATGCACCATTCAGAATTGTGATTAAGAATTAAGAAAGTTGCGTACCTTGCAGAAAGGAGTATTGTGAATCTCTATTTCCTCTGAAGCTTGCACTGTGGCTGTGGTATAAAGCTGAATTTGGGGTATAAAGCCAAATTAAGAAAGATGATTAATCTCGTGGTCGTGGTTGCGACCACTGTGGCTGTGGTCGCCGTGGCCAACGCCGTGGACGGCATCGACGACAGAAGGTCTACCATCTCCCAGATCGGAGTGAGCGCCGCCACCACTGCTGCCTTGCCTGTCGCCGGTGATGGGGCATGTTTCATCCCGAGGGAAAAGGGGGCGCTGCGCTAAGAGGGATCCACAGGCCGGCCAGCCGGAGGACGACGGGGACTTGGTCGCTTCTCTCTTCGCCTCACGTCAGAGAAGGTAAAGGGGAACGAGAGGAGATTTGGGAAGAATGAATTACCCGTGGCACTCTCCGTTTGATGGACTATGCTGTGTTCCGCAGAGTCGATGGCACGGTCATGACGCCGTGAGGACGTAGGAACAAGAGAGCTCAGATCCAATCTCAAATTTGTGTAGTAAAAAAAAATCGGGAGTATACTTATGAGCGATTTTTAGCAGGAGGTTATGAAATTATGGCGCAATACACGGCCAAAATTTGGTGGGAAGTTGAAAAAAATTAAAGGTTAGCGGGATGGTTTAGCGGGAAGGAAAAAATTACCTCCACAAGCTCTTAATTATTTGTTTGGACAGTAATTTTTAAGTGATCGAGTTTATGATAATTAAATAAATTGTAAAACATACTTCTAACCAATATGGAATGTATCTGCTTCTAAAAATAATAATAATAAAATTTGTTTGTAATAGGTTATTTCACCGACTAGCCAAGATAGATGCCCGTGTCATTGTCAATCGTACATGTCATTTGTGATGGCGGGAAATCTGGTCCACACAAGAACAACTCCCGAGCCGGTGAGAGGTAATGGAGGTGGTGCGCGAGGACGGTCTCATCCCGGCACACCAACTAACCGGGGAGGGTAATTGATCCGAATGGTGTCCACCGGGTTCGGAGCTAGGACCGACACCCCATACCCGCCCCACCACCCGTCTCCATACCCTTTGTCATATTAAGAGGGGTGGTCTCAATGATCTTGTTGGGATGCTTTTCTGTCGTATACACATCCTATCACCATATAGCCATCACATCCACCGGAGAAAAGCCTTTAGTCAAAATAAAAATATGCTTGTTTAAAGATTCTGGAAACCGCAGGCAATCCGACACCATCGGATGTGGCGCCGGATCAATTCGTGGACTGTCGGATTGAACTACCTCTATGTCGAACTACCTCTATGTCGCGGGCCATGATAGTATTAAGGGATACTTAAATATTGAATTTCCAGGGAGACCATGTGAAGGCCCGCTATTGACTATATGGAATATCATCAAAATATCTTGTTTTTTGCGACAGTAGCGGGCTATTGTAATATCCAGTACATATTGCTACGAATACCCAACTTGTTGCAATAATCAATAGTTATTGCAACGCGGTGAAATTGCGGCAAAAATCAGAGACTATAACGACATATATGGTTTTGTTGCCATAGCGAGACGATGTTTTGCAACAAAAATTGTGCCTATTGCGACGTGACACAATTGCTGCGATATATTTTCGAATATCACCACGGATAACTAGTTTGTTGCGAGACCTGGTGTCTATTGCAACAAAATGGCTAACTCGTTAGCGGAATTTGGTTGTCGCAATATCGGAGCCGTATTGCAACACCCATGTAAGTTGTTGCAATAGAGAGCCTCTATTACAACAAAAAGAGTGTTTATCACAACAAAACTCGTTTGTGGCAATATGTACATCTTATTGCCGCAAATGAGGAATTCGTGGCAATATCATGTTTTATTGCAACGAAATATGGCTGTAGCAATAAATATTGTTGCAATAGACCAGATTTCCTGTAGTGATGACTACATCAAGCCATGCTCCAGGAATCATCATCAAAAGCTGAAGCTCTTCAATGAAGTCAAGAAAGTCAACATATACATCTGCTCAAGTGAAGACGAAGTTGCTGATTAGATAAGAATAGAATCTCTAGCCATAGAACCTATTTCTGTAGTGTATTGCAATAGCAGCAATGCCAGACCATTAGTTAAGATATTAGTCTTAATAGTATTATGATTTAGGAGTTTTTTTATTTCTGATTCTTCTTTGTAAGAAGTTTTTTCTCTCTCTATTTAACCTAGAGTGTTCTCTGGATCTTGTGTAAAGAGTTGAGTTGTAACCTATAGTCATGTCTTGGACCTGCTGGGTTTCTGTTGTACAACTCTGAGGGATGTAATACTAGTGAACGGTATTTCATTGGTGTTATATCAACGACTATAGTGTACTACATCATGCAGTGGTATGTTGGGTCACCGCACATATCTAGAGAATTTATGTTTGAGTCAAGCCCAAAATTGAAAAAGAACCAAAAATTGAGTAGCACCTATTCACCCCACCCCCTCTAGGTTCCCATACGTTCCATTTCAATTGGTATCAGAGCCTCGGTTATTTATTCGGGCTTAACCTCGTAAGAGAAGTATGGGTACTAAGGGAGATGGGAGTGAGGGTGTTGACAAGGTCACCATGAATGATCTCAAGACGTTGGAAACAACCTTGATTAATTCTATGGAGACTAAAATTTAAGAGATTCGTCAAATGATTGCGCGTCTCTCCATTCCCGCAGCCTCACCTCCATCGACCGTTGAGGCCGCCACACCGCTCTCTAAGGAGAAGGTTAACTCCAACTCCAAGGAGGACGATGTGGTAGGTGATGACAAGAGTAAGAGGTCCTCCTCGCAAAATAGTAGTGGTAAGGTGGAATATAATGAGGTCTCTCATTTATATGATCACCTGATCCACCTATCCCTCACCCTCATATAAACAATAGTGGTGATCCATCCAAACTTACTGCATCTCCTTTCAACCAACGTCAATTCTTAATGAAATATCATGTGTGCAGCTCTTCCATTGTATTAGGGAAAATCATCGAGAATGGTCTTGATGTTGGAGACCCAAACAACTTGACAAGAAGAGAGGTTGTGGACAGCCAACTCAATGCAATGGAGCTACACATGATACAACTCGGTATGGGTCCCAAGGACATGCCCCACATAGAATATATCAGCACCGCAAAGGAAGCTCGGGATGCCCTCACCGAACTCTTCATTGGAAATGAAAGCATGAGAAGGAATAGGTACAATGCACTAAGTAACCAGTCTGAAGGTTTTTATATGATGGATGGAGAGGATCACGAGGATATGTACAAAAGACTCAAGTCAATAGCCACCGCATTCAGAAATCATGGGGCTACCCATGTTGGTGATGCTTGGATCAAGAGAAAGTATGTTAGTGCTCTTGTGCCTTTTGAGCCTACATATTTGAAGAGCCTCCAAGGTAGACATAATTACCATAAATGACTTCCAATGAGGTTATGCAAGAAATGGCAGCTTTTAAAGTAGCCGCCGAGAATGCCAAAGACGCTTGTGCTCGAGCCATTGGAATGCAAAAGGGGGTAAATATGGCCTTGAAGGCAAATGTTGAACAACACGAAGATGACTTTCAAGCTATGGACTGTCCTGAGGATGTTAAGAGGGACCATGGTGAGTACATGTCATTTTATGATAGAAAGTTTTGGAAGGACCCCGCCAAAGCAAAATCTGAACTTGAACGCAAGAGTGAGTCAAATGAAGGAAGGGAATATGGTCCTAAACTAAGAACATGCTTGAACTGTGGAGACCGGCTACACTTTGTAGCTTATTGTCCATATCAAAGTAGAGAAGATAATGGAGGAAGGCTCATTCTCAAAGAAAAGTCAAAGGCTCCACAGAAGAAGCAATTTGTGAAGAAGAATGTTCCATACAAGAAGCAACCAAATATTGTCTTAGTGGCTCAAGAGGAGTATTCATCCGCTAGCGAAGATGACGAAGATGATGATAGCTCACGAGAGGTGGCTGCCATAGCCACCACTTCCTCACCAACATCACTCTTCAACTCACCTAATGAAAATGTCATTGATGACCCACGAGTGTAGGGGGTGTATCGCAGTACTTTCGATAAATAGGAGTGTCGATCCCAACAAGGAGAAGAAGGTGTTGACTAGTGGTATGGAGCAGGAAATCTCTGTAAATACTTAGCAAATGGATTTTTAGGGGTTTTCTGATAAGGCAACAAAACAAAGAGCAAGTAATAAAGACACAAACAAACGGAGCAAGTGGCCCAATCCTTTCTTAGCAAAGGACAAGCCGGTGGAAATACTTATAAGGACCAAACGTTCTCGAGGACACATGGGAATTCTGTCAATTTCTTTCGCTTCAAATAGCTGAGTACTCTTCTTTGGTCTTGTAAGTGTTGTGTGGGTGAACTTGTGCTAACATACCGACCTTACTTGGACTAATACATACTTGTGATTAAACCCCCTGCATACATCTATAACTATAGGAAAGTAATTAAGATATAGATCTAACCACAACCTTAAACTCTGAGATCCTACACTCCCTTGTGCAAAGGTGTCCTAACGGGGGTTCAGGTTTCTGTCACTCCGGCAACCCCACAATTAGTAGCCAAATACACAATGCATTCCCCTAGGCCCATAAATGGTGAAGTATCATGTAGTCTATGTTCACATGACACCACTAGAAGAATAGCACCACAACTTAAATACTAAACCATTGAATAATATCTCAACACAAATCCACTACTAACAACATGACTTATCCCATGTCCTCAAGAACTAGACGAACTACTCATAAGACATCATATGGATCAAGATCAAAGATGATATGGTAATGGATAACAATCTGAACATAAATAATAATCCAATGGTTCCACTCACAAGCATCAACTACAATAGTAATCAACACCGGGAAGGTTTCCCCTAATGAACTAAAGCAATATCCAACACAATTGTTACAACGGGATGGAGTAATGATGATGGTGCTGGTGGAGATGATGGTGTGGATGATGATGATGATCCAGATGAAGCCTAGCTTGACGATGGTGTTGATGGCGACGATGTCCCCTCTACGGGAAGAAATTCCCCAGCAGAAATCTGTCTGCCAGAGAGATCTTTCTCTCTCGGTGTTTTCCGCACCACAGAGGCGGTGGAAATCTATCTGTGGTTGCTCCCCTGATGTTAGGGTTTCGTAGGGAAGTTATACGCGAAAGGGCGGAGTCGGGAGCCGGCCAGGTGGGCCACACCTTCCCTAGGCGCAGCCTAGGGGGGACCCGCGCCTAGGGAGTGTGAGCCCCCTGCGGCCCTTCTTACCCTCCCCTTCTGGCTTCCTCTGTCTTCTGAAAATATATAATTTTCCCATATTTTTCTGGTATTTTTCCGATCTTCACGAAATTGCATCAAGACACCTCTTTTTCCATCAGAATCCAGACTCTGGCAGTTCATCCTCCAAGAATCATCCAACATGCATAAACAGATGAAAAGACATAAGTAATACCTCATAATCATACATATATGGAGATAAATTATGATATAGAATGGTGATGCAAATTGGGCGTATCGAATCCCCCAAGCTTAGACCTTCGCTTGTCCCCAAGCGAAAACTGAGCTCAGTAAACATGTCCACAGGTTTATGGAGTGAAGTGTAGATAAAAGAATATGAACAAGAATCATCACACTTACCATTGCACAACTCATAGAAGAAAGCAACTCACCATTATATAACTTAGCTTGCAACAAGTACAACAGTCACAAAAGAGATGCATAAAGATAAATCATAATTGGAATTGGCAAACTTTATTCTTAGTCAGAGAACACTTGGCAAACAGTTGCACAAAAAGCTTTTTGTAGAAGTTTTCAGAACAAGAGCACTCTTTGCTCAAAAAGGTTTTTCACAATGAAGGCTTTCAAAGTAATACTCAATATATAATGAGTCTTGTGCAAACAAGGAAGATAAAGAACATGATTGAATAAATCACCATATGAATGCTTGAAACACAACAACTCAAATGCTTCCTGGAGATAGAGAGGATGTAGGTTTACTGACTCAACTAGGAAGTAGGAGAAAGGTCCCTTTATAGAGGGAAGCAAGGATTACAAGTCATAAAGAGCTTCCAAAATATTATGGTACTTACTAGCTTTGAGCCCTCATTGCCCCTATCATAGGCATCTTGAGATGATTAAGGTTAAAGTGCACAAAGATGGAGTATATGCTTAACGAAATATAAGTTGGCAATCTCATGTCCCTTGAATATGAGGGCCACTCCTCATGCTACTCAACTTCAGTTACCGGTAAGTTCTTGTCATTGTAAGTACATGCGTATCATAGAGAACCGCCAATGGGGTACCCCTTGCACATGGTACAGGAGCTTTCCCATAACCAAAATTACAAGGCAAGCAGAAAATGAGCATCTCAGCGATCTTTTTATTTACTATGTGCATAGCTTTTTATTGAGGATGCTTCATAGATAGCTCACTACGGTAACGCTGCAAGTTTCCACCATGATTAGGCATGGCTTAGGCTAGTGGCCCAGGCGTTTCTCTAACACAAAATACAAACTCCATGGACTTACAAGTTCCCTCTTTATTTCACACCAGTGACATCCACAAACAAAAGATCACGATATCAACTGTGTACAAAGTACAAGTGCAATGTTGAAAACGTTCCCCGTGACAACACAGTTCTGCTAATTCCAACGTGTAGATGCAAGCATATACAACTTCGATGACACAATGGTTCAAGTCTATTAGGGGCAAGGAAATAAGGTGTGCCATCAAGTTCGTGAGAGCTTTACTAACTAGTTTCACATAACAAAATACTTTTTAATTCGAAAGATAAATGAAGCTTGAGAATTTCCTTGGAATAGCAATAATGATAATAGGTAGATATGGTGGACACAAATGGCATAGGTTTTGGTTCAAAGAGATTGGAAACATGAGAAGTATGCCTTCTCAAAACAGGTTTTGGGCTAGCAAGGCTGGGTAGAAAGCACAAGAGTTGAAGGAAACAAGCAAACATACAAGTAATAAAGCCAAACATGCAAACTTCCTTGAAGACACAAAAGATCTTAAATAAAGAATACTAAGCTTATGAGCCAACAAGAAAGAAAACAAATGATACAAAATACCTGTAAGCTTTTTCTCTTTTCCTTTCAAACCTCAAAAAGTGTTGTTACTGACCAGAGCTTGGTTTGCCAAAACCAATTTAGAGTTACTTGATGCTCCCAAAGTGATGCCAATACTAATTAACAAGATCCATCATATAATAGAGATTGCAAACTAAAATAAGAAGTGCAAAAGGTAAAAGATGAGACTTCTCATTAATATTCAAATAAAGGCACTCACACCAAGGGATACATAGATAATCAAGTAAAGGAGAGATACTTCCACATGCAAACCAATCTATAAGATAACTTCTCTACCATAGATATGAATCCACTAAAAAGGTGAAAGATAAAAGATAATGGTGGTGTGATGGCGCATAAGTTGATGTAGGAGCGCTTCGTTGGAAACCCCAAGAGCAAGGTGTGAAGCAGCACAGGAGCAAGTATTCCCTCAGTAGAGACCGAGGTTATCGAACCAGAAGGAGGAAGGAAATGTCACACAGGTGTTGCAAGCAACGCGGAGACCTGCACAACACAAACTCAAGACTTTGCCCCAACAAATCAGTGAGGTTGTCAAGCTCACCGGTTTGCTGTAACAAAGGATTAACCGTATGGTGTGGAAGGTAATGGTTTGCAGCAAGTAAACAAGTAACAGTGGAAGATGTATTGATGGTAAAGATTGTACCGGGGTCCATAGTTCACTAGAGGTGCTCTCCTTAGATAAACAACATGGCATGAAGGGTAAACAAATTATAGGAGAGCAATTGACAGGAACTGAGCAAGGCATAACAATGCAATTACTAGTCAGAAATATCCTATGAGATTCGATTGGGCAATACAACAAGATACATAGACCGCCATCCAACTGCATCTATGACTAGAAGTCCACCTTCAGGTTATCATCCGAACCCCCTCCAGTATTAAGTTGCAAGCAACAGACAACTGCTTTAAGTAAAGTGTGTAAGGTAAATAGTCCACATGTTCCATGAACAAGAGACCGTTGTTTTCTCCCTAGTAGCAACAACACATCTACAACCAAAGATATTATTGTCACTTACCTTGGAAACTAGAGGCATGAAACCATTATCGAGCATAAATACTCCCTCTTGGAATCACTAGAAACTATTTGGCCAAGATAGCTACTAACAACGGAGAGCATGCAAGATCACAAACAACACAGACATGATAGAATCATAAATACAAAACCATTAATCAAACCAACATAATAATATCAATATTCATAGGATCCCCGCAAACACAACATACATGATTACAAATAGATTAGATCTTGATCATGAACAGAGCTCACAAGATCTATACATGAAAGCACAAAGGAGGAGATAGAACCATCTAGCTACTACATGGAACCATAGTCGAAGGTGGAACTACTCACGCATCATACCAGAGAGAAGGCCTCCGGGATGATCTCCCCTCTGGCAGGGTGCTGGGAAGAACTTCAGATCCCCCCGATCTAGGGACGATGGTGGTGGCGGATAAAGACGGTTTCGTGGATTTTTGATCGGGTACTCAAGGTTTCTGCATCAGTGGATTCTTATAGGCGAAGGGGGAGGCCGAGGCGGCGGCCAGGTGGACAAACCCTAGCCAGGCGCGGACCCACCTGTGGCCACACCTGGGGGGTCTGGCCCCTCCGGCTCCCCTCTGGTCTTCTTGTTCCCCACAGAAAGTAATTGACTTTGACGTTTGTCCCGTCCAATTCCAAGAATATTTCTTTACTAACTTATCTGAAACCAAAAACCGCAGAAAATAGGTATCTGGCACTGTTGCAACTTGTTAATAGGTTAGTACCAGAAAACATGTAAAAAGCACCTCAAAGTGTAGACAAGTAAAGCAAAGTAGATACTAAACAAGCATGGAGCATCAAAAATTATAGATACGTTTTCGAAGTATCATGGTTATACCACGGCACTCCCCCAAGATTGGAACAAGCCAACGGGATGCCAAACCTGATAATGAATTACTCCTTAGGTGGTGGTGGTGTTCTATTTTCATCATAAAACTTCCAGGGCAAATGTTCCCCATCCAAAAAGGATGTCCTTGTCTCTGCAATCCTGAAACTAGCAGCAGAGCTTATACGATCAAATCTAGCCTCATACTCACAGTTTTGATTTTGTATGTCGTAGAGATGTGCTTGTAATTGGTTGGTGGACTGACGGAGCGAGAAGATTTCTTCTCGGAGCTCAGCCACCTCCTCCTCATGTTTGGCGATGAGTTCTAAACTTATCTTATGAATAATATGCACTTCGCGTTCCGCCATCTTCTTGTACCTGAAAACCTCTTGCTCCAATGCTTCCATCCTGTCTTCTAGACTTCCTTCTCCTTTGGGGCCTTGAACTTCTTTCATCTATACCTTCCCATCTTTGAGAATCAACTCCTTGGGATGGATCCTCAACTCATACATGTATGGGTTGAGGACATCCGCAGAGGAATCCCCCATGGGTGATCTAGAGGAAGACATTATAGCTCCAAAAACTGAGAATTTGCATGACAGAAGCAGATCGAAACAAAAAAACACGACGAGAACTTGATGCAAGAACCTCGGTAGATCTGAGGAGTTATATATTATGAAGTTTCAATGCATAAGGATGGTACTGGTATGAAAACGAGGTGGAGACGGAGCTCGGGGGTAGCACACCCCTTCCAGGCACGGCCAGGCAGGGGCCCGCGCCTCGGGTGGGTTTGGCCACCTCAGACTCCGTTTCCTCCTCTGTTCCGTCTCGTAACTTGCCTTATGTATTAAAAACATCAAAAATATAAATAGATTGGACTTTCACGAACCTTATGTTTTCACCATTTTTACCTATTCAAAGACGAACTCTGCAGATTCTGGCGTTTGGTTTCTAATAAATTCTTCCGGAGTCACCAGTTGAATTGTGTCAACGTCTTCATTATATGAATCTCCGGATATATAATGCTTTAGTCTTTGACCATTCACCACCTGTGTTGTGTCATCCTTCAAAGAAGATATTTTGATGGCACCTGAGCGATATACTTCTTTGATTACAAAAGGTCCTTCCCATTTTGAGAGTAGTTTCCATGCAAAAAATCTGAGACGAGACCTATACAAAAGAACTTTCTCACCAACATGGAACTCCCTTTTGAGAATTCTCCTATCATGCCATCTTTTTAATTTTTCCTTAAAGAGACTAGCATTTTCATAAGCTTCACTCCTCCACTCATCTAAGGTTCTCATGTCAAGCAATCTTTTCTCACTTGCAAGTTTAAAATCTCTATTCAACTCTTTCACTGCCCAATAAGTTTTGTGTTCTAATTCTAAAGGCAAGTGGCAAGCTTTCCCATAGACCATTTTGTAAGGAGACATCCCCATAGGATTTGTATAAGCAGTTCTATAAGCCCACAAAGTGCCATTCAACTTTTTAGCCCAATTTTTCCTAGATCTATTAACAGTCTTCTGCAAGATAGATTTAATTTCCCTATTGGAAAGTTCTACTTGCCCACTGGTTTGTGGGTGATAAGCTAAAGCAATTCTATGGTTTACATCATACTTAGCGAGAGTTTTTTCTAAAACCCCCATGAATAAAATGAGATCCTACATCAGTCATGAGATATCTAGGCACACCAAACCTAGGAAAAATAACATCCTTGAGCATGTTCAAAGAGGTCTTACCATCAACGCTGTTTGTAGGTATGGCTTCTACCCATTTTGTAACATATTAAACAACAACAAGAATATGAGTATACCCTTTTAAAGGAGGGAAAGGACCCATAAAGTCAAATCCCCAACAATCAAAAGGTTCAATAATAAGAGAATAATTCATAGGCATTTCATTTCGTCTAGAAATGTTACCTACTCGTTGCCATTCATCACATGATAAGACAAACTTCCTTGCATCTTTGAAAAGGGTAGGCCAATAAAATCCAGATTGTAAAACCTTTTGTGCAGTCCTATTCCCAGCATGATGTCCTCCATAAGCACTGCCATGACATTTTCTCAATATCTCTTGCTGTTCAAATTCTGGAACACATCTCCGCATAATACCATCCACTCCTTTGTATAAATGTGGGTCATCCCAAAAGTAGTGCCTTAGATCATAAAAGAATTTTCTTCTTTGTTGAGTTGTAAAGGTTGGAGGCAAATACTTAGAAACAATAAAGTTAGCATAATCAGCATACCAAGGACTTTCATGCGGACTTACCCTTATTGCAGCCAACTTCTCATTTGGAAAACTATCATTAACATGCAAAGGGTCCAAAGAAATGTTTTCCAAACGAGATAAATTGTCAGCAACAAGATTTTCAGCACCTTTCCTATCCACAATATGCAGATCAAACTCTTGCAAAAGAAACACCCACCTAATAAGCCTAGGCTTAGCGTCCTTCTTTGTCATAAGGTACTTAATAGCAGCATGATCAGTATGAATAGTAATCTTTGAATCAACAATATAAGGTCTAAACTTATCACAGGCAAAGATTACAGCTAGGAACTCTTTTTCAGTAGTAGCATAATTCTTTTGAGCAGCATCTAGAGTCTTGATAGCATACTGAATAACATCCAACTTCTTATCAACTCGTTGCCCAAGGACAACACCCACGGAAAAATCACTAGCATCACACATAATTTCAAAAGGTAGACTCCAATCAGGTGGTTGAACAATAGGAGCATTTGTCAAAGCTTTCTTCAAAGTTTCAAAATCTTCCTTACAATCATCATCAAAAACAAAAGGTACATCTTTTTGAAGAAGATTGGTAAGGGGCTTTGAAATTTTGGAGAAATCTTTAATAAACCTCCTATAGAAACAAGCATGACCAAGGATACTACAAATACCTTTAATATCTCTAGGGCAAGGCATCTTCTCAATTGCTTCAATTTTGGCTCTGTCAACTTCGATGCCTCTTTCAGAGATCTGTGCCCAAGAACAACTCCTTCATTAACCATAAAATGGCATTTCTCCCAATTATGAAAAAGGTTGGTTTCTTCACATCTCTGCAAAACTCTATCAAGGTTGTGCAAACAGTTATCAAAAGAAGTTCCATAGACGGAGAAATCTTCCATGAAAACCTCCACAATTTTTCACAAATACCATGAAAAATAGCAGACATACATCTCTAAAAGGTCGCAGGAGCATTACACAGACCAAAAGGCATATGCCTATAAGCATAGGTACCATAAGGACAAGTGAAAGTAGTTTTCTGTTGGTCTTGTGCTTTCACAGCAATTTGAGAAAACCTAGAATAACCATCAAGAAAACAAAAGTGAGTCTTTTTGGACAACCTCTCAAGCATTTGATCAATAAATGGCAAAGGATAATGATATTTCTTAGTAAATTTATTAATCTTTCTAAAATAAATGCACATTCTATACCCAACCACTACTCTTTGGGGTATAAGCTCATTATCTTCATTGGGCACAATAGTTATTCCCCCTTTCTTGGGAACACAATGAATAGGGCTAACCCATTGACTGTCAGCAATAGGATAAATAATACCAGCATCAAGGAGTTTTAATACCTCATTTCTTACCACATCCTTCATCTTAGGATTTAGACGGCGTTGGTGTTCAACAACTGGTTTTGCATCAGGCTCTATATTAATAGCATGCTGACATATAGTGGGAGAAATTCCTTTTAAATCATCAAGAGTATAACCCATAGCTCCTTGGTGTTTCTTCAATATCTCCAATAACCTTTCTTCTTCCTTTCCTGGAAGTTTAGAACTAATAATAACGGGATACACTTTCTTATTATCAAGATAAGCATATTTAAGATCATCAGGTAAAGGTTTTAATTCAAAAACAGGGTCCCCTTTAGGTGGTAGTGTGGTACCCAAATCTTCCACATGTAGATTATGCTTAAGTAACTCACGCTGATGAAGGAAAACCTCGCCAATCTCATTAATTTCCTTCATGAAGACATCGCTTTCATGATCTTCCATAAACTTCTACAGGGCATTGTTAGGAGCAAGAGAAATAGCAGAAAGTTGTTCAACCCTAAAATCCTCATCAGGCAGTTCATTTTCATAAGGAGTTTTAGCAAATTTGGAAAAATTAAACTCATAAGACTCTCCATCAAACTTAGTCAAAACTTTTTCCTTCCTATAATCTATGATAGCCCCACAAGTATTCAGGAAGGGTCTACCAAAGATAATAGGATAGGTTTTACTAGCTTCTTTACCAAGTACTAGAAAATCAACAGGATATTTAATCTTACCACAAAGGTCCTCCACATCTCTTACAATGCCAATGTGGCAAACTTGCTCTCTATTATCAAGGTGGATAACCACATCAATGTCCTCAAGCTCACAAGGACCAATTTCATGCATAATTTCCATGTAAATCTCATAAGGAATAGCACTAGTACTAGCACCAATATCACATAAACCATAATAGCTATGATTACCAATTCTTACAGAAAGCACAAGGACAATATCTTTTCTAGCTCTTTTAGGATGATAAACAATATTAGTAGCATCTTCATAAAAGACAATGTGCTTATCCTCTATATTTCTAGTGACAAGATCTTTCACAATAGCTACCACAGGATCAATATCAATAAGCTCATCGAGATCCACAGTTTTCTTTGCACTTTTGCTAACCATATTAGCTATAATAGAATGTTCCCTTAACTTGGCTGGAAAAGAGATTTTCTCAACATAAGGTTCAGGCAAAATAGGATCAACAGTAAAAACCTCTATGCTAGCAGGAACATGGGTAACAGTGTCTTTATAAGGAGCATGGTACTTGTCCCACTCTTTCTTGGGAATTTCAATGTAAGAGGCAAAGGCATTAAAACATTTTGCAAGAACTTGTGGATCAAGACCATACTCAATACTAATATCACGGAAGTCATCAGTTCCCATAAAATATTTAATGCATTCATAATCATAGTTTATACCTGACTTTCTTCCTTTGTCATTCTCCCAAGCTTCAGTGTTTTCTTGAATATGGTCTAGTAGATCCCATTTAGCTTCTTCCTTCATACGTGTGAATGATCCAGCACAAGAATCATCTAGTAAATCTTTATCATGAAGAGAAAGCCTAGCATAAAATTTATTGATAATAATATTGTTAGGGAGTTCATGAATAGGACATTTAAGCATTAGTAACTTCAATCTCCCCCAAGCTTGAGCTTTACTCTCTCCATCACGATGCCAAAAGTTATATATCAGATTTCTATCCTTATGAATCTCACTGGGAGGAGAATAAAATAGAGATGCCATCTCCTCCCATTCCATGGATTGTCCATTCTTCAGTAGCTTATACCATTCTTCAGATCTCCCTTTCAAGGATATGGAGAGTAACTTCTTCTTCACATGTTCAGTTGTGATACCTGCACACTTAAACAACCCGCATAATTCATAGATAAAAAGAAAATGATTACCAGGATGGACAGTTCCATCCCCAAAATAATAATTATTCATAACATGATCAACAATACTTATAGGTATCTTAAAAGGATCTATCTCAACAGGTGGTGGTTCATCTAATACCCTAGCACTGGTAGTAGTTTTCCCAAATAGAAAACCAAGTGGGTTATCCATATTGGAAACAAAGCAACAAACAGAAACAAAAGCAATACTCATAGTAGAAGTTTCCCTTACTAGTTCCACTCTTCATTAGCGCTTCACTCCCCGGCAACAGTGCCAGAAAATAGTCTTGATGACCCACAAGTGTAGGGGGTGTATCGCAGTACTTTCGATAAATAGGAGTGTCGATCCCAACGAGGAGCAGAAGGTGTTGACTAGTGGTATGGAGCAGGAAATCTTGAGGACACATGGGAATTCTGTCAAGTGCTTTCGCTTCAAATAGCTGATTACTCTTCTTTGGTGTTGTAAGTGTTGTGTGGGTGAACCTGTGCTAACATACCGACCTTACTTGGATTAATACATACTTGTCATTAAACCCCCTACAAACATCCGTAACTACAGGAAAGTAATTAAGATATAAATCTAACCATAGCCTTAAACTCTAAATCCTACACTCCCTTGTGCAAAGGTGTCCTAACGGGGGTTCAGGTTTCTGTCACTCCGGCAACCCCACAATTAGTATCCAAATACACAATGCATTCCCCTAGGCCCATAAATGGTGAAGTATCATGTAGTCGACGTTCACATGGCACCACTAGAAGAATAGCACCACAACTTAAATACTAAACCATTGAATAATATCTCAACACAAATCCACTACTAACAACATGACTTCTCCCATGTCCTCAAGAACTAGACGAACTACTCACAAGACATCATATGGATCAAGATCAAAGATGATATGGTAATGGATAACAATCTGAAGATAAACAATAATCCAATGGTTCCGCTCACAAGCATCAACTACAATAGTAATCAACACCGGGAAGGTTTCCCCTAATGAACTAAAGCAATATGCAACACAATTGTTACAGCGGGATGGAGTAATGATGATGGTGCTGGTGGAGATGATGGTGTGGATGATGATGATCCCGATGAAGCCTAGATTGACGATGATGTTGATGGCGACGATCTTCGCTCTTCGGGAAGAAATTCCCCCGGCAGAAATCTGTCTACCGGAGAGATCTTTCTCTCTCGGTGTTTTCCGCCCAACAGAGGCGGCGGAAATCTATCTATGGTCGCTTCCCTGATGTTAGGGTTCCGTAGGGAAGTTATAGGCGGAAGGGCGGAGTCGGGAGTTGGGCAGGTGGGCCACACCTGCCCTAGGCGCGACCCAGGGGGGACCCGCGCCTAGGGGGTGGGCCCCATGATGCCCTTCTTCGCCTCCCCTTCTGGCTTCGTCTATCTTCTGGAAAAATGTAATTTCACATATTTGTCTGGTATTTTTCTGTTCTTCGCGAAATTGCATCAAAACACCTATTTTTCCATCAGAATCCAGACTCCGGCATTTCATCCTCCAAGAATCATCCAACATGCATAAACATATGAAAAGACATAAGTAATACCTCATAATCAGACATATATCAATGAATAGAGGTAAATTATGATATAGAATGGTGATGCAAATTGGGCGTATCAATCGTCAACAAGAACGTCACTTGCCTCATGGCACGGGGTTCTGAGGTATCTTCTTCCATCACTTCCTTTCCTAAGACTACAATTGACATGGATGATTCTACTAGTCTTTAGGTTAAGGAAAAAAATTATTGCTTTGGACTATTTTATCACTAACTTGCAAGGTGAGCATAAAATGCACTTTGAGGCTTTCATGGACCAGCTTGCTCAAAATGAAGTGCTCCTTGAAGAAAAGGGCAGAACTGAAAGGGAGGATGCAATGGAGATTGCATCCCTAAAAAATGCTCTAGTAGAAGAAGAAGCTCGAGTCTCTCTAGAAGAGAGACTTGAGTCAGTCGAGGAGTCACATGATGAAGTTGTGTCTCAGCTGATCAAGGAACGAGATAATGCTATTACCAAGGTCAAGAAATTAAAGAAGGAAAAAAGTTGACTTTGGGACTGCTCATGCTAGACTCTCCGAGAAATTGGAGAAACTTGACAATGCTCACAAGGCTTTGGAATGTGAATACTACATTCTCAATGAGTCTCATGATCAGTGATGACCCACAAGTATAGGGGGTGTATCGTAGTACTTTCGATAAATAAGAGTGTCGAACCCAATGATGTCGACTCAGTCGATACGGGAGCCTTGTTGGGAAATCCCAAGAGGAAGGTATGATGAGCACATCAGTAAGTTTTCCCTCACTTATGAAACCAAGGCTATCGAACCAGTAGGAGTAAGGAAACAACTCCAAGGTGTTGCTAGCAACTTGGAACCTACACAACACAATCACAGAACTTTGAACCAACTTGCAGTGAGGTTGTCAATCTCACCAGTTTACTAAAAACAAAGGATTAAACGTATAGTGTGGAAGATAGTAATGCTTGCTGAAAGTAACAATAAAAGGTAAACAGTAGATGGTGTATCAATGGTAAAGGAATGGACCGGGGTCCACAGTTCACTAGAGGTTTTTCTCCATAAGATAGATAGCATGTTGGGTGAACAAATTACAGTTGGGCAATGATAGATTGAAAATGCATAAATATACATGTACAAGTCATGATGATTCCTATGAGATTCGTTTGGGAATTACAACATAATACATAGACCGTAATCCAACTGCATCTATGACTAATAATCCAGCTCGAGGTTATCATCCGAACCCCTTCCAGTATTAAGTTGCAAGCAACAGATAATTGCATTAAGCAAAGTGTGTAAAGTAAACAAAACAATTGCCCTTGGGCAAAGGATTGTTGTTTTCTCCCTAGTAGCAACAACACATCTACAACCTTAGAATTTTCTGTCACTTCCCCAGATTACTAGAGGCATGAACCTACTATCTAGCATAAATACTCCCTTTTGGAGTTGCAAGCATCTACTTGGCCAAAGCATCTACGAACAACGGAGAGCATGCAAGATCACAAATAACACAGACATGATAGAATCAATAATCAATCTTGAACATAGTACTCAATATCCATCAGATCCCAACAAACACAACATGTAGGATTACATAAACAGATGATCTTGATCATGAACGGAGCTCACAAGATCTAAAACATGATAGCACAAAGGAGGATAAACAACCATCTAGCTATTCCTATGGACCCATAGTCCAAGGGTGACCTACTCACGCATCACTCCGGAGGCAGGCATGGTGATTAAGAAGGCCTCCGGGATGATCTCTCCCCTTCGGCAGGGTGTCAAGAAGAGCTTCAGATCCCCCCGATCTAGGGACGATGGTGGCGGAGGCTACAGACTGTTTCGTGGAAAATTGATCGGGTACTTAGGGTTTCTGCATCGGGGTACTTTTATAAGCAAAGGGACAAGGTCGGTGGGCGCCTGAGGAGGCCACACCTAGGGCTGGCACGCCCCTGGCCTAGCCGCCACAGGGTGTGGCCACCTCATGGCCCCACTTCGTCTCCCCTCCGGACTCCGTCCTTCTGGTAAAATATTCACATTGTCTTTTGTCCTGTCCAATTCCGAGAATATTTATTTACCAACTTTTCTGAAACCAAAAAACAACAGAAAACAGGCAATTTGCACTGTGGCATCTTGTTAGTAGGTTAGTCCCAGAAAATGTATAAAAATGCCTCAAAGTGTAGACAAAGCATAAGACAAATGATATAAAACAAGCATGGAGCATCAAAAATTATAGATACGTTTACAACATATCAAGCATCCCCAAGCTTAACTCCTACTCATCCCCAAGTAGGTAAGTGATAAAAAGAATAATTTTTGAGGTGACATGCATCATCAGAATCTTGATCAAGGTATTTGTAAAGCATTGATAGCTGGGATCAAAGTACTCTAATCATGAGCATGAAAGATATATTTCTAATAGTAAGACATAGCAACTATGTTGTACATGAAATGTAACACAAACAAAGGATCATGAATAACAATGCATTGAAAGGCTTTTGTTTGTTTCACATATAGAAAACATAGCAAGAGTGGTATTCAGATTGTCCTTCATGGTATAGCTAAACATAAATGCATAGGACACCTTCAAAGTTCATAAGGGTGACTAGATACAAGTAATTTAAAAACAAGCAATATGAAAGTTATGAGTCAATCAAGAAGTTTTGGGACAATGCACATTAAACTAAGAATGACAACTATGCTCTCCTAGTTGGTGCATAAAGATAGAAGATGGAGACTCAACATAAAAGTAAAAGAAAGTCCCTTCATAAAGGTAAGTAGGGATTTCAAGTTTCATAAAGATCTTCCAAACATTATGGTACTAATTAGCTTTCAGGTCTCATTGCCCCCATAATAGGCATCTTGAAGTGGTTAAGGTTAAAGCGAAACAAATATGAATTATATGCTTGACAAATCATAAGTTGGAAATCTCATGTCCTTTGAGTACGAGGGTCGTTCCTCATGCTACTCAACTTTAGTCACAAGCAAGTTCTTGTCATTGTAAGTATATGTGTATCATAGAGAACCGCCAACAGGGTACCCCTTGCCCCATGACACAGGAGCTATCCCATATCAAAATGACAAATCAACAGACAATGAGCATCTCAGCAATCTTCTTATTTACCATGAGTATGGTGCTTTTTTCTGTTTTTTTCTTTTTCTCTTCTCTTTTCTCTATATTTTTTTTTCTGAAGAATGCTTCATAGATTGCTCACTATGTTTATGCTGCAAGTTTCCACCATGATTAGGCATGGCTTAGGCTAGCCTCCCAAGCGTTTCTCTAACACATATATAATACTCCATGAACTTACAGGCTCCGATTTTATTTCACACCGTCGACATCCATAAACAAAATATCATGATATCAACTAGATAATATTTTCAGGTGTTGAAAGCGTTCCCCATGACAACATGGTTCTGCTAATTCCCAACTTATAAGTGCAAGCATATAAACCATAAATGACACAATGGTTCAAGTTTATTAAGTGCAAGAAAGTAAAGTGTGCCATCAAGTTCGTGAGAGCTTTAATCACTAGTTTTTCTCATAAAAAGGTTTAATTTGGAATATAATTAATCACATAAATATACTTGGAATGGTGTAACACACCATGCATAGGAGTTTATAGTGGACTCTTTGGAATAACTTGGTTTCTTGGGAGTTCGATGCTCGAGTAGAGCTCATACTCAGTACAAGTGGAGGCTAGCAAAAGACTGGGAGCGACCAACTAAGAGAGCAATAATGGTCATAATCATGCAAAGCGACAAAACATTATTAACTAAAGCATAAAGCGATATCACAAGTCAAAAACTAAATGGTCATAGAGGCTAGAGTGACTGGTTCATAGTCTTAACATGGTGTAAGCATGTGCCAAGTCAACCCAAATAAAGCATCAAAGGAGAATACCACAATATTATGCTTTTGTATGCTAAAACAACGCATGATTCTTTCAAGGCATATTAAGCAATCTCAATTGTTTGAGATAAATCATGCCACAACAATAATGACTAAGCTTAAATTCAAAGCAATATCTAACATGACATGATAAAGTCTAAGGCACAGTCAAAACAAGCTTCTTCTTGTACCACTAAGCATGGAACTTCCTACTCTCTTCCAACAGCAATCGACTTATTTGAAATAGCTCACAAAGATAATACTCAATAAAGATCAGTGAGCTTGCCTCACAAATCTACATGGAAGAACTAAAAAGTTCTAAGCAAAAGCACAAGAAAACTGAAGCTAAGCACAGAGCTAGCAAAAGAGAACACTCTCAAAGGAATAAGGATAAAAACTAGAGTGTTCTAGACAATGAAGAACTAGGTATGACTTATCAAAATAGGAGTGTTGGGGTCCGAACAACTTACTGCAGCAAACAAATAAAAAGAAAACTAAAGACAAAAGCAAAGACGCTCCAAGAACAACAAATAGTGCATGAAGTAATAAAAATGAAGTGTCTTGAAATTAGACCTGAGATTTTTGTTGATGAAGAAGGGGATGCCTTGGGCATCTCCAAGCTTTGATGCTTGTACCTCTTGAATATTTCTTGGGGGTGACACGGGTGGCACCCCAAGCTTGAAATTTTGTCCATTCTTTCATCTCATCACATAATTCTTCCCCTACGCTTGAAAAATTCCTTCATACAAAACTTCACACAATCTCAGTAGCAACATTATTGTATTCAAGATAATGGGTCTTTGAGTTCAGTTTCAACTCAAGTAAAACTTCCATTAACACAAGATACTGTAGCAACTCCTTTTAAAAGCTCAAGTGATCAAAGAGAACTCAAAAAGAAACCGATAAGAGGCAAATGCAAATAATGGCAGAAATCTGTCAAAACAGACCAGCGGGTAAAGGCCAATTTTTTCGAAAATCTTCCATTAAGTTTGAATGCGAGACTGTGGGGAGGGGCTGGCACCCCCCCACCGGGTTATCAGGACGTGCTCCCGACAAACCGCTGGAAATTCAAGCCGGTGGTCCTCTACATGGTGGAGGTGGCTTCGCAGCCGCAGAGTAAGAAGGGACGACAGTTGAAGCTTGGCCACTTTCCTATCGCCGAGATCCCTCGCCCGTTCATCATCCAACTGGACCTGACGGACCTCCACATGTTGGTGATCCCGCTGGCGTTCGAGTATGGCCTGCGAACCTGGATCAAGCAGCCACTACCGCGCGTCGGGCAGGTCACTGCCTACTGGTGGTGCGCTGAATTGGTGCATGTGGACTGGTTCTCCGACCAGGTCGCCTTCAGGAAGAAGCGACATCTGTGGCCAAGCAGGTCAGAGAAGCCCCCGCTAGAGTCGGGGTTACCCTGGACTCGTCGGATAGGGTTTTTCTGCCCGCGTCGGCGACCCCAATCCCCATGTTCGGAGCTTCTTCTCTCGCTCCGGCGGCGCATTCTAAGGCTCCCTCGTCATCGACTGCGCCACCGCTGACCAAGGTAAGTTCCCGATCTACATAGCGGTTAGGGTTTGGCCCCAAATCGGTGGCGGTTAAGGCTTGATTTTCGGTAGTTCTTGCGCAATTGGGGATTTACGTAGTATATACCAACTTATTTGATAGTGTACAAACAAATTTTGAGAATTTTGTTGCCCGATTCGTCAATTTGGATGTTGTCCCGAGGCATTGCCCGATTGGGAAATATAGACGATTCCTTAATTTCGTTCTTGTCCTGGGGCATTTCTCGATTGGGGACACTAATGCATGTCCGTACCATGATTCCTAAATGTTCGTACCATGTGCATTGCCAAATTTGGCAAAGCTACTAGCTCCAGATTTTTGACCTTGTTTTGCTTCCTGCCAAGGTGGTTAAGTTTGAATATGAGACTGTGGGGAGGGGCTGGCACCCCCCAACGGGTTATCAGGATATGCTCCCGACAAACCGCTGGCAATTCAAGCCGGTGATCCCCGGCAGGGTGGAGGTGGCTTCGCAGCCATAGAGCAAGAAGGGCCGACAGCCAAAGCTTGGCCACTTTCCTATCACCGAGATCCCTCGCCGATTCATCATCCAACTGAACCCAAATGAACTCCACATGCTGGTGATCCCGTCGGTGTTCTAGTATGGCATGCGAACCTAGATCAAGCATCCATTGCTGCGCGTCGTGCAGGTCACAGCCTACCGGTGGTGCGCCGAATGGGTGTGCAGGTGGACTGGTTATCCGGCCAGGTCGCCTTCAGGAAAAACTGGCCGGAGCTGGTCTACAAGTACGACCTAGAGTGTGACGACGTCATCGAGTTCAAGCTCAAGCCGTTCGTCATAAAGATGACGATCTACAAGGCGGGCTCCTCTAGCGCCAGGTAGTACACCTGCCCAGACCACGGCTAGTCGGTGACGCCATTCATGTCGTTGCATATGTAAGTTTGTAAGTACTACTGATAAACAACTAGATGGTGAACTTAGTAGGTTCTTTTGATCAGGGGTGAAAACCCATGATAGTGGTTCAGGGGCATGGTATGACCATGTTAATGGTTTGTTTCCTCAGGGGTTAAGCCTCTGGTGATGGTTCAAGAGAATGGGATACCCCTCCTGATTGTTCTTTTGATCAGGGGTTAAGTTTAGGACCCCTGATTGCTACTCCTTCCGTTTTAAAATATAAGATGTTTTAAGTTTGTGAAGAGAATGTATCTAAACTTTTTTTAGTGTGTAGGCTCACTCCAAACCTCAATGAACCTACACACAAAAAGAATTCTAACATACACACAAAAAGAAGTCTAGATACATTATCTTTATAAACCTAAAACATCTTATATTTTGAAATGGAGAGAGTACCTGTGTAATGGTGATTGCTACTCTTATGGTGATGATCTAAATGTGTAGGTAGCAATGTTTATGTCTGTATATGGCCTTTATGGTGTGTCTTGTGTGCACCTGAATGTTCATCATGTGTTATGTGTGTGTGCTGCGATGGTAAGACTACCAATTTTGAAATGGGTGATCATAACCCATATGATCAGATGTAAAGCACCACACCAAACACTTATAAAATGCATCAGCACGGAAAAAAAACATAAGAATCTACGTAACCAAACAACTGACCCTATTTGCAGAAAACGAGATACAGAGATTCAAACAACTGGCCTAAATTGCCAAGTGAAATCTCTCTATGCAGCAACCAACACGCCAGAGTGCCAGAAAACTGGAATTTCCGGCGCGAGCAACCAGACACTTCCTAAAGAATTGCATGCATGGTCTAGTCTTTTTTTTTTGAACAAGAAAAGGGTCTGGAAAGACCCCATGCTGCAGACATTCATTAAGCGGTGGGAACAATTACAAACAGGACCCTAAAAAAAGATGACAATGCAAAGCAGTCCTGAACAAGTGCACAAAGGACCTTGGGACGAAACTGAAAAACGCAATCAAGTCCTTGGTCGTCGCCACCGAAGAAGGGCTTCCGAAGTCGGCCTTCTTGACTCCGCCGGGAACGAATAACTTGGCGGCGAGAAGGAGGGAGCTCCGACCTGAAGCACCTGGAGAGGCCTCCATCTTGGAGGTTGAACTGAGCGCCATCTTGGCGTCTCACAGGACCGCTGAGCCGGCCGAAGAACGCGGAGTCATCCATGATCACCGCGTGATAAGCACGTCGTCGTTGCAGCAGATGGTGGTCGCACCACCACGACAAGGCCGAGAAGAGCTGGCTACCGCACTTTCTCCCCTCGCCACCTCGGCAGGCCAGAGAAAGATTGGGAGCACAGCTCCATCGCCGGTCATGGCAAGCACCAACCTGGCACTTATTGGAGGGATGCGCTTCCCAGGACCTCGCCTCCTTCCACCAAAGAAGCAGAGCAGAGATCCGCGTCGGCGACCATGCGGTGCAGCGCCGATGCACCAGCAAGGTAAACCATCCAGAGGCTTCCCCCACTCGTAGGGATGCAGAGAAATCCGCTCTTCCTTCCTCGCCTCCACGGCCAGCCAAGGAAAAGGGGGAGACCAGCAGAACCACTAACAAGAAGAGAGCCAGGAGACAGGCCTTATTTTCGGAGATCCCAACGCGTCGCCACACCTCCGCCCCCTCCGACCACCGGAGCTCGACAGAGAAAGAGGGCTTGCGTTGGATGCACGAGGTCCGGCCAGGGGACTCCGGTGCCCTACTCCAGACTACTGGCAAACAGCCAAGAACCCTAGATCTACTAGCTACTACTACGGATCCGACGCCTCCCTTCCGGCGTCGCCGACCGGCATCGCCGGCCGGAGAGGCTTCAGGTCGGCCCGGAAGAGACGAGGCGACTCTCAAAGCACTGTTCACTCGAGGAAGAGGAGAGGAGAGGAGCCTCTCCGCCCAGGAATAATGCATGCATGGTCTAGTCAAAGAGTCCCGATCGAGACGGAGAGACAGCAGAGAATGGAGTGGCAGACGTGTACGTGTCTAGCGTCTAGCCTGGTCCATTCGCTTCCCGTCTTTTGCTCGTCGCGGCGCGGCGGGTGGACCAACGCGACGCAAACGGCCACCTCCGCCTTCACTGTAGCTTCTGGCTGCGTGTGACCTCATCACGCGCACACACACACGCACGCCAGTACACCACTGTCCGGCTCCAGCCTACTATGCGTCTGTCTACCGTAGGTAGATGCCACGAGTCCGGAGGTTTCCCGCGCGACATGGATCCGCTCCGTGGATTTTCGCTTGTCTGCTCAAGGCGCGGGTGACCGGTGAGTCCGAACAGGACAGTGCGGGTGAATGATTGAGCTTGAGCAGATATCAAGGCGCGGGTGAGAAATGCCGATATCGTTCAGACATCAAGGCGTGCAAGGGTGGTTAATTTGGGACGCAAGTGCTAGTGATAGTGCTTGTGGTGTGGCAGGGTGGGTGTGACTGGCCATGTGCAATCCTTGCACTTGCACAGCATGGTTTTGGCTGCGACGGATAACCTTGCCGCGTGAACTTTAACTACCCCGTTCATCCAGAAAGAGCCGACGTGACTTTGTCTAAATTCGAATGTAATTAAATGCATTTTAGTATATTCAAATTTAGACAAACAAAAGTCAGTTATTTCTGAACATAGGGAGTACTACCATTATTCAACGTCTAAGCGCACCGAGATTTTTGGGTCAAAACGTGGTGAGACGAACGGTAGTCGGCTCAAAACGCGGTGACCGGTGAGTCCGAACAGGACAGTGCGTCTTCATTTTCGTGTGCCCGTCAATCAGGGGATGCATGCTGACGTACGTATGTATGCTTCCGACCTTGACCTCGACCCCCAATGTTCACTGACGGCAGGCGTAGTACGTACGTGATGGAAGGCGGTGCGACTTGCGGTGGCGGATAAGAGCATCTCCACTTGCTATCCACGACGCCAGTTCGGACGTTGAATTGCGGTCCAGTCACGTATCCATTGACCTGTTTTCGTCCGGATTTTGATGTGTTTTGGTCCGGCCTACCTAGGCCGTACACAGGATCCCGGTTACGCCCTGGGAACGCCGGACTCAGCGAAAACGGGCATGGGCCAGCTCTGTCGGCGAGAGAAGGCACCACTCCCGCCACTCTGCCGGTTATGCTTCCGACCTTGACCTCGACCCCCAATGTTCACTGACGGCAGGCGTAGTACGTACGTGATGGAAGGCAGTGCGACTTGCGGTGGCGGATAAGAGCATCTCCACTCGCCTACTCACCATGCCAGTCCGGACGCCGAATTTCGCTCCGGACATCGAAAATCGGTCCAGTCGCGTAACCAGGGACCTGTTTTCGTTCGGATTTTGGCGTGTTTTGGTCCGGCCTACCTAGGCCGTACCCAGGATCCCGGGTACGACCTGGGAACGCCGGACTCAGCGAAAACGGGCGTGGGCCAGCTCTGTTGGCGAGAGAAGGCACCACTCCCGTCACTTCGCCGAGCTCCCACCCTTTTCTTTCCCCCTCCCGCCTTTCTTCCCCATTCCCCACCCCGCCGCTCCGCCGAGCTCCCCGCCCGACATGCCGCCCAAGAGCTTCGTCCAACCCAGATCGAACCTCGGCGAGGGTCCGACGCAAAAGAAGGCGAGGAAGCCGAGAGCGCCGCCGACCAAACCGGAGGGCATGTTCTCCGCCGACTGGGAGAAGAAGGAGCATGCCATTTTGACAAACTTGACACACTTTCTTTGTCGTGCACTCTCTTCCATTTTGACAAACTTGACACACTTTCATTTTGCAGCTGCGTCGTGCACTTGCTCTGTCTCGAGAGGACATGAAAATGGAGTTCAAGTTCCATCATGTCTTCGAGCAAATCGAGCATTGCGAGAAGTGACGGGACACTCGCTTGAGTCTCTCCAAGAGCAAGGACAGCGTCTACAACCCCGAGGCCCCGGCAGCTGCTGCCAGCGAAGGAAGACCTGAGCTTGGCCAGAAGAAGGCAAAGATGCTCAAGGCCGCCGGACCTCCCGCCGAGCGTCTGCAGGCTTCGATCGAGAAATGCATCGCCGACATGAGGGCGCAGGCCGAGAAGAGGGCTGAGAAGAGCGAGGAGCGCTGGAAGAAGCTAATCGAGACACAAGGGGAAAATGTGGCCCTCATCAAGGCCAACCTCGCCGAGAAGAAAGCCAACCTTGCCGAAAAGAAGGCCAACTATGCCGCCAAGAAGCGTAACGCGGACCTCAAGTTCCTCATGGACGACGAGGACACGTCGAAGATGAGCTCGCCGGTCAAGGCCTGGTACATGGCGCAACGTCAGGCCATCCTGCAGGGCACGATCATGGCTTCCCCTTCCTCTGCGCCGAACGTGTCTGCGCTGAACGCCCCCACGCCGAGCTCTGCTTCAACTTCCTCCGACCCGGCGGCCTTCGCCGGCGAGACGGACGACAATGCCGCGTCGGCCACGCCGCAGGAGCCCATCCCCATCGGCGTCTGAGAGTCGTTTCCCCTGTTATGTAATAAAAATCTATCGCTGAACTTGTGGGCGTATATGTCGAACACCTTGTGGCCGAGCGCTCGCCGGCGGGAACGATAAAGATTCAAATATCTCGTCGTTTTGTGTTTGTCTGGGTACTCGGCCTAGGTACGCGAGTGGGAAACTGGGCATACCCAGGCCGAAAACTTGCGCCGTCCGGCCAGAAAAAGGTCCGGATTTCGGCATGGGTTCGCCCAACGAGTAGAGATGCTCTAAAGCCTGATAGGACAAGCACGTCAGCATGTGAATGTGGGGTTGTTTCTGCGGTTTGGGTCCCGTCGTTCGTTGACGTCATTGTTGAAAAAGGCATAGCCATTCAGTCGAAACTATCAAATTAACTAGTTAAAAACACATAAATTGATTATTAAATAATATAGCATACGCGTGCCATCGCTCTTTGGGCATCACCAATAAGTGGCCAGGATCTCAAATGTGCAAAAAGGGCAATATCATATACAATGTCCAAAAAATGCCACCATCTCTACCTAAAAAGTTGCATCTGCCATCGCCATTTGCCCTTCAGGCGTCACGAGTCCTGATGGTCTGCTGCCTCCTCGCGACCCAAGTCGTGTGAACAGGGTCGTTGAGCATGATGGCATTCTCCTCGGTCATGATCTTTGCTTCGGCCTCCTTGGCCTTCGCCTATGCCTCCGCCACCCTAGACCTGGTCTCAGCCTCCTTGGCCTTGGCTTCCACCTCCTTCCCCTTTGTCTTGACCTTGATCTCCATTAGCCTAGCCTTGGTGTTGGCCTCCTCCACCTCGATAGACCTCGTCTGCAGCCCGACTAAGGTTTTGGCGGTTGCCTCTTTCTCTTTGTGCCGCCTCTCCTCCCTCTCGGCGATGGCCTCTTCCTTGTTCTCCAGGATCTTCTTCAAGGTCTCCTGAAATGCCAAGGAACCATCCTGGCGGGCGTGGTCGGCCTTCGTAGCCTTATGGCCACCAGGCCGACAGGCACGACCGATAGTCCCATCGCCTGCAGGGTTGACGAAGCCTTCGTCATTGTCAGTGTCTAGATCGACGACACAGCCCGTCGAAGCATTGCTATTGCCCTTCTTCTTGTTGTCCATTTCTTTCCAAAGGGCATAGCTAGTCTCCCTTTTTTGGTGTCCTTGTTCAACATCCAACAACGCGCCAACGTGAATGTCTTGTTATCATTCACTATCTTGTAGTGCTCTATTGCTTTCATGACCTACACATATGAATGCCAACAATGGCTCAACGCAAATGCAAGACATTGACAAAGAGAGGAAGAGGTTTTACCATGTCAACTGGATGCATGTTGTTTATTTTCCTTTTCATCACCATCTCGTAGGAGCCTTGGAACTTGCTACACCCGGCATGGATGGTGCCCCAACGCTTGGAGAGAGAGAGAGAGATCATTTTAATCTCTGTAGAAGGCGTCCTTCCCGAATTTCCTATGCTCATGGAAGAACTTGCTCACCTTTTTCCAATAGGAAAATCCCTTTTGCTCAACGACGCATAGTGGATCTTGTGAAATATCCATCCATGCCTTGCATAGGAGCCTGTCCTCATCGGTGGTGCAGCTCGAGGTTCGTTGGCTCACCTTCTTGGTGTCGACAAGTGACGTCGTAAGCAAAGCGGCCAACGACGCGGTTGTGACCCCCTCGCCCATGGAAGTGCCATCGTTCCAAACAATGCCTCGTCCACAATGTTGTAGGCATCATGTTGGGTCTCTTGCTGCATCTCTGGTTTGGTCTCGCCGTCGTCAGCATAGTCGTGGTCACCCTCATTGATCATGTCGTGCAGGGCGTCCTCACCATCGTTGGCTAGGAAATACTACACCCAGTTTGGCCATCATTAAGCGACGGGAGCAGTATACTAGCAATGAGAAGAAATGTGGCAACCATACCGTGTCGTCAGCGGTCGGCGGCTTGTTGAGCATATTGCCGAACATGTTGACTGGCGTCGGCATGTCCGCGGTGGAGATGGACCGCCGCTTCGTCGACGCCTCTAGGGTTGCGTTCGCGATCGTTGGAGTGCGGTTCAGGTCGATGGCGGGCTCCCCCGCCTCCGACGGCGCCGTGCGGGGATGGACGAACCGGGAGAGCGAGGCCGTGTGCGGGCTTGGCGTCTTGGGCTGGCCTGGTGGCCGGCCGCTTGTCGTGAAAGTGACGGAGGTGGTAGAGGACGTGTCAGCCATGGCCAGGCGAGGAAGAGCGATGCCACCAGCGAAAGTGACGACGTCGCAGAAAGCGGCGGTCGTCGTCTCCTGCTTGATCATGTTGACGGCGTGCCTGGTGGCACTCACTGGCAGCTCTTTGGCGTCGAACCTGTTCTGGTTGGCGAGGAAGCGCTCGTTCTCCTCCCGACGCTCCTTCTTGAGCCTAGTAGCGGCGATTCGAGCTCTCGCCGCTACCCGCCGGCCAACGCGCTTGCCCGACTCAACTTTTCGCTCAACCGTCGTCAAGTCCTTTGCGGGCTTCTTCGACCGGCCGCGCTTCTTAGCAGTGGGAACGTCGAAGGTGCAACATCTACCATGGCGGTGGGATCCATAGTCTTCCCTCCCGTTCCCGCCGGTGAAAATCTAGGAGAGGTTTTTTGGAGTAAGAAGTGGTGTGATTTCTGTGCCACCAGCGGGAGGGGGACCGCCAAAGATAAAGAAGAAGGCACGATGACAAGCAATCTAAATTGACCACTAGACTTAATTAACCTCGGTGGCATTGACAGCGGAAGCCACCCTCTCTTAATTTGAGTGGGATATCCCGGGCACGGCCATCGTCAAGTGGGCCGAATCGATCGAGGACGGTGACAAGCATTACCGACGTGACGACCAAGGGATTTCGCCCTCTCATTTACCCCCACGACCACCAAGGCACGAGACGGCCGCGCGGTGGTGGCGTGAGTTAGCCAGTCTTTTTCACCTGATCGATGCTCTCGATTGGTGGCGCCGTGGAGTCTCTGTGAAAATCATACTGTTGCCTCTTACCTGTACCTGTTTTCCATCTGCTCTCCTCGTACGTCCGTATGCATGATGTAATTAGATTCTTCTGGCAGCTCGCCTGCAGCTCGATCGATCTTTCGCCCGCTCCAGTTAACTGCTACGTACGGCGATGAATGCCTAGCTAGATGATTGCGTGGCCGGCCGCATGTGTACGTGTTAGGTAACTGCATGCACGTGATCATCATAGAACCAGAACGAGACGAGAGACTATTGACGTGCGCACAGCTGCTCTCGTGAAAGCAACTCGATCGGTAGGAGGCCGGAGTAAACTAGCTAGGCAGTTGGCCGGACCGAGCTGGAAGCTTGCTCTTTCGTTACGTACGTACTGCGTGCGTGTTGACTCGTTGCGTGCCAGCGGTTGTAGGATAATTAAGATGAGAAGCACCGCGTTCAAGCAATAGTACTGGCATGTTGTTATGGTGGTTCCGAATGCTTTATTAGGTCAAACCATATATCGGCAAGTACTACTCTCTCTGCTTTAAAATATAAAATATTTTAGACTTATTTTAATGTATAGATTCATTTTAAAACTTAGTGAACCCACATACTATACTAAAAGAAGCCTAGTAGATATATTAGGCTCACAAAGCTAAAACATTTTATATTTTGAAACAGAAGAAGTACGTGCTAGCTCCCATCAACAAGTACCAAAAACTAGTGATGGTCGGTCGGTCCTGATTGACCATGCATGCATGATGCAATCCGACCTTGAGCCTCCATGATGCATGCATGATACGTATATGGTCAGCAGTCAGCACGTTGCATTTCATACGTTGAAAACTAGATCGTGTTTTACTCGTACGTTGAGTACTAGTATATTTGCAAAAGCAGTATGCAACGTAATGTAATCTGCAGGAATAATCCGATCGGGTCTCGTGTGTTCACACTAGTAGAAAACAGGGCTTGCGTCCAGAGCCCTACGGAGCATTAGTTTTGGATGTGTTACGAACCGGAACTAATGTTTATATTAGTCCCGGTTCGAACAGCTTGGACGGTAGCAACCTTTAGTTCCGGTTCGAACAGGGCCTTTAGTCCCGGTTTATAATAAAAATCGGGACTAAAGGGATAGTGACGGGTGTGAACATGGGCAACATCCTTTAGTCCCGGTTAGAGACACAAGCTAATCGTCCCGGTTAGAGTCCGATGCGATGCTAATCGTCGGAACTCATAAAAGCCGTTGATCCTGTTTCCGATCGTACGCGTCACATTGCTTCAGTTTTTTTTCCAATCAATACGCGAGTTAACCCACAACGCCTCCATTAAGCCAGCGCGATATTGCATTAATGGAGCCATACCGACCGGAAAAGCCTCCCTAATCTCAGCACCGCTAATCCAGATCCCCTCCTCCCCCGCACCTGACTGCTTCACTCGCCTCACCAGCATCAATTTGCTCCACCCGTCGCGCATTGGATCTCCCCTCAACGATTCAGCCTCTACCGCGGTGGCACACATGAAGCTCCGACCCGGGGAGATGTCGGCGAGACATATTTGACCGACGGCCATCGACAATAGGTGGTGGAGGAGCTTTGGTGGCTGCTTCCTTCGAACCAGGAGTTTCATGGCTGACCCACGGTGTACAAAAGAAGGTGACAGAAACTAGATTCCAATTTGTGCTTTTTTTCTGCTTTTGTTATGCATCAAGTACACTTATTCCATATGCTCAGTGAAATCAATTCTACCAGCCAATTCATCATATTTTGAGGTCATGTTTGCATCTTCTAGGTTTTAGATCTTTGTATACAAACAATAGAAATGTTCATATTTTTTGGAAGCTAAATATTCTGCTTCTATGTACTGGATGTGACAGATTTCTGTTCCTGCTTCGTGTTTTGTAAAGTTGTATATTTTGCTTCCATGATGTTCATGCTTACATGCTCAGATATATTTTTGGGACCTGAAGCATGGCAATAATCTACAAGAAGCACGACCACCATCCGCGGGAAGCATGGACACAATATGAATGAAGTAGGACCCCCATGGAAGTATGATTAAAATCGTCCGGTGGCTCTATAGAAGCACAACCACAATATCAAGGAAGCAAACCAACATCGGAAAATATCATGACCAGCGAATGAAGGAAGCACAACAACCAACATGAAGCATATTATCACCATCATCTTGGTGGTGTCTGAAATGTGGCTAGATGGCACAAAAGAGAGACCTTGATGCCACTTTTGTTGTATGTAATGGAAGCAAACATGGAGAGTAGGAAGCAAGTAGCATAATCAATGAAAATATTTGCCACTCTAGTCTTCTAAACAACGTGATTTTTTGAGGCGGTGTAATGCATAGAAGCATGGTGCTGGTGATGAAACACGTAGACATTTTTCATTACTCGTCATTGTAAAAAATGTAAATTCAAATTAATATATTTTTCCATGGAAGCAAATTTCCATTACATAGAGCAAATATATATTTTTTAGGAGCATGTCATAGTTTATTTGAAGCATATATAACTATGATAGCAAAAATAGTTCTGTTATCGCTGCAAAAAATATGCATATTATGTTGGAAGGAGGTTTGGTCGATGGAAGGGATACTATAATTTTTTTGAAACATTTTTGTGTTGCATTCACCATGGAAGCACAATTTTATTGTACTGCATTAGAACCAGATTCGTATGATATAAAGATAAATCTTTGTCTCATCAAAACACCATCCGATCCCATGGGAAGCAAACTTTGTTAGAATTGGAAAACAAATTTCTCGCCTAAGGAAGCATAATGCATATACGAAATTACAGAGTAACTGTGTCATTAAAATCCCGAAAATAGTTTCCTAAAATCGAATAAATCATGAGTAATTACTAATAAAATTTCGAAATTACAGATATGGACACCAGATTGAAGACGGGAGAGAAATAAACGGACATGCGTCCCTCACGGAAGCATTAATCACATGAGCATCACTTGGGTACCTGAGGGAAGCATTAAATCAAGAAAACATGCAAGCATACACGCGCGTCGTGACTCGGGAGCCATCACAAATTAATGTCCTATCTGCTCTTAATCCTATGGGTATCTTCTGGTCCGATGGGAAGTTTAAATCGGCATCTGATTCCTAGCGTCGCCCATAAAGATGTGTGACATATTGATATGGGCTAATAAGATTGATATGGTAGTGTTCACAACAAAGTAGTAATGGACTTCGCGTAAGGACATCCAGATAAAACAGAGAAGTTAAGTATGCTGGGGATGCAGTAGTGCTTGGATGGGTGACCGATTGAAAAGTTTGCGATTTGATCTAAGATTAAATATAGTTAGTGTTAAAAATATTCCGAGTGAGAGAGAGATTAACGAGACAGATAATTCAAAACCTAAAAAATTGAAAAAATATATTTAATACAAACTAGGACTAAAGGGTCTCGCGATCGACCGCGGCCCCGAGAGAACCTTTAATCCCGGTTGAGCCTTTAGTCTCAGTTTGTGACACAACCGAGGACTAAAAAGGAACATTTAGTCTCGATTCCGTAGTGTTGATTTCAAAACCGGGACTAGAAGCCTTATAAACCGGGACTGTTGACCTATTTTCTACTCGTGTCATCCGGTCGTCCCGTATGTAGGTGTCATGTCGTATGTATTGGTGTTATGTAGGAGTACCTGGTATGTGCACTGCTGGTGCTCGGTGGTATTCAGACAGAAACGTTGCATCTGACGACGATCGGCCTTGATTTCCGTGGATTGCTTGTCCGGCCGTCTTACGCAACCGTGTCTATACTAGGCATGCAACAGAGATTTGCACTCGGCATTCGCGTTTCTGAACGATGCATGTTCACTGACGGGTGGTAAAACTGAACATCAAACTCGTCGCTCGACGTTTTTCTGGCCCTGTGTCGTCTTCAGCTGGCCAATTGTGGCGCCTGCAGCTGGCAGAGCGTATTCCTCGACGTTAACTTGACGTCTGCGTAGCTGCAGATTTTCAGTCAAGTCCAGGCCAAAGAGGCTGCAGATTTTCAGTCAAGTCCAGGCCAAAGAGGATGCAGAATACAATATACGGAGCACGTACACGATTGCTCCCATGAAAAATCACGCACCTAGATATAATAGACTCAAGTACTGGTATGTGGATCATGTGAAGTTTCAAACTTAAATTTGTCCATATGTGGTCTGTTCAAAGTCATAAAAATGTTTAGTCTAGTCATGGTAAGAGTAACATGGACTAGTATTATGCATACTCCCATGTCACTAGGCTATGTTAGTGGGTAGTAGTAAGTATTACTAGTAACTTATGTCTAGGCAAGTTCTTATTTATTAGCTTATAGACTTATTTATCTTGGGTTTTATGATATTATGATGACATAGCTATCCTTTCTCTTTCATCGTTTAAAACACATAGTTGGCATTATATGTAAGATGCATGTTACTAGCTACATATGTTACTCGTCTTACACCGTCAGACAAACTTTCAAATATTGTAACTTAACCTTGAAGCTTAAATTTAGACGGATCTCGAACCTAGAATGAGCCATGAAATATTGGTCACTGTTAGAGTATTGTACGTACACGGTTATTATGGTAATATAAGATAGTTAGGACTCTAGCCTAATTTAACTTATACTCCGAGATAATCTCATGCACTGAGGAAGCTACTCAGGGGCTGAACTCGGCCGTGGCCGGCCCAAGATTTCTGTAAAAGTATCTATACCTGATCATCCATGGCCCAGTTCATTGGCAGTAGCAGACCAAATCAGATAACGAGCATCAGGCATACAACCTTGCAGCGAACACCGAAAACTCCAAGGTACTCAGAAGAAAGCCCAATAAGAAAACAGGCCGAGACACAGGCACACAACATGTTCCTTTGATTGCGATTTGTTTTTTTTTCAAATAGAATTATTGCATCCAAGGTAGCTAGTATTGTTAGTCAGTTCTAGAAAAAAGCTAGCCTTGTCGTCAGTTTATGAGATCATGGTACCTTGGCTAGAACGATTTTTTTCTTCTTTCAAATTCTTAGATTTTTAATTTCACCGATCTATTAATAATCATCTAAAGAAGACCCAAAAGTAATAAAAATTACAGATAGGTCACTGGACCACCTAGCGACGACCACAAACAGCGTGGGTCGAAGGCGCGCCGCCGTCCTTGTCCCTCCATCACCGGGACCGGACAAAACTTGTCGTAGTAAAGTTTGTTGTAGTAGACAGACGAGAAGTCGTCGTGCTGAGACCACAAAGGATCAACGTACTAGAGTTGCAACATCGCCAACGATGACATTCGTATAATAGAAGAGACCGACCTGAAAACAAAAGAACGAACACGAAAACGGACATAATCCCAGAAGATCCCCCCGAACAAACGACTCCACGCGCTCTTCGTTAGCGCTAGATGCGCCACCGAAACAAGGATAGAGCAGGGAGGACCTTATTCTGACGTTAGGACGTAGTCATCGCCTCAACATCCCAAAGAAAACACTAAAAGATAGACGAAACAAAGAACATAAAAATCTCCCGCCAGCGAGAGGCTGTGATCCACCACAGCTCCAAGACCTTAGGACCACCCGGAGGCGGAGCGGACGGACAACGTCGTCGACGAGGGATGCAGAATCCTAGATAGGTTTTTCTCCTTTGGGTCGCCTCTCCTGGCGGGCCGCCGGACGTACGCACATAGTGTTTCCACATTCTATGTGCGCACATGGTGTTTTATGAAAAATCAATATTTTTCTGGGTTGTGTAAAACTATATCATGAATGACTTTTATTTTACTACTGAAAAATTTCTTTTCTACAGAGCACGTAAAAAAGTCGATTTGTTGTGACTTTGTATGCACCTAGATGTGAAGATGTATGCGCCGATATTTTCTTCAGATTTTTAACATTTTAAACTGTGTTTAAAACACGGAGCATGCACAGTCAAGAGCCAAAATGCCGCGTCCGATAGTTTCATTTCTCTAGTCCTAAACAAAATTGGCTTGTCAGTAAAAAAAATTATTTGGTATCCTTTAGTTAGCCCACCCAGTTATTTCTTTAAAGCTCTGCTTTATATACTCGTCCATGGGGCTAAATAATATATCTATCATATTTCGTTAATCTCTTTATTGTTTTACATGGTATTAGCCCTAAATTCGATCCTATCCTAGAGTCGTCGCCGCCAAAACCCAAGTGTCGTCGCCGCCTCTCCCGAACCTTGCGCTGCCCCCTACTATGGCGCCGCACTAGCCGAACAACACGCTTACGCCGCTGCCCCAGGGAGGTCGATCTCCATGATCTCCATCGGGGGCTGTAAAACCCGTACGCAGGGTTCGTCTGCTGGTCCGTGATCGGCTGCCCTGTAAGTCTCTTTTTTGATCTGTTGATCGGTTTTCTTTTTTGGTTGACCGATCTTAGATCGGATTGATTCGTCCGCCGCCGTCGTCATCGCCGCGCTTCTACTATAATAATCGGCATCGACAATCTACACCGCGCATGTGCGCCTGCCCTCTCCGCTGAGTGCATGCCTCGACTGGCTGTTACAGCCTCATGGCAGGCTGCCGCGCACCGCCGACGGCTGCTACGCCTCCCTTGGAAGGCTGCTGCGGCTCGGCTGGCCCCTCGGATCGTCATCGTCGTCATCGTCCGGGACTTTACCGACAATGCCTCCATTGACTCCGATCTATGCTTCGTCCATGCCATGACGCATACGGTGCACCATCGGTCTGATCAACCGATCGCGCGCCTGTCTATGCCAAGCATGTCCCTGAGCATGCGCCTACCACCGAACGAGCAAAAGGGTTATCGTTGCGTCGCCCCTTCTGGCCGTAGCGCCGCCGCCTTTGGTCCATGATACCGGTTTTCAACGCGCCTTCCTTGGTGTGTACGTCGCTGGTGGTATCCCAGCCGCTGCACCAACTTGCACCCTGCAGCTATGCCGCCCCTCGGGTCGTCGCGTCGCTGCACACAGTCTACTTTGCAATCCCCGCGCACCGACATCCTCGTCTTGCACCGCGGCATCTCCTACAGGCATGTATCGCCGCTGTATGCGCATGGTCTTCGTCACGCCGCTGGGTTCCTCCTCGCCTACATCGAGTACCGCCATCGCGCCTCTCTAGGCGTCCAGCATGACCACTCCGGGTCGCCGCTGGTTTCGTCGCCCTTTATGTCTTCATCCACTATAACTACGTAGTCAACGTCATCGCCTTCCCCGACTACACCACACGCTCCTCTACTCCGACAACTGCGGACAGCATCGGCATCTCTCTCTTCGCCGCTCTTCGCCTCACAACTTCTCAGGAGGCTTCCTCTGCTAGTCTCTTTGACATGGCAACAAGTTCATGATGGTCCCTGCCCCTCACACGCTTGGTACTGGCAGCACCGGGAGTGCCTTCTTCCCGATGCGTTCCCGAGTCTGGCAAGCTTGGATCGATGCCTCGTCTTCATCGGCTTCGACAACATCTTCTTTGGCATTGACCTCTCTATGACTGCCTCGACCGTGTCACCGACGAGTTCTTCTTTGCATACTCGGTTCTGGCAAAACCGGAGTGTGTGTTCGTCCCTGACGTGCGCCTAGTTCTATCAAAACTATGGACAACCTCGTCCTCGACGGCTCGGTTTGCTTGGGCTTTGGCATCGATGATGACTGCAAGTGCACATATCGTTTGTAGCTAGTTTCGAAATAAAGATATCGATGATGACTGCAAGTGCATGATGATGGGGAAATTATCTAGATAGCTTTTATACCTTAGATAGCCTTCATACAAACTCTCGTCAGGACTATTTTTTAAACCGATAATAGCATCTCTCATCCTGTGAGCTTTGCTTTCTAAGTAATATTTTGATTGGAAATTGGTTGTCAATTCAGTCCAAGTCCTTAGTGCTTCTGCATAAAAAGATCTATATCAGTTGCAAACATTATTTGAGAGTGATTGTTTAAACAACTAGATTTTAACCATATCAAGCTTACAATTATCGAACATAAAGGAACTAAGAACATCTTCAAAGAATTGTAAGTGCCCATATGGATTCTCTTCATCGGTTCCTGCAAATTTCTTAGACTGTAGTAGTTCAAATAATAAAGGATGGATCTCAATACCATCAGGGTTTATGCTTGTGTTGACAGTTATAAAAGCTTCCATGGGCGAACCCATTTTACTTACTACCTCAAGCTGTATTAAATGTTGAGTGTTGTCCATTGTTATGGTCCTGCAACTTAAATAAAAAATTAGTACAACGAAAGTAAATAACTAAAAGTAAAGTGACTTATAACGCTAAGCTCCCTGGCAACAGCGTCATAAAATAGCTTGATGACTGCAAGTGCCTAAATCGTTTGTAGCTAGTTTCGAATTAAAGATATCGATCCCATAGGGAGTAGTAGACGAAAGACTAAAATGCTTTTAACTAAAACTAAACGAAGTACTTAAGGAATAATTTTAAGATGCAAGAAAAGTAAAATTGTTTTTGGGTTTTTGATTGAGCAAAGCAATTAAATGAACTAAAGTAAAAACTTAATGCAGAAAGTAGTAATCGCGTATGTAAGAAAGCTTGAAACTACAATAAGGAAAAGGCGTTCTCGGATAGTGGTGGATATACCGCTAGCAATTTAGACTGACCAATCAAGATTGTTATAACAAATATTCTCATGATATGTATGTATGTGGGAAGAGATCCATATGTGGACGAATAGACAGCAACCACTTCTCACATCATCCTTCATAACCACAGATGACAGATAAACGACATCAATCGTATTATCTCGCTATTAAGGGATTTATCCCGTGGCATGGACATGGCTTAATGAGTTCTACTTGCTTCCCAAGTTAGTACGTAAAGAATGACAAAAGATTTATAGTCAGAGTAAGTGCTATCATCCCTCTGTCTACCAACAAGTAATCCCCTTCATCAAGTCCCCGTAAGAGGCAAATATTAAGCAGGTGCACAACTCCCAACATCAAGTTGAAGACAATTAACACATACACATAATAATGTATAACATAATAATCCCTATATTATATCAATCATATACTAGGGTTTCTCCATCTCCCCAAGAACTAATGATTTACTCATACATGGAGGCAATCAATATAATGGAAATGATAATGGAAACAATTATAGATGAATAGTTCTTGCATAAATTTACAACTAGTACAAGAATTATAACAAGATCTAGATGGGGTGTAGATGGGATGGATGGACATGTAGGTGATGAAGTGGTTGATGAAGATGGAGATCGATGCTTTGGCCTCACAGATCTACGTAGGGCGAAGATGGCTCCCTTGGGAAAGTTCCCTCTCCAGATCCCTTCCGGAGGTAAGGTTTTTGGCGATTTCTGGGTGTTCTGCATATCGTCTCACGATCCAGTTGCACATGATGAAACTATTTGAGGAGGCGGAGGCGGTGCCAACTATACGGAGGGATACTCTATACGGCGCCGTATAGTTAGTCGTTAAACCTTCTATGTGCTTTGATCGCTTCAGGATTTCTTATGGTATTATTGATATTTCCTAACTTAGCGATTTACGTTGTTTTTTACTCCTTTTCATCCCAATACAACTGCTCCAAGAATTGTGTCCATTGTATCTATCATCTGTCTTGATCCTGGTGAAAATAGACATAAAAGATTCACGCGAACGCCGTAAAATACCAAGATCCTACCACTATAGTGCAAAATAATAATATAAAACATGATGCAAATATGCACTCATCAACTTCCCCAAGCTTAGAATCTTGCTCGTCCCGAGCAAGGCTGACTTAATGAATGTGATCCTCGTATTCCTAAAGCTGAGTTAATAAAATAAATGAGGAAGTTGCTGCATGTGTTTATCATATAAGATACATAGGAATAAGTTTATGAATAGTACCTTACTCAAACCATCCGAATAATATTAGTAGTCTTCCACACCTTAGTAATTAATAGTTTACAAAAGATTAATCTCAATATGATGTAAAAGTGTTTCGGTTCGACCGAATGAGCTAGCGAGGTAGTCCCAAGTTTTTTTAGGATTAACATATTCACTTGGGATTCAAAATCTCGAACGTTTCTTTGTCTCTCCATAAGATAATGGTGTATGCCTACTTACTCTTTGCACATTCGCTCTTTTCATATTTCTTATTATATATATGCTCACACTTTTGTTTAAGTGTTGTGTAGCCATACATTCCACTTCATGTAGGAATTCAAATTTTATCTCAATTACCAAATTCCAATTATATATGAAGCATCTTTATGGCTTCAAGACTCTACCTCGACTTGTTCTCACTCTAATTTGATAGCACTTCTAATTTTTCTTTGTTCAAGATTTCTTTCTCAACTTGACTGATTAGATTATTTTTCCTTTTGTAAATTAAACCATGAACTTACAACATATTGACTAAATTATCTTTATATGTTTCATTAATACCAATGGTGTGGAAGACTCCTATTTCTATCATCAAGTGCAAGTAAAATTATACTCGAACCATTCATATATCTAATAAGACAAGCACAAACTCAATAATGCTTCATATATAATAATAAACTCGGAATTTCATAAATGGCATCGACTATTACTTAAGGGAATTCAAATGATGCAAACTTTATTTCTAGACTCTAACTAATGCAAGACTAAAATAGTAATATAGAACTTATAAGATAGATTACAAGGTCTTAAAGATCTCCCCAAGTTTGGAATCAAGCCAGGCGGGATCAAATAACTCCTTATTGGTACCTATTCCTCCTCATGATTGAGAAGAGTATTGCCTTTTTCCCATGTGTTGCAAACTTTATCTATGCTTGCGAGGCGGCTGCTGAGCTCGGTCATGTCGAATTGAAGCTTCAAAATTTTCTTCAGGAGGAATTTCTTCTCATATGTTAAATCAAAGACAGTTTTAATCAAGAAACCAACTCTACCATCAATGTCATTGACCTTTTGCTCAAGGTCTTTGCTCATCATCCAGTAAGAGTCAATCCCCTCTCCGATAGTTTCAACACATGCTTTCGAAGCTTTTTCCAGCTGATAAATCTTATCATGAATCTCATCTTGCCACACCTTCTTAGGCTTAAGAGGTGACGAACCGAGAGGAGGTTTATAATAAGATCCTACGTTGTGATGATAGGGATTAGGGAGATACTCATCCTTGCTCTTTCTCTGCTCTGTTTGCCTCAACATCTCCATCCTTTGCATGAACATGTCCTCCTAGTTTGGGAGAGGCTTGATCTCCGGGCTGGATGATGATGATTCTTTAGGTTCTACTTCTTCGATCCTCTTCACGAGCTTCTCTTCTTTGTTCCTCCAAATCTTGTTGACATGGAAGGGCCGCATGGCTTCACTACACGAATATTGTTATAGGGGCTTGTATAGGGATGACGGGGATTTTTCGAGGCTTGAGGCTGCAGCTCTGTGGAAACTTAATGAAAAATATTATATGCGATCAACTTTAAAAAGGGAGGTAGAAAACCTAGCTGTCGTTCGTAACGAGCAACTATACGGACGCGGCCAGTATAGGTCCCGCCGTATAGTTATGAACTGACTTTAGATTTTTCTTCTATGGCGGTACCAACCATACTGTCGGAACTATACGGGCGGAAATTTTATTCCCGCTGTATAGTTGGTCGTTAAACCTTCCGTATCCTAAAATAAGATTTCGGAGATGGAGTAGATAACTATACGACTGCAACTATACGGCCAAAAATTTTATTTCCGCCGTATAGTTGGTCGTTAAACCTTCTGGAACCACCAAAAATTACCCGCTTCCCTAATAATTCTTTATTAACCTGAAACTTAATGAAATACCAATTTTTGACAGAAAAATGACACCTTAAATTTTCGACCAACATTAACATCCATTGAACGGGATTTTAGCATTATCAAACTTCTTTTACTTCATTAGAGCTTTAAATGTTCCTTATTCAACACATAAAATTTAATTGAAAATTTTAAAAACTTACTCAAACCTTTATTTCACATGGGTTGCCTCTCATGAAGTGCTCTTTTATGGTCAATAGCTTAACCGTGGTGTTGCTCATTTTGTCTCGATTTTATCCTTCTTGTAGTTGCCACTCCTTGTATATCTTTGCTTAATCACCTCTTCTAGGGTGATCACACATATGGTGACTGCACTTATATCTTATTTTTCTCAATAATGCTTCAAGCGTTGTCCATTTACCACCCATGAAAGAAAGGGTGTTTTTCCCTGGAGCTTCACTGCTCCCGATGAATAAGCTTCTTCAACTATATAGGAGCCTTCCCACTTAGATCTGAACTTTCCTGGAAACAACTTAAGACGAGAATTATAGAGAAAAACTTTGTCTCCACTTTTAAAAAAACTTATTTTTCTAGTTTTCTATCATGCCATTTTTTACTTTTTCTTTAAACAATCTATTATTTTCATAAGCCTCACTTCTAAACTCATATAAACCATGAATATCTAATAAACGTTTTCCCTGCGGCTTTAAAATCATAGTTTAAGTTCTTGATCGCCCAAAAAGCTTTGTGTTCCAATTCTAAAGGTAAATGGAACACCTTACTGTAAACCACCTTATACGGTATCATACCCATTGGATTTTTAAACGCAGTACGGTATGCCCAAAGAGTGTGACTTAACTTGTATGACCAATCTTTTCTTGATTTGTCCACTGTCTTCTCGAGTATGGTATTTAATTCTCTATTGGAGAGTTCCACTTGACCACTCATTTGAGGACGATATGGTGAAGCAACACGGTGAGTTACTCCATATTTGTAGAGGATTTTCCTGAAAGTTCCCTTCATAAAATGAGAACCACTGCCAGTGACTAAATATCTAGGAACTCCAAACCTGGGGAATATGATATCCTTGATCATCTTCACTAAAGTAGCTGCATCTGGATGGCTTGTTGGAATAGCTTCAACCCATTTAGTGACATAATCGACATCAACAAGAATATGAGTGTAACCATATGATTCTACAAAAGGTCCCATGTAATGCATTCCCCATACATCAAAGGGTTCAGTTATAAGACTATAATTCATTGACATATCTTGTCTTCTACCTATATTACCCCTTTTCTGGCGAGCATCACAATGTTCTACATACCTGTGTGTGTCCTTGAACAAGGTGGGCCAATAGAATCCTGATTGAAGTGCCTTTGTGTAACATCCCAGCATTAGAGCTTAAATATAAGCTAAACCCAGATGGGTGCATTGCATTCATGCATAGAAAATCTGAATATTTTTCGCGCTTTTGAACAAAACTTGTCAAAGTGATTGGAGCTTTCCTCAACTTGATGGAATTGAAATAGATCATCAAGTTGATTGTGGTGAGTTTTATTATGACCTTTGCTAAAACCCTATTTGGGTAAACATGATTTGATCTAAGGGTATATTAGATAGAATAAATGCTATTCATAATACATTGCTTAAATAATTAATATCCGATCCTTAAGGGATTCTATCATCATATTCAACACAACAATTCATAAGTGCCAAGTAAAGATTACAAACTAAAGTAATAAAAATGTAATGACTAATCCGGACCTATCTTATTCTTATCTATTATTACTATGAGTACCATAGTAATACTTAACTTTAACTCTTTAGTGAGATTGAGTTGGAAAGAGACTAATTCAAGATCATTCACTATATATCTTTCTTTCCATATCAATTTTTATGGAACTTATCTTAATAACTGTTGTTCATCAATGTTGAGTAATCCACCATTGATTTACAAATTATTTAACTATCAATCCTTGATCTACTATTTCTTGATCTTATCATAACATCTACTTAAATCTTTTTAAGAGGGCATAGTCCAGGAATAACCTTAATCCAATATGAGACACTAAGAAGATAATTTCAATACAATTGAAAAGTAGTATTGATAAAGCCTTGTTTAGCCAACTAAGAACTTAAGCTATAAATGATTAAAGGATTATATTGATCATGCCTTACTCACCAGGATGGTCTACCTATATATAGTATAAAATATATTGGTGGGTAGAACATGATTGAAACCCTAGTAGAGATAATCTATCCTAGAGTAGTCATTACAAGCCACATACATATAATGTAGGGTTGGAGTGTGAGTTATTGGAGTAAAGTAAATGTAGGATAATATTATTCAATTAAAGCTAGTTTATCATAGGGTTATGGAAGGAGTGTTATTCATCTTAAATTATAGTAAGCCTTAGAGAAAGATAGTTGGATACATACATACATCTGATGAAGAAATATTAGTTATGGATGATTAAGGAAGATTATGAGTGGAGATTGAAGGAACTACTTGTTGGATGGAAGGTTATCAAAAGTAGAGTAATGGATTTAATCCAGAATGAATATAAGGAAACTATAAAAGCTTCAATGTCAAGCTCATTAGATTTATCAATGATTTTAGAAGAATAATAGGTAAATAAGAATATTTTTGTGAAGTAAAGTTCATCATGTTAACAATGAAAATAGTTAGGCAGAATTAGTATATCTAGGAAAGGAATTCCTTAATTAGAAATCCAGGAATGTGAGTTATGGAAAGATAGACATTCTTGTAAACAACCAACTCTAAATCTTAAACCAAACATAATGTCCATTTCAGGTTATTGATCCATCATCTTATATCTATAACACTTTATAGGAATATCTTCCTATAGCAAATCACATAAGCACATCTCTGTCAATTCCAACCATCATAATTATATGTGCTTAAGAGTATGATTACCATTTCCTTCCTATAAAACATTTTAGATGTAACCTTCTATTTTAAAAAAAGGTTATAACATCAAATATCAAACAGAAGACAATATGCTTAGCTATTAAATCTTTTCTCACATCAACAAAGAAATATAAGTAAATTAAGAACCCTAAACTTCTTTGTTTATCATAATGGAATATATACATGGTCATTTTCCAAGTTAATGGAAGTAGTAATAATAACCATATCAATGTCTTTTATATTTCATGCATCAAATAATGATACAGGATCATTATACATATGAAACTTTCTACGAAACAACTAGGGTTAAGTTTTATACACAAATAAAAATATATCATTTAATAATCCATGGTTAAAATAAGAAGGAAAAATAATAAGAAAAGATTCTACAAAATATTAAAATGGGTTCACATTAAGAAAATAAAAGAAATACAAAAATATTATATAATAAAAGTTCACAAATGATACTAAATATATTTTAGTATTACTACAATTATCCAGCAAATAAATTCTACAAAGAAAAGTTCAAATTAAAGATTTTATACAAATCTGAAAAGGAAAACAAAAAAAATGAAAAAATAGAAAACAAATAAAAAACAAAACCTAGCCGTAGCCCAACTCTTAATTGCTTATCTGACGCCCATGTGCAGCCCACAATGGCCCAGTAACCAGCCCAACTCGTTTGCATCTGTGACTGTTAGGTGGGGCCCGAGAAGGACTGCGGGTTAAGAGGAAAGAAACGCCAGGGGTTATCCGCAAAACAACACGTCGTCGTCATCCTCACGCACATAGACGGCTCGCTGGAGGAGCTCGCCGCCGCCCGATGTCGTCATCGTTGTTCTTGCACCAAGATCAACGTCGTCGTCGCCAGGAGAGGATAAGGAGGCCACCGCGACGTCCCTGCTCGTCCTCATCCTCAATTTCCCCCTCTGAAACCTCTTTGCCTCTTTTCCCCAACCATGCCGAACACCCTAGCTCGGAGGTGAGCCGGAGCCGGCGACTCCGTGCTCGCCTCGGCCAGATAAGACCACGGTGGAGACCCTCGTGCTCTTCTCGTTCGATTGCCCCAACTTGTGACTACGGAGGAGGCGTGAATCGACCCAATCGCATCCTCAGTTCCCGACGCTGTTCGTCGACCTCACCGTCGTCTCCGACCGCGCCTCGCCAAACCAAGCACACCATCGCGTTCCTGGTGAGTCACTGAGTCTCCTAGCATGCGCCGATTCTTTGTTTGCTTCCTAAATCCACGCTACCGGAATCAACCGCAAGCACTGCCGCATAAGCTCGTCGACGGTTGCCCTCCGATGACCATTAGATAGCGGCGCCACCACCAATAGGTTCGCCTTGATCTCCTCTGTACAACGCACCTAGTTACAGCCCCGCGCCCGCACCAGATCGATTGTTCAATCCTCAACCAGTGAGGATCAACTCGAGTGACATCATGCTTATGTCGAGTTCTAGCCACGTCAGCTAGTTTGACTAGTCTTTGTCTCGCGTGGCTGATGACATGGCCTTGGGCCCATATGTTATTGAGTGGGGGTAGAGACAGGGTCGATAACAAATACATTTTTATTCATCTGAGAGCTAAGATGGACACTGGTCCACTAGTCAGTGACTTAGGCTAGCTGTGGGTGCGTTGTAAAAAGTTAAATCCTGTTTAAGAAATAAATAAAATGTTATAAACTCAATTATTAATATTCGAGAAATCAAATAAATGATTAAATCTTGTTTAATTAATAAATTTTGATTTATAATTTAGAAAAATGTGTATAATATCTGAAAATTTGTAGAAAAATATAATCTACAACTTAAACTTATTATCCAATATTATTATGATCATTATTTAAATAAATATTATTTAATAAAGGTTTTAATAGTAATAAAATTTTGATAATTCAAATTTTAATAATGGTAAATGTTAAAATATAAATAGAATACCAAAAATCTTAGAAAAATAAGAATTATAATTGAAAATTATAATCATACATTATAATTTAACTTAATTAAGTATTTGTTATTATTAGGTATTTATAAAATAATAAATCTTATAAAAATCATATCTTATTGTTTATAAATCATAAAAAAAATATTATACCAAAATTATCACAAAAAGAATATCTACATGTTAAAAATATAATATTCCACTTTTGAGTTAAATAGAAGTTCAAATAATTTAATAACTCAAATTTAAACTTATTTACTTAATTAATAATTCATATAAGGATAAATAAAATTTGTTAATATTCCTAAAATAAGTCAATTAAGTCCAATAAATAGTATTAGTCTTAAATATTAACAATATGAAGCCATAATGGTTTAAAACATTATAAACACCTTTTTATTAAATTATCTTCAACCTTAAGTGAAGATTATATTCTCAAAGGATTCCAATTCATGATAAAAACCTTAAAGAATAACTTGTGAATAAATCAGATCCTTTCTATCTACTTTAACCACCAGATTACAAAAACTACCATAACACTATTGTAAGTCCATAAGTAGTTAAGTAATATTATATCTTGGTTCATAAACTATAACCCCTCCTCTATAAAAAGGTAAATGATACTATTCCATTATAAACTCGATAAACCACCACACTAAGTAAAAGTACAATCATTCTTAAGTAACCCTAAGAAAACAATACCAGATACACAAGATACAAATATCATAAGCATTATACTTTCAAACTATCTTCGTTTTAAAGTTAACTTTAGTTTAAGGAATCTAAATATAACACTATAAGCATCATTATATGTTTTATAGTTAACTTTGGTCTAAACTAGTTAAGTAATTAAGCATCTCACGCCAAAACTATTCAACCAAACACAAATAACATCGACCACCACTAACTAACCAAAAGATTGTTTTGACCTTAGAAAAGAAATATTTTCTTCAAATGTTATTCTTTTTGCCACTTCAAACAAGAACTCTTATAATCCATCTTGAGTAGTATATCACAATTATGTGCATACCATTGTTTTATGATATTATAATTATATGATTGTTTTACACACACTCACAAGCCCTAATAAGAAGCACAAGTGTACAACTCATCTATAAGTACAACACATTTCAAAGACATCATTTCTAGTATCCAAACCCTAGAACAACGTTATCCCCGAGATTCACGTTTATAACGTGCATCACATTACTTATGCATAAGAACATATTGCTTCTTTAAACATTAGTCCTTACCGGACCAATGATGATGATTTCAGATTTTGGATCTTATATTATCTTGAAGACCGTGAGTGCATAACCTTGCAATCACAAAAGGCAAGTTCACACTTGCTCATGACATTTGATTATTTTCTGTAAAGTATTTTGCAAATCGAGTGTTTTCATCACCTGCATTTAAAAAGGTCAGAAAACACTATTTTCATAATAATATGATTATAGGTTATTTACCATGAGGTAATAACCTACTATGAAAGTTCCAGTGGTAAAGGAACATAATATCTAGGACTTAACAACCAATGTCGCCAGTGATTCTTGCGCCGTATATTACGCGTTAACCATGAGATTTGGAATGGGACGGAGAAGTCAGTTGTATCCTTTTCCTCTTGTATGGAGGCAAGACGACCTTAACGTGACGTTGTGATTACTTGTGTGGATCCAACATATGGGTGGGCACCCTTACGCACCACACTTTTGGTGTCTAGATTATATATGGATGGTGTTTAGTGGATGGACCATTTAATATGGTACTTGCCAGGGCAACACCAGGTCATAGAGTCTTCGGGAACTCATCAGGGTTTTAGTCTGCCCAAAAGGGGGCTTAACGAAGGTGAGATAGCCCCAAGGATTGTGTAGACATATGAGGTTGCGGAGAGGGCAGTGATTGGCTTGGACCAACTACTGGGCCCCACAACATGGAATTGTGGACGGGTAAGCTGCCCGGTTGTGCAACAAGAGTTGATCCCTCATGGAAAAAGTAACGCACCTCTGCAGAGTGTAAGAACTGTAACTTGTTACTTCCTGTTCCGGGAAGGAGCTGCGAACGCGGCGGGAAAGGAACTCCATGAAAGTTCTGGTAAACCCGTGAAGGCTGACGGACATATCTTTTCAGAATAAAAGCAACCTTTGAAGAAATGTTTCCAAAAACTTGCATTGCCTACGACCTTTGGTCTGTGGATGTAGTTATAGTGCATCAAACACTCCTTTTCTAGTGAATTTGCTGAGTACGCTCGTACTCAAAGTATCTTCTTAACCCTTTCTAGATTCTGAAGCCGGAATAGACAACATCTACATCATGTTATGCTCCAGGACTCGTCATCCAAAGTCAAAGCTTTTCAATGAAGTCAAAGGAAGTCAACATATACATCAACTCAAGTGAAGACGAAGTTACTGAATAGATAGGAATATAATCTCTAGCCAAAGAACCTAATTCTGTAGTGTATTGCAATAGTATCAATACCAATACCTTAGTTAAAATACTAGTCTTAATAGTATGACAGTTCTTGCATTATTTATCTTTGATTCTTCTCCGTAAGAAGTTCTTTCTCTATCTTTAACCTAGAGTGTTCTCTGGATCTTGTGTAAAGAGTGAGTTGTAACCTTTAGCCATGTATTGGACCCGCTGTGTTTCTGTTGTGCTATTCTGAGGGATGTAATACTAGTGAACGGTGTTTCATTGGTGTTATGTCAACGACTATGGTATACTACATCATGCAGTGGTATGCTGGGTCACCGCACTTTGCTGCAGTTCGCTTGCCTACATGATGTCCTCCATTCGGACTGTCATGACAAGCTTGCAAAATTGCATTCATTTCATGGTTAGGAACACACTTCGAGTCATTCCATCAGGTCCATAACGATATAAATACGGATTATCCCAAAATTAATATTTGAGATCATTAAAGAATTTCATTCTTTTATTTCTTGTCATACGAGGAGGTATAAATTTTCCTACAAGATAGTTAGCATAATCTGCAAACCAAGGATCAGAGATTTCAACATTTGCTAAATATTCTCCCGGAAATGTCTCATTTATAGGTACGGGGTCAGTAATTATTCCCTCCATCCTAGAGAGATGATCTGCTACCGGATTATCCTCCCCCCTCCTATATACTATTTGCAAATCATATTCTTGCAGTAATAAAACCCATCTAACTAACCTGGGATTCGCATCCTTTTTCACAAGGAGGTGATGCAAAGCTTGGTGATCCCTATGAACTATTACCTTAGAATTAATTATGTAAGATCTAAATTTATCACAAGCAAAAATTATAGCTAGGAACTCTTTTTCTAGTAGCATAATTTTTCTCAATCTTAATAAGAGTTCTACTAGCGTAATGAATAACATTTAAATTCTTTCTGTCTTGTTGTCCTAACACAGCTCCTAAAGCATGGTCACTAGCTTCACACATGATTTCGAAAGGTTCATCCCATTTTGGAGATTGCATGATAGGTGCTGAAACTAATTTGTTTTTAAGGTTTTCAAAAGCTGCAATGCAGTCATGATCTAAGTAGAACGGAGTTTCTTTCTCAAGAAGGTTGGTGAGAGGCATAGCTATTTTAGCAAAATATTTTATAAAACGCTTGTAAAAACCTGCATGTCCTAGAAACATTTTAAGTTTTTTGTGTCCTGAGGTATTGGAAGATTTTCTATAGCATTTATATTAGTCTTATCTATTTAATACCCTTCTTCGAAACCTTATGTCCAAAAACTTTACCTTCTCTTTCCATGAAACGACATTGCTCCCAATTAAAAACCAAATTTGATTGCATGCATCTCTGCAAAACTTTGGTTAAATTGTAGAGGCAATTATCAAATGTTGTTCCACAAACGACAAAATCATTTGTTAGAACTTCCATAGTCTTCTCAACAAGATCAACAATGATTTTTAAAACACATTCTTGAAAAGTTGCAGCTGCATTACATAAGCAAAACAGAATTAATCTATAAGCATATGTGCCATAAGGACAAGGGAAAGTTGTTTTCTCTTGATCTTCTGGTTGTATAGCAATTTGAGAATATTCGGAATAACCATCAAGAAAACAGAAATAAGAGTTATTACTGAGTCTTTTAAAAAATCTATCCATAAATGGTATAAGTTTATGATTTTTCTGTGTCTCACGGTTTAGTTCCCTAAAATCAATGCACATGCCATATCCAACAATAGGTCTTACAGGAACTAGCTCACCATCCTTATTCATAGCAGCATCAAGACCCCCATGTCTTGGTATGCAATGAGCTGGGCTAACCCATTTACTGTCAGAAATATGATATATTATGTCGGCATCTAATAAGCGTATAACTTCTTTTCTTACTACTTCCTTCATTTTCGGATTAAGCCTTCTCTGTGTGTCAACTATGGGTACAACATCATCGAGCATGGTAATCTTATGTGTTACAATAGATGGATCTATTCCTTTAATATCGCTTAGTGTATATCCAAAAGCTTCACGATGCTTGATCAAGACCGAAATGAGTTTATTTGTTTCACTTTCTGATAAATTTCTACTAATAATAATAGGACATTTATTTTCATTATCTAAAAACTCATACCTCATATCATTTGGAAGTCGTTTCAATTTAATTGGCAGAGGTTCTTCGTCTCCTTTTCTTACCAGTTCTTCGTAGTCATGTGGATTTTGTGCTTCCGGAACTGAATCAAGGTAATCATCCATGTCTTATCTTTCCTCGTCATCTGGTACCTCCTCCCAATTAATTAGGCTCCTCTCTAATTCTTCTTGCGGAGTGCTGAAATGAATTGCAGCTAGCTCGGCAATCGTTTTCCCTTCCTTGATATCTTCCTTTTCATATGGCCTCTTCTTTAGTTTGGCGAGGTGGAATGTCATTTCCTCTTATCCAAACATCGTTGAAATAGTCTCTGATACATCGGAAACGTATCTATAATTTTTGATGTTCCATGCTTGTTAGTATCTACTTTGCTTTGCTTTGTCTACACTTTGAGGTGCTTTTTACATGTTTTCTGGTACTAACCTATTAACAAGTTGCAATAGTGCCAGATGCCTGTTTTCTATTGTTTTTGGTTTCAGAAAATCTAGTAAAGAAATATTCTCGGAATTGGACGGGACAAACGTCAAAGTCAATTACTTTCCGTGGCCAGGGAGGACCACGGCAGCGAGCAGCGCACGGCGGCAACGCCATCGACCACGGGGTCGAGGAGGAGAAGAGAGAGATGAGATCGAGAGAGTGATACAGAAAGTGGGCTGGGTTGGGCCAGGACCCTTCGGGTTGTCGTTTTGGCTCTGCCCTATTGGGCCACAAGGGCCCAATAAGCCCAACACAGTCAGCCCAAATCACTTAAAGCCAATTTTTAAATGAGAAAAGACCAAAATGCCCCTGAATTTAAGTAAATTCTAGAAAATAAAATAAAAATCCAAAAATTATAAATAAAATATTTTTGGATTCACAATAATACAAACTATCCAAATAAATTAAAAAATAAAATTTTAGACATATAAATTTTATTAAGAATTTTGTAATATATATACCTTATGGAATTTTACAAAATTAATGAAAGATGAATAAAATAAATAAAAATCACTTTCATTATATATTAATATTGTAGTATTTTAGAAAATACTAAACAAATATTTAATATCAATTTTTGGTATTTAAATGATAATTCTTAAAAGAATTATTAAATAAATAAAATTCAAATAAAAGGAAATAAAATAAAAGAATAAAATAAAATATTCAATAAATATTAAAAATTAATATTTATAAATCCTTTATTATTAAAAAGGATTTTTATAATTTAAATAATGGGGAAGAATACATATAAAGCTAAATAATGCATTACATTACTTGGCATAATCATTTTGCTTCTTTAAATATTGTCCTTACCGGCCAATAATGATGTTTTTGTAGACATAGAAGCTCAAGGTCCAGTGCAAGAATCAGACTTCACTACCTTGCAATCACAAGGCAAGTTCATCACTTGCTCATATCCTTTGAAGAGTCTTTATCAAAGTATTTGCAAATTGTGTGTTATCATATATGCTCCAAAGAAAGAAAATATTATTTTCTCAAATAAAGAAATCTTAGAATCATCCTAAGTGATGATATAATGGAGCAATAGAACTTAGGGTTCTAATTGCAACAATGATGATCAATTAGGGACTTAATAACCCATGACATCAATGATTCTAGCGCCATATATCACGCGTTAACCATGAGATTTGGAATGGGACAGAGAAATCAGCTGTATCTTCTTCCTCTCGCATGTAGACGGATGTGCAGGTCGTGGATGTTATCACTCGTAGTGTTCATATTAATTGGTAATTCGTAGAGGATATGCAGCATATGGGTGGGAACCCTCAACGTCCCACGATAGTTCTAGCATCTAACGGTCTGTACAAACCATTGTCGTAATTCAATATGTGGGCATGGTGTACACCAAGGAGGCATGCGAGGTCACGAAGGGGGCAGTGATTGGCTTGGATCACCTACTGGGCCCCACATCATGGAATTGTGGATGGGAAAGTACGCCCCGTTGTGCAACAAGGAGTTGTTCTCTCATGGGTAAAGTAACGCACCTCTGTAGAGTGTAAGAATTGTAACTTGTTACTCCATGTTCTGGGAAGGAGCTGCGAAAACGGCAGGAAAGGAACTCCATGAAAGTTCTGGTCAACCTATGAAGGCTGATGGTCATAGATTTTTATAATAAAATCAATCTTTGAAGAAAGATTTACAAAAACTGCATAGTGCCAAGGACTTATAGTCTGAGGTGGTAGTTAGAGCATCAAACTTCCCACCTTGCATATAATGAACTTGTTGGGTAACGCTGTTACTCATCCTTTCGTTTGATCCCATGCTTAGACTCTTAGGATCCCAAAGATACGCCAATGTATGCAGACGAATGCAAAGAAGATGTGTTCTACGAGGAGCCTGACCTGTCAGGAGGTGTCGAAGGAGTGGATTACGAAATCCGCTATGGGTTCGATGACAACGAGTCTAACTATGTATCCTAGTTAGTAGTAACCAACGGAGCCGAGAAACATGAACTCTATAGAATAAGCTGCTGAGCTCAACTCCTAGTTGGAGTTGCTACTTTTGAATTCCGCTGAAACACTTTATATTTTGGTTTGTAAGTTGAATCCTTTTGAAGTATTGAACTTCTGGTATTGTAATAATAATAATGTGTGAATGTTTGTAATATGGACCCGTAATGTTTCTATTGTACCACTCTGAGGGATGTGATATTTACAGAACGGTGTTCTGTGGATGTCATGTCAACGACTATAGTGTACTACACATGCAGTGGTATGCTGGGTCACCGCGGTCCAAACTACTTTATTCAAGCAAAATAAGCATACTAAGCAAAGCTAACAAAAACTAAGACGCTCCAAGAACAACACATCAGTGCATAAAACAATAAAAATGAAGTGTCTAGAAAGACCTGAGCTTTTTATTGGTGAAGAAGGGGATGCCTTGGGCATCCCCAAGCTTTAACGCTTGTACCTATTGAATATTTCTTGGGGTGACATGGGGTGGCATCCCCAAGCATGAGATTTTGTCCATTCTTCATCTCATTACATCATTCTCTCTCTACACCTGAAATTTTTCCTTCATACAAAACTTCATACAATCTTCATTAGCAACATTAGTGTATTCAAAAGATAATAGACCTTTGGGTTTAGCTTTAGAACAGCAAAACTTTCACTAAAAACACAATCTACTGTAGCAATTCCCTCAAAAATCTCAATTTCCCAAAACGATCCCAAAAAGGAATCAATAAGAAGCAAATGCAAATAATGGCAGAAATCTATCAAAATAGACTAGCAGGTAGAAAACGATTTTTTCGAAGACCTTCTGTTGCCCAAATCAAAAAGTGTTAAACTAATTAAAGTTATCTAACATACTGGGGGATTTATTCCGAAAATATCAGCTCAATCCGACTTACATAGATTCCTCATGATTTTTTACGGTGGAGCACAAAAATCCGTTTCTGGACAGCAACTTCCCAAATCTTACTTCCCTCTGATTAGAGGTTATTCTTGGCTACAAAAAGCAAATAAAAAAGGATAAGAAGAGGTCATTACAGAGGTAATAACTTCCAAGACTCAAGAAAACTCTTAGGTTATCTCCCAACAAGTACTTTTCTTTACCGCCTTTAAACTAGGCTTGATAGTTTGAAAAGATGCTCACATAAGAAATATAAATTGAAGTAAAAGAGAGCATCAAGAAGCAAATTCAAAACACATTTAAGTCTAACCCACTTCCTATGAAAAATAATCTTGTAAAGAAACAAGTCATGAAAGCACAAAGCAACAAGCATAGGAAAGCAAAACAAGTGCAACTTCAAAAATTTCAACATAAAGAGGAGAAACATAATATTATTGAGATGCATAAAACCATGTTTCCCTTGTCAAGCTTCATGCACTAATAGCATGACAAAGTCCGAATCGATGGAAATGGCTAGTGCATCCACTATACATTCACCCCTCTCACGTGTGACGGGAGAAGTCGACATGCAGGAAGAGCGGCGGTAGCGAAACTCACGTATGACTCAAGAGGCCTATACGTGGACACAGAGGGGTCAACAAAATTTTTAGGATAAATTGCAAAAGCCAGGACTCGAACGACCTTATGCACTAGCCAACGCAACCAAAAGTCCGACTTTTAGTTGCGTTAGCTAGTGCATGAAGCTTGACATGGTATCAGAGCCTAAGGTCTCTAGTTCGAGTCCTGGCTTTCGCAATTTATCCTAAAATTGTTGTTGACCCCTTTGTGTCCACGTATAGGTCACTTGAGTCATACGTGAGTTTCGCGCGCCGTCACTCTCTTCCGGTTGCACGTGTTGACTTCTCTCTGTCACACGTGAGAGGGGGTGTTGAAGTGTATAAGTGGATTGCACTAGCTATTTATATCATCTCGTACTTTTGGTTGCGTTGGCTAGTGCATGAAGCTTAACATCCCTCTCTCATAATAACTTCCAGTAGCATCATGAATAAAGTTAACAATATAATTATCACATAAAACATTCTTATCATGAGCCACATGCATAAAATGATTATTACTCTCCACATAAGCAAAGGCATTCTTATTAATTGTAGTGGGAGCAAATTCGGCAACATAGCTATCACTATCATTCTCATAACCATAATCATCAAATATAGGAGGCATATTGCAATCACAATTAATTTCCTCCTCAATAGTAGGTGGACTGTAAACACAAACTCAAGACTTTGCCCTAACGAACAGTGAGGATGTCAATCTCACCGGTTTGCTGTAACAAAGGATTAACTGTATGGTGTGGAAGGTAATAGTGGTTCACAACTAGTAAACTGGAACAATGAAAGATGTATCAATGGTAAAGATTGGACCTGGGTCCATAGTTCACTAGAGGTGTTCTCCTTAGATAAACAAACATGGTATGCTGGGTAAACAAATTATAGCAGGGCAATTGACAGGACTGAGCAAATCATAATAATGCAATACTAGACATTCATGATCCTATGATATTCGATTGGGCAATACAACAAGATACATAGACCGCCATCCAACTACATCTATGACTATAAATCCACCTTCAGGTTATCATCCGAACCCCCTCCAGTATTAAGTTGCAAGAAATAGACAACTACTTTAAGCAAAGTGTGTAAGGTAAACAATCCACTTGTTCCATGAACAAGAGACCGTTGTTTTCTCCCTAGTGGCAACAACACATCTACAACCTTAGAGATTTCTGTCACTTCCCTTAGATTAAATAGAGGCATGTGTAGGGCCACGCGGAGATAAAATAAAATTTTCCTCTAACATGGTGATCCAAAGATCTAGCTGAGGTAGAAGGCCACGAGGTTTACCACTAGACGCAGCGATTGGATTCTCGATGAAGCGCGCGTCGATTGATGCAGCGATCCTAACGATCGATCGTCACGGTGCGATCGCACCGCACCTCTGCTGGTATCCACGCATAAGGAGGAGCACCGGGCGAATCTGCTAGGTTCGTTACGGTGACCTGACCTTGTGGAGCTAGGGTTTCCAACACATGGAATGACCTAACCGAACAACGATTAACCCTTCGGGTTACGGTGCCCCACTATATATAGGAGTGAACGTGGGCTCTTTCATGCGACCCATTCACTAAAGCCCATATAACACTAGTCACCGTGAGTCCAACTCACTAACTCAGTCCTAATCTGGTTTAGGTCCAACCCAACCAGATTACAGATTCGGATCCAATCCGAACTTGCTCCCGCTCTTAAGTGTGTGACCCCGCAGGCTCATGGCTACTTGGACACGATTGGAGTCCGACTCTCAATTGATCAGTTGGTAGCGGCTCCTAACAGAACGTGCCGACTCCCAATTACCAAAGAGTCATGACGACTTGCCTTCCCAATGCGACTTACATCCAAGTCCCTTTTGCCTCACGATATACCTTGTCAGACTATAGGCGAATATATGTCATCCCTTAAATAGTCCGACTCTCTTCTCGATCTGAGATAAGTGATTCACCCGACTAACTCTTAGTCGATCGCCTCGGTTAACACTCAACCGAGTCGTGCATGGCCATGCTTTCCAAATCATATCTCACGAGAGGGCCCAGAGAATATCTCTCCGAGTGGAGGGGCAAAATCCCATCTTGGTTATTCACATCACGCAGCTTGATTCTCAGTTGACCCGAACCCTGCCTTTATAACTGCCCAGTTACGGATCAGCGTTTGACAGAACCTAAGTCGGTGATCCTCAACTCGGACTATGCAACAACCTCGGGTCTAAGGATTACATTGATTGAGATATACAAATGACACCTAGTTCGTTGTACCTCAATATGGGTCAATCTGACTCGCTATACTCTTTAGCCAAATCTGTGTAAGTTGGAATAGCATCTCCATGCCCATGACAAGTGGAACCGAGTCATCAAGCCAACTTTCACATTGGTCTAAGTTGTGTGTCCAGCACAACCTCAATGACCAAGGATATTTAGTACAAACAACATGAATGCATAGTTCCATAACCGAATCACATATTCAATGATACACATCAGATGTTTATACAAGGACTACTTAATATCCTTATGAATACAATGGGAAAACTCATCATTCATGATTGCCTCTAGGGCATATTCCCAACAGTCTCCCACTTGCACTAGAGTCAATCTTCCGACATCACATGTCTAAGCATCTAATGCCCATGGCTCTCAGGTGCGCCTCATGCTTTGGCTGTGGTAACGGCTTTGTCAACGGATCCGCAATATTTGCATCCGTGTGTACCTTGCATAACTTGATATCACCCTCATCCACGAACTGGCGAATTAGGTGGTACCGCATGAGTATATGCTTGTTCTTCTGGTGTTGTCTAGGTTCCTTGGCTTGTGCAATAGCACCATTGTGTAGGGGTTCGTAGCATGGAAAACAAAAAAATTCTATCGCATACAAACAAACAAGCCAAGATCTATCTACTAGATTGTAGCAACGAGTCGATGGAATAACTCACCCTCGAAGATTCCAAAGCGGTTAACGAGAGCAGATTCTCGTGGGTGATGTAGTCGTACTCTTTCCGATCTCAAGATCGCGTAGACGATCCTTCCGGCGCCACGTTCCGGCAGCGCTCCCGCAGTCGGTCACACGTTCGATACTCGACGAAGACCTTCCTCTCCCTTGTTCCAGCAGGCAACGGAGGTTGTAGCACTCTCCTCGTGATTCCGGCAGCACAACGGCGTGGTACCGGAAGTAGAGGGGAGATCCCGCAGGGCTTCGCCTTAAGCCGGAGCGAGTATGGTGGAGTATGAGAGAGGGCTATTAGTGGTCTAGAGATTAGACACACCAATTAGAAGGCTCTAAACCGCAGGCTAAAGCAATTAGAAGCTCTAAACCAAAACGGCTCTAAACCGGAGATTAGAGGATAGGAACTTGTGTGTCTAGAGGAGGAGGCCCCGCCTCCTTTTATAGGTGGAGGGTCAAGGCCAGGGAGGGAGGAGTCCTCCCCAACTCGGCCAAGGTTGGTCACGGCTTGGAGGAGAGGGACTCCTCCTCCAAGTTGGTTTCAACCTCCTCTTGCTTGTTTCCACAGTTTCTGTTTCCACAGCTTCCTGTTTTCCACAGCTCGCTTTCCACGTTTCTGTTTTAGCCGTTTGACTTTCAAACTGGCGTTTGACTTTTCAGTTTTGAAACAGCAAGAACACTTAGTACATGATGCAATCATTCAATGTCACATTCATGTACCCTCCCCGAGTGCTGGACAATCCGAACCTTCTAGAACATTCCCGATGAAAACACCTAATCATTCCCGAACTCAAACGGACTTTCCTTATATGAATCTTATTCTCCGACCATTCCGGATCACCTCGTGATATCCCGGATCCCATCCGAGACTCAACAACATTCGGTCTCTTTCTCATAATACCATAACTACTCAAACAACGTCGAATCCTTATGTGTCTCCCTACGGTTCGTGAATTATGCGACATGATCGAGACACTTCTCCGAACAATAACCAATAGAGGAATCTGAAATTCATATGGCTCCACATATTTCTACGATTACTTTGTGATCGAATGAACCACTTACATACGATACCAATTTCCTTTGTCTCACGATAGTTTACTTATCCGAGGTTATGATCGTCGGTATCTCGCATACCTAGTTCAACCTCGTTACCGATAAGTACTCTTTTCTCGTTCGTGATATGTGATCCCTTGTGAGACAGTCACATGCTTGCAAGCTAATTGGATGACATTTCACGAGAGGGCCCAGAGTATATCTATCCGTCATATGGATGGACAAATCCCACTCTTGATCCATGTGTTTCAACCAATACTTTCTCAACACTCAATGCCACCTTTATAGCCACCCATTTACGGTGTGGTGTTTGATGACATCAAAGCATCCATCCTAAAAGGTGATATGCATGATCTCATGGTCGAAGGAATTAGGTTACTATGTATCAGAAAGCATATAGCAATTGAACTATTGAAATGACTTGATCTTTATGCTACGCTTATCTATAGGAGTATGTCCATCACATCATTCTCCTAATGATATGATCCTGTTGTTAATAACATATCTATGTTCATGATTAGGAAACCATGATCATATATTAACCAACAAGCTAGTTTAACAAGAGGCTTTACTAGGGACTCTTATTTTAGTTTACAAATCACACAAGTATTAATGTTTCCGGTTAATACAATTATAGCATGGTATGTAAACATTTATCATAAGTGTGAAGATATGATAATAACCACTTTATTATTGCCTCTTGGGCATATCTCCAACACATTGTTGTCACAATACACGTCCAACGGATTGGACGAGCCCTGAACCACACCAAGATCCATGAGGAAATTCCTCATCCAAACAGCTTCCTTTGCTGCCTCCGAGGCGGCAATATACTCAGCCTCTGTTGTGACGCATACGCCTCTTGCTTGGAACTTTTCCAGCTCACAGCACCTTCGTTTATAATAAACACGTATCCGGATTGCGAGCGAGAATCATCAGAGTCGGTGAGATAACTCGCATCCGTGTAACCCTTTACACTGAGTTCATCTACACCAGCATAAACCAAGAACATATACTTAGTCCTTCTCAAGTACTTTAGGATATTTTTAGTCGTTGTCCAGTGGATCTCTCCAGGATCAGCCTGGTATCTGCTCACAACACTTAGAGCATAGGAAACATCCGGCCTAGTACAAATCATGGCGTACATGATGGATCCGACTGCAGAAGCATATGGAATCGCACTCATCCGACTTCGCTCATCAGTTGTCGAAGGACACTGAGTCTTGCTAAGTTTTACACCATGGGACATCGGTAAGAACCCCTTCTTAGACGATTCCATGTTGAACTTCTTCAACACTTTGTCCAAATAAGTACTCTGACTCAATCCAATGAGCCTCCTTGATCTATCTCTATAGATCCGGATTCCGAGGATGTATGTTGCCTCACCCAAGTCTTTCATTGAGAAACTCCTTTCCAATGATTCCTTGGTTTCTTGCAACATCTGGACATCATTTCCAATCAGTAATATGTCATCCACATATAAGATTAGAAAATTTACTTTGTTCCCACTAAACTTCTTGTACAAACAAGAATCATGATCACTCTTGATGAAGCCAAACGATTTGACTACCTCATCAAAGCGAATGTTCCAACTCCGAGATGCTTGCTTCAACCCATAAATGGATTTCTGAAGTTTGCATACCTTGCAGCATTAGCCGGATCGACAAAACCCTCGGGCTGTATCATATACACGTCCTCGGTTAAATTCCCGTTAAGGAAAGCCGTTTTGACATCCATCTGCCATATCTCATAATCGAAATAGGCTGCTATAGCTAACATGATCCGAACTGATTTAAGCATCGCTACGGGCAAGAAAGTCTTGTCGTAATCAACTCCTTGAACTTTTCGGAACCCCTTTGCGACAAGGCGTGCTTTATAGACGGAAACATTTCCATCCATATAAGTTTTCTTCTTAAAGACCCATTTGCACTCGACGGGTCTTGCACCGTCTGGCAGATCAACCAAGTTCCAAACTTGATTTTCATCCATGGACTTTATCTCGGATCTCATGGCTCCAAGCCATGACTCAGAATCAGATCCTACCATCACTTCCGAATAATTTGCCGGCTCATCACTGTCTAACAGTAACACATCACGAACACTTCGTAATCTTGCCGATCTTCGTAGTTCAGGTGCGGCTGCCGGCTCAGCTACCACGACCGGCTCAACCTCCAAGGTTTTTGTCGACTCGCTACTAGCCGGTTCCTCTCGAATTTCTTTGAGTTGCACCGTGCTCCCACTTACTCCCCGACTGAGAAACTCTTTCTCAAGGAAGACACCGTTCCGAGCGACAAACACTTTGCCCTCTTCTCGGTTGTAGAAGTAGTAACCTGGTTTCCTTGGATACCCCACAAAATACACTTATCCGACTTGGTCAGAAGCTTGTCCGACTGGAGTCGCTTGACAAAAGCTTCACAACCCCAAATCTTAAGAAAAGACAAACTCGGCTTTTTGCCTGTCCACATCTCATGCGGTGTCTTCTCTACCGATTTTGATGGTACTTTGTTTAGTGTGAACGCCGCTGTTTCTAGACAATAACCCCAAAATGATAAATGCAGATCTGTCTGACTCATCATTGATCGTACCATGTCCAACAAGGTCCGATTCCGCCTTTCCGAAACACCATTCCTTTGTGGCGTTCCTGGCGGAGTAAGCTGAGGAAATATTCCACAACTTTTCAGATGGTCATCAAACTCATGGCTCATGTACTCGCCTCCTCGGTCCGACCGAAGAAACTTTATTTTCTTGCCGAGTTGATTATGTGCTTCATTCTGGAATTCTTTGAACTTTTCAAAGGCTTCTAACTTATGTTTCATCAAGTAGATATATCCATACCTACTCAAATCATCAGTGAAGGTAATGAAGTACTCATAACCACCCCTGGTTGTCGTGCTCATTGGTCCACATACATCACTATGTACTAGTCCCAACAAGTCGGACGCCCTTTCGCAACTCTTTGCAAAAGGTGTCTTGGTCATTTTGCCGAGTAGGCAAGATTCTCATGTCTCGAACGACTCCAAGTCGAACGAAGTTAGGAGTCCATCATCATGGAGCTTCTTCATGCGTTTCCAACTTATATGACCAAGCCGACAGTGCCAAAAGTAAGTCATATTCAGATCATTTGGTTTCAACCTTTTAACATTTATGTTATAAACCGACACACCATCAAGATTCAAAATAAATAACCCGTCCTGGACGGGTGCAAAGCCGTGAAACATATCATTCAAATACAAAGAACAACCATTATTCTTGATATTCGACTCATAGCCTTGCCTCATCAAACATGAAGCGTAAATAATGTTTCGATCGAGCATGGAACATAATAACAATTATTTAGTTCCATAATGAATCCGAAGGTAAATGAAGTTGCATCGTGTCGACTTCCAACGCAGCAACTCTTGCTTTGTTGCCGACTCGAATATCAACCTCGCCTCTTACGCCTCCTAGTTCTTACCTCGCAACGAGTTGCGATGTGAATAATCGATCCGGTATCATATACCCAAGAACTATTAGGTGCATCAACAAGATATATGTCTATAACATTGCAAACAAGTGTACTGAGTCAAGTCATACCTCCACTCTTGGCTTTGTCGGCCAAGTACTTGTTGCAGCCCTCTTCCAAAGGGCCATCCGCCTTGCGGTAGAAGCAAGTGGATCCGGTGAAGGAGATGGTTTAGTCCCCGAGGAAGCGCTTGGGACCGGGTCCTGAGCCCGCTTTCCTCGACTTAGCTTCTTCTTAGTCCAAGAACTCTTCTTGAACTTAGCCTTATTCTCGCACCATCAACACTTGATGGTGCCCTTCTTGAGATCCGCCTGCTTGAGCATCCCATGCAATGCAGTGAGCTTCTTATCCATACCATGCATGTGGTAGTTCAAATGAACGCCCATATGCACTAGGAAGAGAGTTCAATTATATCCGTGGCGAACTCTTCGCTAATGGGGTAGCCAAGCCTCCAGAGACGCACGTAACCAACCATTTTGATCACATGCGGACTCGGTGGATCACCATCCTTAAGCTTGCAAGAAAGCCCGAGAGACTTCATACCTCTCGCTTCGCTCGATCTGGAACATACTTTTGAGGCTTTCGATCATATCGTAGGCCTCAACATGCTCGAACTGCTTTTGCAAGTCCGGTTCCATGTGAGCAAGCATAAGACAGCTAATATCCGTGGACTCATCCTTAGCCCAACGGTAGGCGTTGGTGGCTGCGATAGTCGCATTCTCATTCGCTCATCCGAAGTGGGTTGTCTAGGACATGGTCCTTCTTTTCTTGTTTGAGAACAATTCGATTTCGATACCGTTGGTAAAATTAGTGTCATTCAGTTTATCTTTCTCAAGGATAGTTCTCAACGCAAAACCGGATATCCGAGTGACTGCTACTTGGTGCCATGATCTACAATGTAAAATATGCAAAACACTTAAGACATGTATTCATAAAAGAGCAAGCATATTAAACATTTTAATATTTTATGCTCCCACTAGAACCAACACCCTCCGATGGTTACTTAGTGATTCAGATCCTAAATAAGCAAGTCGGCTAGTGAGCTTTAGCATCACCGCTAGCCGCCAAGTGATCTAGGTAGACAACTCCTTGTCAATCGCATCTCATGCGACTCTGTTGACGGGTGGCATCACATGCCCGGCCCCATCCGACTTTTCCCGAGTCCCACAACCGTTGTGATAGACCCGTCTAGCTTACCGAGTGTTTCGCAGAAGAGTCCGACTGAACCCACCTAGTCGGAAAGAATTGGCAGCACCTCAATTTTATGAGCCCACTACCAAAAATGTCCGACTTGTGATGGTGCAAACACCAAGGAAAACCGACTAGACCTTCTTTGAGGGATTAAATTTTACCTACTATCTAATAGAGGTAAACCGAGACATAACAATAACACAAAATAAAGCAATTATAATGTGAAATGGTATGGCTCTCTTCATGGCGATCTCCATCTCCACAAAGCCTGTAATCCGACTCGTGCCAACTCTTGTCACTTGCCGTCTTACTCCATGTCGCCGACATGTACAACGCCTTGCATGCCTTCCAGGTTCTCCAAACAGCTACACTAGCTTAGTAAAGTAAATTACATAGAGAATCCGACACGCAGGTCGTTATACAATAAAATGACAGCACCTAGGCTCCAGCCGGCTGACATAAACCGTGATTCGCAGATCACGTATGGATTACACACATACATCACATGCACATGAACCATACCATTCACAACTTCCTGCAAAAACAAGTTATGCATAGATACAATATCTACCGTTGTGAAACTCGCAACGACATCTAAGGCGCTTACGACAGCGGCGGTCCCTCGCGGTGCGGGCAAATCGGCGATTTTTTCCGAACGTAGATCTCATCTACGATCCGAACATGGATTCCACCATCGTTCGATTCGATCAAACTCTTTGATCTTCGATCACCGCTCGGATTTACGTGTCACGCTTACCCCGATGGCGGAAGCCGACCGGTGGGGTATGTCGTTCCACGACCTCGGCAGATGATCACGTAAATCGATCTACCATTCCCCGAGTACAGTTGATCCAATCAACCTCGTACAAAACCGATCTATCTCATAGATCGACCACCAAACAGCACATAGATCTCATCTACATCCTACCGCATATCACATATGCGAGATCTCGAGCCTAAAACCAGAAGCTATCGCTCTGATACCACTGTAGGGCCACGCGGAGATAAAATAAAATTTTCCTCTAACGTGGTGATCCCAAGATCTAGTTGAGGTAGAAGGCCACGAGGTTTACCACTAGATGCGCAGTTGCGGATTACTGATGAAGCACGTCAGTTGATGCAGTGCAGTCCTAACGATCCAATCGTCCTGGTGCTGATCGCACAGCACCTCTGCTGGTATTCACACGTACAAGGAGGAGCCGCACGAATCGCTAGGTTCATACGCCGGATCGCTGTGGAGCTAGGGTTTCCAACACATGGAATGACCTAACCAACAACGATTAACCTTCCGGGTTACGGTGCCCCACTATATATAGGAGTGAACGCGGCTCGCTCGCGACCCATTCACTAAAGCCCATATAACACTAGTCACCGTGAGTCCAACTCACTAACTCAGTCCTAATCTGGTTTAGGTCCAACCCAACCAGATTACAGATTCGGATCCAATCCGAACTTGCTCCCGCTCTTAAGTGTGTGACCCCGCAGGCTCATGGCTACTTGGACACGATTGGAGTCCGACTCTCAATCGATCAGTTGGTAGCGGCTCCTAGCAGAACGTGCCGACTCCCAAGTACCAAAGAGTCATGACGACTTGCCTTCCCAATGCGACTTACATCCGAGTCCCTTTTGCCTCACGATATACCTTGTCAGACTATAGGCAAATATATGTCATCCCTTAAATAGTCCGACTCTCTTCTCGATCCGAGATAAGTGATTCACCCGACTAACTCTTAGTCGATCGCCTCGGTTAACACTTAACCGAGTCGTGCATGGCCATGCTTTCCGGATCATATCTCACGAGAGGGCCCAGAGAATATCTCTCCGAGTGGAGGGGCAAAATCCCATCTTGGTTATTCACATCACGCAGCTTGATTCTCAGTCGACCCAAACCCTGCCTTTATAAGCGCGATTCACGGATCAGCGTTGTAACCTAAGTCGGTGATCCTCAACTCGGACTATGCAACAACCTCAGGTCTAAGGATTACATTGATTGAGATATACAAATGACAGCTAGTTCGTTGTACCTCAATATGGGTCAATCCGACTCGCTAAACTCTTTAGCCGAATCTATGTAAGTTGGAATAGCATCTCCATGCCCATGACAAGTGGAACCGAGTCATCAAGCAAACTTTCACATTGGTCTAAGTTGTGTGTCCAGCACAACCTCAATGACCAAGGATATTTAGTACAAACAACATGAATGCATAGTTCCACAACCGAATCACATATTCAATGATACACATCAGATGTTTATACAAGGACTACTTAATATCCTTATGAATACAAAGGGAAAACTCATCATTCATGATTGCCTCTAGGGAATATTCCCAACAGCATGAACCCACTATCGAGCATAAATACCCCCTCTTGGAGTCACTAGCAACTACTTGGCCAAGATAGTGATGTCTACGCACTTCTATTCTTGTAGACAGTTGTTGGGCCTCCAAGTGCAGAGGTTTGTAGAATAGCAGCAAGTTTCCCTTAAGTGGATTACCCAAGGTTTATCGAACTCAGGGAGGAAGTGGTCAAAGGTATCCCTATCAAGCAACCCTCCAATCAAGATACAAGAAGTCTCTTGTGTCCCCAACACACCCAATACACTTGTCAGGTGTATAGGTGCACTAGTTCGGCGAAGAGATAGTGAAATACAAGTGGTAACGGTGCCAGAAAAGATCTTCTGACTTGTTGTTGACGTGGGACAGACTAAAAGCAAACTGAAATAAAGATGAAAGCAAGCAAACATGCAACAGATCTAGTTGGGAATGATGTTTCAATGCTTAGAAACAAGGCCTAGGGATCGTACTTTCACTAGTGAACACTCTCTGATATAAATATCCTCTCTTCATGATACTACTCTTAACTACTCTCCGGTTGGACACTCTAATCCATGGTAGGCCTACAAAAGCACACCTCAAATTCCGCCTTCCCCATCTAGATAACCCCACACTGTCACCTTGAGCGCTAGATGGTTCCAACAAACACCACAATTTCACAGTGGCATCCAACTCCAAATATAACTCATGACAAATATATATAACCTAGCTTAAGTTCCACACGCGGCGTGCATGCTGTCACTTTTACACACATGGGGAAAAAGATCTATTAAAGCACGATGAGTATTTATGTAGATTCTAGCCTAGGTGCCACCATGGCGTGCACGCTGTCACTTTCACACACATGGGGATAGCAGAGATCTATTGAAGCACTTGAGTAACAGAGTAGATCTACTTGATTACAAATCTCATGGCCACAACAAGATCATGCATAGAGAGAGATGAACACATAGCTACCGGTAGAGCCCTTAGCCTCGAGGAAGAACTACTCCCTCCTCGTCATGGGAATCAGCAACGACGACGGAGATGGTGGTGGAGATCGATGGAGATGGCTCCGAGGGCACTTCATCCGGCAGGTGCCTAACAGATACTTCGTCTCGAATCTCCCCTTCGTGGCGGGGCCATGGAACTTTTCGTGCCTTTTTGGTCGATTCTAGGATTTACACCCCAAGGAGACATATATATAGGCGAAAGGGGAGGCCGAGGGGTTGCCCAGGGCAGCCACACACCACCAGGCGCGGGCCAGGCCTGGCCGTGTGGCCAGGGGATGTGGGCCCCCTGAGGACCTCCTCCGTCTATGCTTCGTGGTTCCGTGTTCCCCTCGGTGAAATGTTGACTTTGGCTTTTGTCCCGTCCAATTCCGAGAATATTCATTTTCTGCCTTTTCGGGAACAAAAACAGCAGAAAACAGGCAAATGGCACTGTGGCATCTTGTCAATAGGTTAGTTCTAGAAAGTGTATAAAAATACCTCAAAGTGTAGACAAAACATAGCAACGTGGACACTAAACAAGCATGGAACATCAAAATTATAGATACGTTTACGACGTATGAGATAGCTACTAACAACGGAGAGAATGCAAGATCACAAACAACACATACATGATAGAATCAATAAGACAAAACCGTTAATCAATCTAACATAGTAATCTCAATATCCATCGGATCCCCGCAAACACAACATGCATGATTACAAATAGATGATATCTTGATCATGAATGGAGCTCACAAGATCTAAACATGAAAGCACAAAGGAGGAGACACAACCATCTAGCTACTACATGGACCTGTAGTCCAAGGTGGAACTATTCACGCTTCATACCGGAGGCTGGCATGATGAAGAAGAAGGCCTCCGGGATGATCTCCCCTCCGGCAGGGTGCCGAGAAGAGCTTCAGATCTCCCCCGACCTAGGGACGATGGTGGCGGCGGCTACAGACGGTTTCATGGAATTTTGATCGGGTCCTTAGGGTTTTGGCATCGGGGGGTCTTTATAGGTGAAGAGGCGAGGCAGGGGGTCGCCAGGGCGGCCGCACAGGCACGGGCCCACCTTGGCTGCGCGGCCAGGGGTGTGGCCCCCTGGTGGCTCTCCTCCATCTCGTATTCAAGCTTCGTGTTCTCCATGGTAAAATATTAACTTTGGCTTTTGTCCCGTCCAATTACGAGAATATTGATTTTCTGCCTTTCTGGAATCAAAAACAGAAGAAAACAGGTAACTCGCACTATGGCATCTTGTTAATAGGTTAGTACCAGAAAACATATAAAAACACCTCAAAGTGTATATAATGCAAAGCAAAGTAGATACTAAACAAGCATGGAACATCAAAAATTATAGATACGTTTCCGACGTATCATTTACCCAACATGTTATGTTGTTTATCTTAAGGAGAACACCTCTAGTAAACTATGAACCCTGGTACAATCTTTACCATTGATACATCTTCCATTGTTACTATTTACTTTCTGCAAGCTACCATTACCTTCCACAGCATATAGTTAATCCTTTGTTTTTAGCAAACCGGTGAGATTGACAACCTCACTGTTCGTTGGGGCAAAGTCTTGAGTTTGTGTTGTGCGGGTTTCCAAGTTGCTAGCAACACCTTTGGGTCATTTCCTTCCTCCTACTGGTTCGATAAACCTTGGTTTCTACAGAGGGAAAACTTGATGTTGTGCTCATCATACCTTCCTCTCGGGGTTTCCCAACAAAGCTCTACAGTGATCTGAGCTACACATCATTAAGCTTTTTCTGGCGCCGTTGCCGGGGAGGCTAAGGACGACTTCACAAGGGGATTCCTTCACAACCTTTCTCTTTACTTTGTTTTTGTTTTGCTTAGTTTCTTTTGCCTTGTTTTGTTCGCCTCTTTTTATCAAAAATCACAAAAAAATAGTTTCGTTTGGTTTGCTTTCTCTTATCAAAAACACAAAAAATTAGTTCCTACTCTAGTTGCTGTTGTTGTTGGTTTGCTCCACATTTGCAAAAATGAACTCTACTAAGAACACCAAGTTGTGTGACTTCACTAGCACAAACAACAATGATTTCCTAAGTACACCTATTGCTCCACCTGCTCCTGATGCTACCTTTTATGATATTAAGCCTACTTTGTTGAATCTTGTGATGAAAGAGCAATTTTCTGGTGCTAGTTCTGATGATGTTGCTACTGCCCACCTCAATAATTTTGTTGAACTTTGTGAGATGCAAAAATATAAGGATGTAGATGGAGATATTATTAATCTCAAATTGTTTCATTTCTCCTTGAGAGGAAAAGCTAAAGAATGGTTGCTATCCTTGCCTAGAAATAGTATTGATTCTTGGATTAAGTGCAAAGATGCTTTTATTGGAAAATACTATCCTCCTGCTAAGATTATATCCATGAGAAGTGAAATAATGAAATCTAAACAGCTTGATAATGAACATGTTACTCAAGCTTGAGAAAGAATGAAATCTTTGGTAAAGAATTGTCCCACTCATGGACTAACTACTTGGATGATTATCCAGACTTTTTATGCAGGTTTAAACTTCTCCTCAAGAAATCTGTTGGATTCAGCTGCTGGAGGTACCTTTATGACCATTACCTTGGGTTCTGTAACAAAGCTCCTTGATAATATGATGGTTAATTATTCCGAATGACACACTGAGAAAGATCCACATGGTAAGAAGGTAAATTCTGTTTAAGAAATCTCCTCTTTGAGTGATAAGATTGATGTTATCATGGCCATGTTTGTTAATGGAAAAGCTCATATAGATCCAAATAATGTTCCCTTAGCCTCTTTGGTTGCTCAACAAGAGCAAGTTGATGTGAACTTCATTAGAAACAACAATTTCAGCAATAATGCCTATAGAAATAATTTTGGTAGTAACAATAATTATAGGCCTTATCCTCCTAATAATGGCAATACCTATGGAAACTCCTACAACAATACTAAGTGCTTCTTCTGAACTTGAATCCATGCTTAAAATTTTTATTAGTAAACAAACCACTTTCAACAAGACTGCGGAGGAAAAGCTTTTGAATGTTGAGAAAAAATTTGCTCTTTGTCTAAAGCACAGTCCTCCTTGATTAATAAAATGGCTGCTAAACCTGAAACCTTGGAAAGCACCTTTGATTCTACTCATGCCATACAAGTTACTATTGATGAAAATGTTAGATTGTTAGCTAAACTACATGCTAAATGGGAAAGAGAAGCTGAAATTGCTAGAAACAATAGTGTTTGCACTATTACCACCACCAATATGGATGCCACCAAACCACAAGAAGTCCATATTCCTCCTACCACAATGCCTAAACCCAATGAGTCTACTACCAGTGATGCTAAGTTTGATTTGATCTCGATGGTTGCAATATTTCTGGAGTGACTATGTTTCTACAAAATCTTGCTAGAAGTCCTAATGCTAGTGATATGAATGTGGCTTTCACCAAACACATTACAGATGCTATTATTAAAATTAAGGAAGAAAAATTGAAACACAAAGCCTCTATTCCTAGGAAAGTAGAAGATAGTTGGGAACCCATCATTAATATGCAAGTGAATGACTTTGATCTCAAAGCTTCATGTGACCTTGGTTCTAGTGTCTCTATTATGCCTAAAAAGATTTATGAAATGCTTGATTTGCCACCTTTGGAAGATTTCTATTTGGATGTCCCACTTAATGATAATGATAAAAAGAAACTCATGGAGAGTGTTAATGATGTTCTTATTATGGTTAATAATGCCTATGTCCCTATTAATTTCTATGTTTTGGATGTTGAATACAATGCTTCTTGTCCTATTACTTTGGGAAGACCTTTTTTAGAAATGTTGGTGCCATCATTGATATGAAAGAAGGCACCATTAAATATCAATTTCCATTAAATTAAGTTATTGAACACTTCCCTATGAGGACAGAGAAGTTGCTTTTTGCTCCTTTTAAAGCAAGGTTTGATGTTAATTCTTCTTCATTTGAAAATACTTGATTCTTCTTTCTTGTGCCTAACTTAAAGGCGTTAAAGAAAAGTACTTCTTGGGAGATAACCTAATAATTTTCTTGAGTCTTCGAAGTTATTACTATTGTAATAACTGCTTCTTATCGTTTTTATTTGTTTTTTGTGCCAAGAATAACCTCTAATGAGAGGGAAGTAAGATTTGGGGAGTCGTTGTCCCGAAACAGATTTTTGTGCTCCACTATAAAAATTAGTGTACAATCTATGTAAGTCGGTTTGAGCTATAAATTTCCGAATAAATCCCCCAGGTTGTTATATAACTTTTGTTAGTTCAACGCTTTTTGATTTGAGCAGCAGAAGGTCTTCGAAAAAATCGGTTTCTACCTGCTAGTCTGTTTTGACAGATTTCTGCTTTTATTTGCATTTGCTTCTTATTGATTCCTTTTTGGGTTCTTTTTAGGAAATTGAGATTTTTGAGGGAATTGCTACAGTATCTTGTGTGTTTAGTGAAAGTTTTGCTATTTTAAAACTAAACCCTAAAGGTCTATTATCTTTTGAATGCACTAATGTTGCTAATGAAGATTGTGTGAAGTTTTGTGTGAAGGAAACTTTGCAGGTGTAGAGAAAGAATGATGTAATAAGATGAAAAATGTACAAAATCTCAAGATTGGGGATGCCACCCCGTGTCACCCGAATAAATATTCAAGAGGTATAAGCGTCAAATCTTGGGGATGCCCAAGGCACCCCCTTCTTCATCAATAAAAATCTCAGGTCTTTCTAGACACTTCGTTATTGTTTCATGCATAGTTGTGTTGTTCTTGGAGCGTCTTAGTTTTCGTTTTTGGTTTTTGTTTGCTTAGTTTGCTTGAATAAAGTAGTTGTTTCAAATAAGTTGATTGGTGTTGGAAAGGAGTAGGAAGTTATTGTTTTAGTAGTACAAGAGGAGCTTGCTTTGAATGTGACTTAGACTTTATCATGTCATGCTAGATGTTGTTTTGAGCTTATCCTTAGTGCTTATTGCTGTAGCATGACTTGTTCCAAACAATTAGGATTTCTTAATGTGCCTTGAAATAATCATGCGTTGTTTTAGCATACAAAAGCATAGTATTGTGGTATTCTGCGGTGACTCAGCATACCACTGCATGATGTAGTACACTATAGTCGTTGACATAACACCAATGAAACACCGTTCACTACTATTACATCCCTCAGAGTAGTACAACAGAAACACATCAGATCCAAGACATGACTATAGGTTACAACTCAACTCTTTACACAAGATCCAGAGAACACTCTAGGTTAAAGAGAGAGAAAGAAACTTCTTAGAAAGAAGAATTAGAAATAAACAACTCAAAAACTATAATACTATTAAGACTAGTATTTTAACTAATGGTCTGGCATTGATGCTATTGCAATACATTACAGAAATAGGTTCTATCGCTAGAGATTATATTCGTATCTAACCAGTAACTTCGTCTTCACTTGAGTTGATGTATATGTTGACTTTCTTGACTTTATTGTAGAACTTTAGCTTCTAGTGATGATTCCTGGAGCATAACTTGATGTAGACGTCATCTTAATGGCTTCAGAATCTAGCAAGGGTTAAGAAGATACGTTGAGTACGAGCGTACTCATCAAGTTCACTAGAAAAGGAGTGTTTGATGCACTATATCTACAGCCACAGACCATAGGTCGTAGGCAATGCAAGTTTTCGTAAACATTTCTCCAAAGGTTGCTTTTATTCTGAAAAGCTATGTTCGTCAGTCTTCACGGGCTTACCAGAACTTTCATCGAGTTCCTTTCCCGCCGCGTTCGTAGATCCTTCCCGGAAGAGGGAGTAACAAGTTACAGTTCTTACACTCTGCAGAGGTGCGTTACTTTTCCCATGAGAGATCTTATCTTTGTTGCACATCCGAGTTTCAGGCTCGTTCACACTTCCTTGGTGTGAGTCCCAGACTAAGATCCAAGCCAATCACTGCCCTCTTCGCGATACCATATGTCTACATGATCCTTTGGGGCTGGCTCACCTCCGTTAAGCCCCCTTCCAGGTAGGGTAAAACCCTGATGAGTTCCCAAAGACTCTATGACCTGGTGATGCCCTGGAAAGTGCCATATCAAATGGACTATACCACTAAAAACCATTCATAGATAATCTAGACACCAAAAGTCTGGGGCATAAGGGTGGCCACCCATATGTTGGATCCGCACAAGGAATCACAACGTCACATTAAGGTCGTCTTACCTCCATACGAGAGGAAAAGGATACAGTTGACTTCTCTGTCCCATTCCAAACTCATGGTTAACGCGTAATATACGGCGCAAGAATCACTGGCGACATTGGTTGTTAGTCCTAGATAATATGTTCCTTTACCACCAGAACTTTTATAGTAGGTTATTACCTCATGGTAAATAACGTGTTTTCTGACCTTTTTGAAATGCAGGTGATGAAAACACTGGATTTGCAAAATTCTTTACAAAAAATAATCAAAGGACATGAGCAAGTGTGAACTTGCCTTTTGTGATTGCAAGATTATGCACTCACGGTCTTCAAGACAATATAAGATCCAATATCTGAAATCAGCATCATTGGTCCGATAAGGACTAATGTTTAAAGAAGCAAGATGCTATTATGCATAAGTAATGTAATGCAATTTCGTAAACTCGAATCCCGGGAATAACGTTGTTCTAGGGATTGGATACTGGAAATGGTTACTTTAGAATGTGTTGTCCTTTTAGATAAATTTCACACTTGTGATTCTTATTAAGGCTTGTGAGTGTGTGTGAAACAACATGTAATTATAATACCATAAAACAATGACTTACACAAATGTGGAATGTTACTCAAGATTGCTTATACAATAATTGTTTATCTTCAAATTTTACTTTATAAGTAATGTCACTTATAAAGAACTTAAGTTTTATAAATCCTAAGTATACAAGTAAAGTATAAAGTAATGTGATTATTATTAATTGTTATCTGTTGTCTGAAGTGGCAAAAAAATAACATTTGAAGAAAATATTTCTTTACTAAGGTTTACACAATCCTGATAACTTTTTGAATATAATTGATAGAATGTGGTTGATGTTGTCTATGCTTGCTTGAATACTGGACTTGAGATGCTTTATGACTTAATTATAACAGACCAAAGTTAACTATAAAACACATAACAAGATTTTAGCATTATATTTAAAGTCTTGTGGACTAAAGTTAACTTTAAGAACATGGATGGATTTAAGGTGTAATGCTTATGATATTGTACTTGCTCATCTTATAATATTTCCTTAAAGTTGTTTAAGAACGACATAACTTCTTTTTGGGTAGTGGTTTATTTACATTATAAATGTATAAAAGGATTTATCTCCTTATAAGGGTGTGGTTATGGTTTGTGAATAAGTAAACAATATTATTTACTACTTATGAATTATCTTTGGATTTAGTACATTATAAAATTGTGAGTGAAACAACGATAAAAGGTTTTATTTGGTTGAAAGTATCATTCTTGAAGATTTTATAATTGATAAGAATCTTTTTAGAAAATGATCTATACTTATTGTTGAATGATAATTCAACAAGATTATATTCAAAATGTGTTGAACCATTTTGACTTCATAATATCAATATTTAAGACTAATACTATTTACTAGACTCAATTGGCTAAGTTTAGAAATATTAGCAATTTTTATTTACCCCTTATATGAATTATTAACTAAGGAAATAGGTTTAAATTCAAGTTATTAGAGTATTAATTTTTTATTTACTTCAAAAGTGGAATATTATATTTTTAACATGTAGGTATTATTTTTGTGATCATTTTGGTATACTATATTTATTTTTGTGATTTATAAATAATAAGATATGTTTTTTATAAGATTTATTACTTTATAACAACTTAATAAATAACAAATATTTAATTAATTGCAATAATAATGCATGATTATAGTTTTAAATTATATTTATTATTTTTCTAAGATTTTTAGTATTTTATTTATATTTTTAACTTTTACTAATATTAAAATATGAATTATCAAAGTATTATTATTTATAAAACCTTATTAAATAATATTTATTTATTTAAATAATTAACACAATAATATTTGGTAATAAAATTAAGTTATAGATTTATTTTTCTGAAAATTTTCATATATTAAACATATTTTTCTGAATTATAGAACAATAGTTGTTGAATTTATTATGTTTAATCAATTTCTGAAAATAATAAAAGGAATTACTGCGTCACTGTGACATCAGCATAGAGTTGTGGTTGCTTTACACCGGGGCAGAGCCTACCCACAGTGGCTGACAGAAGGGCCCAAGGCCACCTCTGCTGCCATGCGGGCAAGGATGGACCCACCTCGGTGTTGACCGAGACTGACCGCGCGCCTAACGTCAGGGTGACATCACTATGATGTCATCCTGGCCAGAACTTCTCAGGTGGCGTACGGGAATGACATAGGAGGGCTCGCGGAACTGCGCGAGTATGCGGGTTGGATGCGCAGGACGCCGGGGAGCCATTCGCTGGTTGCGCCACCCGTTTTGCGTCATCGGAGCCTCGGCTCCGACGAGCATCTGCGGCGGCGGACAGAGGTGCACGACGCAGACACTATAGAGGAAGAGAGGAAGGCAACAGAGAGGTGTCAGAGCACCGTGAGCTCACCAGGATGCCGTCGGTGGGCTCGGGAAGGTTCGGGGTAGCCGGAATCAACGACGTGGACAGCGACCGGAGTTGGGAACGGAGGTGCCAATTGCAGCGCTCGGGACTTCTTCGGCTCACGCTAACTGGGGCAATCGAGAGAGTCCAACGAGGCGAGTCTTCCAGGCATCACAGCGAGGCTCGGGACGGCCGGATACGTCGGCGATGGACAGCCCTGGCTGGAACTAGGGTTCGGTCAAACAGGAAATTGAGGAGGAAGAAGGGGAATTGGGTCTAGGGTTCCTTGACGGTGGCGCTGAAGCTTTTTATAGACATTGATCAGCGGCGGCACGAATCTGAATATAGGCGGACGTCCCGACGCGGCGGCGGACGGAGGCGATGCCGACAGGCAGTAGCTTGTGACGTTGTGAGGAAGATGACGATTGGCATTTTTTCGGAAACCCCCTGGCAGTTCGTATGATTCACTCCGCAGTCCCTCCTTGGTCCCACTGGTCAACTAGAGAGAAAAATAGGTCAGGCCGGTTGTTGGGTTGCTACTGGCTGCTGAGACTTGTTTGTGAGTAGCAGATAGAGAGATGAGGGAATGGGCCTCAGCCAGAATTGGGCTAATCTGTTCCCCTTCTTTTTCTTTTACATATTCTATATTCTGTTTTAATACTTTGTTTTCAATTTGAATTTCCTTAATGATTTAAATGCCATAAATTCTGTACAGTATTCCAATATTCCAAAGATATTTATTCTAATTGTTTGCTCTAACCATGTTGGTATTTTTTAATGCTCATAACTATATCAGAAGTTATTTATTGAATAGAATAAATAAGAATTTAGGTTTTAGGGATTTGTTAATTATATTATACCCTTATAGAATGATTTTTATTTCCTCCTAATGAATGTAATGATAATGGTTTAAGCTAGCTAAAGAGATGCAAAGCATGTATCCATCTTTATTATTATATAACAATCATTATATAAGAGAATTTAATTATTAGGGTTCTCAGAATGGTGAATTCCATTATTCAAAATCTACTAACAGGTGAATCCTAACCACCCTTCTTATTTAAAATATGCATAGTTGTTTTCTGGAACTAGTTGTTCATTACTTGCTTAAGTGTGATTAATATATGGATATAATATTGGGCATAATGGTTTATATTAATTTCCAATTATGTGGTACACATGATTTAGAGGTTTGAAAGTGTCAAAGATATGCTTGAGTGATTTGCTATAGGAAAATATTCCTATAAAGCTTTGTGTAAATAAGATGATAGATGAAGCAGATGAAATGGATACTATGTTTGGTTAAAGATTTAGGGTTTAGTGTTTACCAAGAATTCCTATCTTCCATAATTCACAATCCTAGACTTCTAATTAAGGAATTGCTTTCCTAGATATACTACTTCTTCCTATCCATCATCATGTGTTAACATGATGAGCTTTACTTCACAAGAACATTCTTATCCATCTTTTATTCTTCTAAATCCATTTATAAATCCAATGATCTTGACACTGAAGCTTTCATAATCTTCTCATATCCATACTTGGTTATATCAACTACTCTACTGCTGATAATCTCCAATCCAACAAGTAGTTACTTCTAACTCCATTCATACACTTCCTTAATCATCCACCACTAATATTACTCCAGTAGATGTATATATCAAATTATATTCTCCTCAAAAGGTGACTATCCTTCAAGAGGAATAACACTACTTCAATAACTCCATGCTACTCTAGCTTCAGCTTATTTATACTGTCTTATATCTACTTAACTCCAGTATCTTATATACAAACTTTACATCATATCATAGTGACTTATCATGGATATCTTAGAATAACATGTCTATACTAGGGTTCAATCATGTTCTATCCACCAAGGTCACTTATACATGATATAAGCATTCAATCTTGGTGACTAAAGCATGATCATTATAATTCTTTGATCATTTATGGCTTAGGTTTCCCAGTTGGCTAATCAAGGCCTTTATCCATACAACATTACAGTTGTATTATAATTATCTTCTGTCTCTATTGGACTAAGAGATATTATTCATTAACTATACCTACTTGATCCAATAAGATTACTCCTGGTAACTATCTTCAATATCAATCCTTGTAACCTTCTTTGCTACCATCCAAATATATTCCAAATAACTCTTCTACCATTTCAGGAGTGAGTTAACTCCATCAATTATCACAATGATCTTATTCTCTTCCAACACTCCTATCCTATAGATGATATCTAAAACTAGCATTTACGCTTACCTCTTCTTACTTCTTTCTCTAAAGGACTTGAGTGAATGCTATGATATGGTCAAGAGTTGATAGATCAAGAATTGATAGGTTAAGAATTGGTGAATCAGTAGTTGATTACTCAACATTGATGAACAATAGTTATTAGAACACAGTTCAATAGAGATGATAAGGATTGATATGGGAATAAAGATATGTGGTGAATGATCTTGACTTGGTTTCCTTCCTACTCAATCTCACTAAAGAATTAAGGTTAGGTATTACCATGATACTCATGGTATAAGTAGATGAGATTAAGATTTAGTTGTTACATTCCTATTACTTAAGTTATATTTATAACTTGGTATTCATGAGTTGTGTAATGAATACTAGGATATGATTACTTAAGGATCAAATATAAATCATTAAGTAATGTACTAGGGTTAAACTTCTACTACATTTGATCTACCCTTAGATCAAATCTCCTTTACCCAAAATAAGGTTTTAGCAAAGGTCATATTGAAACTTATCGCAATTAACTTGATGATCTACTTCAATTCCATCAAGTTGAGATAAGCTTCAATCACTTTGACGAGTTTTATTCAAAAGCGCGAAAATTATTTGGATTTTCTATGCATGAATGCAATGCACACCCATCTGTGTTCAGCTTATTTCTACGCTCTAATGTTGGGGTGTTACATACGCTCCTTTGATGCTTTGTTTGGGTTGACTTGGCACATGCTCACACCATGTTATGACTATGAACAAGTCACCTTAACCTCTATGATCATTTATTTTTTGACTTGTAGTACCACTTTATGCTTTTATTAGTAATGTTTTGTCGCTCTGCATGATTATGTGTAGGGTTTCGTAGCATGGAAAACAAAAAATTTCTACCGCATACAAACAAAAAAGCCAAGATCTATCTACTAGATTGTAGAAACGAGTCGATGGAATAACTCACCCTCGAAGATTCCAAAGTGTTTAACGAGAGCGGATTCTCGTGGGTGATGTAGTCGTACTCTTCCCGATCTCAAGATCGCGTAGACGATCCTTCCGGCTTAATGCGTCCAAGCGCTTCTCGATCGGTCACGTCCGGTACTGACAAAGACCTTCCTCTCCCTTGTTCCAAGAAATGGAGGTTGTAGCACTCTCTCGCGATTCGAAGACAACGGGCGTACCTAAGTAGAGGAGATCTCGCAGGCTTCGCTTGCCGAGCGAGTATGGTGGACTATGAGAGAGATCCTCGGTGATCTAGGGTTTAGACGCACCAAGGAGGAGCAAGGCCGGCGGCTAGGGTTTAGCTAGGCGGCGGCGGCTTGCCCTAGGCGGCGGCAGCAGGAAGTGGCAGCGCCGGGGCTAGGGTTTGCGGGGTGGAGGTGTTGTTGTCTTGGAGGGGCGGCCCTGCCCCTCCTTATATAGGTGGAGGGGAGGGCGCCAGGGGAGGGGAGTCCCTCCCCAACTCGGTTTCCCAAGTGGGCCGGCGGTGGAGGGGAGGAACTCCTCCCCAAGCAGGTTTCCTACTTCCCCTCCACCTTCCAAAATAGCCGTTTGACTTTTCAAATTGGCGTTTGACTTTTCAAACTAGGATTTGATTAAAACCTTTATTTTGTTCAGCGATGACACCTAGTACATGATGCAATCATTCCAACTTGATATGACACATTCATGTACCCTTCCCCTCTGGAGTGCCGGACATTCCGGAACCTTCTAGAACATTCCCGATGAAAACACCGGAACCATTCTCCAACCCCGAAGCAGGACTTTCCTTATATGAATCTTATTCTCTAGACCATTTCGGATCTCCTCGTGATATACCGGATCCCATCCGAGACTCTGAAGAACATTCGGTCTCTTTCTCATCATTCCATAACTACTCAAACAACGTCGAATCCTTAAGTGTGTCTCCCTACGGTTCGTGAATTATGCGGACATGATCGAGACACTTCTCCGAACAATAACCAATAGAGGAATCTAGAAATTCATATGGCTCCCACATATTTCTACGATTACTTTGTGATCGAATGAACCACCTACATACAATACCAATTTCCCTTTGTCTCACGATAGTTTACTTATCCGAGGTTATGATCGTCGGTATCTCTGCATACCTAGTTCAACCTCGTTACTGATAAGTACTCTTTTCTCATTCCCGTGATATGTGATCCCTTGTGAGCCAGTCACATGCTTGCAAGCTAATTGGATGACATTCCACCGAGAGGGCCCAGAGTATATCTATCCGTCATATGGATGGACAAATCCCACTCTTGATCCATGTGTCTCAACCAATACTTTCCGAACACTCAATGCCACCTTTATAGCCACCCAGTTACGGTGTGGTGTTTGATGTCATCAAAGCATCCTTCCGGTGTAGGTGATATGCATGATCTCATGGTCGAAGGAATTAGGTTACTATGTATTAGAAAGCATATAGCAATTGAACTATTAAAATGACTTGATCTTTATGCTACGCTTATCTATAGTAGTATGTCCACCATATCATTCTCCTAACGATATGATCTTGTTGTTAATAACATCTCAATGTTCATGATAGGGAAACCACAATCATTCATTAACCAACAAGCTAGTATTATAAAGAGGCTTTACTAGGGACTCTATTTTAGTTTACAAATCACACAAGTATCAATGTTTCCTTGTTAATACCATTATAGGATGAATGTAAACATTTATCATAAACACAAAGATATAATAATAACTACATTTATTATTGCCTCTAGGGCATATCTCAAACAGTCTCCCACTTGCACTAGAGTCATCTAATCTAGATTACATGGTAATATACCGAACACCCAAGGCAGTTTGGTGCTGGTCATGTTTTTCCCTCGGGAGAGGTTTAGTCAATGGATCCGCCACATTCAGATCTGTGTGTACTTTGCAAATCTTTATGTCCCCATCTTGGACATGTTCTTGAATAGCGTGAAAACATAGCTTGATATGCTTCAGCTTCTTGTGTGACCTTGGTTCTTGCGCATTGGCTATGGCGCCCATGTTATCATAGTAGATAGACATTGGGTCCAGCGCACTTGGAACCACACCCAGCTCTGTAATGAACTCTTTCATCCATATCGCTTCTTGTGAAGCCTCCTAAGCAGCCATGTATTCCGATTCAGTTGAAGATCTCGCCACAACACTTTGCTTTGCACTCCTCCAGCTAACTGCTGCACCATTCAAAGTAAATACGTATCCAGACTGTCATTTAGAATCATCCGGATCGGTGTTCCAACTAGCATCGGTGTAACCATTAACAACGAGTTGTTCATCACCTCCATAAGAAAGAACCATATCCTTAGTTCTTCTCAAGTACTTAAGGATGTTTTGATCACGTCCAATGATCCACTCTTGGATCACTTTGATATCTGCTAGTTAAACTAACAACATATGCAATGTCGGGTCTAGTACATAGCATGGCATACATTAGAGATCCTATGGCTGAGGCATAGGGAGTCTTACTCATCCTTTCTCTATCTTCTGTCGTTGTCGGACTTTGAGTTTTACTCAAGGTCATATTGGGCAACATGGGCAAGAACCCTTTCTTGCTATCTTCCATTCCAAACCTCTTTAGAACTTTGTCCAAATATGTACTTTGTGACAATGATATTAGGCGTCTCGATCTATCTCTATAAATTTTTATGCCTAACATGTAAGCTGCTTCGCCAAGATCCTTCATTGAAAAACTATTATTCAAATATTCCTTGACACTATTAAGAAGGTCTACATCATTCCCAATCAACAATATGTCATCTACATATAGTATTAAGAATGCTACAGAGCTCCCACTCACTTTCTTGTAAATACAAGCTTCTCCATAAGTTTGTATAAAACCAAAACTTTTGATTACCTTATCAAAATGTTGATTCCTACTTTGGGATGCTTGCTTCAATCCATAGATGGACCGTTGAAGTTTGCATGCCTTGTTAACATCTTTAGGATCGACAAAACCTTTGGGTTGCATCATATACGACTCTTCATCAATGTCTCCATTGAGGAATTCTGTTTTGACATCCATCTGTCATATCTCATAATCATAATATGCAGCGATTGCTAACATAATCCTTACAGACTTTAGCTTCGCTACTGGTGAGAAAGTCTCATCGTAGTCAACTCCTTGAATTTGTCGAAACCCTTTTGCGACAAGTCGAGCTTTATAGACAGTAACATTACCATCAACATTTGTTTTCTTCTTGAAAATCAATTTGTTCTCGACAGCCTTCCGTCCATCCGGTAAGTCCACCAAAGTCCATACTTGGTTTTCGTACATGGATCCAATCTCAGATTTCATGGCTTCTTGACATTTATTGGAATCTGGGCTCATCATCGCTTCCTCATACGTCGCAGGGTCATTGGTGTTGTCCACCAACATGACACTCATAACGGGATCATACCAATCAGGAGTGGTACGAGTTCTCGTTGACCTGCGAGGCTCTGTAGCAACTACAACCGAAGTTTCATGATCATCATCATTAGCTTTCTCTCTTATTGGTGCAGGCACCACAGGAACTTCTTCCGGTGCTGCGCTACTCGCGAGTTCGAGAGAAGGTTCGACAACCTCGTCGAGTTCTACTTTCCATCCAGTCACTTCTTTCGAGAGAAATTCCTTCTCTAGAAAGGGTCCATTCTTGTCAACGAAGATTTTGCCTTCGGATCTATGATAAAAGGTATACCCAATAGTTTCCTTCGGGTATCCTATGAAGACGCATTTTTCCGCTTTGGGTTCAAGCTTGTCCGGCTGTAACTTCTTTACATAGGCTTCGCAACTCCAAACTTTAAGGAACGACAATTTAGGTTTCTTCCCAAACCATAATTCATACGGTGTCATTTCAACGGATTTAGATGGTGCCCTATTTAAAGTGAATTCGGCTGTTTCTAATGCATAACCCCAAAATGATAGCGGTAAATCTGTAAGTGACATCATAGAACAAACCATATCTAAGAGAGTTCGATTACGACGTTCGGACACACCATTACGCTGTGGTGTTCCCGGCGGTGTCAATTGTGAAAGTATTCCGCATTTCTTCAAATGCTCGCCAAACTCGTAACTTAGATATTCACCTCCACGATCAGAACGTAGAAATTTAATCTTATTTTTTACGATGATTCTCTACCTCACTTTGAAACTCCTTAAACTTCTCGAAAGTTTCGGACTTATGTTTCATGAAATAGATATACCCATATCTACTCAAGTCATCCGTGAAGGTAAGAACATAACGATAACCACCGCGCGATGCTACACTCGTTGGACCACATACATCGGTATGTATGATTTCCAATAAGTCCGTAGCTCGCTCCATCATACCAGAAAATGGAGTCTTAGTCATTTTACCCATCAGACATGCTTTGCATCTTTCAAGTGATTTGAAATCAAGTGATTCAAGAAGTCCACCGGAATGGAGTTTCTTCATGCGCTTCACTCCAATGTGACCAAGACGACAGTGCCACATATAGGTCAAGTTATCGCTCGATTTCAAACGTTTAGCCTCAATGTTATTAATATATGTATTTCCACTATCGAGATTCAATAAGAATAGACCATCTATCAAAGGTGCATGTGCATAAAACATATTACTCATATAAATCGACCAACCATTATTATCGGACTTAAACAAGTAACCGTCTCTCAATAAACAAGATCCCGATATAATGTTCATGCTTAACGCAGGCACCAAATAACAATTATTTAAGTATAAAACTAATCCCGATGGTAGATGAAGAGGTAGCGTGCCGACCGCGATCACATCAACCTTTGATCCGTTTCCCACGCGCATCGTCACCTCGTTCTTCGCTAGCTTCCGTTTATTCAAAGACCGCTTTGAGTTACAAATATGAGCAACCGAACCAGGATCAAATACCCAGTCACTACTACGAGTACTAGTGAGATACACATCAATAACATGTATATCGGATATACCTTTATTCTTGATGTTGCCGTTCTTCAAATCCGCCAAGTACTTTGGGCAATTCCGCTTCGAGGACCTTCTCCCTTGCAAGAAAGCACTCAAGATCGTGCTTAGGTCCAGCCTTGGTCTTCTTCGGTACGGTAACTTTCTTACCACCCTTCTTGAAGTGTCCCTTTTGCTTAGACTTGCCTTTCTTGAATTTGGTGGTCTTATTGACCATCAACACTTGGTGCTCTTTCTTGATCTCCACTTCTGCAGATTTCAACATGGCGAAGAGTTTTGGCAACTGCTTGTTCATGTTTTGCATATTGTAGTTCATCACAAAGTTCTTGTAACTTGGTGGTAGTGATTGGAGGACACGATAAATCCCCAAAGCATTAGTAATCACTATACCCAAGCTTTGAAGTTTGTTTGCGTGCCGAGACATCTTAAGCACATGCTCACTGACGGAGCTGCCCTCTTCCATATTGCAGTTAAAGAACTTTTCAGAAGCCTCATAGCTCTCAATTGCCGCGTGAGTCTCAAAGATCAATTTGAGATCACGGACAATATCATGTGGGTCTGAATTCTCAAAACTTTTCTGAAGCTCCGATTCTAAACCATACAAAATAGCACACTGAACTGTGGAGTACTGAGTCTTCCGAGCGAGGTAAACATTCTTTACTTCATCGGTAGCGATGGTGCAGTGGGTCACCCAATGTGCATCCAAAGACATAGGTCAAATTACTAGTGTGAGGACAATCCTCAAATTGCGGAACCAATCATGAAGTTTCTTCCATTGTTTTTCAACTTTTCTTTCTCTAGGAACGCATTAAAATTGATGGTAGGGGCCGCCATTGATCTACAACATATTTGCAATAGTTTAGACTAAGTTTATGACAAATTGAGTTCTAATTAATAGTTAAATTAATCTAGGTGAACTCCCACTCAAAACAATATCCCTCACATTGTTTTAGTGATCACACGAACCACATTAACACCGATCATCACGAGAGTTGATGTAGCTTCAATGGCGAACAATCGGCATGTTCATCATATCTACTATATGATTCATGCTTTACCTTTCGGTGATCCGTGTTCCGAGACCATGTCTGTACATGCTAGGCTCATCAAGATTAAACTTTAGCTTCCGCATGAGCAAATTTGGCTTGCTCACGTTGTATACACTTGCGGAATCTAACACACCCGATCATCACGTGGTGCTTCGAAACAACAAGCTTTAGCAACGGTGCTTACTAAGGGTGAACACTTTAGAACTTGAAATTCAAGTGCACGAGGGATCATCTTATAATGCTACCTTCGTTAACTAAGCAATACAAGATGCATAAAGGATTAAAATCACATGCAATTCATAATATGTGATATGATATGGCCTTTCTTCTTTGTGCTTTCGATCTCCATCTTTAAGCACGAACATGATCTCCATCATCACCGGCATTGCATCAAGGTCAATGACGCTTCTCCATGGTTGTCGTCCACCGGCTTCAACTATTACAACTACTTTGAATAGACACGCGGGTCTTAACAGAAATTAAAGACAACCATATGGCTCCTGCCGGTTGCCAACTTACAATAAGGAACATTGCATACATCAAATATAATCACAATCATGGCCATATCACATCACAGCACACCCCTGCAAAACAAAGTTAGATGCCTCTACTTTCTTTGCATATTTTACGTGGTTTGGGGCTTTCAATAAGTGAAGTTCTAACTTACAAACAAGAACCACAACATTGATACTAGTATTGTCAATCACCCGTTGTAAATTGAATCTTAACTATGTTGGGAGAAACAGGCACCCGCAAAGCCACTTATGCAATACAAGTTGCATGTCAAGCGTGGAGCAAGTCTCATGAACGATGTCATGTAAGGTTAGCCCAGGCCGCTTCATCCCACCATCCCGCAAGATGCAAAGTACACAAGAAGCAATCGATAACTAAAGCATCAACGCCCACAATGACCATTGTGTTCTACTCGTGCAACAGATCTACATATAGACACGGCTCTGATACCACTGTAGGGTTTTGTAGCATGGAAAACAAAAAATTTCTACCGCATACAAACAAACAAGCCAAGATCTATCTACTAGATTGTAGCAACGAGTCGATAGAATAACTCACCCTCGAAGATTCCAAAGTGTTTAACGAGAGCGGATTCTCGTGGGTGATGTAGTCGTACTCTTCCGGATCTCAAGATCGCGTAGATGATCCTTTCGGCGTTGCTCGGCGCCCGCAATGGTCACATGTTCGACTGACGAAGACCTTCCTCTCCCTTGTTCCAAGAAAATGGAGGTTGTAGCACTCTCCTCGCGATTCCCAGAAGACAACGGCGTGGTACCTAAGTAGAGGGAGATCTCGCAGGCTTTGCCTTAAGCCGAGCGAGTATGGTGGACTATGAGAGAGATCCTTGGTGATCTAGGGTTTAGACACCAAGGAGGAGCAAGGCAAGGCTAGGGTTTAGCTAGGCGGCAAGCAGGAAGTGGCGGCCGGGCTAGGGTTCATGAGGTGGAGGTGTTGTTGTCTTGGAGGGGCAACCCTGCCCCTCCTTATATAGGTGGAGGGGGCGCGCCAGGGGAGGGGAGTCCCTCCCCAACTCGGTTTCCCAAGTGGGTCGGCGCTGGAGGGGAGGATCTCCTCCCCAAGTAGGTTTCCTACTTCCCCTCCACCTTCCAAAATAGTCGTTTGACTTTTCAAATTGGCGTTTGACTTTTCAAACTAGGATTTGATTAAACCCTTTATTTTGTTCAGCGATGACACCTAGTACATGATGCAATCATTCCAACTTTATATGACACATTCATGTACCCTTCCCCTCCGGAGTGCCGGACATTCCGGAACCTTCTAGAACATTCCCGATGAAAACACCGGAACCATTCTCCAACCCCGAAGCAGGACTTTCCTTATATGAATCTTATTCTCTGGACCATTCCGGATCTCCTCGTGATATCCCGGATCCCATCCGAGACTCCGAACAACATTCGGTCTCTTTCTCATCATTTCATAACTACTCAAACAACGTCTAATCCTTAAGTGTGTCTCCCTACGGTTCGTGAATTATGCGGACATGATCGAGACACTTCTCCGAACAATAACCAATAGAGGAATCTGGAAATTCATATGGCTCGCACATATTTCTACGATTACTTTGCGATCGAATGAACCACCTACATACGATACCAATTTCCCTTTGTCTCACGATAGTTTACTTATCCGAGGTTATGATCGTCGGTATCTACCAATTTCCCGTGATATGTGATCCCTTGTGAGCCAGTCACATGCTTGCAAGATAATTGGATGACATTCCACCGAGAGGGCCCAGAGTATATCTATCCGTCATATGGATGGACAAATCCCGCTCTTGATCCATGTGTCTCAATTCTGAACACTCAATGCCACCTTTATAGCCACCCAGTTACGGTGTGGTGTTTAATGTCATCAAAGCATCCTTTCGGTGAAGGTGATATGCATGATCTCATGGTCGAAGGAATTAGGTTACTATGTATCAGAAAGCATATAGCAATTGAACTATTAAAATGACTTGATCTTTATGCTACGCTTATCTATAGGAGTATGTCCACCATATCATTCTCCTAACGATATGATCTTGTTGTTAATAACATCTCAATGTTCATGATAGGGAAACCACAATTATTTATTAACCAACAAGCTAGTATTATAAAGAGGTTTTACTAGGGACTCTATTTTAGTTTACAAATCACACAAGTATCAATGTTTACTTGTTAATACCATTATAGCATGAATGTAAACATTTATCATAAACACAAAGATATAATAATAACTACATTTATTATTGCCTCTAGGGCATATCTCCAACATTATGGCCATTATTGCTCTCTTAGTTGGTCGCTCCCAGTCTTTTGCTAGCCTCCACTTGTATGAGTAAGCTCTACTCATGCATCCAACTCCCAAAAACCAAGTTATTCCAAAGTGTCCACTATAAATTCCTATGCATTAACACACCATTCCAAGTATATTCTTGTTTCATCTACCTTCCAATTAAAAAGTCACTTTGTTATGTGAAACTTAGTGATTAAAGCTCTCACAAACTTGATGGCACACTTTATTTTTCTTGCCCCTAATAAACTTGAACCATTGTGTCATCTATGTTGTATATTTTTGCACTTATACATTGGGATTATCATAACTGTGTTGTCACGAGGAACGCTTTCAACACCTGTAAATATCTACACAGTTGATATCATGCTCTTTTGTTTATGGATGTCGTTGGTGTGAAATGAAAGGGGAGCTTGTAAGTCCATGGAGTTATGTATGTGTGTTAGAGAAACGCCTGGGCCGCTAGCCTAAGCCATGCCTAAATGGTGGAAACTTGCAGCATCATCATAGTGAGCAATCTATGAAGCATTATTCTTATAAAAAAAAGAGATAGAGATTGATAAAATAAAAAAAAAGATGAGAAAATAGGAAAGAGAGAAAAAAGCACCATTTTACCATGGTAAATAAGAATATTGCTGAGATGCTCATTGTCTACTTGCCTTGTCATTTTGATATGGGACAACTCTTGTATCATGTGCTACGGGTACCCCGTTGGAGGTTCTCTATGATACACATGTACTTACTATGACAAGAACTTACTGGTGAATAAAGTTGAGTAGCATGGAGAGCGTCCCTCGTACTCAAGGGACATGAGATTGCCAACTTATACTTTGTCAAGCATATACTCCATAGTTTGTTCACTTTAACCTTAATCACTTCAAGATGCTTATGATAGGGGCAATGAGAGCTGAAAGCTAATAAGTACCATAATTTTTGGAAGCTCTTTATGAGAATTGAAATCCCTGCTTCCCTTTATGAAGGACCTTTCTTACACTATTATATTGAGTCTCCATCTTCTATCCTTAGGCACCAATTATGAGAGCATAGTTGCCATTCTTAGTTCTGTGTGCATTGTCCCAATACTTATTGATTGATTCATATTGTTGATATTGCTTGTTCTTTAACTATTTGTATCTAGTCACTCTTATGAACTTTGAAGGTGTCCTATGCATTTATTGCTACTCTATGAGGGACAAGCTTAATGCCACTATGCTATGTTTTCTATATGTGAAACAAACAAACGTCTTTCAATGCATTGTTATTCATGATCTTTGTTTGTATCCTTTCATGTTGCATGCATAGTTACTTTGTCTTACTGTTAGAACTTCTTCTTTCTTGCTCATGTTTAGAGTACTTTGATCCCACCTTTCAATGCTTGCAAATGGTTTGATCTTGATTTTGATGGTGCATGTCACCTAAAAAATTATTCTTTTTATCACTTACCTACTCGAGGACGAGCATGAGTTAAGCTTGGGGATGCTTGATACGTCGTAAACGTATCTATAATTTTTGATGTTCCATGTTTGTTTAGTATCTACTTTGCTTTGCTTTGTCTTCTCTTTGAGGTATTTTTATAAGTTTTCTGGGACTAATCTATTAACAAGATGCCACAGTGCCAGTTGCATGTTTTCTGTTATTTTTGGTTCCAGAAAAGTCGGAAAATGAATATTTTCAGAATTGGACGGGACAAAAGCCAAAGTCAATATTTTACCGTGGGGAACACGGAGCCAAAAGACGAGAGGGAGGAGGGCCTCGAGGGGGCCACACACCCTGGCCGCGCGGACAGGCATGGTCTGCGCCTGGGAGGGGGGTGCAGCCGCCTTGGGCACCCCCTCGGCCTCCCTCTTTGCCTATAAGAAGCCCCCGATACCTAAACCCTAAGGACCCGATCAATCTTCCATGAAACAGTACGTATCCGCCGCCACCATCGTCCCTAGATCGAGGGGATCTGAAGCTCTTCTCGGCACCTTGCCGGAGGGGAGATCATCCCGGAGGCCTTCTTCATCACCATGCCAGCCTCCGGTATGAAGCGTGAGTAGTTCCACATTGGACTACGGGTCCATGTAGTAGCTAGATGGTTGTTTCTCCTCCTTTGTGCTACCATGTTTAGATCTTGTGAACTCCATTCATGATCAAGATCATCTATTTGTAATCATGCATGTTGTGTTGGTGGGGATCCGATGGATATTGAGATTACTATGTCAGATTGGTTAATGATTCTATCTTATTGATTCTATCATGTCTGTGTTGTTTGAGATATTGCATGCTCTCTATTTCTAGTAGCTATCTTGGCCAAGTAGATGCTAGTGACTCCAAGAGGGAGTATTTATGCTCGATAGTGGGTTCATGCCTCTATTTAATCTGGGGAAGTGATCGAAATCTCTGAGATTGTAGATGTGCTGTTGCTACTAGGGAGAAAACAACTATCTCTTGTTTATGGAACAAGTGTATTGTTTAATTTACACACCTTGCTTAAAGCAGTTATCCGTTGCTTGCAACTTAATACTGGAGGGGGTTCGGATGAGAACCTGAAGGTGGATTACTAGTCATAGATGCAGTTGGATGGCGGTCTATGTATATTGTTGCAATGCCCAATCAAATCTAATAGAATCATGAATGTCTAGTATTGCATTGTTATGCCTTGCTCTGTCCTGTCAATTGCCCCGCTGTAATTTGTTTACCCAGCATGTTATGTTGTTTATCTTAAGGAGAACACCTCTAGTGAACTAGGGACCTCAGTCCAATCTTTACCATTGATACATCTTCCACTATTACTGTTTACTTTCTACAAGCCACCATTACCTTCCACACCATACAGTTAATCCTTTATTTTCAGCAAACCGTGAGATTGACAACCTCACTATTCGTTGGGGCAAAGTCTTGAGTTTGTGTTGTGCTGGTTTCCAAGTTGCTAGCAACACCTTTGGGTCATTTCCTTCCTCCTACTGGTTCGATAACCTTAGTTTATACTGAGGTAAAACGTGTTGTTGTGCTCATCATACCTTCCTCTTGGGGTTTCCCAACGAAGCTCTACAGTGATCCGAGCTACACATCATCAAGATCAACCACTAGGGGTGTAATTGCTCGGTAACACGGCTGCATCTATTTATGGCTCCTCTCTAAAAGAGACAATAAAGACTATCCATATGCTTCACTAATTCTGATAACCAAACAAATGAAATAACAACTTGTTAGAGCATTTACTCTCTTGAGTTACTCGCTTTTACTTTTACTTGCTTTCACGTTACTCGCTATTACTCTTACTTGCTTTTACTATACTAGCAATAGTTTACTTTATGTATTATTTTCAGCACTTTATAGTTTTCTAGTTAGAAGTAAAAATATCTTACACATTCTACTTCATTTCTTTGCACGAAAGGCCATATAAGTGGGTTATAGGGATTTAGATAATAGTTAGTTTACCTTTATCTCCTCGTGGCTCGACACTCAAATACTTATCTAATTGTGCTATAGTGATTCCTTGCTCTGAAGGATTATCAAGTACTTTTGTGGCGCCATTGCTGAGGAGCGTGGTGCTAAGATTCTATTCTTATTTGCATTGCTAGTTTATTTTCAGCAACTAACATATAAAATTAAACCTAAAAAATAGAAAATGGAAACTATAAAAAATACTCATGTTATGAGCACAAGTATGGATATAAATGACACTTTGTTTACGTACTTGAATGTTGCTAAAATTGCTAAGAAACATTGAGAATCAAAAGAAGGGATAAGACTAGAATGTTTCATGAAAAAACTAAATTCTATTTCTATTGAGTTGCTTGAATACTATGAGAAAACTTGTTGCTCTAAACAATATGGTAGACACTTTGAATATCAAAGTATTTTTCATGAACAATATGTTATAGCATATTACCATAGAGGTGATTATGCTCATTTCGGGATGGAACAAGTAGAGAAATTTGTTATGTTTATGACATATTATGAATTATAAACCTTCATTGATAAACATGAAACTAGTCCTGTAGCTAGTAGATTTAAAAGTGTGATCACTCTTATCATTGATTATTGTATCACCATCTTAATAGAAAATATGTATGTTGTTGACTTCAATAAGAGGGAATTGTTGTCCAAGAGAGCACTAATGTTTTGCAGGAAAAGGATAATAAAAACATAAGCTTGGGGATGCCCATGCAACCCTAAGAAGAGGAAAATAAATTCAAGTGGAGAAATAATTGAGTAGCTACCCATATCCTACTCCCAAGAATGGTAACAAACAAGTTCCCATGAACAACCTTTCTTATACTATTTTAAATAATGATGATCTATTCCGATAAACCCATACTTAATGAATGTTTTGATGAAAATGTTTTTTATGGACAATCAAATGATAGTTAGGTAGAATATATATTTGTAAAGGGTAAAAATGATTGTATTAGTGCTAGTCCTCTTATTAAAAAACCGAAGATGTGAAGTTTTGCTTTGATAGTGCTATAGATGATGATCCTTTATTGCCCGATAGTCCTCTATGTGGAATAATTGTGTCTAAATATATGTGAGGATGGAAGTGATATGTGAGTTAGATGACAATTATACTCATCAGATTACAAGTCTTTATGTGGTGATTCTATTAAAAACTATGTAGTTACGCTTACCTTTAGTGCTTGCAAATATTATAAAAAAGGAAAAGATAAGAACCCTCGGTATGTTTCCACATTGTTTAAAATGCAAGCTACTAATCATTACTTGCATTGGTCACTACAACTTTGCTATTATTTAGTAGCAGATTTGTTATTTAGACATCATGTCAAGGTACCTAAGGCTATACTGTGTTTATTCTTAGTTTTAGATTGCATGGAGTTTTCCCTTTGTATAGGAGTATAAACGAGATATGTTGCATCATCTTTATATTAGGACGGGGTGCCCATACAAATGCTAATTAAACACATCATAAAGTTCTAAGTAATTAATGTTATATCATTTGTGAGCAGTTTGATGTCCACCATAGAGTAGACAAGTAAATCCATAAACCCCAATCCACTTTTTATCATAAGAACCCATTTTTATTTTTTTACTGGCTTTTATATTTTTTGCAAGTATTAAATCTGAAAATATAAAAATACCGTTACTTTTTACAAGACTAAACAAAAATCTAAAAAGAAGTTTACTTTCTTGTTCCAGTTATAGTTTGCTTTACTGTTCTTGCAGCTAAATAATATATTTTTAAATCAATTTTACAAATAATGCATGAAATTAGGAATTTTAAAAAGTAGCGCGGCCTCGAGGTTTAAACTCCCGAAAGGTCGTTTAACTCTGGAAGTTTAACTCCTGACCAGTTGGTCAGGGCAGGCACATGATGGTGCATGGCGAGTGCTTGTCGGTTGTTCAAACACCGACGAGTGCTTCTCGTTGGTTCAACTACCCAATGGGTGCTGGTGGGTGTTTGAGACCTCAAGGCGTGCTACTTTTTAAAATTCCTAATTTTGTATGTATTATTCGTAAAATAGATTTTAAAAAATGTATTATTTTAAAAAACTAGCCGACTACTTTGTGGGCAACAAACTAAATCGTACATACAAGCTCTGGTCTAATATCGCTGCATAAAGCTTCCATCCGGACAAGTCCCTAAAACCAAAAATAATGATCCGAGTAACGAAACTCGTCCTTTAATTTTGAAAAATACAAGCATGGACCCGCCGCTGCTGCATATCCCACGAGCCTACGGGGAATCAGCACCTCGCCGCACCGGCACCTGCATATCCCGCGCGGCTACTCGGAATCAGCATCATCCCGTCTTGGCCGGACCGGATCGAACTGACGGACGGGTCAACATACAAAATCTGGCGCGACCCGACCAGCGGCGGCCCCCTTCCGAACAAGAGATCACGGCCGCGTCCACGTCACCCCTCCCCGTATCCGGCCCCTACCTTTTTCCCCACCCCCTCACGGGCGGCCGGCTTCCGTCGTGTACCCACCGCCCTCCGTCCTATGGCCTGTGCAGCCGTCCTCCTCCCCAACGCCCCGGACCCATGTCTCCCCCGCACCTCCCCCTCGCGGCCGTCACAGCCGCCGCAGCCACCTCGGCGGTCGGCGTAGCGCTCGGCCTCCGCCTGCTCCTCCTCCTCTCCCGCTCCCGCGCGCTCAAGCCGCTCGCCGCCACAACCTCCGCCGCCGCGGCCGCCCTCAGGGCCCCGCGCCACCTCGCCGCAGCCTCCTCCCCGCTCGCCGCCCTCCTCGCCGCGTCCAAGGCCGCCTCCAAGTCCTACAAGGCGGCGCGCGCGCTCGACCCCGCCACGCGCCTCCCGCGGCTCCCCTCCTCCAAGCGCGTCAAGGCCGCCTTCGCCGTCGCATCCCTCCTCCGTCTCGCGGCCGCGGCCCCGCTGCTCGCCGCAGCCTCGTCCTCCCCCACCGCCTTCGCCGCCCTCGCCCTCCTCAAGTCCGGGTACAAGCTCTCCAAGAACTCCGCGAAGGTCGTCGAGGGCTTCCTCGGCCTCCAGGTCCACAAGGGCTTCCGGAACGGGATCGACGCGCTCGGCGTCGTCGTCAAGGTCGCCGTCATCGCATCCGAGGTCGCCGTCTGGGTCGGCGGCCGGTTCTGGGGCGACGACGGGCGCGGCAGCAGCGTGCGGCTCCTGGGCTTCACCAGGCCGCCGGGTAGCCTGGTCCTAGTCGGCTGTACATCATCATCTCACCAAGCCCAGGTCGTGCTCTTTGATCCTGGAACACCTGAGATGGACGACGACCAGGCGTGCTGGTGGGACGACTACCAAGAACCCTCCAACTTGCTGTGCCTCGCGGTGCCTCTGCCTGAGATGGCAAAATTAGTGAGTTAGCAATTACTACTACTAGCACACAACTGTTGTAGTATGTACAATTCCTCACATCTGATTATATATATATGTAGACACGCTTTTCAATTTTGATAGAATGCTCGCCTCCTAGCATTATCTGGACTGTCAATAAAGTCTGGTTTCCCGGAACTGTCAGCTGTATCTGGACTCCTCCACTGCATGGGATTCATCAGTGGAATAATGTACAATACATGTAGTACTCTCTCATCATGCAGAAGTAAATAAAAATGGTGTGCTTAGTCTTACTCATTGTCTCTGTATACTCTTTCAGTTAGTCACAACTTCTTGGGTTTTCAGGTTTAGTAAGATGTGGTTTGGGAATTTGGTGTTGATGGTAGTTTTATCCATATAGAGAACTTTAATGCCGCAATGCTACCAGATACCATATGTCAAATTATTTCGTGTTGATGGTAGTTTGTTCACTTCAGCTTTAGATATTCATTTTTTTATTCTTCAGGCTAACTGGAAACTTACAGGCGATGTTTCTAAACGTCAGAATGAAAGCACAACTAACATTTTCATTAGGATTTTCCCTGTTAATATCTTTACAAACCAACCAAGTGAAACACTTATGTTTGGAACTTTGGATTGGCTAGGAATTCTCAGCACACCTTTAGTGTTACCAAAAATATTCTGCAGGAAGTCAAATTTTGGCTCTGCGAATTGATCCATCGATTCAGGCTCTCTTTTAGGTACATGGTGGTACTTATGTATGGCAACCTGAAAAATAGTTAAAACCGTGCAAAAAATAATGCCCATTTTTGTGTGTTGTCTATTTCAACTTTGAGTTCAGTTACCACTGTTTTTACCTACAACACGTATCTGCAATACTCAATGTGGTGAGCTATCTTACTTTAATTTAGGACTGTACAATATGCCATGTACAACGGGGGTCTAGGATGAAGGTGGTGAGATGTTTCCAACGTTCACAGATATTTTACCGCCGTCCGGTATTCTTCTCATTTTGTGCAGTGCTCTTGGTGGTTAGAATGGAGTTGGGCATTTTGCACAGTAATTAAAAACTGTATGGTTCTACGCCAATTTTTTACTTCTACTTATAAATCAAGTGAATCAAAGAGTAGTATGAGTCCTGCATTTATGCTATCCAACGGTGACGTGACGAAGCTTTGGCACCTGCATTTGGCGTACAAATGGTCTGTGGTGTACTAATTGCGTATTACCAGCAACATAATCTTGTTACATTGTGGTCTAATTGACCTTATGCAAACTCCTGAAATGTCTTGTCTACCTCCAGTAACATATTTCAGTATTTAACTAGATGTATATGATTATACCACTTGAAATAGCAGAAGTTTGTGGCCTGCCATTCTCATCCATATTACTGATATTTCGTATTGGATTCCAATTTGTGAATCATCTTGACGCAGGTCCAAATGTTAGAAATCTCTTAGTACCGGAGTGCAATGCACATTTTTTAGGTTGTCATTTACTATTAAGCTTTAGGACTATATGCTGTCTATTTGCAAAATTGCCTCACTTTGTCCCGCATATACTTCTATGTAGACCGATTAGGGAGACCTTAGAATGATGAATAATTTGGGTAACTCTTGATTATGACAAGGACACATTTTCATTTACAACCCACTGTTCTGGAGACCTATCACGTTCACTGGTAAGAATTTCAGAAAAGCGAGAATAGATTGATACAACACAAAGTTTTTGATAACTTGAACTAAAAGCACTTCTTCTGTGACAGAACTTCTAAAGCCGTAGACCGTAGTCTTATTTTACTGGGATCAAGGGAAAGGAAAACTGAGGATTATAGTTGCACAACTGAAAACAAAAACTTGGACTTCTGTTTGTGCGGTTCTGGTAATCATATCCATGATTCAATTGTACAGTTATACTTGTAGTTGTAGGAGTTTATCCCACTCAAATGAGCCAGAATATCGGATGAGTCAAGCATGTCTTCTTCATTTGCAACCCCCTGAAAAATAAAGCATAACTTGATTTAGGAAACTAAACATGATTCTTGTAGATGAAATTAATGGTACATTGTTTCATGAATCCCATCTTGTCCCTAAGACTAGCAGGATCCAAAGACAAGGGCTCTGCACTGAAGTAATATAAAAGATGACTAGACGAATATATGATCATGTTTTAACTTTATGCTTGTCCGATCATCTAGTATCATTTCCCTTGACATTTTTTTGGCTGACGGTGTTTTTGCTTAAAAAATGGGGTGTTTCTCATTGGACTGTAATACACTGAAAACTTACACTCTGTTCATACTGTTCATGATTTTGATAGCTTGATCTTGTTGCTTCACAAAGTTCCTCGTTCTTTGCAAACCTTCCACGGACACGAGGTCTGCTGTCTGCCAAAGTTTTTCTGCAAGCATACTGCATTTTGTTGCGTGTCATTAGAATTGAATTGGTAAGATGCCTTTGGAAGTAGTGCTTTGTCTGGAAGGCTTCATATTACCTTTATTTTTTTGTTGAAGTTCCTCTCGTTCCTTTTCTTTATGTACCTGTCGATCTTTTCCTTTCTCTGTTCAGCTGATAGACGCACAACTTTGAAGGTGGAATCTTCTAAGCCTGAAATTTCAGTTGGAGGTAATGTCGGTGGGCTTCCGTTGCATCCGTTTACCAGGTGCTGGTTATTTTCTTCCATCTGTTCAGTTAAACAATTGGGTTAGAGGTCGAAGAGATTTCAAGTATCATTTTGTAGGCTAATTTCTTGATATAAGTGCTTATATTTACCAGGGCTGCATGCAAGTATATTTACTTATTTAGTACTACTGTGGTTAAGCCATATAATTAGTTAATCATTAGGTTCCGGGTATTACCTGCGCCTCCAAAGTGTTATTATATGCTCCTTGCATGGAATCTGTGCCGCCATATGTTCTGGTCAGTCCTTCACCTTCCATCATCCTCTGGTACTCACCAATCTCATTCATATCCAGCACCACCATACCATTGCTATTAGCACTACTACCATTGAAGAATCCTACTTGTGATGCCTCTGCATTACAACTCGGGATCATTGCTCCTGTTTGCTGATACAGGGCACCATCCAGGCTCAGGTAACCTGCAGCTAGTGCCGCTGTGAAACACTCTTCGTTGAACCCTAACATAGGTGCAGTGATGCCCATTTGCATTGCTGGCAAGGGTTCAGATATACTGTCGGGGAGCTGTATTTGGCTGAATTGCTCTATACTGGCCTCTCCTGTCGAAGCTTGATAGCATCCTGGTGCTGTAAGTGTCTCATTGATTGGGGGAACGAGCTCGGTATCAGGGTCAGGGTTTTGCTCTTCCTCAAGTAGGGCTGAGAGGGTGGAGTCAAAGCAGGGTAACGGGGAGAAGGTCGTTGCGGCCGCAGCTGTGATATCATCGCTGTAGCTGCAGAGAGGAGGGGTGGCAGTGGAGGAGGAGGAAACATCCTCAGAGGAGGCTCCAAATGGATCGGAGGTTGAGGCAACTGTAGCAAAGAGATTATCATCCAGGCCGTCGTCACAGAAGTCAAGAATGTGAGCAGCTATGGGGCTTGAGATGCCCTCCTGCAAATTTTAGATGGAAAAGAACATGTAAGTATATTTATCACACGATTTTTGTTTAACTTGGCAGAAGCATCAGCCTGTATCAGAAAAGTTAAGTCTTGTATGTATTTGTTATTCTACAATTAACAAGCATACCTGACGTAATGCCAGAAATGTTTTTTAAATAGTTAACTGATAAAGCAGTATAACGAAAAAGCAAAAAAGATAGGATCAAGAATCATATCATATATGCCTATCTACCCTTGTGGATGTAGTTACTGTTTTGTTTGAAGAGAAATCATCAAGGAATATCACAAGCAAAGGCAACTAAAAAGTGTGGATGCAAAAAGTTGCCGAGAAGTCCAGATTAAGAAGAAATAGTGTCCTAAGAAAAGAATAATAAGGGAGATCAAGAAGCAAAAAACAATTAAATTTGGGAATCTGGTACTTCCATGGGCCCAGAGTTAACCGATTTCATCTATAATCTGAATGTTTATTTCTTCATTGATTGTGCTTTAGCATGGTATACATACCTAATGATTATTGTATGGTATATGCAGGTAGGTACCAATTGGCCTAAAAAGAAGCAGCGCATGTTACGATCCAAAGAACAAGCGTCAACAAGATACCAGAAAGATGACAGCATGAAACATTTGAGAAGAATCAAAGAAAAGAACATTTTATCTCGGAGCACTCTTGCTGCATAAAAAAAAAATCAAGCAATGGAATTACGGTGATGCAATCTTCATCGGGGAGCATGATCGGTCCTCAACAGCGATGATCGGAGGCCGCAGCTTGTTGGATGAAGTTTCTCCAAAGTGCTCTTGGTATTCAAGTAGCGAAACGATCCTGCCTGGGGCCGTGGAAGGTCCGGGATCACGCGAATGCGGAAGGAGATGGGTTATGAGAAGAGGAAGAAAGAAGCCTGTTGTTTGCCCATGCAGATGCAGAAATGACCTTTTATAAGGTGGTGTCCATGCAGGTCAGGTCAGACGCCGGGAAATTCTGTGCTGCAGATGCTATTCTTGTGCGGGGTGTCTTATTTCTGGAAAAACGGCTGGGCTGATAGTATTGGTTATTCTTGAATAATTGATGAACTTTGCATGGTGGATGTCTGATTTTAGTCATTTGACCGTACGATCCATGCATTCCTTGTCATGCAAAACTATGCTTTTACAAGACACGGACGCGACTCATACATATACAATACTACTGTACTTCTATGTATATGATTGATGAATTGTATTTTATTAACATTTGTACTAGTTAATAGATGTCTTAAATTTGTTAAAATTTGGGTGAATCTAGACAGTATTTAGTATATATAGATTCATCAAAATTTAAAAAATCTAAGACATCTATTATGGGACGGAGGGAGTAATAATATCTTGTGATATTTGGGTTGATCTGGAAGTATCCTATTCCGTCGGTTGTGTCATGCACGGACAAATGCGAGATATGTACTGGTGAACAAAGGCAAGATATGCTGTGGACGTCCTGTCAAACTAAGGTCTGGGGTAATTTGGTGTGTGACACTGACATATCATCGATTGTAAATGTGCATCTATTGCTGGAACCGTGTCGTAACTTTGGGAAAAGGCACATAATAACATCTATTGTGAATGTGCATCTACTAGTGGTGAATGTTTCCAATTTATAGTGCAGAATCTTAAGCAAGTACTATATGGTATCTCAGTTCTCGAGGATATATTGAACATCAGAATTTTCATCAAAAAGTAAAAAAATAAGTTTAAAAGCCAATTGAACAAGAACTGCGTAGAACAGTTCAGTACATGCATGTACGTACTATAGTAGGATTTGCTAATAATGTTTCCACACTCCATGATGCAAATGGCAGGTCTGATGGAGGCAGAAAACACAACGCAAACGAGATCATGTGTACTTCAAAGGAAGCACAGAAGTGATCAAACGTCTTCAGTTTCTGACATGGATATCAAACAGAGAGCAAGGTTTGAAGAGGCGTACAATGCATAGCTCGTCCGCCGCCCCAGCTGCATCCTCCTCGAAGATCATCATCATCTATAGAATCCTCTAGCACCGCCTACCGCCACCGACGACGGCCAAATACTCGGCCGGAGACGACGATCACTGGATGGAAGCTAGCTACTAGGGAAGCGAGGGATGTTCGTGGTGTGTATATATAGCCAAAGCTAGGGAGAAGGAGGAAGAAGAAAGGTCAAAAGGAAGTCTCTGCTGCTAACCATGGCCAAGGCACCGGCCCCGTCATTTATAGGCAGGAGAGGAGACCAGGCACACGGCTAGCTAGCGCAGGATCGAACCGCCTCCTATATTTGGAGCGCTGGCTAGCAAGCTGCTAGCTCCGGTGCGATGATGATCAAGCTAGCTGACTTAACAGCCGGAGGTTAATTAATTATCTGCTAAGTAAACCCTGTCTGTCGAACTAGACTCTCGATGCTGCGATCGAGCTAAGCGATCACAGACTACTGACCCTAATTAGAGACTGTCAATCCGAGGATCATCGACCTTTTTGCCGTCCAATGGTTTGCATAACGGCTGGGGCACAGTGATGAGATCGATCGGTGCATGCTGATTGAGTTCCAGTTAATTACTGTTGGGATTACGCGTGACGGAGATCGGGAAAGAAGGTATCGACAGCGACGACAGCGTAGCTCTCGCCGAATAGAATCTGGTCGAGGGGCTGTCCCCTTTGGGTCACCTCATGTCCCCCTAGCTAGCTATACGTACCTAGCTATACCTATACCTAGCTAGCTACCCAGCTCAGTGTATACTGAGCCTAGCTAGCTCGACATATGTGTCTTGAGTTTTAAGGATCGATCCAAGAACTTTCTCACGGCTGCACTCGATCGAAAGGCGACCGTAAAACCACGAGATCGTACGGAGGTAACCTTCCTGGATCGGACCTACTACTGCCTCCAAGGTAGAGTGAGTAGGTAGGTAGCTAGCTAGACCCGGCCTTTGCAGTTTGCGGCCGGTCTAGATTTACGGTAGAACCGGATCCCAACATGTATATCGGCATCCATGGATCGACGATCGATCTGGAACTGATCGACTCCGTGACAGGTGATTCCGATCATCGATCGATCTCAGGGCCGGAGATCTCAGCAGTGCAGCACTGCATTGTGCAGATCGAACGCTCGAGCTAAATCTCGTTCATGAAATGTGCACTCGAACCTAAACCTTGCGGCTAGCTAGCTAGCTAGTTTGGACTATTTGTCGAAAAACTATTAGGTTAGGCTATTTAGTTAGAAATTGCTTCATTCTGAGCATGCAAGGATAGCGGCGCGTGTAAGAAGGAGATTTCTCCCCTGTTTTTTTGGGTTTATTTGGAACCCGTGTGCTCAGGGAAATTGGACTGAATTCCAGTTTTTACCTTCTATTTTGCCATTCGTGACATTAATTACCACATATACCGTAGTAGCTTTTCATCACCGTGACTCCATTTGGTGAAAGTTTTCATAGATTTTACCGCTTTTATATTTTTGTGCGAGCATTCCGGAATGTGAGTCCCGACCATAGGGGCGGACCTAGAATAAAACTAGCGGGGGGAACAAATATTGACTCGAGGAACCATTATGCTATGGATTATCTACCTTTTTTTTCACGCCCGACGTAGCACGCCCGCATATATAGTCTCTCCACATACCGCACCGCCCCATCTGAGTATCTGACGAATCGCTCCCAAATTCCTGAAAGAAGTAAAAAAAAAAGGTAAAACCTAAGTGGGATGAAAATGTGCTAGATGTGCGTTAATTTGGTGTGTCAAAACGTCTATGTATGTATGGGGTCAAAAATAGAATTCAGTGATACAATTTATAGTTAGTACTGATATTACTATGGGGCGAATGATCGAGACAACTTGTCTCGTGCATGTTTTCAGGTGGAAAACCATGATCGACATGGGCGATGGGTAGTACTACGTACGTAGGAGAGCAGACTGTATGATGATGAGGCGATTATTGTAGCAGCAGTGATCACTAGTATTATACTCGATCCGTATAATTTAGGCCGTGCGTACGTGCCATTCGTTTCATCCATATATCTCCTGATCGATCATCGGTCTACGTACGTCGTGTGATACTGTGTGTATAGCATGCAAGGGTTGATCGACAGGTGGCGGCGGTAGCGCGCATAGCTCGATTATTCTGATCTAGCTAGTAGCATTTCGCGGTTAGCTAGGTGTACTGTTTTTTCCTACTTGGAGCGAAGACAGCGTCGCTGTCCTCGGTCTACAAAAGACGTTCACTGTTTTTTTTCTGTCGTAGTACACAGCCAAGCGGCGGCAAGCGTACGCCCTAAGCGGTCCTGCCATGTACATGCGCGAGCTAGCGAGCTTTCCGTGGTCAAACACACAGCTAGCTATGCCTGGAGATAGATAGATAGATAGATGGGCTCCAGATCGAATAAAATGTGGCGGGCACGGCAATGCATGCATGCTTACGGTTGCCGGTGCCGTCGATCGTCGGTCCTCTGAAATATCCAGGACAATGATGATGGAGGAGGAGCAGAAATAAAGGTGGTACGTACGTATATGATGGGCCGGGAGCTAGCTAGTACGTGCAGGATGATGAACAGGGCCCTGCAGGTATATGGTTCTGACAGGTTAGAGTAAGGCGGAGGAACAAAGGGCGCCGCGATCAGTCTATCGATCGAGGAGGAGATATCGGGAAGGCTTGGCTGGCTGGCTGGCTGGCTGGTTCACACATGCAAGTGCACCCACCGAAACGGAATGCAATGCCCATCAGTCTCCCAGAAAGAAAGAAAGAAAGAAAAGCCCCAAAGATGGAGAGAGAGTTTTAGGGCAGCACCACCACGCCGCGGTGCTGCCCGGCTGAAGCAGCTGCAGCAGGAGGAATATGTCTGCCTATCCCTTCCCGTCGTAGGCCTCGCTCGATAAACTAGGCCAAATCCCTCTACTATGTGTGTGTCCTACCACGGCTGGGCACAGGAGGTTGCGACCAGCTGCATGCAAGTAGGAGGAGGAGGAGGCGGAAAGGTGGCGATGGACCGAGCACGGCTATCTGCGCCGCGCTGCGGGTGTCCCCGCTTTGTTGGTACTACACGGCTCGGAAGTCGGACCTACCTGGCGATGGATTCCGTCGCCTGGGTGCGTGCGCGCGCGTGGCCGCCTCGGGCGCCCAAGGCCCGTTGCCGTGGGGGCTATCTATCTACTCCTACCTGGCTAGGTGCATGCGCCGTGGCTTTCTGACCGGCCGGGAATGCTTCCGGCCGTGCGCGCGGGGGGTACTACGACGATGGTGCGGTCGTCGTACCGGGGAGGGAGGGAGCGCCGGAGCGGGCACCAGATCTGGCGGGTGCCGATCCGGTCGACCATATTCCCGGTCGCGCCACGACGGGACGGGAGATTCATCGCGCCATCACGGGGCGGGCCTCCGGGCCGGCCGGGACGCGCGACCGGCCGACCAACCACTACTGAGCGCTAGCTCCCGACGTCCCCGTACTGAGATATACCATCCTAAACGGGCCCGCATTTCGGACATCAATTTCGTCACAATAGATCCGTTTGACAGGTCGTCCAGGCTTAGACCAGTTACGATGGCCTATGTCCCCAGTCGACTACCCCATATGTGTTGTCTCTTTGTCCGCTGGGAGCCATCAAACTCGAGATGATAGGAGTTTTCGCCCGCTGCCCCGGCCATTCCTGTCTAGGTCGCGCCATTTTGCCGCCGGATCCTGCTCGTCGTTCCTGCCGAGCCCCGCGAATATAAATAGGGGTAGGCCGCCGGGACGGAGCACCAACACCAACCCATCGCATTTCCCTCCCTCGCCATGGACAACCTTCCTTTGACCTGAGCCGACCTCAGCAAGTTCGCCCTCGCCGCGTATCCCCCTTCCCCTACCCTGTCGGACGCCAGTGAATCTTCAGAGGGCAACACAGACATGGGAGAGTTGGTACCGAGCGAGGCGGAGTTGGCGACGCAGGCCGAGGCGGGCGCGGAGGAGCAGGCCGAGCAGGCACATACCAAGGCGAAGGCGGCGGAGGGCGAAGTCGATAACACCGACGCCACGGGCTACGTCCTAGAGAATTCGTCCGCGAGTTGTACACGTCCTTCAAGGCCAGGGAGGCCGCCGGTCGGCAAACCGTCGAGCGACTTCGGCTGGAGGCCGAGGAGGCGGCGAGGGAGGCGGTAGCGGCCATTGAGGACCATGACGAGCGGGAAACGCAGCAATCGCTGGCGGTCGAGAAGACCGCCCGGCTCGCTACTGAGGCCATGATGGAGAAGGAGCAGCACAGTGGCAGGACGTGTAGGAGACGGCGGAGGCCGCGGCCTTAGGCAGCCTCATGTCTAAGGCCACCGCCAAACAGGCGGAGCTGGCGGATGCGGTCAAGCAGGAGGCGCTGGCGGAGGCTGCGGCCTTATCCAAGAACGTCGCCGCCCAACGGAAGGACCTGACAGAGGTGCGTGCAATGGTCAAACGAGAGGTGTTGGAGGATGCGGCCACCTTGCGTGATGCGGTGGTGGCGACGGCCCAATGGGAGGTGCTCCTGGACACGACCAACTGGGAGGCGAGAGCGGCGCGCAAGCGCAACGACAGCCAGACTAAGGGAGGTGAAGACCCTGACGCGCCACCACCGGAGGCAGGCAACAAAGTCCAAGACCGCTGTCTTGGCAGCCCGGCGAACGCAGGTGGCCAAGGGCGAATCCTCCGGCCAGGACGTGGCCTCCGGCGGCCAGGACGCGGGCAATGCTTAGTTAGTTTAATTAATGCTACTAGTAGTAATTTTGTATGTATGACGTGTCGGGGGGATAACCCCTGGTAGGGTCACAAGGGGTAAAACACAACCTATCTTGGCTTACGCCAAGTGAAGAAAGAACCAGGCCGAGTAAGTACAGCCGGGTAAGAGGATCATATGCGGCTGACATAGAAACTATGTCGGCTCGTATAAGACAAAGATGTTAACCTTGCAGTAACCAACGAGTCGAGTCTCACGAGGAGGGGCCGAGTCAGATAGGACGTGTGGCACCTTTCCGAGTGAGGTTCGGGAGAGACCATAATAAAGCGTGGTCAAAAGAGAAGGACGACGTCGGGTGACACAAAAGAAGCTGGGTGACGCCCAAAGCAAGGGCTGACGTACAAAGTTACTGCGTGACGTCAAAAGAACAGGAGGCGACGTACCTGGAGACCGTTAGCTGTCTAGCTTTATGGACTAGGCCACTGGGTTTTGGGTAAGCCCATGAGCCGGCCCGTGCAGTAAGGACCAAGATCCAAACAATAACCCTAGAACCCAAAGGGATGTAACCTAGCTAGCATCGCCTATATAAGGAGGGGCATAGCTATAGTAGAAGGAGGTTAGACCAAGTAGGTAACTTGTGCACAGAACACTAGTTCATACAGCTCAAGGAGCACTTGTAAACCTCTAGCATCAATAAAATTCCTAAGTGTGGAGAGTTCTTCTTGTTCTTCGTGCATGGCAAGACCGTGCACTCCCTCCTCGGTGACCACAAGCACCCATTTGGCCCCCAACTTAAGCGTACCCATGACATCTGCCGTGACACCACCACGACAGTTGGCGCCCACCATGGGGCAGAAGCAGGTGCTTGATGGAGTCTTCATCCGGACGGACAACATCATCGCCAAGACCGGCGAGCGTGTCTACTCCGGCCTCATCCAGAGGTTTGAAGCGCTCAAATTTGCCAGCGACAACGCGGGATGCTTCGGGACCAAGCCGTTCCCTAGGGACGGTCGCTTCATCAAGATCGGCGAGCACCAGGTCTACGTCGCCATGCGCGTGGAGTGCACGTATCCGGAGTGCGTTGTCCTGGCGCCGGATCCACCTGCGGTTCCTATCACAGGAAAGCTTCACCAGCTCGTCTCTGTGGAGGTAATGATCACAGCCCCTAACCCAACAGCTCCTCCAATAGCTCCCGTAGTGAATGAGAATGCTGAGGGGGGAAATCAAGAGGAAACACCGAGGGTTGCATGAACAGAAAAGGCACTGCTAGAAAAGCCAGAAAACATAGCTAGGAGTAAGAGGGATAAAGAGCTGCAAGACACGATAGACAAGTTAGCAGAGCCAGTAGCGCAAGCAACTAATCCGGCACGCGTGCAAGCCAAGTTACAGGAAGCCAGGATAAAGGTTCTGGAGAAAGCAAAGGAGTTAGCACAATTGCAGCAAGATATGGATATCACAATCCGAGAGCTCAACTCGGCAAATCGAGTCAAGGGCGCAAAGACCCGGCTTGATGCAACAAGAATAAGAGGAAGAAACCCCAATGAGGAGCTGGCAGATGCAACGTCAAAAATAACACCAGAGAATAACAATAAAACAGCCATGCGGCCGACATACAATACAGCAGCAGCTAACCTGCGAGCCGCATAAGCAACAATGCTAGAGCTACCCCATTTGACGGGTGAAGTGAAGAAAAGACAACAAGAGAGAGTCAATGAACTGGTAAGAGCAGCTAGCATGCTAATGAAGGGAATATGCCCGAGAGGCAATAATAAAGTGGTTATTATCGTATTCCTTGTTTATGATAAATGTTTATTTTGCATGCTATAATTGTATTAATACGGAAACGTTAATACATGTGTGTTTAATAAACAAATAGAAAGTTCCTAGTTATGCCTCTCTTATAAACTGGCTCGTTGATTAACAAGATGATCATAGGTTTCCTGATCATGGACATTGGATGTTGTTAATAACGAGGTCACAACATTAGTGTAATGGTGTGATGAACATTCATCCGAAGTATAGCATTACGATCAAAGTCATTGAGTTTATATTGCTATAACAACTTACGAAGTGATCCTAATCCTTAGACCATGAGATCATGTCAATCACTAACACTGGAAGAGTTTCTTGATAACATCAAACGTCACAATGCAGGTGATTATAAAGATGGGTTCGAACTACTAAAGTGTTATGTAGAGGCCCATGGATCGAGAGTGGAATTTGTTCATCCCGATGACGGATAGATATACTGGGCCCTCTCGGTGATATCACATTGATTAGCTTGCAAGCAAGTGATTTGATCACTAGAATGTTATATCACGGAACGAGAAAGAGTGCATGTCGGAACGAGATCAAACTAGGTATGGAGATACCGATGATCGAATCTCGGACATGTAATATATCGCGAAACAAAAGGATTAAGATACTAGCGTAAAAGGTTCCGACGATCACAAGAAAGTCATCGTTGAATGTGTGGGGAGTATGGGTCTCAGATCCCGCTTCGATTATTGATCCGAGAGGGTCTCGATCATGTCCGCATTATTCACGAACCGTAGGGTGACACACTTAAGAGACACCGACATCCAATTGGAGCAAAAGTTTCATGCCGAAAAGAAAAGGAAAGCGCAGGAATTTATTTCACTAGACACCAAACTGCTTTTGGTTGAAATTGTCAAACCGTTACATGTGAAATAGGATACTAGCAAGGGTTTTATGTGAATGTTTGTTAATTAAAGTAATTAACAAAATTCTGAATAAATAAATAAAAGAGTTTTATTTAAATGAGAGCTTGCATTAAATTTGGTGGAAATTTAATGCATGTGAGTGGATTTATGGGTGGAGGCTTTTAATGGGAGTGGAGGCTTTTCATTTTGAGTGGGAGCTCCACCCACATGAATGTGGAAGAGGTGGGGCAGCCCCATGGCTGGGCGCATGGCCCTTGGGTGCCCCCTCTCCCTATAAAGGCCCCCTCTCCTCCTCTCACACCACACCTCCTCGTGAAGGATCTCTCTCCCTCTAGTATTTATCCCCATGGTCTCGGACTAGCGAGATACATGTTCCCGGTGGCTTTTCGGCAAGAAAGAATTGTGCTTCCTGCATCGCTGGGCGAGGAGGCGGAGGTTGCTCGGTGCCTCGAACGTGTGTGCGAAACCGGATCTTATTCTTTGCTTGCTAGGACTTCCTCTCGATCTTGAGATCGGCAGAGATCGTCTACATCAACCACCACGAGTTTGGACTCGTTAAGCTGTCGGTCTTCAAGGGTATGTTCTCTACGGATATACATCCGTTGTTTGTATCTAGTAGATAGATCTTGGTACATAGTTGTTCCCATCGTAGGAAATTTTTTGTTTTCTATGCTGCGAACCCTTCAGTGGTTTCAGAGCCGGATCTATGCGTAGATACTTTGCACGGGTAGTACACATATGAGTATGTGGGCGATGATGATCATTTTATTGCTTCTTTGTTGTACTTTGGATATTGGTGGCATAGTGGGATGAAGCGGCCCACAAACTTTACATGTCCTCGCACATGAGACCTGCTCCACGCTTGACATCCAACTAGTTTTGCATAAGTGGCTAGCGGTGTCCATCTCTCCTACTATAGTCAATATCTAATTTGCAACGAGTTGTCAACAATTTGGTTATCCTCGTTGTGGTTCATGTTCGTAGGTAAGAACGGTTCTATCTTCGAAAGCCCTAAGCCACGTAAAATTTGCAATGGATAATTTAGAGGCGTCTAGTTCAGATTGTTGCTGGGCTAGTGTTATGATATGGTGATGTTGTAAGTAGAAGTATAAGATGATACTCTTACAACACACATAACGTGTAATCTCCATAGACCTTGGACTTACACATAAAGGTATGATAGTGATCATACCACGATGCACATGATAGAGATCATCTGCGGGAACCATATAATCTCACTAATAAACATGTGATGTTTGATAGCATCTTATATTGCTTGTTTGGCGTTTTATTAGCATAATAAGATGTTCCCTCATTTAAATATCAAGATAAGAATGTGTTCTTCCTTTAGTATGCACCGATTATGTTCTCGTCGCTCCAAGACATCACGTGATGATCGGGTGTACTTGGATCCTCGACCATACTTCGGGTGTAAGACAGTTACACACGCAAAAATACTAAGGTTCTAACTTGGCGAGCCTAGCATGTACAGACATGGCCTCGGAACACAGACCGAAAGGTTAAGCATGAGTCATATAATTGATATGATGCCCATTTGATGCTCGCCTTTGAAGCTACACCGACTCACGTGATGATCGGACTTGGTGTAGTGGATTTGGTTCATGTAATCACCAAAAAGGCACGAGGGATGTCGTTTTGAGTGGGAGTTCATTTCTAATTTGGATTAGTAGAACTCAATTTATCATAAATTAAATCAAAGTAAATTTGCATAATTTGTTGTAGTCATTGGCATTCGCTCACCACCTTATGCATAGTTGTAATTGAGATAATAAAACTATAGAATTCGGATATATACTTTACTGTTGGTATCGTATTGTGTTAAGTGTCAATCTAAAGTTTAAAGTCCTATTGCAAACTTTCAGCAAAATTCTATTTACTCCGTGAAATTTAATAATTGGTATTAAATCGAGAGTAACAATTCGATGTTAGTATCTTAAGTATCATGTTTGCCTCCATGATTCTTGATTTAAACATCAAGTTTATCTAGGAGCTGAAAGAATTGTTTCAGAAACCATCATGTGTGGCAGATATAACGATATCTGAAACAATGTTTTGGTTGAAATATGATAGAGTATAATATATGTTCTCATATTGGATGAGAATTTGCGAAGGTTGGAGATGCTAGACATCCTACTCATCCAAAAGGGTTTTGGAAAGTAATGTTATACTCACGATTCGCCTTTATAAGCTAAAGTAGCTTGATCATGAAAGTCGTCATGATAAGGGTGAATAGAATATGTATGTAAAGTGTTTACTACACTAAAAGATTACTAAAGAATGGATTTTGAAAGAATACCGATCATTTGATGATGATGATCTACTTCAAAGTGCAAATCCAAAGGTATTATTATTTGAATATACACGCTTTGGACTATGTGTCATGTATATGGCGCCACTTTTGATATTGATAAATTCTTTTAAAAGGAAAAGGAAATGCTGAAAGAGAATCTATAAAATATACTTGGCAGAAAAGAAAAGATTGGAAATATCCAATTTAGGTATATATATGATATACATGTTATGGTTGTATTTTTTGCTTGTTAAACAATGTGGTTCTTGGGTATTGGATACCGAATTGGTTGGTATGAAATTTCATACGGAATGACGCAATTCATGAACCACAATGGCCTAAGTAACAGCAAGAGAAAATGTGATGATGTTCATCGAAAACAAACAAACCGTTGTTTGTATTTCTCGTTGACATCAAAGCTTGACTTCAAGATTTGTTTTAATTGTTATTTGAATCAGGTATTATAAGAACAAAGGTTGTTCAAATAATTACCGTATTCCATATAAGATGGATGATTTACAAATCTAGTTGAAGAAAGACTTCAAGATTTGTTTTAATAATTGGTATTTGAATCAGGTATTATAAGAACAAAGGTTGTTCAAATAATTACCGTATTCCATATAAGATGGATGATTTACAAATCTAGTTGAAGAAATCACATCCATAAATCCTAATGCTAAAATGTCGCAAGACAAATGATTGAAAGATCACTTACGAAGTGACATCGCTGTTTAAATTATATTGGAAAGAGAACATGAAGAATCTCCATATTCATGGATTTTTGGAGTCTTTGATTTGATCAAGTGACGCTTGTGAGACTTTCCACGTGATAATTAAAACTTCGTTCAAAGGCCAAAGAAGAGCGACTAAATTATTGGAATTTATACATATCGATGTATGTAGTCCATTATGTGTAGTAAATGGCGATGGGTTTCAACTTCATATGCTTTCTCCGAAATTTGAGTGAATGTTCACTTAATGAGAAACAAGTATGAAATATTTGAAAATGTTTCAAAGACTTTCAAGATGAAGTGAAAAATCATTGTAACAAGAAAAATAAATGAATTATGATTTGATCATAAAGGGATTTATTTCAGTTACAAGTGTAACAAGAAAATAAATGAATTATGATTTTATCATAAAGGATTTATTTGAGTTGCAAGTTTAGCAAAACACCTAGATTTACATCTCCAAACACCATAGGAGTATGGAGTGTTTGAGATTTGTAATGAAACCTTGTTTGACATGGTTGGATCAAAGGTGTTATTTATAAAACTGCCATTATGTTTTAAAAGATTAAAGCTTTAGAGACTACCGCTTTTACCTTTGAAAAGAGCTCCATCTTGATCCGTTGAAATGACACCATGGGAGTTATGGTTTGGGGTAAAACCCAAGTTGTCATTTCTTAAATTTTGGTATACTAAACATAAGTAAGATGTTTACAACCAAAGTCGGATGAGCATGTCTTTGTAGGTTATTTCGAATAACAATTGGTTATTCCTCCATAACACCGAGGACAAAAGGGTTTGTTGCTTGAAATGTAAAGTTTCTTAAAGAAGGAATTTTTCATAAATGTTAAGTGGGAGGACAATAGAACTTTGATAAGGTTAACGAACCTTAGCTAAATGTCTTGATTCTTGGCGGAAATGGATCGCTCGAGGCTGCCATAATGCTCATATCTTATGTGCCTCAAAGGTTGCGGTCACGGAGATCTAAGTTCCTATTGAACCAAATAGGTCGGTTAAACAATCAAATGCTAAGATTTGAGAGTAAAACATTATTGTTTGACAATGATGAACCGAATACATACAAAGAAGCAATGATGGGCCCTGACTCTGTCAAATGGCTTGAAGCCATAAAATCCGTGATAGTTCCATATACGAGAAATCAAGTGTTGAACTTGGAAGACCCTCCAGAACGGTGTAAAAACCTATCGGTCGATTTGGATCTATAAAGAAATGTACATGGATGTCACACATCTATGAAATATTCGACATGTTGTAAAGTATTTTATGACAATGTTCAAAGAGTTGACTATGACAAGATTTGATCTTTCATAGCGATATTTAGTCCGGACGGATTAAAGTAGCAACCACTACATATAATCATTATATGATAGATGAATAAACAAAACAAAGTTCTTATAATAGAATGGTTACCTAGGACGTGTACATGACACGATCCAAAGGGTTTTGTTAATTCAAAGGATGCTAAAAGGGCATGCAAACTTCAATGGTTGAAGTAAGCATCGCGGAGTTGGAATCTTCACCGTGATGAAAAGGAGTTTTCATCAGGAGACGATGAAGATGCTTGCATTTGCAAGAAATTAAGTGGGAGCGCTAAGACATATTTCTAATACATTATGTGAAGGAGATCTTGTTGATTAGAAATGATGTATCTTTTATTGACAAAGGTTAAGAATTTCATTTCGATGAAAGACTTAGGCAAAACCCGAATATTCAGCATGAATGTCTATAGTGGATAGACGGTGACGCTAATATGGTTATGCCAAACGTACATATATGAGATATTGAAGGAGTTCAATATAGAAACGATAAGAAACAGTTCTTGTCACATGGAAAGGAATTGAATCAAGATTCAAGTGTATCGACACTTGATAAGTGAAACAAGATTCAAGTGCTTTGACACTTGATGAGTGCAATCACGAGAATGTTTTGATCAATCATACCATGATATGTACACATCTAGATATGTCCTATGCTCTAAGTGTTATGAGCATATACCAGAATGAATCATAAAATGATCATTGGACGATAGTGAGGATATTCTTATGATCTTTTGGAAGAACTAAGAATATATTTGTGTAGAGGTGACAAACAATTACGAATAGTTCATTGTAAAGCGTTACATTGATACTAGTTTTGTCACAAGATACAAATTAAGTTTATCTCAATTTAAACTATGAGTGGCACAATTAAATGGAAAGAAAGTTTTCATGATGGATTTGGAAGAGTTCCAAAGTTAAGACATTGTGACGAATACTACAACAAAAGGCTAAGTATATGACTGCTATAGTAGCAGCAAAGGAGGGAATTTGTGTCAAGTAGTTTGTTATCAAACTAAGGTGTGGTTCGCAACGGGCTAACACTAAAGATATATTGTATGACAATTGTATCGACGTGTTTTAACCCCAAGGAACTAAAGGTCTCACCGAATGACCAAATTTATACAATGCCATCTCATTGGAGAATGAGTGATGCGTGAAGGCGCAAAGACATGCAAATACACACGGACCAAACGCCGATCCGTAGATTATGTTAACCACTTGCAATTGTGTATATGGAACACGGAAAGCCATAGGTGTTCAATACACAAAGTTTTCAAACTAGATTATTGTCTCTAGTGCAAGTGGGAGACTGAAGGGAATATGCCCGAGAGGCAATAATAAAGTGGTTATTATCGTATTCCTTGTTTATGATAAATGTTTATTTTGCATGCTATAATTGTATTAATACGGAAACGTTAATACATGTGTGTTTAATAAACAAATAGAAAGTTCCTAGTTATGCCTCTCTTATAAACTAGCTCGTTGATTAACAAGATGATCATAGGTTTCCTGATCATGGACATTGGATGTTGTTAATAACGAGGTCACAACATTAGTGTAATGGTGTGATGAACATTCATCCGAAGTATAGCATTACGATCAAAGTCATTGAGTTTATATTGCTATAACAACTTTTAAGTGATCCTAATCCTTAGACCATGAGATCATGTCAATCACTAACACCGGAAGAGTTTCTTGATAACATCAAACGTCACACCGTAATGTGGTGATTATAAAGATGGGTTCGAACTACTAAAGTGTTATGTAGAGGCCCATGGATCGAGAGTGGAATTTGTTCATCCCGATGACGGATAGATATACTCTGGCCCTCTCGGTGATATCACATTGATTAGCTTGCAAGCAAGTGATTTGATCACTAGAATGTTATATCACGGAACGAGAAAAGAGTGCATGTCAACGAGATCAAACTAGGTATGGAGATACCGATGATCGAATCTCGGACATGTAATATATCGAAACAAAAGGATTAAGATACTAGCGTAAAAGGTTCCGACGATCACAAGAAAGTCATCGTTGAATGTGGGAGTCGGTATGGGTCTCAGATCCCGCTTCGATTATTGATCCGAGAGGGTCTCGATCATGTCCGCATTATTCACGAACCGTAGGGTGACACACTTAAGAGACACCGACATCCAATTGGAGCAAAAGTTTCATGCCGAAAAGAAAAGGAAAGCGAGAATTTATTTCACTAGACACCAAATCAAGCTGCTGAAATTGAAACTGGTTCTCGCATGTGAAATAGGATACTAGCAAGGGTTTTATGTGAATGTTTGTTAATTAAAGTAATTAACAAAATTCTGAATAAATAAATAAAAGAGTTTTATTTAAATGAGAGCTTGCATTAAATTTGGTGGAAATTTAATGCATGTGAGTGGATTTATGGGTGGAGGCTTTTTAATGGGAGTGGAGGCTTTTCATTTTGAGGAGCTCCACCCACATGAATGTGGAAGAGGTGGGGCAGCCCCATGGCTGGGCGCATGGCCCTTGGGTGCCCCCTCTCTATAAAAGGCCCCTCTCCTCCTCTCACACCACACCTCCGTGAAGGATCTCTCTCCCTCTAGTATTTATCCCCATGGTCTCGGACTAGCGAGATACATGTTCCCAGTGGCTTTTCGGCAAGAAAGAATTGTGCTTCCGCATCATCGGAGCGAGGAGGCGGAGGTTGCTCGGTGCCTCGAACGTGTGTGCGAGCACGGATGCGCTGCTGCTTTGCGGCGCTAGGACTTCCTCTCGATCTTGAGATCGGCAAGAGATCGTCTACATCAACCACGAGTTTGGACTCGTTAAGCTTTGTCGGTCTTCAAGGGTATGTTCTCTACGGATATACATCCGCCCGTTGTTTGTATCTAGTAGATAGATCTTGGTACATAGTTGTTCCCATCGTAGGAAATTTTTTGTTTTCTATGCTGCGAACCCTTCAGCTAAACGAAGCATACTACAGGGCGAATCCGGGTATAGCAGGGAGGTCACGGCTGGTTCATTCGGCAACTCCTATCCCGGCACGATCAGCAGGTCATATGGCATCCTCACCCGGAGCGGCGCTAAGACAGAGAAAAGAAAAGAGTGTAGATTCAGGGAGGAACAAGCAAATAATCACCTATGACCCGGCAATGGCTCAGGGAAACCCATCGCATGCACATGGAACGAGAAGGAATAATGCCTAAGGAAATGAGAACCAGGAAAATGCAGGCTGAGAGAGGCAAGCAGGGAAAAGGAATGACAATGGAGGGCAAAATTTCGCGCCTCAACCTAGGCGTGGAGCTCACTCGGCAGGAGGAGGAAATCCAGTACCGAATAATGTTCCGGCTCAACCCGAAAGAAGACAGCAAAGCGCTGAAGAAAGCGATCAACTGTGACCAACGCAAAACAGATACAATGATGGTTACTCAGCGATGGTGAACTACGGGTACGAATTGCCGGATCACACATATCAGGCGATGAGATCCAGACTCGGAGGCAGAAACCTTCAGCCGGATGATGCAAGGCTGAAGCTTGACCGAATCAAGATGGCAGAGTTGATCGAGTCGCAAGGTCCACAGGGTCCACCGTGCTTTGGCCCAAGGATCATGAAGGAGCCACCTGTACCAAATTTCCAGCTAGGCAGAGGAACAAAAACTTATAATGGAAGCACAAATCCAGAAGACTGGCTCATAGATAATGGAACTGCTGTGAAAATCACGTAGGGAAATTTGAGATGGGCAGTACGATATGTACCGCAAATGTTAGAAGAACCAGCACGGGTATGGCTGAACAACTTGCCACCTGGAAGCATCAACAACTGGATCGATTTTCAGGATGCTTTTGTGAGCAATTTCACGAGCACCTACAAGAGGCCGAATCGCCCACAACAGCTAGCAATGTGCAAGCAAAGGCCGAATGAGGCAAACAGAGAGTTCCTCACAAGATGGTGCACAATGCACAACTCTTGCGAAGGGGTAATCGAGTCACAGGCAATCGCTTGGTTTGCACAAGGATGCAGACACGGAAGTGTGTTGTGGCAAAGGTTACAGAGGGATATGCCGGCAAGCTTGGCAGAAACAATAAGGATTGTTGACTCGTATGCGTTAGGAGATCCGACTCAGCCTCTGCTCATGTCGGCATACGCGATGACTGAGGCTCAGATCTATGATGTTGTCGGGTCGCAAAGGCGCCAGGAAAGAGCCGAATATAGAAGCAAAAGAAGAGATGAAAGGCCGGACTACAGGTATGGATCGACTCAGGTTGCGACCGTGAGTCAGGATCATCCAGATGCTAGAAGTAGCCAACATTAAGGGACAAGTGGACAGCAACAGTGGATACCAAAGAATGATGGCAAAAAGTCATACGAACAAAGAAAGCAGTATTAGGACAGACAGAAGTATAACTATGAGATGATGCTGGACCAGCCGTATAAATTTCACACGCCTAGTCCGAGTAAGCCAGCAAATCACACAACAAGACAATGCACTTGATTTCAGAAAGGATATAGAGCAGATTCGCCGAGTAAGCAGCTACCACCACCTCCCCCTCCACCACTCACTGGAGTAAATGCTCAAGCTGTTGGAGCTGATAATAGATATGAAAACAGGCAGCAGAGGTATCATAATCAATAAAAAAGGAAAGCTGTGCACCAGGTGCACAACCCAAGAGGCGACGACGCTCATGTCGGCCATGGAACCGGAAATGAGTACAGAGAACATCACCAGAGCTACATTTTTTTGTCACAGAGCCGAATGACAAAAAGAGTCAACAGAGACGGATGATGGAAGTGAATGCCACAATGCCGGCAATTCCAAAGTACATGCATTGGTCCGAGCAAGAAATAACTTGGAGCATAAAGGATCACCCCAAGATCATGCCAACCCCAGGAGGTTATGCTCTAGTCTTAGATCCAACTTTCATGGGCCCTGATATCAATGTGAAGTTTTCCAAGGTACTGATCGATGATGGCAGTAGCATCAACATCATGTACAAAGGTACCATGCTCAAGTTAGGTATTACCATGAACATGCTGGAGCCGACTAAGACAACTTTCCATGGCATTGTGCCGGGATTGTCCTGTGAGCCATTTGGCAAGATCTGGGTTGACGTCTTATTCGGCAACAGAGACAATTGTCGGACTAAAGCGGTATAGTTCGAGGTGGTTGACTTGGTTAGCTCGTATCATGCCTTACTCGGCAGGCCAGCTATGGCAAAGTTTATGGCTACTCCTCACATTGCTTACTTGAAGATGAAGCTGCCAGGACCATGTGGGGTGATCACAGTTGAAGGAGATTACAAAAGATCTATCGCTTGTGCCTCTGTCGGATCCTCGCTAGCCGAGTCACTGGTCATAGCACAAGAAAAGCATCAAATGTTGGAGGTGGCAACATTGGCCAAGGCAGCTCAAATGTCCATGCCGACACTCATTAACCCGCATGGCAGTGTGTATCATTTCAAGCTACCAAAGAGACCAATAAGGTACAAGTGGATGAGACTTTCGCGAAGCGTACATTTACCATTGGGGGTGGGCTCACTGACAAATAGAAAAACGAGCTCACCAGCTTCCTCCATGAGAATCGGGATATCTTCGCATGGTCCACACAGGATTTGCAAGGAGTTCCGAGGGAGCTGGCTGAGCACTCTTCATGTAATGCCAGATGCCAAGTGTAACACCCTCAGAATCGGCCCTATGCAAGTTTTAGCGAAACCCGCCAAAACCCGCATAGAAACGATTCAAAGGTGCCCACCAGGCACTTTCGTGCGGGTGGAAAACGAAGTAATAACATTACACAACAGTCCTCGATGGGACCCACAGAACAGATATATATACAACACGACTCCATGAGTCAAGAATACAGATATACAGAACAAAGATCCAAATCACCTTGAAAACGATAGAGTGTCTAGCTACGGACAAGATGCAAATGGGGCTAAGAGCCCTGAAGAATAACCAATGGCGTCCATAACCCCGCCAAAGCGGAAGGGTAACCCTGCTAACGACGTCGATCTCAAAACCTTCTTAAACAAAAGGGGTGCCGACAAAGGGCAAAGGAAAAGAGGAGCGTCAGTACTGAGGCCAATACACGGCGAGGCTAGAATTCGGCGGTCCTCGCCTACATAGGTATGGTGGACTGAAGCGGCAACGCAGCATGCACTAAACACCCTATAGAGACTCGATATCACTGTCGGCTATCAGAAAGGGATAGGAAAGACCTATCCGGAACCAACCTGATACTACCACCAAACATACCCATCCTGGTATTTCCCGCAGTTTTATTTATTCAGCTATCGTTGCAGCAATTACTAGTCAGGTATAGATAGTCATCCTGATAAAATAAGCAGTGAGCACTTTTAGTTAACCATTCCGTTATAGTTGCAACACTTACTAATCAGATACAAATAGCATGAGATAACCCCAAAACCCAGCAGTTGTTGGTACTTTTATTTAGCCATTCCGTTATAGTTGCGATACTTACTAGTCAGATACAATGGTCGCAAGCGACAACCAAAACAAGCAATTGTTGGCAGTTTTATTTAGCCATTCCATTATAGTGAAGCTGATTACTAGTCATTATAAAGTCAAATTTATAGCACTACTTTAGTTATAGTTGTCTATGATCGAGATACTGTGCTCCAAGTCGTCCATAACATGACACGGCTTTCGAAAGTTTTACCTAGGGTGCACAAATAGCAACACACACTCGATGAACCTCGGAAAAACCAAATCAAAACCCAACGAGGCTTTCACGACAAAGCAATCACAAGATTCAGAAATATTTCAGGGGGCCACCACATTGAGTACACCCGCAACGGTTAATGACTCGAGACGGACCCAAGGTTTGGGTGGACGGTCAGAACGATCGGAACCCGAAAGTGTGATGGGCTTGTCGATCACAAAACGTGTCCCGATCCTAACAGACAGGTGCTCCTCGCACAATCGTAAATAAAGCGAAAGCATGGCATAAGTACAGATAGTAAATAAAACCTCAAACTAGTTTGTGGCCCCAAGAAATAAGAATGAATCAAGCTCGCTCGGGGTCCCATAATCCTCCCGGATGTGGATAGCGCGAATATTCAAGGAACATGTATCAAGTACTCGGGGTCCTACGGGACACAAGTGGACGGTTAACAACCAAATAACATCTATTGCCCACCTGTGCCTCTGCATTTACCTACTTCAATTTTAGTTGTTAAACAGTAATTAAAGTCTTGATCAACTCCAACAATAAACACACGACAATACTCCAACAACTGTGGTACTTGACGACACGCAACAACACTTGAGCAAGCGACTACGACGCGCAGGTCCAACTATCTACCAAACAACAGGTAATAGGAGGTGTCCAAGGCAATATAAGGCTGCAAGGGATACCACGGGTACGAAAACTAGAGCATCGCAACACAGATAGCAATAGATCAACAGGAGGGAAATAAATACTATAAAAGTAAGATGGGTAGAAAGGGGGAGGTGCTCGCCTGAAAACATTGCCGAAGGTTCATCCGAAGATCGGGTCGATACTCGCATCAACTCATCGGCCTAATCCGTGAAGAAGCAAAGCACTAGAAGAAACACCGGATGCAATATTTAATACTATGGCAAAAGATCGGGCATGATGCATGTATGATGTATGACATGGCAAAGATGCGATGCAATTGGGCAATATTAGGTGGAACCGGGGTCCCGACAATTAATTAAAAGGTTCAAGTTATTTATCTACCCCGCAAATTAAATGTTGTAATAACAGGGCAAGATAAGTTACCGGTTCGCTACACAAATTTAAATGGGACCAATATTAGACTAGATTTGCCCGCATATGGGTCGCATATTTAATTATACGGTGAATCGGCATAACGCCCCCAAACCCACATGAATATGCATGCAAGCATGAACAAATTAATATGCAACAATTTGATATTACATTTATAAAATAGGGCTCGATAAAGGGTCACACATCGAATGGCGATCTTGGTGTTCAGAGGGGTCGGGGTCCGGTCTCAGGGTCTGGATCTGGGGTTCGGTCTCGGCGGGATCGTTCTCGGATAACGGAGTAGATCTCGGCGCATCCGAGAAGGACTTTGTTGGCGTCGAGGCGCATCGGATTCGCCCTGGTCGATGTCGTTCTTGTCGTCGTGAAGACCTTGTCGGGTCCGCGGGTCGGGTCGGACTTGACGTCCGGGGTGAAGTGCTTGACGTCCTTCGGTTCCATGTCGACGGCCTTGGTGTCCTCGATGGAGAACTCAGTGTATCCGTGTCGTGGTTCTTGTCGGGGTTCTCGGCTTCGTGGTCGGTGGAGAACTCGGTCTAGGGCCACAGCTTGTCGGATAGGTCCAGGTTGTCGTTGATCTTGGATTGGCGCAGGTGCGAGACGAGTAAGGTTCACAGCGGGCACATGGGTACAAACATGTGCGCAATGCCAGGAAGCAACATGAATGCCCTTAGCGCTGATATCTGCATTGGAGACATGCTGCTAGGTAAAACTGCTGCTGCTATCTCTCCTGTAACTAATAACTGCTGAGCCAAAGACAAAAACAACACTACTGTTGTTGTTGTGCGGCAAGGATAACAACAACACTGACGGTGGAAGGCATGCGACGACGAGAGGATGCTCTAGGAGGTGGGCGCCCGGGACGAGGAGGTCGGACTCAGTGCGTGAAGGCGAGCGGCGGGGCGGATCGCGGGGCAGCAGACATTAGGGAGGCGGGGTGCGGACGAGCTCGCGCGGCACCTGACAACGACAGGCTCGCCGGGCGCGAGCTCGCGGGCGGGGTGGTGCAGGGCCAATAGAGGCAGAGGCCTCAGCGGAGGGGCAGACTCAGGCGACCGGCGGTGGCCTGCAGTAGCACGACGCAGGGGAGGGAGTCCCACGGCGACTCAGTGATGGCGGGGACAGGCGGAGAGTGGCGCATGGGTGGTGGTGATGCACGGACATGGCGCGGACGAGGCTAGACGATGGTGCTCCGGGAGGCCGAGCTCGGATAGGTGAACTCTGTGGTAGAGCAGGAAGAGGGAGATCAGCGCGGCAAGTGAGGAAGACGGGGACCAAGGGGAGGCGGCGCGGTAGGGCTCTGGACGGAGGCGGGCGATAGGAGGTTTGACGAGGTCGGGGCTCGATGCGGTCGCGAGAGGTAGGGGAAACAGGAAGAGAGAGGGAGGTGAGGCTAGCAGGGGAGGCCGCCGGAGGAGGCCGCCGCCTCACGGGATGGTGCAGGTGCGAGCGAAGGGTGGGGAGAGGAGATGGCGGCGGCGACTGAGCGAGCGAGGCCGAGGGAGAGCGACGCGACTCGCGTTGGTTGCTCGGGAGGAAGACGAGGACCCGATGGCGTTTGGCCAAGGCGGTGGAGGGGTCTAGCTGCAAAATGATCAGGAAGTGGTTGGTGGCTAGCTGTGCACACGACGTTGTGCTGGTGTGTGCAGGAAACGGGTCGCGTGCGTGGATTGCTGGTTGCGCGCGCGGAGGAAGTGGCGGCGGCGTGGTGGGGTGGAGGTTGGGGGATTAGGGTTTGGATTTAGGTTTTGGGGTTGTAGGTGGTCTGGCTAGCCGGGCCTTTGGGCTGGACTGCCTTCCCCAACAAAATATATTTATAATTTATTATTTTTATTTGTTTTAAAACAAAACATTTGTAAAAGGTTTTTAGACAAAAAAAATATCCGGACAGATCTAGGGTTTGGATTTGAACAGAGAGGAGAACATCCAGAAAACAAAATAGGCTTTTAGAAAATAGTTTTAGACAAACAAATGCACAATGACATGACGATTCTCAAATGCAAGGTGGCATGATGACATGAGCATGCGATCACGGCGATGCAATTGCACAAAAACAACGCGATTTTCTAGTAGTGGTTTTAGCGGGATGCCACACCAAGCCAGTGAAGCAACCCCTCCGCCAAAGATAGGAGGAAAGTGATAGCTGCCGAGATAGCCAGGCTCTTAGCCGCTGGATTCATCATGGAAGTACTGCACCCGGATTGGTTATCAAATCCAGTCTTGGTCGAGAAGAAAAAGGATGACCCGAACATGGCAGTGGTGTGGCGCATGTGTATTGATTACACGAACCTCAATAAGGCGTGTCCAAAAGATCCATTCCTCCTGCCACGGATCGATCAAGTCATAGATTCTACTGCCGGGTGTGAGTTGTTGTCATTTATGGACGCGTACTCTGGATTCCATCAGATACCACTGAATCTGAATGATCAAATAAAAACAGCTTTTATCACCCCGAACGGGGCTTATTGCTATTGTACCATGCCGTTCGGATTGAGAAACGCATGTGCAACATATCAAAAATGCATACAAAAATGCTTGCAAGATTAATTGGACAAAAATGTTCAAGTATACGTCGATGACGTGGTGATAAAAACCAAGCAAAATCATACTCTAATTGAGGACCTGCGTCGAACATTCGCAAACTTAAGAAGGTTCCGGATGAAACTTAACCCGGAAAAATGCACATTTGGTGTCTCGGCTGGCAAGTTACTCCGATTTCTTGTATCCAGCCGAGGAATTGAGGCTATCTCGACAAAGATCAGGGCCATCGAAAGAATGGAATTACCAAAAACCCTTAACGATGTCTAGAAGTTCACAGGATGCCTAGCCGCGTTGAGTAGGTTCATTAGTCGGCTAGGCGAAAAAGCCCTACCACTATATCAACTGATTAAAAAATCAGACAAATTCACATGGACACAGCAAGCTTATAGCACTTTCCATGAACTAAAGAATATGTTGGCAACAACACCAATATTAGCGTCACCACTATCCAAAGAGACAATGTTGCTGTATGTCGCCGTAACCAACAGAGTTGTAAGTGCAGTAATAGTGGTTGGACGTGAAGAAGAGGGCAAATAAGTCCAAAGGCCAGTTTATTACTTGAGCGAGATGCTCTCTGTATCGAAGCAAAACTACCCTCATTACCAAAAAAATGACATATGGGGTATATATGGCAGCAAAGAAGCCGAAGCATTATTTCCAATAACACCTAATCCGGGTAATATGTGAGGCGCCTATCTCAGATATATTAGGCAGCAAAGATGCCAGTGGCCGAGTCGCAAAATGGTCCATAGAGCTAGCACCATATACTCCACAGTATGATAGGCGAGATGCGATTAAATCTCAAGTCGTGGTAGATTTTTTCGTGGATTGGATGGAGATGCAATACGAACCGCCTCTCCCAGATCCGAATTACTGGAAGATGCATTTTGATGGATCCAAGACAAAAAATGGGTTTAGGCGCCGAAATAGTGCTCACGTCGCCAAAGAGGAATCAGCTCAAGTATGTGTTACAGATCCATTTTGCTGCTTCCAACAACGTTGCCGAGTATGAAGCACGTGTCCACGGCATCAGGGTGGCCAAAGAGATTGGCATGAAAAGGATCATGTGTTTTGGTGATTCGGATTTGGTGATTCAGCAAGTGTTTGGGGATTGGGACGCGTTGGACGTAAACATGGCACTATATCGTTTCCATGTGCAACAAATTTCGGGATACTTTGACGGTTGTGAGTTCCATCACATACTAAGAGCAGAGAATGAGGCAGCGGATGTACTATCCAAGTTAGGCTCGTCTCGACAAGCAATACCACCAGGAATCGCGTTGGAACATCTCAGGAAACCATCGATCAAGCCCTCACCGGAATCCGAGTCAATATTCATCCCAGCAACACAAGAGTAGGACGTTGTGCCAATGGACATTGACTTAGGGGAAGGTTCGAGTCACTCGGGGACTGATCCGCTCACCTCAGGGGTAGCCGAATCACACTCGGGGACTCCTCAGGTCATGTCGGCTGAATATATGTTGTCTGAGTCAATGAAAATTGATAGGGAAACAGATCCGGCACCACTGATACCAACATGGGCACATCCAATGTTCAACTACTTAAAAGATGGAACTTTGCCAGATGATGAGATATTGGCAAGGAAAACAGAAAGAAGGGCAAAAGCATACACCATAATCAACAAGGAGCTGTACAAGAGAAGTGTGACGAGTGTACTGCAGCGCTGCATCAGTTCAGAGAAAGGCCAAGCAATCTTATTGGATATTCACCAAGGAGAATGTGGGCACCATGCATCATCAAGGCCATTGGAGGCCAAAGCATTCCGGCATGGATTTTATTGGCCAAGCGCACTGGCAGAAGCACAAGAGCTAGTCGGAAAGTGCAACAGTTGCCAGCATTATGCATCCAAGTCACACTTACCACCATCTGAATTGAAGACTATACCAATCACTTGGCCATTCGCAGTATGGTCCCTGGATATGGTAGGACAATTCAAGCCAGCACGGGGAGGCATGACTCATATATTGGTAATGATTGATAAGTTCACCAAATGGATAGAAGTGAAGCCCATCAAAAAATTGGATGGCAAAACAGCTGTCAAATTCTTAAGGGACATAATCCTGAGATACAGTTACCCACATAGTGTAATCACAGATAATGGCATAAACTTTGCCGAAGGAGCTTTTGCTCAATTCTGCGGTAAAAACCGAATAAGGCTTGACGTAGCGTCAGTCGCTCGTCGAGAATCAAATGGACAAGTCGAACAGCTAATGGCTTAGTTCTATCCGTGATAAAACCCCGTTTGATGGAACCACTCCAGAGATCACCTGGTTGCTGGATAGAGGAACTACCATCAGTGCTATGGAGTGTAAGGACAACTCTGAATCGATCAACAGGCTACATGCCATTTTCCTGGTATATGGGGCAGAAGCAGTTTTGCCTGCCAACGTAGAGTATGACTCGCCAAGAGTAAGGCAATACTCGGAAGCCGAGGTAAAAGAGGCCCGAGAAGATGGAGCTGACTTACTCGAAGAAGCAAGGGAATTGGCGTTATCCAGATCCGCTATATATCAGACGCTATCATAGCCGGAAAGTTCAACCTCGTGTTTTTTGAGAAGGGGATATGGTGCTCAGACTAGTGCAGCGCACAGCTGGAATGCATAAGTTATCACCCCCATTGGAAGGTCCATTCATTATAAGCAAAGCATTGCACAATGATTCATATTATCTAATAGATGCTCATGAAGCACAAAAGAACAAGGCGGACAGAGCAGGTGATGAGACCAAAAGGCCATGGAATGTGGCACTACTTCGCCCCTTCTACACTTAGGAGGAGCAGTGCATGTATCACTCGAACTCTCATATGTCGGATGTTTGTGCCAACTATGTGCGGATAATAAAATGGTATGACTCAAAAAACTGACTCGTGGACTTCCCCTTAGGTTTAACCTTACAATTATTTTATGTCGGCTGGCATAACACCTAAAGATTATCTCGGAACAAGTAGTATTTACTCGGAAAAAAATCAACTCTTTGACTATGCTGTTGTCCAAAAACACGGCTTCATGGAAAGCAAGAGGAAAGGATGCATGACGAGTAAACATGAACACCGGATAAGTAAAAGGACAAGCGCGAGTCGACCTTGTGTTTTTAACTAACCGACTGCAGGTTATATCATATTGTATGTTGAATGATCCTAGGTCAAGTGATCTAAGTTTCATACCCGCTAGCTAATAGCACTTTAAGACTCTAATGTCGAACGCCAAAAAAGGTAGACAAGAGCCAAAGTCAAGTAAAAGTGAAACGGCAAGATGAGACTCGGGGACTTGCCCTTGGATGATTCACATTAGAAATATAACAAGAAAATTAAGCCTCATCAAAATGCACGCACCCAACAATAAGTGCAATGTATGTTACATTTGTACCCGGCATATCGGGGATCTCATCAAAGTTCAAGTATTTTTCCTACTCAGTCTTAGAAGCAGCTGGGCTCGGAGCAGCGGTCTTGGAGATGGGAGCATCGCCCAAAGCACTTGCCAAGTCAGGGGCGTCGGTCGCAGAGTATTCTAGGTCGTCTGACTCGGTAGCCTCGCTGTCGGCACCCTCCTCGTCAGCAACTTCGGCACGTGGTTCACCGAGGTCGAGGAAGCTGGGCCTGTCGCACCAAGCTGTAGGGATTCGTAGCATGGAAAACAAAAAATTTCTACCGCATGCAAACAAACAAGCCAAGATCTATCTACTAGATTTTAGCAACGAGTCGATTGGAGTACTCACCCTCGAAGATTCCAAAGCGGTTAACAAGAGCAGATTCTCGTGGGTGATGTAGCCGTACACTTGTCGATCTCAAGATCGCGTAGACGATCCTTCCGGCTCTACATTCCGGCAGCGCTTCTGCAGTCGGTCAGGCGTTCGGTACTCAATGAAGACCTTCTCTCCCTTGTTCTAGCAGGCAACGGAGGTTGTAGTTCTCCCTCGCGATTTCGGCAGCACGACGACATGGTGTTAGAAGTAGAGGGAAGATCCCACAGGGCTTCGCCTAAGCCGATGCGAGTTATGGTGGATCTAGGGTTTTCCGTCGATCTAGGTTTAGAAGTCCGGAGTGGAGGAGTCGGCGGCGGCTAGGGCAACGACGACGGGCTGGCGGCGGCTAGGCGACGGCGCATGGGATGGGGAGGGCTGGCTTGGTGTTGTTTGGGGCATCCCTCCCCCTCTATTTATGAGAGGGGGGCAGCCTTGGGAGGGGAGAGTTTGAATCCAAACCCAAACCCAAGTTGGATTGAAGGAAGGACTCTTTCCTTCTTCCACTAGGAAACCATTGTTTCAGTTTGACTTTTCAAACCTCCCGTTTGACTTTCAATTTAGAGCTTTAATTCTCTCTTGCAAATGCACAAACCAAGTGACCTAGGATATGATCCAATCATTCCATTTACCCATGACACATTCATGGACCATTCCCCTTTCGGTCTGGTGAACCTTCTAGAACTTCTTCGATGAAAACATCGAAATCATTCTCGAACTCCGGAATCGGACTTTCCTTATATGAATCTTATTCTCCGGACCATTCCGGATCTCCTCGTGATATCTCGGATCCCATATGAGACTCCGAACAACATTCGGTATCCCTACTAACATTCCATATCTACTAAACAACATCGAATCCTTAAGTGTGTCTACCTACGGTTCGTGAATTATGCGGACATGACCGAGACACTTCTCCGATCAATAACCAATAGAGGAATCTGTAAATTCATATGGCTCCCACATATTTCAACGATATGGCTCATGTCGGTTGCCGACTTACAATAAGGAACATTGCATACATCATATATAATCACAATCATGGCCATATCACAGCACACCCCTGCAAAACAAATTTATATGCCTCTAATTTTCTTTGCATGTTTTACGTGGTTTGGGGCTTTCAATAAGTGTGGTTCTAACTTACGAACAAGAACCACAACGTTGATACTAGTATTGTCAATCACCCATTGTAAATTGAATCTTAACTATGTTGGGATAAACTCCACCCGCAAAGCCACTTATGCAATACAAGTTGCATGTCAAACGTGGAGCAAGTCTCATGAACGATGTCATGTAAGGTTAGCCCGGGCCTCTTCATCCCACCATCCCGCAAGATGCAAAGTACACAAGAAGAAATCGACAACAAAAGCATCAACGCCCACAATGACCATTGTGTTCTACTTGTGCAACAGATCTACATATAGACATGGCTCTGATACCACTGTAGGGGTTCGTAGCATGGAAAACAAAAAAATTCTACCGCATGCAAACAAACAAGCCAAGATCTATCTACTAGATTGTAGCAACGAGTCGATTAGAGTACTCACCCTCGAAGATTCCAAAGCGGTTAACGAGAGTAGATTCACGTGGGTGATGTAGTCGTACACTTGCCGATCTCAAGATCGCGTAGACGATCCTTCCGGCGCTATGTTTCGGCAGCGCTTCCGTAGTCGGTCACACGTTCGGTACTCGATGAAGACCTTCCTCTCCCTTGTTCCAGCAGGCTACAGAGGTTGTAGTCCCCCCCCTCGCGATTTCGGCAGCACGACGGCATGGTGTCGGAAGTAGAGGGAAGATCCCGCAGGGCTTCGCCTAAGCCGATGCGAGTTATGGTGGATCTAGGGTTTTCCGATGATCTAGGTTTAGAAGGCCGGAGTGGATGAGGAGGAGTCGACAGCGGCTAGGGCGACGGTGACGGCTGGCGGAGGCGCGGTGGCGGCGGCTAGGCGGTGGCAGCGGCGCACAGGGTGGGGAGGGCTGGCTTGGTGTTGTTTGGGGCAGCCCTCCTCTATTTCTGAGAGGGGGGGCAGCCTTGGGAGCGGAGAGTTTGAATCCAAACCCAAACCCAAACCCAAGTTGGATTGAAGGAAGGACTCTTTCCTTCTTCCACTAGGAAACCATTGTTCCAGTTTGATTTTTCAAACCTCCCGTTTGACTTTCAATTTAGAGCTTTAATTCTCTCTTGCAAATGCCCAAACCAAGTGACCTAGGATATGATCCAATCATTCCATTTACCCAGGACACATTCATGGATGATTCCCCTTCCGGTCCGGTGAACCTTCTAGAAACTTCTAGAACCTCTCCAATGAAAACATCGAAATCATTCCCGAACTCCGGAATCGTACTTTCCTTATATGAATCTTATTCTCCGGACCATTCTGGATCTCCTCGTGATATCCTAGATCCCATACGAGACTCCGAACAACATTCGATATCCCTACTAACATTACATATCTACTAAACAACATCGAATCCTTAAGTGTGTCTCCCTACGGTTCGTGAATTATGCGGACATGACCGAAACACTTCCCCGATCAATAACCAATAGAGGAATCTGGAAATTCATATGGCTCCCACATATTTCAATGATTACTTTGCGATCGAATGAACCACTTACATACGATACCAATTTCCCTTTGTCTCACGATAGTTTACTTATCCGAGGTTTGATCGTCGGTATCTCTGCATACCTAGTTCAACCTTGTTACCGATAAGTACTCTTTTCTTGTTTCCGTGATATGTGATCCCTTGTGAGCCAGTCACATGCTTGCAAGCCAATTGGATGACATTCCACCGAGAGGTCCCAGAGCATATATATCCGTCATATGGATAGACAAATCCCACTCTTGATCCATGTGCCTCAACACATACTTTCCGAACACCCAATGCCTCTTTTATAGCCACCTAGTTACGGTGTGGTGTTTGATGTCATCAAAGCATCCTTCCGGTGACGGTGATTAGCATGATCTCATGGTCGAAGGAATTAGGTTACTATGTATCAGAAAGCTTATATCAAATTAACTATTGAAATGACTTGATCTTAATGCTACGCTTATCTATAGGAGTATGTCCGTCATACCATTCTCCTAATGATATGATCTTGTTGTCAATAACATCTCAATGTTCATGATCGGGAAACCACGATCATCTATCAACCAGTAAGCTAGTATTACAAAGAGGATTTACCAGGGACTCTAATTTAGTTTACAAATCACACAAGTATTAATGTTTCCGGTTAATACTATTATAGCATGAATGTAAACATTTATCAGAAACACAAACATATAATAATAACGACTTTTATTATTGCCTCTAGGGCATATCTCCAACACAAGCGTGCACCATAGTATACTCGATCATGGCGTAGGCTCGCTCTTGGCGTTTCTTGATCAACTCAGGATCATTCAGCCACTTGTCGTCCCCCCTTATGCGTGCAAGAACATCAAGATTGATGTCCTCGTACCATGAAAGCACGAAGGAAAGGGCCTTGTCCGCTGCAGCTCGACCGGCTGACTCACGCCACTGATCCAGCCTGTCTTCGGTGAGAAGCAGCCTTTCAGCAAGGGGCTCGACGAGTGTGGGTGCATCTTCATCCGGCCAGAGCATGCGGAATTCATGAATCGCCGATTTGAGCAAGTCCACTCTGCATGACTTGAGGGTCTTGACGCGCTCTGACAACGCTTCAAGATGCTCATCGTTAGTCACCTCGCCATCAGCTGGAGCGCCAGACTCGACTCTCACTCTTTTCATGGCCCGAATGGCGAACATATTGGCCTCGGGGAAATTCTCTGCAAGCAAAAGAGAACATTAGCAAAGTAACAAAGAAGATGAAAATAGAATAGAAAGCACAATGCAAAAAAGGGTAAGAACTCACTACCGAGGAAAGAGTTGATGGCGCCGAGTTTGCTTTGCCAAGCCTTGGCCTTGGCTTGAAGCGCGTCGAGATTCATGTTAGCCGACTCAACCGCCGACTCGGCCTCCTTGAGTAGATCCCTGGTCTTCTCGGCGTTGGCGGCATTGCTGGCCGTCTTTCTCGGCAAGCTCCTCCTTCAGCCCTTTCACCTCGGCTTGATGCTTCTGCTCCATGTCGGCCATCAGCTTTTTCAGCCGGATCACCTCGTCTCGCTCCTTCTGGAGTTCGGCTTGGTGCTTCTCTGCTTATGCAGAACAAATTACTCGTCAGCAGCAACAAAACTATCTTGATCCATCGGGATAACAAGCGCAAGAGAATGGCATGAGTACAAAGCAGCACAAGGATGGCTAAGGACTTACTCTCCGTCTCGCTGAACTGCGAGTGGAGCGCGTCGATGGTGGACTGGGCAGAAGCTGTGGGAAAATAGCGAGAAAAAATTAAGAAAATGAAGCAAGGAAGGGTACGCCGGATAAAGGTATGGCGAGTAAGAAAATTACCTTGGCCTTGAGTCTCGGCTTGCAGCTTCTGATGAGCAAGTTCGAGCTTGCGATGTTCTAACATGAGAGCTTGATGCACCTTGGTGCACTCATTATGCGTAAGCTGCACAAAGAAAAAAGACAGTGAATAAATTAACCTCGGGGACTAGGAATCGAAACTCTAGCATGTGAACTTGATTAAGTTCCTCACTCGGCAGTAACCTCGGGGACTAGGAATCGAAACTCTAGCATGTGAACTTGATTAAGTTCCTCACTCGGCAGTAACCTCAGGGACTAGGAATCGAAACTCTAGCATGTGAACTTGACATAAGGAAATAAAGGCTAAGTTATTGCTTAGAGCTTACAGTCGAGTAAGTTCCTCACTCGGCAGTAACCTTGGGGACTAGGTGATATGTATAACAGAAATACTCATCAACACAAAAGAGTAAGAAGGTTATTTACCTTGTTCACTTCATCCGCGCGAGCCATTAAGGTGATGGCCTGCTGGGTCATATTGGAGACGGCCTTGGGACCCAACTTTATCTTCTTGCCAGCGCAGGAGCTAACTATTGCTTGCCAGCTGCATTCCACGCCACAGCATAGGGCTCAGCGGCACCAAGGCCATTCCCACTGGGCGTCCGAGTGAGAACTTGCCCCTTCTTCAGGGTAGTTCCCACATTGGCGCGGGTTGCAGCAACACTGGTGTGAAGAGTAACAACTTTAGAGCTGCCGCCTGAACTGGCGGCCACAGATCCGCTAGGCTTGCCGCTGGAACGAGCATCGTGGTTGGTGTAGTAGGCCAGATCTGAGGAGCAGCGCCTGGGGAACATACCAGAGTCGTCTGCTTGGTGGATGTGGTCTTGCTTGATGAAGTGCGGGTCGGACCAGGAGCTGTAGGCCGGGTCTGGTTCTTTGACAGAGTAGGAGAGTGAGCAGGTTTGTTGGGAGAAGAAATGGGAGCCGACTGAGTGGGCTCAGCAATATTGCTGGCACCAAGATCATGAAGTTGTTCATACGCACCAGCTTGTGGGCTGGTGCCAGAGGAACTGGTGGCAAAGGTTTTCTCGGCGCCAGCATTGCTGGCACCAAGATCACGAAGTTGTTCCTGGCAGGCACTAGAGGTGCTGGGCCGAGTCTCCTCCGTCGGGTGCGCCACCGGGTCTGACTAACACTGAGAAGCGTGAGCCTCAACAGTGGGAGCCTTGACTTGGACGAGGCTTTGTACCATAGAATCAGCTGGAGGAGGCGCGGGCCTTAGCGGAGAGGCAATGCTGGAAGCAGCCTGGTTGTCCGACAAAGGCGCGACGCTGAAAACAACAAAGTGCTCGTGAGAAAGCAGTAACAAAACATGGTAAGGAAAAAATGCAAGGTAAGCGAATCATGAAAGCTTACCCGATGAAAGTCGGTCAGCGGTGGGCGTGTGACTCGCACCACCGCTTATAGTCTCCGCCATTGGCAGCGTGATGAGGCAGCAGAGCGGCAGAGCAGCCTTGCGCTTGGCGGCCGAAATCTTGGAGGAGGCCCCGCGTCGCTTATTCGGCTTGGCGATAGGGATTTTTCCGACTCCGCTCACAGCGAGAGGTGGAGTGTCATGTACCTGGCCAGCTTCATAAGTAAATGACAGGCTTACTCGAATAAGTTAGAGGGCTAAGGTCACAAGGCAAGTACCTCCAAAATCTTACAATCATCATCATCATCATCATCATCATCATCATCATCATCGTCAGATCAATCTCGTAAGGGGTTTCGAGTGTTGCTCTTACCCGAAGTTGAGGCGGTAGATCCATGCGTGATGGGCATGAAGCACTCCAGATCGAACTCGACTTCGTCAGAGTCGGAGCGATCCTCGTTATAGCCGCTTGGAGGGACGGTACTGTCATCAACCTGGTGAACAAGGTTCTGCGAAAGACAAACAGAATAAGCATCGAAAACTAGACTGAGAGTAGCAAACAAGCTAAAGCTGACTCGGTAGTAAAGGTGACTCGGAAACTTACCCAGGGGACAGGCCTGACCCGGCTAAATGGAGGGCAGCTCCAAGCCCAATCGTCGGGCAAGGTTAGTTTGAAGATAGAGCTTACTCGGCGGGGCACAAAATCGTGGGTGAGCTCCTTCGTGGAGTGCCGAGTAGGATCATGCGAGCCGCTCATGAAGCACATCTTGTGGCTCCTGGCTTGGATGGGGCTGGCCCGGCGTGCAATGAATGTGCACATAAGATCCGTGTCGACAAGATGGAAATTCTCATCCGGCGACATCAACCTCTCTAGAATGACATTGGCCTCATTCACCGCAGCATTTTGGTCGCGCAGGTCAAGCTGCCAGAACTTCTTGCTGGGGACCTCGTCCGAGAAAGGGGGAGCCGGTTGTAATCGGTGGCTCCGCTGTTTTTGACATAGAAGAAAGTCCTATGCCATTTCTTGCAAGAGTCAAGGCCAATAACCTGAGGAAAGATGGAGTCTCTCCTGGGTGTGATGCTAGCGGCACCGCACCGAGTCGGTTTCTTCTCGGCCCGGGGAGCACCATGCTGAAGAACTACTTAGACCCTAAAGCTAAAATACTTGGCCCACAGAAGAACTGTAGGCCAAATGCCAAGGTAGGCCTCACAAGCAGAAATAAAGCAGGAGAGGGAGCCAATCGCATTTGCAGGAAAATGATGGGTCTGGAGATGGAAGGTGGAGAGAAAAGAAGCAAAGAAACTGCTCACAGGCAAGGCAAAACCTTGCTCGAAATGAGAGATGAAGACCACCCTCTCATTGGCAGCGGGTTTGGGGGAGATCTCACTGGTGGGAAGACGGCAGTCCACCTCGAGCAGGATGCGCCCGGTGGAGCGCAGCCATTCAAGCTCCTCGGCGGAGACCTCCGAACCCTCCCAGCCGCCGCGCTCGCCGGCGGAAACCTCCTGTTCTTCAGCTCCTTCAGCACCGTCGCGTGCGTCCATGATCTCCCTAGGATCAATCTCCTTCGTCGTTGGAAGAGGCTTGGAAGAGCAAGGACCCGTAGTGGAATGAAAAGAGGGAAAAGGCAATTGCAGAGCAAGAACAGAGGGCAAGAAGAACCGGAAAGGAGAAAGTTGGATTTTAGAGGCGCAAGGAAGAAGAAGAGGCAATGGGGAAACTGAACGGGCGAGGGAAGTTATAATCCCTTCACCCCTACTTAAGGGCAGTAAAAACCCCAATCGTGGGATCCCCTGCACCGTGTGGCCAGCGTGTGGCTGTGTATTCAGCCGGGTGAGCCAATTAGCGGGCGCCACGTGACAACAATACACGAAAAAATCCCCTGCCACGTCACGAAAGGAAGGAGAAGGGGTACAAACCGATGGGACTGCCACAATGATAGGGAATAACTGCGCAGCCGTCACTGTGTGGTCACGACTTGGAACAAAATTTGAGGCAAGTTACCATGATTACCAGCTGTCAGTGACTCAATCACGCCGAAAATGACTCGGAGTTGGCCAAAATGACTCGACACGAGGTGAAAACGAGCCAATAAGTCAAAGAGCAGACCTGAAAACTGTCAGGTAGACTCGGCAAGGTGCGAGATCGCACCAAACAATGTGTCCTAAGCAGTAAATAAATATAAAAGAGGAAGTTCCAATTATATTAAAGGAACGTGGAGACGCCTAACAACTAGAACTGCTAGGCCTCACCAGCTTCGGGGACTAATGTCGGGGGGGGGGGATAACCCCCGGTAGGAACACAAGGGGTAAAACACAACCCAGCTTGGCTTACGCCGAGTGAAGAAAGAACCAGACCGAGTAAGTACGACCGGGTAAGAGGATCGTATGCGGCCGACATAGAAACTATGTTGGCCTGTATAAGACAAAGATGTTAACCTTGTAGGAACCAACGAGCCGAGTCTCATGAGGAGGGCCCGAGTCAGATAGGACGTGTGACACCTTTTCGTGTGAGGTTTAGGAGGGACCATAGTAAAGCGTGGTTAAAAGAGAAGAGCGACGCCGGGTGACACAAAAGAATCCGAGTGACGTCCAAAGCAAGGGCTGACGTACAAAGTTACTGCGTGACGCCAAAGAAACTGGAGGCGACGTACCTGAAGATCGTTAGCTGTCTAGCTTTATGGACTGGGCCACTGGGCTTAGGGCAAGCCCATGACCCGGCCCACGTAGTAAGGACCAAGATCCAAATAGTAACCCTAGAACCCAAAGAGATGTAACCTAGCTAGCATCGCCTATATAAGGAGGAGCATAGCTATAGTAGAAGGAGGTTGGACCAAGTAGGTAACTTGTGCACAAAACACTAGTTCATATAGCTCGAGGATCACTTATAAACCTCTAGCATCAATAAAATTTCTAAGTGTGGAGAGTTCTTTTTGTTCTTCGTGCATGGCAAGACCGTGCACTCCCTCCTCGGTGACCACAAGCACCCATTCAGCCCTCAACTTAAGCCTACCCATAATATCTGTCGTGACACCACCACGACATGACGTGCGGGCCTAAAAACATATGCAAGGCCAACCAGTTACTTAGCGATTTTTGTGTATATGACTCACATGTCCAACTGTGGACGCGGGTGCCCGAGGCCGGCGTCCAAGCCTCTGCAAACCGGCCACGGGTTTTAGCCCTTGCACCGAATCAGACCCCGCCGAGCTGTCCGGTCCATTTACGAGAGGCCGTTAAGCCTTGGATTGAGTCCAGGAGAATACGATCGGACGCGCAGACTGTTGGGATGGCCTTATAAATGTTTCAGAAGACGTGCGTTCATAATCCCTAAAATTTCAAGAGCCCAAGTACAAAAACACACACAGAGAAAAAAACAAATCCATACGTTTTATTTTGAGAACGAACAAATCCATACGTGAACGGTGTCATTTCTGATTTTGTTTTTTCCGTGACACTATTTTATTGGATTGTCATCTTCGTTTTCTCAGTGCTTGTTTCGAAATTGGTTCGGAAAAATTTAGGGACCGCAGGCACATTATTTGTTTCCGACATTTTTTTTAAAAAACTTCAAATCTAAAATTTAAGGGCTGATATCATTTAGAGAGGTTGCCATCGCTACAGTAGATATATTCCCGTTCCTATGGCTAGGTGTCACACCGCGAGAGCAAGAGAGGACGCCTCGGTGCAACCGTGCAAGAGGAATCTGTACTTTCGTGGACTGATAATGCTAATCATGTTAGCACTCGGCCGTATCTTAAGATGCGTACGGTGGATTTTCTTGAGGAGGACGCACAGCGGGTTGGGCATCTTGGATGTCTCCATCTCCGTGTCGCCGTTATGCTGAGATTGTGTTGTCTGATATTTTCTCTTGAACAAGAGATGCCACAGTAAGTTCTCCAATTGTTGAGTTTTTCTTTTAAGGTCGGGATATTTAGCGAATGCGCACACATTTGTGGCGGTATTTACCGAAACAAGGGCCAGTACTCTAACCTGAACACAAAGGTCATAGACCTAGAATTTGTCCTATCCTTGGGGATCATGAGTAACTAAGTTTTCTATTTTTTTACACCATGGTGGGTAACCGCCACAATGAACATTGTTGTTCTTCCCTCTCGGCGTCTTTTTCCTATTTTCAAGAATGCATGTTTTGTTATGAAAATGAAGTATATAATTCGTACAGAACTTGAACCTGGATCAACACAAACAGAAACACATGCCACCAGATGCCACCCAAGCTTTCCTCTTGTGGTAGCACACTGTTTCCTATATCTCATTAAACACATCCGTGGTGTTTTTTTAGCAAATGAATCCTTAATTACATTTTTATAGCAAATTAAGCCATATCAATCAAATTTAAAAACAATGACAAAGTTATGTCAACGTTTCTCAAAATGCTTTATCTCTCGCCTCTCAACTTTCCACCCTTGAGCAAGGTAAGTATAATCCAGAACATGCAAGATACACCAGGTTTTGAAGAGTCGTGTTAGTCACACGCCCTAATATGTGAAAACTCTATGTGAAAGTGTTATCGCCATATTTTGGCCAAAGGAGGAGATGGGCCGTAATCAAGATGGGCTTGGAAGATACGTATATGCGACGTGTTGTTGGATCGGCCTTGTGCGTGGATTTGGGCTAAATTGCCCGTGTATCTGTGTATCGTAGTAGGTTCCGTTTCAGTTTAGGTAAAGATAGAGTTGTAGAGTTATTCCAAAGATAGAAAGTCTCCGGACTATAAATATGTACCTAAGGTTATCAAGAAAAAGAGGACAATCACGTTCACAACAAACACAATCTCGGCGCATCGCCACCCCTTGCGATCTAGGCAGTATTTTGCTTATGCGTTATTTGGTGTTACTCGTACTGAAGCCTTGTTGATGGCGAGTAATACTATTATCATAGATTTGTTTAGGTTAGCATCGGTACTTTTCGCTATGATTGTCGAAGTTATGCTACCTCTAGTTACATCGCTACCTTTGCACCTTTTCCCGGGTGCGAGGGTAGCATCTTGCTTGATCTTTATTTAGTTGTCTCGATCTGTTATAGTTATGCCTTGTTCTTCAAGGTTTAGTTTGATATCCACGCAGTCAGGCCTTGCAAACGGGTTGAACGATCCAGTAGTACGTAAGGATGTGGTTTGCTAGCTCGAGAGGAGTTGTTCCGGTAATTAGCTTTACGTCGGTTGTTAGGCCTCCTCTAGGGTTAGTTTTCTATCATCTTTTGTATCTACCAGGCTCAATTACGTGTAGGATGTTCCAATTACGTGGTGAAAACGTTAAACTGTCGTAGATCGATTTAACTTGTAATGATGAAGCAAAACCCCATGTTATCGTAGATCTAATGCATAACCATGGGATAATCGGCTCTAGGAGCCGATTCACAGGGAAACCTGGGAGCCGGTCACGACTCGAATTTTACGTATACTTGTTTACCATGCAGGAAATCAATCGAAGCAATCCTTCACCTTCCTGACCAGGTTTAGGTCAGGTGGCACGCCCTCGAACCAAGCCAGACGTGCGAGTTTGCGGCCGCGTTCGAGGGACCAGGGCCCACCAGCAGTTCTGGGAGCCTCCCGTCTCTTCGTGTTGCTCGTCGCTACTCGTCGGTGGGTTTTGACAGGCAACACATTCTGGCACGCCCGGTGGGACATTCAACAGCATCTGCATCAACATCCGACGCTGAGATGGGGGATGACACCACGCACGACGAGCTGCCCGAGGAGCACAAGGCGAAGTATGATGACATCAAAGCTCTCTTGGCCGATCTCATCGGCTCTTTGAGAGGACCCGTAAGCATGGCATCGGTGGAAAGGGTTCTCACCCGAGGGTGCTCTCAATGAGGTGGATCTGTCTGTTACTTCAGCGGAGCACACCAGAGCTCTGCGACAGGAAGTCAACTACATGGTGGCTCATGCTCTTCACCGCCATTCTGAGAGTCTGGTGAACGCTTTCGAGCGGATCGCGATTCGCGTAGTTCAGAGATCATGAAACATCGATTCTCCGTCGGGGCCTACTGGGACTCACCAGGAGAAAGACCGCCTGTGCCGTGCCACACGCCATTTACACTTGCAGCTCCGGAGCCACCAGGGGCAGCGGCGTACGTCGTCTACAAGGTCGGAGGCGACCCAGGCGATTGCCAGTTCCTATTTGAGCCACCTAAAGAAATCCCACATGGATATGTGTGCACCTACGTGCCGGACTGCAACAACCTAACACGCACCAACCAGATTGCGACCGCAGGAATTTCTGTGGCAGGAGTTCCTGGAGCAGGGGCTTCAGGAGCAGGCGTTTCTGGAGCAGCGAGTGGGATGGACGCCGACAAACAGGCGTGGCTAGCCAAGTATGCCACTGGAACGAGTCATGAGAATCTAGCCCCTACAGCTCAAACAGTGGAGCAAATCCGTACCATCTTGAGAGACCAGTTAAACCAGGTCAAGAGAAGGACAATCGGCTATTCAAAGCCGTACTTAACGAAGTTTGACCTGATTCCGCCACCCAAGTATCGGCTCCCCGAGTTCTCAAGGTTTAGCGGATCGGAAGGGTCGAGCTCGATCGAGCACGTGAGCCGATACCGCACGATTAGGCATGATTTCAAAGATCGGATCGATTGCGCGTAAGGTTCTTTCGCAATCTCGATAGGACCAGCTTTTGGGTGGTACACCTCGCCGCCACCGATTCGATTCAGACTGGAAGCAATCGGAAGAGCAGTTCCACATTCGATTATCATTGAGGCTACCGAGGTCGGCATTGCGCACTGTCAAAGCGGCAAAAGCGGGAGAAACTGGCCGAGTACATCCAGCGCCCAGATCGCTAAGAACCGATGTTACTCACTCGCTTGATCGAAAAAGAAGCGATCGAGTGGCGGTGTTGGGTCTCTCGGACCCATCAAGGATCTGCTTTCAAGTAGAGTACAACTCATTGGCGCACATGGCCCGTGGACGATGTATGAACAGCGCCACCGAGTTGTACCAAGACAAGTTCAAACGTCCGATAGGGCTGGTCGATACGAAGAAGAAGATCCTACACAAGACCGTGAGGTGGCCGTTGAATGGGCTCGGGGGCGATCCAGATCCCGCAAATGGGTGAAACAAAGGGCTGCAAAAGGGTTCGACTGACGTGAGCAAAGCCGGCAGATATTCGATTCTTCTGAAGGAGAAGCGGTGAGGTTACCCAAGGCCACAAAATCCCTATGGCTCGTGAGATGAACGGAGACCATACGCAAGTGGCATCACTGCTCACCCACACCACCAACGATCGCAAAGAGCTACGCCGCCAGATCCAAACGGCGATAGAACAAGGCCGTCGATCCTTGGGCGATTCGCCATGAAAGTGGACACAAACCCATTTCCGGCCAACATGGTAGAACACACTACCCACGAGGCGTCACCGGATTTCGTTCGATGTTAATATGGCGAGATCATGTACCACCATGGCACGCATAAGGAGGAAGGCGGCCGCTATCGGGCAAAGAAAGAGAGGAGGTGGTCCACGCGACGCCCGCCCACGATGACAAAGGTATTTAATTGAGGAACAGTGAGGGCGTGCGATATCGAAGCCACATTCCACGCATCTCCTTAACAAGTATGAGCGTCAAGATGACCGACGTCACGGCGATGGATACGATGAGGATATGAGCACCTCGCCAGGGACCGTAAAAGAAAAGGAAGGCGCAGACAAACATTGGGATTGTCCTTTCTTCAAGTATTGCTGGATGCGGAATGAGCCGATTGCCTACAATCGATAACCCGGAATGTGGACGGAAGGAGGACACGGGCCGGTTCGGTGTTCAAGTGTCTAGGGCCTCCCACCTCGAGCCGACACAGGAGTCCGCCGAGCAAAAGATCTCGAGGAGCCAATGGATGACAAAGAAGAAGACAGATATCACCGCGTCAAGGTGGTGTCGATGGGCTCAGACACACCCAAAAGCGTAGAGTTCAACGACTGCGTAACTTGGAGGAAGCCGAAGCACAGTACCTCCATGCTTTAAGGAAAGCACGGCCCGTTAAAATTGGCAGACCTTGGAAATGAAGATCGCCCGAAAAGGAAAGAGTGGCGCCCAAACAGTAAAAGCCGATGCAAAGACATCGGTGGCACAAACATGGTGTTCATACTTCGCCGAGTTCGCGCGCCAAGAACCAACGAGCTACCAAGGGCAGTTTGATCGCGCCCACGCCGATTATTTTTAGAAGCCACGTGAGAAGGGCTACAAACATCCGAAAGCCTGCACTACGAGGTTACATCAATGGGCAGCCTTCGCAAGATGTTGGTGGACACCGGATCGGCGATCAATATAATGCCATACTCCATGCTACGGCGTTTGGGGACGCCCACCGCAGATCCGATCAAAACCAACGCCACGTTAAGCGACTTCAACGGCCAGACTTCAGAAACGCAAGGCGTACTGAACGTGGATCTGACCGTGGGCAGAAAAACCATCCCTACGTCATTCTTCGTCGTGGACAGCAAAAGCACCTACGCTGTCTTGCTAGGGAGAGATTGGATTCACGCTAATTGCTGCATTCCATCCACGATGCACCAAAGGCCTAATACAATGGGATGGAGATGAAGTGGAGGTCATTCATGCAGATGATTCTATCGAGATCTCCATAGGCGCCGCATGAATGTCCGGGAAGCGACACCAAGAGCCGATCTCGAATCAGTCTAGACGGCCGTGAGCGCATTGAAGCTACAAAAACGGGGTGAGGCTGGTCTTATCCATCCCCGACAGAGTAGCAAAGTCCACGATCATATGCGGTACCCGATCCTCGCGATCGGCCACAAAAACTAAAAAGTAGCAATTTTACGACAAGCAGATCATGTAGTCGTAGCAGGGAGATTCCCTGCCATTGTAAAACACAAATAAGGTGTAAACCGTCCTTGACTAATGCAATCAAAAGGGCGATTCTGCAATCGCCCAAATTATTTTTGTTATCCTCACCTACTATTTACCCTGTGTTTAGCATCGATTTAACAGGTGACGGAAAGCTAGGGTATGGGTTTACATCCGCTGATGAACTAGAGGAAATCGACATCGGTCCCGGGATAAGCCACGACCAACATTTATCGCAAGAAGTTAGATCCAGTGCGGGGTCCGATGATAGCTGTTGAAAGAATATCCGCATCGCTTCGGGACTATACTGAGATGCTGGATTAGACAGAGCATCATTGAGCATCGACTCGCTTAAAAAGGATTTCGCCATTCCAAAGTAGCCGCACGGCGGATGAAGGCGAAATTTTGGAAGAAGTCAAGAAGGAGGTCGAGAAAATGTTGTGACCAAGTTAATCGGAGCCATGCGTGTATGCCGAGTGGATTTCTAGTATCGCACTGTAGAGAAAAAGGATGATACGGCGTGTTGCCATAGATTTTCGGGACCTCAATAGAGCTACTCAAAGGATGAGTATCCGGCGCCGTAGCGTAAACGTTAATCAACGCAGCTGGTCATAAGATCCTGAAGCTTCATGGATGGCAATGCCGGTTACAATCAAATTTTTATGGCTCGGAAGATATACACAAGACTGCATTCGAGTCCTGTGTTCGGTGGGGTTGTTTGAATATGTAGTCATGACATTTGACGAAAAATGCCCGCCACATACCAAAGAGCCATGAATTACATTTTCCATGATCCGACGGCAAGTGGTGAAAATTTACATCGATGACGTGGTGGTCAAGTCCGCTTCAGCAAGGACACTTGGACGATCTCAACGCGTCCTAGACCGAACAAGAAAATTCGCTACGGATGAATCCAAAGAAGTGTGCCTTGGGTGACGGTCGGTTCTTGGGTTTTTGGTCCATGAACGCGAATTGAGATCGGCTGAAAAGTCGAGGCGGTCGAACAATGAAGCCACCTACCACGAAGAAAGAACTGCAGTCTCTCATCGGCAAGATCAACTTCGTCAGAAGATTCATCTCCAATCTGTCAGGAAGAATAGAGCCGTTCATGGGACTGGTGAAAATTAAATCCGACAAGGAATTCCGCTGGGGGGCAGAACAACAACGATCCTTCGACGAGATCAAAGAATATCTGACGAAACCACCAGTGTTGGTTCCACCCCAACCAGATAGGCCATTCTATATTTACTTGTCAGTAGCTGACACGTCCATCGCCTCAGTGGTGGTGCAAGTTTACGATGGGCTGGAGCGAGTCGTGTTTTACATAAGCAGAAGGATGCTGGACGCAGAGACAAGGTATCCTGATATCGATAAGTTGTGCCTCTGCCTGTTTTTCACCTGCACCAAGCTGCGCCACATTTTGCTATCAGCGCAGATTGTCATCATATGCAAATTAGATGTCATAAAGCACATGCTGTCGGCTCCTATGTTGAAAGGCCGACTGGGCAAATGGATGTTTGCATTATCGGAGTTTGACATCCGGTACCAACCCTCGAAAGCGGTTAAGGGTCAGGCATTGGCCGACCTTATCGCTGAAAGGATCAACACTAATATAGCAGCACTGTCCATACGAGCGTGGGCTATGTTTTTCGATGGATCGGTTTGTGACGATGGGTGCGGCATCGGCATGCTACTCGTGTCCCCCCGGGGGGCAACATTTTCCTTCTCCATCAGGTTATCTGCCCCTCGCACCAACAACGCCGAGTATGAGGCGATACGCAAGGGAATGGAGTTGCTCATCGAAGCTGGAGCAGAAGCAGTGGAAATTTTTGGAGACTCCAAGTTGGTGATTTCTCAACTCACGGAGGAATACAAGTGTGAGAGCGAGTCGCTCTTCCCATTATGGCTGCAATGCCGCGAGCTGATGGCACAGTTCCGGTACATAAACTTCACCTGGATCCCGCGATCGCAGAATACCGAGGCAAATGATCTTGCACAAATGGCTTCAGGCTACAAGGATGTAGCAGAGGGAGCCGATGTTCAGGTACAGTTCCTGGAAGCAGACGACTGGAGAGCCGATATCTTCAATTACTTGAAGGATTCGGCTCGGGGGGCACCTAAACGGATAAGGTACAAGGCCATGAAGTATGTGCTTATCGGGGACGACATGTTTTACAGGACTCTGGAGGGGTTATTGCTCAAATGTCTGGGGACAGCCGAGGCCAATCGGCTCCTACACGAGGTACACGAAGGCGCTTGTGGAACTCACCAATCGGCTCATAAGATGAAATGGTTGATCAGGCGATCAGGGTTTTATTGGCCCACCATGCTTGAGGACTGCTTCAAGTACTACAAAGGGTGTCAAGCATGTCAGAAATTTGGGAAAATTCAGATGGTACCACGTCGACAATGAACCCCATCATCAAACCTTGGCTGCCCGAGGTTGGGGCATGGATATGATTGGCAAGATCAATCCTCCATCAAGCAAAGGCCACATGTGGATTTTGGCCATTACTGATTATTTCACTAAATGGGTGGAGGCTGTCCCGATGAAGTCAGTAAACTCAAATGATGTTATCAATTTTGTGAAAGAACACGTCATCCATAGATTCGGGATTCCCCAAACCATCACGACCGATGGAGGTTCGGTCTTCATTTCTCACGAGTTTAGAAAATTCTGTGAGGACACGGGGATTAAGCTGATTCGATCATCTCCATACTATGCTCAAGCAAATGGGCAAGCTGAAGCGTCCAACCAGAGCCTTATCAAGCTGATCAAGAGGAAAATCGACGAGCACCCTAGGCGTTGGCACGAGGTTCTGTCAGAGGCTTTATGGGCTTATCGCATGTCATGCCACGGAGCGATAAAAACCTCGCCATACCATCTGGTCTATGGACAAGAAGCCGTATTGCCTTGGGAAATTACGGCTGGATCAAGACGTGTCACTTTTCAGAACAATCTAACAACTGAAGAATATGCAACCCTGATGAGTGACAGTGTTGAGGATTTAACTGAGCTCAGGCTGTGGTCGCTTGAGAAAATCAAAGAGAACAAGGCCAAGGTAGCTCGTGCATATAACAAGAAAGTGAGACCAAAGGAGTTCCACGTTGGCGATCTGGTATGGGAAGCCGTCAGGTTGCCATTAGGGACTAAGGATGCAACATATGGTAAATGGTCTCCAAATTGGCACGGTCCATACAGGTCGATCAGGTTTTAAGAGGAAACGCAGACATGCTTGAGGAGCCGGACGTAAAATTCCGATGGTCGCCAACGGCCAACATCTCAAGAAATATTTCCCAAGCATGTGGGATGATGGACAGTGAAATGTGGGGGCCGATACATGAAATCGGCCAAATAAAAGAAAATATATAGCCGATGCACAGTCATCGACTCTAGAGGTTCAAACTGTTATAAGCAGATGCCAGTTTACATGAACGAACTACTGAAGAAATGCCTCGAAGGCGTGGAGGGCGTCAGCACGGACACGATCCACCTCGGCGATCTCGGTCTCGTCATCTTCGTCCTTGCCCGTCACTAGCTGCTTGTTCAGGGCACGTATTTCTGCCAGATCGGTCTTCATTTGAGCTTTGACGCTTGCTGCTTCGTCTTGGGAGCGGGCGATGGATTCTTCCTTGTCGCGAATGAGCTGTTTAGTCGCCCGGACCTTCTCTTCAAGATCTCCCAACTCCCTTTTTAAGGATGCGAGCTCGGCGGTACTGACAGAGGTGTCAGTCGTCTGCATGGAAGGTGTTTAGCCGATGTAAATGATGATGAATCGGCAGATAAAAGAAGTAAGTGGTAAGAGCATGAAGGGTGATGATTTTCGAAACCTCCTGGCTCGACGAAGAAGCTTGCAGTCCTTTGCGAGCTCTCTTGGGACTACAGTGGCCCCGCCGACCGGTGCTCGGGGCGTGAGGTTCAGAACCGACCTTTTTCGAAGCCGATGGTGATGAATGGGCTGGCTCGGTGTGATGGTCCTCTCGTAATCTGTTGGGCCTAGTTCTCCTCGATTGGTCCGAGTGTCCTCACTAGAGGTGTCTTCGACGAAGCTGTAAAAAGGAGAACCAAGAAGCACGAGCATGTCTGCAAGAATGGAAGAAGAAGGATCGACCAAAGCAGAATCACCTACGTATGAAGCTTTACGGAGAAGGGCCCGCCTCAAGGTCTTCCTGGCAGCTACCTTCCTCACCATCGTTCTTGTTTTAGTTGGAACTCGAGGGGCAGCTGAATTAGGAGTTGCTTGGTTCTTGGAAGCCGATTGTGGTGTTGTCGGCTGTTTCTGCATTATGACCTTTTTCAAAGGTGGCGAGTTTTTGCAGAAAAGAACCACAGGAGCTGGCGGAAAGAACTCGAAGGGGGAGCCATCACTGTGCGTAGGTTCAGGGCCATCTTTTTGCTGCAAAGAGAAAGAGTGGGTTAGTAGAAGAATCATTCGTGAGCTGCATCAAGAGATTCTCACAAGTAGTGGTACCTGTTCCACAGGGATGTCATAGTCAGCATCGAGCTGTTTCAGCAACGGTCCCAGAGCTCTCCTGAAGGCGTGAGTCTTCCACATCGACCACCAGTCTTCAAAGCCATCGGTTGATGAGGCGAAGGTGAGGTCATTGGGAATTGGGATGGTCAGAGCGTCAAAGAAGGAATAACACCTTTGGCTGGTGAGAGGATCAGGCAGGTCGGCTCTGCTCTCTGTAAGATGGTGGAGAAAGAAATGGGGAGGTACTTGTCCAAGGCCAAATTGACGAGCCACTACGACTGGCTGGTAGAATTCATACCCAGGCTTGATTATTCTGTTGGATGTACTCATACCAACTGGAAGGAAACAGAGACGAATCACAGTGGAAAAGAGCTGCCGAGTGCTGGTGTCATCGGCAAAATTGTCTAGCCTGAAGGAGAGTGGGTTTTCAAAATGTTCCGATTCTTCCATGTAAGGAAAGAAGACAGGATTGTCCAGGCCTTGAAAGAAAGTGCTGAACCACTTGGATGCCTCCTGAGGGGTCGATTTACTACTGGTCTACACAAAGCTTGGCCATAGCTGGTGCATCGGATCCGCTTCCCTTTTACATCCGGAAAGGTGCAACTCGCCAAAAGGGGAAGTTTGGGATGTGGTTTTGAAAATACAAATGATCCCATAGCTGAATGAACCACCAAGGACCACCTGTTTGATGCTATGCGAGAACAGCTTGAGACATCAATCGGAGATATCGATAGACCTCTCCAAGGAAGCAGTTGCCGATGCCAAGTTGGGTGCCTTTGGCGATTCGTGGGCTAAGGAGAGATAATTCTTGGTTGGAGCAAGGAAGGGCCACGAATATGAAATGTTCCGGCGAAGTTGAGAAAGGCTGTGTTCTTTCTCCGTGACAGGCCCTTTGTTTTCATATGGCGTTGGAGGTAGGCACCCGATTGCGGCACTGCTTTTTGAAGACAGTTTGTCGGGACTTTGGTCATTTAAAAGCGAGGGGCGGGTGATGTAACATCCGGACAAAGATAATCATCACCACGCCTAAAAGGGTTGGTGACATAGGGCCATGACCGAACATGAAGCGATTCGAGCGTCGCACTGAAGCCGATGGTTTTCAGAAGGTTCTCATGTTTCTCAAGAGGAGACAATGATAAATGCAAGGCATCGGCTATTCCTGTGGTTTCCCATTGGGATTGGTAAGCTCTAGCTACTCTGCTGAATCAAGAGACCCAATGTTCAGGGGGATTAGGCCAGGCTCGTAAGCAGTCGGCCCAAGAGTTTAAATCTAGGTCTTGGCTTACAAAGGGGATTCTGTTTGCTTCGCAAGAGATCAGATGGGAAGGACTAGAATCATGCGAGGGCCAAGACAGAGAGAATTTGGGAGAGAAGGATGCGGCGTGAGATATACGAAACCTAGAAAATTTAATGGTGGAATAAGGCATTAATTCAGGTATTCGCCATTAATTCTAACATCGCGTTCAGACTGCGAGGAGTAGGCGTACCTTCAGACCGGAGACCTCTGGGTTGGTGTTGGACGATTCCGCCATCTAGTTTACCGGCGGAGATGGATCTATGCAGTTGGGGATCGAGGGTTCTTGTCGCTGTGAGCTCGATCGGTCGGTGGGCAATTGGAATCTGGTTCGCCTTTTTGAAGAAGGTCGCGATTACCGCTTGAAGCGGAAAGTGGCCGTCAGATTTGTTTAAATCTAACCAAAATTGACCTTGTCAACGTTTTTTGAAAGTCGATGCTTTACCATTGGCTCTTTGAGATTTGACTTGTTTGTATGGTAGCGGTGTGGTGAAAGACGATACTGATGCTATCGGCTCGGAGCATCGACCTATTTTGACTATCGGCGAAATTGGGTCGAAAAGAGCAATCTTCGAGTTGGGAAAGTAATCTTCGTTCATTCAAAAGACGATTATTTACAGTGGGGCTGATTGCTTACAAAAGGAAGCCTACTATTACTACTACTACTGGTTCCTAATCTAGAGGCCGAGGTAGTCGCCATTTTCGCCGTCGTCTTGTTCGGTCATCGCTAGCTGCCGCGTCGTCCTCGCTTCTTGAAGATGCCGTGAGGGCCTCCTCGTCCTCGCCGTCGTCTTGGTGTCCTCATCGACCCGGCGAAGCGCTTCACCGGTGGATACTCATCGGAGGAGGTGTCCTCCGATTCCTCCTCGTCGGAGGATTCGACGCCCGTCCAGACCAGCGTCGCTGCTTCGCCTCCGGTTCCCGTCGGCGAGGAACTGCAGACCCTCCTCGCCGTCGATCAAGGACGCGTCGTCCTCCGACCAAGCGAAATTCAATCCTCTCGTCCCACCATTGTGGGCGAGAGTCATCTGTGCCGTGGTGCTCGGCGTCGGCTCCGGTCGGCGATGGTGTTGGAAGACCGGGAGGCAGGCGAAGAAGAGGAGGCCATGGCGGAGGAAGAGGGTTTTTTCGGCGGAGGAAGAGGGTTTTTGGTCTGGAGGAAGATGGGGACTGAATCGCTCGGATGAATTTAAATAAGGAGAATAGTGGAGGCGGTTCAATGCCATAGCGGTTTCCCGAATGTCGCCAAAATCATCAAATCATGCACTGCGAATGAGTTGAGAAGACAGGCATCATGATGAAGGGTGGCGTGACGATTACGCTCTGCAGCGTAACCCGATGTGAAAAAAAAAGGGAAAGAAAAAACATCGCAGAGTGGTTTTGGAATTATTATTGCCAAAACCAGGGGACATGTGTTATCGCCATATTTTGGCCAAAGGAGGAGATGTCGTAATCAAGATGGGCTTGGAAGATACGATATGCGACGTGTTGTTGGATCGGCCTTGTGCGTGGATTTGGGCTAAATTGCCCGTGTATCCGTGTATCGTAGTAGGTTCCGTTTCGTTTAGGTAAAGATAGAGTTGTAGAGTTATTCCAAAGATAGAAAGTCTCCTGACTATAAATATGTACCTAAGGTTATCAAGAAAAGAGGACAATCACGTTCATAACAAACACAATCTCGGCGCCACCCCTTGTTTCTAGGGTTTCTTTCGGGTAAGTGTCATCTGCCTAGATCGCATCTTGCGATCTAGGCGATTTTGCTTATGCGTTATTTGGTGTTACTCGTACCGAAGCCTTGTTGATGGCGAGTAATACTATTATCATAGATTTGTTTAGGTTAGCATCGGTACTTTTCGCTATGATTGTCGAAGTTATGCTACCTCTAGTTACCTCGCTACCTTTGCACCTTTTCCCGGGTGCGAGGGTAGCATCTTGCTTGATCTTTATTTAGTTGTCTCGATCTGTTATAGTTATGCCTTGTTCTTCAAGGTTTAGTTTGATATCCACGCAGTCAGGCCTTGCAAACGGGTTGAACGATCCAGTAGTACGTAAGGATGTGGTTTGCTAGCTCGAGAGGAGTTGTTCCGGTAATTGGCTTTACGTCGGTTGTTAGGCCTCCTCTAGGGTTAGTTTTCTATCATCTTTTATCTACCAGGCTCAATTACGTGTAGGATGTTCCAATTACGTGATGAAAACGTTAAACTGTCGTAGATCGATTTAACTTGTAATGATGAAGCAAACCCCCATGTTATCGTAGATCTAATGCATAACCATGGGATAATCGGCTCTAGGAGCCGATTCACAGGGAAACCTGGGAGCCGGTCACGGCTCGAATTTTACGATACATTGCTACCATGCAGAAATCAATCAAGCAATCCTTCACCTTCGACTAGGTATATGTCAGGTGGCACGCCGAACCAAGCCAGGACGTGTGCGGAGTTTTGCGGGCCGTTGCGAGGGACCAGGCCCACCAATAGCCTCCGGAGCCTCGTGTTGCTCGTCGCTGCTCGCCGGTGGGTTTTGACAGACAACAGAAAGCCTATGGTAATTGAACAACAAGTTATAGCCAAACAAAATCGTCGAGCTATCATTTGTCGCTGAACCGTTAATAAAGTAGGCCACCAAACAAAATTGAGAAGAAGTCAAATTTTGTTTTTGAAAACATGGTCCAAAAATCGTTTCCGTGTGGCCATGCCCTCAGGATCTGTCCAAGAAATGTGAAAATTGTCCCAGGTAACCAATCACCCCGTTGGTAACACAAAATATCGAAAGAACGCTCGATCCAAAATCAAAGAATGGAAGAATGGATGGACAAAAACCTATAAAGCTTTTTCTTTTAGGGCAAAAAACCTATAAAGCTTATAACCTTCATACGGCTCATACAACTAAGTTGGGCCCATATATTTTGTACTGCTTTTTCTTGACGGGCCACAATTATTGGACCTTTCGGATAGTTCAATAGAGCAGGAACACACGCAAAAATATAGGCCCATGAACAAGGCGGCAAGCATGCCGATTCCACTCGCCAAATGTCCAGGGTGTCTTACGCAATTTTGCCCTCTTTTTGCGAAAATACCCCCAGTTGTTAAACTGAACCCTAGCGGCTAAGCCCGCTCCTCCTCCACCTCCTCGGCGCCACCGTTTCCGCCGCCCGCCGGAGAACCCGCCGTATCGAGGTGCCTGCCGCCAGCTGCTACCCTCTACTCTCCGCCGCGGCGCCGCCATGATTTGCGCAAGTAAGCTCCCGTCCCTTGTCTCTTCTACTGAAACCTAGCTGTACGACCCAGCTCTTTATCCTTCGGCAAGCACTGACTCGCCTTCTCCTGCTGCTGCTGCTGGTTCCTCTTGTCTCAAGTCTCCGGTGAGGTACCGGAGGAACCGGTCTTGTCGAAGAATTCGGGGCTGCTCTTCGAGCGGAGGCTCATCGAGCGCTACATCGAGGTCACCAGCGTTCCCCCGCTCTAGATTTCGTGCTAGGTATCCATGCTTCTGCGCTGAATTTGTTTGATTTTGGTGTCCTAGGACCATGCCAGGTGCCCGGTCACCAAGGAGGAGCTCACCATGGACGACCTCGTGGCAGTGAAGACCAACAAGGTGAGGCTTACAAACCGTTTCTTGCCATTCCAGTGTTCATCTTGTTGTCCTGAAGAACTGGTTCAGAGAGTAGGGTTTGGTCATGATCCTCGCTGATGCCTGGTAGTACGGTACTTTGTAGTCGCCTGCATTGTAGTATTGGATGTTTAGTAATCCTTGACTTACAAGGACACCATCTGGCAATTGGTTGGTACATCTTGGTAGGTATTGTGTGTATGGGTGATAGTCGCTTATTTGTGGTGGACATACTTGGGCATCCTGTTCTGGAGTATCACCTTGAAGGCTCTCCATGAAGCTAGTGTTAACCCCTAGAAGGGATCAGTCTATTTTGAAGTACAGTTTTGCTTCTTGAGAAAGATACCTGATAGGTTCTCAATTACACTTTTGTAATGGAGAAAGGGATTAATTAGGAAATGCATATTTCAAGATAAGCAATCTAACTTTGATTTGCCATGATTTTGGATTCTTTTTTGTGGTTCAAGTTGTCATTTGCAGTAACTTAGAAATAGGATTTGAGCAGGCACTAGTATCGCCAATGCTGATTAGCTACATAAAGGTTTTAGTCATGGGTGTATATAACATACTAACTTCAGAAAGTACTGAAGTAGGCAGGGTAATGTATTGTATTGTCATACAGTTGATCAAAATATTTCTTAGATAGGTCTAAAGAATAAAGATCTTTGCAAAATTCATTACATCCAAACAAGAACTAATGAACCTGTTTCCACATGTATGCATGCACCAATACTTGCGGCACTGCAACTTATAACTTAGAGAGTGCTAAAATCACCACCCTACTTGTTCTTTAAGTTTGACATTCATACATTGTTAACATGAACATACTCTCCTATATTATGTATAGCTGTCACATGAAGACCTATTGCTGTTTGCAGATTGTGAAACCTAGACCTCTGCAAGCTGCAAGTGTCCCTGGACTCCTTGGTATGTTTCAGAATGTAAGTGATTGTTATGAGTAATTTCAGTTCCACTACTCCTTCCTTTTCAGCTTATATATTTGATCTTGTAGTCATCATCATTCATAATCTCTCTTATCTTGTTTAGCAACACGTGTAAAATGTTTTTGTACCGAGTCCCTTGTGTTTTTTAACTTTTAAGCAACAGGTTAAATTGTTTTCCTAAATCCTAAATACTATATCTGATTCATGTACAATGTGCCTACATTCAAATTTTGACAGGAAGAAGTAATTAGTAATTGAATATGTAATTATAAACACATTAACCCACAAATTTCCCTTATTCTCTTTGACATTTTAAGGTTACTCATGATTTTATTTTTCTTATGTAAGGTTACTGAAGTCACTTCCCTTTTCTATGTGCCTTGAAAGACCTTAATGATATTGTGATCTTCTAAACTGTGCAAAAGTATTATGATCTTAATGGATTTCCAGATTTGTGTGTAAATCGTTCATGCATTTGAGTCTCTGCATATCCCTTCAATATTCGTTCTATGGTGAACCATTTGTCTTCTGATGTTAAATAGTTTGGAATTCTTATCGAGCTGCAAATGCAGATTAAGACTCCTTTACCCCTCTGATGTTGCAGGAGTGGGATGCTCTTATGCTGTCTAATTTTGCTTTGGAGCAGCAGCTACACACAGCAAGACAGGAACTTAGCCATGCATTATACCAGGTTTTTCCAATCTTTTCAAATAGTGTCTTGAACTATATACATGTTTTTCTTGTTTTCAACAAGGAATTATTTTTACTGTAACAGTTTAAGTATGTATTTAACATCAGGATCCTGATAACTGCACAATTGCAACTTAGTTAAGTTTCTGACATTGCAGCCAATTGATTTTTGTGAATGTGTTTAGAGGGTTTTGGAGCTTCATAAATCCATAGCTAGGACATCTTTGTGGATTACTTGGATAGGAGATTCCTTAGATTAATTGTAGAAATGCTATACTTGTTAGTTTTCTATAAATGTGCATGCCCATCATGTATCTTGTGGTTTTTACTAGCTTTTTTTGCCATTTCCAGCATGATGCTGCTTGCCGTGTTATCGCCAGACTAAAGAAGGAAAGAGATGAGTCTAGGACACTTTTGGCTCAAGCTGAAAGGCAGATTCCTATTTCAGCTGCTGGACCTGCACCTGTAGCTATTACAAATGGGAAAAGAGGTTTTCACCATTCCAACATGTCAAAAGCTACCTTTTTTTCAGTTTCACTCTGATCCTCTTCCCTTTGATATACAGCTTTGGAAGATGAAGTGGGTCCTGATGGGAAGAAGATGCGCCCTGGTATTAATCCTGTCATGATCGATGAATTAACAGAGTGTAATTCTATGCTCTCAGCACAGCGCAAGAAACGGCAGGTGTGATTTTTGCTCCTCATCAATCAATTAAACAAGGACCTGAATTGTTGTTTGTCAAACCAGGCCTGTTCTAATTCATAGGAAAACCAATATGTACCTCTGAATTAACGTACTACATGCCTTCTATATGGGTTTACATACAGATTATAGGCCTAACTAATTGTGGCTCTTACCCACTACATTCTGTGTTTGTCAGGTTCCTCCAAGTCTGGCACCAATTGATGCACTTGAAAGATATACTCAGATCTCCAGTCATCCCCTTCACAAGACAAACAAACCAGGGATTTTATCTATTGATATTGATCATTCAAAGGTGATTATTGTTATTACTTGTTCTTGTTGTACTTTGACTATGGTGTGTGAATGCCAATTTTATTGTTTAAACAAGTGGTAAATTGTATGCTTGAATAGTGATACTGCAATGATGGTTGATTATTTACATACTTGATTTCTATGTTTAATCACCAGGATATTATTGCTACTGGGGGTATCGATACAAATGCAGTAATTTTCGATAGGCCTTCAGGTCAAGTCTTGGGCACTCTCACTGGTCACTCAAAGAAGGTCTCTCGTCAAACTCACTCCTCACCCACCACCCCCGCCCATCTTTCTCTCAATATGTCTGAATTATAATGTTAGCTTATTCCAATGCACAGATTATCAGTTTGAAATTTGTTCCTCGGGATGAGCTTTTGATAACTGGATCAGCAGATAAGGTACACTCAGTTTGCAACACCTACATGTACTGCATAGTAGTTAAGTAAACCATTTATGTGATTACAGTCATTGAGTTTTAATTCTGGTAAATTATGGGCCCTGGTTGTCCTCCTGAAGGCGTATTAGAAATGTAATATAGCTTTCTTGCTCTGAGTTGTCACCACTGAGTAAAATTAATAACAATAAGAAAATAAGTGCTGCTCCATTCTTCTAACCTTAGATAGGTATAATTAAAGCATAATTTATTGGCCCGGTTCTGAATCTTCTGATAATACCACAGTCGCCACTCATCAATACGAGTTCCACTCTTTTGTTTGTAAACTCTGCAGACTGTTCGTATATGGCAAGGTAGTAAGGATGGAATCTATAGTTGCAGGCACACATTGAAAGATCATGGTGCAGAGGTTAGTTTGCATTGACATTTCTGGTGAATGACTGCTTATTTGATTTTTGCAGTCGACCTTTCGTACATATATAGTGTGCACAAAACTTTACTACTTCTGTCACTGTTATTATGAATTTATGATAGGGTAAAACACCATCAAATCTAGAGCAGCCAGTCAAGGAAGCGACAGGGCTACGAGTTTAAGGATTTGAGAAGACTTCTTGGCTATTAAAATTGATAATATATGGATGCTTAGCCTATATAGCCAGTATATAAAGATCCGAACCAAATAATTTACTCCATCTGTATCAAGTCATAACTAATTATATGTTAACTAATAGGCTGCTCTCGCCCATGAGAGTCAATCTCTGCAATATAACTTGCTGGTATCCGGTTTTTGCTTTTTCTCAGAAGAACTATGATACTTGTATACATCAATACCGGAGATCAGGAAAAACAAACAGTTCTCTGTTAATTGTCAATGTTGAACCTCTTTTTACTATGGAAATGGTTTGGCTACAGTTTTATTACTAGCTTTTTTTTTTCGTACATTACAGATATGCTACGAGAAGATGTTCTTCTGATCATTTCACTTAGACCCCGTGCATGTTAATTTTCTGTTATTTAGATTTAGAAGACCCCGCTGTTGATTCTGCTAATTGTGTTACGTTAAGTTCTGATTTTCTTTTGAAAATATACCAGGTTGAAGCTGTCACTGTCCATGCTACTCAGAAGTACTTCGTAACTGCTTCCAGAGACAACACATGGTGCTTTTATGATATTTCAACAGGGTCTTGCCTCACACAGGTCTGGTACTTTGCATAAATTTCCACAAGCATGCATGTCTAGTGATTCGCCGTTTTAACAAGTGCTGTTTTTCAGGTTGGTGAGGCTTCTGGACAAGATGGGTACACAGCAGCAGCTTTCCACCCAGATGGTCTTATCCTTGGAACAGGCACATCTGAAGCTGTTGTCAAAATTTGGGATGTGAAAAGTCAGGTAAGAGAAAAAGAAAAATATTATTCAGATTGTCATCCATGCCATGCTCTGCTAATGCCTCTCATCTCATGATTTTGAACATATATATTTGCAGTCAAATGTTGCAAAGTTTGACGGTCATGTTGGAGCGGTGACTGCCATGTCCTTCTCAGAAAATGGTTATTTCCTAGCGGTACGTGCTTTATTTTCTTGTAAGTTTGAATTCCGCCAAAGTCTAGAATTTTGGTCAATAACTCTGGAACATAGCTACGTTATACTGATATTTCCACCATCACTTTACAGACTGCAGCCGTTGATGGCGTCAAGCTTTGGGATCTGCGGAAATTGAGAAACTTTAGGACTCTCTCCCCATACGATCCTGATACACCAACAAGCTCAGGTAAGGAGATCTCTAGTTTTCCACAAATATTGCAGTACTGGTTTCTACTTAAATTGCGAGTTGTAGACGTCAACTTACTGAAATTTTGAAGAAGACCGCTGACACTAATGTGAAATTAGGCCTCACTATAACCAGAATCTGTATTCTCTAACACACTTTTCTCTTGCAGTGGAGTTTGATTTCAGTGGAAATTATCTAGCCGTTGCTGGTGCTGATATAAGGTACACTATCTGAACATCTAACTTAGCTCTTTTACTATATAGCATAACAAGTGAATTGTTAGCTTCTCAAAATGAATTGCATTGAAAACAATCTCTTGTGCGTGGTTGTAGGGTTTACCAAGTAGCCAATGTCAAGTCGGAATGGAATCTTGTCAAGACACTACCAGATCTATCAGGAACAGGTTTGACATTTTATCTGCTCTTCTCCGATGCTTGTGGGTTTTTCTTTTGTTGGGGGATTATTAACATTGCTGCGTCCTTTGCAGGGAAAGCGACCTGTGTGAAGTTTGGAACAGACGCAAAGTACGTTGCCGTAGGTTCCATGGACCGTAACCTGCGTATATTTGGGCTCCCTGGAGAAGAGCAAATGGAGGAGGCGCCGCAATCACCGGCCAAGTGAGTAGACGATGCACATTCTCGATCTTGTCTGCAGGCCCAACCAATTTTTCATTAGAAGATGGAACCTCGATCGTTGACTCACTTGTAAGGAGAAAGCACGTCGCGAAGGTGGAAGCGCATCCCGATCCACATGTCTTTTTTTGTAATTCCAACTCCAGTTGATGATGTTTGGGCGAAAACATGTTAGATGTCAAAGATTTTCCAGGACTTGGACATGCTGCAGACTTTTGGTTGTACCTCTGTGAGTGGGGCAGTTTCAGGTGTATGTAAACAATCCTGACAGTTTTAACGTGAGGGGACAACAGACTTAGGTTTACAGACCGATATGGATTTGTACTAGTAGTATTATTCCTCATCATGGATGAGCTGTAGTTTGTCGTCGCGAGTGCACTTGTGTTCCCACAGCTTGCTGCTGAACATTTGATTAAAGATCTTGCAGACCCGGAGCTAACTTGTGTCCAGCATCTGTCAGCAACCGTACAGCGAGAGGGGAGAAGTAGAGGGGGGCCAGTTTTGTCCCCGCCGAGAGGCGAGGCCAGAGGGTGATATGGGCGCCGACGATCGTTTTCGACGGAACAGTAATCCGTTACAGCGAGAGAGGTGGTCGCGTGCTGTTGAGTGGTCATTTCGAGATGCTAATTACTCCCGTCTCAAGCACGTGGGTCTCACACTCGCTGTCAGCTAAATTATGGAGCTTCCGGATCCGACAGTGATGTCCTTCCCGGACATGTACAATAGTGCTGACTAAGCTGTCTGCAAGAGGAGGTTATAAGTGATTTGCAAGAGGAGGTTATAAGTGATTTTGATGATGTGGAGAGGAGAGAGAGTGAGACTGTCTATAAAGTTGTAGACAGTCTATAGAAATCTTATAGACACGGTAATTTTGTTGTTGTATGAGTGGTGTCTGTAACTTGTATTAACATAGGTATTGCTAAAAATAGATATGTTACAGACAGATTGTTATATAAGTTATCTATAATATTTTCTATAAATTGTATTACAGACGGCACCTATCTAAACCAATGCTCATGCCCTGATGGCGACAGTGATATCTACATTTATGAGTGGCTTTTCCGTGTCTTAACCGTGACTTACAGTTAAATAACCTCGGTTAGTTAGTACACACCACATGATCGTGTTACCGCTAACTAGCGCCACCCAACGTTCTCTCGATAGAAGCTTGTCGCAGTACGGCCTTGCAGCAGTCCACGGCACAACGACCCGACCAGCTGTTTGGAGGCGTGGATCGATCGAGCGACGGGTCACCGGACCCTTTTTGTTGGCTTGCTCGCGTTGCAGCCAAGCTAGCTAGACAGGGGCACACCACGCACGCTCCCGTAGCTCTCACCGAGACGGCGACGGCGACGGGGAAGAAACAGAAACGTCGTGAGCGCCGGGACGACGAGGTTACCTTCTGCCTGTCGCCCGTCGCAAGCGCGAGCCAGCGGCCGCCGGTCTACCGATAACCCACTTGCTCATGAATCGCTCTCCGAACAAACGGACCGCAACAGCGACCGGGCACCCGCGCTTCCGAGTTATAATTGTAGCGCAGCGGCGAACGTGAGGGATCGTATTTATCGCTACTATACCATTAGCCATTAGGGATGGCCGCATTGATGATATGGTTGCCTCTGCATGCTTAGCTCTGTTGCTTGGACGCAGAGACCGTCACAGCTACTACTACACCATTATCTCTTCTGATCTCTTAGTAAAGATTGTACACCTAATCGTCTAATTAACTCGATGCGTGTGTGTGTGTTGGTACTTCTCCAGATCGACGATCCCTTGCATGCTGCTGATTCATGAATCATGATGCGGCTAGCTTGAATATCTCTTGATTTGGTTTTGCCGGCCGTGCTGGATTCGCTAACAATGAACCATCAGATACTCAGATCCATAGACTCCGGTATAGTAGGTGAAGTAGCGTGGCGATGAAGGTACCGCGACATTCTCGATCGATCCGTAGAGGAATTGGGAGCAGTGCGTGCTCAAACCGATTATTAATCAATCTACTACAGGCCAGCACAAGTTAATGAGGGGTCGCATGCGTGCGTGCGCGTCTCTCTCGATCGAGCAACTCCCAAGTCCCCAACGACGAATAATATATGGTCCTCATCGATAACCTGTTGTCTTTACGTATTTATTATTCATGGACCATTTGTGGATCGGGGATGCTCGATTCACTAGCTAACTACTTCCTCTGTTTCATAATACTATAAGATGTTGTAACATTCCTCGCGGTCGTAATGGTAACGTCCTGAACAACAGAAACATCACGGATGAATAAACCGAAGTAGAACAAGTGGGCTGACATTGCCTCGCGGTTGTAACATGAACGTGGTAGACGGTGTCACGTTTCAGTAACTTAGATTGTAGAAGAAGCTGGTGAAGTGATCAAGCCATGTGATAGTCCTTCGTGCCAAGTCGATTAGCCGCACACATGGCACGCGCTTCTGAGTTAATTCAGCGCAGCGCGAACGTGGAATCGTATTTATCTTTACTATCATATCAATAGGGATGGCCGCATGATGGCGCTAGCTCTTGCTTAGCTCAGTTGCGTGGACGCAGAGACGGTGAGAGCTACAACATAATCTCTCTTGATTTGGTTTTGCCGTGCTGGATTCGCCAACAATGAAGCATCGTCAGATACTCGGATCTCATAGACCCCGGTACAGTAGGCAAGTAGCGTGGCGATGGATGGACGGTACCGCGACATTCTCGATCGATCCGTAGAGTGTAGAGGAATTGGCAGCAGCACCTGCTTACTAATCAGTCTACAGGCCAGCACAAGTTAATGGGGGTGCCTAATGCGTGCGTGCGTGCGTGCGCGTCCCTCTCGAGCTAGCTACGAGACTAATAATTGTGGTCCTCATCGATAACTTGTTGTCTTTACATATTTATTGATTGATGGATAGAGACCTCTGTCTCCAATTGTATGTTCTAGATTTAGGTAGATTTGCTTGTATCTATATATATTAAGACGAGTCTAGATAAATGCGATCTAAACTGATACACGATATTTAATTCAGGGCAGATGGAGTTCTATGTTGCCGATGGATACACTCATAGTACATCTCAATATTATTTTATTTTTGAAATGGGTCATCTCAATGATCATCAACTGTTACAGAGTCCTTGTATATAGGAACTACATGTGCATTAGTGCATATAAGTGTCATCTAAAGGCAAAGTAATCGCTTGGCTAGCTAACACGCAAGATGGACAGGAGCAACCGCTTCTTTTTTTTTTTGGAAGTGGCGGCAGTGTAGACATAATTGTTTTTTTTCTTTCATCGAAGCGGGCAATCGCCTCTTTATTTTCGTTTTAGAAATCTACTAATTACCGACCATCCATGGGGCGGAGTTGACGAGCGGATGAAGGAGTTTAGGGGTTTGGGAAGAGGCGTGCTGACCGCCACGACGGCCACCGCATTCAGCCATGAGGAGCTTAATTAGACGGAAGATCGAAGCACTCGCACACACCCTGCCTTGATGCCGGTGGCTTAATTGGGAGGGTGGCGCTGCACAAGCGAAATGGCTATATGGAGGTGTGGACATGGCCAAGCGTCTACGGTAAGGGGAAAGAAGGGGGATACGAATAAGAGCATCTCCACTCGTTGAGAATCTGCCGAAAATGACAAAGTTTCTGCCCGCAGACGCCCACTGCCACTGCGTCTGCGGCGCTTCAAAGCTTCGGTAAATTCACTAAAACTCGGCGAAATATGGGCGAATATAGACGGAATTTCATTAAAGCAGGCGAGGGGGTACATAGTACATCGGTTTTATACTAGGAAAGGACGCCGCCGTGGTGACGCCGCCGTGGTCGACGCAGGACGCCGCAACTACATGCCGAGGCGGGGTTGTTACCGGCCTCGATGTGCGCCATGACTTTGGAGAGAGTCCGGCCTGAAACGCTCCACCAGCGGCGGCAGTAAGCCATATTGTTACGTGGCGGCGGCGGCGAGCCCGACGGTCTGTCGTGTCGGGCGAGTTTCTCGAGGCGCTTGTCGGCGAAAAACTGCCTCCAGAAGACCAAGTTGCCCTGATCCTCGAGATCTGGGTCTTGCATGGCATCGATGGCGGCCTGGATCTCTCCGGCGAGGTCTGGGTCTTCCATGGCGGCGATAGTCGCCTGGATCTCTGCGGCGAGCTCCTGCCCGTCAAGCACCGGCGGAACAGGGATCCCATCGGCGCTGAGTGTCCAACCTCGGGGGAGGCGAGTGTCCGTCGGGGCCGTATAGCGCGCCTCCCGGAGGAGCCGGGCTTCCCACGGCGACAGCGTGCGGCGGCCGGCCATGGCTTCTCGGCGGAGCTGGCGAGGAAGAAAGATACGAATGCCCGAAGTTCGCCGGAGCTGTGGTGGTATGAGAAAGTGTGAAGAGAGACGGCGAGATGTACGGCTTTATATAGGCCGGAAAAATGGCGGGAGGGGTGTAGCGGCGAGGGCGGGAAGAGTGGAAACGGCGGGAAGTTAGTGACCGTCGGTCCGACGCGGGGGCCGAGGCGGCGCCGGTGGCGCCGTAAATCGACGACGCGTGGTCGACGCGACAGGCAGTTATTGCCCGACGGTCGCCGCGTGGTTTCGAGGATGACGACGACTCGGCTTCCTTCACTGACTCGGCGGGCCCACGCGCCGCTTTGATTTTTTTCGCCGATATCGCTGAGTCCGGCGTCCCTGTGGTGTGTACCGAAACAGGTTCGGCCGTAGTCCGAGCAAAATGAGCGAACCGGTCAATGTCCAAGACGCTGATCGATTTTTGGCGTCCGGATCAGCCTCCTGGGTGGTAGACGAGTGGAGATGCTCTAAGTGGATGGCCAAATTCGGAACCCGTGGCTGAATCAAGGTAGTGCATGCTGCAACAAGAGAAGAACACACGCATGCATGCACACCAGATCTACGTACACAATGCTATCGCAGTAGACCAACACCTTGCTCGTACGTCAACCGCCGTAATCCCACCGCACACCGTAGCTGGCCTATCTAGCTGATACTACAAAATATTAATACGCATATCTGTACTACAGTACATGATGAATCATCTTCATCGTTATCATCATCACGAGCCTAATTAGCTAGCTAGCTGGCTGTGGCTGGCAGCCTTAGGGCCACGGCATTGGTGGCAGGGTTGCAAGTGCGGGCCCGCATAAACCCGCAAAACGAGTCATTTAGTATAAACTGTACTAACGTATAGCGATAGGAATCGATTTTAACCTGTAGCATACCTATGTGAGCTCATGCAAAAAACCTGTCCGCAAATCCGTCCCGCTTGCAGCCCTAATTGGTGGCCCGTGCAGGCACGCACGACGTGACAGCACGCACGTGAATGAAGCATATGGAAATTAACGAGCTTAGATGCATCGATGATCATGATCTCCCACGCAGGCAGGGATGGCATGGGGAAGGCGAGCTAGTACTAGCTTCTCACGTGAGCTGTTGAAGATAATGAGATAGATATACAGGCCGTCGTACGTAGGTTATGTAACTTTTTGTCAGATCTGCCGAAGTCTGAAAAGTTCAACCAAGTCTGATCCTTTCTCGAAACTAATTCAAAATCTGACCCCTGGATCGACGCAGTTTAAAATGGCGCTGAAGTTGTACAGGTCGGTGTACACAAAACAGAAAACTGACCTAAAGGAGGTCGGCTCTGTTTAAAACGCGCCGACGTGGGCTCCGTTTAAAACGGAACCGACTTTCCTAGTTTGTCTCTCAGCAGCTTCATCTTGGCGTCGATCTGTACAACTTCGGCGCCATTTTAAATGACGTCGATCCAAGTTATCAGATTCCAAATTAGTTTCAGAAAAAAGGTGAGACTTGATTGAACTTTTCAGATTTGGTTAGATTTGGCAAAAAAAAATGGGCAGCAGGGCGATGAGATCCGCCATGCATGTCCGACTGCCACGCACGCACGCACGAGTAGGCGCACGTAGCTCCACGGACCAGGTGGCTGAATCAAGGTGCATGCTGCAACACGCATGCATGCACACACCAGATCTGCACAATGCTGCTATCGCAGTAGATCGACCAACACCTTGCTCGTACGTCAACCACCCTAAATTACCCACCGCACACCGGCCGTAGCTGGCCTATCTAGCTGATACTACAATATATTAATACGCATAGTATATCTGTACTACTACTACTGTACATGAATCATCTTCATCATTATCATCACGATCCTAATTAGATAGGCTCGCTGGCTGGCTGCCTGAGGGCCACGGCACGTCAAGCAGGCATATGGAAGCGAGCTGTAGATGCGTGTGTCGATGATCTCCCACACGCAGGACGATGGCATGGGGAAGGAAGCAGGCGAGCTAGCTTCAACGTGAGCTAGCTGTTGTTGAAGATATAGTATAATAATAATACTGCTGTAAGAGATATGCCATGCATGTCCGACAGCCACGCACGCACGTACTCGTACGCGCACGTGATCATGCATCGATCGTATCGGAAAATATCACACGGCCGGCCTGGGCCACTGTATATATGTACCAGCGCGGTAGTGCTGCACGCTAGTACTGGAGTTATATAGAACCGACCCGGTCGGTACGGCGATCACCACAGTTCGTTTTGTTGCTTTTTCTCTCGCGCACAGTCAAGTGATATATGCATGCGTGCGTGTAGCTAGCGACCGACGACCAGACAGGTCCCGGAGCAGTGCTACAGTGTGTGTACGATTGAGTAGTCAGGCGGGTCACCAATTGGGAGGGTGGCGTGTCGGGCAGGCAACCAGCGCGATCCATCGCTAGTGTACGTGTACAGAGATGGATATATCGAGACGACGTACCACTACTGTGCACCTACGGCCGGCCAGGGGTGGAGGCAGGCATAGTTCTAGGCATGCATTTTTTTGTCATAGTTCTAGGCATGCATTTTTTGTGTGACGAGTAATTTGGACTAGAGGGAGTATTTTTATGTTGTTTTAGAAAATGGTTATACCAAATGGCACATATACTATATGCATATTGAATACTTAAAAATCGACGACCCTTAGAAGGACAAAGGTACCAAGTGGCGGTGCGTGTATTGTCCCTAGCAAAATGTACATGATAGTGCACGCTCTAGAGAAAATCCTTCTACAACACACCAAAACAGTGTCTCTTCTTCTTGTATGGTTTATACCACTCCGAAGCACGGCGCGGTACCTGGTTCCAGTGAGATGGCACCGTGTGGATGAGGAAGAAAGGGAGCGGAGCTCGTAACAAATTCCTACTACCATTGAACTGCTAAAAAAGTTCTATACTATGGAACAGAGGTAGTACCATTAGCAGCTACGACGGCCATGACTCTAGAATCGACAACATCAACGTACGAGTCTGAACTAGCAACATGAAATGCACCTCTGACACACGAGGTTTTTTTTTATGTGAAAGAGCCTGATAGAGAGGAAATGATATTAATGGAGTAAAGTAGTGGGAACTGTCTCTTGAACTATCAATCAAGAACCTATGAGAGGTAGTACCCATGTCAAGTAACGAGCGTTTGTGATCTCTCGAGACCTTCATCATGTTGTGCTGAGGTAAGCACTCGGAGGGGATAAAGATGGACATGAACATGGTGCATATAGGATCTAAATGTAACAAGGAAATATTTTCCGTTATTAGTTTGGAAGTGGGTTGTATCATATCAACCGTACCAAAGATCAAAGACTTGTAGCCGAAGAAGGTACCTCTATATAAAGGAGTCCGAGACCCTTGTTGAAGATTCAATCCATCATGGAACCCTCATCGAGCCTCCATTACCAAGATCTAGCATTGTAGATTTAGTCTAGATCTTGTAATTTGTAATCCTCGTACTAATATATACACGTACGACTATTGCCCATTCGAGGCCTAAACCTTTGTGTTTAATACATTGTGTCGTTGTTATCTCAAATGAGATACCCTTGGGCTCAGCAAAAATAAACCGTCGACATTAGCTAACAACTACATTTTTCCAGACCATTAGATCACATCATCCAGGGTCTTGATTCATCAATATCTAATACAAACAACCAAGGTTCATCGATCCCCTAACTCTTTCACAATTTTCTCCTTCTACCTCACTCTCGTTGTCCCGTCAGTTGTTCAAGCGCTCCTTTTGGATACAACAAACCCTCTAATCCTAAGCTAAACCATAACCTATAGCGAGCCTTCGTATCGTCAACATCTCGTTCCACCTCGTCTCCGTGCCGTTTCCTCTTAATAAACGAAGAGAGATAGAGGGAGAGGGATAATTTCCCCCGCAAAAAGAAGAGATAAAGATAATCATTTTGTGAGAACCAAGCGCTGGCTTGGTGGCTAGAGCTCGGGGTGCTGAGCCAACCCACCGAGATTGGAGTAGATGGAGCGCTCGATGTTTACGCTGACAATCATTTTGTAAGAAAAATGGACAGGGAGCAAGCTAGGTGTCGACGTAGCAATAGGTCTTCGCTTAGGAATAGTATTAAATTAGTTTACATTGCACAATCGCGTGGAAAACATGGTAAAACCGACAATTATAATCTCCACGGGGTGGCAAGCATGAGCATCATCGATCTAGTAACACGCCGTGGACTCCCCGTCCGGGCCCCGGAGACGTGGATTTGGTGTGATGCACGGTCGCCCACGATTTTAGACACGATGTATGCATCCAGGTGCATGGATGGGCGGTACACAGCGAGCCACGTAGGCGTCCGAGATACTACTATATGCAGGATGCATGCACCATTTTTCTTGTGCCATATTCGGCCTCGTCCCATAACTCATTCCATGCTGCTCCACCACTCCATCAATTTTGGACGGCAGCGATCATCTGGCGTCAATCAGGCATGTGCATGCGGGGCCTTCGCTATCGGACACGCTAGCAGTCCTGTATGGTACTACTGTAGTTCGTGCCCCCCCTAACTGCCGGGAAAGTGACGGCAGGCAGGACGGATCTGCATACGAGATCGCAAAAGAAGGTCGCAGTACCGACACTAGATTTGACCCCAACAAGCTTGTTCAGGATACTAGTATTTACGTAGATTCTGTGCCATCCTTATTAGCATCATTTTTCCAAGTCTTCTTAGCCACGGAGGGGTTACGGATGTCGACGCACAAAACGCTGCGAGTGACACTCAGTTATAATTTGGCTTGTGGCATGAATATAGTTTTCGGAAGAACGGAAAGTGGTTTCGACTCCCGAGCTCCACTGCTCTCTTCATTTAAAAAAAAATCAAAGATCTTATTTTATAAGTTTTAGACAAATCTGAAAATAAATTCTGGGCATAGCAAATATTGTATCCTACAAGCCATGCAAAATCATAACCCGGAATTCTTTATATCGTGGGCTACAAAAAAAAAAGACAAAATCTAATAAAATTTAGAGATATGTAGCTATGCATACTCAGATCCACACTTTTGTGTTTTTGTGTAACTCATAATACATAATATTTTAAATTTATATTTTGCATGTTTGTGAGATACATTAGTAGCTATATCCGGATATTATTTTCCAGAATTTATTGAAACATAAAAAAATATGCCTTTTGATTTATTTTTTAGAAAACCATGATGACTAGTGCCCATGTGCACAAAATCTTCACTCATTCGAAAGAAAAACTATATTTGTAGCATGTTGTAGTTGATTGATTCCTTCACTCACCTAAACTGATAATTCATCTCGTTTGGCGGGCATCTATGTATCTGGCGGCGCCGCTTTGTCCACTTGGTACACCCCCCCCCCCCTCGAGCCGCGACCCGAGCCACGAGACGACACACCACTAGCTAGGGGGCTCCTTTCCCATAACCGACAGTGTAGGAACCATGTGGCACTCGGCCTCCCCTATACACACAACAGGTCCTGTGAGTTTGGAGAGTGGTCGTGGGTGGTTTGTTTGTTGATGGAGTGCATCAACGACGCCATAGAGACTTCTCTCCATGGTTTAGAAGGGGTAGATGTGTAATAGGCGCCCGCAAGACCCACACAACATCGACATAGAGAATACAAATGGCTAAAAAACGCTCACATCTAGCCACGATTGCATCTTAAAGTAAATATGCTACTTCGTTTCAATGATAAGGCTAAGGCCTATAACTTTTTGAAAACTCAAACGATGTAAAGTTTGGCCAAACTTTCATATGAAAATATATCTCATGACGTATCTAAAAATAATGATACATGTTAATGATCTATTCTAAAACTTAGTCAAATTTTACATAAATTGACTTTTCAAAATAAAATAAAATAATAAGCTTTATCCATTGTAAACGGGGAGGTAGAACTCACTCAAAATGAGTATATGTCCATCTCTCGAAACATTTTACTAGGAAACGGCATGAGTCGCCGTATATATAGAGTTCAGTTCTAAATGCTGAATTTTGGGGCTCATTTCTTGCAAATTTGGGACTATTCTAATCTTGCGAAGTTCTCAAATGTACTATCAGTGTGACCTTCACTCTTAGTTGAAGTGAATGTGAACTTACTTGGCCTCAACTTCACTTACACTAGTTGCCATGTTTTCAGGGCTAGCTTGTGAGTCTGCCACGATCAGTCATACCACAATTGAGTATAATCATTTTCATCGATTTCAGCAATACGCCCAAAACAAGAACAATGTAGGAGTAGTATCTGCACACGAGTTTATCCTAAATTACTCAGCATTCTACGTTTAGTCAAAGTCAAACTTCATAAACTTTCACTACGTACTATATAAGAAAAAAATATTAATATCTAAAATATGTAATAAATATAGTTAGACTCGCCATAAAACATACTTTTATAATGTATACAATTGATATTATAAATGTTACTATTTTGTTGAAGATGTTTAGTCAAGTTTTAACATGTTATAACTTTAACTAAATCTAAAATACAGAGTAATTTAATTTGAGACAGAGGGGACTATAGAACTAGGATCTGCTTTAATTTCCATCATAAGTACATTGATGTGAGCTCTGAACCATAATTAGGACTTAGGAGTTGATGCTACATCTGAAAGCAAATCCCCGCCATTGGTTATCGTCTTATCAGCAGTCGTCTATCAAGGTACTACATTTACGACCCTCCAACGCTCGCATAGTTTGCACTTCTCCATACCATCATATTCGCGCGCTCCACCTCGAGCTTCAGCACGTAGGAGCAAGCAACAATGGCCTCCGTCTCCTTCCTCGAGCTCTCGCTCTCCTTGCTCTGCTTCGTCGCCTTGTACTACTTCCACATCAGGTCCAAGCGTAAGAACCCGGTGATCCCGCTGCACTGGCCACTGGTGGGCATGCTCCCTGCGCTCCTCGGCAACCTCCCGCGCCTCCACGACTGGGTCACCTCCGTCCTCATCGCCTGCCCGCTCAACTTCCGCTTCACCGGCCCGCCGCGCTCCGGCCTGGAGCTCTTCCTCACCTCCGACCCGGCCAACGTCCGCCACGTCTTCACCTCCAACTTCGCAAACTACCCCAAGGGTCCCGAGTTCGCTGAGATCATGGACATCCTCGGCGGCGGCATCTTCAACGCCGACGGCGACTCCTGGCGCAGCCAGCGCGCCAAGGCGCAGCTGCTCATGTCCAGCCCCAGGTTCCGTGCGTTCGTGTCACGGTGCAGCCGCCGCAAGGTCGAGCACGACCTGCTCCCGCTGCTCGCCCACGTCGCCGGCGGCGCTGGCGAGGTCGACCTGCAGGACGTGTTCCTGCGGCTGACGTTCGACACCACGACCACGCTGGTGTTCGGCGTCGACCCGGGGTGCCTCGCGATAGACTTCCCCGAGGTGCCGTTCGCGCGTGGCATGGACGACGCCATGGACGTGCTTCTCGTCCGCAACGTGCTCCCGCCGTCGTGGTGGAAGCTGGTGAGGTGGCTCGGGGTCGGGTACGAGCGCAAGATGGCGGTTGCGTGGCGCGACATCGACCGGTTCATCGGCGACACGATCGCGAAGCGACGCGAGGTCATGAAAAACAGAGGCGGGATCGAGGACTCTGCCGATCTCCTCTCCTCCTACATCGACGACGAAGGCGAAGAGGTAGTCGTGGACGCCCACCTCCGCGACACGACCATGAATCTCATGCTCGCCGGCCGCGACACGACCGGGTCGGCGCTGTCCTGGTTCTTCTACCTCCTCACGAAGAACCCGCGCGTGGTGACCAGGATCCTCGCCGAGCTCGACACCGTGAACAAGACCACCACAACACCGGACGGCATGGTGACCTACGACTCTGACGAGCTCGGCCGGCTGGTGTACCTGCACGCCGCCCTGTGCGAGTCGCTCCGGCTGTACCCTCCGGTGCCGATGGAGCACAAGGGCGTGGTGGCCGCGGAGGCGCTGCCGAGCGGGCACGAGGTGCAGCCGGGCGACAAGATCATCGTGTCGCTGTACGCGATGGGGAGGATGGAGGGCGTGTGGGGCAAGGACTGCCGCGAGTTCCGGCCGGAGCGGTGGATCGGGGAGGACGGGAAGCCGCGGTACGTGCCGTCGTACAAGTTCCTGTCGTTCAACTCCGGGCCCAGGACCTGCCTCGGCAAGGACATGGCGTTCGTGCAGCTCAAGGCGGTGGCGGCCGCCGTGGTGAGGAACTTCGAGGTGGAGGCCGTGCCGGGGCACGTCGTGGAGCCCAAGATCTCTATCATCCTCCACATGAAGAACGGCTTCAAGGCCAGGATTAAGAGGAGGCAGCAGGTCCTTGACAATTGATTCAGAGGAATCATGTGCCTGGTCACTGAGTTCGACAAAGATAGTACATGCAGTTGCAGAATCTGTACCGGTTGAAGGGCTTGATCCATCGCACGGGCAGTCACTGAGAAGTGGCAGCGCATGAAAGTGTACTAGCCACATTCTAGAAGGGAAAATCTAGCGAGTGTATGGTGTTGCCACGTACTAGTAGTACTTGCCACTGCCAGCCGCAAGTGCTATGTGCAGTCGCTCTGTAGCACTCTGCACTCTAGTCAGTCTCAGATCAAAGTAGTACTACGTTACATGTAGAACGTCCGTTGTGTAAGAATTCTCGCACATGCAAGCGCCCACACGGCCACATGGAAAAACTGTGTTAATTGCAATGAAAATCGGCCAATAATTTTGAGCACCGGAAAACAAAATCCATGAATTGTATAACAAATACTACCTCTGTTTCAAGGCTTAAGGCGCACACGCTTTGCAAAACAAAGTTTGACCAAAAGAATTAAACAACAAAACCTTGATTATATTGTACATAATTAGTACCGTTGGATTCGTATTGAAAAATACTTTCCAGTTATACTAGTTTTATACCAAAACTTTTTACGTATTTAGAGTAATTTTTGGTCAAGAAAAAACACGCAAAACAAGGACGCCTTAAGCCCTGAAACGGAGGGAGTATTGGATTTGAATTCAACTTAAAAATTAAAGACAACAAATAAAAATACCCTGAAAGATATTAAAGGGAATATATCAAACGAGTCGGATAACAAGTGTGGGTCTAATAATCGAGAAATTGCTTAATTCTCGGTAAGGTGATGTCATCAATTTCAGTTGCAAGCCTACTTGCAACTAGAAATATCACAGTTGCAATACCACGTGCAACTAAAAAAGTACAGTTACAACCCCACTTGTAGCACCCATTGCAGCTCATAGGGCACACGAATCACGATGTAAATCCAGTGGTTTAGGACCTGTCTAGGCTCTAACATAATTCTTAGTCGCTTCACAGTTAGCAAAATCCATGAAATTCATGTACTTCCTACACGGACTTCCTTCGGACCCTCGCGTCGTCCGCCACAGACCACTCAGGGGAACTTTATCACCCCAACCACATCCCTCCCTCCATGACCTTCCCTTCCCCTGGCGCCGCCAAAGGAGGTCGTCCGGCGGCAGCAGGGCACCCCTTCTCACTTTTATTTTCGTGAGCCTTAGTAGTCTCCAACTCTCCTCCGCATTCAACCTACCTCTAAATTCGCTGACTCGGCCTAGATCGACTAATCTGGATCCGAGGCAACTAGCTCGACCTTACTTGACATTTGCTGCTCGTTGTGTCCAGGAGCAAGGTGGGTCTAGGAAATCAGCGGCTACCTATGGACACAAGCCTGGTCATCAAGACACAGATCAGTTCGTGAGTGCCAGTCTTGCACCTAGTGATATCATCTTCGTCACATGCATTGGGTCGTACAGTACATGGCAGGAAGCTTGGCAGGGTCGGCACAACTCAGCTCACCGACTAGACCTCCACACTAGCACACAAGGCTTAGATCTGCCATCAGGGCCCCACTATTGTTAGCACCTTCTAGTATGCCAAGGCACTTTAGCTGCGTTTACTCTTGTGCTGACAATCATGAGGAATATCAAGGTGGGTGTGCCGAATGACCATTGGATCTCGATGGCTCAGTCCAATTTGTGATCAGAAGTGATAGCAGAGATGAGTTTGGATGTCATGAAGTCCGCGAGCCGGATGATCGGTATTTTGCAGCAGTCTCGGCAAGCGGGGGTGGAAACACAGAGATACTTTGTTCTTGGTGGTGCTCTTGGTCACGGAGTCTCTATTTCTAGGGTGATAACCCTAGATTTGACCTTTATTGGTTGTACTTGTCAATGGTGGATCTCTATTCAAGTCCTTGTTCAAGGCATTGTTCGGAGTTACTGTTAGACTTTCTCCGGGGTGAAAACCTATGATCTTTGATCAGAAGACGACGGTGTTTGTATACTCTTTCCTTCTTGGAGGCGTCATTCTTGGAGAACCTTTTTTGGATCCCAAGTGTGGCCTTTGGTGGTAGTCCCGCTGATTGTTTCGGGCTTTTTTGCCATTTTCTTCTTCTTTTAGCTGTGTGCATCCTTGATGTCTCGACTAGCTATGGACATTATGTTATTGCAGAGGTCAGGTTTAACTGATATATGCTTGATATTAATTTATTCCCTTTATTAAAAATGCAAAACCCATGGAGTTGTTCGAGTCTTCCATAAGATCTTTTTTCCTTTCAAAATTCATTTATTTTTCTTCTGTTCAGTGGGTTCAAAAGACATGCTAATTTAGCGCATATTTTGCTTCAGGAAACATATTCCATTTGTTAGGGCTTAGAACTATTCAATGTTCTACAATCTTCTACAAGCATTATAAGAGAATGAAACATGCATAATTAGTATTGAATATGTTCAAACTTGTAATTACGTTCCTATTCCTTGGAATATATTTTCCACCACAAAAGCAACCATTTCTAGGAATTGTTGAAATATAATGGAATATGTTGTACACTCTCGATCTGTCCTGAATTAGATGTTGCAGATTTGTCTAGATTCACACGTATCTAGATGTATTTTATTGAATCTAACAAATATGTGACATCTAATTCGGGATGGAGGGAGTATTCTGTTTGTTTGTTGCTATTACTGTGTTTTTTTGTTTGCAAATATGGGTTTATTTACCCTATTATCTAGTTGCAAACAATATCTTCTTTATCAAATATACACCAGATTTTATTTCAAAAGAACATGTGGATCACTCTGCTAAGTAGGCTATACAACTTCATCATTCTCATGCTAAGAAGATTAAAATCACAAAGGGCATGAAAAACCAAGAAGCCCTCTGAAACAAAGGGCATGAAGAACACATCTATTTTGGGGAAAACATCACTTAGAAGAAACCGAGGATGAGAAAAGTAATAGTTTACATGCAGAAAGGAGAACACTAATTTATAGGGATTTTACGAGATCTATTTCTTGAAATTGTTATGGAACTACACATGTTGTCACGGTTCGGATCTTTTGATTGACCGATCTCCATGGGTTTCACCCGATGCATTTGGTTTTAAAGTGTATAAACCCACTATTGAGGTGCACATCTCCCACCTATTATTATCCATGAATAAAAAATAAAAATACATCGATATTAGTTAGTGTCATTTTTAGCTTCCTATTACCATCTTCTTTTTGGTTAAACTTTTCATGTATCTGCATAGGATACAACATGCATGGACAGATTGATGTTTTTCTCTTTCAAACTTATGGACATGTAAAGGAGTTGACAGAGGGAAAATCAAACCTAATTAAATGAAGCAAAATAACGATATTTCATTCTGAAAGAACACCAAAAGTTAACGATTGGAGTTAATTCCTTTAGAATTTATTCATATTTGAATGATATTTTATGAACAATTGCTGCATTTTTGTTGATTTTTGCCATATACAACCTTTGTTCCTCAAAATAAGGCGTATATTTTTTTTTGAAAAGTCTAAGTATGTAAAACCCAGTTTTCAAAATCAATATTGTTAGATAGATACGATGCATGAAAATATATTTCCAACTTTATATTATTTGGCTTTTGAAAAGAGCTATAGGCCTTCTTTTCATGAATGGATTGAGTACGTAGAGATACTGGCCATGGGGAATAATTTGGTTTTTGTGACATGATCAAGTAGCACACAAACACATAGCTCTCGGCACGGTCACACGGGCCTTGTTAAAAAGTGAGGTTTATTTCAAAAACAAAAAACTAAAACTAAGTGGTCTAGTATGTGTAAACGATGAAAGCGGTCGGCTGATATTCTCTCGTACCAAGTACGGAGGCTATCACAATCCAACGCGATAGATCGGTGTACTCTCGTTTGAAAGCCCCATGACTACTACTTTTGGAGCCAGACAGCAGACATTGACCTCCCACCTCAACCCTTCGTTTTTGGTCACGTCCGGTGTGCAAAATTCCATGGGGACGGTGTCAGGATTAGCTACGTGACTCCCGCAGGGACCGCTTGAGAGATGGAAAGCTCAGACCGAACCACCAATAGCTCGTACTCCGTACGATCCTTCCTTCCATTCACAAAAAACCACTACTCCGTTCGGCCCATATTAATCGACTCAAATTTGTCTAAAATTAATGAATCTAGATACTATTTAGTATATAGATTTATCCAAATTTTAACAAATCAAAGTCAATTAATATAAATCGGAGGAAATAGTACATTCAGAGAGGACACTCGTCGTAAGCGCACTTCCAGGCGGACGACCCATTTCGGATCGACGCGTGAACATAAAAACATGTCATTTTGGCCTTTGTCCTTTTGGGTCGGGTGTCCCTAGCAGGCCCAACCGATTTCCCCCTGTGAAATACCTAGTCTTTAGACTCATTGGAGAGGTCCATGAACACTGGCGACGACCACGACCCCAACAGATAGTACGCCAGTTGTGGTGGTTGTTGGTGTGGCGGTGTCATGGGCACAGGTAGGGCGCGAGGTGGCGATTCCCACACGTCATGCCCCATTCTGTGTCCTGAGGCGGTGCTTGATGGAACTAGCTAGGACATGCCTCCGACAGCGGCGACGGGGCGGCACGTTGCCATACTCCACCAGGTGGGCAGAGAGCTCGACGACATCCTGCAACCCTACCCATTGCCATTTGGCACCCTCCTCCGTCTTGGATGCTTCCATGATGGCGCGGATGGCATGGGCTTCCTCCTCCTTCTTGACGTCCGCCAACTCCTCCTCCCAGCCTTCACCTTCATTGTTGGTGGCGGAGAACTTGACATCATGGAGGTTGACGTCGCCCTTTACTGGGAAGACTCCCATGTAGGACGAGCGACGCTTCGCCTTGTGCTCCCAATCGAGGAAGGCGACCTAGAAATCATGGCACACGTACGCGGGACTGTTGAGGAGGCGATTGGCGCTTGGCGCCCGATCTCCCGATTGCAGTGCTCGTCCGGCACTTCGGCACTCGTGATGCATGTACTACCTGTACCTGTTGGGAGGACGATAGACACGGCCCGCCGCAGTAGAAGCTCGTCCATCGCGGGCTGCTACGGGTGCAACGGCAAAGTGCCCCGTGCTCGGACGCACTGGCAGGGTCACGCGAGGACCCCTTGGTGGAGGCGGCGACGACGTCGGAGAAGGAGGTGGCAGCAGACAAAGCACCCGGTCACTGCCAGGTGGGCACATACGCTGACGCGAGGACACGTGGTGTCTCGTCCAGGTGACACATTCCCGGTGTATTTTTAGGCTAGGAGGAATAGATAGGTCCGAAGACGCGTGGTCGTTGGGTCGGACCGTTAGAGCGGGTTTTTACCATCCGAAACCATCCGCGCGGATAGATTCGTACCGTCGGCGCCCGACTCCCGCGCCCATGACGACCTGCAACACAATCCCCGGCGCCCGGCTCCCGCGTATATGGCGCCAGTCGCGTGATTCCTGCGGCTCCACCGCTGCACCGAGAGAGAAAAGAACGAGAAACGGATCGAGATGTTGGCTGACCCAGCCGATGCCCGTGTGGCCGTGTCCGGAAGGAGGGTGCGAGGCGAGTCGTGGCACGCATGCGCGAGTGGCTACGGGCTGCGACGCGTCGCGCACTCGCAGCACAGCGCACCGGCGCCGGCGCGCGCGCGCGCGTCGAGCCAAGAGGCGCCCGCCCACGTTGAGCTAGCACTAGCGGGAGGTAGGCGGCGTGGGTCTTTCGTTCCACGCTAGGCAGCCAGCGGTGCGCGCTACCCACCGGGCCAGCCACACACACACACACACGGGCCACCGCGCCTCCTCCTTGTCTACCGGCCGGCTTCTCGACCGACCGATCGCCATGCGTACGGCGTGCTCGATCAAGCGCGCGCGGTACGTCCGGCGTCGTTGTCGACCCACCCCACCCCACCCCACCCCACCCCACGCGCGGACAAGGCTAGCTAGCTTAGCTAGCACGGCGTGGGCGAGCAACACTGTGACTGTGGCCAAGCTAAACACTAGCGATGGCTCTCACTCATTATTCGGCGCGATGACGGGCGTACCGCGATGTCCGCAGCCCCACCAGTGCCATTTGCTTCCTTGCTTACGTGCGACGAAATTAATTAGGCCACGGGTCCTACTCCTGATTAAGGGCGTTAGCTACGTCGTGCACCAATCATCGCCAGGTTCGTGCTGGAGATTGGGCTTGCATGTCTCTTTGTTCCCCTCCTCCTCTGCGTCTGTTCTCATCCCTCTTCCAGTGCCCGGGTTTTCCAGTTCCTTTCCTGATGGATGTCACGATCCAGGAAAAAGGATCTCACGAGTTTGACACCTAATAATGGGAAGAATGAAAACACCGTTGAAGAAGAAAAAAACTGGCTTGAAAATGGGAGCCAACGATTGTGATTCTTTCCTAATAAAGATCTAAGAGCATACCCAACGGCGCGCCCCAAACGAGGGGCCTTTGCCTATCCTTAGCACTGTCCGCGGACAGCAATGCCAAAAAATGAGCTCCTAACGGAGGATGCAAACCGTCCACAGGCCTCGGACCGGCCCGTTAGCAGCCAACTTGGGGCAACATTTGCGCTTGCGCGTGTCCGCGACGGATAGAGAAAGCCTCAGCTTGTCCTCCCCGGCCCGCTCGTCAGGCAAAGATTCCTCGCTACTCCTCGCATTTGACCCCGAGGTCCTCCTCTTCCCCTTCCTTCCCCGCTGCCACCAGATTCGGCCACCCCTCTTCCTCCTTCCCACAGCCGGCGGTGCGTTCGACACGGATTCCTTCTCTCCCTGCTGTTAGGAGGCCACAGTTGCCCGAGCATCATCAGGGCCGACCATCGAAGCATCACGCCCATGACCTGTCTGTCCGGCCATTTACGGACAAGAGGATGGTACGTTTGGCCACTTCATTTTGTTGACAATCTTGCGAAATTGTAGGTAGTTCTTGTTTTGACCACGACCTATTTGTTATGTAGATCACCATGGATAGCGGGGACGAGTTGTTTTACAAGCATTCCGTCTATACAATTGTTGCACTAGCCTAAACCAGCAAGATTGGGAGTTCCATGGGGATTTGGCTGAACCTTAGCCTAGACCAGCAATGTTCCAAAAATTCCTGCATACTCAACGTGAAATTTGTGATCTAACAATCCACAATATACTCCAAGAAGATCTCATCAAGCACATGTGGACGTATCAAGGCCACCAACAGTTTTATTGTTGCCGTGTTGACCTTTTTAACACGTAGAACTATTTGAATGTGTTATTTGTATGGACAGTTGCTTGTGTAGCCGAATTGTATTATTCATATGGACAAGTTTATGATTTATATGTATGATTATGAAATAATGGCCCCATGTGGTATGTTTGTGTCACATCTCAAGATTTTAGAAATTGAGACTGGAATTTTTTTTTTTACATATCATTCATGTGCAGTGCATTGCATACATGCAAAAATTTGCAATAATTGAATTTGAAGACCTAAAACCCTAAATACTATGTGCTATTTTGCTCCTATGTGAGGAATAAATAAGGATTATATAAATCCAGTATTTTAAATAGGCAAAGTAATGCCAAACTACCATCCTATGTTGATCTACTTGAATTTAGGAAAAAAAATTGAAAACAAAATTCACTCCATTTAGAATTAGTATGAAAAAGTTATAAAAAAATATAAAACAGAAAATAGAAAAGGATTAATAAGAAAAAAATTACTACGCTAGACCAGCCAAACGGACCGGCCCAGCACGGCAATACGCGCAGCACACCATGCGAGCGTGCAGCGAGCTCCCTGCCTCTCTACGTCTGTCATTTTTTTTTCTTTCTTTCCCTGCCGAGTGGAGCCCACCGCTTGTCCTCTTCGTTGCCAACACTCTAGGAAACGAACGCCATAGCAGTTCATTCAAACTACGCGTAAAACCAGCGATTCCGAGTCGATTTTTTTTGTCCCTTAGCCAATATAAGTACCCAATAAATATCTCTGACCTCTGCCTCCTCTTTCCCTAAAAGAAATCTCGCCTGATTCCAGCCACAAACAGTCTAATTGGGATCAAATCCGAACTCGTCGGATTTTCTCGCTGGAGCTTCGAAAATCAAGGGCACGCGTCGATTTCGAGCTCCTATTCCTTCCCTTTTTCTCTACTGTGATCTATTCGAACCACCGCATCATCTCATATTGTTTTCCCACTCTATGACACAGCCAATCGCCGCCGATTTTTCGCCGGAGTTCGCCAAAACCCAGCACGTGCAGCCGCAATTCGTCGCCGTTCTAGGAGAGGAAGGTAGTCGCAGAGCATTCATACATGCCCGCGAGGAGGAGGGGAACACCGTTGTTTGCTTCGTCGCCGACGTTGACCACCGAAAACTCGCCACCATTGCCACCTAAACGTCTGCCGCCGTGGCCGTTGACCCTGCCGGTGAGCCCCAAAGCTATTGTTTCCAGCCGTTAGATCCGATCTGGACGCCCCACAACAAATCCTTTAACCAAAGGGGTACCGACCAACAAGATCGTGCCACATGTCTGCCCCGTCATCGTCCAGGTCAGCAGCCACATCATCATTATCAACCGCCAGTCAACACCTATTTATTAATTTATTATGGAAATTGAATTACTTGGCAGAAATTGATTTAACCTTGTAAAATTCATAATAAAAGATCTGTACATCCAAAAATAGCATATAATATGTCTACGGATTCACAAAAATATGTATAATATTATTGTACTATTAGATCTGATTGGTACTGTATATATTTATTGTAATAATTTAAATTATTTAATGGACCTTTTAGACATAATAAATCATAGTAAAATATCTGTAGATCATAAAAATACAAATAAGGTGTCTATGGATTCCTAATCACGTATAAAACATTAATATGCTGTTAGATCCAATTTTTTGCAGGGTAGAATTGCTGTAGTAATTTAAATAATTTTAGTGGATTTTTAGAGTAATAAATTCATAGTAAATAATTTATAGATTGTAAAATTATGAATAATATGTCTCTGGATTCACAATTTCATGTAGATATCAGATCGGGTCTTAAATATAATTTTAGACAACATAAATTATTTAAGTGATTTAAACTCTACTAAATAGTAATTAAATCATAAGAAAAGATCTACAACTCTGATTAAGGTGAATCCAATTGCTACTGGTTCATATTAACATCCCCTATCTAGTAAACCCTAGAACAAAATTTAATACGACAACTAGAGCAAAAGTTTTAACAAAACTATTAAAACTTTTATATTGGCAATCAAGATTTAATAACAAATACCCTATTGCATCAAATGATCTCCTGCATGCATCATGTGATCTAGTAATGTTCAGAGAACTAATTACAACCACTGTGATACATTAAATCGTCATGCATGTATTTGTTCATCATTGTTTTATTGTATTGTGTATAATTGCATTGTTTTGAATAGTGCACTTGTTTTGATCGATAGATTGCGAGGAGTGCAACGTTTGTGATTACGACGAGTGCAATCTTTTATATTGTGAGGATTATCTGATCGACTACATCTACAACAAAGGCAAGTAGAGCTATCATAAATGTCCTACTATTTTTCCTTTGCATGTAGTATGATTTTCAGTAGTGATGCATGTGTAGGTGTTTTTACTACTATGCTATGCTATGACACCCATGCATGATTGCCATACTTCCATAACAGTAATCCGTTACAGCGAGAGAGGTGGTCGCGTGCTGGTGAGTGGTCATTTCGAGATGCTAATTACTCCCGTCTCAAGCCCGTGGGTCTCACACTCACTGTCAGCTAAATTATGGAGCTTCCGGATCCGACAGTGATGCCCTTCCCGGACATGTACAAGTGTATAAGTGATTTTGATGATGTGGAGAGGAGAGAGAGAGTGAGACTGTCTATAAAGTTGTAGACAGTCTATAGAAATCTTATAGACAACTAATAGACGATAATTTTGTTGTTGTATGAGTGGTGTTTGTAACTTGTACTAACATAGGTATTACTAAAAATAGATATGTTATAGACGGACTGTTATACAAGTTATCTATAATATTTTCTATAAATTGTATTATAGACATCACCAGTCTAAACCAATGCTCATGCCCTGATGGCGACAGTGATATCTACATTTATGAGGGCATGAGCATTCGTTTAGACGGCTGCCGTCAGTAGATTGCCTCCACGTCAGTGGTAAATAGTACTATAGCCGGTGTCTACAATAACTTGTCTATTTGTCTATCTGTAATGACCGTACAATTTTAGAATTCGGTTACCAAGAGCTGGGACACGGGACCAATAGGAAGGAAGAGTTATTTCAAACTAGCAGACGCCCTTCTATACAATGGGATTTAGCCGTCTATAGCGAGTGATATTTCAGGGATGCAGACCGTCTGAATTTCTACCGACGGATTCATCTTCTCTCGCCCCTCTCTTTCCACCACGTCATAAAAAATCCTAGCTGGCAGCCTCTATAGACAGTTGATGGTGGACTACTGTACATGCCCTGAGTGGCTTTTCCGGGTCTTAACCGTGACTTACAGTTAAATAACCTCGGTTAGTTAGTACACATCACATGATCGTGTTACCGCTAACTAGCGCCACCCAACGTTCTCTCGATAGAAGCTTGTCGCCGTACAGCCTTGCAGCAGTCCACGGCACAACGACCCGACCAGCTGTTTGGAGGCGTGGATCGATCGACCGACGGGTCACCGGACCCTTTTCCTTTTTGTTGGCTTGCTCGCGTTGCAGCCAAGCTAGCTAGACAGGGGCACACCACGCACGCACCCGTAGCTCTCACCGAGACGGCGACGGGGAAGAAACAGAAACGTCGTGAGCGCCGGGACGACGAGGTTACCTTCTGCCCGTCGCCCGTCGCAAGCGCGAGCCAGCGGCCGCCGGTCTACCGATAACCCACTTGCGCATGAATCGCTCTCCGAACAAACGGACCGTAACAGCGACCGGGCACCCGCGCTTCCGAGTTATAATTGTAGCGCAGCGGCGAAAAACGTGAGGAATCGTATTTATAGCTACTATACCATTAGCCATTAGGGATGGCCGCATTGATGATATGGTTGCCTCTGCATGCTTAGCTCTGTTGCTTGGACGCAGAGACCGTCACAGCTACTACTACACCATTGTCTCTTCTGATCTCTTAGTAAAGATGGTACACCTAATCGTCTAACTCGATGCGTGTGTGTGTGCTGGTACTTCTCCAGATCGACGATCCCTTGCATGCTGCTGATTCATGAATCATGATGCGGCTAGCTGGAATCTCTCTTGATTTGATTTTGCCGGCCGTGCTGGATTCGCTAACAATGAACCATCAGATACTCAGATCCATAGACTCCGGTATAGTAGGTGAAGTAGCGTGGCGATGAAGGTACCGCGACATTCTCGATCGATCCGTAGAGGAATTGGGAGCAGTGCGTGCTCAAACCGATTATTAATCAATCTACTACAGGCCAGCACAAGTTAATGAGGGGTCGCATGCGTGCGTGCGCGTCTCTCTCGATCGAGCAACTCCCAAGTCCCCAACGACGAATAATATATGGTCCTCATCGATAACCTGTTGTCTTTACGTATTTATTATTCATGGACCATTTGTGGATCGGGGATGCTCGATTCACTAGCTAACTACTTCCTCTGTTTCATAATACTATAAGATGTTGTAACATTCCTCGCGGTCGTAATGGTAACGTCCTGAACAACAGAAACATCACGGATGAATAAACCGAAGTAGAACAAGTGGGCTGACATTGCCTCGCGGTTGTAACATGAACGTGGTAGACGGTGTCACGTTTCAGTAACTTAGATTGTAGAAGAAGCTGGTGAAGTGATCAAGCCATGTGATAGTCCTTTGTGCTGAGTCGATTAGCCGCACACATGGCACGCGCTTCTGAGTTAATTAAGCGCAGCGCGAACGTGGAATCGTATTTATCTTTACTATCAATATCAATAGGGATGGCCGCATCATGATGGCTAGCTCTGCTTAGCTCAGTTGCGTGGACGCAGAGAGCCAGAGACGGTGAGAGCTACAACATAATCTCTCTTGATTTGGTTTTGCCGTGCTGGATTCGCCAACAATGAAGCATCATCAGATACTCGGATCTCATAGACCCCGGTACAGTAGGCAAGTAGCGTGGCGATGGATGGACGGTACCGCGACATTCTCGATCGATCCGTAGAGTGTAGAGGAATTGGCAGCGGCACCTGCTTACTAATCAGTCTATAGGCCAGCACAAGTTAATGGGGGTGCCTAATGCGTGCGTGCGTGCCTGCGCGTCCCTCTCGAGCTAGCTACGAGACTAATAATTTTGGTCCTCATCGATAACTTGTTGTCTTTACATATTTATTGATTGATGGATAGAGACCTTTGTCTCCAATTGTATGTTCTAGATTTAGGTAGATTTGCTTGTATCTATATATATTAAGACGAGTCTAGATAAATGCGATCTAAACTGATACACGATATTTAATTCAGGGCAGATGGAGTTCTATGTTGCCGCTGGATACACTCATAGTACATCTCAATATTATTTTATTTTTGAAATGGGTCATCTCAATAATCATCAACTGTTACAGAGTCCTTGTATATAGGAACTACATGTGCATTAGTGCATATAAGTGTCATCTAAAGGCAAACTAATCGCTTGGCTAGCTAACACGCAAGATGGACAGGAGCAACCGCTTCTTTTTTTTTTGGAAGTGGCGGCAGTGTAGACATAATTGTTTTTTTCTTTCATCGAAGCGGGCAATCGCCTCTTTATTTTCGTTTTAGAAATCTACTAATTACCGACCATCCATGGGGCGGAGTTGACGAGCGGATGAAGGAGGAGTTTAGGGGTTTGGCGAGAGAGGCGTGTTGATCGCCACGACGGCCACCGCTTCAGCGACGAGGAGCTAAATTAGACGGAAAATCGAAGCACTCGCACATACCCTGCCTTGATGCCGGTGGCTTAATTGGGAGGGTGGCGCTGCACAAGCGAAATGGCTATATGGAGGTGTGGACATGGCCAAGTGTCTACGGTAAGGGGAAAGAAGGGGGATACGAATAAGAGCATCTCTACTCGTTGGGCGTACCCAAACCGAAAATCGGACCCAAGAAGCGTATTTCGGCCTGGGTACGCCCACTCGCCCACTCGCGTATCCAGGCCGTGTTTCCAAGTTCGGCTAAATTCACTCAAACTCGGCGAAATATGGGCGAATATAGACGGAATTTCATTAAAGCAGGCGAGGGGGTACATAGTATATCGGTTTTATACTAGGAAAGGACGCCGCCGTGGTGACGCCGCCGTGGTCGACGCAGGACGCCGCAACTACAGGCTGAGGCGGGGGTTGTTACCGGCCTCCATGTGCGCCATGACTCCGGCGAGAGTCCGGCCTGGAAGGCTCCACCAGCGGCGGCAGTAAGCCATATTGTTACGTGGCGGCGGCGAGCCCGGCGGTCCGCGTGTCGGGCGAGTTCCTCGAGGCGCTGTGTCGGCGCCTCGAAGACCAAGTTGCCACGATCCTCGAGATCCGGGTCTTGCATAGCCTCGATGGCGGCTGGATCTCTCCGCGAGGTCTGGTCTTCCATGGCGGCGATAGTCGCTGGATCTCTGCGGCGAGCTCGCCCGTCAACCGTGAACAGGGATCCCGCCGGCGCTGAGTGTCCAACCTCGGGGGAGGCGAGTGTCTGGCGGGGCCGTATAGCGCGCCTCCCGGAGGAGCCGGGCTTCCCACGGCGATAGCGTGCGGCGGCCGGCCATGGCTTCTCGGCGGAGCTGGCGAGGAAGAAAGATGCGAATGTCCGAAGTTCGCCGGAGTTGTGGTGGTGTGAGAAAGTGTGAAGAGAGACGGCGAGATGTACGGCTTTATATAGCCCGGAAAAATGGCGGGAGGGGTGTAGCGGCGAGGACAGGAAAAGTGGAAACGACGGGAAGTTCGTGACCGCCGGTCCGACGCGGGAGCCGAGGCAGCGTCGGTGGCGCCGTAAATCGACGACGCGTGGTCGACGCGACGGGCAGTTATTGCCCGACGGTCGCCGCGTGGTTTCGAGGATGACGACGACTTGGCTTCCTTCACTGACTCGGCGGGCCCACGCGCCGCTTTGATTTTTTTCGCCGATATCGCCGTGTCCGGCGTCCTCAGGGCGTACCCAGAAACCTGGGTTCGGCCTGGGTAGTCCGGACCAAAAATGGGCGAAATCCGACCAAAAACAAGTCCTTAGGTACGCGACTGGGCCAATTTTCAGCGTCCGGATCGGCCTCCTGGGTAGGCGAATGGAGATGCTCTAACTGGATGGCCAAATTCGGAACCCGTGGCTGAATCAAGGTAGTGCATGCTGCAACAAGAGAAGAACACACGCATGCATGCACACCAGATCTACGCACACAATGCTATCGCAGTAGACCAACCCCTTGCTCGTACGTCAACCGCCGTAATCCCACCGCACACCGTAGCTGGCCTATCTAGCTGTACTACAAAATATTAATACGCATATCTGTACTACAGTACATGATGAATCATCTTCATCGTTATCATCATCACGAGCCTAATTAGCTAGCTAGCTGGCCGTGGCTGGCAGGCTGAGGGCCACGGCATTGGTGGCAGGGTTGCAAGTGCGGGCCCGCATAAACCCGCAAAACGAGTCATTTAGTATAAGCTGTACTAACGTATAGCGATAGGAATCGATTTTAACCTGTAGCATACCTATGTGAGCTCATACAAAAAACCTGTTCGCAAATCCGTCCCGCTTGCAGCCCTAATTGGGTTTAGAGTTTAGGGTTTAGGACTGAATCAAGGTGCATGCTGCAACACGCATGCATGCACACACCAGATCTGCACAATGCTGCTATCGCAGTAGATCGACCAACACCTTGCTCGTACGTCAACCACCCTAAATTACCCACCCCACACCGGCCGTAGCTGGCCTATCTAGCTGATACTACAATATATTAATACGCATAGTATATCTGTACTACTACTGTACATGAATCATCTTCATCATTATCATCACGAGCCTAATTAGATAGGCTCGCTGGCTGGCTGCCTGAGGGCCACGGCACGTCAAGCAGGCATATGGAAGCGAGCTGTAGATGCGTGTGTCGATGATCTCCCACACGCAGGACGATGGCATGGGGAAGGAAGCAGGCGAGCTAGCTTCAACGTGAGCTAGCTGTTGTTGAAGATATAGTATAATAATAATACTATTGTAAGAGATATGCCATGCATGTCCGACTGCCACGCACGCATCGTACTCGTACGCGCACACTAGTACTGGAGTTATATAGAACCGACCCGGTCGGTACGGCGATCACCACAGTTTTGTTGCTTTTTCTCTCGCGCACAGTCAAGTGATATATGCATGCGTGCGTGTAGCTAGCGACCGACGACCAGACAGGTCCCGGAGCAGTGCTACAGTGTGTGCGGTCTGTGTGTGTACGATTGAGTAGTCAGGCGGGTCACCAATTGGAGGGTGGCGTGTCGGGCAGGCAACCAGCGCGATCCATCGCTAGTGTACATGTACAGAGGTGGATATATCGAGACGACGTACCACTACTGTGCACCTACGGCCAGGGGTCGAGGCAAGAGAGAGAGAGAGATATGCTTTTCGACTAGCACAATTACTTGTCATAGTTCTAGGCATGCATTTTTTGTGTGACGAGTAATTTGGACTAGAGGGAGTATTTTTATGTTGTTTTAGAAAATGGTTATACCAAATGGCACATATACTATATGCATATTGAATACTTAAAAATCGACGACCCTTAGAAGGACAAAGGTACCAAGTGGCGGTGCGTGTATTGTCCCTAGCAAAATGTACATGATTGTGCACGCTCTAGAGAAAATCCTTCTACAACACACCAAAACAGTGTCTCTTCTTCTTGTATGGTTTATACCACTCCGAAGCACGGCGCGGTACCTGGTTCCAGTGAGATGGCACCGTGTGGATGAGGAAGAAAGGGAGCGGAGCTCGTAACAAATTCCTACTACCATTGAACTGCTAAAAAAGTTCTATACTATGGAACAGAGGTAGTACCATTAGCAGCTACGACGGCCATGACTCTAGAATCGACAACATCAACGTACGAGTCTGAACTAGCAACATGAAATGCACCTCTGACACACGAGGTTTTTTTTTATGTGAAAGAGCCTGATAGAGAGGAAATGATATTAATGGAGTAAAGTAGTGGGAACTGTCTCTTGAACTATCAATCAAGAACCTATGAGAGGTAGTACCCATGTCAAGTAACGAGCGTTTGTGATCTCTCGAGACCTTCATCATGTTGTGCTGAGGTAAGCACTCGGAGGGGATAAAGATGGACATGAACATGGTGCATATAGGATCTAAATGTAACAAGGAAATATTTTCCGTTATTAGTTTGGAAGTGGGTTGTATCATATCAACCGTACCAAAGATCAAAGACTTGTAGCCGAAGAAGGTACCTCTATATAAAGGAGTCCGAGACCCTTGCTGAAGATTCAATCCATCATGGAACCCTCATCGAGCCTCCATTACCAAGATCTAGCATTGTAGATTTAGTCTAGATCTTGTAATTTGTAATCCTCGTACTAATATATACACGTACGACTATTGCCCATTCGAGGCCTAAACCTTTGTGTTTAATACATTGTGTCGTCGTTATCTCAAATGAGATACCCTTGGGCTCAGCAAAAAAAAAAACCCGTCGACATTAGCTAACAACTACATTTTTCCAGACCATTAGATCACATCATCCAGGGCTTGATTCATCAATATCTAATACAAACAACCAAGGTTCATCGATCCCCTAACTCTTTCACAATTTTCTCCTTCTACCTTACTCTCGTTGTCCCGTCAGTTGTTCAAGCGCTCCTTTTGGATACAACAAACCCTCTAATCCTAAGCTAAACCATAACCTATAGCGAGCCTTCGTATCGCCAAAATCGTTCCACCTCGTCTCCGTGCCGTTTCCTCTTAATAAACGAAGAGAGATAGAGGGAGAGGGATAATTTCCCCCGCAAAAAGAAGAGATAAAGATAATCATTTTGTGAGAACCAAGCGCTGGCTTGGTGGCTAGAGCTCGGGGTGCTGAGCCAACCCACCGAGATTCGAGTAGATGGAGCGCTCGATGTTTACGCTGACAATCATTTTGTAAGAAAAATGGACAGGGAGCAAGCTAGGTGTCGACGTAGCAATAGGTCTTCGCTTAGGAATAGTATTAAATTAGTTTACATTGCACAATCGCGTGGAAAACATGGTAAAACCGACAATTATAATCTCCACGGGGTGGCAAGCATGAGCATCATCGATCTAGTAACAAGGTGGTGGACTCCCCGGCCGGGCCCCGGAGACGACGTGGATTTGGTGTGATGCACGGTCGCCCACAATTTTAGACACGATGTATGCATGGCCTAGCTAGCTCAAACACAGCATCCAGCTATTAAACCGCGAGTAGCCGACGCATCCAGGTGCATGGATGGGCGGTCCACAGCGAGCCACGTAGGCGTCCGAGATACTACTATATGCAGGATGCATGCACCATTTTTCTTGTGCCATATTCGGCCTCGTCCCATAACTCACTCCATGCTGCTCCACCACTCCATCAATTTTGGACGGCAGCGATCATATGGCGTCAATCAGGCATGTGCGTGCGGGGCCTTCGCTATCAGACACGCTAGCAGTCCTGTATGGTACTACTGTAGTTCGTGAAACCCCCCCCCCCCCCTAACTGCCGGGAAAGTGACGGCAGGAGAGAGGACACGCCATACCAGACCAGCCCCACCCACCCCCCCCCCCCCACGCGTTCCCCTCTCTCTAAGCCTTGAGAGTCGCCGCGTGTTCTCGAGCCCTCCTCTTGCATTTCGTGGCTGCCGCGAGTCGAGGAGGAGGAGGTGCTCGGCATGTAGGGAGTAGTAGTAGGTGTAGGGTTGTGGGCCTTGTGGTAGTTTAGAGCTGGGTGAAGGATCTGTGCGACGGGATCTGGATCCACTTAGGGTTCTTCTTCTTTGTCTTCCTATGCTCTCTGGCCGGCCATGGTGGCGAGGAAAGCGGTGAAGACGCCGGAGAAGACCACCGTCTCCGTTAATAAGCAAGTCGCCTTTGTCCATCTCTCGTGGTGGTGCAGTGGTGTGTTGCAGGGTGCTCCGACCGGCCGTGGAGGCGAGGGGAGTGGCTTCTGCGGGGCGCCGTTGGCTCCCCCTCGTGGGTGGGGATATCTCCTGCTGCCGATTCGAGCTAATCACATGGCGGCCGTCGTCGTCGCCATGATCTGGGGCCAGAAGGGCGGCCCGTTTCGACGCCATGGATGCGTCTCTTCAACCTCCAGAGTGGAGGCACTCTCTGGAACCTTGGGCCGGAGTTCCCCGCCGTCTCCCCGCCAAGTGGTGCGTCCCCGGCGGTGTCATGGCGGCCGGCAGCCAAGGTTCATCGTCGGTGGAGAAGATAAAGGACCTGATTGCTTTTTCTGTTTTAGTTTCAGGGTCCTCTTTGCTTATTTGCAGGACTTTAGTGTTATTTTTCTTTTCTTCTTGTCCTGTTGTATCTTATACCCACCGAGTAATATAAGCTGGCAGCCTCGGGGTCCTTCGAGACCCCTCTCACGTTCAAAAAAAAAAAAAGTGACGGCAGGCAGGACGGATCTGCATACGAGATCGCAAAAGAAGGTCGCGGTACCGACACTAGATTTGACCCCAACAAGCTTGTTCAGGATACTAGTATTTACGTAGATTCTGTGCCATCCTTATTAGCATCATTTTTCCAAGTCTTCTTAGCCACGGAGGGGTTACGGATGTCGACGCACAAAACGCTGCGAGTGACACTTAGTTATAATTTGGCCTGTGGCAGGAATATAGTTTTCGAAATAACGGAAAGTGGTTTCGACTCCCGAGCTCCACTGCTCTCTTCATTTAAAAAAAAATCAAAAAATCTTATTTTATAAGTTTTAGACAAATCTGAAAATAAATTCTGGGCATAGCAAATATTGTATCCTACAAGCCATGCAAAATCATAACCCGAAATTCTTTATATCGTGGGCTACAAAAAAAATGACAAAATCTAATAAAATTTAGAGATACGAAGCTATGCATACTCAGATCCACACTTTTGTGTTTTTGTGTAACTCATAATACATAATATTTTAAATTTATATTGGCATGTTTGTGGGATACATTAGTAGCTATATCCGGATATTTTTTCCAGAATTTATTGAAACATAAAAAAAATGCCTTTCGATACTTTTTTTTAGAAAACCATGATCATTAGTGCCCATGTGCACAAAATCTTCACTCATTCGAAAGAAAAACCATATTTGTAGCATGGTGTAGTTGATTGATTCCTTCACTCACCTAAACTTATAGTTCATCTCGTTTGGCAGACATCTATGTATCTGGCGGCGCCGCCCTCGCGTTCCACTCTCACCTTGGAGCACCATGTTTGTCCTCTTGGTACACCCCCCCCCTTGAGCCACGAGACGAACACTAGCTAGGGGGCTCCTTGCCCAGAACCGGCAGTGGAGGAGCCATGCGGCGCCCGGCCTCCCCTATACACACAACAGGTCCTGTGAGTTTGGAGAGGGGTCGTGGGTGGTTTGTTCGTTGATGGAGTGCATCAACAACGCCATAGAGACTTCTCTCCATGGTTTAGAAGGGGTAGACGTGTAATAGGTACCCGCAAGACCCACACAACATCGACATAGAGAATACAGATGGCCCGAAAACGCTCACATCTAGCCACGTTGCATCTTAACGTAAATATGCTACTTCGTTTCAATGATAAGGCCTATAATTTTTTTGAAAACTCAAACGATGTAAAGTTTGGCCAAACTTTTAGAGGAAACCGTCAATAACTTTAATATAATATGTAGATATCATATGAAAATATATCTCATGACGTATCTAATAATAATGATACATGTTAATGATCTATTCTAAAACTTGGTCAAACTTAACATAAATTGACTTTTCAAAAAAAAAAAGCTTTATCCATTGTAAACGGGGAGGTAGAACTCATTCAAAATGAGTATCCGTCCATCTCTCGAAACATTATACTAGGAAACGGCATGAGTCGCCGTATATATAGAGTTCAGTTCTAAATGCTGAATTTTGGGGCTCATTTCTTGCAAATTTGGGACTATTCTAATCTTGCGAAGTTCTCAAATGTACTATCAGTGTGACCTTCACTCTTGGTTGAAGTGACGGTGAACTTACTTGGCCTCAACTTCATTTACACTAGTTGCCATGTTTTCAGGGCTACCTTGTCAATTTGCCACGATCAGTCATACCATAATCGAGTATAATCATTTTCATCGATTTCAGCAATACGCCCAAAACAAGAACAATGTAGGAGTAGTATCTGCACACGAGTTTATCCTAAATTACTCAGCATTCTATGTTTAGTCAAAGTCAAACTTCATAAACTTTCACTACGTACTATATAAGAAAAAAATATTAATATCTAAAATATGTAATAAATATAGTTAGACTTGTCATAAAACATACTTTTATAATGTATACAATTGATATTATAAATGTTACTATTTTGTTGAAGATGTTTAGTCAAGTTTTAACATGTTATAACTTTAACTAAATCTAAAATACAGAGTAATTTAATTTGAGACAGAGGGGACTATAGAACTAGGATCTGCTTTAATTTCCATCATAAGTACATTGATGTGAGCTCTGAACCATAATTAGGACTTAGGAGTTGATGCTACATCTGAAAGCAAATCCCCGCCATTGGTTATCGTCTTATCAGCAGTCGTCTATCAAGGTAGTACTACATTTACGACCCTCCAACGCTCGCATAGTTTGCACTTCTCCATACTCCTACCATCATATTCGCGCGCTCCACCTCGATCTTGAGCACGTAGGAGCAAGCAACAATGGCCTCCGTCTCCTTCCTCGAGCTCTCGCTCTCCTTGCTCTGCTTCGTCGCCTTGTACTACTTCCACATCAGGTCCAAGCGTAAGAACCCGGTGATCCCGCTGCACTGGCCACTGGTGGGCATGCTCCCTGCGCTCCTCGGCAACCTCCCGCGCCTCCACGACTGGGTCACCTCCGTCCTCATCGCCTGCCCGCTCAACTTCCGCTTCACCGGCCCGCCGCGCTCCGGCCTGGAGCTCTTCCTCACCTCCGACCCGGCCAACGTCCGCCACGTCTTCACCTCCAACTTCGCAAACTACCCCAAGGGTCCCGAGTTCGCTGAGATCATGGACATCCTCGGCGGCGGCATCTTCAACGCCGACGGCGACTCCTGGCGCAGCCAGCGCGCCAAGGCGCAGCTGCTCATGTCCAGCCCCAGGTTCCGTGCGTTCGTGTCCCGGTGCAGCCGCCGCAAGGTCGAGCACGACCTGCTCCCGCTGCTCGCCCACGTCGCCGGCGGCGCTGGCGAGGTCGACCTGCAGGATGTGTTCCTGCGGCTGACGTTCGACACCACGACCACGCTGGTGTTCGGCGTCGACCCGGGGTGCCTCGCGATTGGCTTCCCCGAGGTGCCGTTCGCGCGTGGCATGGACGACGCCATGGACGTGCTCCTCGTCCGCAACGTGCTCCCGCCGTCGTGGTGGAAGCTGGTGAGGTGGCTCGGGGTCGGGTACGAGCGCAAGATGGCGGTTGCGTGGCGCGACATCGACCGGTTCATCGGCGACACGATCGCGAAGCGACGCGAGGTCATGAAAAACAGAGGCGGGATCGAGGACTCTGCCGATCTCCTCTCCTCCTACATCGACGACGAAGGCGAAGAGGTCGTCGTGGACGCCTACCTCCGCGACACGACGATGAACCTCATGCTCGCCGGGCGCGACACGACCGGGTCGGCGCTGTCCTGGTTCTTCTACCTCCTCTCGAAGAACCCGCGCGTGGTGACCAGGATCCTCGCCGAGCTCGACACCGTCGACAAGACCACCACAACGCCGGACGGCATGGTGACCTACGACCCGGACGAGCTCGGCCGGCTGGTGTACCTGCACGCCGCCCTGTGCGAGTCGCTCCGGCTGTACCCGCCGGTGCCGATGGAGCACAAGGGCGTGGTGGCCGCGGAGGCGCTGCCGAGTGGGCACGAGGTTCAGCCGGGCGACAAGATCATCGTGTCGCTGTACGCCATGGGGAGGATGGAGGGCGTGTGGGGCAAGGACTGCCGGGAGTTCCTGCCGGAGCGGTGGATCGGGGAGGACGGGAAGCCGCGGTACGTGCCGTCGTACAAGTTCCTGTCGTTCAACTCCGGGCCCAGGACCTGCCTCGGCAAGGACATGGCGTTCGTGCAGCTCAAGGCGGTGGCGGCCGCCGTGGTGAGGAACTTCGAGGTGGAGGCCGTGCCGGGGCACGTCGTGGAGCCCAAGATCTCTATCATCCTCCACACGAAGAACGGCTTCAAGGCCAGGATTAAGAGGAGGCAGCAGGTCCTTGACAATTGATTCAGAGGAATCATGTGCCTGGTCACTGAGTTCGACAAAGATAGTACATGCAGTTGCAGAATCTGTACCGGTTGAAGGGCTTGATCCATCGCACGGGCAGTCACTGAGAAGTGGCAGTGTACTAGCCACATTCTAGAAGGGAAAATCTAGCGAGTGTATGGTGTTGCCACGTAGTACTTGCCACTGCCAGCCGCAAGTGCTATGTGCAGTCGCTCTGTAGCACTCTGCACTCTAGTCAGTCTCAGATCAAAGTAGTACTACGTTACATGTAGAACGTCCGTTGTGTAAGAATTCTCGCACATGCAAGCGCCCACACGGCCCCATGAAAAAACTGTGTTAATTGCAATGAAAATCGGCCAATAATTTTGAGCACCGGAAAACAAAATCCATGAATTGTATAACAAATATTGGATTTGGATTCAACTTAAAAATTAAAGACAACAAATAAAAATACCCTGAAAGATATTAAAGGGAATATATCAAACGAGTCGGATAACAAGTGTGGGTCTAATAATCGAGAAATTGCTTAATTCTCGGTAAGGTGATGTCGTCAATTTTAGTTGCAACACTACTTGCAATTAGAAATATCACAGTTGCAATACCACGTGCAACTAAAGAAGTACAGTTACAACCCCACTTGTAGCACCAATTGCAACTCATAGGGCACACGGATCACGATGTAAATCCAGTGGTTTAGGACCTGTCTAGGCTCTAACATAATTCTTAGTCGCTTCACAGTTAGCAAAATCCATGAAATTCATATACTTCCTACACGGACGTCCTCCGGACCCTCGCGTCGTCCGCCACAGACCACTCAGGGGAACTTTATCACCCCAACCACATCCCTCCCTCCGTGACCTTCCCTTCCCCTGGCGCCGCCAGAGGAGAACGTCCGGCGGCAGCAGGGCACCCCTTCTCACTTTTATTTTCATGAGCCTTAGTAGTCTCCAACTCTCCTCCGCATTCAACCTACCTCTAAATTCGCTGACTCGACCTAGATCGACTAATCTGGATCCAAGGCAACTAGCTCGACCTTACTTGACATTTGCTCCTCGTTGTGTCCAGGAGCAAGGTGGGTCTAGGAAATCAGCGGCTACCTATGGACACAAGCCTGGTCATCAAGACACAAATCAGTTCGTGAGTGTCAGTCTTGCACCTAGTGATATCATCTTCGTCACATGCATTGGGTTGTACAGTACATGGCAGGAAGCTTGGCAGGGTCGGCACAACTCAGCTCACCGACTAGACCTCCACACTAGCACACAAGGCTTAGATCTGCCATCAGGGCCCCACTATTGTTAGCACCTTCTAGTATGCCAAGGCACTTTAGCTGCGTTTACTCTTGTGCTGACAATCATGAGGAATATCAAGGTGGGTGTGCTGAATGACCATTGGATCTCGATGGCTCAGTCCAATTCGTGATCAGAAGTGATAGCAGAGATGAGTTTGGATGTCATGAAGTCCACAAGCCGGATGATCGGTATTTTGCAGCAGTCTCGGCAAGCGGGGGTGGAAACACAGAGATACTTTGTTCTTGGTGGTGCTCTTGGGCACGGAGTCTCTATTTCTAGGGTGATAACCCTAGATTTGACCTTTATTGGTTGTACTTGTCAATGGTGAATCTCTATTCAAGTACTTGTTCAAGGCATTGTTCGGAGTTACTATTAGACTTTCTCCGGGGTGAAAACCTATGATCTTTGATCAGAAGACGACGGTGTTTGTATACTCTTCCCTTCTTGGAGGCGTCATTCCTGGAGAACCTTTTTTGGATCCCAAGTGTGGCCTTTGGTGGTGGTAGTCCCGCTGATTGTTTCGGGCTTTTTTTTTTGCCATTTTCTTCTTCTTTTAGCTGTGTGCATCCTTGATGTCTCGACTAGCTATGGACATTATGTTATTGCAGAGGTCAGGTTTAACTGATATATGCTTGATATTAATTTATTCCCTTTATTAAAAATGCAAAACCCATGGAGTTGTTCGAGTCTTCCATAAGATTTTTTTTCCTTTCAAAATTCATTTATTTTTCTTCTGTTCAGTGGGTTCAAAAGACATGCTAATTTAGCGCATATTTTGCTTCAGGACACATATTCCATTTGTTAGGGCTTAGAACTATTCAGTGTTCTACAATCTTCTACGGGCATTATAAGAGAATGAAACATGCATAATTAGTATTGAATATGTTCAAACTTGTAATTACGTTCCTATTCCTTGGAATATATTTTCCACCACAAAAGCAACCATTTCTAGGAATTGTTGAAATATAATGGAATATGTTGTACACTCTCGATCTGTCCTGAATTAGATGGTGCAGATTTGTCTAGATTCGTACGTATCTAGATGTATTTTATTGAATCTAACAAATATGTGACATCTAATTCGGGAAGGAGGGAGTATTCTGTTTGTTTGTTGCTATTACTGTGTTTTTTTGTTTGCAAATATGGGTTTATTTACCCTATTATCTAGTTGCAAACAATATCTTCTTTATCAAATATACACCAGATTTTATTTCAAAAGAACATGTGGATCACTCTGCTAAGTAGGCTATACAACTTCATCATTCTCATGCTAAGAAGATTAAAATCACAAAGGGCATGAAAAACCAAGAAGCCATCTGAAACAAAGGGCACGAAGAACGCATCTATTTTGGGGAAAACATCACTTAGAAGAAACCGAGGATGAGAAAAGTAATAGTTTACATGCAGAAAGGAGAACACTAATTTATAGGGATTTTACGAGATCTATTTATTGAAATTATTATGGAACTACACATGTTGTCACAGTTCGGATCTTTTGATTGACCGATCTCCATGGGTTTCACCCGATGCATTTGGTTTTAAAGTGTATAAACCCACTATTGAGGTGCACTTCTCCCACCTATTATTATCCATGAATAAAAATTAAAAATACATCGATATTAGTTAGTGTCATTTTTAGCTTCCTATTACCATCTTCTTTTTGGTTAAAATTTTCATGTATCTGCATAGGATACAACATGCATGGACAGATTGATTTTTTTCTCTTTCAAACTTATGGACATGTAAAGGAGTTGACAGAGGGAAAATCAAACCTAATTAAATGAAGCAAAATAACGATATTTCATTCTGAAAGAACACCAAAAGTTAACGGTTGGAGTTAATTCCTTTAGAATTTATTCATATTTGAATGATATTTTATGAACAATTGCTGCATTTTTGTTGATTTTTGCCATATACAACCTTTGTTCCTCAAAATAAGGCGTATATTTTTTTTTGAAAAGTCTAAGTATGTAAAACCCAGTTTTCAAAATCAATATTGTTAGATAGATACGATGCATGAAAATATATTTCCAACTTTATATTATTTGGCTTTTGAAAAGAGCTATAGGCCTTCTTTTCATGAATGGATTGAGTACGTAGAGATACTGGCCATGGGGAATAATTTGGTTTTTGTGACATGATCAAGTAGCACACAAACACATAGCTCTCGGCACGGTCACACGGGCCTTGTTAAAAAGTGAGGTTTATTTCAAAAACAAAAAACTAAAACTAAGTGGTCTAGTATGTGTAAACGATGAAAGCGGCTGGCTGATATTCTCTCGCACCAAGTACGGAGGCTATCACAATCCAACGCGATAGATCGGTGTACTCTCGTTTGAAAGCCCCATGACTACTACTTTTGGAGCCAGACAGCAGACATTGACCTCCCACCTCAACCCTTCGTTTTTGGTCACGTCCGGTGTGCAAAATTCCATGGGGACGGTGTCAGGATTAGCTACATGACTCCCGCAGGACCGCCTGAGAGATGGAAAGCTCAGACCGAACCACCAGTAGCTCGTACTCCGTACGTCCTTCCTTCCGTTCACAAAAAAACCAGTACTCCCTCCGGCCCATATTAATTGACTCAAATTTGTCTAAAATTAAATGAATCTAGATACTATTTAGTATATAGGTTCATCCAAATTTTGATAAATTAAAGTTAATTAATATGGATCAGAGGGAGTAGTACATTCAGAGAGGACACTCGTCGTAAGCGCACTTCCAGCCGGACGACCCATTTCAGATCGACGCATGAACATAAAAACATGTCATTTTGGCCTCTGTTCTTTTGGGTCGGGTGTCCCTAGCAGGCCCAACCGATTCCCCACGTGAAATACATAGTCTTCAGACTCATTGGAGAGGTTCATGAACACCGGCGACGACCATGACCCCGACAGATAGTACGCCAGTGGTGGCGGTTGTTGGTGTGGCGGTGTCATGGGCACATGTAGGGCGCGAGGTGGCGATTCCCACACGTCATGCCCCATTCCGTGTCCTGAGGCGGTGCCTGATGGAACTGGCTAGGACATGCCTCCGACAGCGGCGGCGGGGCGACACGTTGCCATACTCCACCAGGTGGACAGAGAGCTCGACGACATCCTGCAACCCTACCCACTGCCACTTGGCACCCTCCTCCGTCTTGGATGCTTCCATGATGGCGCGGATGGCATGGGCTTCCTCCTCCTTCTTGACGTCCGCCAACTCCTCCTCCCAGCCTTCACCTTCATTGTTGGTGGCGGAGAATTTGACATCATGGAGGTTGACGTCGCCCTTTACTGGGAAGACTCCCATGTATGACGAGCGACGCTTCGCCTTGTGCTCCCAATCGAGGAAGGCGACCTAGAAATCATGGCACACGTACGCGGGACTGTTGAGGAGGTGCGCTGGCAGTTGGCGCCGCCGGCGCCCGATCTCCCAGTTGAGCAGGTGCTCGTCCGAGCGCCGCTGGCACTCGGTGACAGGCATGTACTACCTGTACCTGTTGGGAGGACGATAGACACGACCCGCCGCAGTAGAAGCTCGTCCATCGCGGGCTGCTACGGGTGCAACGGCGAAGTGCCCCATGCTCGGACGCACTGGCAGGGTCACGCGAGGACCCCTTGGTGGAGACGGCGACGACGTCGGAGAAGGAGGTGCAGCGGGACGATGGCGGCTGCCCGACGAGGAACCATTAGCCCCATGGTCGTTCCTCATCGTCTTCTTCCACCAGTTTGACATGACGTCGGTGGAGAAAGACTAGTTGGGTCCGAAATGGCAACCACACAAGGGTGTAGGGAGGCCAGGCCACACGCTCCCTCGACCTAAAAATCCCCCGCTCCTCCCTCGGCATTAATGTCGATGTGGTGGTCAGGAAGCCGTCGTTTCGGTTCAGCAGCTCTGATCGCCCGTCATTTTTGACTCGCATTGACCATCAACGACGCGGTAGCTGTGGCAGCAGACGAAGCATCCAGACACTGCCAGGTGGGCACATGCGCTGACGCGAGGACACGAGGGAAGAATAGATAGGTCCAAACCGGAAATGCTGGACTTACGGAACTGTAGTTACGGATGAATGTTACGAACAAACGTGGTGAAAACTGATTGGTTTAGTTCCCTGGCCCGCCGTGATTTCTGGCCCATGACCAATCCGATCGATCTCCACGTCTCTCCGTAAGCTGAATTCCGTAAAAAAATCCCGTAGATGTAGCATTACTCGGTCCAAACATGCGTAGTCGTTGGGTCAGACTGGTAGAGCGGGTTTTTTACTCTCCGAAACAGTCCGCGCGGACAGATTCGTACCGTCGGTGGTTAAATAGGCCAGTCCGGCCTGAACCTCCGTATTTCTAGACTACTGTTCAGAGCATCTCTACTCGTTGGACGAACCCAGGCCGAAAACCGGATCAATTTTCTGCCGGACGAAACGCGTTTGGATACGCCCAGTTATCCAGACCGAGTTCCTAAGTTCGACTAAATTTAGTTAAACTCGGCGAAATATGGACGAATATAGGCGGAATTTTATTAAGTAGGGCAAGGGGCACATAGTACATCGGATTTCATAACTAGAAAAAGGCCGTCGTCGTGGTCGACGCCGGACGTCGCAACTACAGGCCGAGACGGGGGTGGTTGCCGGCCTCGATGTGCGCCATGACTCCGGCGAGTGTCCGCCCTGGAATGCTCCACCAGCGGCGGCGGTAAGCCGCATTGTTACGCGGCGGCGGCGAGCCCGGCGGTCCGTCGTGTCGGGCGAGTTCCTCGAGGCGCATGTCGGCGATAGCCGCCTGGATCTCTCCGGCGAGGTCCTCTCCGTCTGACACCGGCAGAACGGGGATCCCGCCGGGATCACTCCGGCGAGGTCCTCTCCGTCCGGCACCGGCAGAACGGGGATCCCGCCGGCGCTGAGTTTCCAGCCTATGGGGCGACGAGTGTCCGGCGACGCCGTATAGCGCGCCTCGCGGAGTAGCCGGGCTTCCCACGACGACATCGTGCGTCGGCCCTCGGCCATGGCTTCTCGGCGGAGTTGAGGAGGAAGAAACGTGCGAACGTCCGAAGTTCGCCGGAGTTGTGGTGGTGTGAGGGACTGTGAAGAGAGACGGCGAGATGTTCGGCTTTTATAGGCCGGAAGAATGGCGAGAGGGGTGTAACGGCGGGTGCGAGAAAAGGAAAACGGCGGGAAGGATGGCGGCGACTCGGCTTCTGTCGCTAACAGGTTGGTCCACTCGGCCAATTCACTTCGTCCGGCGTCCCTAGGACGTACCCGGGATCCTGGGTTTGGCTTGGATAGTCTGGACCAAAATTGATCCAAATCCGGCCAAAAAGAGGTCTATGGATACGCGACTATGCCAATTTTCGGCGTCCGGATGATAATTTCGACGTCTGGATCAATGTCGGCGAGTGGAGATGCTCTCAGGTCCATGACGACGTGCAACACAATCCCGGCGCCCGGCTCCCGCGTATATGGCGCCAGTCGCGTGATTCCTGCGGCTCCACCGCTGCACCGAGAGAGAAAAGAACGAGAAACGGATCGAGATGTTGGCTGGCCCGGCCGGTGCCCGTGTGGCCGTGTCCGGAAGGAGGGTGCGAGGCGAGTCGTGGCACGCATGCGCGAGTGGCTACGGGCTGCGACGCGTCGCGCACTCGCAGCACAGCGCACCGGCGCCGGCGCGCGCGCGCGCGTCGAGCCAAGGCGCCCGCCCACGTTGAGCTAGCACTAGCGGGAGGTAGGCGGCGTGGGTCTTTCGTTCCACGCTAGGCAGCCAGCGGTGCGCGCTACCGACCGGGCCACACACACACACACACACACGGGCCACCGCGCCTCCTCCTTGTCTACCGGCCGGCTTCTCGACCGACCGATCGCCATGCGTACGGCGTGCTCGATCAAGCGCGCGCGGTACGTCCGGCGTCGTTGTCGACCCACCCCACCCCACCCCACCCCACGCGCGGACAAGGCTAGCTAGCTTAGCTAGCACGGCGTGGGCGAGCACCAGTGTGACTGTGGCCAAGCTAAACACTAGCGATGGCTCTCACTCATTATTCGGCGCGATGACGGGCGTACCGCGATGTCCGCAGCCCCACCAGTGCCATTTGCTTCCTTGCTTACGTGCGACGAAATTAATTAGGCCACGGGTCCTACTCCTGATTAAGGGCGTTAGCTACGTCGTGCACCAATCATCGCCAGGTTCGTGCTGGAGATTGGGCTTGCATGCCTCTTTGTTCCCCTCCTCCTTTGCGTCTGTTCTCATCCCTCTTCCAGTGCCCGGGTTTTCCAGTTCCTTTCCTGATGGATGTCACGATCCAGGAAAAAGGATCTCACGAGTTTGACACCTAATAATGGGAAGAATGAAAACACCGTTGAAGAAGAGAAAAACTGGCTTGAAAATGGGAGCCAACGATTGTGATTGTCTCCTAATAAAGATCTAAGGGCACGTACAATGCGGTGACGTCAGCCTTCCCTTATGCTCGCCACGTTGGATTTTTGCTTAGTTGGAGGTGAGAGAAACAAGAGAGAGAGGGTTGTCTTCAGCCATGAGGATGATCTCTTAATAAGAGAAGACTATTTTTCTCCATTGTATCATATGCCTTCTCTTAGTCAACCAATTTTTTACTAAAAATAGTTAATTCTATTAATTGCTAGAGATAGCAATAAGAGATAATGCATTGTACAAGTTATATATTGTGTCTTCTCTAAATGATGTGGAGAGCTAAGAGAAGACATGCCTTCTCTAGTATTGTACATGCCCTAAGAGCATACCCAACGGCGCGCCCCAAACGAGGGCCTTTGCCTATCCTTAGCACTGTCCGCGGACAGCAATGCCAAAAAATGAGCTCCTAACGGAGGATGCAAACCGTCCACAGGCCTCGGACCGGCCCATTAGCAGCTAACTTGGGGCAACATTTGCGCTTGCGCGTGTCCGCGACGGATAGAGAAAGCCTCAGCTTGTCAATCTTGCGAAATTGTAGGTAGTTCTTGTTTTGACCACGACCTATTTGTTATGTACATCACCATGGATAGCATGGACGAGTTGTTTTACAAGCATTCCGTCGATACAATTGTCGCACTAGCCTGGACCAGCAAGATTGGGAGTTCCATGGGGATTTGGCTGAACCTCAGCCTAGACCATCAAAGTTCCTAAAATTCCTGCATACTCAACGTGAAATTCGTAACCGAACAATCCACAATATACTCCAAGAAGATCTCATCAAGCACATGTGGACGTATCAAGGCCACCAATAGTTTTATTGTTGTTGTGTTGACCTTTTTAATATGTAGAACTATTTGAATGTGTTATTTGTATGGACAGTTGCTTGTGTAGCCGAATTGTATTATTCATATGGACAATTTTATGATTTATATGTATGATTATGAAATAATGGCCCCATGTGGTATGTTTGTGTCACATCTCAAGATTTTAGAAATTGAGACTGGAAAAAAATATTTTTGCATATCATTCATGTGCAATGCATTGCATACATGCAAAAATTTGCAATAATTGAATTTGAAGACCTAAAACCCTAAATACTATGTGCTATTTTGCTCCTATGTGAGGAATAAATAAGGATTATATAAATCCAGTATTTTGAATAGGCAAAGTAATGCCAAACTACCATCCTATGTTGATCTACTTGAATTTAGGAAAAAAAATTGAAAACAAAATTCACTCCATTTAGAATTAGTATAAAAAAGTTATAAAAAATACAAAACAGAAAATAGAAAAAAAAATAAAAAAATTACTACGCCAGACCAGCCAAACGGGCCGGCCCAGCACGGCAATATCAATACGCGCAGCACACCAGGCGAGCGTGCAGCGAGCTCCCTGCCTCGCTACGTCTGTCATTTTTTTTTTCTTTCCCTGCCGAGTGGAGCCCACCGCTTGTCCTCTTCGTTGCCAACACTCCAGGAAACGAACGCCATAGCAGTTCATTCAAACCAGCGATTCCGAGTCGATTTTTTTGTCCCTTAGCCAATATAAGTACCCAATAAATATCTCTGACCTCTGCCTCCTCTTTTCCTAAAAAAAATCTCGCCTGATTCCAGCCACAAACAGTCTAATCGGAATCAAATCCGAACTCGCTCGCTGGAGCTTCGAAAATCAAGGGCACGGGTCGATTTCGAGATCCTATTCCTTCCCTTTTTCTCTGCTGTGATCTATTCGAACCACTGCATCATCTCATATTGTTTTCCCACTCTATGACACAGCCAATCGCCGCCAATTTTTCGCCGGAGTTTGCCAAAACCCAGCACGTGCAGCCGCAATTCGTCGCTGTTCTAGGAGAGGAAGGTAGTCGCAGAGCTTCATACGTGACCGCGAGGAGGAGCGGAACACCGTTGTTTGCTTCGTCGCCGACGTTGACCACCGAAAACTCGCCACCATTGCCACCTAAACGTCTGCCGCCGTGGCCGTGACCCTGCCGGTGAGCCCCAAAGCTATTGTTCCCAGCCGTTAGATCCGATCTGGACGCCCCACAACAAATCCTTTAACCAAAGGGGTACCGACCAACAAGATCGTGCCACATGTCTGCCCCGTCATCGCCCAGGTCAACAGCCACATCACCATTGTCAACTGCCAGTCAACACCTATTTATTAATTTATTATGGAAATTGAATTACTTGGCAGAAATTGATTTAATCTTGTAAAATTCATAATAAAAGATCTGTACATATAATATACTTACGGATTCACAAAAATATGTATAATATTATTGTACTATTAGATCTGATTGGTACAGTATATATTTATTGTAATAATTTAAATTATTTAATGGACCTTTTAGACATAATAAATCATAGTAAAATATCTGTAGATCATAAAAATACAAATAAGGTGTCTATGGATTCCTAATCACGTATAAAACATTAATATGCTTTTAGATCCAAAGTTTTGCTAATTTTTTTAAATAATACATTTTTTTATCAATTTCACAAATAATACATAAAACGGGCAATTACATTTGGTCGGTCGGTATTCAACAGACGACACTGCGCTTCCGTCGTAAATGCCGAGAATGGCCGACCAATAGATTTGCAATTGTCCGTTTTGTGTATTATTTATGCAATTCAATAAAAAAATGTATTATTTTAAAAAAAATTAGCCAAATTTTTGCAGGGTAGAATTGCTGTAGTAATTTAAATAATTTTAGTGGCTTTTTAGAGTATTAAATTCATAGTAAATAATTTATAGATCGTAAAATTATGAATAATATGTCTCTGGATTCACAATTTCGTGTAGATATCAGATCGGGTCTTAAATATAATTAAAGAACAACGTAAATTATTTAAGTGATTTAAACTCTACTAAATAGTAATTAAATCATAAGAAAAGATCTACAACTCCGATTAAGGTGAATCCAATTGCTACTGGTTCATATTAACATCCCCTATCCAGTAAACCCTAGAACAAAATTTAATACGACAACTAGAGCAGAAGTTTTAACAAAACTATTAAAACTTTTATATTGGCAATAAAGATTTAATAACAAATACCCTATTGCATCAAATGATATCCTGCATGCATCATGTGATCTAGTAATGTTCAGAGAACTAATTACAACCACTATGATACATTAAATCGTCATGCATGTATTTGTTCATCATTGTTTTATTGTATTGTGTATAATTGCATTGTTTTGAATAGTGCACTTGTTTTGATCGATAGATTGCGAGGAGTGCAACGTTTGTGATTACGACGAGTGCAATCTTTTATATTGTGAGGATTATCTGATCGACTACATCTACAACAAAGGCAAGTAGAGCTATCATAAATGTCCTACTATTTTTTCTATGCATGTAGTATGATTTTCAGTAGTGATGCATGTGTAGGTGTTTTTACTACTATGCTATGCTATGACACCCATGCATGATTGCCATACTTCCGAACTTGATTCCTTTGAGCCATCGTATTGTAGTTGCTTAGCCATGCTTATTAGATGCGCAAAAGGGAATTCATGAATGATTTTGTTATGGAAAGTTATGTTTTGTTATAATAAAAACAACTAGAATTTAATGATTCTCCTGGGTGTGATGGATTGATGTTTTTGGATGGTTTATTGCAGAAAGCACATCTAGGTTTCAGAGATTGGACAGGTTTCTTGTGTAGTAGCTTTCAGTACAGCCGCATGTCATTATTTGTCTTGACTAAGTAAGTTGTGGGAACCTGACCCGACGTGACTAGCAGATGTAGGGGATGTAGGTTGGTATGGGTCCGTTCTGAGGGCTCAGGGTTCTCCTTCTGAAAGGTTTCGTCTTGGTTTTCTCCCTACCATGGCACAAAATGAGTGTAGTGGTAAGAGCAGGCTGACTAGGTCGTGCGGGTAAAGTGTACAACCCCTGCAGGGTGTCTAAACTAAGTACTTATCCGTGTCCCCGGTTATGGATAACTATGAGCAACTGGGCCTGGAACTGTTTAGAATATCTCACTCATCCCAATTTCTTAATTACTAAAACTTGATGGATGAACATGGGTTTAGGAGCATACGAAAGCTGAACTGTCTTGTTTCTATATGGGTTTATGCTCGTATGTCCTTAGAATATTGTTTTGAAGAAATAAAAGTATTTTGAAAGTAGGGAAAAGTTAAATTGCTTTTAGCAAATGAGCCTGAACTCCACTTAGCCAAATATGCATATAGTTGATAGATCCTTTGTACTCATTAGTTCTACTTGCCAATACATTCAAAGTATTGTCCATTCGTGGCTGCAACGTTTCATGTTGCAGGTAGATCCGTTTCTGAGTGATCCTTATAGGTCGCGAGACTCCATTCAACGATTGTTCGCTTGTGGCACATTTGAAGAATGAAGATCTACCTTGTTATTGTTTCCGCTGTGCACTTGTGTAATATAATGTAAATTCTGGATCATATTGGTGTATCTATGATGCACAGTTATATTTGGTATCATTTCGTACTGTGTGTGCCAGTGAAACGATCCAGGGATTGACACTATACACATGAACTCAGCCTTATCAGGCGAGGGTGTTACAGTTTGAGGTCAAAACTGTGAAAAATGGCCTCTATGGCCATGCGCCCTCATCCGCGGCCGACTTGACGGGAGAGGACAAAGTTGGCAAGAGAAATGCTCCTGCGAAATCCTCCACCTCGTTGGGTGCCCGCGTGTACAAAGGAGGACACCACCTTCACAGCCTGCACCAAATGAAAAAATCTGGACACATTTGGTGTCCGAAATGGACCGCGCCATTGGATATGCTCTAACGCCCTGCATGTCCACAAGTCTTATCATACGAGTTTTTGGTGTTTGTCAGCAACACTGGCGGATGAGGTGTCATGGTTGATATTTTGGAACAAAGTTCATACGGTTCTATCCCTACCATGGCGATGAATTACGAGGCGGTGCCATGTTGCTGGAGGTGAGAGCCAGGACTAAGATCTGATGAGATCATATTAATGTACGACTACCTCCGTTTTAGAATATAAGACGTTTTAGGTAGGTGGGGATAGTACCTTTTTAGTGTCATATTACTTTTTTGCTGGTTTGAACTTTTGTGGAGGTGAAATCATTCCATCGATGAAGATCTATCCGAAGCCACCTTACTAGCGACAACTATCTCAAAACCTAGAATTTTTATGAGGGGGTGTCCATGTAGGCCGAGTTGCCCTGACCTCTCACCTACCCATATCATCTAAAACCGGAGGCCTTGCCAAAACTACGCAATGGTGAGCCAGTGGTACAAACCGGTCTAGATGATCCTCGGCGTGCACCAGATCAAACAAATGTTGCCGTCGTCTCCTGTCGACCCATCTTCAAGAGGATCAAAGTAATGACCTTGAAATTTCTATTACAGCGTCACCATCCTGTGCATGTCCATCAACATACGCGCGATCACCACCGAAACCCCTCGGCACCATGTCGTCGGGTCGCACCATCCGATGCAACTTGAAATATTTGTAAGATCTATCATGTGTAGCACCTATCAAACAAGGCATGACTGAGTGTAGCATCTGTCAGTTAGACATGACTTAACATCTATGCTGAAGAAGCAACGCTCCATCTTCAAACCACTCTAATTAGTGTGACCTCCAAAAATTCTGCCCTCATGAGGGTGAATGGCACAGAAGTGCCACCAACGTCTGATTCGGGAAGCCCCGATCAAGGGGTTCCCCCGGAGTATTGATGAGTGCATATTTGCATCATGTTTTATATTGTTATTTTGCATTATACTGGCAGGATCTTGGTATTTTACGGCGTTCGCGCGCATCTTTTATGTTTATTTTCACCAGGATCAGATCAGATGATGGATACGGTGGGCACAATTCTTGGACCAGTTATATTAGAGTGAAAAAGAGCCAAAAGCAATGTAAATTGCTTATTTGGAAAATAATAACACTAGAAGAAAACCTGAAACAATTGGAGGATAAAATAGGTTTAACGACCAGGAATAAATTTTCTAGACGCATAGTTCCTGTCGTATAGTTGGCGCCGACACCGTCTCCTTAAATAGTTTCACCCCGTGCAACTGAATCGGAGAGATGACATAAAGAACACTCAGAAATCGCCGAAACCTCACCTCCGGAAGGCATCTGGAGGGGGAACTCATCCACCAGGGATCCATCTTCGCCCTGTGCAGATCTGAGAGACTAAGTCATCGATCTTCATCATCAACCTCTGCATCACCACCATCTCCATCCATCCCATCTACATCTTGTCTAGACCTTGTTGTAATTTCCATACTCGTTGTGGATTTATACAAGCAATATTCATCTATGATAGATTCCATTACTTTTGTCATGATGTTGATTGCCTCCATGTCTGAGTAGATCATTAGTTCTTGGGGAGATGGAGAAACACTAGCATGAGATTGAAATAAGATAAAGTTTATTATGATATTGATCGATGTGACCATGTGTTAGATTGTCCTTATCTTGATGTTGGAAGAAGTCGACCTCTCAATATTTGTCTCTTGTGGGGACTTGATGGAGGGAACTACTTGTTGGTAGACGGAAATATGTTGGAACTTACAGTGACTATAAAGCTGTTGGAATTCCTTACGTACCAACTTGGGAATCGCTCACAAAACACTATCCATGTAATGGGATACGTCCTGCGGGAATAAGTCCCTTAATAGCACACTAATTCAATTGATGTTGATAGCTGTCTGTTGTGGTTATGAGGATGATGTGAGCAGTGGTTGCTGCTATTTTTTCAAATACGGAGTTTCTCCCACACATATATAGTTAAGAATGTTCATGATAATAATTTTTACCTTAGCCCTTTATAATGCTAGTTGTGTATCCGCTAATCCCTAAGAACGCTTTTCCCCGCTGAAGTTTTAAATCTCTTTTACATACGTGATACTTAATTTATGTATTCAATTTTATTTTAGTTTACTTATTGTTCTCTTATATCAAAAAATACAAAATATCTTTTTACACAATACTGTATTTTATCTTGTTACTTAAAACTTTATTTCAGCATTTCTATTTTGGTATTTAATTCAAGAATTCTTAGATTTCAGACTCCTGCTCCATGTGGATCGATATCTTTATTTTAAAAATAGCTACAAATAATCTATGCACTTGCAGTCATCAAGTATCCAGACCAAATAAGCTACAACTTCAAAAACTTTGCCTTTGCCACAGAACGAAGTCAAAGATGTGCCGCCATCCTCCACCTTGGTTTCACCGGGAGCCACGCAAGTCCAAGTCGGCACTGATTGGACCGCGATGCATACGCCGACGACTGACATGCAGGATGGTGGACACGGCTCGCTCGTCTGACCGGAGCTCCGGCAGCAAGCACAAAACACAACCGAATTGGCAGTGTCGACCAGCATGATGCACAGAAACTGTGCGGGCGGAGATCACACTCCTTGACAGCTTTGTCACGCACTCTCCTATCCATAGGCCGTATATAAATCAGCCATGAGTCCAAACAAAGTATCATGTACTCCAATTTTAACAAAAAATAAATTAAAACTAGTTTTCCTAAAATTTCTCCTAAAACCCATTTAGGTAAAACTTGTGCCGAATACTCGGTATCCAAACAACCACTAGATGTCAGAAGAAAAGGCCCAATGTCAAAACCAAATCATCATCGTTCAATGAATGCTATGGATATATGGACCAATCGAGGTCGACCCATCCCGTCATCCTTCTCGTGGTGGTTACGGAACCTCTTTCCCATCGCGCGGTTTGCACGGCATGCACACGGCCGCCCAGAATGACTTGGCACACAAATCCTTGTCTACTACATGTTTTCGTACATTTATGTGAAGAATCCGTGCAAGACGAAGAACTGCTCCACCTTCGAAGTTCGAACCACTCTAGTCAGTGTGATCTCCAAAAATGCTGCACTCATGAGGGTGAACAACACATAAGTGCTGCCAATGTCCGATCCGGAAAGCCCCGATCAAGGGTTTACCCCGGAGTATCCCAATCAAATAAGCCGCAACTGCAAAAACGATGTCTTCACCAGGGAACGACGTCAAGATGCCCCGCGATCCTCCACCGCAACTGATTTAGTAGGGTCGTCCGGCATGATGCAGAAGCTCTGCAGTGGGGATCATCCTCCTTGACAGCTTTGTCCAATGGCCGTATATAAATCATCCATGAGTCCAAACAAAGTAGTATTACGTAATCCAGTTTTAACAAAACAACAAATTAAAACTACTAGTTTTCCTAAAATTCTTTGAAAAAACCGTTTAGATAAAACTTGTGCCAAATACTTGGTATCCAAACAACCGCTAGATGTCAGAAGAAAAGGCCCGGTCTCGAAACCAAATCATCATCATTCGGTGCATGATATGGATACATAGACCAATCGAGGTCGACCCATCCTCCCGTCATCCTTCTCGTGGTGGTTACGGAACTTCTTTCCCGTCGTGCGATTCGCACGGCACGCACACGGCCGCCGAGAACGACTTGGCACACGAATCCTCGTCCACTACACGGTTTTCGTACATTTATGTGAAGGCTCCCCTACATTGCACTGTCACTCTTACATGCCTCCAGAGAGTTTTATTGGCGAGATGAACTCGTGTGAGATACCACTCGGCTAATTTAAGTGAAGCTACTCTCCTCCGCGTCTCTCTCTCTCAAGCTGCACCGACCTGTCCCTGTATTATTGCGAGAGCTGAGATGGACGTGTGAAAACAGTGTTCGCTCTGTTCCACGTTATAAGACTTTTTAATACGTAAGTTAAAACAACTGCTAAAAGCCTTATATATTGTGAAACGAAGAGAGTTCTACTCTACCCGCTAGATAGATCGTGCATGCAGATCCCACAGCTGGGATCGGGCCTGACGCCTGAGATTCGCGTGTCATGTCCAGCCGGCTGCTGGGTGGTCTCTGGTGGATCTCGGTTCCAGCCAAAAGCTCAACCGTGCGTGATGCCGTCGTAGCACCTACTGCACCATGCTGCTTAGCGCAAGTAGCACAATGGACGTACGTACGTGCCTGATGACATGATGATGAACCAGTCACGAGTCATGACAGATCGAAGGTTTTGTATCCAAGAGCCAATAATATAGCTAGCCATCTACTCCCTCCGTTTCAAAATATAAGATGTTTTAGGTTTGTTAAGAAAATGAATCTAGACTTCTTTTAATGTGTAGATTCACCCCTAACTTGAGTGAACCTATATACTAAAACAAGTTTAGATACATGTGCTTCACAAACCTAAAACATCTTATATTTTGAACAGAGGGAGTAATAACAACGTGCATGTGTGGTCATTGATTCTCTACGATCGATTCCGTTGATGGTACACCGGGAACTACCATATCTCACACCGTGTACGCTCTATCATGGGTCATGCCACTAACTAGCTTGTCGCTTGCATCGGAAGGTCCATACGTCACTAGCGACAACCATCTATAATGCTCCCTCTATCTTAAAAATAAGTGACTTAAGTTTGTTTACCTACGCCTGTGTTGGAGAGAGTACGTACGTAGGCCGACTTACACGTACTCCCACCGTCTACTTCTACTTTTTATCTTAATCAAACATAATCAGATTTGATCAACTTTATTAAAAAATATAAAAACATATATTACATCAAATTGATATATTATGAAACTAAACTTAAAAATAAATCTAATGGTATTAATTTAGTGTCATAAATATTGGTATGTTTTCTAAAAAGTTCGTCAAACTTTACTAAGTTTGACTTAACACAAGGCTAACCCACCCTAGGCGCGAGGCCCAGCCTGGCGGCGCCTGGAGGGGGTTTGACACCCCCGAACTCCGCCTCCGCTTCGTTTCCATGTCAAAACTTTTTTTATGCCTTGAATCTTCGTAATATAACCCCCCCGGGTTCCCCGAGGTTCTTGCATCGTGTTCTCGTCGTCTTTTTGTTTCGATCTGTTTCTATCAGGAAAATCCTCAGATTTAGAGCCTCAATGTCTTCCTCTGAAACACCCACGGAGGACCCTCTGCGAAAGTTGATACGTTGAAAACGTATCTATAATTTTTGATGTTCCATGCTTGTTTAATATCTACTTTGTTTTATTTGTCTATACTTTAAGGTGTTTTGCACTTATTTGTGAACAGAGGGAGTGTCGGTCAGTACAATTAGCTAGCTAGCTAGCTAGCTCAGCTCGTACTGAAAAACCACATCTTAATTAGTTTGTGTTGGATCACATCACTGAAGGTGAGGTGCCCGTACGTAGCGTGACACAAACAGCTCGCTTAAGCCAAAGCTCCCGCTCCTCTCAGTCACCCAAAAGACAGTCGCTCGCAAGAGATAGACGTTCAGGACCGCCACCCCGTACGTGTACATGGCTCACGTCTTCAGCTGTGCGTGCAGTGGCCGTCTACATCGTCCGCCCTGGTGTGTGCGCTACGCTGCCGCCAAAAGTTCATTCTACCCTTTGATGTTGTTGTATCACCAACTGCTAACTAGCTGCCATTATTAGCTAGTCTACGACATGCCAAGTTCTCGGCTGATCGCTCGTGACAATTATATGCGCTTGATTAGGGAGCGAGCTTGAGGGAAAAGAAGAACAGTAGACCGACCTCAGAGCATGCCATCCGTTCGCGTCGCCGGGCGTTAGTTACGGTTGCTTGTAGCGACTAATCTTGGCGTCGATTCGGCGGACCTTGCGGGGCGTATGCATCCCGGTTGGTAAGGGGGCATACGTCCCGGTTTATAACACAAACCGGGACTAAAGGTTGGACGTCAGCCACGTGGCGTGACACATACCTTTAGTCTCGGTTTCTGTTATAAACCGGGACGTATGCTCTCGCCCTCTATAAATGCAACGCCCCAGCCCTCTGCTTTCACTTTGTTTTTTCTTGGTGGAAGGTGTGAGGGGTGTGCCAGTTTTTCCCCCTATACATGCATTCAAGGTGTTTGATGAAATGTTTGAGTGAATGATCCCGTTCAATTTCTCATAAAACAAAAATATAGAAGATGTCCGAGACGTACTTGAGTTTTCTCCTCTTTATTTTCCTCGATCGAGGTTAGCAATCTTATCTTTTCTCTGTCATTGATACAATGCATGTGTCGATGTGAATTGGTCATTTCACTATTTATGATGTCATATTTTTTTGATAAACTTACTTATATGATGCAGATGAACGGTCGGGAATGGATATACGGTGACCGGCGCGTAGCCGGGTATATGACAGGCGTGGATAAATTTATCGATGTGGCTACGGCAAAAAAAGAGAATGGTTTTATACGTTGTCCATGTGTTCAATGTCGGAACAACAAGGAGTACTCTTCCTCGAAAATCATTCGCGGCCACCTGATTATGAAAGGTTTCATGCCCAACTATAATTGCTGGACCAAGCACGGGAAAAGAGGGGTTATGATGGAAGATGGTGAAGAAGAATATGATGATAACAACTATCATCATATGTTTCCTGAATCTGATGATCTTGCAATGGAAGATAATGGAGAGGAAGGAGGTGAAGAACGGGCATCGGATGAGCCGGTGATGAACTTGGTAGGGTCATTTCGATGCAAAGCGAGACTGAAATGAAAATGAGAAGTTGAAGTTAGAGGGCATGTTAGAAGATCACAAGAAATTGTTGTACCCAAATTGTGAAGATGGCAGCACAAAGCTCGGTACCACACTGGAATTGTTGCGATGGAAGGAAGAGTGTGGTCTAACTGACTCCTCATTTGAAAAGATGCTAAAAATAATGAAGCCGAAGTTTCCAAAACATAATGAACTTCCCGAGAGTACCTACGAAGCAAAGAAGACTCTTTGTCCTCTAGGATTAGATGTGCAAAAGATACATGCATGCATTAATGACTACATCCTCCACCGCGGTAAGGAGTATGAGAATTTAGATAAATGCCCGGTATGCAATGCATTGCGGTATAAAATCAGACGAGATGACCCTGGTGATGTTGAGGGAGAGCCCCTCCGGAAGAGGGTTCCTGCTAAGGTTATGTTGTATGCTCCTATAATACCAAGGTTGAAACGCATGTTCAGAAACAAAGAGCATGCCAGGTTGTTGCGATGGCACAAAGAAGACCATAAGAAAGACGGGAAATTGAGACACCCTGCTGATGGGTCACAGTGGAGAAAAATCGAGAGAGACTTCCCAGACTTTGCAGGTGACGCAAGGAACTTATGGTTTGGTCTGAGTACGGATGATATGAATCCTTTTGGGGAGCAGAGCTGCAGTCACAACACCTGGCCCGTGACTCTATGTATCTACAACCTGCCTCCTTGGTTGTGCATGAAGCGTAAGTTCACTATGATGCCAGTGCTCATCCAAGGCCCGAAGCAACCGGGCAACGACATTGATGTGTACCTTAGGCCATTAGTTGAAAAACTCTTATAGTTGTGGGGCAAACCAGGTGTACGTGCGTGGGATGAGAACAAACAGGAGCCATTTGATCTACGAGGGTTGTTATTCGTAACCATCAATGATTGGCCTGCTCTTAGTAACCTTTCAGGACAGACAAACAAGGGATATAAGGCATGCACACACTGTTTAGATAAGACTGAAGGTACATATTTGCATAAATGCAAGAAGGTTGTGTACCTGGCGAATCGATGATTTCTTCCGACCAATCATCCCGTAAGAAAGAAAGGCAAGCATTTCAAAGGTGAGGCAGATCACCGGAAGAAGCTGAACTCCTGCCGGTGATGATGTATTTGGTATGGTCAAGAACATAGAAGTAATCTTTGGAAAGGGTCCCGGCGGTCAATCAGTTCGAACGACGCCGTGCTGACCCGCACCCATGTGGAAGAAGAAATCTATATTTTGGGAGCTGCCATATTGGAAAGTCCTGCGTGTCCGCTCTTCAATCGACGTGATGCACGTGACGAAGAATCTTTGCGTGAACCTGCTAGGATTCCTAGGCGTGTATGGAAAGACAAAAGATACACCAGAAGCACGAGAGGACCAACAAATTATGAAAGACCCAAAGAACATGCATACACAGAACAAGACGGATAAAGGGCGTCACTTAAGTCGTGCAGGCTATGCTCTTACCAAAGGAGAGAAGGAAATATTTTTTGAAGTCCTTTACAGTATCAAGGTGCCGTCGGGCTTCTCATCTAATATAAAGGGGATAATAAATATGGCAGAGAAAAAGTTCCAAAACCTGAAGTCTCATGACTGTCACGTGATTATGACGCAGTTGCTTCCGATTGCATTGAGGGGCTTCTCCGAAAATGTTCGAGTACCCATTGTGAAAGTGTGCATTCCTCAATGCAATATCTCGTAAGGTAATCAATCCGGATATTACGCCAAGGTTCTGAAGGATGTGGTACAATGTCTTGTTAGTTTTGAATTGGTGTTCCCACCATCCTTCTTCAATATTATGACGCATCTCCTGGTTCACCTAGTGGAAGAGATTGCCATTCTCGGTCCGGTATTTCTGCACAATATGTTCCCCTTTGAGAGGTTCATGGGAGTCTTAAAGAAATATGTTCATAACCGTGCTAGACCAGAAGGAAGCATCTCCAAGGGATATGGAACAGAGGAGGTCATTGAGTTTTGTGTTGACTTTATTCCTTACCTTAAGCCGATTGGTGTTTCTGACTCGCGGCATGAGGGAAGACTAAGTGGAAAAGGCACACAGGAAAAGAAAGCAATGATATGTAGGGACGGGGATTCTTTCACTAAAGCACACTACACATTTCTGCATAATTCCACCTTGGCAGCTCCGTATATCGAGGAACACAAGAATATTGTACGCTCCAAAAACCCGGGGAAGCCTGAATCATGGATTACAGATGAACACGTGAAGTCTTTCGGTGGTTGGATGCGGACACATCTCTTGAATGACACCACTGTTGGAGATCAGCTATACTTGTTGGCCGCGTCACCATCTTCTACTGTATTGAATTTCCAAGGGTACGAAATAAATGGGAATACATTCTACACGATCGCCCAAGATAAAAAGAGCACCAACCAAAATAGTGGTGTCTGTTTTGATGCAATAGACGAGAATGGACAAAAGGACACATATTATGGTTACATAGAGGAGATATGGGAACTAGACTATGGAGTCTCTTTTAAGGTCCCTTTGTTTCGCTGCAAATGGGTCAACCTGAATGGGGAAGGGGTAAAGATAGACCAGTTATACGGAACGACAACAGTGGATCTCAACAATCTTGGTTATAGAGATGAACCATTCGTCCTAGCCAATGATGTGTCTCAGGTTTTCTATGTGAAGGACATGTCCTCCAGACCGAAAAAAATAAAAAATATGCAAACGAATACATCATATGATGAGCCAAAGCGTCACATAGTTCTTCCAGGGAAAAGAAACATCGTGGGAATCGAGGACAAGACAGACATGTCAGAAGATTATAATAAGTTTGATGAAATTTCGCCCTTTACAGTGAAAACTAACCCAAGCATTCCGTTAAGTAAAGAAGATGCTCCATGGTTACGTCTGAAGCGATCATAAGGAAGGACATATGCCAAGAAGTTCATGCTCATATTATGTAAATCTAGTTCATGTCTTTCGCGGTTTGTGCCTTCACCGAAGGATATCTTTCGTGGTTTGTGGCTTGACCGGGACTATATATAGGGGGGCCTTTAGTCCCGGTTTTGTAGTCTCAGTTTTTAATATTAATAAATATCTTGAGTGTTAGTACCGTTTTGTGACTGGACCGGGACTATGAAGAAGTTGTCCCGATTCGTACTTACCATTAAGATCTAATCTCCAAACGCGCGCGGTCACATATTAGGGAGTGACTCTATGACCATTTTCTTGGAGATGCCGGAGGACTGGGATCCAGCGGCATCTCCCTGAAACTGCTCGTAGTGGTGTCCCTGCTCTCGAAAACTATCTTGCAGCTTGTAACTTCTCTAACTATATCAATACACCTGGGAGCTAACTATTTTCACATATTAGGGAGTGCCTCTATGACCAGTTTCTTGGAGATCTTTGGAGGATGGGCTCGTCGGCATCTCCCTAAACTGGCCGTAGTGGTGTCCCTTCTCGAAAACCATCTTGCAGCTTGTAACTTCTCTAACTAGATCAATACGCTCGAGCTAACTAATTTCACATATTAGGGAGTGCCTCTATGACCCGATTTCTTGGAGATGCCGGAGGACTGGCTCCGTCGGCATCTCCTGGCCAGCGTAGTGGTGTCCCTGCTCTCGAAAACTATCTTGGAGATGCCTCAAACTGGCTGGAGGACTGGACTCACAAGGATGCCTATTTATAGTACAAGCAGCTCGGCATAGTGTCGACACTTACAAAATAATGTCGACACTCACCCCTATTATTAGTGCTGACTCGTGTTTTGTCCCGGTTGGTGTCTCCAACCGGGACTAAAGGTTCATATTCACTCCCGGTTGGTGACACCATCCGGGACAAGGTACACGCCGCAAGACATAATATCGACACTCCCCCTATCATTAGTGTTGCCTGGCCCAGCCTGCCGAAATCCCTCCAACCGGGACTAAAGATGAACCTTTAGTATATTGAAAATCCGAACAATGAAAATCCTTCGTGTGGTGTCATATTATGTTACATAGTTGAAAGGAAAAATACCAGACTTGGTATATTGATCATGTTTTGAAAAAACCTTCACAAAATGACCTATCATGTTTGAGGCTTCATGGCTTTCGGTCCAAATGACCGATATTATGTGCTGAATCACGGTATAGTTTGTGATGTTGTGCCCATATTATGAATGCATGTGTATATTGGTATGGAGAACAATGTTGCAGGAGAAAGTTTTCCTTTTTGCCGCACGGAAAAGCCCTTTTCCATTTTCCGAGCGCAAAAAGGGTCGTTTTGTGAAGTAACCACCAAAATGCCGTTTCAGAATGCTACCTTTCCATTTTCCTAAAATACTAGACCACCTTACATGGACTATCTCCCAACCGGGACATCTCAAACCTTTTCGTCTATCCCGAGTAAAAAGGAAAAATGTCTGCCGAATCGGTAGGAAGTGGGTCCGGTTTGTACTACAGGTACATGATCTATCGCCCGTGATTTTTTGAAAAAATCATTTTTAGACTCGCAATATGTGGTTTCTTCAGAGATCCAATGCAAGTTCTAACGATGCTCGTCCCCTATCTTCATGCACACCGGTTCGACCATAGTTAGAAATTCAGATAATTCAAAACGGGCATAATAAATTCAAAAAAATCTGAACAATAAAAATCCTTCGCGTGGTGTCATATTATGTTACATAGTTGAAAGGAAAAATACCAGACTTGGTATATTGATCATGTTTCGAAAAAACCTTCACAAAATGACCTATCATTTTCAAGGTTTCATGGCTTTCGGTCAAAATGACCGATGTTATGTGCTGAATCACGGCATAGTTTGTGATGTTGTGCCCATATTATGCATGCGTGTGGACATTGGTATGGAGAGCAATGTTGCAGGAGAAAGTTTTCCTTTTTGTCGCACGGAAAAGCCCTTTTCCATTTTCCGAGCGCAAAAAACGGGTCGTTTTGTAAAGTAACCACCAAAATGCCGTTTCAGAATGCTACCGTCCCATTTTCTAAAATACCAGACCACCTTACATGGACTATCTCCCAACCGGGAAATCTCAAACCTTTTCGTCTATCCCGGGTAAAAAGGAAAAATGTCTGCCGAATCGGTAGGAAGTGGGTCCGGTTTGTACTACAGGTACATGATCTATCGCCCGTGATTTTTTGAAAAAATCATTTTTAGACTCGCAATATGTGGTTTCTTCAGAGATCCAATGCAAGTTCTAACGATGCTCGTCCCCTATCTTCATGCACACCGGTTCGACCATAGTTAGAAATTCAGATAATTCAAAACGGGCATAATAAATTCAAAAAAATCTGAACAATAAAAATCCTTCGCGTGGTGTCATATTATGTTACATAGTTGAAAGGAAAAATACCAGACTTGGTATATTGATCATGTTTCGAAAAAACCTTCACAAAATGACCTATCATGTTCGAGGTTTCATGGCTTTCGGTCCAAATGACCGATGTTATGTGCTGAATCACGGCATAGTTTGTGATGTTGTGCCCATATTATGCATGCGCGTGTACATTGGTATGGAGAACAATGTTGCAGGAGGAAGTTTTCGTTTTTGTCGTACGAAAAATCCCTTTTCCATTTTCCGAGCGCAAAAAACGGGTCGTTTTGTGAAGTAACCACCAAAATGACGATTCAAAATGCTACCATCCTATTTTCCTAAAATACTAGACCACCTTACATGGACTATCCCCCAACCGGGACATCTCAAACCTTTTCTTCCATCCCGGGTAAAAAGGACAAATGTCTGCCGAATTGGTAGGAAGTGGGTCCGATTTATTCTACAGGTACATGATCTATCGCCCATGATTTTTTGAAAAAATAATTTTTAGACTCGCAATATGTGGTTTCTTCAGAGACCCAATGCAATTTCTAACGATGCTCGTCCCCTATCTTCATGCACACCGGTTCGACCATAGTTAGAAATTCAAATAATTCAAAACGGCCATAATAAATTCAAAAAAATCCGAATAATGAAAATCCTTCGCGTGGTGTCATATTATGTTACATAGTTGAAAGGAAAAATACCAGACTTGGTATATTGATCATGTTTCGAAAAAAACTTCACAAAATGACATATCATGTTCGAGGTTTCATGGCTTTCGGTCCAAATGACCGATGTTATGTGCTGAATCATGGCATAGTTTGTGATATTGTGCCCATATTATGCATGCGTGTGGACATTGGTATGGAAAACAATGTTGCAGGAGGAAGTTTTCCTTTTTGTCGCATGGAAAAACCCTTTTCCATTTTTCGAGCGCAAAAAACAGGTCGTTTTGTGAAGTAACTACCAAAATGCCGTTTCAGAATGCTACCGTCCCATTTTCCGAAAATACTAGACCACCTTATATGGACTATCTCCCAACCGGGACATCTCAAACCTTCTTTTCCATCCCGGGTAAAAAGGACAAATGTCTGCCGAATCGGTAGGAAGTGGGTCCGGTTTGTACTACAGGTATATGATCTATCGCCCGTGATTTTTTGAAAAAATCATTTTTAGACTCGCAATATGTGGTTTCTCCGGAGATCCAATGCAAGTTCTAACGATGCTCGTCCCCTGTCTTCATGCACACCGGTTCGACCATAGTTAGAAATTCAGATAATTCAAAACGGGCATAATAAATTCAAAAAAAATCGGAACAAAGAAAATCCTTCGCGCGGTGTCATATTATGTTACATAGTTGAAAGGAAAAATACCAGACTTGGTATATTGATCATGTTTTGAAAAAACCTTCACAAAATGACCTATCATGTTCGAGGTTTCATGGCTTTCGGTCTAAATCATCGATGTTATGTGCTGAATCTCGGCATAGTTTGTGATGTTGTGCCCATATTATGCATGCGTGTGGACATTGGTACGGAGAACAACGTTGCAGGAGGAAGTTTTCCTTTTTGTCGCACGGAAAAGCCCTTTTCCATTTTCCGAGCGCAAAAAATAGGTCGTTTTGTGAAGTAACCACCAAAATGCCGTTTCAGAATGATACCGTCCCATTTTCCTAAAATACTAGAACACCTTACATGGACTATCTCCCAACTGGGACATCTCAAACCTTTTCATCCATCCCAGGTAAAATGGACAAATGTCTGCCGAATCGGTAGGAAGTGGGTCCGGTTTGTACTACAGGTACATGATCTATCGCCCGTGATTTTTTGAAAAAATCATTTTAAGACTCGCAATATGTGGTTTCTTCAGAGATCCAATGCAAGTTCTAACGATGCTCGTCCCCTATCTTCATGCACACCGGTTCGACCATAGTTAGAAATTCAGATAATTCAAACGGGCATAATAAATTCAAAAAAAATCCGAACAATGAAAATCCTTCGCGTGGTGTCATATTATGTTACATAGTTGAAACGAAAAATACCAGACTTTGTATATTGATCATGTTTCGAAAAAACCTTCACAAAATGACCCATCATGTTCGAGGTTTCATGGCTTTCGGTCCAAATGACCGATGTTATGTGCTAAATCACGGCATAATTTGTGATGTTGTTCCCATATTATGCATGTGTGTGGACATTGGTATGGAGAACAATGTTGCAGGAGGAAGTTTTCCATTTTGTCGCACGGAAAAGCTCTTTTCCATTTTTCGAGCGCAAAAATCGGGTCGTTTTGTGAAGTAATGCTACCGTCCCATTTTCCTAAAATACTAGACCACCTTACATAGACTATCTCTCAACCGGCACATCTCAAACCTTTTCGTCCATCCCGGATAAAAAGGACAAATGTCTGCCGAATCGGTAGGAAGTGGGTCCGGTTTGTACTACAGGTACATGATCTATCGCCCGTGATTTTTTGAAAAAATCATTTTAAGACTCGCAATATGTGGTTTCTTCAGAGATCCAATGCAAGTTCTAACGATGCTCGTCCCCTATCTTCATGCACACCGGTTCGACCATAGTTAAAAATTGAAATAATTCAAAACGGGCATAATAAATTAAAAAAAACCGAACAATGAAAATCCTTCGCGTGGTGTATTATGTTACATAGTTGAAAGGAAAAATTCCAGACTTGGTATGTTGATCATGTTTCATAAAAACCTTCACAAAATGACCTATCATGTTCGAGGTTTCATGGCTTTCGGTCCAAATGACCGATGTTATGTGCTGAACCACGACATAGTTTGTGATGTTGTGCCCATATTATGCATGCGTGTGGACATTGGTATGGAGAATAATGTTGCAGGAGGAAGTTTTCCTTTTTGTCGCACGGAAAAGCCCTTTTCCATTTTCCGAGAGCAAATAATGGGTCGTTTTGTGAAGTAACCACCAAAATGCCGTATCAGAATGCTAATGTCCCATTTTCCTAAAATACTAGACCACCTTACATAGACTATCTCCCAACCGGGACATCTCAAACCTTTTCGTCCATCCCGGGTAAAAAGGACAAATGTCTGCCGGATCGGTAGGAAGTGGGTCCGGTTTGTACTACAGGTACATGATCTATCGCCCGTGATTTTTTGAAAAAAATCATTTTTAGACTCGCAATATGTGGTTTCTTCAGATATCCAATGCAAGTTCTAACGATGCTCGTCCCCTATATTAATGCGCACCAGTTCAACCATAGTTAGAAATTCAGATAATTCAAAACGGGCATAATAAATTAAAAAAAATCCGAACAATAAAAATCCTTCGCGTGGTGTCATATTATGTTACATAGTTGAAAGGAAAAAATACCAGACTTGGTATATTGATCATGTTTCAAAAAAACCATCACAAAATGACCTATCATGTTCGAGGTTTCATGGCTTTCGGTCCAAATGACCGATGTTATGTGCTGAATCACGGCATAGTTTGTGATGTTGTGCCCATATTATGCGTGTGTGTGGATATTGGTATGGAGAACAATGTTGCAGGAGGAAGTTTTCCTTTTTGTCGCACGGAAAAACCCTTTTCCATTTTCCGAGCGCAAAAAACGGGTCGTTTTGTGAAGTAACCACCAAAATGCCGTTTCAGAATGCTACTGTCCCATTTTCCTAAAATACTAGACCACCTTACATGGACTATCTCCCAACCGGGAAATCTCAAACCTTTTCGTCCATCCTGGGTAAAAAGGACAAATGTCTGCCGAATCGGTAGGAAGTGGGTCCGGTTTGTACTACAGGTACATGATCTATCGCCCGTGATTTTTTGAAAAAATCATTTTTAGACTCGCAATATGTGGTTTCTTCGGAGATCCAATGCAAGTTCTAATGAGCTATTTTTCTTCCCGCCATTTTTTCCCGACATTTCTCCCGCCAGTTCTTCCCTCCAGTTATCTTTCTGCCATTTCTCACTATATATATGTAGGGTTGGCTTCCATTGTCATTGCACATCTCTAGACTCATATCTGCAACCTCATCACTCTTTCCCATGACTTCCACCGTAGCACTAACTCCCAGGGAGGCGGAGGCGCTTTGCGCCTCGAACTACCCCTGCCCGCCACTCTGTGTCCCGTCGGTGGATCTTTGAGCACCGAGGCGTCTTGGTTCCTCCCCCCTCTAGGTGTGGCGCGTCGGATGGACATCACGAACCACTACTACTTGAGATCACACAGGCAAAGGAGGAATCCCGGATGGCATCCCGACTATTTCCCGACTTGGGAAGCCTTCTTCATGGATCGGCGAGGCGCTCGCCAGCACGAGGAGGATGGCCCACCTCCTCCGAACTTCAACGAGGCCCGGCCGTCGGTTGTGGTGGCGTGTCGGACTCTCAGGCGGCATGGCCTACGACACGCCGCCGACTCTAGCCCGCTGCGCTACCCTCAAGTCCAGCCCAATCGTACTCGACCTTCAAGGTTCAACTACGGCGACCGGCAGCTGACGGCAATGGCCGCGGCGTATCTGACTATAGTGGCGAGTATTACAGGTGTAGGCAGGAGCATGAATGAATCACTCCAACATTGCAAAACAAGTTCGGACGATTGTGGTTTAATCTGGCCATGTATCTTAATTTTCAGTTCTTCTATGTAACTTCGTGTTAGTTGCGTTATGTACTTTAATTCCAGTTGTATCCTAATAAAATTTTCTTTCCGCCCATTATTTTCCGTCCTTTTTTCCGCTCATTAATATATAAAAAATATAAGTTAATTCAAATCCAAATTAAAAACAGAAAATGGTTTTGAATTATTTATTCAAATCCAAACACTTTGTATGTTTAAAGTTTTTCTAAATTCCAAATTAATATTAAACTATATATAAGTTAATTCATTTTTAATTGTAAATGGTTCATATATTAAATGGTTACATTAATTATTTTTTAAAACAGAAAATGGTTTTGAATTATTTATTCAAATCCAAACACTTTTTATGTTTAAAGTTTTTCTAAATTCCAAATTAATATTAAAAAAATATAAGTTAATTCATTTTTAATTGTAAATGGTTCATATTTTAAATGGTTACATTAATTATTTTTTAAAATAGGAAATGGTTTTGAATTATTTATTCAAATCCAAACACTTTTTATGTTTAAAGTTTTTCTATATTCCAAATTAATATTAAAAAAATATAAGTTAGTTCATTTTTAATTGTAAATGGTTCATATTTTAAATGGTTACATTAATAATTTTTTAAAACAGAAAATGGTTTTGAATTATTTATTCAAATCCAAACATTTTTTATGTTTAAAGTTTTTCTAAATTCCAAATTAATATTCAAAAAATATAAGTTAATTCATTTTTAATTTTAAATGGTTATATTAATTATTTTTAAAAACAAAAAATGGTTTTGAATTATTTATTCAAATGCCAACACTTTTTATGTTTAAAGTTTTTCTAAATTCCAAATTAATATTCAAAAAATATAAGCTAATTCATTTTTAATTTTAAATGGTTCATAGTTTAAATGGTTATATTAATTATTTTTTAAAACAGAAAATGGTTTTGAATTTGTTATTCAAATCCAAACACTTTTTATGTTTAAAGTTTTTCTAAATTCCAAAGTAATTATCATTTAAAAAACATTACAATTTAAACCCAAATAAAAAATATGGCGGGAACAGAAAGAAAATTCCTGAAAAAATTTGAAAACAGGTTCATATGTCCCGGTTAGAGCCACCAACCGGGACTAAAGAGCCCTGCGCGCGCCCCTTGGGCTGATGAAAAAAAGTGGACTATACGTCCCGGTTGGTGGCTCCAACCGGGACGTATGATCCTTTAGTCCCAGTTGGAGCCATCAACCGGGACAAAAGGTCCTTTGTCTATAACTGTTCGCCCCTTCTCCTTCTCCTTCTTTCCCGTTCCTCTTCACTCACCCGCAACAGATCGCCGCCGCCGCGAGGACAAGCGCTCGGACGCCGTCAGGCTGCCCAACCGCCGCTATCGCTTATCGCCCTCGCCGTCGGACTCCACTCATTGCCCGCCGTCGCCACCTTGCTTCTTCCTCGACGAAGCGAGCTCCGGCGCTCCGAGCCTCGCCTTTCCTCACCGTCGTCCCCAATCGCTTCAGGGTGAGCCGCTGAACCTCCCTGACCTAGTATTTTCTTCCTGGCGTCACGCGTAGCCGCTGCTCGCCGTTCACCCGAGAGCTGCGCCGCAGATGCTCGCCGTCGTGCTTGCTCCGGCGACCATTATCTAGCGGCGCTAGGTTAGATAGGTTCCTCTAGCTCGCACGGTTTGAACAGACCCAACGGCGTTCCCTAGAATCGCCGGAAACATTGCCGGCGACCACCGCCTGCCGCTCCGGTCGCGTCGTCGCGAGTGACGTGGCCACCACGTGGCCACGGGGTGGACCCAGCGTGGCACAGGGCCGCCACGTCGACTCTGGCTAGATCCAACCCGGTGAAAGCATACGACCCACTCTGCGTGTGGTGCTGCTGATGTGACTCCGGCCCCACCAGTCAGTCTCTATGGATAGGATCGGTCGTGGTAACAAAAGCCTTGGGTTCTTTATGACGTCAGCCTGATGTAATAAATTGTTTTATCATTCCAGAAAATGATTAAATATTGTAAAATTCATATCTTATTATTTATAAGTTAGAAAAATACAAATAATATACCAAAATGTTCAGAAAAATGAGTTCTACCGTTTTAAGCTATAATCATGCATTGCTAATCAACTTTAATGACAAGTTTAATTAGAGAACTAAATCAACCCCTCTCATGTGTTTCCGGAGTTTCCCGAGTTAGGGTTTTCAACCCTCGGAACCCCGTTTAAATTGCCGAGCAAGTTTTAGGGTTTCATTTCAATGCAATTCAACTTGTCATATCATCATCCTTGTTTGAGAATTCCACCTATCCCTCCTCCCCGACCGCCACACGCCTCCGTCTCCGTCCATCGCCACGCGCTCCAGCCGCCCCTTCCCTTTTAGTGTGTATGTATATATTGTGTATGTATATATAGTGTGTATGTATGTATTTTTATTATTGTGTATGTATATATTAGGGTTTATCTGAATTAGGGTTTATCCGTTTTGACTTATCCGTTTTTCCACCTATGCAGAAAATATGGACCCACACGACAGAGACGAAGAAAAGGAAGAGTTGATCCAAGGTGTGATCCGCGAGGAAGAAAATTTAGATGTATCGACGTTTCTGAATAACTCCGGTGAGGGTGATCCTCTTTTTGCCGGAAGAGACAACTTGTTTGAGGTTGAAGGTGATGCCTTCCGCGAGGGAGAAGGCGATGCCTTGTGTAATCGAGAAGACGACCGCTCTGGCGAGGTGCATGTAATATAATTAATTCATTAATTAATCATCTTCTATTTATATAGAAATAGTAACGACGATCTTTCTTCTTTTAGCCCTCCGGATCGAACAAATCTACTGAAAAGAGCGGACGAGGCCCAACCAAAAAGTTGGAAGACCATGAGAGGTTCGGGATCGAAGATATCGCTGAAGACGGCAAATCAACGGCTCCCGAAGTTGTCGCAATCATATTTGTGGCACAATGCGGAGTAATCGTTAGGGACTTAATCCCGATCACCATTCAAAATTGGAATAGGCCTGCTGATGTGGAAGAAGAGGGAACATGTTTGTTTGTCCCTAACAAGGCCAAAGATTTACTGTGGAAGAGGCTCATGGTTAATTTCAAACTACCGAAGATAGAGCTGGATCCAAATGCGGAGGATCCAGTTGAGGATGCCTTAGAACATGGGAGAGCCATGGAGGGTAAGGTCATGGAGTGGGCTGTGAAGAAGATGGCCCAGTGTTTCACCAACTGGAAGAAAAGATTGCACCTTGACTATGTCGTGAAAGAGAAGACTCCGGATTTCAAGAAGATTCAGTTTGAGAAGATAAAACCATTCTGGGCTGAGTTTGTAAATTACAAGACATTAGAAAAAGCTAAGAAACTGTCTGCAACGAATAAGCTAAATGCTGCTAACAAGAAGTATCACCATACTATGGGGCAAGGTGGCTACAGGGCTGACATTCCTAAGTGGGAGAAACTTGAGAATGAAATGTTGGAGATATGCCCTAGAGGCAATAATAAAAGTAGTTATTATTATATCTTTGTGTTTATGATAAATGTTTACATTCATGCTATAATAGTATTAACAAGGAAACATTGATACTTGTGTGATTTGTAAACTTAATTTGAAGTCCCTAGTATAGCCTCTATACATCACTAGCTTGTTGGTTGATAAATGATTGTGGTTTCCTTATCATGAACATTGAGATGTTATCAACAACAAGATCATATCGTTAGGAGAATGATATGATGGACATACTCCTAGAGATAAGCGTAGCATAAAGATCAAGTCATTTCAATAGTTCAATTGCTATATGCTTTCTGATACATAGTAACCTAATTCCTTCGACCATGAGATCATGCATATCACCTTTACCGGATGGATGCTTTGATGACATCAAACACCACACCGTAACTGGGTGGCTATAAAGGTGGCATTGAGTGTTCGGAAAGTATTGGTTGAAACACATGGATCAAGAGTGGGATTTGTCCATCCATATGACGGATAGATATACTCTGGGCCCTCTCGGTGGAATGTCATCCAATTAGCTTGCAAGCATTTGACTGGCTCACAGGGATCACATATCACGAACGAGAAAGAGTACTTATCGGTAACGAGGTTGAACTAGGTATGCAGAGATACCGACGATCATAACCTCGGATAAGTAAACTATCGTGAGACAAAGGGAAATTGGTATCGTATGTAAGTGGTTCATTCGATCGCAAAGTAATCATAGAAATATGTGGGAGCCATATGAATTTCCAGATTCCTCTATTGGTTATTGTTCGGAGAAGTGTCTCGATCATGTCCGCATAATTCACGAACCGTAGGGAGACACACTTAAGGATTCGACGTTGTTTGAGTAGTTATGGTATTATGAGAAAGAGACCGAATGTTGTTCGGAGTCTCGGATGGGATCCGGGATATCATGAGGAGATCCGGAGAATAAGATTCGTATAAAGAAAGTCCCGTTTCGGAGTAGGGGAATGTTTCCGGTGTTTTCATCGGGAATGTTCTAGAAGGTTCCGGAATGTTCGGCACTCCGGAAGGGAAGGGGTACATGAGTGTGTCATTGTAAGTTGGAATGATTGCATCATGTACTAAGTGTATTCGCTGTCCAAAATAAAGGGATTATTCAAATCCTAAATTGAAAAGTCAAACGGCTAGTTTGAAAGTCAAACGACAAGTTTTTGGAAAGAGGAAAAGAGGAGGAAGTGGGAAACCGAGTTGGGGAGGGAATCCCTCCTCCAACCGGCGGCGCCACCTCCAAGCCGAGTTGGGGAGGGACTCCCCTCCCTCCCCTTGGCCGCCGGCCCCTCCACCTATATAAGGAGGGGCAGGGCTCCCTCCTCTAGACACACAAGTCCCTCACCTCAAACCCTAGAAGCTGCAGCCCACCATAGCCGCCGCCACCCCCTAGGGTTTTGCCCTAGCCACCGACTTGGGGGTCCCCGGAACCCTAGCCGCCGGCTCTAGCATCCCCTCCTTGGTGTGTCTAAACCCTAGAACACCGAGGACTCTCTCATACTCCACCATACTCGCTCCGTCTTAAGAAGCCTGAGATCTCCCTCTACTTCCTACGCCGTTGTGCTACCGGAATCGCGATGAGAGTGCTACAACCTCCGCCTCTTTGGAACAAGGGAGAGGAAGGTCTTCGAAAATCTGAACGTGTGACCGATCAGGGGAGCGCTTAATGCATCTGGCCGGAAGGATCGTCTACGCGATCTTGAGATCGGGAAGAGTACGACTACATCACCCACGAGAATCCGCTCTCGTTAAACACTTTGGAATCTTCGAGGGTAAGTTATTCCATCGACTCATTGCTACAATCTAGTAGATAGATCTTGGCTTGTTTGTTTGTATGCGATAGAAATTTTTTATTTTCCATGCTACGAAACCCTATAGTGGTATCAGAGCCAGGTTTATATGTAGATCTGTTGCACGAGTAGAACACAATGGTCTTTGTGGGCATTGATGCTTTTATTGTCGATTGCTTCTTGTGTACTTTGCATCTTGCGGTATGTTGGGATGAAGCGGCCTGGGCTAACCTTACATGACATCGTTCATGAGACTTGCTCCACGCTTGACATGCAACTTGTATTGCATAAGTGGCTTTGCGGGTGCCTGTTTCTCCTAGCATAGTTAAGATCCAATTTACAACGGGTGATTAACAATACTAGTATCAATGGTGTGGTTCATGTTCGTAAGTTAGAACGACACTTATTGAAAGCCCCAAACCACGTAAAATATGCAAAGAAAGTAGAGGCGTCTAACTTTGTTTTGCAGGGGTGTGCAGTGATGTGACATGGCCATGATTGTGATTATATTTGATGTATGCAATGTTCCTTATTGTAAGTTGGCAACCGGCAGGAGCCATATGGTTGTCTTTAATTTATGTTAAGACCCGCGTGTCTATTCAAAGTAGTTGTAATAGTTGAAGCCGGTGGACGACAACCATGGAGAAGCGTCATTGACGTTGATGCAATGCCGGTGATGATGGAGATCATGTTCGTGCTTGAAGATGGAGATCGGAAGCACAAAGAAGAAAGGCCATATCATATCACATACTTTGAATTGCATGTGATGTTAATCCTTTATGCATCTTGTATTGCTTAGTAGACGACGGTAGCATTATAAGATGATCCCTCATGCACATGAATTTCAAGTCATAAAGTGTTCACCATTAGTTAGCACCGTTGCTAAAGCTTTTTGTTTCGAAGCACCACGTGATGATCGGGTGTGTTAGATTCTGCAAGTGTATACAACGTGAGCAAGCTAGATTTGCTCATGCGGAAACTAAGGTTTGATCTTGACGAGCCTAGCATGTACAGACATGGTCTCGGAACACGGATCACCGGAAGGTAAAGCATGAATCATATAGTAGATATGATAAACATGACGATTGTTCGCCATTGAAACTATATCAACTCTCGTGATGATCGGTGTTGATGTAGTGGATTTGGTTCGTGTGATCACTAAAACAATGTGAGGGATGTTGTTTTGAGTGGGAGTTCACCTAGATTAACTTTATTATTAATTTGAACTCAATTTGTCATAAACTTAGTCTAAACTATTGCAAATATGTTGTAGATCAATGGCAGCCCCTACCATCAATTTTAATGCGTTCCTAGAGAAAGAAAAGTTGAAAAACAATGGAAGCAACTTCGCGAATTGGTTCCGCAATTTGAGGATTGTCCTCACAGCTGGTAATTTGACCTATGTCTTTGGATGCACCATTGGGTGACCCACTGCGGTGATGCTTCCGATGAAGTAAAGAATGTTTACCTCGCGGAAGAATCGATCTCCATAGTTCAGTGTGCTATCTTGTATGGTTTGGAATCGGAACTTCAGAAAAGGTTTGTGAATTCAGACCCATATGATATTGTCGAGGATCTCAAATTGATCTTTGAGACTCATGCGGCAATTGAAAGTTATGAGGTTTTTGAAAAGTTCTTTAACTGCAAGATGGAAGAGGGCAGCTCCGTCAGTGAGCATGTGCTTAAGATGTCTGGGCACGCAAATAAACTTCAAAGATTGGGTATAGTGATTCCTAATGCTTTGGGGATTTACCGTGTCCTCCAATCACTACCACCAAGTTACAAGAACTTTGTGATGAACTACAACATGCAGAACATGAACAAGCAGTTGCCAGAACTATTTGCTATGTTAAAATCTGCAGAAGTGGAGATCAAGAAAGAGCACCAAGTGTTGTTGGTCAATAAGACCACCAAATTTAAGAAAGGCAAGTCTAAGCAGAAGGGACACTTCAAGAAGGGTGGTAAGAAAGTTACCACGCCGGCGAAGAAGACCAAGGCTGGACCCAAGCCTGATACTGAGTGCTTTTACTGCAAGGGAGAAGTGAAGGGAATATGCCCGAGAGGCAATAATAAAGTGGTTATTATCGTATTCCTTGTTTATGATAAATGTTTATTTTGCATGCTATAATTGTATTAATACGGAAACGTTAATACATGTGTGTTTAATAAACAAATAGAAAGTTCCTAGTTATGCCTCTCTTATAAACTAGCTCGTTGATTAACAAGATGATCATAGGTTTCCTGATCATGGACATTGGATGTTGTTAATAACGAGGTCACAACATTAGTGTAATGGTGTGATGAACATTCATCCGAAGTATAGCATTACGATCAAAGTCATTGAGTTTATATTGCTATAACAACTTACGAAGTGATCCTAATCCTTAGACCATGAGATCATGTCAATCACTAACACCGGAAGAGTTTCTTGATAACATCAAACGTCACACCGTAATAGGGTAATTATAAAGATGGGTTGCGTACTACTAAAGTGTTATGTTGAGGCCCATGGATCAAGAGTGGAATTTGTTCATCCCGATGACGGATAGATATACTGGGCCCTCGGTGATATCACATTGATTAGCTTGCAAGCAAGTGATTTGATCACTAGAATGTTATATCACGAACGAGAAAAGAGTGCATGTCGAACGAGATTAAACTAGGTATGGATATACCGATGATCGAATCTCGGACATGTAATATATCGTGAAACAAAGGGATTAAGATACTAGCGTAAAGGTTCCGAAGCGATCACAAGAAAGTCATCGTTGAATGTGGGAGTCGATATGGGTCTCGAGATCCCGCTCGATTATTGATCCGAGAGGGTCTCGATCATGTCCGCATTATTCGCGAACCGTAGGGTGACACACTTAAGAGACACCGACATCCATTTGGAGCAAAAGTTTCATGCCGAAAAGAAAAGAAAGCGAGGAATTTATTTCACTAGACACAAACTGTTTGGTTGAAATTGTCAAACTGGTTCTGCATGTGAAATGGAATACTAGCAAGGGGTTTTATGTGAATGTTTGTTAATTAAAGTAATTAACAAAATTCTGAATAAATAAATAAAAGAGTTTTATTTAAATGAGAGCTTGCATTAAATTTGGTGGAAATTTAATGCATGTGAGTGGATTTATGAGTGGAGGCTTTTTAATGGGAGTGGAGGCTTTTCATTTTTGAGTGGGAGCTCCACCCACATGAATGTGGAAGAGGTGGGGGAAGCCCCATGGCTGGGCGCCATGGCCCTTGGGTGCCCCCCCTCTCCCCTATAAAAGGCCCCCCTCTCCTCCTCTCATAACACACCTCCTCGTGAAGGATCTCTCTCCCCCTCTAGAATTTATTCCCCATGGTCTCGGACTAGCGAGATACATGTTCCCGGTGGCTATTCGGCAAGAAAGAGTTGTGCTTCCGCTACATCGCTGGAGCGAGGAGGCGGAGGTTGCTCGGTGCCTCGAACGTGTGTGCGAGCACGGATGCTTGCTTTGCTTTTGCGCGCTAGGACTTCCTCTCGATCTTGAGATCGGCAAGAGATCGTCTACATCAACCACGAGTTTGGACTCGTTAAGCTTTGTCGGTCTTCAAGGGTATGTTCTCTACGGATATACATCCGCCCGTTGTTTGTATCTAGTAGATAGATCTTGGTACATAGTTGTTCCCATCGTAGGAAATTTTTGTTTTCTATGCGAACCCTACAAAGGTATCGAGCGGATCTATGCGTAGATACTTTGCAGGTAGTACACATATGAGTATGTGGGCGATGATGATCATTTTATTGCTTCTTTGTTGTACTTTGGATATTGGTGGCATAGTGGGATGAAGCCCGGACAAACTTTACATGTCCTCGCATGAGACTGTTCCACGCTTGACATGCAACTAGTTTTGCATAAGTGGCTAGCGGGTGTCTGTCTCTCCTACTATAGTCAATATCTAATTTGCAACGAGTTGTCAACAATTTGGTTATCCTCGTTGTGGTTCATGTTCGTAGGTAAGAACGGTTCTATCTTCGAAAGCCCTAAGCCACGTAAAATTTGCAATGGATAAATTAGAGGCGTCTAGTTTAGATTGTTGCTGGGCTAGTGTTTTGATATGGTGATGTTGTAAGTAGAAGTATGAGATGATACTCTTACAACACACATAACGTGTAATCTCCATAGACCTTGGACTTACACATATAGGTATGATAGTGATCATACCACGATGCACATGATAGAGATCATATGCGAGAACCATATCATTCCAATAATAAACATGTGATGTTTGATAGCATCTTGTATTGCTTGTTTGGCGTTTTATTAGCATAATAAGATGATCCCTCATTTAGATATCAAGATAAAAATGTGTTCTTCCTTAAGTATGCACCGACAATGTTTCGTCGCTTCAAGACATCACGTGATGATCGGGTGTACTTGAATCCGAGCATATCTCGGTGTAAGACAGTTACACACGCGAATACTCAGGTTCTTACTTGGCGAGCCTAGCATGTACAGACATGGCCTCGGAACACGGACCGAAAGGTTAAGCATGAGTCATATAGTAGATATGATGCCCATTTGATGCTCGCCTTTGAAGCTACACCGACTCACGTGATGATCGGACTTGGTGTAGTGGATTTGGTTCATGTAATCACCAAAAAGACACGAGGGATGTCGTTTTTGAGTGGGAGTTCATTTCTAATTTGGATTAGTAGAACTCAATTTATCATAAATTAAATCAAAGTGAATTTGCATAATTTGTTGTAGTCATTGGCATTCGTTCACCACCATATGCATAGTTGTAATTTAGATAATAGAACTATAGAATTCTGGATATATACTTTACGAGCTGGTATCGTATTGTGTTGAGTGTCAATCTAAAGTTTAAAGTCCTATTGCAAACTTTCAGCAAAATTCTATTTACTCCGTGAAATTTAATAATTGGTATTAAATCGAGAGTAACAATTCCAGTGTTAGTATCTTAAGTATCATGTTTGCCTCCATGATTCTTGATTTAAACATCAAGTTTATCTAGGAGCTGAAAGAATTGTTTCAGAAACCATCATGTGTGGCAGATATAACGATATCTGAAACAATGTTTGTTGCAATATGATAGAGTATAATATATGTTCTCATATTGGATGAGAATTTACGAAGGTTGGAGATGCTAGACATCCTAATCATCCAAAAGGGTTTTGGAAAGTAATGTTATACTCACGATTCGCCTTTATAAGCTAAAGTAGCTTGATCATGAAAGTCGTCATGATAAGGGTGAATAGAATATGTATGTAAAATGTTTACTACACTAAAAGATTACTAAAGAATGAATTTTGAAAGAATACCGATCATTTTGATGATGGTGATCTACTTCAAAGTGCAAGTCCAAAGGTATTATTATTTGAATATACACTTTGGACTATGTGTCATGTATATGGCGCCACTTTTGATGTTGATAGATTCTTTTAAAAGGAAAAGGAAATGAAAGAGAATCTATAAAATATATTTGGCGAAGAGAAAAGATTGGAAATATCCAATTTAGGTATATATATGATATACATGTTATGGTTGTATTCTTTGCTTGTTAAACAATGTGGTTCTTGGGTATTGGATACCGAATTGGTTGGTATGAAATTTCATACGGAACGACGCAATTCATGAACCACAATGGCCTAAGTAACTAGCAAGAGAATATGTGATGATTTTCATCGAAAACAAACAAACCGTTGTTTGTATTTCTCGTTGACATCAAAGCTTGACTTCAAGATTTGTTTTAATAATTGTTATTTGAATCAGGTATTATAAGAACAAAGGTTGTTCAAATAATTACCGTATTCCATATAAGATGGATGATTTACAAATCTAGTTGAAGAAATCACATCCATAAAACCTAATGCTAAAATGTTGCAAGACAAATGAGTGAAAGATCACTTATGCAGTGACATCGCTGTTTAAATTATATTGGAAAGAAAACATGAAGAATCTCCATATTCATGGATTTTTGGAGTCTTTGATTTGATCAAGTGACGCTTGTGAGACTTTCCACGTGATAATTAAAACTTCGTTCAAAGGCCAAAGAAGAACGAACGACTAAAATATTGGAATTTATACATATCGATGTATGTATTCCATTATGTGTAGTCGTGGCGATGGTTTCAACTTCATATGCTTTCTCCGGAAATTTGAGTGAATGTTCACTTAATGATAAACAAGTATGAAATATTTGAAAATGTTTCAAAGACTTTCAAGATGAAGTGAAAAATCATTGTAATAAGAAAAATAAATGAATTATGATTTGATCATAAAGGATTTATTTGAGTTACAAGTGTAACAAGAAAATAAATGAATTATGATTTTATCATAAAGGGATTTATTTGAGTTGCAAGTTTAGCAAAACACCTAGATTTACATCTCCAAACACCATAGGAGTATGGAGTGTTTGATATGTGTAATTAAACCTTGTTTTACATGGTTGGATCAAAGGTGTTATTTATAAAACTACCATTATGTTTTAAAAGATTAAAGCTTTAGAGACTACCGCTTTTACACCGAAAAGAGCTCCATCTTGATCCGTTGAAATGACACCATGGAAGTTATGGTTTGGGGTAAAACCCAAGTTGTCATTTCTTAAATTTTGTATACTAAACATAAGTAAGATGTTTACAACCAAAGTCGGATGAGCATGTCTTTGTAGGTTATTTGAATAACAATTGGTTATTCCTCCATAACACCGAGGACAAAAGGGTTTGTCGCTTGAAATGTAAAGTTTCTTGAAGAAGGAATTTTTCATAAATGTTAAGTGGGAGGACAATAGAACTTTGATAAGGTTAACGAACCTTAGCTAAATGTCTTTGAGTCATGTAGCCGAAATCGATCGAGGCTGCCATAATGCTCATAGCTTATGTGCCTCAAAGGTTGTGGTCACGGAGGTCTAAAGTTCCTATTGAACCAAGAAGGTCGGTTAAACAATCAAATGCTAAGATTTGAGAGTAAATCATTATTGTTTGACAATGATGAACCGAATACATACAAAGAAGCGATGATGGGCCCTGGCTCCGTCAAATGGCTTGAAGCCATAAAATCCGTGATAGTTCCATACACGAGAAATCAAGTTTTGAACTTGGAAGACCCTCAGGAAGGTGTAAAACCTATCGGTCGTATTTGGATCTATAAAGAAATGACATGGATGTTTCACATCTATGAAATAGTCGACATGTCGTAAAGTATTTTATGACAATGTTCAAGGAGTTGACTATGACAAGATTTGATCTTTCATAGCGATATTTAGTCTGGACGGATTAAAGTAGTAACCACTACATATAATTTGGTATATGGTAGATGAATAAACAAAACAAAGTTCTTCTAATAGAATGGTTACCTAGGACGTGTACATGACACGGTCCAAAGGGTTTTGTTAAATTCAAAGGATGCTAAAGGGCATGCAAACTTCAATGGTTGAAGTAAGCATCGCGGAGTTGGAATCTTCACCATGATGAAAAGGAGTTTTCATCGAGGACGATGAAGATACTTGCATTTGCAAGAAATTAAGTGGAGCGCTAAGACATATTTCTAATACATTATGTGGAGGACATCTTGTTGATTAGAAATGATGTATCTTTATTGACAAAGGTTAAGAATTTCATTTCGATGAAAGACTTAGGCAAAACCGAATATTTAGCATGAATGTCTATAGTGGATGGTATGGTAACGCTAATATGTTTATGCCAAACGACATATATGAGATATTGAAGGAGTTTAATATAGAAACGACAAGAAACAGTTCTTGTTGCATGGAAAGGAATTGAATCAAGATTCAAGTGTATCGACACTTGATAAGTGAAACAAGATTCAAGTGCTTTGACACTTGATGAGTGCAATCACGAGAATGTTTTGATCAATCATACCATGATATGTACACATCGGATATGTCCTATGCTCTAAGTGTTATGAGCATATACCAGAATGAATCATAAAATGATCATTGGACGATAGTGAGGATATTCTTATGATCTTTTGGAAGAACTAAGAATATATTTGTGTAGAGATGACAAACAATTACAAATAGTTCATTGTAAAGCGTTACATTGATACTAGTTTTGTCACAAGATACAAATTAAGTTTATCTCAATTTAAACTATGGGTGGCACAATGTAATGAAAAGAAGATTCCATGATGGATTTGGAAGAGTTCCAAAGTTTAAGACATTGTGACGAATACTACAACAAAAGGCTAAGTATATGACTGCTATAGTAGCAGCAAAGGAGGGAATTTGTGTCAAGTAGTTTGTTATCAAACTAAGGTGTGGTTCGCAACGGGCTAACACTAAAGATATATTGTATGACAATAGTATCGATGTGTTTTAACCCCAAGGAACTAAAGGTCTCACCAAAAGACCAAATTTATACAATGTCATCTCATTGGAGAATGAGTGATGCGGGGAAACGCAAAGACATGCAAATACACACGGACCTGAAGCGTCAGATCCGTAGATTATGTTAACCACTTGCAATTGCGTATATGGAACACCAGAAAGCCATAGGTGTTCAATACGCAGAGTTTTCAAACTAGATTATTGTCTCTAGTGCAAGTGGGAGACTGAAGGGAATATGCCCGAGAGGCAATAATAAAGTGGTTATTATCGTATTCCTTGTTTATGATAAATGTTTATTTTGCATGCTATAATTGTATTAATACGGAAACGTTAATACATGTGTGTTTAATAAACAAATAGAAAGTTCCTAGTTATGCCTCTCTTATAAACTAGCTCGTTGATTAACAAGATGATCATAGGTTTCCTGATCATGGACATTGGATGTTGTTAATAACGAGGTCACAACATTAGTGTAATGGTGTGATGAACATTCATCCGAAGTATAGCATTACGATCAAAGTCATTGAGTTTATATTGCTATAACAACTTACGAAGTGATCCTAATCCTTAGACCATGAGATCATGTCAATCACTAACACTGGAAGAGTTTCTTGATAACATCAAACGTCACACCGTAACAGGGTGATTATAAAGATGGGTTCAGAACTACTAAAGTGTTATGTTGAGGCCCATGGATCAAGAGTGGAATTTGTTCATCCCGATGACGGATAGATATACTCTGGGCCCTCTCGGTGATATCACATTGATTAGCTTGCAAGCAAGTGATTTGATCACTAGAATGTTATATCACGGGAACGAGAAAAGAGTGCATGTCGGTAACGAGATTAAACTAGGTATGGATATACCGATGATCGAATCTCGGACATGTAATATATCGTGAAACAAAGGGATTAAGATACTAGCGTAAAAGGTTAAAGCGATCACAAGAAAGTCATCGTTGAATGTGTGGGAGTCGATATGGGTCTCCGGATCCGCTTGATTATTGATCGAGAGGGTCTCGATCATGTCCACATTATTCGCGAACCGTAGGGTGACACACTTAAGAGACACCGACATCCATTTGGAGCAAAAGTTTCATGCGAAAAAAAAGAAAGCGCGAATTTATTTCACTAGACACCGAAAGCTGTTTGTTGAAATTGCTGAAACTGGTTACGCATGTGAAATGGAATACTAGCAAGGGTTTTATGTGAATGTTTGTTAATTAAAGTAATTAACAAAATTCTGAATAAATAAATAAAAGTTTTATTTAAATGAGAGCTTGCATTAAATTTGGTGGAAATTTAATGCATGTGAGTGGATTTATGAGTGGAGGCTTTTTAATGGGAGTGGAGGCTTTTCATTTTGAGTGGGAGCTCCACCCACATGAATGTGGAAGAGGTGGGGGCAGCCCCATGGCTGGGCGCCATGCCCCTTGGGTGCGCCCCTCTCCCCTATAACCCTCTCCTCCTCTCACAACACACCTCCTCGTGAAGGATCTCTCTCCCCCTCTAGAATTTATCCCCCATGGTCTCGGACTAGCGAGATACATGTTCCCGGTGGCTTTTCGGCAAGAAAGAGTTGTGCTTCCGCTGCATCGCTGGAGCGAGGAGGCGGAGGTTGCTCGGTGCCTCGAACGTGTGTGCGAGCACGGATGCTTCTTTGTTTTGCGGCGCTAGGACTTCCTCTCGATCTTGAGATCGGCAAGAGATCGTCTACATCAACCACGAGTTTGGACTCGTTAAGCTTTGTCGGTCTTCAAGGGTATGTTCTCTACGGATATACATCCGCCCGTTGTTTGTATCTAGTAGATAGATCTTGGTACATAGTTGTTCCCATCGTAGGAAAATTTTTGTTTTCTATGCTGCGAACCCTACAAGAAGGTCACTGGAAGCGGAATTGCCCAAAGTACTTGGCGGATCTGAAGAACGGCAACATCAAGAAGAAAGGTATATCTGATATACATGTTATTGATGTGTATCTCACTAGTACTCGTAGTAGTGCCTGGGTATTTGATACTGGTTCGGTTGCTCATATTTGTAACTCGAAACAGGTGCTGCAGAACAAACGGAAGCTAGCGAAGAATGAGGTGACGATGCGCGTGGTAAACGGATCAAAGGTTGATGTGATCGCGGTCGGCACGCTACCCCTTCATCTACCATCGGGATTAGTTTTATACTTAAATAATTGTTATTTGGTGCCTGCGTTGAGCATGAACATTATATCGGGATCTTGTTTATTGCGAGACGGTTACTTGTTTAAGTCCGAGAATAATGGTTGTTCGATTTATATGAGTAATATGTTTTATGCACATGCACCTTTGATAGATGGTCTATTCCTATTGAATCTCGATAGTGGAAATACACATATCAACAACATTGAGGCTAAACGTTTGAAATCAAGCGATAATTCGACCTATATGTGGCACTGTCGTCTTGGTCACATTGGAGTGAGACGTATGAAGAAACTCCATTCTGATGGACTTCTTGAATCACTTGATTTTGAATCACTTGAAATATGCGAAGCATGTCTGATGGGTACAATGACTAAGACTCCATTTTCTGGTATGATGGAGCGAGCTACAGACTTATTGGAAATCATACATACCGATGTGTGTGGTCCAATGAGTGTAGCATCGCGCGGTGGTTATCGTTATGTTCTTACCTTCACTAATGACTTGAGTAGATATGGGTATATCTATTTCATGAAACATAAGTCCGAAACTTTCGAGAAGTTTAAGGAGTTTCAAAGTGAGGTAGAGAATCAACGTAACAAGAAGATTAAATTTCTACGTTCTGATCGTGGAGGTGAATATCTAAGTTACGAGTTTGGCGAGCATTTGAAGAAATGCGGAATACTTTCACAATTGACACCGCCGGGAACACCACAGCGTAATGGTGTGTCCGAACATTGTAATCGAACTCTCTTAGATATGGTTCGTTCTATGATGTCACTTACAGATTTACCGCTATCATTTTTGGGTTATGCATTAGAAACAGCCGCATTCACTTTAAATAGGGCACCGTCTAAATCCGTTGAAACGACACCGTATGAATTATGGTTTGGGAAGAAACCTAGATTGTCGTTCCTTAAAGTTTGGTGATGCGAAGCCTATGTAAAGAAGTTACAGCCGGACAAGCTTGAACCCAAAGCGGAAAAATGCGTCTTCATAGGATACCCGAAGGAAACTATTGGGTATACCTTCTATCATAGATCCGAAGGCAAAATCTTCGTTGCCAAGAATGGATCCTTTCTAGAGAAGGAATTTCTCTCGAAAGAAGTGACTGGAAGGAAAGTAGAACTCGACGAGGTTGTTGAACCTTCTCTCAAAATTGCGAGTAGCGCAGCGCCGGAAGAAGTTCATGTGGTGCCTGCACCAATTAGAGAGGAAGCTAATGATGATGATCATGAAACTTCGGTTGAAATTGCTACAGAGCCTCGCAGGTCAACGAGAACTCGTACCACTCCAGATTGGTATGATCCCGTTATGAGTGTCATGTTGGTGGACAACACCGATAACCGAGACATATGAGGAAGCGATGATGAGCCCATTCAATAAATGGCAAGAAGCCATGAAATCCGAGATTGGATCCATGTACGAAAACCAAGTATGGACCTTGGTGGACTTACCGGATGGCGGAAGGTCGAGAACAAATGGATCTTCAAGAAGAAAACATATGTTGATGGTAATGTTCTGTCTATAAAGCTCGACTTGTCGCAAAAGGGTTCGACAAATTCAAGGAGTTGACTACGATGAGACTTTCTCACCAAGATGAAGCTAAAGTCTGTGAGGATTATGTTAGCAATCGCTGCATATTATGATTATGAGATATGGCGGATGGATGTCAAAACAACATTCCTCAATGGAGATCTTGATGAAGAGTTGTATATGATGCAACCCAAAGGTTTTGTCGATCCTAATGATGCGACAAGGTATGCAAACTTCAACGGTCCATCTATGGATTGAAGCAAGCATCCGAAGTTGGAATCAACGTTTGATAAGGTGATCAAAAGTTTTGGTTTTATACAAACTTATGGAGAAGCTTGTATTTACAAGAAAGTGAGTGGGAGCTCAGAGCATTCTTAATACTATATGTGGATGACATATTGTTGATTGGGAATGATGTAGACCTTCTTAATAGGGTCAAGGAATATTTGAATAATAGTTTTTCAATGAAGGATCTTGGCGAAGCAGCTTACATATTAGGCATAAAGATTTCTAGAGATCGAAACGCCAAATATCATTGTCACAGAGTACATATTTGGACAAAGTTCTAAAGAGGTTTGGAATGGAAGATAGCAAGAAAGGGTTCTTGCCCATGTTGCCCAATACGACCTTGAGTAAAACTCAAAGTCCGACATCGGCAGAAGATAGAGAAAGGATGAGTAAGACTCGCTATGCCTTAGCCATAGGATCTCTAATGTATGCCATGCTATGTATTAGACCCGACATTGCATATGCTGTTAGTTTAACTAGCAGATATCAAAGTGATCCAGGAGTGGATCATTGGACAGCGGTCAAAAACATCCTTAAGTACTTAAGAAGAACTAAGGATATGGTTCTTTCTTATGGAGGTGATGAACAGCTCGTTGTTAATGGTTACACTGATGCTAGTTGGAACACCGATCCGGATGATTCTAAATCACAATCTGGATACGTATTTATTTTGAATGGTGCAGTGATTAGTCGGAGGAGTGCAAAGCAAAGCGTTGTGGCGAGATCTTCAACCGAATCGGAATACATGGCTGCCGGAGGCTTCACAAGAAGCGATATGGATGAAAGTGTTCATTACTGAGCTGGGTGTGGTTCCTAGTGCGCGGACCCAATGTCTATCTCTTGTGATAACATGGGCGCCATAGCCAATCGCAAGAACCAAGGTCACACAAGAAGTCAAGCACATCAAGCTACGTTTTCACGCTATTCGAGAACATATCCAAGATGGGGATATAAAGATTTGCAAAGTACACAGATCCTGAATGTGGCGGATCTGTTGACTAAACCTCTCCCGAGGGCAAAACATGACCAGCACCAAACTGCCATGGGTGTTCGGTATATTACCATGTAATCTAGATTAGATGACTCTAGTGCAAGTGGGAGACTGTTGGAGATATGCCCTAGAGGCAATAATAAAAGTAGTTATTATTATATCTTTGTGTTTATGATAAATGTTTACATTCATGCTATAATAGTATTAACAAGGAAACATTGATACTTGTGTGATTTGTAAACTTAATTTGAAGTCCCTAGTATAGCCTCTATACATCACTAGCTTGCTGGTTGATAAATGATTGTGGTTTCCTTATCATGAACATTGAGATGTTATCAACAACAAAATCATATCGTTAGGAGAATGATATGATGGACATACTCCTAGAGATAAGCGTAGCATAAAGATCAAGTCATTTCAATAGTTCAATTGCTATATGCTTTCTGATACATAGTAACCTAATTCCTTCGACCATGAGATCATGCATATCACCTTTACCGGATGGATGCTTTGATGACATCAAACACCACCGTGAATGGGTGGCTATAAAGGTGGCATTGGGTGTTCGGAAAGTATTGGTTGAAACACATGGATCAAGAGTGGGATTTGTCCATCCATATGGATAGATATACTGGGCCCTCTCGGTGGAATGTCATCCAATTAGCTTGCAAGCATTTGGCTCACAAGGGATCACATATCAGGAACGAGAAAAGAGTACTTATCGGTGAGGTTGAACTAGGTATGCGAGATCTGACGATCATAACCTCGGATAAGTAAACTATCGTGAGACAAAGGGAAATTGGTATCGTATGTAAGTGGTTCATTCGATTGCAAAGTAATCGAGAAATATGTAGAGCCATATGAATTTCTGATTCCTCTATTGGTTATTGTTAGGAGAAGTGTCTCGATCATGTCGCATAATTCACGAACCGTAGGGAGACACACTTAAGGATTCGACGTTGTTTGAGTAGTTATGGTATTATGAAAGAGACCGAATGTTGTTGAGTCTCGGATGGGATCCGGATATCATGAGGAGATCCGAATGGTCCGGAGAATAAGATTCAGATAAAGAAAGTCCCGTTTGAGTAGGGAATGTTTAGGTGTTTTCATCGAATGTTCTAGAAGGTTCGGAATGTTCGACACTCGGAAGGAAGGGTACATGAGTGTGTCATTGTAAGTTGGAATGATTGCATTATGTACTAAGTGTATTCGCTGTCCAAAATAAAGGGATTATTCAAATCCTAAATTGAAAAGTCAAACGGCTAGTTTGAAAGTCAAGCAACAAGTTTTTGGAAAGAGGAAAAGGAGGAAGTGGGAAACCGAGTTGGGAGGAATCCTCCTCCAACCGGCGCCACCTCCAAGCCGAGTTGGGAGGGACTCCCTCCCTTGGCCGGCCCTCCACCTATATAAGGAGGCGGGCTCCCTCCTCTAGACACACAAGTCCTCACCTCAAACCCTAGAAGTCAACCCACCATAGCCGCCACCCCTAGGGTTTTGCCCTAGTCGCCGACTTGGGGTCTCCTGAGCCCCTAGCCTGGCTCTAGCATCCCTCCTTGGTGTGTCTAAACCCTAGAACACCGAGGACTCTCTCATACTCCACCATACTCGCTCCGGCTTAAGGCGAAGCCCTGCGAGATCTCCCCTCTACTTCCGGTACCATGCCGTTGTGCTGCCGGAATCGCGAGGAGAGTGCTACAACCTCCGCTGCCTGCTGGAACAAAGGAGAGGAAGGTCTTCGCCGAAAATAGAACGATGTGACCGATTGCGGGCGCTTCCTGAGCCTTGGCCGGAAGGATCGTCTACGCGATCTTGATATCGGGAAGTGTACGACTACATCACCCACGAGAATCCGCTCTCGTTAAACACTTTGGAATCTTCGAGGGTAAGTTATTCCATCGACTCGTTGCTATAATCTAGTAGATAGATCTTGGCTTGTTTGTTTGTAGGCGATAGAAATTTTTTGTTTTCCATGCTACGAAACCCTACATGAACTGCGTGCTAAAAAGATCACCCCAGAGACAGACGATTGGGTAGAACGTGCAAGGGATTGGTTTTACGGGCATGGGGGCATGTTGGACTCGGAAGGGATGTGTACATATAACATACGACATAAAGAAGACCCCTTGCCAATCGAGAAGATGAGAAAAGAAGTAAAGGCTGTTAAAGATGGGGACTTCATTCCCGATAGAGAGAATGATAAGCTCACACTCGCCCTTGGAAATAAGGAACATGATGGACGAACATGAGGCACAAGCGGATCCAAACCATGGAGGACTGGGTTTCCCGAAGAGAGGAAGAAATATCCTGATAAAAGACGTCAGAGGAGAAAGGACAAGGCGGAAGTTAAAGCAGATATTCAGAAAGAGCGAATGCGTATAATTGAAGAATGAATAAAGAAACAACAAGATGAAATTAACGCACTTAAAGAGCAAAGTACTAACGGCCCATCTCAGCAGCACACTGCATTCGATGCTACCGGCCTATCGAATAATCGAAAAAGCAGTGTGGCTTCCACCGAGGTCCCGAGTGATGACAATGGCGATGATGATGGTGCACCGACGATGGCTCCTGTTGGCTACCCAGTGGATGATATCACAGTGATGACACACTGCGAGCTACATGTCAAAGTTGTGAACATATCAATGAAGGTGGAGGTCGGCTATGCGTTACCAATTGGACCCACACTAACTTACCACCGTCGTCCGGTTCCAGAGGGCTACGCTGTTGTCGGGGTGGATGAAATCATGCCCACCTTTGAAGTTTTGGATCTTCACTACCCTACAGGTGAAGGGGATGTGACTGTACTGGGAGACGCAACAAACGTCACCATTCTATGTCCAAAGGAATGTATCGTGCTTCGAAATCACACACCAAGGCCATCTTCGCTGCCGCCTCACCCGTCTCCAGCGAGGTCGTTGCCGCCGCGGCAGCCGTCTTCGTCGCCTCACCCGGCTCCGTTGCCTCACCAATCTCCGGCGCAACCTCGCCGCGGGAGCCATCGCCGGCGCCTCAGGATAAAAAGCGTAAGCGTACCGCTACTCTGCGTCGTGGTAAGCGATCGCCGAAACATAAACAAGAGCCTATTCCAAAAGTGCCATAGGTTCCTCCCAAGAGAGCTTATGACTGTACTGAAGAGAAGACTGCGACGATCGTTGATGCGGAAACGACAGCGTTTTTCGCTAAGCTGAGGCGGCCGAAAGAGCCAGAGTTCACCAGCACCAAAGAAGAAAAAGCCAAAGTGTTAAAAATGCTAAAGACTCTTCATCAACCCGAGCCAAAGCTATCATCAGACTATGAGCGTTCTATTCTCAGGTCACATGCGGCACAAAAAGCCTCGAAGAGCAGTACTGATGCAAGCGAGAAATCTGTTGTCCAGCTCGGAGAACAAGCAAAACAGTCTTGCGCCCCTCTCAAGGTGATTTCCCAAACCAATGTGGGGTCGAGCAAATATGGGGACGAAGAGCAGTATGATCCAGAGGTAGTTGCACAATACGGAGAAGCTGTCGTTGCTCAAGGTATGAGTATTGCCCAGTACTTATCCTAGTTAGAGTACTTCCCCATGAGTGAAGTAGCATACAAATACCAGTACGACAAACCTCTCGTCAAACCTGAGGAGGTAAATAATCTTCCAACAAAAATGCGAAGATTGCATAACTGGTACATGCATGCCACAAAGGTCGGGGCTAACTGGATAGTGCTGAGGGTTACAAAAAAGCACCATGGGAAAAAAGGATGACATGATATCCATTGAATTTGATGAACTATTTCAATTATTCAATCAAGACGCCTTGGACAAATCGATCATCAGTGCCTATTGTCTGTAAGTACTAATTCTTTAATTAATTTAGTCTCCAGCTATCTCAACTTGTTTATTGCATGTATATAATCATACTGTAATATGCATAATGAAGATTCTCGAATGCAGCAGAGGACAAATCTATGACATTGGCTTCATTGACCCATATTGGGTTCATGAAGCTAATCTCAAAACAAGCCCCCACGATACGGAGGATAATATAGTACACGCGTTAAGGTTTCAAGAAACCAGAAGGGAAATACTTTTTCCTTACAACTTTGAGTGAGTGTTATTGTCTTCTATACACTTTCTATTTCGCTTACTCGATGTTAAGTATATAATTGATTAGTTATGCATTCGCAGCTTCCACTATATTCTGTTAATCATTCAACTTGACAAAGGGCGTGTACTAGTCATGGACTCGAAACATAAACCCTTTGAGCAGTGGAAGGACATGCACATACTTCTCCAGCGGTAATTCTAATCATTACGACACTATATCGGCAACGTTTGTGAATTTTATGATATCAAGTAATTAATAACTTATTTTATTTGTTTTCTTCGCCGGGCAGCGCTTAGACACGGTTCACCAACAAGGCTAAGGGTGTTTGGAAAGCGGAGCTTACATTTGAAGCACTAGATATAAGCACCACTAGCTATATCCGCGCATCTCTTTGATTCTAGTTTTGATACAGTTATTATCATGCTTGATTATTATTTTGATTGAACTATGTTCTCGTAAAGTGCCTGACACAGAGACCAGGTAACAATCTATGTGGATACTATGTTTGCGAGTTCATCCGGCAGACATGCGATGAGAAGGGCGGAAATTTAGAGCAACTCCACGTACGTAAACAATTTCTATAGTTTTTAATTACAATCAAATTGTGTTTAGTTTCATTCATATAGGCTGACTCCTTTTTTAAATCAGATCGAACGTCTACGGGACGGTCTTCTGCCAAAAGATCGCGTACGAGCAATTCAGAAGGAATTGGCGGGATTCTTTGATGCAGAAGTCCTAAACCCAAAAGGGGAATACTATTCGGCTGTGTATAGACAATAGAGATTGTAAAAAGAGCAACTTTTGTATGTAGTGCATGAACTCGATCCGTGTATCGAATGTAATATTGTCATGATGATCTTGTGTAATATAACACTAAATAAACAATAAAAAAACTAAATGAATTCTCTGCCGCGGCACAAAAAGTGGCGAAAATGCTGCCGCGGCAACAAAAGTTGCCAAAATGAATTCTCTGCCGCGGCAGAGAAATGTGCCAAATCTTTGCCGCGGCAGAAGGTTATTTGTTATGAACCGGAACGGTTGCTCCACCCCCCTCGCCCTCTGATGACGCCACGTATACCCCCATTGTCTCGGTTGGTGGGGCAACCGGGACTAAAGGTTGGGGCTTTAGTCCCGATTGCCCCGTCCCGGTTGGGTAACCGGGACTAATGCCCCTTACCAACCGGGACCAATGGGGCGTTTTCTACTAGTGTTGACCTAGTTTTATGTTCAATTAACAATGCTTTCTGGCAATTTTTCATATTTAACTAACAATCTTACTGATTTAGCATGCAGGTGAAATTTTAACCGTAGCTGCTCTATAGTATGCTCCTGATTTTTTTAGCAACAATCATTGTTAGGTTCATCAGGTGTCATTTCATCATAGAATGCTATGATTCCGTCAAATATAGCCCCTGGCTAAGAAGGGTCATGCCCACCGTTTCTACCACGGCTTCGGAAGAACACACAACTAATTCAAAATATCATAATAAATGGAAAACCACCACACAGTGTCATTTTATGTGACCTACTTGCGATGAAAATATGAGATGTGGACCATATTTATTTTGGTAAAACCCTTCACATACCTGAGCTACCACGAACGAGCTTGCATGGCTTTCAAGGCAAATAAGCTAGGTCATGACCTTAACCATGCTATAGTTTTTCGGAACAAGCCCATATCGCGCGCACGCGTGCACTTCAAACTCCCAACAACATTGCCACGATGAGGTTTCATACACTTTGAAAATAATGCAGTTTCAATTTTCCGAGTAGATTTTTTTTGTAAAATGCAGCTTCTTTTCCAGGGCTTATCTTCAAAGGAACTCCAGGTTAAGCGTGCTTGGTCCGGAGCAATTTGAGGATGGATGACCGACCGAAAGTTATCTCTGGGTACGCATGGGTGAGGATAAAGTGCTTAGAAAAGACTAGTATTGGTAGGTGGGGTCAGTTGAAAAATACTAGAGAGTTGCCATAGGTAACAACCGCCGGACCTAGGGTGGCTGGGGTATTACAGCCGCCGGACCCAACAAGGTTCATGCTCACCATTTTGATCACAGCTCCGAAAGAGGACAACAAATGAAGGAAATGTGCCCTAGAGGCAAATAATAAAGGAGTTTATTATCATATTTCATTAGTTCATAATAGTTTTATGTCATACTATAACTGTATTAAGTGAAAATATTGATACAGATGTGATATGTAAACAAATCCAGGTCACTGGTAGCCTCTATTTAACTAGTTCATTGGTTAACGGATGATCAAGGTTTCCTGGTCATGTTGGTGCTTCGGCACCTATTGATAATGGAGTCATATTATTGGAGAATGAGATGGTGGACAGTTCTCATAGATGATTGTTGCAACACGATCATATCACAAAGTTTACAGTTGCAATTGTCAGAAACATAGTGACGTATTTCTCAGACTGTGAGATCAGATTTAATCACTGTCACCCGAGAGTGCCTTGAAAGCATTAAACGTCACTCGGTAGCACGGTGATTATAAATGTGTGATCAAGTACTTAGAGGGGTAGGTTGAGACGTGTGTGTCAAGAGCGGGATTTGTACATCTGCGTGATGGATGATACTTTGGGCCCTCTTGGATAAGTTATATCTAAATGTTGTGCAACATGTGAAGGTCACGGGGATATCATTTATCGGTACGAGTAAAATAGCATTTATCGGTAACGAGGTTGCACCCGACATGGTGATGTCGTTGATCAAATATTCCCAGACAATGCGAGTATCTTAGAGACAAAAAGAATAGGACATATTGTTTAAGGTTTAAGAATAGGACAGATTGAGACTTGTGAAGTGCATAGGGGTTAACATGGGCATCCCAGTCCCGCTTTTGATCATTGATAGAGATCATGTCTATAACATTTTCGAATCGTAGGAACACACGCTTAAGGGCATTACGACGCTTAGAGATCTTCCTGTAAAAAGGAATCCCAAAAGAGAGAAGCCGAAATCGTTCCGGAGATCCAAAGTTGTTTGAAGAAAGAAAGAAAGAAAGAAAGAAAGAAAAAAGAGACCAAAAGGAGTTTCGAATAAATGGTAATTTAAATATGAATTTTATTATATGTTAATTATGAATTAATATATTCTAAATAAATATCTAAGTTAAAATTTATAAAGCCAACTTTCTTATTAGACCAAACACCGGAGGGATTTGACATAGAAGGAAAGCCACAGGAAAAAAGAAAGAAAAATAGCAAAATAGGGCGAATGCAGTGCAGCAGCAACGATGAATCTTGGCCGCGCCAGCCTGCTCAACTGGCCTGCAGGCGTGGAAGGAGCAAGGCGACCGGGCGAGCCGATCAAGCTGGTGGGCCGTGGGCAGGCAACTGGCCCACCCGCTGGCTGTCGCGCGCTGTCGCCACCTGACGGGCCGCGGGAGCACTTCGGACCACCCGGGTCGCGGGAATGCATCGCCGGGTGCTGCCGCGCAGGGTTGAGTGCTGGGCCATAGTGGGCGCATGGCGGCCCACCCGACTGCCTGCCACTGTTGCTGGCTGGGCCCGGCTCGAGGCTAGTGGCCCATCCGGCCACTGCCTCAAGCCTAGCCGGCTGCATCCCCTCTTTTAGTCTTTTCTAATCTTTTTAGTCCTACATGGGGCATCTAAGAGGATGGTACACATCCTTTAGCCTAAATAAAGGGGTACCCATGAGAGGATTATAATACACCAATAAGATATTCTTTTGGAAGTATCCTTCCCTCTCTCTCTAGTTTCCTTTGCTAGTGTGCGGTCTCACGTAAGGACTGTACACGCAAGGACAACACCACTACGGCACGCCGTTATGCTGCTGGGATTCCAGCTAGGAGTTCTACTTCTGCAACCTCGGCGGAATCCGAGCCCGAGAGTCGTTGTGTTGCACCATATGCATGTGACAACTCGAGGGAGGGGGGGGGGCTAAGCTGCCCGGCCATCGTACGAGGACCTGGACAAGGGGTGACGTGCGAGGATCTTCACGACCTTAAAGTCGGGCGAGTACGACTACATCAGTCACGCTTGCATGAGCGTAATGCTCTCTCGGTCTTTAAGGGTATATTACTTCTGTCTTCCTCCATTACTGCATTACCAATAGATAGATCTTGAAAAATTAGGGTTTTATGCATAGTAATTTTTTTATTTTCTACACCGAAACCCCGACAACTAATTCAAAGAAAGTAATTAAAAAAAAAACCAATGTGCGAGTTCACAAGGTGAACTTCTTCATGTCGTTATTTTTCTGCCTCGTTCAAAAAAACAAACGACTGTATCACACATGGGGACAAGGAGTTGAATTGGCGATGACAAAGGAATCTATGGTGGACATGGCCTCTGGGTGTACAAACTCAAACACCTTAGAGATACAAACTTCATACGTCAATACACTGATCTTGTATAAGATTTGCATCTCCAAGATGTCCAAGCTGTAACACTCTAGCTTCTTCATGCACTACAGGACGCGCGCGCTACGCCGAGGGCAAAAAGCCGTCGGCGTAGCCTAAAATGCCCTCGGCGTATGCTACGCCGACGGCTGCCCTCGGCGTAGCCTCCTCGGCAAAGGGCTCCCTCGGCGGAGCACATAGAGGCCGTCGGCGTATTAAAATGCCGTCGGCGTATGCTACGCCGAGGGCAATGCCGTCGGCGTAGCGGCCGTCGGCATAGCTTGTCGACAGGTTGCAAAAATATTTTTTTTTTAAATAAATTTTTTATTTTATTTTTTTTCTTAATTTTTGAATCTTTGAATTGTTTGACTCGTTAATCTCTCACTTTGAACATTTTTAACACTAATTACACTTAATATTTAATTAAATTGCAGTCTTGGTCGAACTTCCCGGAAGGTCACCCATCCTAATACTACTCCAGCTCCAGCACGCTTAACTTCCTCGTTCCTTCAGAATCTGTTTCCGCAAAGTAATTCATACATTGTTGTCAATACTATGATATCAATCCTATTAACCCTTATATCAACATGTCACATATTTGTATTTTTTGAAATTACAAACAATTATTTAAATAAACATTAATGAATAAGTAAAAATATTATTGAATTCAAATAAAAATATAATAATTTTACTTTTTTGTATTTTTCTATTTAATATGGAATAATTAATATCTTTAAATCTATAAATCGGAATTTAACAAATAATATGTCTAAATTGATCAGAAAAATAAGAGGAATCCAAATATGATATCCATATCAACTAATCACAAACCCTTCTTTTTTTAATTATCTATTTGGTGGTTGCTTTAGAAAATTCCCTTTTTGCGCTCGGATAATGAAAAATGGCTTTTTGGTGCGATGAAAAGGAAAACTTGCATCGTATCTTTGATAAAATAGCATATTGTGAACCTAAAAATGATTTTTGTAAAAAAACATGAGCATCGTATCATGTACATGTAGTTTATATCTGACCCACTTCCTACCGATTCGGCAGGAATTTGTCTTTTTCACCAAAGGTGGATGGAAAGGTTTCGGAGCCCCCTGTTAGGACAGTGTCCATATAAGGTGGTATATTATTTTAGTAAAATATGGTGGTAGCATTTTGAATTAGCCATTTGGTGGTTGCTTCACAAAATCGTCCGTTTTTTATGCTCGGAAAATGGGAAATGGCTTTTTGGTACGACAAAAAGGAAAACTTCCTCCTGCAACATTGTTCGCCATCCCATGATGCATGTGTATGCACAATATGGAAACATTATCACAAACTATGCCTTCATTCTAGCCATAACATTGGTCATTTGACCCGAAAGCCAAGAAACCTCGAATGAGATAGGTCATTTTGTGAAGGTTTTTTTGAGACATAATCAATATATCAAGTTTAATATTTTTACTTATAACTATGTCACATAATATGACACCACGCGAAGGTTTCGCATTGTTTCGATCGTTTTTGAATTTTTTATGCCCGTTTTAAACTATCGTCAAACTTTGTCGAACGGCGGGCATGAAGATTCTTAGCTCGGGGCCGAGGCTCGGTAAACTTGCATTGGATCTTTGATAAAAGAGCATATTGTGAACCTAAAAATGATTTTTGTAAAAAAACATGAGCATCGGATCATGTACCTGTAGTTCATATCTGACCCACTTCCTACCGATTCGGCAGGAATTTGTCTTTTTCACCAAAGGTGGATGGAAAGGTTTCGGAACCCCCTGTTGGGATATTGTCCATATAAGGTGGTAAATTATTTTAGTAAAATATGGTGGTAGCATTTTGAATTAGCCATTTGGTGGTTGCTTCACAAAATCGTCCGTTTTTTGTGCTCGGAAAATGGGAAATGGCTTTTTGGTACGACGAAAAGGAAAACTTCCTCTTGCAACATTGTTCGCCATCCCATGATGCATGTGTATGCACAATATGGACACATTATCACAAACTATGCCTTAATTCTAGCCATAACATTGGTCATTTGACCCGAAAGCCAAGAAACCTCGAATGAGATAGGTCATTTTGTGAAGGTTTTTTTGAGACATAATCAATATATCAAGTTTAATATTTTTACTTATAACTATGTCACATAATATGACACCACGCGAAGGTTTCGCATTGTTTCGATCGTTTTTGAATTTTTATGCCCGTTTTAAACTATCGTCGCAAACTTTGTCGAGCGGGCATGAAGATTCTTAGCTCGGGGCCGAGGCTCGGTAAACTTGCATTGGATCTTTGATAAAATAGCATATTGTGAACCTAAAAATGATTTTTGTAAAAAAACATGAGCATCGGATCATGTACCTGTAGTTCATATCTGACCCACTTCCTGCCGATTCGGCAGGAATTTGTCTTTTTCACCAAAGGTGGATGGAAAGGTTTCGGAACCCCCTGTTGGGACATTGTCCATATAAGGTGGTAAATTATTTTAGTAAAATATGGTGGTAGCATTTTGAATTAGCCATTTGGTGGTTGCTTCACAAAATCGTCCGTTTTTTGTGCTCGGAAAATGGGAAATGGCTTTTTGGTACGACGAAAAGGAAAACTTCCTCCTGCAACATTGTTCGCCATCCCATGATGCATGTGTATGCACAATATGGACACATTATCACAAACTATGCCTTAATTCTAGCCATAACATTGGTCATTTGACCCGAAAGCCAAGAAACCTCGAATGAGATAGGTCATTTTGTGAAGGTTTTTTTGAGACATAATCAATATATCAAGTTTAATATTTTTACTTATAACTATGTCACATAATATGACACCACGCGAAGGTTTCGCATTGTTTCGATCATTTTTAAATTTTTTATGCCCGTTTTAAACTATCGTCAAACTTTGTCGAACGGCGGGCATGAAGATTCTTAGCTCGGGGCCGATCCTCGCTAAACTTGCATTGGATCTTTGATAAAATAGCATATTGTGAACCTAAAAATAATTTTCGTAAAAAAACATGAGCATCAGATCATGTACCTGTAGTTCATATCTGACCCACTTTCTGCCGATTCGGCAGGAATTTGTCTTTTTCACCAGAGGTGGACGGAAAGGTTTCGGATTCTCCTATTGGGACATTGTCTATATAAGGTGGTATAGTATTTTTGTAAAATATGGTGGTACCATTTTGAACTAGCCATTTGGTGGTTGCTTTACAAAATCGTCCGTTTTTTGTGCTCCGAAAATGGGAAATGGCTTTTTGGTGCGACGACAAGAAAAACTTTCTCCTGCAACATTGTTCGCCATCCCATGATGCATGTGTATGCACAATATGGGCACATTATCACAAACTATGCCTTGATTCTAGCCATAACATTGGTCATTTGACCCGAAAGCCAAGAAACCTCGAATGAGATAGGTCATTTTGTGAAGGTTTCTTTGAGACATAATCAATATACCAAGTTTGATATTTTTCCTTCTAACTATGTCACATAATATAACACCACGCGAAGGTTTCGCATTGTTTCGATCATTTTTAAATTTTTTATGCCCGTTTTAAACTATATATAATGTCTTATGTTTTACTTAATTTTTATTTATAAATGTGTAATATTTGAGTGTAGATAGATAGGTCTTATTTTTCTGCAAATTTTGATATATTATTTGTATTTTTCCGAATTAGAATGATTTAGTTATGATTTTTCAAAGTTTAACGAGATAAGCATAGGATATGCCGAGGGCAATTCTACGCCGACGGCTGCTTGGCGGAGCTGGCCTAGACTATGGCTACGCCGACGGTCCCGATGTTTGGCCGTCGGCGTAGTAGTGATGGGGCCGACAATCAAAATGGTATACATCCTCTAGAATGTACCTGCTTGAATGTCTTGGAGCTATAGACCTTCTACGACAATACTCTGATCTTGTACAAGATCTGTATATCCAAGTTGTCCAAGCAACAACACACTTTTTTCACGGGGGTCAACATATTCAAAATGACATACATCCTCTAGAATGTACATGCTTGAACACCTTGGAAATGCATACCTTATACATCAATACTCTAATATTGTACAAGATTTGCACCTCTAATTAAGGTGCCCAAGCAGCAACACTGTTCTTTACGAGTCCGTACTCAGAATGACATCATCTAGGTGTACCTGCTCGAACATCTTGAAGCTGCAGACCTTGTATGTCAATCGTTTGATCTTGTACAAGATTTGCATTTTCAAGATGTGCAAGCAACAACACTCTTATTCACGAAAAGAAAGAACACCGTAGAAAGGAAAATGTATGGAGATAGGGAGGAAGAAGAGAACACGGACCAAAGGTAGCTAGTGAATGTGAGTTCAGTGGCTGACAAATGTTCCTTATATAGAGGCTACAAGGCTGAGAGATAGCGGGAAAATGGTGCCAAAACAATGGAGGAAAAGAGTGAGGAAGGAAAAATTCTATGCCGAGTGTTGTTACACACGACAAATATTTGATGCACCTCTTTGCCGTGTGTAATTACACTCGCCAAAAAGTATGGGCCCACAAGGCTGTCGTGCGGGGAGGTTTGGCGGGAAAATCCCGAAAACTTTGCTGAGTGTAAACCCTAAGACACTCGGCAAAGTTTAGACGGGAAATTTTCCCTCGCACTACCGACCGGAGGCAAGAAAATGGCTTTGCCGAGTGTCCACTGTCACAGCGCACTTTGTCGAGGAAGCTATTGTCCTATGAGTTCGCCGGGTGTCAAGTCTTTGTATGTGTATTTGTTTCATTGCCGAGTGTATTTTTTTGCCAAGTGTTTTTGAGTATTTTAACGAGCGTTTTTTTTTCATAGTGTATTTTTTTACCGAGTGGCTAGGTGAAAATATTGTGTGTCGGATCTTTCCCCAATGTCGCACTCGGCAAAACCAAACTTTGCCAAGTTCTAGGATTTTTACGCTCGACAAAAATGTATATTCTGGTAGCGTATGGTTGTTCATAGTTTCTTTTATAAACTTTGTCGAAGTTCATTTTAGTCGACTTATTTACAAAAAAGTTATATACTTTTTTTTTCAGGAACAAAGGGAATAACATACGAAACATGAATGTACTATGCGTCGACTGCACATGCATGAAGCCCGAATATCCAGAGCAAAGAAACCTACAATACTCGTCGGCAATGAAGGGAGCACTTGGTAGCAGGCTAGCACTGCTGATTGACGTGTATTTGTACACACAAACCGGCAAATTGATTGATTGGGGTGGAGCTAATCTGAGGGGTCTATGAAGGACACAAATAATGGCCCAAGCAAGCGGAAACGGTGGGGAAGTTGCTTCTTTGCTAGCTTGTTCCAATTTGGTAGATGCGTACCGATCTATATATCGTCCGGTTTATACCTTTGCAGCATAATTCAACTTATCGTTATCTATCTGAATATCTGACAGTAGGAGATGCGTCTCTGTGCCCAATTAATGCGGCTTCCAAACATCGATCAAAATCTCTGTATCTCCCCGTTTCTGGCTAGCCAAGTTTGCGAGGAACAAAATATATAAGTGTGATGTCCAAGAACAATGAGAATGTGAGCGTGCATAAGGGAACTTCCACAGAAGTGTAGCGTGTACAAAAATACATCTATGGGGTTGGCATGTTGTTTGTTTGCATGCATTTGGGGTTTATTTCACTGGCTGCAATTAAGGTTTGTTTAGTTTTTGGTTTCGTACTTCCGTGCCCGAGATATGGTTACCTATTTTAAATTGGATGATCTTACCGTCACATTACACACAGCACACCCAAGAACACATCATACACCCACACCGCACAGCACACACCACACATAAACATATAACCTTATTAACCATCTAAGTATCACTTTAACCATCTTACTTCGCAGGTTCTTTAACACCTTCGCGCCATAATCAGGGGCTCTTATTAACACTCCCGATCAAAATCAGCATCAATAGGAGCATCTCATGCCCCTGAACTACCAGGGGTTAAACCCCTGATCAAATCCATTCGTAGTTCAGTTGTTCAACAACACACTACAACTACTACATACTTACATTACATAACATCATGCCGCCATGGTCAGGGCAGGTGTACTGCCTAGAGGTGGAGGAGCCACCCTTGTAGATCATCATATTCAGGAGCAATGCGTGAACCTTGAACTCCACAAGGTTGTCATCTCTAGCCGGTTCTTTTTCAGCACCACCTGTCCGCCGAAGTAGTCAACATGCACCATTCATCGCACCAGCGACAGGCAGACATCGACACGACGCGGGGTAGTGAGATCTTGATCCAGTCCCTCAGGCCCTTCTAGAAATTTGGTGGAATGACAAGCATGAACAAGCCCCGTGGTAGTGTCCCAGCTAGGGCTGACGGTCGTGCATGTTGTGAGGATGCAGCGCCGCCTCCCCCCTACTAGGACCACTGGCTTCAAGGCTTAAGCCCAGCGGCTCGTCGGGAACACGCCCTGAAACCCCGGTGGACGATGCTAGCCCCTTTCCCACCGTCTCGCACTCTCGCTTCACAACCTTGTCAACAAGCAAATGTTCAGGACATGCACAAATGTGGTAAAACATAGTATGGACTACAACTACGAACTAAGTTGAACTACAACTAAAGTGCACATGAAGACACTTGCATGAAGACAATTACATTGCCGAATTTGATTGAACAATATACTAAATCATTGCCGGTTGGTCAATGTGCTAGCTCATGGCCGGTTGGGCAATGTAACTTGATTGGGCAATGTACTAAATCATTAAAAAATCATCAAGTACCAGAGATATGTTAACCTGGTGCCTGATCATCTAGAAATCTCCAATTGAGAAAATTTGCCAATTCGAATCCCCAATCGCAGAATGCATGAGCACTAAATCCCAAATCGGGCAAATCCTAAATGGTAATGGATGCCTAACTTGGCTGATTGATACCCCAAATCACTAATCCAACCCTAAATTGCACTTTGATTTGGGAAAATTCAATCGAACAAACCCTAACCACTAATTGAATCTGCGAGTTAGGGTGACTTAGAGTGGACAATAGTGTTAGAGTATACAATGGTTAGTATTAGACTAGGTCAGGTTGTTATATTTGATAGTTCTCTACTAGGTTTCTTACCTCTCAAGTCTTGTACTCCTATATAAACATCCTAAGGACTCACAATGTAATAACGCAATATGCAATATCAATCTATCAACACAATCAACCATCATTTCCTTCAAGTAGGGCCTCCGTTGACGATACTGTAGCAACAGAAGGTGACATCAAAGCCGAAGAAGAAGGGCCAGACACGGGCGAAAAAACCCTCGCCAAATCCTCGAGGGTTAGCCCACCGCATGTTGTCGCCTTCCCTGCAACCGTACCACTCGCATATGCGGCCGTCCATACCACCGCTGTCGCCGATGTGGCCGCCGTCGTTGCCGCTCGCGTTGCGTGAGGCTTCCCGTAGACGGGGGATGGAGCCTTGAGCGTCCTCGCCAAAGCCTTCTCACTGTCGATGGCTAACTTCTATAGTTGGGCGGCGACCCATTGCTTCTGCGCCATATTTTAGCCGATGCGGATGGGCCGGAGTGGAGGGAGAGGGGGATGTGTGTAGGCCATGGAGGACATGCTGAACTGGGGGTGAGGGGAGTGGAGTGGGCCCTGAGGGGAGTGGAGTGAAAACATATGCTGAACCATCCCATCTCCTGCGTTTCCCAACCCGTGCAACCGAGAGCCAGGCGACACTTGCTGGAGCCTGGCTCAGTGAAAACGGCCGATTTCGATTGTTTCGAATGGACCAACTTTTAGGCTACTTTGAGTTTCTTTCCTATAACACATACGGGCCGACGCATCAAACAGATGTTTTTTCTTTTGGCCGGATGTGAGAAGAGGCCTCTGGGCAATCAAACACGCCCCTAGTACGCCACCGAAACATCAAACAAACATCGGTAATATAGACGCCAACCCACAAGAGCATGGATCCAAGAGAGTGCCTATATATGACACCCATACGTGAATTTTATATTTTGGGGTGATCACACGCTACACACAGCTCAACTTGCATCACTAGCTAGGCATATTATACATGTCTATTATTATTCGGATGATATATGAAACGTACATAAGCAACAAGCACACATGCCATTTTATATATAGTTACATGTATATATGCACGTACGTGTCCGCTACGTGTAGATACTAGCGCAAAGTCCGCTACCTTTGCGGCCGGCCCGGTGAAGACTTGTACGCACATGCGTACCAATACGTTTGGGCAAGAACTAGCTAGCCATGTTCCTCCGCTTGACCGTGACGGCGAGCCCGTTCTTCATGTGGAGTATGATGGACAGCTTCGGCTCCACGACGTGGCCCGGCACGGCCTCGACGGCGAAGTTCCAGAGCACGGCGGCTGCCGCGGTCTTCATCTGCACGAACGCCATCTCCTTGCCGAGGCAGGTCCGGGGGCCGGAGTTGAAGGAGATGAACTTGTAGGACGGCTCGTACCGCAGCTTCCCTTCGTGGGTGATCCACCTCTCCGGCCTGAACTCCATGCAGTCCTTGCCCCACACGCCCTCCATCCTCCCCATGCAGTAGGAGAAGATGAGTATCTTGTCTCCGGCCTTCATCTCGTGCCCGCTCGGGAGCACGTCGCCGGCTACCGCCGCCTTGTGCTCGAACGGCACGGACGGGTACAGCCTCAGGCACTCGCACAGCGCCGCGTGCAGGTACAGCAGGCCGCTCAGCTCGCTCACGTCGAACACCACCATGTCGCCGTCGGCCAGCGTCGTCTTCTTTCGGGAAGCGATGGGCGCAAGCTCCTCCAGAAGCTTCTGCTCGACGCGCGGGTTCTTGGATAGGAGGTAGAAGAACCACGACAGCGCGGCCCCGGTGGTGTCCCGGCCGGCGAGCAGGAGGTTCACGGTTGTGTCACGCAGGAACTCGTCATCAAACTCATCGTTGCAGATGAAGGACGAGAGCATGTCGGCCGAGCCGCTGATGCCATCATCGCGGAGCTTGTGATCGGCCCTGCGTTTGGCGATGGTCTCGGCGGCGAAGCGGTCGATGGTCCTCTTAGCGGCGGCCATCTTCCTCTCTGTGCCGACCTCCAGCCGGTACATGAGCTTCCAGCACGCGGGCGAGATGAGGTGGCGGATGAAGAGCGTCTCGAGCACGTCGTCCATGGCGCGCGCGAAGGGCACGACGGGGAGGTCGATCTGCAGGCACCCTGGGTCGACGCCGAAGACGAGGTTGCAGGTCATGTCGAACGTTAAGCGCAGGAACACGTCGTGCAGGTCGCAGGTGGTTCGGGTGTCAGCGGCGTGCGCGAGGAAAGGCAGGACGCTCCTCTCCACCTTTTCGCGGCTGTAGCGCCCGGAGAAGGCGCGGAAGCGAGGCCCCGCCATGAGCAGCTGGGACTTGGCCCGCTGGCGGCGCCAGGACTCGCCGTCGGCGTTGAAGATGCCGTTGCCGAAGACGTCGAAGATGTCGGCGAACTCATCGCCTTTGGGGTAGTTGATGAAGTTGGAGGTGAAGATGTGGCGCACGTTGGAGGGGTCGCAGGTGACCAGGTAGCGGACGCCGGTGAGCCCCGCGCGTGCCTCGAAGTTGTAGTGTGTGCCGGCCAGGATGCCGGTGGCCCAGTCGTGGAAGTGGTGCAGGTTGGCGACCATGCCGAAGAGATGGCCCAGTACTGGCCATTCGGTCGGCTCGGCCTTGCTTATTTTCTTGGATTGGAGGTGACGATAGTACAAGACGAAGCAGCAAAGGAGGGAGATGAGCTCTACGAACCAGCAGTACATGGAATCCATGGCTTAATTAGCTTGGAAAAGATGGGATGTCACCGGTGCAACATGGGCAAGCTTATATGGACGCACTCTTGCATGCATACGGGAGAGGAGATGATGATAATATGCATGCGTGTTGATAGGTAGGTGAGGTGTCCCCCATCAGCTTACAGTACGACGATTGGGGTCATCAATATGATTTTATCAGTTTTCGAAATTTTAGTTTGTGGTTTTCAATATAAAACTGAATGATGTGTGCTCCTACACGTCATTTCTTATAGTATGTGTGACTGAGAGCTGTGTCGTTGTCATATATGTTTCCATCATGAGGGGGAAATGTATGGTCCAAGACATCATATCTAATAGGATGTGCTACTGAGAATTGTATGCTTTATATATATCTTTTCTTTACGAGGAAATGTATGGTCTATGTTTTTTAGATGGTTCCTTATTATCCAAACAACTTCCATTCATTTGAGCCCGACTCAGATATTCTTGCCACCTTGTGCCTCCCTTTATCATCTTCTTCCACATCGCCCGAGACAAGACGGAACCAAAATTGACTTAGAGACTACGATGGATGTGAGACCGGAAGAGTTAAGCTTTGGATTTACGGGGTGGTAATTGGAGGGAGGGGGCGACGATTCCATGTATTACATGTGGGGTCAAATTGATGTCCCCAGAGTTTTTGAAAATACCACTAAGTTTATTCGTTTTAAAATATGTTTTAGAAATGTTAGCGCATTTGAACCAACGTTGTTTTAGCTTTGCCACCTGAAATGGAAGGGAGACGATGCTCATGGTCGTCAGAGAGAACTGGCGAAGGATAACTAGGCAAATCAGTAGCAATACCGAGTGCCGCGTAGGAGGAGGGGTAGGGGATGATTTGCAAGCCATGCTATAGTATTTGATACTGATTCAATTGCTAATATTTATAACTCGAAACAGGAGTTGTAGAGTAAACGGAGACTAACAAGAGACGAGGTGGCAATGCGCGTTGAAAATGGCTCCAAGGTTGATGTGTCTCCATCGGCACACATTATCTACGTCTACATTCGGGATTAGTTTTAAACCTCGATAGCCCTAGCCGTAAATATGGTTGTTTTTAAATATTTTTCATTATATATGCATGCCATGCATGTAGCAGAATGACCATGCATGCATGTATACTCACTCCATTTTAAAATGTGGTTTTAGCTTTCTTCCTCTGTTTTATAATATAAGATGTTTTAAGTTTGTAAAGATAATGTATCTAGACCCCTTTTAATGTATATATTCGAAGGGGTTCACTTTGAATATAAACACTAAAAGATGTCTAGATATACTACTTTTAAAAATCTAAAACATTTTATATTTTGAATCGGAGGGAGTAGATTTGAACAATAGCCACGTCATGTATTTTGGAACCGAGGGAGAGAGTACCTCTTTCTTTTCCTCCTGCCCCTTGTTGCCGAGTGCATAGTCCTATAATTTGTCTCGGTCGATCGGCTGAGTGCTTGGCATGTCGTAGACTAGCTAACAATGCTAGTTATCAGTAGGTGATACAGCAAACATCGTGAGGGTGGAATGAACTTTTTGGCGGCAGCGTAGCGCCCACACCATATGCAGGCGGCCAGTAGTGCGCAGTGTACACGCACAGCTAGCTGAACACGTGAGCCGCGTACGTACACGTACGGGGTGGCGGTCTGAACGTCTATCTCGTGCGAGCGACTGTGCCTTGGGTTACTTACTTATTAGCGGCTTAAGCGAGCTGTTTGTGTCACGTTACGGGCACGTCACCTTCGTTGACGTGATGGATCGACGTCCAACAGAAACTAAGGTGTGGTTTTTTCAGACTACGAGCTGAGCTGCTATCTGGCTAGGAGACCGACGACTGACTGACTGATACTAGCTACTAGCTAGCATGTAGTGTAATTGGTCTATGCACTATTTGCTCCATCCTAAAATAAGTCAGTTAAATTTGTTCAGATTTAAATGTACCTATAAACACTAAGGCGTAGTTTGGCAATGAAGTTTTCTTGAGACTTAAGTATTCCAAAACTGTAGTATCTAAGTGGCTGGGCTAGCAATACTTCAGTATTACAAAAGGAGGTCTGGAGTTGTTTTTTCAATACTTAAAAAATAGCATGTTTTAAGAGATATTGATGTATTAATACTATAGTTTTTAGTTATAGCCAAACACGTCAAAATATTTAAAACTGTGGTATTTTGAGAAACTATAGTATTGTTGAAATACTTCAAAAATACTTTGCTACCAAACACAGCCTAAAATACTATATATAGATATATATATGTATCAATATATCAAAATACAAATTATTTATTTTCGGACAGATGACGGGGAGAGTAACAGATCGATGTCGCTAGTTAGTCATGTTATGGACCTTATATTTACGATGCAAGCAAACCAGTGGCATGCATGACTCATGATAGAGCGTACACGGTACGGTGTGGTATGATAGTTCCGCGTGTACAATCAACGGAATCATAGAGAATCAGTGACCACACATGCACGTTGTTATTAGATGGCGGCTAGCTAGGTTGGCTCTTGGATACAAAACCTTAGATATCTGTCATGACTCGTGACTGGTTCATCATCATGTCATCTACGTACATTGTGCATATGCATGGTGCAGTAGGTGATACGACGGCATCACGCACGGTGGAGCATTTGGCGGGAACCGAGATCCACCCGGCCGAGACCACCACTCTCAGCCGGCTGGACAGGACACGCGAATCTCAGGCGGCCCGATCCCAGCTATAGGAGGATTGGCCGAATGCACGCACGCGCGATCTATCCATCTGTAGGTGCGCCCTGCATACTGTGCGCGCGCGCTCAGCGGAACACGCGCTGAGGCCCCCTAGCATACCTAACGCGATGTGGCGTGCTCTACGCCGTTAATTTTCATTTTTTTTTGTTTCAAAAAGTACACTGATCTATTAGTAGTATATAAGAAACCCTAAATACTAAAAAACATGAATAGATCCTTGGTCTACTTATCAACGACTATAAGCACTCCAGTAAGCCGAACACGTGTTGCCAACGAGATCCCTTCTCTCTCGTTTGAGCCGGGCAAAGTTTGTCATGATAGATAGTCGTTACTCGGCAAGTCGTCGTGGTAGCGCCCTAAAGGATCAATATAGGAGAGAAACACTCGTCGCCGATGAATAGAAGCGTCGATCAAAAGGAACAACAACAAAAACCAGCGACATCCGCGGAGACACACGCCTCAACACCCCACACACACACACCCACCCCCCACGACGACGGCAGGACCTGCTTCCATTTTTTAGGGAACCACCCGCCGCTATGCATGCCTTATGGGATAGGACACAAACTGTTTAACTATCGGACCCCGATGGACCTACTATCTCTAGAGTAGTACTTCCTCCATTTAAAAATAAAATGTTTTAGATTTACTGTATGAAGTTACTGTATCTAGACATATTTTAGTATGTAGATTCAGTTGAACCTATACACTAAAAGGTGTCTAGATACATTTGTCTTATAAATCTAAAATATCTTATATTTTTCAAACAAAGGGAGTATTTTCACACGGTCATATCGCTCTCGCAATGATGTATAGCCCTATAGGGACAGAGCAGTGCAGCCGGGTATAGAGAGAGAGACGGAGGAGTTGCTTCAATTAGCCCATCGAGTGAATCTCACATGGGTTCATCTCGTCAGTAAGAAGACTCCCTGTAGCCTCTAGGATGTAGATTGACAGTGCAATGCAGGGCAGCCTTCACACAAGTGTATCAAAACATGTATGTAGTCGACCAGGGGCGGAGCCAGGAATTGGACATGGGGGAGTTGAAAATTTAAAAATTTCCTTAGAGTATGTCACAAAGTAAATGGATCTATTCGAGCAAATTTCTGATGGTGAGACATGTCCATGTATATATTTGGAGGATAATTGAGCAAAATGCCATGTCTACATGGTATATCAAATATTCCAAATGCCAATAATCACATGTTTTGCACCATCATTACAACTATATTTTCTTAGTAAATAAAATTGTTGGAGGATGGCATATTTTTATTCATAATATGCATGTCGTTTGCAATTATGTACAATCTAATATTAATACTAAGTTAATGAGATATTTGTTTGTAAATATGACATAGATGATAGATTTAATCAAGAAATATGAAGTAGAAGGCTAGCAATTGGCAAGAATGTGCATTACTTTTCTTGGGTTAATCAGTCATAAGGCTTCAGACTTTGTAACATTTCTTAAGACAAAATGTGTACTGCAGTACTAATTAATCTATGCAAATGTACTAGCAAACTAGAGTACTAGATTCGTATGAAAGATTTGCATGCTACTACCAGCAGTAGTAGTGCAAATCAGTTTACCTTTAGAACAGAGTGTTTGGTCATGTAAAAATGAAGGACCGAGTAGCATTGCTCCTGGCTGAATCAACACAGCAACGTCCTGTCCTAAACTCCTCATCATCTGTGTTGGTCTGTTGCCGGCGGTCGGCAAGCGCGAGCAACATGCGATCGAGCAGCGAAAGGCCTAGCCTATTAGTGGCGGCCAGCGAGACCAATCGATCTGGTCCTAACACTAGGAGTCGTCGAACAAAAGAGGCAAAATGAACGGATGGAATCACGGCAAGACAAACCTTCTAGTCTTCTGTCTACCACGAGTCCATGATGGAGATACGGGTACATGGGCTGTTTTCTCTGATTATGGGCTTCGATGTGCATAATAAATTTATTAGTGTTAAACTTGTGGGCTTATCTACGGCCATTACCAAATATACTACCGTACATGTGCTCAAGAACATTGAGGGGGGCCAATCGTTGAGGGGGGTCTAGCCCCTGCTAGCCCCCCCTTGTCTCCGCCCCTGTAGTCGACGATGATTCATGTGCCAAGTCGTTCTCTCGGTGCCTGTCTGCGTGCCGTGCGAATCGTGCGATGAGCAAGAGGTTCAGTAACCACCACGAGAAGGATGACGTCCAGATTTTGTATTCTTATGATTTGAGACTTTTTAAACGTTGCAATAAAAGGCTGTGTGCATCAATTGATGCAGAGGCCGGGATATACCCCTATTTCGAAAAAAAAAACGAGAAGGATGACGGACGGGTCGACCTCACCTCGATCGGATGATCATCATGCACTGGATGATGATCATGATTTGGTTTCGAGGCTGGGCCTTATCGTGTGACATTTAGAGATACCCTTTGCGTAGGCTTCTGCCGTTTTTTTTTTCTTTGATGGTGAGTTGTAGCAACGGACTGTATACTTTTCTTGCTACTGCTAGGATCACTTGCTTTCATAAGCTCATACGGTTGAAAAAGCTTTCAAAAACGAAACAATATATGACTTTCTGAAACTCACAAGACAGACGCCACAATTCTAGGCCGAGACCGCCCAGCTAATTGAGGCCCAACCGAATTAACATTTCTTAGATTGTCCCGTCCGGCAAATGCTATTTCCCATCCAATGGGCACACGTTCTGCTCACAGGGGCACGCGTTGGGCCAGCCCGCTAAGAGCTTTTCTCGGTTATTTTCTCCTGTTTCTTTTTATGTGTTCTTTTCTCTTTTTATTTTCTAGTTTCTTTTTTATGTTTTATTTTATAATTACTTTTTTATGATTTTGAAAAATGTTCAAATCTGAAAAAAGTATTTAGACTTTGAAAAATATTCAAATCTATTTTTTTAAAATGTTTAGATTTGAAAAATATTTAGATTAAAAAATGATTAGATTTGAAAAAGACTTAGATTAAAAAATGTTCAAAATTTGGAAAATGATTAGAATTTTATTTTTTGATTTTAGAAATATTCATATTTTTAGAAAGTTCAGAAAAATTCAAATTTAAAAATATTCAGATTTTAAATAAAATCATCCTTTAAAAACATAAATTAAACAAAATAACATAAAATAAATAAAAATAAAAAAACAAGTACCTACATATTTGGGCATAGTGTATTTCGGCCCTTATTGAGCGTGAAATAGCACCTCCTGTTCAGTCTCGTAATAGGTTGAGTGCATCTACGCGGCTCATTTTGGACACCTAAATCATCTGATTTGGTTCGTTTGGGTTGGCCCATAAATAGATAATGGGTTGTGTCCGACATATAGTGCTCCCCCGTGTGATCCATTCGGCCCGTTGGCAAAATTTTAGCCTGCCACTGTCTTTGTTAGAGCCGACGCTGATGTGTTTCTATCGACTTTCGGCCACCACAGAACCGCCCGACCAACGTTTTGGAGGACGCACTTGGGTACATCCATGGATTGCATACATAGCTTGGGGACTAGAAAATGATGATGCAATGAACTAGAAATTAGTAAATACATAGTACAAGACCCTTGTGTCGTAACTACTCATCAGAGTCGGACTAGTTGACGTGGACATCTCTACTATTGATACAACCATTGTACCTACAGCAACACACATACAAGGACCCATCACAAGATCTCGTGCCAAACAACTTCACTATCAGGTACTTTCGTTTCTTGGAACTATTCCTCACATACATGAGAATATGATGCTGCCTAAATGAGATATATTTCTTACTCTTAGGAATGATGGACCAAGCATGGATGAGAGGGACAAGCATTGGAGCATGGCCATGCATGGAGATGGCAGAAAGCATGTGATGATCCAAGAGAAGGCCACAAATGAAGATTTCAGAACTTTAAGGCCACCATAATGAAGAAAGAAGGCTTGGACGAAATATTCAAGATCAATACTTTACAAATTCGTCCATAGCTTAATATGGTGCTGCGACACCTTTTATTTTGGGCCAGGCTCATGTAATTTTCGCAGGATTTTAATTAGCCACTTTTTAGAGTCCGTATTTGAGGGGAAAAGGACTTTTAGGGTTGGATTCGGCCACCACTTCCATGGCTGGCCGAAACCCCACCTTTTCTCCCTTAAATACGCCCCATAGCCGAACCTCTAGACTCAGATTTTGTTTAGACATTAAGTTAGCCATAGTCAACCGCCAAGGCTCGGCGTCAGAGGCCTCTTGTACTTGCACCTATTCGGGATCCCACCTCTTCAATAAAGCTTTCCTCTTAATCCACAATATCTTGATTGCAATATTGGTTCTTACTTGTTCTCGATTTCGGTAGGAATTAAGACCCTCGGTCGGTGATCGTGTTCACGCAGGATCGGTAACCTTCAGGAGATTGGCCTAGCGATTGCATTGGCGCTCGTGCTCGCACGTGTAGTCGGATCGTCAAGCCCAAACTCCACCAAATCGAATATCGCCATCTCATCGAAAGATCGGACACCTTTGCCCTATCAAGTGGTATCAGATTTCAGGTTGCTCGGTGAGATTTTACTGTTTTTCATAGATTAGATCTGTTTTTACCTATAACCCACGAAAAAGCCAAAAACACAGTTAGAGTTTAGATCCATCCCATAACCAATCTACGCCTCGCATTAACTTTTCAGTTTTTGCATTGTTGAATTTGTGTCTATATCATCGCGTCGAGTTGCTGGTCTTAGTGTCTCGTCCCTTAGAGTTTCGAGTTCTGATCATACTAGTCACCGCCACACTCGCCGATCGCCGCCACCATATTCCTCCACCATATTCCGCCGCCATATACCCAACCACCATAAACCCTAATACTCCGCCACCGCCTTCCTACCGCGACACACATCCGATCAGTTTTCCTGCCGCGGTACGAGTCCGAGTAGAGTTACTGTTTCCTAGTTATTTCTTTTAACTTTCCTTCTTTGTTGTTTCCGTGTTCAGCTTAAAGAGTCCGGTCGTAAGTCCAGAAGGAGAGCAAAAAAAAAAGTCTGGAACCGCCTCCGAAATTTTTTTCTGGCTATACTATTTTTCGACCCCGGGGATCACTTTTCTCCATCGGCCGTTATAGCAATATTTTTTTTGGCGTCTGCGCGCTTTCCGGAGCAAAATAAAAAATTTCGAATTTTTTTTGGGGCTAACCTATTTTTAGACCCCGTAGATCAATTCTAGACACTCGCCATCATAGTGATTTTTCACCTCTCGGTTCGCTTTTCAGGGTGCCATATCATCATACAGTGCTTGTTGTGTCGCGTCGTGACATCGTTGGTGATCTAGGTTCGCGTCTCTAGTACGGTCTAGCCTAGGACCGGCACAGTACCGTCGTTGAGCATTCTTTCAACTTTTGCATTGCTGTTTTGATAATTGCTAACCCCCTTTGCTAAGCCTTCCCAGAGCTCCACAGATACTCTCCACGTGCGGTGTTTCGACTCCTGGTTATCCCTTGGTTCAATCTCTGGACCCACTGATCCTCGTGGTTGCACATCGCCTTTTCCTGCTGTTTGGTAAGAACTTGTAAGAGCTTTGTATATTGCTTGACGGATTACGCGTGATTTCCACCATATTTCCGTACTATATACCTGTGCTTTTTAAGGACTAACCATGACAGATACTTCGCGGAACCCTGCCACAATGACGAACGAAGAACTACATGCCCACTTCTCCGCGCTCTTGGTCAGTCGCGCTGAAGACGTGGATACGCGCCTCGGGGAGTTTGACACCAAGCTCACCAACGCCGTGGACATGATCGATGGACTAGAGAAATTCTTCAACGCCAAGCTTGACGTTCGATTCAAGGAGCTTCTGAACCGATTGCCCGCACCCGCACCGGCACCCACACATGGCGCACGGCGCATTCCGATCCGCAGGTCGGATGCTGGTTTGGCTGCCGCGCACTTCGGCTACTACTGCGATCGACGTTCCTCGGACTTCGCCGGTCTTCTGCTGCGACATTGGGGACAAACGACGGGTACTACGACCCGACGACGGCGATCTGTTGACGAGGAGGTTGAACAACCTCCACGGTACTGCTGGTCATCCTCGACATTACTACCGCAACGCTCTCCCCATGCGTGATGATGATCATGTTGCAAAGCTTAAATTAAATATTCCATCTTTTGAGGGTAAATATAATCCTGATGCATATCTTACATGGGAGATGGAAGTAGAACAACGTTTTGCCTGCTTAAAATATCCTGAGAATATGCGTGTTAGTGCTGCTACATGTGATTTACTAAATTTGCTTCCCTTTGGTGGTCTGAGTATTGTCGTTTAAATCCTACTACTATTCCTAGTACTTGGACTGCTTTAAAAACTGCTATGCGTGTTCGTTTTGTACCTCCCACTTATCAACGTGATTTACTAAAGAATCTGACACGCTTAGAGCAAGGGAAAAATTCTGTAGAAGTGTATTATCAGGAATTGCAAACAGGGATGGTTAGGTGTGGTCTTGTTGAATCTAATGAACAGATGCTTGCACGTTTCTTTGGTGGATTAAACAAGGACATTCAGCACATATTAGATTATAAGGAATATAATTCTATCACTCGTTTGTTTCATCTTGCTTGCAAAGCTGAACGTGAAGTGCAGGATCGCCAAACACCATGGAGGAGGACTAATAATTCTGCAGGTCGCACATCCACTTGGACATCCCGACAATCAGCGTCTCCTCGTGATTCGCCTCCAGCTACTACCACATCCAAGGCCACCACAAGATTTCCAGCTGCTCCTCCACCATCATCCAATGCTCCTGCTCGTAGTGCATCTTCTATGGCTTCCACGGGTAAGACAAAGGATATACAATGCCGCAAGTGCTGAGGTTTTGGTCATATTGAGAGACAGTGCACAACACAACGTGTGATGATGGTGCGCGAAGATGGTCAATACGATTCAGCGAGTGACTTTGATGAAGATACGCTAGCCCTTATTTCTGCTCGAGATGGAGACAATTCTAATGCTGATGAAGAGCCAGAGGTAATGGGAGCTGAAGCTGCTGATCAATACAAGAGCTTAATTACACAACGTGTGTTGAGTGTGCAATTGAGCAAATCTGAGCAAGATCAACGCCACAACCCGTTCCAAACACGTGGTGTTGTCAAGGAAAGAGCTATACGAATCATCATCGATGGAGGGAGTTGTAATAATCTGGCCAGTGTTGACATGGTAGAGAAGCTTGCGCTTCCAACAAGACAACGCCCACATTCATATTACATCCAATGGTTTGAGACTTCTCGCAAGATCAAGGTAACAAGAACGGTACGCTTGCATTTTACTATTGGTACATATTCTGATTTTGTTGATTGTGATGTTGTACCTATGCAAGCTTGTTCTTTGTTACTTGGTCGACCATGGCAATTTGATAGAGAATCTGTTCATAATGGTAAAACTAATCACTATTCTCTTATGCATAATGGAAAGAAAATTTGTCTAAAACCTATGACTCCCGAACAAATTTTAAAAGATGATCTTGCTAGAGCTAGTAGAGCTAAAACTGAGGAGAAAAATAAAAGTGAGAATCAGATTGTTGCTGCAGATTTTATACCACCAAAGAACACTAAATCTGATTCTATACATGCTACTGAAATTCGTTTGAAGAGTCCATGTATGCTTGCAAATAAAATTGATATTGCTGAACTAGATGTAAACAATACTCAATGTTATGCAATTGTCTGCAAAGAGGTTTTGTTTTCATTTGAGGATATGCCTCCTTCTTTGCCACCCATGTTGCTAACCTTTTGCGTAAATATGAGGACGTCTTTCCTACCGAGTTGCCACCAGGACTACCTCCTATTAGAGGAATTGAGCATCAAATTGATCTAATTCCTGGTGCCACGTTGTCCAACCGCGCGCCATATAGAACCAATCCAGAGGAGACAAAGGAGATACAACGCCAAATTCAGGAACTACTCGACAGAGATCATATTCGTGAGTCCCTTAGCCCTTGTGCTGTTCCTATTATTTTGGTACCTAAAAAAGATGGTTCTTCGCGCATGTGTACTGATTGTAGAGCTATCAATAATATTACTATTCGATATCGTCATCCTATTCCACGTTTAGATGACATGCTTGATGAATTGAGTGGCTCTACCATATTTTCTAAAGTTGATTTGCGTAGTGGTTACCACCAGATTCGTATGAAATTAGGAGATGAATGGAAAACAACATTTAAAACTAAGTTCGGTTTATATGAGTGGTTAGTAATGCCGTTTGGTTTAACTAATGCACCTAGCACTTTCATGAGATTAATGAACGAAGTTTTACGTGCTTTCATTGGACGTTTTGTGGTAGTCTACTTTGATGATATTCTGATTTATAACAAATCTTTAGAGGATCATTTGGACCATTTACGTCCTGTTTTCAATGCTTTACGAGATGCACGTTTGTTTGGTAACCTTGAGAAGTGCACCTTTTGCACAAATCGAGTTGCGTTTCTTGGCTATGTTGTTACATCACAGGGTATTGAAGTGGATCCAGCCAAGATTGAAGCTATTGAGAATTGGCCGCAGCCCAAGACGGTCACACAAGTGAGGAGTTTTCTTGGCCTCGCTGGTTTTTATAGGCGCTTTGTCAAAGACTTTGGATCAATTGCCGTGCCGCTGAATGAGCTTACCAAGAAGGATGTGCCCTTTGTTTGGGGCGATGCACAACAACAGGCCTTCGTCATATTAAAAGATAAGCTAACACATGCTCCCTTACTCCAACTTCCTGATTTTACTAAGACTTTTGAGCTTGAATGTGATGCTAGTGGAATTGGTTTGGGAGGGGTGTTATTACAAGAGGGAAAACCTGTTGCATATTTTAGTGAGAATTTGAGTGGGGCTAGTCTGAACTATTCTACTTATGATAAAGAATTATATGCGTTGGTTCGGACACTAGAAACTTGGCAACATTATCTATGGCCTAAAGAGTTTGTTATACATTCTAATCATGAATCTTTGAAGCATATTCGTAGTCAAGCTAAGTTGAATCGTCGTCATGCAAAGTGGGTTGAATTTATTGAGTCTTTTCCTTATGTTATCAAACACAAAAAGGGTAAAGATAATATTATTGCTGATGCTTTGTCACGCCGTTATGCTTTGTTATCTCAACTTGACTTCAAAATATTTGGATTGGAAACTATTAAGGAACAATATGTGCATGATGCTAAATTTAAAGATGTGTTGCAGAATTGTAGAGATGGTAGAACTTGGAACAAGTTCGTCTTCAATGATGGATTTGTGTTCCGTGCTAACAAACTATGCATTCCAGATAGCTCTGTTGTCTTTTGTTGTTACAGAGGCGCATGGAGGAGGATTGATGGGACACTTTGGTGTCAAGAAGACGGAGGATGTTCTTCTTGCACACTTCTTTGGCCACGTGTCGCCGAGATGTTGAGAGATTTGTGGCACGCCGCACTACTTGTCAAAAGCTAAGTCTCGCCTTAATCCACATGGTTTATATATGCCTCTTCCTGCTCCTAGTGTTCCTTGGGAGGATATTTCTATGGACTTTGTTTTGGGATTGCCACGAACACGAAGGGGATGGATAGTATTTTGTTGTTGTGGATCGGTTTTCTAAGATGGCACACTTTATTCCTTGTCATAAACGGATGCTGCGCATATTGCTGATTTGTTCTTTCGTGAAATTGTTCGTTTGCATGGTGTGCCCAATACTATTGTCTCTGATCGTGATACTCAATTTCTTAGCCACTTTTGGAGATGTTTATGGGCTAAGTTGGGGACTAAATTGCTCTTCAGTACTACATGTCATCCCCAAACTGATGGTCAAACTGAAGTAGTAAATAGAACTTTGTCTACTATGTTACGAGCTATTTTAAAGAAGAACTTAAAATTGTGGGAAGAGTGTTTACCTCATATAGAATTTGCTTATAATCGTTCATTGCATTCTACCACAAAGATGTGCCCATTTGAGATTGTGTATGGTTTTGTTCCTCGTGCACCTATTGATTTATTGCCTTTACCTTCTTCGGTGCAACATAATTTGGATGCTACAAAACGCGCTGAAATGATATTAAACTTACATAAGACTACTAAAGATAACATTGAACACATGAATGCTAAGTATAAACTTGCTGGGGATAAAGGGAGAAAGCATGTTGTGTTTGATGTTGGCGATCTTGTTTGGTTACATTTGCGTAAAGATCGTTTTCCTGATTTACGCAAGTCTAAGTTAATGCCACGTCCTTTGGTCCCTTTAAGGTGTTAGAGAAAAGCAAGGATAATGCATATAAATTTGAGTTGCCTGCAGACTTTGGTACAGTTAGTCCTACATTTAACATTGCAGATTTGAAGCCTTACTTTGGTGAGGAAGATGAGATTGCCGAGGACGACTTCAATTCAAGAAGGGGAGCATGATGTGGACATCCCTACTATTGATACAACCATTGTACCTACAAAGAACACATACAAGGACCCATCACAAGATCTCGTGCCAAACAACTTCACTATCAGGTACTTTCGTTTCTTGGAACTATTCCTCACATACATGAGAATATGATGCTGCCTAAATCGGATATATTTCTTACTCTTAGGAATGATGGACCAAGCATGGATGAGAGGGACAAGCATTGGAGCATGGCCATGCATGGAGATGGCAGCAAGCATGTGATGATCCAAGAGAAGGCCACAGATGAAGATTTCAGAACTTTGAGGCCACCATAATGAAGAAAGAAGGCTTGGACGAAATATTCAAGATCAATACTTTACGAATTCGTCCATAGCTTAATATGGTGCTACGACACCTTTTATTTTGGGCCAGGTGTAGGGATTCGTAGCAAGGAAAACAAAAATTTTCTATCGCATACAAACAAACAAACAAGCCAAGATCTATCTACTAGATTGTAGCAACGAGTCGATGGAATAACTTACCCTCGAAGATTCCAAAGTGTTTAACGAGAGCGGATTCTCGTGGGTGATGTAGTCATACTCTTCCCGATCTCAAGATCATGTAGACGATCCTTCCGGCGCTGCATTCCGGCAGCGCTTCCGCAGTCGGTCACACGTTCGGTACTCGACGAAGACCTTCCTCTCCCTTGTTCCAAAGAAAATGAGGTTGTAGCACTCTCGCGATTCCTGGAAGACAACGGAGTGGTACCCTAAGTAGAGGGAGATCCCGGCAGGCTTTAAGCGCCGAGCGAGTATGGTGGAGTATGAGAGAGAGCTATTAGTGGTCTAGGTTTAGACACACCAATTAGAAGGCTCTAAACCAAGGCTAGAGCAATTAGAAGCTCTAAACCAAAACGGCTCTAAACCGGAGATTAGAGGATAGGAACGTGTGTGTCTAGAGAGGAGGCCCTGCCTCCTTTTATATGTGGAGGGCGTCAAGGAGGGAGTCCCTCCCAAGTCGGCCTTGGTGGCTGGCAAGCTTGGAGAGGAGGGACTCCTCCAAGTTGGTTTCAACCTCCTCTTGCTTGTTTCCCAGTTTCTGTTTTAGCCGCTTGACTTTCAAACCGCCATTTGACTTTTCTGTTTTAGGATTCAATTTAATCCTTTATTTGGAACATCAAGAACACTTAGTACATGATCCAATCATTCCAATATGTAATGACACATTCATGTACCCCTTCCCCCGAGTCTCGCCGACATTCCGAACCTTCTAGAACATTCCCGATGAAAACACCTAATCATTTCCGAACTCAAACGGGACTTTCTTTATATGAATCTTATTCTCCGACCATTCCGGATCACCTCGTGATATCCGGATCCCATCCGAGGCTCGAACAACATTCGGTCTCTTTCATAATACCATAACTACTCAAACAACGTCAATCCTTAAGTGTGTCTCCTACGGTTCGTGAATTATGCGACATGATCGAGACACTTCTCCAACAATAACCAATAGAGGAATCTGGAAATTCATATGGCTCCCACATATTTCTATGATTACTTTGCGATCGAATGAACCACTTACATACGATACCAATTTCCCTTTGTCTCACGATAGTTTGCTTATCCGAGGTTATGATCGCTTGTATCTCTGCATACCTAGTTCAACCTCGTTACCGATAAGTACTCTTTTCTCGTTCCCGTGATATGTGATCCCTTGTGAGCCAGTCACATGATTGCAAGCTAATTGGATGACATTCCACCGAGAGGGCCCAGAGTATATCTATCCGTCATCTGGATGGACAAATCCCACTCTTGATCCATGTGTTTCAACCAATACTTTCCGAACACTCAATGCCACCTTTATAGCCACCCAGTTACGGTGTGGTGTTTGATGTCATCAAAGCATCCATCCGGTAAAGGTGATATGCATGATCTCATGGTCGAAGGAATTAGGTTACTATGTATCAGAAAGCATATAGCAATTGAACTATTGAAATGACTTGATCTTTATGCTATGCTTATCTATAGGAGTATGTCCACCATATCATTCTCCTAACGATATGATCTTGTTGTTGATAACATCTCAATGTTCATGATAGGGAAACTACAATCATTAATCAACCAACAAGCTAGTGAAGTATAGAGGCTATACTAGGGACTTCAAATTAAGTTTATAAATCACACAAGTATTAATGTTTCCTTGTTAATACTATTATAGCATGAATGTAAACATTTATCATAAACACAAAGATATAATAATAACTACATTTATTATTGCCTCTAGGGCATATCTCCAACAGTCTCCCACTTGCACTAGAGTCATCTAATCTAGATTACATGGTAATATACCTAACACCCATGGCAGTTTGGTGTTGGTCATGTTTTGCCCTCGGGAGAGGTTTAGTCAATGGATCCGCCACATTCAGATCTTTGTGTACTTTGCAAATCTTTATATCCCCATCCTGGATATGTTCTCGAATAGCGTGAAAACGTATCTTGATATGCTTCAGCTTCTTGTGTGACCTTGGTTCTTGCGCATTGGCTATGGCGCCCATGTTATCACAAAGAGATAGACATTGGGTCCAGCACTAGGAACCACACCCAGTAATGAAATCTTTCATCCATATCGCTTTGTGAAGCCTCGGCGACCATGTATTCCGATTCAGTTGAAGATCTCGCCACAACGCTTTGCTTTGCACCTCCATAATCACTGCACCATTCAAAATAAATACGTATCCAGATTGTGATTTAGAATCATCCGGATCGGTGTTCCAACTAGCATCGGTGTAACCATTAACAACGAAATGCTCATCACCTCCATAAGAAAGAACCATATCCTTAGTTCTTCTCAAGTACTTAAGGATGTTTTTGATCACGTCCAATGATCCACTCGGATCACTTTGATATCTGCTAGTTAAACTAACAACATATGCAATGTCGGGTCTAGTATATAGCATGGCATACATTAGAGATCCTATGGTCGAGGCATAGGAGTCTTACCCATCCTTTCTCTATCTTCGCCGATGTCGGACTTTGAGTTTTACTCAAGGTCGATTAGCAACATGGGCAAGAACCCTTTCTTGCTTTCTTCCATTCCAAACCTCTTTAGAACTTTGTCCAAATATGTACTGTGACAATGATATTTGGCGTTCGATCTATCTCTATAAATCTTTATGCCTAATATGTAAGCTGCTTGCCAAGATCCTTCATTGAAAACTATTATTCAAATATTCCTTGACACTATTAAGAAGGTCTACATCATTCCCAATCAACAATATGTCATCCACATATAGTATTAAGAATGCTCTGAGCTCCCACTCACTTTCTTGTAAATACAAGCTTCTCCATAAGTTTGTATAAAACCAAAACTTTGATCACCTTATCAAAACGTTGATTCCAACTTCGGATGCTTGCTTCAATCCATAGATGGACCGTTGAAGTTTGCATACCTTGTTAGCATATTTAGGATCGACAAAACCTTTGGGTTGCATCATACAACTCTTCATCAATATCTCCATTGAGGAATGCTGTTTGACATCCATCCGCCATATCTCATAATCATAATATGCAGCGATTAACATAATCCTCACAGACTTTAGCTTCATCTTGGTGAGAAAGTCTCATCGTAGTCAACTCCTTGAATTTGGCGACAAGTCGAGCTTTATAGATGAACATTACCATCAAGATCTGCTTTCTTCTTGAAAATCCATTTGTTCTCGACCTTCCGCCATCCGTAAGTCCACCAAAGTCCATACTTGGTTTTCGTACATGGATCCAATCTCGGATTTCATGGCTTCTTGCCATTTATTGGAATCTGGGCTCATCATCGCTTCCTCATATGTCTCGGGGTCATCGGTGTTGTCCACCAACATGACACTCATAACGGGATCATACCAACTGGAGTGGTACGAGTTCTCGTTGACCTCCGAGGCTCAGAGCAACTTCAACCAAGTTTCATGATCACCATCATTAGCTTCCTCTCTTATTGGTGCACCACAGAACTTCTTCCGTCTTTCGCTACTCGCAATTTCGAGAGAAGGTTCGACAACCTCGTCGAGTTCTACTTTCCTTCCAGTCACTTCTTTCGAGAGAAATTCCTTCTAGAAAGGATCCATTCTGGCAACGAAGATTTTGCCTTCAGATCTATGATAGAAGGTATACCCAATAGTTTCCTTCTGTATCCTATGAAGACGCATTTTTCCGCTTTGGGTTCAAGCTTGTCCTATGTAACTTCTTTACATAGGCTTCGCATCCCCAAACTTTAAGGAACGACAATCTAGGTTTCTTCCCAAACCATAATTAAATGCGGTGTCGTTTCAACGGATTTAGACGGTGCCCTATTTAAAGTGAATGCGGCTGTTTCTAATGCATAACCCCAAAATTATAGCGGTAAATCGGTAAGTGACATCATAGAACGAACCATATCTAAGAGAGTTCGATTACGACGTTCGGACACACCATTACGCTGTGGTGTTCCCGGCGGTGTCAACTGTGAAAGTATTCCGCATTTCTTCAAATGCTCGCCAAACTCGTAACTTAGATATTCACCTCCACGATCAGAACGTAGAAATTTAATCTTCTTGTTAAGTTGATTCTCTACCTCACTTTGAAACTCCTTAAACTTCTCGAAAGTTTCGGATTTATGTTTCATGAAATAGATATACCCATATCTACTCAAGTCATCCGTGAAGGTAAGAACATAACGATAACCATCACGATGCTACACTCATTGGACCACACACATCGGTATGTATGATTTCCAATAAGTCCGTAGCTCGCTCCATCATACCGTAAAATGGAGTCTTAGTCATTTTTCCCATCAGACATGCTTCGCATCTTTCAAGTGATTCAAAATCAAGTGATTCAAGAAGTCCATCAGAATGGAGTTTCTTCATACACTTCACTCCAATGTGACCAAGACGACAGTGCCACATATAGGTCGAATTATCGCTTGATTTCAAACGTTTAGCCTCAATGTTGTTGATATGTGTATTTCCACTATCGAGATTCAATAAGAATAGACCATCTATCAAAGGTGCATGTGCATAAAACATATTACTCATATAAATCGAACAACCATTATTCTCTGACTTAAACAAGTAACCGTCTCGTAATAAACAAGATCCCGATATAATGTTCATGCTCAACACAGGCACTAAATAACAATTATTTAAGTATAAAACTAATCCCGATGGTAGATGAAGGTAGCGTGCCGACCGCGATCACATCAACCTTTGATCCGTTTCCCACGCGCATCGTCACCTCGTTCTTCGCTAGCTTCCGTTTATTCTGCATCACCTGTTTTGAGTTACAAATATGAGCAACCGAACCAGTATCAAATACCCAGGCACTACTACGAGTACTAGTGAGATACACATCAATAACATGTATATCAGATATACCTTTCTTCTTGATGTTGCTCTTCAGATCCGCCAAGTACTTTGGGCAATTCCGCTTCGAGGACCTTCTCCCTTGCGAAAAGCACTCAAGATCGTGCTTGGTCCAGCCTTGGTCTTCTTCGCCGGCGTGGTAACTTTCTTACCACCCTTCTTGAAGTGTCCCTTTTGCTTAGACTTGCCTTTCTTGAATTTGGTGGTCTTATTGACCAACAACACTTGGTGCTCTTTCTTGATCTCCACTTCTGCAGATTTCAACATGGCAAAGAGTTCTGGCAACGTCTTGTTCATGTTCTGCATGTTGTAGTTCATCACAATGTTCTTGTAACTTGGTGGTAGTGATTGGAGGACACGGTAAATCCCCAAAGCATTAGGAATCACTATACCCAAGCTTTGAAGTTTGTTTGCGTGCCCAGACATCTTAAGCACATGCTCACTTACGGAGCTGCCTTCTTCCATCTTGCAGTTAAAGAACTTTTCAGAAGCCTCATAGCTTTCAATTGCCGCATGAGTCTCAAAAATCAATTTGAGATCCTCGACAATATCATATGGGTCTGACTCTTCAAACCTTTTCTGAAGCTCCGATTCCAAACCATACAAGATAGCACACTGAACTATGGAGTACTGATTCTTCTGAGCGAGGTAAACATTCTTTACTTCATCGGCAGCATCAGCAGCAGATGGGTCACCTAGCGGTGCATCCAGCACATAGGTCAAATTACCATCTGTGAGGACAATCCTCAAATTGCGGAACCAATCCGCGAAGTTGCTTCCATTGTTTTTCAACTTTTCTTTCTCTAGGAACGCATTAAAATTGATGGTAGGGGCTGCCATTGATCTACAACATATTTGCAATAGTTTAGACTAAGTTTATGACAAATTGAGTTCAACTTAATTAATGAAATTAAACTAGGTGAACTCCCACTCAAAACAACATCCCTCACATTGTTTTAGTGATCACACGAACCAAATCCACTACATCAACACCGATCATCACGAGAGTTGATATAGTTTCAATGGCGAACAATCGTCATGTTCATCATATCTACTATATGATTTATGCTTTACCTTTCGGTGATCCGTGTTCCGATACCATGTCTGTACATGCTAGGCTCGTCAAGATCAAACCTTAGTTTCCGCATGAGCAAATCTGGCTTGCTCACATTGTATACACTTGCAGAATCTAACACACCCGATCATCACGTGGTGCTTCGAAACAACAAGCTTTAGCAACGGTGCTAACTAAGGGTGAACACATTATGACTTGAAATTCATGTGCATGAGGGATCATCTTATAATGCTACCGTCGTCTACTAAGCAATACAAGATGCATAAAGGATTAACATCACATGCAATTCAATAATATGTGATATGATATGGCCTTTCTTCTTTGTGCTTCCGATCTCCATCTTCAAGCACGAACATGATCTCCATCATCACCGGCATTGCATCAAGGTCAATGATGCTTCTCCATGGTTGTCGTCCACCGGCTTCAACTATTACAACTGCTTTGAATAGACACGCGGGTCTTAACATAAATAAAGACAACCATATGGCTCCAGCCGGTTGCCAACTTACAATAAGGAACATTGCATACATCAAATATAATCACAATCATGGCCATATCACATCACTGCACACCCCTGCAAAACAAACTTAGACGCCTCTACTTTCTTTGCATATTTTACGTGGTTTGGGGCTTTCAATAAGTGTCGTTCTAACTTACGAACAAGAACCACAACATTGATACTAGCATTGTTGATCACCCGTTGTACATTGGATCTTAACTATGCTAGGAGAAACAGGCACCCACAAAGCCACTTATGCAATACAAGTTGCATGTCAAGCGTGGAGCAAGTCTCATGAACGATGTCATGTAAGGTTAGCCCGGGCCGCTTCATCCCAACATACCGCAAGATGCAAAGTACACAAGAAGCAATCGACAATAAAATCATCAACGCCACATCGACCATTGTGTTCTACTGTGCAACAGATCTACATATAGACACGGCTCTGATACCACTGTAGGGATTCGTAGCATGGAAAACAAAAATTTCTATCGCATACAAACAAACAAGCCAAGATCTATCTACTAGATTGTAGCAACGAGTCGATGGAATAACTTACCGAAGATTCCAAAGTGTTTAACGAGAGCGGATTCTCGTGGGTGATGTAGTCGTACTCTTCCGATCTCAAGATCGCAGAGACAATCCTTCCGGCTGCATTCCTAAGCGCTTCCAATCGGTCACACGTTCGGTACTGACGAAGACCTTCCTCTCCCTTGTTCCAAAGAAATGGAGGTTGTAGCACTCTCGCGATTCCGGCAAAGACAACGTGGTACCTAAGTAGAGGGAGATCCCAGGCTTCGCTTGCCGAGCGAGTATGGTGGAGTATGAGAGAGCTATTAGTGGTCTAGGTTTAGACACACCAATTAGAAGGCTCTAAACCGAAGGCTAGAGCAATTAGAAGCTCTAAACCAAAACGGCTCTAAACCGGAGATTAGAGGATAGGAACTTGTGTGTCTAGAGGAGGCCCCGCCCCTTTTATAGGTGGGAGGGCGGCCAAGGGAGGAGTCCTCCCAAGTCGGCCTTGGTGGCGCTGGCCGGCTTGGAGAGGAGGGACTCCTCCTCCAAGTTGGTTTCAACCTCCTTGCTTGTTTCCCACAGTTTCTGTTTAGCCGCTTGACTTTCAAACGCCATTTGACTTTTCTGCTTTAGGATTCAATTTAATCCTTTATTTGGAACAGCAAGAACACTTAGTACATGATCCAATCATTCCAATATGTAATGACACATTCATGTACCCTTCCCCGAGTCTGCCGGACATTCCGAACCTTCTAGAACATTCCCGATGAAAACACCTAATCATTTCCGAACTCAAACGGACTTTCTTTATATGAATCTTATTCTCCGGACCATTCGGATCACCTCGTGATATCCCGGATCCCATCCGAGACTCAACAACATTCGGTCTCTTTCTCATAATACCATAACTACTCAAACAACGTCAATCCTTAAGTGTGTCTCCTACAGTTCGTGAATTATGCGGACATGATCGAGACACTTCTCGAACAATAACCAATAGAGGAATCTAGAAATTCATATGGCTCCCACATATTTCTACGATTACTTGCGATCGAATGAACCACTTACATACGATACCAATTTCCCTTTGTCTCACGATAGTTTACTTATCCGAGGTTATGATCGTCGGTATCTCCGCATACCTAGTTCAACCTCGTTACCGATAAGTACTCCTTTCTCGCTCCCCGTGATATGTGATCCCTTGTGAGCCACATGCTTGCAAGCTAATTGGATGACATTCCACCGAGAGGGCAGAGTATATCTATCCGTCATATGGATGGACAAATCCCACTCTTGATCCATGTGTTTCAACCAATACTTTCCGAACACTCAATGCCACCTTTATAGCCACCCGCCACGGTGTGGTGTTTGATGTCATCAAAGCATCCATCCGTAAAGGTGATATGCATGATCTCATGGTCGAAGGAATTAGGTTACTATGTATCATAAAGCATATAGCAATTGAACTATTGAAATGACTTGATCTTTATGCTATGCTTATCTATAGGAGTATGTCCACCATATCATTCTCCTAACGATATGATCTTGTTGTTGATAACATCTCAATGTTCATGATAGGGAAACCACAATCATTAATCAACCAACAAGCTAGTGAAGTATAGAGGCTATACTAGGGACTTCAAATTAAGTTTACAAATCACACAAGTATTAATGTTTCCTTGTTAATACTATTATAGCATGAATGTAAACATTTATCATAAACACAAAGATATAATAATAACTACATTTATTATTGCCTCTAGGGCATATCTCCAACACCAGGCCCATGTAATTTTTGTAGGATTTTAATTAGCCACTTTTTAGAGTCCGTATTTGAGGGGAAAAGGACTTTTAGGGTTGGATTCGGCCACCACTTCCATGGCTGGCCGAAACCCCACCTTTTCGCCCTTAAATACGCCCCATAGCCGAACCTCTAGACTCGGATTTTGTTTAGACATTAAGTTAGCCATAGTCGCAACTTCGCCAAGGCTCGAGCATCGCAGAGGCCTCTTGTACTTCGCACCTATTCAGGATCCCACCTCTTCAATAAAGCTTTCCTATTAATCCGCAATATCTTGATTGCAATATTGGTTCTTACTTGTTCTCGATTTCAGGTAGGAATTAAGACCCTCGCTGGTCAGGCTGATCGTGTTCACGCAGGATCAGTAACCTTCAGGAGATTGGCCTAGCGATTGCATTAGCGCTCGTGCTCGCACGTGTAGTCGGATCATCAAGCCCGAACTCCACCAAATCGAATATCGTCATCTCATCGAAAGATCGGACACCTTTGCCCTATCACTAGTACTGGTGGCGGCACATGGTCTTGTCGAAGACCTTGATACTGAACATGTTGTAGCCATCATACCTGAAGACGAGGAAGTGCCCGACTTTAATGGCGTATGTGCGGGCAAACTTCCTCTAGCCGTTGTGGAGGTACGTCTGGCCGAGGCGGTCGAATAGCAACTCCACGGACCACTGGCGGTCGAGCCACCGGGCACCCACAATACGAGTTGGTGGGGATCTTGCCCATCGACCACCAATGCGAACTTGTGGGGAGGCAGATCCTGTTGAAAGTGTTTCCCAAGTTAACGATGACACCGAATTCCAAGCCAGAGAGGTCGACATCGACAGGCTCGGAACCGTAGGAGGCGCCCATGATCTTGTTGTGCACATGTTAGTATGGTATCCCCTTGTAGTACAAACGGAGGACCTTAGCCATCAGAGAGAGGAGAGATTGTTGGGTATCAAACAGAGTAGCAACTGAAGAGGGTAGAGGAAGCTCGGGAAGCATAAGGGCTAGGCTCTACAACAACCCGGCAAGAGAGAATCCACTCTTTTTTTGTGAAAATTCTAATATAATAAAAATTACAAAGAGGTCATTGGACCATCTAGCGACGACTACAAACACTATCAAGAGCCAAAGGAACGTGTCGTCCTTGCCCCTCTATTACCAGAGTCGGGCATAACTTGTCATAGTAGACCTTGTTGTAGTACACACACTACTACATAATGTGCTTTCGGCGATGGTTCTTCACCATGGGCGGGCGACGGTTTTGGCTTCCTACTCTCGGCGGTAATTGTTGATAAATCGGCTTTTTCCAAAACGGTTGGCCGAACCATCTCCGAAAGTATACACCAGATGGTTCATATAAAGGGCCATCTCTGTTAATATGATTTACGCGGATGGTTTTAAATATTGAACCGTCGAGGCCTAGGAGAAGGTTGCCCATATGAACCGGCTCTAGTAGGCCGGGGCGTCCACATTTTTACAGACATACCAGCAAGGTTGGGGTCAATTTCTACGAAAAATCTACTCTAGGTGCTAGGAGACGGTTAAAAATACAAGCCGCCTCCGCAAGACCGAAGCATGGGTTTATAGCCTGGGGTATAGAGTTTAGGGTTTAATTATCACTAAACCCTAAATCCTAAACCCTAAACCCTAAGTATAGCCGAGCAGGCCATGAGTGATTACACCAATTAAATCATGTGATTATGCTAAGTAGGTTTTTAATTTAACAACACAAAGTGCAAGTACTAAGACTTGAACTTGGGTGGGATGGAATCACCCCTCTCCAGCACTAGGCTATGCCTCACTTTGTGATCAAATTTGAGGAAAATATATTGTGAACAACACATGGTGACAAGACATGGCCTAGGAATTTTGTTTTCAAAACTTCAGACAGCTTGTTTATCAAACCACCTCCAAAAATAAATTATCACAGGCGGCCTAATCTTTGGACCTTCACCGCACTACTTATAGACGGTTCATAATTTGAACCGCTATCAATTAGTCGATTTTTCAGGGGCGAACAGGTTTTCTGACCGCCTCTCGAATTATCAGAGTAGTATATTTGTTTGAACTACCTTAGAAAATGTATTACTGGAGGCAAGTGAATTATTGGCGATGAATTTTTCAAAAAAACCACCCATGGAAATGGGTTTGGGAGATGGTTCGGATTTTTTAGGCAAGAACACACTCTGGGTGGATGCTACAAAGACCGATTCTGTAGTAGTGACAAATGAGAAGTCGTCATGATAAGCCTCCAAAGGACCGGCGCACGAGAGCAGCAACCATCACTAATAATGACAACCGTAGATCGATCTTCATAATTCATATCATCATGGGTGATAGTATTTGTAGAGAGTAGCTAACAATACTGAAATGTATCGAGCCGATAGATGCTACATGGGTAGCTTACGATAGGTGGAAGGCAATCAAAATATTGGAGTCCCCTAGAACAAGATTGGCACAGTGGATGTACCCAGGTTCGGCCTCTCTCAGGTGGTGGAAAAAACCTACTTCTTTCCTTACGGTATTGCTCAAATTGATTACAGAGTCGCCAAAGGCGGTGTTACAACCAAAGATAAGGTGGATTGAGTCGTAACCTCTATGGTTCCTCTACCAGGCCTTATTTATGTGATCTGAATAGGGTCTATAGTATAAGTACCAAGCTGGTTTAGGGTTCCGAGTCGTTTATAGGTAGAATAGGCATAACATGCACTATAAGTTGACAATGAAATGCAAAGGATCCTTCACATTAAGTGTAAGAAACATGTGGTCGATGAGGATTCATGTGTCAAGTCGTTCTCGGCGGCTGTGTGTGCCGTGTGAATCGCACGGCGAGCAAGAAGTTCCATAACCACCTCACGCGGCGAGAAGGATGGCGGGACGGGTCAACCTCGGTCCATATATCTATATCATGCAGTGAATGATGATGATTTGGTTTCCAGGTGGTCTATCTGGTGAGAGGTGAATGAAAAGCTTTTGAGATGTAACTAGTTGGTTACTTGTTCATAAAATAGAGTATACTATTTTTCAAAATTGGGTTCGTCTAATTTTGGAATGTATTGTTGGTAGCTGCTTCACAAAATACCATTTTCTATCACTTAAAAAATAGAAAATTACTCTTTGTGAAAAGAAAAGAAAAACACCCTTTGTCAATATTGTTTGTCATTACAAGATGCACATGAATGCACACCATGTGCACCTTATCATAAAGTATGCTATGGATATGGCCATAACCTTCGTCATTTGTCTAGAAAGCCATGAATCTTTATAATGATAGCTCTTTTAGAACACTTTAAATATCTACAATATTCCAAGTTTGTTATTTTTTCTCACAAATAGGTAATATAAAATTGATGATGCCGACAGAAGATATTGATAGTGTCGTACCTATGAGGTCGGCCATTAGTCCTGGACAAAAGGCCCGAAGGCATGGCCACATGCATAGAAACAAGATCGGCCGATCGATCAATAACCAGCAAGCAAAATGGTGGAGCACAATGTCCTTGGTGCAGCGTTCGTATATTGAGAGATTCGGTGTCAATGCACATGGTGTAAGGGCATTTTTATCGGGCCGACGCATCCCTTTCGAGCGTGTACAAATTCGTCCACGCGGACACGCGAGATGTGTCCGGCGCCCTAGAAACCCGATCCAACGTGTCCGACTCGATCCATCCGTGCATCTAATTAATGCAACGATTGCGTCAGCATGTTTTTACCCGGGCGTTTTCAATCTTTAATTTTTTTGAATTAGCTATGCAGAATTCAAGATGGGTTAAAACGACAGGCATGACCATTCTTACCTAGGGGTTCAATGTTGCGAAACTTTTAGTGGTCTCCCATTGAATAGCAACTTGTGTACCTAATTTTTTTTTTAAATATGGGCATGCTATCATGTACCTATAGTTTAAATTTGGCCCACTTCCTACCGAATTAGCAGAAATTTGTCTATTTGGTAAAAGGTGGACGGAAAGCTTTTGGAGATGCAACCGTTGGTTACTTTTCTATAAAATATGGTCTAATATTTTTAAGATTGGGTTGGTCCAATGTTGGAATGTATTATTTTAAGGTAATACTTCAAAAGAAAACTTCTTTGACACTTAGAAAATAAAAAATCATTTTTTGTGCAAAGAAAAGAAAAACACCTTTTGGCAACATTTTTAGTCATTTCAAGGTATACACATGTGTGCATAATCACAAGGCATGAATCTCCGTACGTATATGGTAGCAGCTCTTCGATAGCACCTTTTTAAGCATTTATAATTGATGATGCCGACAGAAGATATTGATAGTGTACCTATGAGGTCGGCCATTAGTCCTAGACAAATGGCCCGAAGGCATGGCCACATGCATAGAAACAAGATCGGCCGATGGATCAATAACCAGCAAGCAAAATGGTGGAGCACACAATGTCCTTGGTGCAGATTTCGTATATTGAGAGATTCGATGTCAATGCGCATGGTGTAACGTCAGGTCCCATCTCCGATTCAGCTAGCTAGCTAGCTATAGCTAGAAACAAGATTTTTGGTTGAGGTCGGAAATTTTCTTTGAGGTAGGTTGGTCAATACGTTTCCGTCAGTCAAAATTACGTTTTCCCACGGACGAAAAAAAGGCCCGCCTCAGCCGGTCTTCGTTCCCGTGGCCGGAGGGGATCTGGAGGGCCATCTTCTACCTCCAGTCCCGATCCAAATCCTAGGAGAGCACTACCTCACCTACCCCACAGTATTCCCCTGGTTCTTCCCCACCACGCGGCAACGTACCCCTTCCTCCGGCGGCGGCGCTAGGCGGGATCATGATCTCTTCCATGGCGCTTGGGTGCTCCTCCACGCGCCCCGCAGCTGCGTCAGGGAGGCCGCTGTGGGGTAGAAGAAATCAGCGCCACCGGCCAAGTAGAGAGCGCTGCCGTATACTGGAGACCCTCCTCCTCCTTCCAGGCCAACATTTTCCGGACTTCCAGGTCGAGGAGGAATAGGAATGCGTGGAGCACGATGGCGCCATCGCCCTACACGCCACACTTCAGGTTAGCGCCGGGTACACTTCGATTGATTTGCTTTGCTGGTTTGGGGCTGAACCTGATGGTAGGGAGATGTGTGCCTTCGATTTGTGAGCTTGGTTCAATTAGAGAAGCAAGAACGGGGTCAAGTCGATGGGATATCGACGGAGCAGAGCCCGGTGAGGGACTGAGGGCCTCCCCTTCAGACTCAGTGCTTGAGCGCGGTAGAACCTCGGGATTCCAGACTACCCAGTGCACTAGCTAGCTTTGCATGCCTCTTCCACGAACAGATACAAACGAGATCTGGGCCTCTAGCGACCCTGAGTTTCGTTACTTCGGTTTCATATTTCATTGGGGAACACATCTCTGCGCGTGCTTGCCATGAACAGGAGCTGAAAACTTTGATTAGGAGGGGGATCAAAGTGCACGGTACTAGAGAAGAATACATCCTAATTAATTCTTCTGCAAATTGCTAGACGATACTGCTATAGAATTTTGAGAAATTAAGTTCCGTTTGTTTATGTTCTCGTAGATTTCACATGTAGCTTTTTTAGTTTTGGATTTCAATCTATCACCCAATTCTGCTGTAGTGGACATTTTCTGTCATGTTCTAGGCAAATAGCGAACAACATGCTATTAGCCCGACGCTGATATAACTAATGAATTGATCACGCATCTGTGTTAATCAGGTACATGTTTTTCTTCTCTGTTGATAATGTGTGCAATGATATGACTTCTGTAAAGTGTAGAACAATCAGTGAGCAAGACTGTGATGGTTTGCATGGTGTCCAACGTTTCCGCTGCACGCTGAGCCAATGCATATTAGGCAGGCAAGCTATGTGATCAATGCCACGGTGAGCGAGAAAGCATCACGTTGAAACAAGTTACAACGCAAAATCCATGGAAATTTGGGTGATTCTGATGTAATATGTAATCTGTTCTGCTACTAGATGCAACAAGGACATTCCGGTGAGGCTCAAGCGCGCCGAAGGCGGTTCCGGGGAGATCCACGTGCTTTGCAGACGAACAAAAGGACTAGGCTCTGCCCCTCCTCGGATTTTCTACCAGACGTTGCTTCGACAAGGTACGCCATGTACAAACACACTCCATGACACCTAATCGAGGGTCGTGAACCAACTAATTATTAGTTTAATTTAGGTATTGTTTGTTGCCGGTTCTTGTAATGCATGCACGAGAAAGCAATCATGATTTCTTATATCAGGTTTCTTTCTTGGACATGGTTTTGCAGCAAATGGAAGTTTCATTTCTTCAGGCATATAATTGTCCATTTGAGGTGCTCTACCTACGGGTAATAGGATTTAGTGCAAATGGTTTTTCAATATAGTCATATGACATACTTGAGAAACTACTACGGTCTGTAGAATGTAACAGTTTCACCTTTGTTGGCATGATTTCAAGGCTACCTGTAGTAGTTTCAGTTTAGGAAAGAAAAATTGGGTACTGGAAATATATTCTACCTATGGTTAATTAGAACTTGGTGCACATGGTCTTCTCAATATCTCCACATAATTTGAAGAACATTAATTTAAACTAAAATACCGAGAAAAAACTTGAGAAACTGACATGTGAAATCAATTATTGCATGAGTGCAATGATATATCAAGGTGCTAGAATGCTATTTTGAATCTGCCCATGCTACTTCAGTATTTCTGCAAGACAGTTGTAATACTTCCTCTGTCCTAAAATAAGTGACTTAGGTTTGTCTAGATCCGTATGTATCTAGACATATTTTAGTGTATAGATTCATATGAATTTCAGTACGAAGAGAGTAGTTGCTACTACTCCCTCCGTTTCAAAATATAAGATGTTTTAGTTTTGTGAAGAAAATGCATCTAGACTTCTTTTAGTGTCTAGATTCACTCCAAACATGAGAGAACCTATATACTAAAAGAATTGTAGATACATTTGCTTCACAAAGCTAAAACATCTTATATTTTGATATGGAGGGAGTACAAGTGTGCATAGCAGCCTTATCTTGGCCTCCGGGTCCCTTGGTTTGTAACTACATAGTACAGATATTGTGCGGTACATGAAACTTTTATCTAATGCTACTGAATTGTCTCTTAACACTGAGACAACAATGAAGAAGATAAAGGACAACAATGCTCTTCTTTTCATGCTCGACCTCAAGGCAAACAAGAAGAAGATCAATGTTGTCAAGTGACCAAACCTACAGTCTCGCTGGCCTATGGTAAGAAAAAGGCTTACGTGAATCTGGCCCAGAATACGATGCTTTTGACTTTGCTAACAAGATTGGCATCAAGTGAGAGGGTCTTGCAGTAGGCGCTTTTGTTTCTTATGTTCTCGGAGTTCTGTACCTGTTAGCCTGTTACAACTGAGCAAAGGGCCTCAGAACCTCCATTGCCCACCATATCGGTGTCACTTTGATGAATTTGATGCAATCCAGGTGATTTATATAGAGTTGATTTGAGCTTTGCTACGCTTTTACAATCCTTAGCTTAATTTTGTTGTAAAAAATGTGCATTTTGTTTGGGTGCACCGATGTTCAGAATTCTCCAAACTCATCGTGTCACATCGGCGTCCGCTTTGGTGTAACCCGTAGCAACGCTGGGGTAGCAATCACATTGAAAAACGGAAATCCTAGACTTATGGACAAATTGTTACGAACTTGACTTAGCGCAGACGTGGAAACACTCGGTTGGTTTAATTTCAGACCCTCCCTTGACTTCAAGGCTGTAACTCCATCGTGAGCCTCCCACGTTAGTCTGTAGATAGAATTTTGTAAAACGCTGCCCATTGGTGTAGCATTACTGGAGAGCGTAAAATCTGAAGATACATCATAGCACTGAAAAATATATTTCTAGATCGATGACCATAGCTCTATATATGAAATGATCAATCAGCAACCCTCGTGTAGATATTATGCTTAATTCTTATAAGCGAAACCACCTGAATCCGGATAGAATACCGAGAAACATATTATTTATGGACGGGTCAAACGCTATAGTTTTCATGTTACCAATTTTTAGAAGTATTACATTTTTTATAGATTGAAATCTCGTTGTGCACCTCGTGGCAATATCTCTGCGAGCATCTAACTAGCAAAGTTCAATGTTAAAGCATTTTTTATATCATAGCAAAGAACGTCATGGCTAATTATCTGTTTTATTTAACTGATAAAAATATCTATGTTTTATTGGAAATGACTTATAATATTTTTTTACGGTAATTTGTTGAACAAAGGTTTTGGACAAAATATCTGCACTCATCTAAGTTGGTAGTGGCCTCAAGTACAACAGACCCAATCCGTCTAAAAAAATTATTTGATTTAATATGATGCCGTAGCAACGCATGGGCATTCAGCTAGTAATCTTTAATACCGGTTCTTCTATAAATCGGTGTTAAAGGGGGTGCCCGTACTAGCATGGTCCAGAGAGAAAAAAGGAGCACCCCTTTAACACCGGTTCGAGCCACGACCTGTGTTAAAGGCCCTGCACCAGTGGCCCACGCAGTCCCCCCTTTAACACCGGTTCGTGGCTTGAACCGGTGTTAAAGGGGGTGCGCCTATATAACAGACCGCAACCCGCACCCCTCTCTCTCTCTCATTTTTTCACTCTCTCATTTTGGAGCTTAGTAAGAGGGTGAGAGGTGTGCTAGTTTGTGTTTTTTCCTATGCACAAGAGGTGTTCGGTGAAATGCTCGAGAGATCGAATTAAGTTTTCTCTTTGCTCTTTCCTTCTCGTTCGAGGTTGGTGACTTTATCCTTTCATGTGTCATTGATGTTTGATATAATACTATATAATGCAGATGAACCGTCAATGGATGTACGGTGACCGACGCACTTCCGAGTACATTACGGGCCTCCAAAATTTTATTGTTGTGGCTAATGCAAACCATGGTCACAATGGTTTTATGTGCGGTCCGTGTGTTCACTGTCAGAACAAGAAAGACTACTCAAATACCAGAACCATTCACGCCCACCTGCTTCGATCTGGTTTCATGCCTAGCTATAATTGTTGGACCAAGCACGGAGAAAAAGGGGTTGTGATGGAAGACAACGAAGAAGAAGATGATGACAACTATCATAAAATGTATCCTGAATACGATGATACTGCAACGGGGGTAGATAATGAAGATCAAGAGGCAGCAGATGGGCCCGCTGATGACGATCTTGGTTGGACCATTACTGATGCAAAGGAAGAATGTGAAACTGAAAAGGAGAAGGAGAAGCTGAAGCTGATGTTAAAGGATCACAAAACATTGTTGTACCCAACTTGCGAAGATGGCCATGAGCTAGGTACCATCGAATTTGTCGAATGGAAGACAGAGAACGGTGTGACTGACAGCGTATTTTCAAAGTTGTTGGTAAAAATGAAGAATCTGCTTCCAAGAAATAATAAATTGTTCGACAGTACATACCAAACAAAGAAGGTTGTCTGCCCTCTAGGATTAGACGTGCAGAAGATACATGCCTACATTAATGACTGCATCCTCTACCGCGGTGAGAAGTACGAGAATTTGGATGCATGCCCGGTATGCACTGCACTGCGGTATAAGATCAGAAGAGACGATCCTGGCAATGTTGAGGGCGAGGCCCCTAGGAAAAAGGTTTCTACCAAGGTTATGTGGTATGCTCCTATAATACCACGGTTAAAATGTCTCTTCAGAAATAAAGAGCATGCCAAGTTGTTGCGATGGCACATGGAAGACCGTAAGAAAGACGCGATGTTGAGACACCCCGCTGATGGGTCACGGTGGAGAAAAGTCGAGCGAGAGTACTTACTCGACGTGATGCAAGGAACTTAAGGTTTGGTCTCGAGATGATGACATGAATCCTTTTGGTGAGCAGAGTCAATACAACACCTGGCCTGTGACTCTATGTATCTATAACCTTCCTCCTTGGTTGTGCATGAAGAGGAAGTTCATTATGATGTCAGTGCTCATCCAAGGCCCAAGGCAACCCGACAACGACATTGTTGTGTACCTAAGGCCATTAGTTGAAGAACTTTTACAGCTGTGGGCCAAACCAGGTGTACGTATGTGGGATGAGCACAAAGGGGAGCCATTTGACCTACGAGCGTTGCTTTTCGTAACCATCAATGATTGGCCTGCTCTTAGTAACATTTCAGGGCAGACAAACAAGGGATTCAAAGCATGCATGCATGCGACGAAGAATGTTTGTGTGAACCTGCTAGGCTTCCTAGAAGTATATGGGAAGACAAAAGATACATCGGAAACACGACATGACCAGCAACATATGAAAGACCCTGAAGAGCCTATGCATCCTGATAACAAGAAGGGTAAAGGATGCCACTTAACTGCTGCCAGCTACGCTCTTACCAAAGTAGAGAAGGAAATCTTTTTTGAATGTCTGAGCAGTATCAAGGTCTCATGAGGCTTCTCGTCGAATATAAAGGGAATAATAAATATGGTAGAGAAAAAATTTCAAAACCTGAAGTCTCATGACTGCCACGTGATTATGACACAATTGCTTCCGAGTGCATTGAGGGGGCTTCTACCTGAAAATGTTCGAGTACCCATTATGAAGCTATGTGCATTCCTCAATGAAATATCTTAGAAGCTAATCGATCCAGAAAGCCTACCAGGGTTACTGGCAGATGTGGCCCAATGTCTTGTCAGCTTTGAGTTGGTGTTCCCACCATCCTTCTTCAATATTATGATGCATCTCCTGGTTCACCTAGTAGAAGAGATTGCCATTCTCGGTCCTGTATTTCTACACAATATGTTCCCCTTTGAGAGGTGCATGGGAGTCTTAAAGAAATACGTTCATAATCGTGCTAGGCCAGAAGGAAGCATCTCCAAGGGCTATGTAATAGAGGAGTTCACTGAGTTCTCTGTTGATTTTATTCCTGACCTTTAAGGCGATTGGTGTTCCAAAATCACGACATGAGGGGAGAATGCGTGGAAAAGGCACCCTAGGATGTAAAGCAATGATATGTAGGGACGAGCATTATCTCAATCAAGCACACTACATGGTTTTACAAAGATCTATCTTGGTTGCCCCGTATATCAATGAACACAAGAATTTTATACGTCTCAAACACCCGGGACAGTCTGCTGAATGGATTATAAGTGAACACATGGCGAGTTTTGGCGGCTGGCTGCAAAGACTTCTCACGAATAACACCACTGTTGGAGATCAGCTGTACTTGTTGGCCAGGACACCATCTTCGGCTGTATGTACTTTCCAAGGGTACGAGATAAATGGGAATACATTTTACATGATGGGCCAAGATAAAAAGAGCACCAACCAAAACAGTGATGTCCGCTTCGATGCAGCAGACGACAATGGGCAAAAGACCACGTATTATGGATTCATAGAGGAGATATGGGAACTTGACTATGGATCTAATTTTAAGGTCCCCTTGTTTCGGTGCAAATGGGTCAAGCTAACAGGAGGAGGGGTTGAGGTAGACAAGAAGTACGGAATGACAACAGTGGATCTCAACAATCTTATGAAGGTATACAAGAACTTAGACGAACCATTCGTCTTAGACAATGATGTGGCTCCGGTTTTCTATGTGAAGGACATGTCTACCAAACCGAAAAAAAGAAAAAATAAGCAAACAGATACATCACACGATGATCCAAAGCGTCACATAGTTCTTTCAGGGAAAAGAAACATCGTGAGAGTGGAGGACAAGACAGACATGTCAAAAGATTATAATAAGTTTGATGAAATTCCTCCCTTCAGAGTGAAGACTAACCCAACCATCCTGTTAAACGGTGCTGATACTCCATGGTTACGGCCGACGCGATCATAAGATTAACTATATGTATTAATTGAGCCATTTTTGGCACACATATGTATCTCAACATGGAAATCAATGTCATATTTCTTTTGTTAACACTATATGTATTAAATGAGCCATTTTTCTTCCCGCCATTTCTTTCTGCCAGTTCTTCCCGCCATTTCTTCCCGCCAGTTATCTTCCTACCATTTCTCACTATATATATGTAGGGTTGGCCTCCATTGTCATTGCACATATCTAGACTCATATCCGCAACCTCATCACTCTTTCCCATTGCTTCCACCGTACCACTAACCCCTAGGGAGGCGGAGGCGCTTTGCCGACCACCTCGCCCAAGCACCTGTGTACTGCGGTTGGATGCTGAGTGTCAGAGGCGTGCTGGTTCCGCCTGTCCCTTTAGGTGTGGCGCGTCAGATGGCCATCACGAACCACTACTACTTCGAGATCACGCCAGAGCAGCGGAGGAGTCCCAACTGGCACCCCGACTATTTTCTGACTTGGGAAGCCTTCTTCGGGGATCGGCGTGAGAGGGCGCTCGCTAGGCACGAGGAGGATGGCCCACCTCCTCCGAACTTCAACGAGGCCGTCTGTCGGCTGTGGTGGCGCGATCGGACTCTCCAGAGCGTCATGACCTACGACACTACCGCCAACTCTAACCCCCGTCTGCGCTACCCTCAAGTCCATCCCACGCGTACTCAGCCTTCAAGGTTCAACTACGGCGATCCCGACGACGACAGCAATGATGGCCGCAGCGAGTACGACGACTACAGTGGCGAGTATTACAGGTGTAGGCAGGAGCATGACTGAATCACTCCAACATTCCAAAACAAGTTCAGCCGATTGTGACTTAATCTGGCCATGTATCTTAATTTTCAGTTCTTCTATGTATCTTAATTTTTAGTCGTGCTTTGTTAGTTGCATTATGTACTTTAATTCCAGTTCTATCGTAATAAAATTTTCTTCCCGCGCATTCTGCCCGCCCTTTCCCATATGTTACTAGTTTGAATAGTTAGAATTTTATTTAAAAAATAATAATTTAGGATTAATTATTCAAATACAAACAATTTTCATGTTGAAAGTTTTGTCAGATTCCAAAGTATACAAAAGATGCTAAATTTAAATATGCAAACAATTCAAAAATGTTAATACAAAATAAAATATGATTTTCTCTAATAGAATAGGATTATATTCCTTTTCAGATGCTTAATATTTCTTAAGTTCAAAGTTTTAGGGTTTGACTATTTTATTTTTGTCTTAATTGAATAATCAAAATTTATATTTAAGTGTTTTAACCATTTTGAAAATTTTCATCTACATTAACTATAAAATGTTTTTATATGAATGGATAGATCTTATTTTTCTGAAAATTATGATATATTATTCATATTTTTCTGAGTTGCAATGAAAAAGATATGAATTTTCTAAATTCTATCCTATTTTTTGAATTAAAAATGCCCCCAACCCTTTAATGTACGAATAATGTTTTTAACACCGTTCCCACCATGAACCGGTGTTAAAGTGGGTATGGAACCGTGTTAAAGGGAGGGTGCGTAGAACGATTTCTTTTAACACCGATTCGTGGCTAGAACCGGTGTTAAAGGGGGGTGGGGGGTATAAAAGCATGCGTCCTCTTACTCTTCCCCCATATCGAGCAGATCGAGGAGAAGAAGAGCTAGCAGAGGACAACGCTGACAGGATACTCGACGCTGCCGTCACGCCGCCGCCAAGGTTGCTCGCCATCGCCGCAAGGCCGCCCCACCACGCCAGTGCATGACGCCGAGCCGCGCCACGGAGCCGCTTCAGCGCCCGCGCCATCGTCTCACATCAGGCCGTCCGCCACTGGCCCACGCCACCGCTGCCCTTCACTACTGCCATGTACCAACCTCATGCCAAGGTGAGGATCATAGCCAAATTTAATTTGGTTGAATATTTGATATATTGTTGTATATATGTGTATATATTGTTATTGTTGTATATTGTTGTATATATGTGTATATATTGTTATTGTTGTATATATGTGTATATATTTATATTGTTGTATATATGTATATATATTGTTGTTGTATATTGTTGAATGTATATATATTGTTATTATTGTATATTGTTGATTATATGTATATTATTGTTGTATATATATGAAAGCAGTGTATTGTATATATATTGTTGTGATTGAATATATGCCACCGTGCGCCCCCGCGCCGTCCGCCACACTGACGACCACCGCAACCATTGCCGTTGACCCTGACCTGCTGCCCTCGTTGAGCCTACACACGTGTCGTGTTGGTTCGAACGCACACCCCCACGCATCCCCGCTCTCGCCCTAGCGCCGCTGCCCTAGTACACCTCTCATTGTTAATAACATTATAACCATGCATTGTTAATCAACTTTCATGACAAGTTAATTAGAAGAAGTAAATGTACCCTCTCATATGAATCCGGGGTTTCTCTGAATTAGGGTTACATTTCAATACTTTTAACCTTTCATATTGTCGGGGAGTTAACCTCGGGTAGGTCAGAGACGGGGAAAGACAGAGGTACTGTCCCCGTCTGGTTGCCGAGCTACGGCCTAAGTCGGCCGAATCATGGATATGTCGGCCGATGAGCGGAGGCAAGAAGCTCATGTACAGATATCAGGTGGTTACCCGGCCGAGTTAATGAGAAACTCGGCCGGGTTACCCAAATGATCTTCATGCAGGTGAGGAACGAGCCGAGTAACACAAGGTAAGGCCGAGTTATACGAAGCTTGCAGGAGAAGGAGAAGCCTAGGGTCAAACTATAGCTGCAGGCTAGAAGGAATCCGAACAGGGCCAAGTACAAGAGACAAGGATGCACAGCGTCAGAGGGACAGAGGGAGGTCACGGAGGTGACAGTCCTGGAACCCGAGGCACGCAGGAGGGGGCCACCGGAGCTTTGCCGTCATTAGAAGGGCGACGGGGAAAGGAGGCCGCCGAACAACTATTTTGGGACAAGCATATTCCACGAATATGCTTGCCCCGTCAGCCCTAAGGGCACCCAAAGCACCCCTTTATAAGGGGAGGTTTGGACCCTGAGGAAAAGAAGGATCTTTTGAGCAACGTTAGGCTGGGGAGATTCACATTGTTCCCTTGTAAACAGCTCAAGGAGCACTTGTAACCCATCAAGAGAGAAATAAAGTTCTTCACTTTGGCAGCTTGAGTGTAAAAACAGTTGCATCTTCCCTCCCTGCATCCCACTAGCATCCATTGGCCCCATACTTTAGCCTACCCATGGCATCTGCCGTGCCACCACCACGGTTGGCGCCATGGGGGCCAAGAATGCTAGCCGGAGTTGTGATCCGGACGGAAACTTCATCAACACCGGCGAGCGCATTGTTTCGCTTGGTCCGGAGATTTGGCCTGTGACTATGTCGAGACAATGCAGGAGTTTCGGGAAAAATCCCCCGCAACGGATCTTCATCGGCCTGGGCGAAAGACAGGTCTACGCCGGCGTTGACATCACCGACGCTTATCCTCACCAGTTGTTGTTGCAGGGAACCACCTCAAGCGCGAGCTGTCCATCGTGAGAGCATCCGCGGCAGCGCCGAGGTGATGGTCGCAGCGGGACACAAGCGGGAGCAAGATTAGCCGGGTCAAGCAAAGAACCCAGCAGCGCATTGAGTCTCCCAAGCAGATCGTGACCGCAAACCGCCGAGGTAATTCCGCCGGTAGCAAACCTGGCCGAGCTACATGACACCACCCCAAAGGCACCAAGAGTGAGAGGACCACCTCTGGAGAGACCAGAGAACATTCTTCAGGCAACTATAGAGAACTTAACCACACCCGTAGCGCCGATACTTGATCCGCAAATGCTCAGCAGAGTTAGAGGAAACCAGCAAAAGGTGCCGGTAGAGGCCAAAAAGTATCACCATGAGTCCTTGAACAGACCCCGAGAGAATATGCAAAAGCTAATAAGTTGATATCGCACCGAGCGGGTGGACGAACTGAGATTAAGAGGAAAGAACCTCATGAATGATATTAACAAAGAGCATGAAGCTCACAGAGCTGAATCAGCGATTTGGGTTTGCCGAGGTACGACTCGCGAAACCTAAGAGCGCAAATTCCGCAAGATTGGAACTAGAGGGGTTAACAGGAAGCTCTCGGAAGCAACAAGAAAGAGTAAATGAGTCAAAGCGCATCGCGAACCAGCAAAATGAGGAAATGCTCGAGCTAACCCGAAGACCAGGGATTCACGAATGGTTCATTCGGCAGGGCAAGACTGCTTATCTGCAAGCAATGCATCTTCACCCGGAAACAACGCTAGAAAAGAAAAAGAAGTAACCTCAGGGAAGAGGAACAAACAAATTGTTCCATATGACCCAGCAATAGCTGGAAAGGCAAATGAGAACAGAGGCAATGCGAGCCGAGGTAATAGTGGGGAGAGAAACCACGGCCGTATGGAAAGGGACTACGGCTGAGGTAATGGGGAACACGGCAGGAAAGAACCCGCAAGAGACAATCATGAAAACCAAACCCCAGCCGAAGTAAGGAGAGAAGTGCCGCTCAACCCACAACCAAGACCTGAGCCTCGGCAAGAAAGAGAGGTGAGGCCAACTCGCTACAATCAGGTGAATGAAAGGTATAATGATGGATATTCCGAGCTAGAATACGTAAACCAAGGTGGAGACAATCACTATGGGATGCGTGATAGAATCTCAGATGAGACTTGCCGAAGTGATGCAAGAGTAAAATTGGATCGGTTATACAGTCCGAGTTATTGGAAGAGCAAGGTCCACCAGTCCGGCATGTTTTGGGCCACGGATCATGGGCGAACCACCAAAGCGTAAATTTTCAGTTGGCAAGAGGCACAAAACTTACAACGGAAGTACCAAGCCACAAGATCGGCTGATTGATTATGCCACCGCAGTGAAGATAGCGGTGGCAACCTAAGATGGTCTGTAGGTATGTCCCACGATGTTGGAAGGACCAGCCGTGGTATGGTTGAATAATCAACCAAAGCAAGATCAATCGCTGGTTAGATTTCAAGAGATGTTCGCAACTTTACCAGCACATACAAGAGACCGAATAGACCACATCAACTAGCCATGTGCAAGCAGAGGCCGAATGAAACAGATAGAGAGTTTTTAACTCGATGGTGTAACTTGAGAAACTCATGTGAAGGAGTTATTGAGTCGCAAGCGATCGCTTGGTTCGCGCAAGGCTGCCGTTACGGCAGTGTGCTGTGGCAACGCCTGCAGAGAGATATGCCGACCACACTGGCGGAAACTATCAGAATAGCGGACTCCTATGCATTGGGTGACCCAACCCAACCGGAGTTAATGTCGGCAGATCATCGTGAGCAACAAGACCAGTACACGAGAGAATTGGCCGGGTCATCTAGGCGTGATTTCAGAGGAAGGAGAAGAGAAGAGAGGCCGGATTATAGGTATAGTTCGGCCCAGGTGGCAGTCAGAAGAAGATCACCGAGTCACGAGCAACTCAACGACGTAAAATGGACCTCAACAGGACCGCAAGAAATGATGGGAAGAGGCAATGGACCCCGAGCAAAAGAAGCAATGGCAAGAGAAGCCAAGTATACGTTTGAATCCATGTTGGATCAGCCGTAAATTTCACACGCCAAACCCATCTAGACCAGCCAATCATACAACCCGCAATGCGCTCGATGAAAATGCGATGGGGAACCCAGCAGAGTTCAGCTCCCCATCGTGCAACAAAGATCACCGCAGCTAATCGAGCAATGACAAGAATCGATGTTACCGCCTCCCCCGAGGTACGATAACTCGGATCGGAGGGATGCAAAGGCATCAAGTAATGAACCAGGGCGGGACGGAAGGATAAATCCGCAAATGCCGGACGTAATGATTACAGGAACATCACCGGTCTTATTGTGTGTTCACGATGTAACAGGACAAGCGAGTGTGCAATACCGACATATGGAAGTGAATGCGTTGTACCAAGAAGGCCAAGATACCAGCCATGGTCGATCAGAGATAACTTGGAGCATGAAAGATCACCCGAATAATGCCGAGTCCAGATCATACGCACTTGTGTTGGATCCGACATTTGTGGGGCCAAGCATCAATGTGAAATTCTCAAAGGTACTCATCGACAATGGAAGCAGATAACATCATATACAAAGATACCATGCATAAGCTCGGTATATCACGTAACATGCCGCAGTCCACGAGGACAACTTTCCATGGGATAGTGCCAGGGCTTTCATGTGAGCCCATCGGTAAAGTCCGAGTGGACGATTATTCGGCATAAGAGATAATCGCAGAGCGTAAAATTTGGAATTTGAGGTGGTCGATCCGAAAGCTGTTATCATGTTTCTACTCGGACGGCCCAGACCGCCAAATTCATGAGCAAATGTCATATAGGTTATCTAAAGATGAAGTTACCCGGACCACAAGGGTGATAATGCGGGGATTACAAGAAGTCAATGGAATGTGCCTCGGCTGGGTCAAATTTGGCCGAGTCATTGGTTATAGCAAGAGAAAAGAAAAGGATTCAAGAGGTAGCAGCCTCGCCAACAAAGACAAGCATGCCAGACCGCCAACCCTCATGGCAGTGTTTCTTTTCAACCAACCAAAGAGACGAAGAAATTTCAAATTGATGAGCAATTCCCAGAGCGCGCGGTTACTATTGGTGCAGGTCTTGACACTAAATAGGAAGGCGAGCTCACCAACTTCCTCCGTGAGAATCGGGACATATTTGCATGGTCAACTCAAGATCTGCAAGGTGTGCCGAGGGAGTTGGCTGAGCACTCTTTAAACGCCGTGCCGAGAGCACGGCGGTGAAGCAACCTCCGCCGTCACCAAGACAGAGAAAAGTAATAGGATGAAATAGCTCGGCTTCTCGCCGACGGGTTCATCATGGAGGTGCTTTATCCGGATTGGTTATCAAATCCGGTGCTAGTAGAAAAGAAAAAAGATGACCCTAATGTAGCCATTGTATGGCGAATGTGTATCGACTACACTAACCTGAACAAGGCGTGTCCGAAAGATCCTTTTCCATTGCCTAGAATAGACCAAGTCATTGACTCGACCGGCCGTGAGCTGTTATCATTTGTAGACGCCAGATTCGTTTCCACCGATACACCGTTAAATCCGCCGATCAAATAAAGATCGCATTTATTACCCCGCACGGGCTTATTGTTATCGCACAATGCCATTCGCCCGAGAAATGCGGAGCAACGATCAAAGGTGCATGCAAAATGCTTACATGATCGATAGGAAAAATGTACAAGTATATGTGGATGACGTAGTCATCAAAACTAAGGAAAGCAGAACTTTGCTAGAAGATATACGGCAAACTTTCGCGAACCTGAGGAGGTTCCGAATGAAACTTAATCCAGAGAAATGCACGTTTGGCGTGCCGGCAGGAAAACTACTTGGGTTCCTTGTGTCCAGCCGAGGTATCGAGGCTAATCCGACAAAGATAAGAGCAATAGAAAAAATGGAATTGCCGAGATGTTTGAATGATGTACAAAAATTCACGGGCTGCCTCGCCTCGCTTAGTCGATTTGTATGTCGGCTAGAGAAAAGGCACCGCCACTTTATCACCGATGAGAAAGTCGGGCAAATTGGCCGACTCCTCAGTTTAACCTTATGCTTTCACGAGTTGAAAAAGATGCTAGTTACGGCACCCATTTTAGCTTCTCCATTATCGAAAGAACCTATGCTACTTTATATAGCGGCTACCAATCGAGTAGTTAGTACTGGTTGTAGTAGAACGACTTGAAGAGGGTAAGTCATTCGGAGGCCAAGATATTATTTAAGTGAAGTACTATCCACTTCAAAGCGTAATTATCCGCATTATCGTAAGATGGCCTATGGAGTATATATGTCGGCAAAAAGCTTAAGCATTACTTTGAAGAGCATCCAATCAGAGTAATATGTGAGGCACCCATAGCCGACATATTAAACAACAAAGACGCACGTGGACGAATAGAACAATGGGCGATCGAGTTATCAAAGTATGTTCCACAATGTGATATAAGAGATTCAATCAAATCTCAGTCGTCCGACTTTCTCGTAGATTGGGCCGAGGTGCAATATGAGCCACCCTTGCCAGATCCAAATTACTGGACAATGCACTTTGATGGTTCCAAACTAAGGAACGGTTTGGGCGCAGGAATAGTGCTGACCTCGCCTAAAAAAGATCAATTGAAGTATGTACTGCAAATACATTTTGCCGCGTCCAACAATGTAGCTGAATATGAAGCACTAGTCCATGGATTAAAGGTGGCAAAAGAAATTGGAATACGCCGAATCCTATGTTACGGTGACTCGGATCTGGTAGTACAGCAAGTGTCGGGCACTTGGGACGCAATAGATGCTAATATGGCTTTATACAGATTCCATGTGCAGAAGATCAGTGGATATTTTGAAGGATGTGAATTCCACCACATACCACGAGCAGAAAATGACGCTGCTGACACATTGTCAAAATTAGGATCAACCCGGCAATGATTCCGCCTGTATAGCCTCGAGCACCTCAGGAAACCATCAATAAACCCATCACCGGAGTCCGAATCAATCTTTATCCCAGAAAGTTCTGCAGAGAATCATACGCCAATGGAGATAGATCCCCAGAAAGATTCGGAACCCCTAAAGAGGGGGACGGCCGAGGTAATAGCAACCATGGAGAGAGCCGAGGTATGTACGTCCGCAGAAAACATGGAGATAGACAGTGAAATCACTGCAGAAAGGGCAACGCCGATATGGGCGCAACCCATATTTTCGTACTTAAAAGACGCAGTACTGCCGAGTAATGAAGTATTAGCCAGACAAACCGTCAGAAGAGCAAAGGCCTATACAATCATAAACAATGAGTTATATAAGAGAAGCGTAACAAACATATTGCAGAAATGCGCGAGTCCCAGTAAGGTCGTGAAATCCTTTTAGATATACACCAAGGAGAATGTGGGCACCATGCCTCATCTCGCTTTAGTAGCCAAGGCATTCGTGCATGGATTTTATCACAACGCGTTAAAAGAGGCGTAAGAATTAGTTAAGAGGTGCAATGGGTGTCGAGATATGCAACTGAATACATATGCCGCCGAAGTTAAAAACAATACCCATCACTTGGCCATTTTCGTATGGGGTTTAGACATGGTAGGACCTTTCAAGGCAAGAGGAGGAATGACCCACATCTTGGTTATGGTAGACAAGTTCACAAAATGGATTGAAGTAAAACCAATCAAAAGTGTGATGGGCACACGCAGTTGAAATTCCTCAAGGATATCATCTTGAGATACGGATACCCACATAGCATTATTACGGATAATGGCACGAACTTTGCGTATGAGCCTTCGCTAGATTTTGCCAAGAGAAGCACATAAGACTAGATGTTGCCTCGGTGGCCCACCCAAAGATCCAATGGACAAGTTGAAAGATCTAATGGACCGGTGTTATCGTGAATAAAACCACGACTTGTTGAACCTTTGCAACGGTCAGGATGTTGGATCAAGAAATCCCAGTATTATGGAGCCTTCGAACTACTCCGAATAGGTCAACAGGTTACACTCCATTCTTTCTGGTATACGGGGCAGAGGCCGTACTCCCAGCCGACATAATATATGACTCGCCAAGAGTCGCTCAGTACACAACCTCTGAAACAAATGAAATAGTTTCGCAAGATGCCGAGACTTGTTGGAAGAAGCCGAGAGTTGACATTATCACGATCGGCCATTTATCAATGTAACTTACGGCGGTATCACGCAGGAAAGTGAATCCAAGGGTATTCAAAGAAGGAGATTTAGTCCTCCTACCGGTGCAACGCACGGCCGCATGCACAAATTATCACCCCCATGGAAGGACCATTTATCGAAGCAAAGCATTGCACAACGATGCATATTATCCGATTGATGCTCAACTTCGGAGAAGGCAAGGCAAACAAAGTCGGTGAAGAAACGGTTACCGAACGTGGCGTTACTTCGCCATTTTACTCATAGGATTGTATCTCAAGGTCAAAAACCAATGATGTATTTGAACCTCGGCACCCAGGCGTGACTCGGGACAGCCAGAGGTTATATTTATTTCATATCATGTATTCAAACCTCGGCACCCGCAGCGCTTACTCGGGACCGCCATATGTGATGTTGTTTCATGTTTGATATTTGAAACCTCGGCACCCGCAGCAATAGCTCGGGACCGCCATATGTGATGTTGTTTCATGTTTGATATGTGAAACCCGCACCCAGAGCGATTACTCGGGACCGCCATATGTGATGTTATTTCATGTTTGATATTAGAACCTCGGCACCCGTGAAAGCTTACTGGGGCTGCCATATGCAATGATTATTTGGTGTTATATGTTCGACCTCGGCATCCGTGAGCAATAGCTCGGGACCGCCATATGGTATATCTATCTCTTTCACGTTACATACTTGAACATTGGCGACTGTAGAAAGTTGACTGCGAATGCCATATGTTATGTTTCCTTCATGTTACGAATATGCACCAGTACCCAAAGCATTGACTCGTGGATTATCGAGGATATGTCAAATTCAGAGACATGTAAACTTCGCATTTAAGCCAAGACCGGAGACTACCGTATGATACATCAAACCTATGCTAAACGCGGTCATATCCAAACTTAATTTATAAAAGTAAGTTATGCATGGTAAACGCATTTATCCAAATGATCGTTACTTACCTCCACAACGGAGTAATTATCTTATGTTGAAAACAGGTCAACAACGAGATATTCAGCGACAATGCCTGAATAAGATCATCAAAATAACGCAAAAATTGAACCCGAAAGATGAAGAAATTACGAGCCAACGAGGCAAGAATTTACGAGCATCCATTTAACCAAGAATCTCAACGACATATAGCAAAAGAGCCTCGAATCATACGAGTTGACAAATTTTTCGCTCTACATTTTACGCCCGCATACCAGGGATAGCGAATAACCTAAGCGTTGTTCGTTGGAGGGCAACCACTTGCTCAAAAAGGGCACTCAAGAAGGAGGGACTTGACCGAGGTCGCCGCCTCGCCGACCCGTGTAACTTCGGCGGTATCATGGGGTTGTTCAGAGCCAAGACGCTGCGGTGGAATGCCCGGTGCCTTTGGAGGAAGATCGCATCACGCTGCTATCTCGAGCTTGAGCCGAGCTATCGGATGTGGCAATCATCCTCACCTTCCCGTGCTCACCTGAATCATCACCCAAGCACCTTCACCGCGACCTCGATCCGGATCTGGGAGAAAACTCGCCCTTCATTCCAAGTGTGCACGCCGCATACTCGACGAGCCGAAAGCCCGAGCTTGCCAAGAGCAACAAAGGTCGGATCTTCAACCCAGGGAGCCAAAGGCGCAGATTCATCGAATGTCAAGAGAGATGTCTTCATACCATGACATGATTACAGTAAGGGCCATGTCGGCACCAGCACGCGCAGCAGATTCCCTCCAAAGACTCAATCGCCTCTCAGATGCCTTCAGCCTGGTCACCAATAACTTGACCTCGCCGATATCGAGACCCCGAGGTATTCGCCGAGTGCATGGTAAGCTTTGATAGCGGCTGCACCAAGTCCCGCCCATGATTTTCATCGGACCAACCGCAAGACCAACGGCAACCAAGAAATCCTCCATCGAATATTCAAAGTCAATAAAGATCGTTCACCTCGACGAACGCGAGCTGCAAGAACAGCTCTAGAACTCACGGGTTTGGCCTCGGGGAAGTGATCTGCGCAAAACATGAACATGTCAAAGGATAGCAGCGAAAACAAAGAAAATTTTTAGCTCGGCCAGGCCAAATAACTTACGATGAATATAGCTCATCATTATCTGAAGGTCTTTGGCCCAAGCAGTTTTACTCTTCTCGAAACGAGCTAGTTCCTCGCTCAAACCACGAGTTTTAAGTTCGGCAGCTTCGAGGAGCTCTTTGCTCTTCTGTAAATCCAGAGTCAGCCGATTCTTCTCCTCGGCAAATTCTTGGTCAACCTTTTCTAGCTCGGATTTCTGAGAGAGCTTGAGTGTATTCACCTCGGATTTCATACGAGCTATCTCATCATCTTTCTCTTGTAGTTGCGCCGAGTGAACTGCGCTTTGTTCTAAAAAATGAAGCATCACGTCAGGCATGGGCATGCAATCTTGTTGCGACACTGCAAAGTCTTGCAACTCGGCTTTGCCACAGCCCAACGCAATAAGGAAACTTAGTTTAGATACTAAAAGGAGAAGAAAGGAAGTAGAAAGGAAACTAACCTTCCAAGGTCTTGATCTTCTTTTCAAGGCGGATATTGAGGTTATTGATATTACCTATTCAACAAGAAGTGAGCCGGCATTCCGCGGACGAGTATATGAGTAAGGAGGAAATGAGGAAAACGAATTATTGACTTACCGGCCTTTTTGGCCACGGGCAGAACTTTCTCGTATTTCTTCCAAACTACGGCGAAAAAGCAACCTCTGGAACTCGGCGGTCCGTCGGTCATGTGCAACCTAAGCAATGAAGCAAAGTTATAAAACAACAATTAAAAGTTAATTAGATCCGAATCAAGCAAAGCTTAATTCGCTCTAGGTGGTCGGATATTAAAAAGCTTAACTAGATCCGAATCAAGCAAAGCTTAATTCGCTCTAGGTGGTTGGATATTCAAAGTTAACTAGATCCGAATCAAGCAAAGCTTAATTCGGCTCTAGGTGGTCGGATATTCAAAACAATACCAGATCTGAAATAAGCAAAGCTTAATTCGATCTAGGTGGTGGATATTCAAAATACCAGATCTGAAATAAGCAAAGCTTAATTCAGATCTAGGTGGTGAATATTCAAAGTTAGCTAGATCCGAATCAAGCAAAGCTCAATTCGGCTCTAGGTGGCTGGATATTCAGCAATACCGATCTGAAATAAGCAAAGCTTAATTCAGATCTAAGGTCGGATATTCAAAGTTAAGCTAGATCCGAATCAAGCAAAGCTCAAATCGCTCTAGGTGGTTGGATATTCAGTTATACTAGATCCAAATCAAGCAAAGCTTAATTCGCTCTAGGTGGTCGGATATTCGGTTATACCAAATCCGAATCAAGCTAAGCTCAATTCGGCTCTAGGCGGCTGGATATTCAAAGCTATACTAGATCCGAATCAAGCAAAGCTTAACTCCGATCTAGGTGGCTGGATATTCAAAGCTAAACTACATCCAAATCAAGCAAAGCTTAATTCGCCATGTGGTCGGATATTCAAAGCTATGCCAGATCCGAGTCAAGAAGGACTTAACTCGACTCTAGGGGAACGGATATTCAAAGCTACATCACGTCCGAATAAACTACGAACTAGACGGCCGGACTAACAAACCTTAGAAATAGAAATAAGTCAAACTTCCAAGCATACAACAAGTTATTTCCTTGCAAGTTTCGGGACTAGAGAGTATGATAACATCTGGAAAATAATTTAAGACTAGGAGATAAAACAATTACCGCATTCATCTTGTTCGTATCAATGATAAACCGGGCAAGATGGTCAAAGCGGTCACGATGTCGAAAAGTCGAAAGGTTGGTTGGCTGGATTACCTCGAACCGATCAAGTGAGATTCCGCTTGTTGGCAACTCAACCAGCGCTCCAAGGTCGTTCCGCTAGTCCGAGTTAAAACTTTACCCGGCAAGCGGTCCGACCACACGGCAATGCAGGACTCTTATGAAGAGCAGCTGTCGCCAAAGGGCGAGGTAACAATGACTTTGGCGATGCAGCTCTTTTGCGCCTCGCAATACTAGGCTGAGAAGTGCCGGCAAGACCTTTTTGAGAAGAAGTCTTGACGGCAATAACACGTTTCTCCTTAGAAGAGGCACCAGAAGGAAGTTGCGCCTCCGAAGTAGGGACGGAGTCCTTAGGATCAGTGGAGGTTAAGCTTGCAGAGGGCGCCGGGGCAATGACCTTCTCGGCAGAGGTCGGGATGACCGTAGGAACTGCAGGAGTAGATGGAGGCTCAATGGTAACGCTGGGACCCATAGAAGGGATAGCTGGCTCGACGAAAACGTCGGAGGGCCGGATCGGATCCAGGTCAATGGGAGAAGTCTCAGGGGCGTCACGAGCAAAGCGGCGTATTTAGAGCAGGGGAGAAGCAGTGACGAATAGGACTAGGAATTCACTATCATCGTGAGGAGGAGGAGATGGCGGCGAATCGGACGGCTAGTCATACTAGGACCGCGGGTTTAATGATGAGGAGCACCGCCAAAATAAGAAAGAGGATTCACAAGATGGGAAACAGAAGAGAGAAACAAGAAATATAGGCAAAAGAACTTACCCAAGAACCCCGGGCATAGTCTTGCGCTGGGAGGATTCGGGCGGATTTCTTTATTCGCTTAGGAGCCGCCCGAGGCACTAGCAGAGCCCCGCTTCCCGAGGTAACGGGAGGCCGGAAGCAATAGGTTCGGCGTGAACCTGACCGGCGGATTAGCTGGGAAAGTAGAAGCCGGAAATGCATAAGAAATAGGCATGGCGGCAACTACCTCAAGAACTTGGACCTCGTCAATCACCTTCCTCTTCTTACTGGAGTTTTGCATGAAGCTCGGGCCGAGCAGGATCCGACTTAGGGACGAACTCCTCGAGTCCGCTCACCAAGATCCGGCACTCTGTCAAGGGCCAAGGAGCCAGAACCTCGGCCCTCGTTTCTTCTCGCAAACCTCTGCAGGACGAGGAGAAGGAAAATCATGTAAACCAGTCTCTAGGAATTAAGGAGAAATAGAGTAATGAGAATTAGGCATACCTCGGGAGGCGATTGTCGCGGTAAATGGTTTTAACCCCCAGGACCAATCCTCAGGCATCTCGGTCTTGAAGATAGCTCGGACGCGCTTATGAATAAGATAGTTGTCCAACTCCACGGTCGATACTCGGTTCGGATCGAGAGGACCACTCATGTAGCAAAGCTTGTGGGTCCGCTGCTGGAAGGGGCAGATCCGGCTACTGATAAAGGTTGCCATCAGGTCTTCGCCGCACAGCCCGGCCCGGATCAATTCTTTTAGCCGAATCAAAGCCTCGGCCAAGGCATGAGTTTTCTCGATTATATAGCCGCCACTTTGGAAGGGGGCGATTGAGAACGGTGGGAGCCGAATCTTGTCTTCCGCCTCCGTTTGACATAGAAGAATGATTTATGCCATTTCTTGCATGATTCCAATCCAAAGGACGCGGGGAACACGGATTTCCTCCGAGGTGTAATAGACGCGCCCCACATTGGGTGAGCAGCTTCTAAGGATGCAGATTTGTCGTGAACGACGTTGGAACGGATCCGAAGAACTTCACCAGACGTGCATCGATGGCCACAGTCAAGTAACCCTCCGACGGATATAAAAGCGTAAAGAGAAGCTATGGCGTCGAGAAGGTGGTGCGGCCAAGGTCAAGTAATCAAGGAATTCTCTGCGAAATCGCTGAGAGGGAGACCGGCCACGGCGAAGTGAGACATGAAACCACATACCGCCTCTCGATAATCGGAGAGGATTCGCGCCGGTAAACGGCAGAAACCTCGAGAACTGACGAGTTCGGATGAGCCATTCGATCTCACGGCGTGTGACTGAGGAGCCCTGCCACGATCCATGCTCGGGCCCAGAGCCAGCGTCATCGTCTTCGACAAGAGCACCGCTAAACGAGCTAGACATGGGTGCGCCGGAGAGATCGCCGGAGGAAGAATTAGCGGCGGAGGGGAGCTTAGAGCTACAAGGCCCCGTCGGAACTTGGCACGAAAACAATGGCGAAGAGAGGAAGAACCGCCGCCTGAGCACGAAAATGAAGCGGATTGATCTAGGGCAAGATCTGGGCAAGATGGTCGGAAGGGACTCACCGGCGGCGGACCCACAGCCGTAGGGCGCGGGCAAACGACGCGACGGAGTCCTCACCGGCGGAGGCTCTGGCGGATGAACGGCGGCGGAGCGGCAGGAGAGCACGCCGGCGAAGGGAAGAAGGAGAGCAGACGCGAGCGATAAGGGGAAAGATGAACCCTGCGGGCACGTTTTCCCTCTTTCTAGACGAGCCACGCACAGGGAGTGGGATCGTGGGTGTGGCAGCTACCCGTGTAGATCGTGGAAACGACACTAACACACGACGGTAAGTGGAGCCACACCAACGACCACATACAAAGAAAAGTTGTAACGATCCCGAGGGGAAGGCAGACACGCGTCATGCGGCGCAAAGCAGAATGTAATTCACTGTAGCTTGTCAGTAAGAACTGTAGGAGGATCAAAAAACTAGAAAAGCAATGATGGGGTGACACGTAGGATGTAGCGTATGATGGAAGGAACAAGGAAACCTCGGACGAGGCCATAGCTCTAAACAAGATCAAGAAAGTGATGAAGCGATATAACCCGCCAAAGTAATTGACAGGCCACACCAGCCGGGACTAATGTCGGGAGTTAACCTCGGTAGGTCGAGACGGGAAAGACAGAGGTATCCCCTCGTCTGTTGCCGAAGCTACCTAAGTCGGCCGAATCATGGATATGTCGGCCGATGAGCGGAGGCAAGAAGCTCATGTACAGATATCAGGTGGTTACCCGGCCGAGTTAATGAGAAACTCGCGGGTTACCCAAATGATCTTCATGCAGTGAGGAACGAGTAACACAAGGTAAGGCCGAGTTATCTGAAGCTTGCGAGAAGGAGAAGCCTAGGGTCAAACTATAGCTGCAGGCTAGAAGGAATCGAACAGGCCAAGTACAAGAGACAAGGATGCATGGTCGGAGGGAGAGGAGGTCACGGAGGTGACAGTCCTAGAACCCGAGGCACGCAGGAGGGGCCACCGAGCTTTGCGTCATTAGAAGGGCGACAGGAAAGGAGGCCGAACTACTATTTTGGGACAAGCATATTCCACGAATATGCTTGCCCCGTCAGCCCTAAGGGCACCCAAAGCACCCCTTTATAAGGGGAGGTTTGGACCCTGAGGAAAAGAAGGATCTTTTGAGCAACGTTAGGCTGGGGAGATTCACATTGTTCCCTTGTAAACAGCTCAAGGAGCACTTGTAACCCATCAAGAGAGAAATAAAGTTCTTCACTTTGGCGACTTAGTGTAAAAGCTTGCATCTTCCTCCCTGATCCCACTAGCATCCATTGGCCCCATACTTTAGCCTACCCATGGCATCTGCCGTGCCACCACCACGACACATATCATCATCCTTGCTCGAGCATTTCAATAGATGTATTACTGATATTTGTTTGATAATATTATTGTTTTAGAAACTATGGATCCACTCAGTAGAAACCTTGAAGAGGAAGAAATAAAGGAGAACATGATCCATGAGGACACCTCACAATATCTGAACTTGGAGGGACATGATGACAGCTCAAGTAGTCATGGAGAAGATGACGACTCCGGTGAACACACTTTAGTGATTACAAAGTCCGTCGAGGTATATGCATGGATTAAGCCTCTGCTGACTTGCACCGATTGATTTGTATATATGTGTACATGTATTAATTAACGCTTCTTTTTTATTTTAGCCCTACGGATTAACCAGCCAGCAATAATCTTCTTCTACGAAAATGATCAAGCGGGGCGTGAGCCATCAGTTGAAAGATCGTGCAAAGTTCATGATCGAAGCAGTCCGTGTTGATGGTAGGCCGATGGAGCCCAAGAAGGCCGCAGACAAATTTATACGTCAGGCTGGAGTTCTTGTTAGGGACCAAATCCCAATCATAATTGAATATTGGAATAAGCCAAAGAAGGGCGAGGGTACCTTTGTTGATGAAAGATCCAAAGAAACGCTTTGGACTTCGCTGTTGGTAAATTTCACCCTACCGTCAGAGGAGGATGAAAATAAACCGGTTATAAAGGAAAAGGTCAAAGAGTGGACTCTAAAGAAGATGGCTGACGCTTTCCGTAACTGGAAGACAAAATTGAACAAATTTGTCAAAGCTCGCGAGACTCTAGATTTCGATGACGCATATTATGCGCAGATAAGACCTCACTGGCCCGAATTTGTGGCGTACAAGGAAGGTGCTATAGCTACAAAGATGTCAGAAACCAATACGCTAAATGCCCAGAAGAAGGAATATCACGAGAGGACGGGGTCAGGTGGCTACATATCTTAGAGACCTAAGTGGGAGGAAGCTGAGAAGGCCCTGCGCCCTAGAGGGATCACACCCCAGACACATGGGTGGGACCTACGTGCAAAGACTTGGTTCTACGAAATCGGGGCAAGGTTGGACCCAGAAACGGGATTGTGTATCTTCCCAACAATTCTTGCCAAACCCGTCATTGAACTCATCACGGCATACTAGGAAACAGCCGCCAGGACCTTCCATCCTGACAGAGAGAATGACCAGCTGACACGCTCCATCGGTAAAAAAGAACACCTTGGACTTGCACGAGGCACAAGGGGTATGACGTGGAAGGATGGGTTTGCCGAGTGGGGCGACTCTTACAGATGGCGCGGCAGAAAAGAAAAAGAGAGTACAGACCGGATGATACAGATAGAACATGAACTTGTGGCGCTGCAGGCGCAAGTGAATGAACAAAAGAGCCAGCAAGCTACCGGCCCATCTCAGCGGCACGAAGAGCCTGCATTGGAAGCTGCCGGCGGCCTAGACTCTGCGCGTAAAAGCAGCGCTGCTTCCACGGAGAACATGCATCCCACGCTTGAAATGGCGGGTCCTTGATACCCCGTGGATGAGATCACGGAGAGCGAACACGCTGAGCTGCATGTGAGATTAATGGGCTTATCCATTAAGGTGGTGGTCGGCTATGCCTTACCTCCTGTAGCTGGTGGAACTTACCACTGCCGACCGATAGCATATGGCTATGCTATTGTCGGGGTGGATGAGGTTGTGAAGGAATATGAGGAAGCACAGCTTGACCATGCTACAGGTGAAGGGGAAACTCAACTCAAATTTGAAGTGAAAACAACCATTCTTTGGAAGAAGGAACACATCGTGATTCCAAATTAGAGGCCACTGGCACCCCCGCCGTCTCCGCAGCTGATCACCCGAGCCGCCTCACCGCCTCCAAGTCAATGAATACTCCCTGCTGCCTCCGGCTTCAGCCATCTCCTGCGTGGCAGCCATCTTCGGCGCGCTAGCCATCTTCTGCGCGTCAGCCATCTCCGGCGCTTCAGCCATCTCCTGCGCGTCAGCGTAAGAGGAAGAGCACTGCCATGAAGAAATCCGCAGGAAACGGTACGCCAAAGAGTTCAAGAAACTACGTCCCGCAGCCTTCCTCCAAGTCATTGCCGGTATTACCGTGGAATCGTAGCGATGAGGAGACCAAGAGGATCTCGGAATAAGAGGTCAAGAAATTCTTTGCACCTAGACGGGCCGAGCCAAAGGAGAAACTAGATTCGGCAGTGGTGGAGAAGTTTTACAATAATCTTTTGAAACCTGAAACCCCACTTGTGCCGGACTACGAGCGCCAGATTATGAAGGGGTATGCAAGGCAGAGGGAGTCTAAAAGTAGCAATCGTGCGACACCCCAGAAAACAGTTCTCATGCTTGGAGAGCAGGAAAACCAATCATGCACCCCGCTCCAAGTGTTCGACACACGGATAGCTCCTCCTGTAAATGATTACGAGGCAGAGCTACAAAGAAAGGCCAATGAGATGGAGATGACTTACATTGCATACTTGAACATCATGGGAGACAACTTGCCCAAAGGCGAAGTCAACCCCATACAACCATGGAAGTATGGGAAGAATCTCGTCAAGAAAGAGGAGCTCAAGAATCTACCAACAAAGATGCGAAGATTGCATAAGTGGTACCTTAATTTCTGCAAGACGAGAAAGGAATAATGGATCACAACGCATATAAGAGATCGGATTTTCTTGTGCGGAGACGACACGATCACCTTGAATATTGAAGACTTGCATTTTCTATTCAATCAGAAGGAACTCGACAAAGCTGCCATCAGCCTTTATTGTGTGTAAGTACTATTTCTATAATTTCTATCTCATCTTATTCAATTAATTAATTGCATGTATATATATGCTCACCATATATGTATATACTATTATGCAGGAAAAAGGTTATGGAATGCATGAAAGGAGGCCCTTTTGACATTGGGTTCGTTGACCCAAATAGAGTTCATGAAGAAGTGGTAAGACACAAACCCAGGCAAACAGAAGATTTCTTGCTAACGTCTTTACTTAGACAACAAACCAAAAGGGAAATACTATTGCCTTACAACTTCTCGTGAGTGTTACCCTCTCTTGTACACATTCTGTTTCGGCTTACTCGATGTTAAGTGTAACTGATGATGAGTTATGCTTGCGTAGGTTCCACTTTATTCTGCTAGTCATTCAAGTTGACTCAGGAAAAGTCCTTGTCATGGACTCGTTACGAAAAGACCAAGAGCTATGGGCAGACTTTAAAGAGATGCTCCAGAGGTAATTTCAATCATATTATCGCACTAGATCGACAACTTTCGTGACAACAAGTAATTAATTACTCCTTTATCAATTTTCTTTGCCGGATAGGGTTTCGAAAAGGTTCACGGGCAGGGCCGTGGGTGAATGGTCAGAAGAACTAAAATTTGTAGACCAAAATGTAAGTAATACTAGCTAGCTAGATCTGCGTATCTCTTTGATTCTGCTTCCAATTCCATTATATCATGCTTTATTGATTATTATTTTGATTGAACTCTCTATTATCGTAAAGTGTGTGCATCAGGGACCCGATAATAACTTATGTAGATACTATGTTTGCGAGTTCATTCGCAACACGATATGTGCGACGGGCCAAGCCGCTCTATAACAACTTAGAGTAAGTAAACAAAGTACACAACATTATTTTATTACCATCAGTTGTGTTGAGTTTTGTTCTTATATATATTGACCCCATTCTTCATATATAATTAGATTGAACGCATGCGGGACAAACTCCTACCATTTGACCGCATACGAGCCATTCAAGAGGAATTTGTGGGGTTCATACTTGATGAGGTCATCACGCCTGGCAGAGAACTCTTTAGATATCCACCAAAATGGCCATGTACGGAGATGTTATATTGTATATATGCTTGAACGTGTTTGTATTGTACTTGATGCTTCAATGTGTACGGAGAATACCATAATGACGATGTTTGTGTATAATAATAGTTGCTTAATTATTCATGTACTCATATGTACCGACGATGTATGCGTATACCCTCTCCCAATCGATTCCCCCTCCCCCTCCCCATCCCCGCCTCGCCGCAGAAATACGCCCAGAACGGGGTCGCAGCAAAACTCTGCAGCGACAGAGATTTATGTCGTTTTCCTACCGCGGCAGAGATTTATATCGTTTTCCTGCCGCGGCAGAGAACCTTTAACACCGGTTCGTGTTACGGACCGGTGTTAAAGGGGGGGCCTGAGCGCTGCGGCAGCCCCACGTGCGCCTCCCTTTAACAGCGGTTCGTATAAGAACCGTTGTTAAAAGGAGGCCTCTAACACCGAACCACTAACAACGATTCTGGAACCGCTGTTAGAAGGTCTGTTGTGCACTAGTGGTTCCTGCCGATATATACCAGGAACACATAGAATCGGTAGTTTTTTGACCTTGTAAACGCTTGCCAAAAGTGGATACCGGTGCAGCTCGTTACCACTGCAGTGCGTGATCGCCCTGTGGAGGCTACACGTACCGAGAACTAGGCCAGAACCAAGCTATTGCTACTCGCTATTCGGAATATATTACGGTTCAGCTGCTGGTGGTGCGGTGGTAGTGCGAACATAAGGGGGACTCCTGGTATAAGCTGTCGGTCTTACAGAATCTCTACTCGCCTACCCAGGACGTCCGTCCGGACGCCAAAAATCGGTCCAGTCGCGTATCCAGGGATCTGTTTTTGTCCGGATTTTGGCGTGTTTTGGTCCGGCCTACCCGTGCCGCACCAGATCCCGGCACGCCTGAACGCCAGCCAATAAAACGGGCATGGGCGAGCTCTGTCGGTGAGAGAAGGCACCACTCCCGCCACTTCGCCAAGCTCCCGCCATTTTCTTCCCCCTCCCTCCTTTCTTCCCCATTCCCCCACCCCCGCCACTCCGCCGATCACACCGCCCGACATGCCGCCCAAGATTTTCGTCCAACCCAGATCGATCCTCAGCGAGGGTCCGGCGGAGAAGAAGGCGAGGAAGCCGAGAGCGCCACCGACCAAGTCAGAGGGCATTTGTCCTCGGCCGAGTGGTAGAAGAGGGAGCACGCCAGGCAGATCTCGTCGGCCGAGCGAGAGGACATGAAGGAGAGGGCGAAGCTCCGGCAATAGCAAGCGGAGAAGGAGAAGGCGATGGTGAAGGCGGCGGCGGAAGAACATGCGATGGTGAAGGTGAAGCAGGCGGCGGCGACGCGTTCGGCGTTGATGGCCGCTCCGTACCCACCACACTGGGGAAGCCAGACTAGCGTCGTCTCACCCGCTGGCTTCTCGCCGATCTCTCCGGCCAGCTTCCAGGAGGGCCAGGCGGCTGCTCGGCAGAGGTACTCCTTGTCGCCCGAGTTCGACGGCGGCTTCAACCCCAATGTGCTCTTCCCCTGCCCGGCGTCGTGCCATCCTTCGGCCTTCGGCATCGACATCAACATCCCCTACCCCGCCTCTCCGGCGTACGCAAGCCCCGCTCTGCGCCGCGGACCGCTGCCTTTCGGCGGGAGCTCGGCGCCCTTCGGCGAGGCCGACGCGTGCAACCTGTTCGGCGGAATGCCGGGCGCCCTTCCGGCCGGCATGACGGCTGAGGCGTACATGGAGGACCTGATCGCAACAGGCTCGGTGACGAACCACCCCTCCTTCTTCACGGCAGAGTAAACCCGGGCCGACGCCGAGCACGGCATCGAGTCCTAGGACCTCGCTGACACCGACGCCGAGGAGACACAGGCCGAGCAGACGCAGCCAGAAGACGCCGAGGTTGAGGCGAAAGGCAAGAAGGGGAAGAAGAAGCCGGGCACTTTGGCGGACGCTCGGATCAAGTGGACCATGGTCGAGGACACCTGCCTCACCGAAGCATGGAAAACGGTGAGCATGGATCCGATCACCGGTGCTAACCAGAATTCAGACAACTATTGGCGACGCGTGAAGGCAGCATTCGACGAGCGAAGCATGTGCGACCCAAAGTATCGCAAGATCCACATGGAGCGAGGGGAAAAGGCAATAACCAACCATTGGGAGATCATCCAGACTGCGTGCATCAAGTGGCACAGCTGCGTGGAAGAGGTCGACCGCACACAAGCCAGTGGAGAGAACATGGACAACAAGGTACTCGCGAACACTAGCTTTGTCGTGCACTCTCTTCCATTTTGACAAACTTGACACACTTCCATTTTGCAGTTGCGTCGTGCACTTGCTCTATTTCAAGAGGACATGAAGATGGAGTTCAAATTCCATCATGTCTTCGAGAAAATCGAGCATTGCGAGAAGTCACGGGACACTCTCCTGAGTCTCTCCAAGAGCAAGGACGGCGTCTACAACCCCGAGGCCCCGGCCGCTGCTGCCAGCGAGGAAGACCTGGTCTCGGACAGAAGAAGGCCAAGATGCTCAAGGCCGCCGGACCTCCCGCCGAGCGTCTCCAGGCTTCGATCGAGAAATTCCTCGCCGACACGAGGACGCAGGCCGAGAAGAGGGATGAGAAGAGTGAGGAGCGCTGGAAGAAGCTGATCGAGACACAAGGGGAAAAGGTGCCCCTCATCAAGGACAACCTCTCCGAGAAGAAAGCCAGCCTCGCCGAGAAGAAGGCCAACTACGCCGCAAAGAAGCGCCACACGGACCTCAAGTTCCTCATGGGCGGCGAGGACACGTCGAAGATGAGCTCGCCGGTCAAGGCCTGGTACATGGCGCAACGTTAGGCCATCCTGCAGGGCATGATCACGGCTTCCCCTTCCTCTGCGCCGAACGTGCCTGCGACGAACGCTCCCACGCCGAGCTCTGCTTCGACTTCCTCCAACCCGGGGGCCTTCACCGGCGAGATGGACGACAACGCCGCGTCGGCCACGCCGCAGGAACCCATCCCATCGACGACTGAGAGTTGTGTTCCCCTGTTATGTAATAAAAATATGTCGCCGAACTTGTGCGCGTATCTGTCGAACACCCTGTGGCCGAGTGCTCGCCGGCGGGAATGATAAAGATTCAAATATATAGCCGTTTTGTGTTATCAAAGTCTTTCGGCTGGATAGCCGAATGAAAAACCTGACGCATCGCCAAAAATCGGCCGTCCGTCCGACCGAGATGCTCTTAGGCGAGCGCCCCAAACGAAGCTCCCCACGCCCACCCCCACCCCACCCTAGAAAGAGTATCCTACTTTGTCAGCAATTGTTTTCCGTACGCATCTGACCGCATCGCGTCCTTTCTCACTCTTGTCCGATGCAGGACGCCAGCACGGCTCCCACGGCTGGTGCATTGTGACATGGGACAGATAGATAGACCATGCATCAATGTCCTTTGCAACAAAATCCATAGCTGCCCGCACCAGAGAATAGGAAAGTATATACGCTAAATCCCTTGGCAAAAATATTCAACCGGAGTTGCCTACTCGTCGGATAGTTCTGTACTCTCTGTCCAAAAAGTCACAAATTTATTTAAATTTGAATATATCTATATACTAAATAGTGTCTAAAACATGAAAATTTAGAAACCTGTGACATCTTTTTTTAGTATAGAGGGAGTACTAGTTCTCACTACTCACATGTATGTCAGTCCACTAAATTGTACTATGTACTAGCAACCAGTCTAGAGGTGCTAAAGATATTTGAGATCCACTTTTCCCCGGAGGACGAGATGCACCCATTGTAAAAATACACATTTCACATAGAAGTGCATATAAAATATCAGTACATAAAAGACACGAGGTGTGCTTCGGTGTAAGCCAGTCATGATCATCTATGTGTTTTCAGTTTCATGAGTTTGGAAGGAGGGTTACTGTAACATCCCAGCATTTAGGAACCAACGAATGAGAGATTTAGAAATTTGTGCATATGCATGCATTCATTTGTAAAATATGGGTAAATTTTTCGCCAAATAAAAACCTAAAGTGATCAGAGTTTCTTGCACTCTCTAAGTGCAGGAATAGCTCTGGAGAGTGATCGCTATAAATTCTGACATGATCTTTATGAATTAGTGTATTTTGTGGGAAAAGAATTTGAACTCAAAATTTGAAATTTGAGTTTATATTTAGGAATTGATATTTTCAAATTAATTCTAAAATGATTTAGTAATATTATTTAATCTAGAAATAATAAATAGTAATAGAAATCTAAATAAGAAATGAACCTTTTCTTCCTTATCTTTATTCCATGAATAAGTTACAAAGATTAACTCATTGAGACAATAAAGAATCTTTACATAAAGGAAATTACAAAAAGAGAAATATATATATATATATTAATAAACTATTACACATTTCTTACAAAAGAATGAAATGAAAATTACAAAGGAATGTATTTGTCTAAAAGTAAACCTATACTAATCTTAAATCTTCAGATCTTGTACCTGCAAAGTAAAGAACAAACAAAAAGGAAAATTAAAGTTAAATTATTAATTTTACTCTCAATAGAGAGCAGTGAGTTGCACTGCTCAAGTTTACATCATTGAGTAAATCTTTTAGGGGCAAGTTTCACCAATATGAAAGAATTTAATCTTTCATAATAAATAAGCCATAAGTCAAATGATCACAGCAAGTAAAAGGGGCAAGTTTCACCAAGCAGGATAACACTAAAAAGATCAAAGAATAAAACACCTCATTGATCTCATCCACAACTATGCAACAAACACACATGCAGCTCAATCACCAAACTGCATGGGGTGTGTTGTCGACACAGCCACAGCCACAACAACTCAACCAAGTAAAAAGACCAAGCACAGCCGTGGGTACCACTAGTGCATCTCTGTATTTTCCACACCACACCAAGAACACTCAGCTTCACAAAGCTAAGAAAACCACCAGCCAAAACCACACACCAGATCAACTTAGCATCACCAGATGGTGACATAAGGAGGGGGAGGATCAGGTGGATAGCAAGGTTAAGCTGTAGGAGCTAGGAGGAGAAGGACAAGCACGGGAACCAGGGGAACAGGAACATCACCAGGATGTGAAGGACAGGATCATGCCAGCAACATAATCAGCAAGATCAAGCCACATATCAATCAACAACCATCACAAATCATCAACTGTTGTGGTGAGTATCATAAAACATCCACATATTCTGTTCATCTTATCCAGACAAAAAAGTATGTGATGTTTTAGAGTTAACCTCTCAGTGATCACCCAAGTGGGGTGAACCTATCCTAGAGGATTTATAATATAAAGACTAGCAGCAAACTCTACCAAATCCACCAAAATCTCAGACCAGCATCATAGATCTGGTAATACCAACAAACAACTTATATATTTTAGCATTTGTCTTATAAAATCTGGGCACATCTCCTAAAAGAGTAGCACCTCAGATTTCATAAGATACAAACAAACCAATCATCTTAACCAACTAGGATCCAAGATCTAGTGAGCAACCCTGTTATTCCAACATATTTGAAAGGGACAACAAGACATGACTCTAGTCCTAGAGCCTCAAACAACATCATAGGCATAGATATCAAGAAAAGCTTTAAACTTATTTTTAGGCATATATCCAATCTCAAGAACTGATCATAAGTAAAGTCAGTACTAGAATCAACTTGTGTGCCATTCTAAGATGGTGTCACAAGAACAAATCCTACAACCAAACCAAACATATATTCTAGCTTTCATAAATAAACCAATAAGCCAATAATTATCATTTCCCTGAGATTACACTTAGAGATCAGTTAATATATCCATCTATCTTCAATATCATTAGACTCTAATGATTAAGTTTAGCCTATTGATAAACATACAAGCCAACACCCACTGATGCAGTGAACAACCACTGACAGTGTTACTGTCAGTATCAAAGTAATGACAGCAAGTGAACACACTAAGCATCAATCTCACCCAACAGATTTCACAATTATGTCATCAGGTTAACCAGCTTAATCACCAATCAGAGGCAACATTATCTAACCACTAGCATCAGATTCACAGTGGCATCAGACAATCAAATCATGACAGTAAGCCTTAAATTACAATGAGCACAATTCATACTAGGCAACACTGCTTCATCAAATCATTATCATACGCGCATACAGAGGGATGAACCCTAGAACCAGTACAAACCCTAATGAAGGATAGCCACTAGTTACACACAGAGATACTCGAAGTAGACAGAGGCATGGGAGATCACAGAGAACCAACTCACTTGTGGTCCTCGCTGGAGAATTGAAGAGGAAGCAGAGGGGCCGATGAGCTCGCGGTGGCACGGGGAGCACCCCAGAGGGCGCTGCAACCCGCACCCAGCCATGACAGCGGCCACAACAGCACACGAGGGTGCACGAGCACTGCACGTCAGCACGGGAGCAGCGGCGGCGGCGTTAACAGCACCACCCCAAACCTAGGGTTAGAGACGGGGCTAGCCTGGCCACAGGAAGGCCTCAGAACCAAATCGAGTCGGAGCAAATGAAGGAGCATGGTCGACAACCTTGCCATACACCACGAAGGCGGCCAGGGAAGGCCACGACGGAGGCGCCAGCGACCACGGGGTCGAGGAGGATAAGATGTAAGGTCGAGAGAGGGAGAGACAAAGAGAATGATCAACGGGTGATTGTGGGTGATCAGTGGCTTTGCGGGTGCATGTTTCTCCTAGCATAGTTAAGATCCAATTTACAACGGGTGATCAACAATACTAGTATCAATGTTGTGGTTCTTGTTCGTAAGTTAGAACGACACTTATTGAAAGCCCCAAACCACGTAAAATATGCAAAGAAAGTAGAAGCGTCTAACTTTGTTTTGCAGGGGTGTGCAGTGATGTGATATGGCCATGATTGTGATTGTATTTGATGTATGCAATGTTCCTTATTGTAAGTCGACAACCGGCAGGAGCCATATGGTTGTCTTTAATTTATGTTAAGACCCGCGTGTCTATTCAAAGTAGTTGTAATAGTTGAAGCCGGTGGACGACAACCATGGAGTAGCGTCATTGACCTTGATGCAATGCCGGTGATGATGGAGATCATGTTCGTGCTTGAAGATGGAGATCGGAAGCACAAAGAAGAAAGGCCATATCATATCACATATTATGAATTGCATGTGATGTTAATCCTTTATGCATCTTGTATTGCTTAGTAGACGACGGTAGCATTATAAGATGATCCCTCATGCACATGAATTTCAAATCATAAAGTGTTCACCCTTAGTTAGCACCGTTGCTAAAGCTTGTTGTTTCGAAACACCACGTGATGATCGGGTGTGCTAGATTCTGCAAGTGTATACAACGTGAGCAAGCCAGATTTGCTCATGCAGAAACTAAGGTTTGATCTTGACGAGCCTAGCATGTACAGACATGGCCTCGGGAACACGGATTACCGAAAGGTAGAGCATGAGTCATATAGTAGATATGATGAACATGTTGATTGTTCGCCATTGAAGCTATATCAACTCTCGTGATGATCGGTTTTGATGTGGTGGATTTGGTTCGTGTGATCACTAAAACAATGTGAGGGATATTGTTTTGAGTGGGAGTTCACCTAGATTAATTTAATTATTAATTAGAACTCAATTTATCATAAACTAAATCAAAGTGAATTTGCATAGTTGTTGTAGTCATTGGCATCCGCTACCACCTTGCGCTTAGTTATAATTGAGATGATAGAACTATATAATTCTGGTTAATTTACTTTACGAACTGGTATCGTATTGTTTTGAAGTGTCAATATAAAGTTTAAAAGTCCTATTGCAAACTTTCAGTAAGTTCCGGTTACTCCATGAAGTTTAATAATTGGTATTAAATCAAGAGTGACAATTCCAAGAGTTAGTATATGAGTATCATGTTTGTCTCCATGATTCTTGATATTCAAAGAATTCTCTTAATATCAAAGTTATCTAGGATCTGAAAGAGTTATTTCAGAAACCATGATGTGTGGAAGATATTGTGATATCTGAAACAAAGTTTTGGTTGCAACATGATAGAGTATAATATGGCAAAAGTCATGTTCTCATATTTGATGAGAATTTGCAAAAGGTTGGAGACACTAGTTGTCCTAATCCTCCAAAAGGTTTTGGAGAGCAACATTATACTTGCGATTCACCGTTACAAGCTAAAAGTAGCTTGATCATGGATAAATCCATAATAAGGATGAATATTTGATGTAGGTAAAATGTTTACTACACCAAGAGATTACTAAATAAAGGAATTTGAAAGAACACCAAACATTTGATGATGGTGATCTACTTCAAGTGCAAGTCCAAAGACATTGGTATTTAACTATACACGCTTTGGACTATGTGTCATATGTATGACTCACTATTGATATTGATAGATTCTTTCAAATGAATAGGAAATACTGAAAGAGAATCTTATAAATATATGGCAGAAAGGAAAAGACTAGAATTGTTCAGTTTAAGTATATAGATGATATACATGTTATGGCTGTATTCTTTGCTTATTAAACAATGTGGTTCTTAAGTATTTAATACTGAATTTGTTGGTATGAATCATACATGAAACAATGTAATTCATGAACTACAGTGGCCTAAGTAATTAGCAAAAGAATATGTGATGATGTTCATCGAGAACAAATAAAGGGTTATTGTGTTGCTCGTTAAACATCAAAGCTTGCCTTCAAGATTTGTTTTATCAGGTGTTATGAGAACAAAAGGGTTGTTCAAATAATTGCCGTAATCCATAAAAGATGGATGATTCACAAATCTCGTTGGAAAAATCACATCCATAAAGCTAATGCTAAAGATGTCGAAAGACAAATTTATTGAAAAGATCACTTAGGAAGTGACATCGCCGTTTAAATTATATTGGAAAGAAAACATAAAGAAAATCCATATGGATGGAATTTTTGGAGTCTATTTGATTTTGATCAAATGACGCTAGAAACTTTCCTAGAGATAATTAAAACTTCGCTCATAGGCCAAAAGGAACGAATGACTAGCTTATTGGAAATTGTACATATTGTTGTACAAAGACCATCATGTGTAGTCAAGAGCGATGGATTTCAACTTCATATGCTTTCTCCAAAATTTGAGTGAATATATGAATATTTACTTAATAAGGATGAAGTATGAAACATTTGAAAAGTTCGAAGACTTTCAAGATGAAGTACAAAATCATTGTAACAAGAATATAAATAGTTTATGATAAAGATCATAAAGGAAGATATTTGAGTTACAGAGTTTAGCATAATACCTAAGATTTAAGGAATCGTTCCATGGATTTGCATTTCCCGAAACACCATAAGAGTATGGAGCATTCGAGATATGTAATTAAACCTTGTTTGACATGGTGAGATCAAAGGTGTAATTCATAAAATTGCCATTGTATTTTAAAGATTAAAAGCTTTAGAGATTACCGTTTTTCCACTGAAAAGAGCTTCATCATAATCCGTTGAAATGACACCATATAAGGTTATGGTTTGGGATAAAACCCAAGTAGTCCTTTCTTAAACATTGGTATGTTATACATAAGAAAGATGTTTGCAACCAAAGTCGGATAAATCTGTCTTTGTTAAGTATTTCTCCATAAACACCGGAGACAAAAGTGTTTGTCGCTTAGAACGTCAAGTTTCTTTAAGAAGGATTTTTCGTGAAAAGTTAAGTGGGAGGACAATAGAACTTTGATAAGGTTGTAAGAACCTTAGCTATATGTGCGTAATTGCGCAATAAAAGTGTTCCGGAGGCAGCAACAATGCTCATGGCTCACGTGCCTCAAAGGTTGTGGTCACGGAGATCCAAGTTCCTATTGAAACAAGTAGGTCGGATAAACAATCAAATACCAAGATTTGAGGGTTGAATCATTTTTTTTGAGAATAATGAACCGACTACATGCAAAGAAGCGATGATGGGCCCTGACTCCGTAAAATGGCTTGAAGCCATAAAATCCGTGATAGTTCCATACACGAAAAATCAAGTTTTGAACTTGAAGGACCCTCGAGAAAGGTGTAAGACCTTATAGTTGTGTCTGGATCTATAAAGAAATAGACATGGATGTTTTACATCTATGAAATAGTCGACATGTTGGGAAAGAGTTCACAACAATGTTCAAAGGTTGACTATGACAAGATTTGATTGTCATCATAGTGATATTTAGTCTAGACGGATTAATGTAGCAACCACTACATATAATTTTGTTATATGGTAGTAGAATAAACAAAACAAGTTCTTCTAATAGAATCGTTACCTAGGACATGTGCATAACACGGTCCATAGGGTTTTGTTAATTCAAAGGATGCTAAAAGCATATGCAAACTTCAATGGTTAAAGTGAGCATTGCGGAGCTGGAATCTTCACTATGATGAACTGTTAAGGAGTTTAAAAGTTCATTAGAGACAATGAAGATGCTTGCATTTGCAAGAAATTAAGTGGGAGCTAAGACATGTTTCTAATACATTATGTGGAAGACATATTGTTGATTGGAAATAATGTATCTTTTATTAACACATATTAAGAATTTCATCCCGATGAAAGACTTAGGCAAAACCTAAATATTTGGCATCAATAGACGCTAATATGGTTGTGCCGTATACATAGACAAGATATTGAATGAGTTCAATATAGAAACTATAAGAGAGGTTCTTGTCAATTGTAAAGGATTGAACAAGTTCAATGTTGATGATATATTCAAGTGTATTGACATTTGGCAAGTGAAACAAAATTCAAGTATAGATTGATACTTGATCACAAAGAGTATTTATATCAATCATGCGGGGATGTGTACAAATCCAGATATGTCCTATGCTCTAAATGTTATGAGCATATACCAGAATGATTCATAAGATGATCATTGGACAATAGTAAGGATATTCTTATGATCTTTTGGAAGAACTAAGAATATATTGTTTGTAGAAGTGACAAATAGATGGTTAGTTCATTGTAGAAGTACTACATTGATACTAGTTTTGTCACAAAGTGCAAATTAAGTTTATCTCAATCTAAATTAAGGGTGGCACAATATAATGGAAAGTAAGTTCCATAATGGATTTGGATGAGTTCCAAAGTTAAGACATTGTGACAGATACTACAACAAAAGGCCAAGTATATAACTGCTATTTTAGCAGCAAAAGAGGGCATTTGTGTCAAGTAGTTTGTTATCAAACTAGGTGTAGTTCACAGTGGGATAATACTATGAAGATATATTGTGCGACAATATTATCAACATGTTTTAACCCCAAAGAGCTAAAGGTCACACCGAAAGACCAAATTTATACAAAGCCATCTCATTAGAGAATGAGTGATGCGTAGAGACGCAAAGACATGCAATTACACACGGACCTGGAAGTGTCAGATCCGGAGATCAGTTGACCACTAGCAATCGTGTACATACAACACCGGAAAGCCATAGGTGTTATATACACAAAGGTTTGAAACTAGATTATTGACTCTAGTGCAAGTGGGAGACTGTTGGAGATATGCCCAAGAGGCAATAATAAAGTGGTTATTATCATATCTTCACACTTATGATAAATGTTTACATACCATGCTATAATTGTATTAACCGGAAACATTAATACTTGTGTGATTTGTAAACTAAAATAAGAGTCCCTAGTAAAGCCTCTTGTTAAACTAGCTTGTTGGTTAATATATGATCATGGTTTCCTGATCATGAACATAGAGATGTTATTAACAACAGGATCATATCATTAGGAGAATGATGTGATGGACATACTCCTATAGATAAGCGTAGCATAAAGATCAAGTCATTTCAATAGTTCAATTGCTATATGCTTTCGATACATAGTAACCTAATTCCTTCGACCATGAGATCATGCATATCACCTTTACCGGATGGATGCTTTGATGACATCAAACACCACACCGTGAATCGGGTGGCTATAAAGGTGGCATTAAGTGTTCGGAAAGTATTGGTTGAAACACATGGATCAAGAGGGATTTGTCCATCCTCATGACGGATAGATATACTCTGGGCCCTCGGTGGAATGTCATCCAATTAGCTTGCAAGCATGTGACTTGGTCACAAGGGATCACATATCACGAACGAGAAAAGAGTACTTATCGAACGAGGTTGAACTAGGTATGCGTAGATACCGACGATCATAACCTCGGATAAGTAAAGTATCGTGAGACAAAGGGAAATTGGTATCGTATGTAAGTGGTTCATTCGATCGCAAAGTAATCGAGAAATATGTGGGAGCCATATGAATTTCCAGATTCCTCTATTGGTTATTGTTCGAGAAGTGTCTCGATCATGTCCGCATAATTCACGAACCGTAGGGAGACACACTTAAGGATTCGACGTTGTTTGAGTAGTTATGGTATTATGAGAAAGAGACCGAATGTTGTTCGAGTCTCGGATGGGATCCGGATATCACGAGGTGATCCGGAATGGTCCGGAGAATAAGATTCATATAAGGAAAGTCCTGCTTTGAGTTCGGGAATGATTCCGTGTTTTCATCAGAATGTTCTAGAAGGTTCCGGATTGTCCAAGACTCCGGGGAAGGGTACATGAATGTGTCATTGCTCATTGAATGATTGCATCATGTACTAAGTGTTCTTGCTGTCCCAAATAAAGGATTAAATTGAATCCTAAAACAGAAAAGTCAAATGTCCAGTTTGAAAGTCAAACCGCCAAAACAAGAAACTGTGGAAACAAGCAAGAGGAGTTGGAACCAACTGGAGGAGGAGTTGGACTCCTCCAGGCCGGGCGCCAAGCCCTAGGCCGAGTTGGGAGGGACTCTCCTCCCTCAAGGCCAAGGAACCCCTCCCATATAAGGAGGCAGGGCTCCTCCCATAGACGCATAACTTTCTACTCTAGATCTCTGGTTTAGAGCCGTTTTGGTTTAGAGCTTCTAATTGCTTTAGCCAGCGGTTTAGAGCCTTCTAATTGGTGTGTCTAATTACTAGACCACTAATAGCCTCTCTCATAAGCTCCACCATACTGCACCGGCTTAAGGCGAAGCCTGGGATCTCCCTCTACTTCCTACCACGCCAGTTGTCTTTGGAATCGCGAGGAGAGTGCTACAACCTCCATTTTCTTTGGAACAAGGAGAGGAAGGTCTTCGCCGAAAATCGAACGTGACCGATCATGAGCGCCTTGGGAACGTGGCGCTGGAAGGATCGCTCACGCGATCTTGAGATTGGAAGTGTCGACTACATCACCCACGAGAATCGCTCTCGTTAACCGCTTTGGAATCTTCGAGGGTGAGTTCCTCTATCGACTCGTTACAATCTAGTAGATAGATCTTGGCTTGTTTGTTTGTATGCGATAGAAAATTTTGTTTTCCATGCTACGAACCCCAACAAAGGGTATCGAGCCGTGTCTATATGTAGATCTTGCACGAGTAGAACACAATGGTTATTGTGGGCGTTGATGCTTTATTGTCGATTGCTTCTTGTGTACTTTGTATCTTGCGGTATGTTGGGATGAAGCGCCCGGCTAACCTTACATGACATCGTTCATGAGACTTGCTCCACGCTTGACATGTAACTTGTATTGCATAAGTGGCTTTATGGGTGCATGTTTCTCCTAGCATAGTTAAGATCCAATTTACAACGGGTGATCAACAATACTAGTATCAATGTTGTGGTTCTTGTTCGTAAGTTAGAACGACACTTATTGAAAGCCCCAAACCACGTAAAATATGCAAAGAAAGTAGAAGCGTCTAACTTTGTTTTGCAGGGTGTGCGTGATGTGATATGGCCATGATTGTGATTGTATTTGATGTATGCAATGTTCCTTATTGTAAGTCGACAACGCAGGAGCCATATGGTTGTCTTTAATTTATGTTAAGACCCGTGTCTATTCAAAGTAGTTGTAATAGTTGAAGCCGTGGGCGACAACCATGGAGTAGCGTCATTGACCTTGATGCAATGCCGGTGATGATGGAGATCATGTTCGCTTGAAGATGGAGATCGGAAGCACAAAGAAGAAAGGCCATATCATATCACATATTATGAATTGCATGTGATGTTAATCCTTTATGCATCTTGTATTGCTTAGTAGACGACGGTAGCATTATAAGATGATCCCTCATGCACATGAATTTCAAATCATAAAGTGTTCACCCTTCGTTAGCACCGTTGCTAAAGCTTGTTGTCTCAAACACCACGTGATGATCGGTGTGCTAGATTCGCAAGTGTATACAACGTGAGCAAGCCAGATTTGCTCATGCGAAACTAAGGTTTGATCTTGACGAGCCTAGCATGTACGGACATGGCCTCGGGAACACGGATTAGAAAGGTAGAGCATGAGTCATATAGTAGATATGATGAACATGTTGATTGTTCGCCATTGAAGCTATATCAACTCTCGTGATGATCGGTTTTGATGTGGTGGATTTGGTTCGTGTGATCACTAAAACAATGTGAGGGATATTGTTTTGAGTGGGAGTTCACCTAGATTAATTTAATTATTAATTAGAACTCAATTTATCATAAACTAAATCAAAGTGAATTTGCATAGTTGTTGTAGTCATTGGCATCCGTTTACCACCTTGCGCTTAGTTATAATTGAGATGATAGAACTATATAATTCTGGTTAATTTACTTTACGAACTGGTATCGTATTGTTTTGAAGTGTCAATATAAAGTTTAAAAGTCCTATTGCAAACTTTCAGTAAGTTCCGGTTACTCCATGAAGTTTAATAATTGGTATTAAATCAAGAGTGACAATTCCAAGAGTTAGTATATGAGTATCATGTTTGTCTCCATGATTCTTGATATTCAAAGAATTCTCTTAATATCAAAGTTATCTAGGATCTGAAAGAGTTATTTCAGAAACCATGATGTGTGGAAGATATTGTGATATCTGAAACAAAGTTTTGGTTGCAACATGATAGAGTATAATATGGCAAAAGTCATGTTCTCATATTTGATGAGAATTTGCAAAAAGGTTGGAGACACTAGTTGTCCTAATCCTCCAAAAGGTTTTGGAGAGCAACATTATACTTGCGATTCACCGTTACAAGCTAAAAGTAGCTTGATCATGGATAAATCCATAATAAGGATGAATATTTGATGTAGGTAAAATGTTTACTACACCAAGAGATTACTAAATAAAGGAATTTGAAAGAACACCAAACATTTGATGATGGTGATCTACTTCAAGGTGCAAGTCCAAAGACATTGGTATTTAACTATACACGCTTTGGACTATGTGTCATATGTATGACTCCACTATTGATATTGATAGATTCTTTCAAAGAATAGGAAATCTTGAAAGAGAATCTTATAAATATATGGCGAAAGGAAAAGACTAGAATTGTTCAGTTTAAGTATATAGATGATATACATGTTATGGCTGTATTCTTTGCTTATTAAACAATGTGGTTCTTAAGTATTTAATACTGAATTTGTTGGTATGAATCGTCATACAAACAATGTAATTCATGAACTACAGTGGCCCTAAGTAATTAGCAAAAGAATATGTGATGATGTTCATCGAGAACAAATAAAGGGTTATTGTGTTGCTCGTTAAACATCAAAGCTTGCCTTCAAGATTTGTTTTATCAGGTGTTATGAGAACAAAAGGGTTGTTCAAATAATTGCCGTAATCCATAAAAGATGGATGATTCACAAATCTCGTTGGAAAAATCACATCCATAAAGCTAATGCTAAAGATGTCGAAAGACAAATTGATTGAAAAGATCACTTAGGAAGTGACATCGCCGTTTAAATTATATTGGAAAGAAAACATAAAGAAAATCCATATGGATGGAATTTTTGGAGTCTATTTGATTTTGATCAAATGACGCTTGTGAAACTTTCCTAGAGATAATTAAAACTTCGTTCATAGGCCAAAAGGGAACGAATGACTAGCTTATTGGAAATTGTACATATTGTTGTACAAAGACCATCATGTGTAGTCAAGAGCGATGGATTTCAACTTCATATGCTTTCTCCGAAAATTTGAGTGAATATATGAATATTTACTTAATAAGGATGAAGTATGAAACATTTGAAAAGTTCAAAGACTTTCAAGATGAAGTACAAAATCATTGTAACAAGAATATAAATAGTTTATGATAAAGATCATAAAGGAAGATATTTGAGTTACAGAGTTTAGCATAATACCTAAGATTTAAGGAATCGTTCCATGGATTTGCATTTCCCGAAACACCATAAGAGTATGGAGCATTCGAGATATGTAATTAAACCTTGTTTGACATGGTGAGATCAAAGGTGTAATTCATAAAATTGCCATTGTATTTTAAAGATTAAAAGCTTTAGAGATTACCGTTTTTCCACTGAAAAGAGCTTCATCATAATCCGTTGAAATGACACCATATAAGGTTATGGTTTGGGATAAAACCCAAGTAGTCCTTTCTTAAACATTGGTATGTTATACATAAGAAAGATGTTTGCAACCAAAGTCGGATAAATCTGTCTTTGTTAAGTATTTCTCCATAAACACCGGAGACAAAAGTGTTTGTCGCTTAGAACGTCAAGTTTCTTTAAGAAGGATTTTTTCGTGAAAAGTTAAGTGGGAGGACAATAGAACTTTGATAAGGTTGTAAGAACCTTAGCTATATGTGCAGAATTGCGCAGCGCCGAAAAATGTTCCGGAGGCAGCAACAATGCTCATGGCTCACGTGCCTCAAAGGTTGTGGTCACGGAGATCCAAGTTCCTATTGAAACAAGTAGGTCGGATAAACAATCAAATACCAAGATTTGAGGGTTGAATCATTTTTTTTGAGAATAATGAACCGACTACATGCAAAGAAGCGATGATGGGCCCTGACTCCGTAAAATGGCTTGAAGCCATAAAATCCGTGATAGTTCCATACACGAAAAATCAAGTTTTGAACTTGAAGGACCCTCGAGAAAGGTGTAAGACCTTATAGTTGTGTCTGGATCTATAAAGAAATAGACATGGATGTTTTACATCTATGAAATAGTCGACATGTTGGGAAAGAGTTCACAACAATGTTCAAAGGTTGACTATGACAAGATTTGATCTGTCATAGTGATATTTAGTCTAGACGGATTAATGTAGCAACCACTACATATAATTTTGTTATATGGTAGTAGAATAAACAAAACAAGTTCTTCTAATAGAATCGTTACCTAGGACATGTGCATAACACGGTCCATAGGGTTTTGTTAATTCAAAGGATGCTAAAAGCATATGCAAACTTCAATGGTTAAAGTGAGCATTGCGGAGCTGGAATCTTCACTATGATGAAACTGTTAAAGGAGTTTAAAAGTTCATTAGAGACAATGAAGATGCTTGCATTTGCAAGAAATTAAGTGGGAGCGCTAAGACATGTTTCTAATACATTATGTGGAAGACATATTGTTGATTGGAAATAATGTATCTTTTATTAACACATATTAAGAATTTCATCCCGATGAAAGACTTAGGCAAAACCTAAATATTTGGCATCAATAGACGCTAATATGGTTGTGCCAGAAGTACATAGACAAGATATTGAATGAGTTCAATATAGAAACTATAAGAGAGGTTCTTGTCGATGTAAAGGATTGAACAAGTTCAATGTTGATGATATATTCAAGTGTATTGACATTTGGCAAGTGAAACAAAATTCAAGTATAGATTGATACTTGATCACAAAGAGTATTTATATCAATCATCTTTGTGATGTGTACAAATCCAGATATGTCCTATGCTCTAAATGTTATGAGCATATACCAGAATGATTCATAAGATGATCATTGGACAATAGTAAGGATATTCTTATGATCTTTTGGAAGAACTAAGAATATATTGTTTGTAGAAGTGACAAATAGATGGTTAGTTCATTGTAGAAGTACTACATTGATACTAGTTTTGTCACAAAGTGCAAATTAAGTTTATCTCAATCTAAATTAAGGGTGGCACAATATAATGGAAAGTAAGTTCCATAATGGATTTGGATGAGTTCCAAAGTTAAGACATTGTGACAGATACTACAACAAAAGGCCAAGTATATAACTGCTATTTTAGCAGCAAAAGAGGGCATTTGTGTCAAGTAGTTTGTTATCAAACTAGGTGTGGTTCACAGTGGGATAATACTATGAAGATATATTGTGCGACAATATTATCAACATGTTTTAACCCCAAAGAGCTAAAGGTCACACCGAAAGACCAAATTTATACAAAGCCATCTCATTAGAGAATGAGTGATGCGTAGAGACGCAAAGACATGCAATTACACACGGACCTGGAAGTGTCAGATCCGGAGATCAGTTGACCACTAGCAATCGTGTACATACAACACCAGAAAGCCATAGGTGTTATATACACAAAGGTTTGAAACTAGATTATTGACTCTGGTGCAAGTGGGAGACTGTTGGAGATATGCCCAAGAGGCAATAATAAAGTGGTTATTATCATATCTTCACACTTATGATAAATGTTTGCATACCATGCTATAATTGTATTAACCGGAAACATTAATACTTGTGTGATTTGTAAACTAAAATAAGAGTCCCTAGTAAAGCCTCTTGTTAAACTAGCTTGTTGGTTAATATATGATCATGGTTTCCTGATCATGAACATAGAGATGTTATTAACAACAGGATCATATCATTAGGAGAATGATGTGATGGACATACTCCTATAGATAAGCGTAGCATAAAGATCAAGTCATTTCAATAGTTCAATTGCTATATGCTTTCTGATACATAGTAACCTAATTCCTTCGACCATGAGATCATGCATATCACCTTTACCGGATGGATGCTTTGATGACATCAAACACCACACCGTAATCGGGTGGCTATAAAGGTGGCATTAAGTGTTCGGAAAGTATTGGTTGAAACACATGGATCAAGAGTGGATTTGTCCATCCTCATGACGGATAGATATACTGGGCCCTCTCGGTGGAATGTCATCCAATTAGCTTGCAAGCATGTGACTTGGTCACAAGGGATCACATATCACGAACGAGAAAAGAGTACTTATCGAACGAGGTTGAACTAGGTATGCAGAGATACCGACGATCATAACCTCGGATAAGTAAAGTATCGTGAGACAAAGGGAAATTGGTATCGTATGTAAGTGGTTCATTCGATCGCAAAGTAATCGAGAAATATGGGAGCCATATGAATTTCCAGATTCCTCTATTGGTTATTGTTAGGAGAAGTGTCTCGATCATGTCCGCATAATTCACGAACCGTAGGGAGACACACTTAAGGATTCGACGTTGTTTGAGTAGTTATGGTATTATGAGAAAGAGACCGAATGTTGTTCGAGTCTCGGATGGGATCCGGATATCACGAGGTGATCCGGAATGGTCCGGAGAATAAGATTCATATAAGGAAAGTCCCGTTTGAGTTCGGGAATGATTCCTGTTTTCATCGAGAATGTTCTAGAAGGTTCCGGATTGTCCAAGACTCCGGGGAAGGGTACATGAATGTGTCATTGCTCATTGAATGATTGCATCATGTACTAAGTGTTCTTGCTGTCCCAAATAAAGGATTAAATTGAATCCTAAACAGAAAAGTCAAATGTCCAGTTTGAAAGTCAAACGCCAAAACAAGAAACTGGGAAACAAGCAAGAGGAGTTGGAACCAACTTTGGAGGAGGAGTTGGACTCCTCCGGGCCAAGCCCTAGGCCGAGTTGGGAGGGACTCCCTCCCTCAAGCGCCAAGGAACCCCTCCCATATAAGGAGGCGGGGCTCCTCCCATAGACACATAACTTTCTACTCTAGATCTCCGGTTTAGAGCCGTTTTGGTTTAGAGCTTCTAATTGCTTTAGCCAGGTTTAGAGCCTTCTAATTGGTGTGTCTAATTACTAGACCACTAATAGCCTCTCTCATAAGCTCCACCATACTCGCACCGGCTTAAGGCCTGCAGGATCTCCTCTACTTCCTGCATTACGCCAGCCGGAATCGCGAGGAGAGTGCTACAACCTCCGTCACTTTGGAACAAGGGAGAGGAAGGTCTTCGCCGAAATCGAACGTGTGACCGATCATGGAGCGCTGCCGAACGTGGCTGGAAGGATCGCTCACGCGATCTTGAGATCGGAAGTGTACGACTACATCACCCACGAGAATCTGCTCGTTAACCGCTTTGGAATCTTCGAGGGTGAGTTCCTCTATCGACTCGTTGCTACAATCTAGTAGATAGATCTTGGCTTGTTTGTTTGTATGCGATAGAAAATTTTGTTTTCCATGCTCTGAACCCCAACAAGGGTATCGAGCCGTGTCTATATGTAGATCATTGCACTGAGTAGAACACAATGGTTGTTGCGGGCGTTGATGCTTTTATTGTCGATTGCTTCTTGTGTACTTTGTATCTTGCGGTATGTTGGGATGAAGCGGCCCGGGCTAACCTTACATGACATCGTTCATGAGACTTGCTCCACGCTTGACATGTAACTTGTATTGCATAAGTGGCTTTGTGGGTGCCTGTTTCTCCTAGCATAGTTAAGATCCAATTTACAACGGGTGATCAACAATACTAGTATCAATGTTGTGGTTCTTGTTCGTAAGTTAGAACGACACTTATTGAAAGCCCCAAACCACGTAAAATATGCAAAGAAAGTAGAAGCGTCTAACTTTGTTTTGCAGGGGTGTGATGATGATATGGCCATGATTGTGATTGTATTTGATGTATGCAATGTTCCTTATTATAAGTCGACAACCGGCAGGAGCCATATGGTTGTCTTTAATTTATGTTAATACCCGCGTGTCTATTCAAAGTAGTTGTAATAGTTGAAGCCGGTGGACGACAACCATGGAGTAGCGTCATTGACCTTGATGCAATGCCGGTGATGATGGAGATCATGTTCGTGCTTGAAGATGGAGATCGGAAGCACAAAGAAGAAAGGCCATATCATATCACATATTATGAATTGCATGTGATGTTAATCCTTTATGCATCTTGTATTGCTTAGTAATGACGGTAGCATTATAAGATGATCCCTCATGCACATGAATTTCAAATCATAAAGTGTTCACCCTTAGTTAGCACCGTTGCTAAAGCTTGTTGTTTCGAAACACCACGTGATGATCGGGTGTGCTAGATTCTGCAAGTGTATACAACATGAGCAAGCCAGATTTGCTCATGCGAAACTAAGGTTTGATCTTGACGAGCCTAGCATGTATGCACATGGCCTCGGAACACGGATTACCGAAAGGTAGAGCATGAGTCATATAGTAGATATGATGAACATGTTGATTGTTCGCCATTGAAGCTATATCAACTCGTGATGATCGGTTTTGATGTGGTGGATTTGGTTCGTGTGATCACTAAAACAATGTGAGGGATATTGTTTTGAGGAGTTCACCTAGATTAATTTAATTATTAATTAGAACTCAATTTATCATAAACTAAATCAAAGTGAATTTGCATAGTTGTTGTAGTCATTGGCATCCGTTTACCACCTTGCGCTTAGTTATAATTGAGATGATAGAACTATATAATTCGGTTAATTTACTTTCTGAACTGGTATCGTATTGTTTTGAAGTGTCAATATAAAGTTTAAAAGTCCTATTGCAAACTTTCAAGAAGTTCCGTTACTCCATGAAGTTTAATAATTGGTATTAAATCAAGAGTGACAATTCCAAGAGTTAGTATATGAGTATCATGTTTGTCTCCATGATTCTTGATATTCAAAGAATTCTCTTAATATCAAAGTTATCTAGGATCCGAAAGAGTTATTTGAAACCATGATGTGTGGAAGATATTGTGATATCTCAAACAAAGTTTTAGTTGCAACATGATAGAGTATAATATGGCAAAAGTCATGTTCTCATATTTGATGAGAATTTGCAAAAAGGTTGGAGACACTAGTTGTCCTAATCCTCCAAAAGGTTTTGGAGAGCAACATTATACTTGCGATTCACCGTTACAAGCTAAAAGTAGCTTGATCATGGATAAATCCATAATAAGGATGAATATTTGATGTAGGTAAAATGTTTACTACACCAAGAGATTACTAAATAAAGGAATTTGAAAGAACACCAAACATTTGATGATGGTGATCTACTTCAAGGTGCAAGTCCAAAGACATTGGTATTTAACTATACACGCTTTGGACTATGTGTCATATGTATGACTCCACTATTGATATTGATAGATTCTTTCAAACAGAATAGGAAATACTGAAAGAGAATCTTATAAATATATGGCAGAAAGGAAAAGACTAGAATTGTTCAGTTTAAGTATATAGATGATATACATGTTATGGCTGTATTCTTTGCTTATTAAACAATGTGGTTCTTAAGTATTTAATACTGAATTTGTTGGTATGAATCGTCATACGAAACAACAGAATTCATGAACTACAGTGGCCTAAGTAATTAGCAAAAGAATATGTGATGATGTTCATCGAGAACAAATAAAGGGTTATTGTGTTGCTCGTTAAACATCAAAGCTTGCCTTCAAGATTTGTTTTATCAGTGTTATGAGAACAAAAGGGTTGTTCAAATAATTGCGTAATCCATAAAAGATGGATGATTCACAAATCTCGTTGGAAAAATCACATCCATAAAGCTAATGCTAAAGATGTCGAAGACAAATTTATTGAAAAGATCACTTAGGAAGTGACATCGCCGTTTAAATTATATTGAAAGAAAACATAAAGAAAATCCATATGGATGGAATTTTTGGAGTCTATTTGATTTTGATCAAATGACGCTTGAAACTTTCCTAGAGATAATTAAAACTTCGTTCATAGGCCAAAAGGAACGAATGACTAGCTTATTGGAAATTGTACATATTGTTGTACAAAGACCATCATGTGTAGTCAAGAGCGATGGATTTCAACTTCATATGCTTTCTCCGAAAATTTGAGTGAATATATGAATATTTACTTAATAAGGATGAAGTATGAAACATTTGAAAAGTTCAAAGACTTTCAAGATGAAGTACAAAATCATTGTAACAAGAATATAAATAGTTTATGATAAAGATCATAAAGGAAGATATTTGAGTTCTGAGTTTAGCATAATACCTAAGATTTAAGGAATCGCTCCATGGATTTGCATTTCCGAAACACCATAAGAGTATGGAGCATTCGAGATATGTAATTAAACCTTGTTTGACATGGTGAGATCAAAGGTGTAATTCATAAAATTGCCATTGTATTTTAAAGATTAAAAGCTTTAGAGATTACCGTTTTTCCACTGAAAAGAGCTTCATCATAATCCGTTGAAATGACACCATATAAGGTTATGGTTTGGGATAAAACCCAAGTAGTCCTTTCTTAAACATTGGTATGTTATACATAAGAAAGATGTTTGCAACCAAAGTCTGATAAATCATCTTTGTTAAGTATTTCTCCATAAACACCGGAGACAAAAGTGTTTGTCGCTTAGAACGTCAAGTTTCTTTAAGAAGGATTTTTTCGTGAAAAGTTAAGTGGGAGGACAATAGAACTTTGATAAGGTTGTAAGAACCTTAGCTATATGTGCAGAATTGCGCAGCGCCGAAAAATGTTCCGGAGGCAGCAACAATGCTCATGGCTCACGTGCCTCAAAGGTTGTGGTCACGGAGATCCAAGTTCCTATTGAAACAAGTAGGTCGGATAAACAATCAAATACCAAGATTTGAGGGTTGAATCATTTTTTTTGAGAATAATGAACCGACTACATGCAAAGAAGCGATGATGGGCCCTGACTCCGTAAAATGGCTTGAAGCCATAAAATCCGTGATAGTTCCATACACGAAAAATCAAGTTTTGAACTTGAAGGACCCTCGAGAAAGGTGTAAGACCTTATAGTTGTGTCTCGGATCTATAAAGAAATAGACATGGATGTTTTACATCTATGAAATAGTCGACATGTTGGGAAAGAGTTCACAACAATGTTCAAGGTTGACTATGACAAGATTTGATCTCATAGTGATATTTAGTCTAGACGGATTAATGTAGCAACCACTACATATAATTTTGTTATATGGTAGTAGAATAAACAAAACAAGTTCTTCTAATAGAATCGTTACCTAGGACATGTGCATAACACGGTCCATAGGGTTTTGTTAATTCAAAGGATGCTAAAAGCATATGCAAACTTCAATGGTTAAAGTGAGCATTGTGGAGCTGGAATCTTCACTATGATGAAACTGTTAAAGGAGTTTAAAAGTTCATTAGAGACAATGAAGATGCTTGCATTTGCAAGAAATTAAGTGGGAGCGCTAAGACATGTTTCTAATACATTATGTGGAAGACATATTGTTGATTGGAAATAATGTATCTTTTATTAACACATATTAAGAATTTCATCCCGATGAAAGACTTAGGCAAAACCTAAATATTTGGCATCAATAGACGCTAATATGGTTGTGCGTAAGTACATAGACAAGATATTGAATGAGTTCAATATAGAAACTATAAGAGAGGTTCTTGTCGCGATGAAAAGGATTGAACAAGTTCAATGTTGATGATATATTCAAGTGTATTGACATTTGGCAAGTGAAACAAAATTCAAGTATAGATTGATACTTGATCACAAAGAGTATTTATATCAATCATGCTGTGATGTGTACAAATCCAGATATGTCCTATGCTCTAAATGTTATGAGCATATACCAGAATGATTCATAAGATGATCATTGGACAATAGTAAGGATATTCTTATGATCTTTTGGAAGAACTAAGAATATATTGTTTGTAGAAGTGACAAATAGATGGTTAGTTGTGGCATCCCGCAAAACCACTACTAGAAAATCGCGTTGAATTTGTGCATAGCATCGTCATCATCATGCATTGTTTGACCGCATTATTTGCAAAGCCTAGTTTTGAATTGTATAAAACCCCTCTTAGTTTCAAACACAAAAACCCGATAGCATCGGATATTTTATTTGCCTAAAAACCGTTGTGCAAAGTGTCTGTGTTTTAATTTGAACGGAAGCAAACAAACACAAAAACAAAATCAGCCCCCCCTCTAAATCCTAGTCTCACCCAATCTATCTCTACCCTCCAACCAAAACGTGACACCTCCCCCTCTCACCTAAAATATACCCACCCTGCCACTTCACCTATCCACCCTTTTTCCCCTCCCCTTTTCTCACCTAAACCTCCACCCTCTCTCTGCCAACCGGGGCCCATCCGCCAACCTGCTCACCAGCCACCCACCTCCCAGCCCGCCCGCCCACCAAACGCACCCAAGGTCAGACCCACCCTCGCCTCAAGGGCCCTTCCACCTGCCCCACTCACAACCTCACACCCAACCCCAAACTCCCACTGCCGCCTTGGACCCGGTCCACGCCCAGATCCCACCTCCCACGCCTGCCTGCCCCATGGGACCCACGCGTGGCGAACGCCCACCACGCGCCCCGACCCACCTTCCTCCTCCTCGATCTTCTCCCCGCGCGGACCGCCCTTCTCCCTGGCTCCTCGCCGCCAGTCCGCCGCCGTCAGATCCGGCCGGGCGCCCATCAACCCGCCTCGCGTCCCGGTCCCGCCTCGCGCGACCCCGCCTCCCAAGCTCGGCCGCCCGCCGCCCACCGCATCTGATTCGCCGCCGCCGTGGCGAGCGCCGCCGCTCCGCCACCTCGCTGGCCGGGAGCCGCCTCCAAGGCCGGACCTCTCCGCCCGCCACCTGTCGCTTGCCCAGACGCCACCGCTCCACCCTTCAGGCAGCTTCGCCGACGCCCATGAAAGCACCGCCGCCGGGCTCGCCGTTCCACCTCCCTCGCCACCTACCACCACCGCTGGCCCCGCCGTCCCCCTCCGCCTCGCCGCTCACCCAGCCAGGCCTCCCTCCTCCGTCGCTCCGGCCAAGTCGCCCGCCGTCTTCGGCTCAAGCCGCCCAAGTCGAGACGCCTCCGCCATGAGCTCCTCCTCCTCCTCGCCGTGTTCGCGCCCGCCGGATCGCTGAGCCCCGACTGCAGGCCCGCCTCCCCGGAGCCCGTGGGCCCCACGACGAAGTCGCCAGCCCCACAAGATCTCGCCGACCGCCAAGACCACCTCGCCAGGGTTCCCCTGGGCCCGCCCCGGAGGCCCAGCCGTCCGTCCCCCACGCTCGACGCCCCAGAACCCGCGCACGCCGCTTTTCTCCGAGTCCGCTGGAACCACCTCGGCAAGATCTCCTCGATGTCAAGATCGGCACGATACGAGACCCGAAGTTCTATCCAAGGCCACCGGCGCCGGATCCCTGAGACCTTCTTCCCGGATGCGACCCCGATTCCGAACCCCGGTGAACCACGATCCCCAGTGCAGCACAACAAGGTCTTCAAGGTGGAACCGACAAGATCTGCACTCCTGCCGCGAGAACCCCGGCGCCAAGATCTCCCTCGCGGACCCGAAGCCGTCAAGACCCTGGAGACCCCGACGTGGGACGACAAGATCATCGGCACGAAATCGAAGACACATGTACGACAAGTACTCCTCGGATGCGATGCTCGAGGACCCGGACGATGAGAACATCGACGCAGAACGCCAAGCACATCTTCCCTCGCCAAGACCGCCTCGATGGCACGGACCCGACAAGACCCTCGCAACGGCAAGACCTTCGCGATGACGAGAACGGCACCGACCCAAGATCTGCCCCGCTACCGAGAACGAGAGAACGATCCCGGAATCCGAGAACGATCCCGTCGAACCCCAGATCCGACCCCCGTCGAACCCTGGACCCTGAGACCGACCCCGAACCCCGGAAAACCCCAAGATCGTCGAGAACCCCTATGTGTGACCCCTTTTCCCGGAACCCTATTTTATAAATGCATAATAACAACTTGTTTGCATATTAAATTGTCATACTTGCATGCATTCATGTGGTTTGGGGGCCTTATGCCGATTCACCTAATAATTAAATATGGGGCCCATATGCGGGCAAATCTAGTCTCATATTGGCCTCATTTAAACTTGTGTAGCGAACCGGTATCTTATCTTACCTTGTCGAAACAACATTTAATTTGCGGGGTATCTAACTAACTTGAACCATCTAATTTAATTATCGGGACCCCGGTTCCGCTTAATCTTGACCTAATTGCACTGCACCTTTGCCATGTCATTCATCATGCATGCATCATGCCGATCTTCTGCCGTGTATTAAATATTGCATCCGGTGTTTCTTCTAGTGCTTTGCTTCTTCGCGGATAAGGCCGTTGAGTTGATGTGAGCTTCGCCCCGACCTTCGGTTGAACCTTCGACAATGTTTTCAAAGCAGCATCTCCCTTTCTACCCATCTTACTTTTATAGTAATTTACTCCTTCTGTTGATCTTTTGCTATCTTTGTTGCGATGCTTTAGTTTTCGTGCGTGATATACCTTGCAGCCCTATATTGCCTCGGACACATCCTACTACCGTTGTTTGGTAGATAGTTGGACTTATGCGTCGTAGTTGCTTGCTCAAGTGTCGATGTGTCGCCATATGCCATTGCTGATGTATTGCCGCATGTTGATGTTGGAGATGATTCTAGTTTTACTTATTGTCACTTTATTTTCTGTTTAACAACTAAAATTGAATAAGCGAGGCATCGGTGGGTGATAGATAATATTTGGTTTCGACGCCCACTTGTGTCCCGTAAGACCCCGAGTACTTGATACTGTTCCTTGATTTTGCGCTATCCACATCCGGAGGTATATGGGACCCCCGAGCCGAGCTTGATTCAGTCTTATTTCTTGGGGCCACAAACTAGTTTGAGGTTTTACTACGATCCCATTTATGCCATGCTTTATCGCTTTATTTACGATTGTGCGAGGTAATCGCACACCTCTTTATTTGAAGCGGAATGTTTACGCTGTATCGACAAGCCCAGCCACACTTTCGGGTTCCCGATGTCATGACCATTGACGCAAACCTTGAGGCCGTCTCGAGCTTGCTTACTCCGCTATGGATTCTACTCAAAGGGTGGCCTGAAATATTTCAATCCTGTGATTGTTCACGTGAAAGCCTCGTTGGGTTTTGATTTGGTTTTTCCGAGGTTGATCGGCGTGTTGCTATTGGTGCACCGGCGGGTAAAACTTTCAAAGCCGTGTCCGCGTTATGGACGACTTGGAGCACAAGATTCTCGATCATAGACAAGCATAACTAAAGTTTATCGCTATTAATTTGACTTATAATGACTAGTAATCAGCTTCACTATAACGGAATGGCTAATTAATACCGCCCACCATTGCTTGTTTGGTTGTCGCCATGCGACAAATGTATCGACTAGTAAGTATTGCAACTACAAATTATTGGTGAATAAAAGTACCAACAAATCTTTGCCGGTTTTGGGTTATCTCATACTATCTGTATCTGATTAGTAATTACTGCCACTATAACGGAATGGTTAACTAAAAGTGCCCACTGTGTACTTCATCAGGACGATTATCTATACCTGACTAGTAAGTGCCGCAACTACAACTGAATAAGTAAAATTGCCAACCGTGTGAGTTCCTCGGTTGACTTCCTCGTTGGTATCGAGGGGGAAACGCCAGGATGGGTTTGTTTGATGATAGTATCAGGTTGGATCCGAATAGGTCTCTCACCCTCTCGATTGACGCCGGTGGTATCGAGTCTCTATAGGTTGTTTAGTGCATCTTGCCGCCGCCGATCCACCATACCTATGTAGGCGAGGACCGCCAATTCTAGCCTCGCCGTGCAATGGCCTCGATCGACGCTCCTTCTTTGTTTTTCGCTTTGCCCTTTGTCGGCACCCCTTTGTCAAGCAGGTTTTGAGATCGACGCCGTTAGCGAGGTTACCCTTCCGCTTGGCCCGGCAGGTTATGGACGCCATTGGTTATTCTTCGTGGCTCTTAGCCCCATTTGCATCTTGTCCGTAGCTGGACGCCTATCGCTTTTCAAGGTGATTTGGATCTTGTATCTTATATCGTATTCTTGACTCATGGAGTCGCTTATATATATATCTGCTCGTGGGTCCCATCGAGGACCTGTGTAATGTTATTACTTCAGATTCCACCCGCACGAAAGTGCTGGTGGGCACCTTTGAATCGCTTTCTATGCGGGTTTGGTGAATTTTGCCCAAACTTGCATAGGTCCGATTCGAGGGTGTTACTGAGTGGTATCGAGCTCAAGCTTGCGATACCCCACAAGTCCAAACGTAGGATAACCTAGCTAACGGCCAAGTAGGGTGTCAAAACTATTTTTGAAAATCGTTGGATAGTTCTGTTAGGTCTGATTTTACCTTACCCTCTGCTGTTCTCCTCTTACCTCGACGTGTTTTGAATCCGCTCTCTTCTCTTCTTGAGTCCAGAATTCTCGTGGTTGGGTTCCGTGCACCTTTAGGGTTTCGCCTTCTTTGATAACGGTGTTCTACCTCCTCGGTGTTCCGTACTCGATGAATCCGTCTACGGTGTTACCATCCTGTATTCCTTGTTTGTTCCTTCCGGTGTTTTCCGACGCGACGACATCATCTACGCCAGATCCGATGCAGAGTCTGCATCACTCCTTGTTTCCGAACCTCGCTCGTCGAGATCTTCAGTCTGAATCTTGAGGGTTGGTTGCACAATCTGTCTATTCGTGTACATAGTAATGCTTTGAGTGCGGGATGGAGTCGCGACCATACCACTACTCTTATCATTCGCTTTTGTACATTGAATGGTGGATCGATGCAATTTTTACTCCTTCCATGGAAGTTAGAGGTGGCCTTACCTTCAACTTCGTCCTTTGTTTCCGGAGTGTTCTCCCGACGATCACGGACAACGACCTTTGTTGGTGGTGTCGCCGATACCCAGACGAAGAAGGAACCCTCGTTAGCGGTGTCGCGAGGATCTACACAAAGCGGGAAGACAGAGATCGCCGACCTTCCTTCCGGTACCATGAGGCGGATCTCGAGGGCGAGATCCATTGTTAGTGGTGTCGAATTGTGGCATCCCGCAAAACCACTACTAGAAAATCGCGTTGAATTTGTGCATAGCATCGTCATCATCATGCATTGTTTGACCGCATTATTTGCAAAGCCTAGTTTTGAATTGTATAAAACCCCTCTTAGTTTCAAACACAAAAACCCGATAGCATCGGATATTTTATTTGCCTAAAAACCGTTGTGCAAAGTGTCTGTGTTTTAATTTGAACGGAAGCAAACAAACACAAAAACAAAATCAGCCCCCCCTCTAAATCCTAGTCTCACCCAATCTATCTCTACCCTCCAACCAAAACGTGACACCTCCCCCTCTCACCTAAAATATACCCACCCTGCCACTTCACCTATCCACCCTTTTTCCCCTCCCCCTTTTCTCACCTAAACCTCTCCACCCCTCTCTCTCTGCCAACCGGGGCCCATCCGCTCGCCAACCTGGCTCAGCCAGCCACCTCCTGCCCGCGCCTCGCCCACCAAACGCACCAGGTCTGACCCACCCTCCCTCAAGGGCCCTTCCACCGGCCCCACTCACAACCTCACACCCAACCCCAAACTCCCACTGCCGCCTTGGACCCGGTCCACGCCTGCATCCCACCTCCCACGCCTGCCCACCTCTGGGACCCACGCGGCACACGCCCACCACGCGCCCCGACCCACCTTCCTCCTCGATCTTCCCCGCCGCGTGGCCGCCTTCTCCCCTGCTCCCTCCCCGCCGCTGGTCCGGGCCGCCAGATCGCCAAGGCCGGCGCCCATCAACTCGCCTCCGCCCCTGTCCCGCCTCGCTCACCCGCCTCCCAAGCTCGCCCGCCGCCGCTTCGAGCACCGTGACTGTCGCGCTGCCGCCGGCGAAGCGCCATGCCGCCGCTCCGCCACGCTGCTGAGCCGCCTCAGCCAAGGCCGGACCCTCTCCGCCGGCCACCTGCCGCCCCAGACGCCACCGCTCCACCGCTCAGCCGCTGGCTGACGCCACCGAGCACTGCCCGGCTCGCTGCTCCACCTCCTCGCCACCTACCACCGCTGGCCCGCCGCCCCTCTCCGCCAGGCCTCCTCCTCCGCTGCTCCAAGTCGTCTGCCCCGTCTTCGCCCGCCCGCCGCCCAAGTCGAGACGCCCGCCGCCATGAAGCTCCTCCTCTCTCGCCGTGTTCCGCCTTGCCGGATCGCTGAGCCCGACTGCAGCGCCTCCTGGCCCTCAGAGCCCCTCAGGCCCCACGACGCGTCGCCAGCCCCACAGATCTCGCCGACCCCGCCAAGACCACCTCGCCGCCAGGTTCCCCGCCGCCCGGAGGCCCAGCCTCGTCCCCACGCCGACGCCCGTAACCCAAGACGCCGCTTTCTCCGAGTCCGCTGGAACCACCTCGGCAAGATCTCCTCGATGTCAAGATCGGCACGATACGAGACCAGTTCTATCCAAGGCACCGGCCGGATCCCTGAGACCTTCTTCCGGATCGACCCGATTCAACCCGTGAACCACGATCCCGGTCAAGACAACAAGGTCTTCAAGGTGGAACCGACAAGATGCACTCTGCCATGAGAACCCGGCCAAGATCTCCTCGCGGACCCGAAGCCGTCAAGACCCTGGAGACCCCGACGTGGGACGACAAGATCATCGGCACGAAATCGAAGACACATGTACGACAAGTACTCCTCGGATGCGATGCTCGAGGACCCGGACGATGAGAACATCGACGCAGAACGCCAAGCACATCTTCCCTCGCCAAGACCGCCTCGATGGCACGGACCCGACAAGACCCTCGCAACGGCAAGACCTTCGCGATGACGAGAACGGCACCGACCCAAGATCTGCCCCGCTACCGAGAACGAGAGAACGATCCCGGAATCCGAGAACGATCCCGTCGAACCCCAGATCCGACCCCCGTCGAACCCTGGACCCTGAGACCGACCCCGAACCCCGGAAAACCCCAAGATCGTCGAGAACCCCTATGTGTGACCCCTTTTCCCGGAACCCTATTTTATAAATGCATAATAACAACTTGTTTGCATATTAAATTGTCATACTTGCATGCATTCATGTGGTTTGGGGGCCTTATGCCGATTCACCTAATAATTAAATATGGGGCCCATATGCGGGCAAATCTAGTCTCATATTGGCCTCATTTAAACTTGTGTAGCGAACCGGTATCTTATCTTACCTTGTCGAAACAACATTTAATTTGCGGGGTATCTAACTAACTTGAACCATCTAATTTAATTATCGGGACCCCGGTTCCGCTTAATCTTGACCTAATTGCACTGCACCTTTGCCATGTCATTCATCATGCATGCATCATGCCGATCTTCTGCCGTGTATTAAATATTGCATCCGGTGTTTCTTCTAGTGCTTTGCTTCTTCGCGGATAAGGCCGTTGAGTTGATGTGAGCTTCGCCCCGACCTTCGGTTGAACCTTCGACAATGTTTTCAGGCGAGCATCTCCCCCTTTCTACCCATCTTACTTTTATAGTAATTTACTCCTTCCTGTTGATCTTTTGCTATCTTTGTTGCGATGCTTTAGTTTTCGTACCCGTGATATACCTTGCAGCCCTATATTGCCTCGGACACATCCTACTACCTGTTGTTTGGTAGATAGTTGGACTTGCGCGTCGTAGTTGCTTGCTCAAGTGCTGATGTGTGTCGCCATATGCCACAGTTGCTGATGTATTGCCGCATGTTGATGTTGGAGATGATTCTAGTTTTACTTATTGTCACTTTATTTTCTGTTTAACAACTAAAATTGAATAAGCAGAGGCATCGGTGGGTGATAGATAATATTTGGTTTTCCGAACGCCCACTTGTGTCCCGTAAGACCCCGAGTACTTGATACCTGTTCCTTGATTTTGCGCGCTATCCACATCCGGGAGGTATATGGGACCCCCCAGAGCGAGCTTGATTCGTCTTATTTCTTGGGGCCACAAACTAGTTTGAGGTTTTACTACGATCCGCATTTATGCCATGCTTTATCGCTTTATTTACGATTGTGCGAGGTATCGCACAATCGCTTTTGGAAGCGGAATGTTTACGCTGTATCGACAAGCCCAGCCACACTTCGGGTTCCCGTTCGCCATGACCATTGACGCAAACCTTGAGGCCGCCTCGAGCTTGCTTACCCGCTTGGATTCTACTCAAAGGTGGCCTCAAATATTTCTCAATCTGTGATTGTTCAACGTGAAAGCCTCGTTGGGTTTTGATTTGGTTTTTCCGAGGTTGATCGGCGTGTTGCTATTGGTGCACCCCCGGTAAAACTTTCTCAAAGCCGTGTCCGCGTTATGGACGACTTGGAGCACGATCTCGATCATAGACAAGCATAACTAAAGTTTATCGCTATTAATTTGACTTATAATGACTAGTAATCAGCTTCACTATAACGGAATGGCTAATTAATACTGCCCACCATTGCTTGTTTGGTTGTCGCTTGCGACAAATGTATCTGACTAGTAAGTATTGCAACTACAACGAATTGGCTGAATAAAAGTACCAACAAATGCTGGGTTTTGGGTTATCTCATACTATCTGTATCTGATTAGTAATTACTGCCACTATAACGGAATGGTTAACTAAAAGTGCCCACTGTGTACTTCATCAGGACGATTATCTATACCTGACTAGTAAGTGCCGCAACTACAACTGAATAAGTAAAATTGCCAACCGTGAGTTCCTCGGTTGACTTCGTTGGTATCGAGGGGAAACGCCAGATGGGTTTGTTTGATGATAGTATCGTTGGATCCGAATAGGTCTCTCTCACCCTCTCGATTGACGCCATGGTATCGAGTCTCTATAGGTTGTTTAGTGCATCTCGCCGCCGCCACCCACCATACCTATGTAGGCGAGGACCGCCAATTCTAGCCTCGCTGCAATCGCCTCGATCGACGCTCCTTCTTTGTTTTTCGCTTTGCCCTTTGTCGGCACCCTTTTGTCAAGCAGTTTTGAGATCGACGCCGTTAGGTGGTTACCCTTCCGCTTGGCTCGGCAGGGTTATGGACGCCATTGGTTATTCTTCAGGGCTCTTAGCCCCATTTGCATCTTGTCCGTAGCTGGACGCTCTATCGTTTTCAAGGTGATTTGGATCTTGTATCTTATATCTGTATTCTTGACTCATGGAGTCGCTTATATATATATCTGTTCTGTGGGTCCCATCGAGGACTGTTGTGTAATGTTATTACTTCGTATTCCACCCGCACGAAAGTGCCTGGTGGGCACCTTTGAATCGTTTCTATGCGGGTTTGGTGAATTTTGCCCAAACTTGCATAGGTCCGATTCTGAGGGTGTTACATTAGTTCATTGTAGAAGTACTACATTGATACTAGTTTTGTCACAAAGTGCAAATTAAGTTTATCTCAATCTAAATTAAGGGTGGCACAATATAATGGAAAGTAAGTTCCATAATGGATTTGGATGAGTTCCAAAGTTAAGACATTGTGACAGATACTACAACAAAAGGCCAAGTATATAACTGCTATTTTAGCAGCAAAAGAGGGCATTTGTGTCAAGTAGTTTGTTATCAAACTAGGTGTGGTTCACAGTGGGATAATACTATGAAGATATATTGTGCGACAATATTATCAACATGTTTTAACCCCAAAGAGCTAAAGGTCACAACCGAAAGACCAAATTTATACAAAGCCATCTCATTAGAGAATGAGTGATGCGAGAGCAAAGACATGCAATTACACACGGACCGGAAGTGTCGATCCGAGATCATTGACCACTAGCAATCGTGTACATACAACACCGTAAAGCCATAGGTGTTATATACACAAAGGTTTGAAACTAGATTATTGACTCGTGCAAGTGGGAGATCTGTTGGAGATATGCCCAAGAGGCAATAATAAAGTGGTTATTATCATATCTTCACACTTATGATAAATGTTTGCATACCATGCTATAATTGTATTAACCGAAACATTAATACTTGTGTGATTTGTAAACTAAAATAAGAGTCCCTAGTAAAGCCTCTTGTTAAACTAGCTTGTTGGTTAATATATGATCATGGTTTCGATCATGAACATAGAGATGTTATTAACAACAGGATCATATCATTAGGAGAATGATGTGATGGACATACTCCTATAGATAAGCGTAGCATAAAGATCAAGTCATTTCAATAGTTCAATTGCTATATGCTTTCGATACATAGTAACCTAATTCCTTCGACCATGAGATCATGCATATCACCTTACCGGATGGATGCTTTGATGACATCAAACACCACACCGAATCGGGTGGCTATAAAGGTGGCATTAAGTGTTCGGAAAGTATTGGTTGAAACACATGGATCAAGAGTGGGATTTGTCCATCCTCATGACGGATAGATATACTGGGGGCCCTCTCGGTGGAATGTCATCCAATTAGCTTGCAAGCATGTGACTTGGTCACAAGGGATCACATATCACGGAACGAGAAAAGAGTACTTATCGAACGAGGTTGAACTAGGTATGCAGAGATACCACGATCATAACCTCGGATAAGTAAAGTATCGTGAGACAAAGGGAAATTGGTATCGTATGTAAGTGGTTCATTCGATCGCAAAGTAATCGAGAAATATGTGGAGCCATATGAATTTCCAGATTCCTCTATTGGTTATTGTTCGGAGAAGTGTCTCGATCATGTCCGCATAATTCACGAACCGTAGGAGACACACTTAAGGATTCGACGTTGTTTGAGTAGTTATGGTATTATGAGAAAGAGACCGAATGTTGTTCGAGTCTCGGATGGGATCCGGATATCACGAGGTGATCCGGAATGGTCCGGAGAATAAGATTCATATAAGGAAAGTCCTGCTTTGAGTTCGGGAATGATTCCGTGTTTTCATCAGAATGTTCTAGAAGGTTCGGATTGTCCCAAGACTCGGGGAAGGGTACATGAATGTGTCATTGCTCATTGAATGATTGCATCATGTACTAAGTGTTCTTGCTGTCCCAAATAAAGGATTAAATTGAATCCTAAAATGAAAAGTCAAATGTCCGGTTTGAAAGTCAAACCAAAACAAGAAACTGGGAAACAAGCAAGAGGAGTTGGAACCAACTGGAGGAGGAGTTGACTCCTCCAGCCGGCGCCCAAGCCCTAGGCCGAGTTGGGGAGGGACTCCTCCCCTGGCGCCAAGGAACCCCTCCCATATAAGGAGGGGGCTCCCATAGACACATAACTTTCTACTCTAGATCTCGGTTTAGAGCCGCTTTGGTTTAGAGCTTCTAATTGCTTTAGCCAGGTTTAGAGCCTTCTAATTGGTGTGTCTAATTACTAGACCACTAATAGCCTCTCTCATAAGCTCCACCATACTGCACCGGCTTAAGGCGGCCTCATGGATCTCCCTCTACTTCCTGCACACGCCACAGGCCGCCGGAATCGCGAGAGAGTGCTACAACCTCCATTTCTTTGGAACAAGGGAGAGGAAGGTCTTCGCCGAGTACCAAACGTGACTGATCAAGGGAGCGCCATGAACGCTGGAAGGATCGCTCACGCGATCTTGAGATCGAAGTGTACGACTACATCACCCACGAATCGCTCTCGTTAACCGCTTTGGAATCTTCGAGGGTGAGTTCCTCTATCGACTCGTTGCTACAATCTAGTAGATAGATCTTGGCTTGTTTGTTTGTATGCGATAGAAAAATTTTGTTTTCCATGCTACGAACCCCAACAGAAGCAGAGGGGCCGATGAGCTCGCGGTGGCACGGGGAGCACCCCAGAGGGCGCTGCAACCCGCACCCAGCCATGACAGCGGCCACAACAGCACACGAGGGTGCACGAGCACTGCACGGCCAAGACGAGCATGGGCGGGCGCAAGCACAAAGACCACCCCAAACCTAGGGTTAGAGACGGGGCTAGCCTGGCCACAGGAAGGCCTCAGAACCAAATCGAGTCGGAGCAAATGAAGGAGCATGGTCGACAACCTTGCCATACACCACGAAGGCGGCCAGGGAAGGCCACGACGGAGGCGCCAGCGACCACGGGGTCGAGGAGGATAAGATGTAAGGTCGAGAGAGGGAGAGACAAAGAGAATGGGCCGATAGGTCCAGAGCCCTTCGGGGAGACCTTTTGGCCAAGTCACTTGGGCCAGTTTGGCCCAATAAGCCCAAAGGGTTAGCCCAAAACGTAAAAGAAGTTTTAATAATTAATAAAAGACCAAAATACCCCTAGAATTTAAAAAATTCTAGAAAATAAAATAGAAGTCTAAAAATTGCAAATAAAATATTTTGGGATTCATAATAATCCAACCTACTTAATTAAATTAAGAAATAATTTTTATGTATATAATTTTTGGTCAAGAATTTTATGATATATATATTCCTTAGGGAATTTTATAAAATTAAATAAAAAGGATAAAAATAACTTTTATTGTGTTTTGTTATTATAGTATTTTAGAAAAATACTAAATAAAGGTTTAGAGTTATAAAAAGAAATTCTTTTTTATCTAAATACTAATTCTTAAAAAGAACTAGTAAACAAATAAATACAAGAATTTATATTTAATAAAGACTCTTAGCTTTAACTCTATTAATTATATATAGAATGAAATATTTATAAAATATTAAAGATTATTCTTCAAAATGAAATCCTGGATTACTTAAAGGAATCCTTGAAACTAAAATATTGGGTAAAACACACAAAGAAAATAAATGATAAATAATGCATTACATTACTATGCATATTCATTTTGCTTCTTTAAATATTGTCCTTACCGGGCAATAATGATGTTTTGTAGACATAGAATCTCAAGGTCCAGTGCAAGCATCCGACTTCACTACCTTGCAATCACAAGGCAAGTTCATTACTTGCTCATGTCCTTTGAAGAGTCTTTACCAAAGTATTTGTAAATTGGGTGTTATCATTGATGTTTCAAGAAAAGAAAATATTATTTTCGCAAGTAAATAAATTGTTAATGTCATCCTAAGTGATGATATAATGAAGCAATAGAACTTATGTGTCTATTTGCAACAATGATAACCACCTAGGAATTTAACAACCCTTGACATCAGTGATTCTAGCGCCGTATATTACGCGTTATCCATGAGATTTGGAATGGGACAGAGAAGTCAGTTGTATCCTTTTCCTTTCGTATGGAGGCAGGACTACCTTAACGTGACGTTGTGATTCCTTGTGTGGATCCAACATATGGGTGGGCACCCTTAGGCCCCACGTTTTTGGTGTCTAGATTATCTATGAGTGGCTGTCGGAGGTTTAGTTGGACCTATAAGGTACTTACCTAGGCACCACCAGCTCATAGAGTCTTCGAGAACTCATCAGGGTTTCAGCCTGCCCGGAAAGGGGCTTAACGTAGGTGAGCCAGCCCGGAAGGATCGTGCAGACATATTGGATCACCTACTAGGCCCCACATCATGGAATTGTGGACGGGCAAGTACGCCCGGTTGTGCAACAATGAGTTGATCTCTCATGGGTAAAGTAATGCACCTCTGCAGAGTGTACGAATTGTAACTTGTTACTCCTTATTCCGGGAAAGGAGCTACGAATGTGGCAGGAAAGGAACTCCATGAAAGTTCTGGTAAACCTGTGAAGGCTGATGGTGATAGATTTTCACAATAAAATCAATCTTTGAAGAAAGATTTACGAAAACTGCATAGTGCCAAGGACTTATAGTCCGAGGTGGTAGATAGAGAATCAAACTTCCCACCTTGCATATAATGAAATTGTTGGGTAACGCTGTTACTCACCTTTTCCTTTGATCCCCTGCTTACACTCAGAGGATCCAGAAGATACCCCAATGTATGCAGCTAAAAGTCAAGAGGAGGTCTTCTATGAAGAGCCCAATATGTATGGTGCCGTAGAAGGGGTGGACTACGATGTCGTCTACGGAGGAGAGCACCATGAGTCAGAATAATTACCGTAGTTCTAGGAACCAATTGAGTCGAGCAACATGAACAATATATAACAATAAGTTGTTGAGCTCAATTTGGAGTTTAAGTTGTAACTTTAAAACTTCCGCTGAAACACTTTATATTTGGTTTGTAAGTTGAATCTTTTGAAGTCTTAAACTTCCGGCATTGTAATAATAATGTGTGTATGTTTGTAATATGGACCTGCAATGTTTCTATTGTACCACTCTGAGGGATGTGATATTTACGGAACGGTGTTCTGTGGATATCATGTCAACGACTATAGTGTACTACACATGTAGTGGTATGCTGGATCACCGCAGTTACACTGAAGCAAAACTGAAAATGACATATTTTGCGACCTATGCAAGAAAGAAATTTTTCTGGTGCTACAAAATAACTTTTCACGGCAGATATTTTTTGCCTACAACACTACAAATTTAGTTCTTCACAAAATATAGGCGGGGTTGGAACCGTCACCTGAGAGAGAGAGAGAGATTAGAATTTTGTCGAGTCGGCGGTGTAGTGAAGAAGGGCGGAGGTGCCGTGCACCATGGAGGCGGAAGGACGGAGAATGTCGTGGTCATCCGGTGCATCTTCCGCTCCTGGATTTAGAACTACTGTGTGACGAAGGAGGGGGTAGAAGCAATGTCGTCGGTGCTTATCGGGAGAATCTGATGCCTTACGAGTTAGCAAAGCTATGCCACTATAATCCGCGGTGGAAGGTGCCTAGGTGGATATCGTGGGGTGGTCAGAACCCAAATAGGAGGTACTATGCCTGCATGGATGCGATGTTCTGCTTTGATTTGTTGAATTTTCCCCTTTTTCCTTTGTTCCTCTCCTCGACCACTCTAATAATTTGTTTAGTTTTGCACAACAGGGAGGTGGTTGTGGATACATTGAATGGTATGATGTTCCCCTGCCGAAGTTCTGGAGTGATTTTCTTGATGATCTACGCGATGAAGTGTGGATGTACCATGCTCAAGGACTTGTGGCTTCATTGTCTAGAGGATGAGGAGGAACAAAGGAAAGGGTTCAAGTTCTAGAAGATTAGCTAAAAGAGAAGATTGCAAAGATAGCTGCTTTAAAGGGGGAAATGAAAATCTGGTGTTTGTTTCCATTGTATTTGTGTTTGATTTAGTGGGAGGGAATACCTTCATGCATTGATGTGTTTGTAATTTTAATGCAATGCACTTGTAGAACTTAATGCTTGTTGAATGCAAGGAAGATTTTAAATACATTTGAATTTAAATTTTTGTTAGTATTCATTTGAATTTGGACATGTGCAAATGAATTAACTAGATCAATACTGTAACATCCCAGGATTAGCACCTCAAAATAGACATGACACATGTTTGTGCATTGCATTCATGCATAAGAAAAACCGGGAAACTTTCGCGCAAAACTAAAGAATCTATAGAGGGATCGTGATCTCTCTTGTTCTGATAGACACATCAGGGCAGGTGCGATGGATTTCGACATGACCTCTACTGTACTTTTGTGTTTGAGGGGAAGGAAATTCAAATTTAAATATTCAATTCATAAATTTGAATTCTAAAAGAATTTTAAATGGAATAATAATTGTAATAGGAAATAAGAGGTGAACTCTTATTTATGAATAAGATACAATCCTTAACAGTTACTCAAATAGAAAAGACAACTAAAATTTAAATTCAAATGCAATGAATAATTGAGTAATGTAACATGATATTACAATAATGAAATAATAAACAAGAATTGATAAAGGACGATCTTATTTACATCACACCTTATTATATTATTTTTACAATTATGGACAAAAGGGATAATAAGATAATGAAATAGAAAAGAATCATTTTATTGGAATAATACAAATATTATACTGTTATTTCTTTGTCTAAATAAAAAAATGAAAGATTACAATAAAGGAAAAAAGAAAATATCTAAAACTAAAATTCTAGCTAGTTCTCTTTATCTTCATATTTTCTTGATCTTCATTCCTGTAAAACAAACAACAAAAAGAAAAAAAGAGAGAACATTGTTTTTTACAAATGAAAAAGTAAATTACAAAAGAATAAAGTAAAACCAAAAGCTAAATTCATCTTCAATTTCTCCATCTTCTAAATCTTTTGTTTATCTTTCTGATCTTGTACACCTGGAAAACAACTCAAAAGAACACAAAACAAAAGTAAAGGAATAAGGGGTTAGAGTATAAATTGAGCCCTCAAATATCAACAATGAAGTGCACTATTTTGTCTCATCATTGAGCTTAATTTGAAGGGGAAAGTTTCACCAAATGATAGTATATATTCTTAATCAGATAGTTGCCTTAGTACAACCTCATTGGCAGTGAATTATGGGCAAGTTTCACCAGAGTGGTAGAAGTAAAAAGGAGGAGTATCAAGATATTTGGTCTTGCACTCACCCAGAACAGTGCAAGCAACACACACACCTAAATGTATGGCATGAGCTGTCAACACATGAGGCGGCCAAGGGATGGATGGATAAGAGGAGGAACCGTAGCACCACCACTCTCTGCTCATTCTTTCACCACAAGTATAGTTGCACGACACGACCACTGTAGGGGTTCGTAGCATGGAAAAAAAATTCTACCGCATGAACTCACAATGAAGATTCTAATCTATGATCAAGCCAAGATCTATCTACTAGATTGTAGCAACAAGTCAATAGAATACTAACCCTCGAAGATCCGAAGCGGTTAACGAGAGCAGATTCTCGTGGGTGATGTAGTCGTACACTTCCGATCTCAAGATCGCGTAGACGATCCTTCCCAAGCCATGCGCAGCGCTTCCTTGATCGGTCACACGTTCGGTACTCGATGAAGACCTTCCTCTCCCTTGTTCCAGTAGGCAGCGGAGGTTGTAGCACTCTCCTCGTGATTCCGGCAGCACGACGACGTGGTGTCGGAAGTAGAGCGGAGATATCGCAGGGCTTCGCCTTAAGCCGGAGCGAGTATGGTGGAGTAAGAGAGGTCCTTGGCGATCTACGGAATAGAGGGCACCAAGGGGTGGTGTAGCCGGCGGCTAGGGCTTGAGGAAGCCCTAACTCGGCGACTTGGAGTAGCCCTAGGCGGCGGCTGCACTTGGGTGGAGGCGCCAGGAGCTAGGGTTTTGGGTGTAGGGAGAGGGGGCGCCCTACCCCTTCTTTTATAGGTGGGAGGGAGGCGGCTAGGAGGAGGGAGTCCTCCTACAACTCCTCCTCCTTGGCCGGCGAGTGGAGGGAGTGGGACTTCCTCCCCAAGTAGGTTTCCTACTCTCCCTCCACCAAGCAAACTTGCCGTTTGACTTTTTCAAATTGGCGTTTGACTTTCAAACTAGGATTTGATTTCTCCCTTTATTTTGCCCAGCCAAGTGACCTAGTACATGATGCAACCATTCCACATTGTCATGACACATTCATGTACCCTTCCCATATGGAGTGCCGGACCTTTCGTACCCTTCTAGAACATTCCCGATGAAAACACCGGAACCATTCTCCAACCCCGAAACAGGACTTTCCTTATATAAATCTTATTCTCCATACCATTCTGGATCTCCTCGTGATATCCCGGATCTCATCCGAGACTCCGAACAACATTCGGTCTCTTAATCATCATTCCATAACTACTCAACAACATTGAATCCTTAAGTGTGTCTCCCTACGGTTCGTGAATTATGCGGACATGACCGAGACACTTCTCCGATCAATAACCAATAGAGGAATCTGGAAATTCATATGGTTCCCACATATTTCTACGATTACTTTGCGATCGAATGAACCACTTACATACGATACCAATTTCCCTTTGTCTCACGATAGTTTACTTATCCGAGGTTTTGATCGTCGGTATCTCTGCATACCTAGTTCAACCTCGTTACTGATAAGTACTCTTTTCTCGTTCCCGTGGTATGTGATCCCTTCTGAGCCAGTCACATGCTTGCAAGCTAATTGGATGGCATTCCACCGAGAGGGCCCAGAGTATATCTATACGTCATATGGATGGACAAATCCCACTCTTGATCCATGTGCCTCAACACATACTTTCCGAACACTCAATGCCACCTTTATAGCCACCCAGTTACGGTGTGGTGTTTGATGTCATCAAAGCATCCTTCTGGTGATGGTTATTAGCATGATCTCATGGTCGAAGGAATTAGGTTACTATGTATCAGAAAGCTTATAGCAAATGAACTATATTAAATGACTTGATCTTTATGTTATGCTTAACTATAGGAGTATGTCCATCATATCATTCATCTATTGATATGACCCTGTTGTTAATAACATCTCTATGTTCATGATCAGGAAACAATGATCATATATTAACCAACAAGCTAGTTTAACAAGAGGCTTTACTAGGGACTCTTTCATGTTTACAAATCACACACGTATTAATGTTTCCGGTTAATACAATTATAGCATGGTATGTAAACATTTATCATAAGCATGAAGATATGATAATAAGCACTTTATTATTGCCTCTTGGGCATATCTCCAACAACCACAACTATCTCTTTCTCTATTCATCACAAGTCTGTTCCACCACAAGAGCATATATTTTTATTAGATCATCACCAAGATCCACATATCCATTACCTAACAATCAAATCACTGAGTAGGGACTAGTAAATAAATCAAGAACAAGATCAGGAGTAGCTCTAGAGGAGAAGGTCTCGTTGATAACAGATCAAGGAGCCAACAACAGGTCAAGGAGGAGGAGATTTAGATATAAAAGGAGCAGATGGAATTAAACCAGAGGCAGTTGGTGGAGCAGGCCATAAGTATTGGTGTAGGTAATCAAGATCTACAACAGGCCATAAGCCACTCACAACCAGTAGGTAAGAATCATTAGAACTAACCACTAGATCATGCAGCACCTATTCTTATACCTTGCATACAGATCTGGGAACACAAGGGAGATAATACACATCAGCCAGTTCCATCTACCTTTCAACTAGATTTTCATCTAGGAGGATCGGATGGAGTGGTACTCTCAGCGTTGCAAAGAGTTGGTTTGCCAAAATCGTCATTGCATATTTAGGGAAATAAAGTAGTAGATCATGCCACTTAGACCTACTGTTGTGCACACTCCACATGGGAGGCACCACAATAGCAGATCTTGTAGCAGAAGAAGCCACCAAGTTGTTAAACACAAAACCAATACCAAATCTGCTCTTATTTAAAGTATGTGCCTCAGCCATTGCATCATAGGCCAGTCTCAGAAATCAAGCACACAAATATATTCTTATGTAAATTTAAGGACTCAGATTTTGCATCATAGGTTAGTCCAAGAATCAAGTACAGAAATATGTTCTAATATCAGTTTAAGCCTCAGTCTTTGCATCACTGGCCAGGGACAGATCTAGCCATCAGGAACACCCATAGCAGCAGATCATGCAAACAATATCTACCACTGTGCACACTCCAATATGGAGGCACCACAGTGGCAGTCTCGTTCACAGAAGCCATTAGGGGAAATTGTCACACCAGTTAACGATATATTGTATACAAACTTGTCAAACCACCTTTGCAAGAAAATCTAAATGGAAGAGATATCATTTTCCTATTCACCAATCTAGGAATCATTTCATTCAAACATAATTTCACCCAGCTTACAATCAACAGAAAATAGCCACAAAGTATCAGGATATAATCATGTAACCACTAACTTACTAGTATTGCCTAGATTCAAATAAGCAAAATCAGAGTATCAATAAGAGTCACACATGCTAGGCATGATTAAGTCATCCAGATTGAGTTAGAACACTTAGCAGCATTCCAGCAAACATAAATTGGCACCACTAGTATCACCCATGCACACCATCATAACCAAGAGATCACCATAGTCTTACAACCAGCATAGAGGAACATTGGCCTGAAAGCCGGTCACAACAAGAACTCACCGTGCCCATACAAATGGGTGCAGCAAAGAATGGACGTCGGGGTTGCGTTTGCAGCACCACCCCGCCGGCATCGAAGTAGAAATGGACAGCACCGCAACGTCGTTGCAATACCAGCATCCCCACATGTACAACGTCATCAAAGTAAGGCCGCAAGGCGACATATCAAAGCATGCCGAGGTTGCAGCCACTGCTGCCGTCTCACCAGCACCTAGGTCAAAATAGACAACACGAACATGCCAAGCAAGAATATTATAAGGCGAGACCGCTAGAGAGGATTATGTGGTCATCCTCGAGAAATAACTATGGCGCAAGGCGCGGGTGATGGCCACAGCAATGAAGGGAGCCGGGGAAGAAGTAGGTGAGGTAGAGCTTAGAGACAGAGCACATGCCTGTGTGGAGTGGTAATGGCAAGGGCTGGAGCCGGCCGGATCAACACCGGCGGTGGTGCCAGGCCTGAGCAGATAAGCATTGAGGGAGAGCTCGATAGGTCCTCGAGGCCAAATCAAATCAGAGGGCTAGATCGTCCAGGCGGTGGTGGAGCTTCAATAGCCGGCAGCGATAACCGAGATGGCCGGTGTTTGACGGAATTGAGCCAGAGATGGGTGGCGCCATCTGCATCGCCAAAGAGAGGGAGAGCGGCGAGGGAGAGGATATGGTCGGGGTCAACCGACCGAATGGACCGGACCAGGTGGTCTAGCCCAACCTAGTGGGCTAGACTAACCAGTGGGCCCAAATCTGAAAATATAAAGGAAATTAGAAATAAATAAATAAATGGGTAAACCAAATTACTAAAATGCCCTCTAAACATTTTGAACCTTAGAAAAACATAGAAAAATACATATGATATATCAAAATGATCATAAAAATAAAATCTACCTAATAAAATATAACTTTACTTATTTAAGTTATATAAAATGCAACTAAATATTAACACCATTAAATTCCTTAATGAAATATAATATAATAAGTAAAAGTCCTAAAAATGCATAAAAATCATTTTTGCATATAAAAATAAGTGTACTATTTTATAAAAATACTAAGTTATTGTTTTGTACAAATAAAACTTCAAGCAAATATTTTAAAACATTGAATCCTTTAGGGAATTTTATTAAAATACAAATAATACTAATAAATAAATAAAAATAATTTTTAAAATCTTGAATAAATATAGTTTACTATAAAAATGCTAAATATATTATTCCAATGGTTTTTATGATTCTAAAGTAATAATCTTTATCTATTTGCGGTGACCCAGCATACCACTTCATGATGTAGTACACTATAGTCGTTGACATAACACCAATGAAACACTGTTCACTAGTATTACATCCCTCAGAGTGGTACAACATAACACATTAGGTCCAAGACATGACTATAGGTTACAACTCAACTCTTTTCACAAGATCCAGAGAACACTTTAGGTTAAAGAGAGAGAAAGAAACTTCTTACAAAGAAGAATCAGAAATAAACAACTCAAAAACTATCATACTAATAATAAGAGTAGTATTTTAACTACTGGTCTGACATTGCTCCTATTGCAATACACTACAAGAATAGGTTCTATGGTTAGAGAGTATAATCCTATCTAATCAGTAACTTCGTCTTCACTTGAGTTGATGTATTTTTTGACTTTCTTTTCTTAATTGAATAACTTTAGCTTCTGGTGATGATTCCTGGAGCATAACTTGATGTAGACGTTGTTTGTACTGGCTTTAGAACTAGCAAGGGTTAATAAGATATGTTAAGTACGAGCATACTGAACAAGTTCACTAGAAAAGGAGTGTTTGATGCACTATATCTACAACCTCGGACCATAGGTCGTAGGCAATGCAAGTTTTTCGTAAACATTTCTTCAAAGGTTGCTTTTATTCTAAAAAGCTATGTCTGTCAACCTTCACGGGTTTACCAGAACTTTCATGGAGTTCCTTTCCCGCCGCGTTCGTAGCTCCTTCCCGGAACAGGGAGTAACAAGTTACAGTTCTTACACTCTGTAGACGTGCGTTACTTTACCCACGAGAGATCTTAGCTTTGTTGCACATCCAGGCCATGAACCCGTTCACACTTCCTTGGTGTGAGGCCCAGACTAAGATCCAAGCCAATCACTGTCTTCTCCACGACCCCACATGTCTCCTTGGTGTACACCAGCCCACCTATTGAATTATGTCAATTGGCAGTACAGATTGTTCAGATGCCGGAACTATCATGGGACGTTGAGGGTTCCACCCATATGCTGCATATCTCCTACGAATTACCAATAAATGCACGCTACGGAGATAACATCCACGACCCGCACATCCGGCTCCATGCGAGAGGGAAAAGATACAGCTGACTTCTCCGTCCCATTCCAAATCTCATGGTCAACGCGTAATATACGACGCAAGAATCACTGGAGACATTGGTTGTTAAGTCCTAAGTAATATGTTCCTTTACCACCGGAACTTTCATATTAGGTTATTACCTCATGGTAAATAACCTATAATCATATTATTATGAAAATAGTGTTTTCTGCCCTTTTTCAAATGCAGGTGATGACAACACTGGATTTGCAAAATACTTTATAGAAAATAATCAAAGGACATGAGAAAGTGTGAACTTGCCTTTTGTGATTGCAAGATTATGCACTCACGGTCTTCAAGACAATATAAGATCCAATATCTAAAATCAGCATCATTGGTCCGGTAAGGACTAATGTTTAAAGAAGCAAGATGCTATTATGCATAAGTAATGTAATTCAATTTTGTAAACTCGAATCCCCATAATAAACGTTGATCTAGGGTTTGGAAACTGGAAATGGTTTCTTTAGAATATGTTGTCCTTTTAGCTAAGTTTCACACTTGTTCTTCTTATTAAGGCTTGTGAGTGTGTGTGAAATAACATATAAGCATAATAAATAGTATACAATAATAAAACACTCAAGTGTGGAATGGTATATAAAGACTCCTTATAAGAAGGTTGTTACTTATATAAATTTACTTTGGAATTCTTAAGAAATACTTTTAGTGTATCTTAAAAGAATAACTTTTGAAGAAAAGCTTACTTATTTAAATAAAAGCATTTAAACTTTGAGTTAATACTCATAGAGTTTCTTCCTATCTATAGTTCTTAAGAAAGAAAGGATTACTTCATTTAAATAATGACCACACTAATAGTTGAGACTTATCTATCTTGGTCATTAGATGGTATTATAATTTGTTCACTTCATAATGTTTTCCTAAGGATCCTTTAGGAGTGGTGACACTTTTATTTGAATAGTGGTTTCCTAACATTATAAATGTATAAAAGGATTTATCTCCTTATAAGGGTGTGGTTATGGTTTGTGAATAAGTAATCAATATTTTTACTACTTATGAATTATATTTTGATTTAGTCCATTATAAAGTTGTGAGTGAAACAATGGTAAAAGATTTTATTTGGTTGAAAATATCTTTCTTGAATATTTTATAATTGATAAGGACCCTTTTAGAAAATGATTTACACTTATGGTTGAATGATAATTCAATAAAATTGTATTCAAAATGTGTTGAAGCATTTTTACTTCACATATTCAATATTTAAGACTAATACTATTTATCAGAATTCATTTGGCTAGTGTTAGAAATATTAGCAATTTTATTTACCCTTATATGAATTATTAATTAAGGAAATTAGGTTTAAATTCAAGTTGTTATGGTATTAAGTTTTTATTTACCTCAAAAGTGTAATATTATATTTTTAACACGTAGGTACTACTTTTTTGATCATTTTGGTATATTACATTTATTTTTGTGATTTATAAATAATAAGATATGATTTTTCTAAGATTTACTACTTCATAAAAACTTAATAAATGATAATTATGTAATTAGGTGAAATAATGTTACATGATTATAGTATTAAGTTATAGTTCTTATTTTTCTAAGAATTTTGATATATTATTTATATTTTTATCATTTACCATTATTATAATATGAATTATCAATGTTTTATTACTTATAAAATATTTATTAAATAATAGTTATTTAAATAACTAACATAATAATGTTTGATAATATTTTTAAGTTGTAGATTTTATTTTTCTAAACATTTTATTACATATATTTTTCTGAATTATAAAACCAAAGTTATTAATTTAATAAGATTTAACCATTTTCTAAGTAATATTGCAAACATGAATTACATTTCATACCTAGACTAAACCTACCCTAGTCACTGACTAGTGGGACAGTGGCCACATTGTATGCCACATGGGCAGTGGACTAGTCAACAGTGGACCCAGTCAAGGATGACGCGGGCATGATGCCACGATGACATCAACACGAAGCAATAATCTTTTTACACTCCTAGCTAATCTAGTTAGAGCCACGAACAGGTGGGCCCATGTCCACACCAGCTGCCACATGTGCTCGCTGGAGCTTCACCGGAATTGCAGCAGGAACGATGACAAAGAGGGTTCTGGGAAGCGCGGCTAGGGGTTTTCGATGCAGGGGAATACGCTGAGCATAATAGTGGAGGCGACGCTTCCTAAAGGTCATCGGAAGGTGGCCGACGACGAACTCACGGGGCGGCGCTAGCAGATGTTCACTTTGGTGGTGATTTAGGAAGCAATCCAGAAAAAGTATGGCACTGACGTGTTCAGTAACTCAACAGGAACGTGATGGTGCGGTCGGTGAAGTGAGGCGAGGTCGGAGATGACGGTGAGGTCGACGAACAACAATGGGAACCAAGGTTGCAATTGGATTGAGCAACACCTCCCCAGCTGGTGCGAGTTGGGGCAAAAGAACAAGAGGAGCACGACGGTCTCCACCATGGTCTCATCTGGCTGAGGCGAGCACAGATTCAACGGCACCGCCTCACCTCCGAGCTAGGGTTCTTGTTGGGGAAAAGGGGATTTGCTCTAGAGGGCGAGAGAGGGAATAAGATCGGTATCGATGTATAGAGGAGAGTGTGGCCGATCTTATCAGTGAGGTCCAGGGCGGCGTCGAGCATCACGGCGGTCCAATTTTGCTGACGACGTTGATTGGCATCGAGCAACGGCGAAGCCTCTAGAGAGCTGCTTGTGACGTCAAGGAAGACGACGACAAAATGGTATTTGGGCCTGGGCCAGAGCTAGGCCGTGTAAAGTTAGCGGGTTGTTTTCTCTGCTGCTCGAGAGCGTTGGATAGGTGGAGGAAAAGCGGGCTGTGGGCCAGAATTGACTGATGCTTCTCTTTCCTTTATTCTTTTCTGTTTTCTGTTTTTATATACCACAAATTCATTTCAATTTTAATCTTCGAAAGGTATAAACTACTAAAAACTTTTATGAAATTGTTAGAATAATGCAGAGATTAATGAAAACTAGTTTTATCTCTATGTATTTTTGTATTTATATTTTTCATAATTATACGAGAGATTCATTTATTAAATAGAACAAATAGATATTAGGATTTTAGGATTTGTTTATGATCTTATAAAAAGATTTTTATTTCCTATTAAGGAATGCAATGTTAATGGCCTTAGATAGCTAAGGACACACCAAGAATATATCCATATTTATTTTTATATAGCAATCATTATATAAGATGTTTTAATTATTAAAGTTCTTATTATGGCAACTTCTATTATCCAAATTTCACTAATAGGTGAATATTGTTTTAATAATCTTGGTTATGACCTTACTTATATATTGATAGTAATGATTGAAATAGAAGTTAGAGTTTTGAATTCTAAATATTTACCATGATTTTAGGAGATTCAAAATAAGTGTATTATTTTCTGAATGTGGATGAACATTATGGGTGAAGATATATTGCCCTCATGTTTGTGATCAGGATTGATATTACCTTTTACAAATAGTGGGGTTATTCTTTAGAATATCTTATGAGAAAGAATTGATAACTATAGTTTCTAGGCATATATGATTTGAATGTTTGAAAGTGTTAAAGATATTCTTCAGTGATTTGCTATAGGAAAATATTCCTATAAACCACTATAAAAATAAGATGATAGATCAATCATATGAAATGGATATTATGTTTGGTTAAAGATTTAAGGTTGAGTGTGTACCAAGAATTACTATCTATCAGACCTCATATTTCTTGACTTCTAATTAAGGAATTCCTTTCCTAGATATATTACTACTTCACAATTTACTTTATAATCACACTTATAAATCTCAAATGCTTGTCACTGAAGCCTTTAATAATCTTCTCATATCTATAATTTGTTATATGAAACTACTAATGGTAACCTTCAATCCAACAAGTAGTTACTTTTAACTCCATTCGTCCTCTTCCTTCATCATCCATCACTAATATTACTCCAATAGATGTATATCAGATCCTACTTTCCTCGGGTGCTTACTGTCCTGTAAGAGGAATATTCTACTTCTCTAACTTAATGCTTCTTTAGTATGAGCTTGGGTATACTATCTTAGCTTTAGTTACCCAATAACTCACACTCCAACTTCACATTGTATCCTTGTGACTTGCCATGACTAACCTAGGATAACCTATATATACTAGGGTTTAATCATGTTCTATCCATCAATGTCACTTATACATGATATAATCATTCACTCTTAGTGACTTGAGAATGATCATTATAATCCTTTGATCATTTATAGTTTAGGTTACCAGTTGGCTAATCAAGGCCTTCATCAATACAACATTATAGTTGTATTTAATCATTTTCTTAATATCTCCATTTGATTAGGAGATATTATTCATTTACTATACCCACTTGATCCAATAGGATTACTCCTTGGTAACTATCTTCATTATTCATCCTTATGATCTTCTTGTTACCATATAATTATATCTTCCATATAACTCTTCTATCATTTTAGGAGTGAGTTTACTCCATCAATTATCACATTGATCTTATTCTCTTCCAACTCTCCCATCCTATAGATGATATTTAAATCTAGCATTACTACTTACCTCTTCTTATCTCCTTCTCAAAAGGATTTAAGGTGAATGCTAGGATAAGAACAAGAGTTGATAGATCAAGAATTGATAGGTTAAGAATTGGTGAATCAATAGTGGATTACTCAACATTAAGGAACAACATATATTAGGATAAGGTTCATTAGAGATGATAAGATTGATATGGAAAGAAAGACATATGGTGAATGGTTTGACTTGATTTCCTTCCTACTCGATATAACTAAAAAGTTAGGGTGAAGTATTACCATGATACTCATGGTATAAATAGTGAGATTAAGATAGATCAAGATTTAGTTGTTACATTCCTATTACTTAAGTTATATTAATAACTTGGTATTCATGAGTTGTGTAATTAATAGTATGATATGATCACTTAAGGATCAAATATAAATCATTAAGTAATGTATTAGGGCTTAACTTTTATTACATTTGATCTACCCTTAGATCAAATCTCCTTTACCCAAAATAAGATTTTAAAAAAGGTCATATTGAAACTTATCGCAATCAACTTGATGATCTACTTCAATTCCATCAAGTTAAGAGAAGCTTCAATCACTTTGACAAGTTTTGTTCAAAAGCGCGAAAATTATCCGGATTTTCTATGCATGAATGCAGTGCACACATCTGTGTTCAGCTTATTTCTAAGCTCTAATGCTGGGATGTTACACTATTCTATAAAATACCTCTTTTATAAATTCTTTAGAAACATTTCTTAGATAAGAAATATCACACAATTTAGTACTAAACCTTAACTCTTTTATATCGAATACTAATTCCTAAGCCATAACTTGAATCTATAATAAAAATTAAGTGTAACTTATTAACTTTATAAAAATCTTTAAAGATCATAAATCCAAACTAAACCAACAATTTAAGTAAAATTTTAAACATCATAATAAAAGTGAATGCTATTTATCTCTTAACCATTCTTAAACATGATTTCAAACCTTAACAGTTCAATAAGATCATCTAAAATTGCTTTCTTTAAAAAGTCACATAAATTTCCTAATAGCAAATTGCATTTAAGCTCATAATTCACTTCAATTGAAAGTGAATGATCTCACACTCTTAAATAGACTTGTTACAAAATTTAAAACTTATTAATACTCTTATTCCACCTTTATGGAACTTTATGAAGTGAACTACATACAATATGATGTCATATTCCAAGCATATAAGTCTTCACTACATGTGTTATGATTGTTTAAATAATGATTTCCTTTTTAATAATTATAGTTAATAAGAAAACCTAAAAGTGTAACTTCAAGTTGAAATGCTTTTCCTTTGTAAAATATGTTTTTATTCAAAGTTTATTCTTTTAAAGTAATTAAAAATAAACTCTAAGCATATCTTTAAGTCTCTACGTTTTAATAGAAAGCTTATGAAGAGTAACCCTCTAACCAAATATCAAAACTTTGGGTGTTACATCAATGTGTGTTACTTTATTGTACCTGTTGTTTATTACACACACTCACAAGCCTTAATAAGAAGCACAAGTGTGAAAAATAATCTAAAGGGACAACACATTACAAAGAAACTATTTCTAGTTCCCAAACCCTAATCAACGTTTATTCTGGGGATTCGAGTTTATCAAATTGCATTACATTACTTATGCATAATAACATCCCGCTTCTTTAAGCATTAGTCCTTACCGGACCAACGATGCTGATTTCAGATATGGGATCTTTTATTCTCTCGAAGACCGTGAGTGCATAATCTTGCAATCACAAAAGGCAAGTTCACACTTGCTCATGTCCTTTGATTATTTTCTGTAAAGTATTTTGCAAATCTAGTGTTGTCATCACCTGCATTTCAAAAAGGTTAGAAAATACTATTTTCATAATAATATGAATATAAGTTAGTCATCATGAGGTAATAACCTACTATGAAAGTTACGGTGGTAAAGGAACATAATACCTAGTACTTAACAACCAATGTCGCCAATGATTCATGCGGCGTATATCACGCGTTAACCATGAGATTTGGAATGGGACGGAGAATTCAGCTGTATATTTTTCCTCTCGCATATAGCCGGATGCATAGGTCATGGATGTTATCCTCGTAGCGTGCATTAATTGGTAATTCCTAGAGGATATGCAACATATGGGTGGGAACCCTCAACGTCCCACAACAGTTCTGTCATTTGAACGGTATGTACCAACCATTTCTGTAATTCAATGTTGGGCATGGACACCAAGGAGACATGCGGGGTCACAAAGGGGCAGTGATGGGCTTGGATCTTAGTCTGGGCCTCATACCAAGGAAGTGTGAACGGGTTCGCGGCACAGATGTGCAACAAAGTTAAGATCTCTCATGGGTAAAGTAACACACCTCTGCAGAGTGTAAGAACTATAACTTGTTACTCCCTGTTCTGGGAAGGAGCTACGAACACGGCAGGAAAGAAACTCCATAAAAGTTCTGGTAAACTTGTGAAGGCTGACAGACATAGCTTTTCAAAATAAAAGCAACCTTTGAAGAAATATTTACGAAAACCTGTATTCCCTACGACCTACAGTCTGTGGCTGTGGATATAGTGCATCAAACACTCCTTTTTAGTGAACTTGCTGAATACGCTCGTACTCAACGTATCTTCTTAACCCTTGCTAGATTCGAAAGCCAATACAGACGACGTCTACATCAACTTCTTCTCAAAGGAATCATCATCATAAGCTCAAGTTCTTTAATGCGGTCAAGAAATTCAACATATACATCAACTAAAGTGAAGATAAAGTTGCTGATTAGAAAGGAATATAATCTCTAGCCATAGAACCTACTTCTGTAGAGTATTGCAATAGCAGCAATGCAAACGGAATAGTTCAGATACTAGTTTTATTAGTATGATAGTTTTGATTTGTTATATTTTTAATCTTCTTTGTAAGAAGTTTCTTTCTCTATCTTTAACCTAGAGTGTTCTCTGGATCTTTTGTAAAGAGTCGAGTTGTAACCTTTAGTCATGTCTTGGACCTGCTGTGTTTCTGCTATACCACTCTGAGGGATGTAATACTAGTGAACGGTATTTTATTGGTGTTATGTCAACGACTATAGTGTACTGCATCATGCAGTGGTATGCTGGGTCACCGTAAATACTGATAGCAAAAAAGCAATATACATGATGTTTTCCTTCTTGAGTCTAACATAACACAAACTTGCAACATTACATCAATGTAGGACCCATCACGCGCAGCCGTTGTTGTGACTACTATTCAAACAAGCGAACCTCGCCAGCTGAACTGTCGACTGTGCGCATTCCAGGTTCAAGGATCCGAGGCCGCATTATTCTGCAATATCCCGTATTTTCCCGCTCCACCGCCCCGCTCCACTTCACTATTCTCATCCCTTCCCGTGCCTCATTGTTCCGTCATGCACCGCCCAAAACCACCACTGCCCTTCCTCTGGTATCTGTTCGTTGCCTCGCCACCGTCCCTTCCTTATCTCTCTCTTTCCCATTGTGACATGTCCTGGCGTGGTTAGGAGGTTGTGGAAGCGACAAGCTGAGACGGCCGTTCGTCGCACATCCACGACAGTAGACGTGAAGCGGATCCAGCACAGAAATAGATCCTACACGACCGAAGATCACGTAGATGGACCTGTAAGGCTGAAGAGCACGGGCGAGGGCAAGACACAGGGGAAGTGGACGCGGGGAATAAATCTCTACAACTCTGGAGCCCACTGAATGTGCATTTCGTCATCCCTGAAGGGTCAGAACTATAAATCCATCTATTCCCTTTTCCATTAACGACTCTACTCTAGTGGTAACGACGAGGATGTGTTTTGATAACAGTAGGAATTATTCCGCATCTGTATTTCTAATGAAGATTCATCATGGGTGTCAGACTAAAACCATGCCCGACGGAACCCAAAATACCATTATTTTGATTTCCTTATGTTTGTTTTATATCCTCAAAGGTTTGTCACATATATTTCCCTGCTTACTATCTACTTCTTCAAGTATCCATATATATGAAGTACAAATAAGAATTTTAAAACCAAGTTAAGGCAACACATAATGCACTTTCACTTACACTTTGTATGTTTAATGGTCCGTAGTACTTTGTGCATTTATTTTTATACAAGATTGACATATTATTATGCATAGATGAAGTTTATAAGAGCCATCACATTGTAATTTATTTTCTTGTTTTTATTAATTAAGAAAATGAACCATTCAAATTTGTGTAGCAATAATCATAAATTATAATGTTCAACATAACAACAAAACTTCAAACTCCATGTTTAGTTTTATCACCTTCATGCACGAGGACGAGCATATGTTATGCATGGGATGTTGATGCATGTAAAATGTAAACTTGAACTATGCATGTTTAGAATATTGTTACATATTCCTACATAACTGCATCATTTAGAATATTATATCCATGTTTTATATTAATTTATGAGGATTTACCAAGGATCCCATTATTTGGGTTATAACTCCGCGGAACATGAAATCCCTATTTTTGTATTTTAAGTTTTAGGGACCTAAACAAAGTAATATTGATCTGGGATTTTCTGCATATTTTTTTGCGAAGACAATGAACTGGAGCACATGGACCACACGAGCTGAACCTAGAGGTCCAAAAGATACCAGGTGGTGCGGCCTAGGAGGGGGACCATGCCACCCAAGCTCTTTCCATTTGGAGCATTGACGACCGTCCATCTCCATCCTTAACTCGAAGTCTTGGCAAACGCGTATAAAAAGGTCCCTCGGGGGATCTCAGAGAAGGCGGAGCGCAAATACAGAAACGCCAAAACAATGCCAAAACCAGCGAAGATTGGAGAGAAACACCGTCGGAGCCGCCACCCGTTGGATATCCACCCTCTCTATGTGTATTTGTGATTTGGTGATATGTTGGTAACCTCACCATTTTTTGAAAGAGATGAGAAGATGCCAATTGTGTGTGACAAAAATAGCAACAAGCAGCTATCGTACCAAACAACTATAGTTTGCATCTACTCAGCGGCAAAAAGAATTTGCAGGGATCAAACAAACCGACACTTGGATACCCGGCCTTGCAAGATAAGCTATTAAACGGACGGCAGAAACTAGTCTAGAATTATGCCTGAACAAACACCATGTGTTCGCCGGAGACATCGCCAGCAACCGGGTCCCCAGCCAACCACGTGTCTTTTTTTTTTGGATCAAAATCCCGCGTTTGCTACATACATACTCGTTTTTGCTACAAATAGTCCCGCTTTTGGTACAATAAAAAAACGTTTTGATCCAGAAAATAGAAAAATAGACTAAACCTTGCCGGAGAGTTCGCCGGAGACATCGCCGGCAACCGTGCACAAAAAAGTTGTGCTAATATAGCAAACCCGACATTGCCGGAGATCTCACCGGAGACTTTCGCCGGAGTCCGTGTAGCAAAAATTTTATGCTATTGTAGCAAAAACACAAAACGTATGTACCAAATAAATTATCATATTGTAGCAAATCTGATCTCATCGGACACCTCGCCGGAGATCTCACCGGAGATAATGTAGCAAGACCCAAAATACGCTGGTAGCACCGCCGCCGGTCGCATGTAGCAGCGCCCCCAACCACATGTAGCAAACCTCGACGTCATAGGTAGAAGCAACGGTAGCAGTAGGCAGCAGCGTCGCCAACCCTATGTAGCAAACCTCGACACCGTAAGTAGCAGCGTTGGTGGCCTTCGATAGCAACGCAGGTGGCCTTCGTCATGGAGGAGTTGGGGGCAAAGGGGTGAGATCACTCCGTGAGAAAGCGGCGAGGACGAGGAGCGAGGAATCTACTCGGCGAGAGGTAACAATGAGGAACGGCGTCGCTGCAGGGCCTTGCAGCGTATTTCGGCAGACGAGCGCACAATGACGGCGGCTGTTGACGGTTCCGTGAGATCGAGAAAATAAGGAAGATGAAGTTTGGTGGGGCCTAGCACGACCGTGCGGTAAAGCGACCCGGGGGGGTTGATCCCCGGAGTAGTCCTATCATTTTCCCTAAAATTAGCCCTACCAAACATGCCCTTGACGTGGGTCCAGCCACAGTACTGTACTCTCTATGTTCACACTAAGGAATGATATACTCTCTCCCCGTTCTAAAATAACTGATTAGGTTTGTCTAAATTGAAATATATCTAGACACTTTTAAGGGCATGTACAATGCTAGAGAAGGCATGCCTTCTCTTAGCTCTCCACATCATTTAGAGAAGACACAATATATAACTTGTACAATGCATTATCTCTTATTGCTATCTCTAGCAATTAATAGAATTAACTATTTTTAGTAAAAAAATGGTTGACTAAGAGAAGGCATATGGTACAATGGAGAAAAATAGTCTTCTCTTATTGCTAAGAGATCATCCCTTAGCTAAGGGAAGACAACTCTCTATCTCTTGTTTCTCTCTCCTCCAACTAAGCAAAAATCCAACGTGGCGAGCATAAGGGAAGGCTGACGTCACCGCATTGTACGTGCCCTAAGTATATATATACATTTATATTTAGACAAAGTTTAGTCAGTTATTTATGTACGAAGGAGTATTATTTATAGTCAGCAAATCCCATCTCGTTCTGGGATCGATCGAGTCCATAGCTCGTTATTTCGCATTCGTTCCCCTTTGTTTGTAGCTACAGAAACAGGCCGCCGCTAACATATATACTGCGCCCAGGAGTATTATTTCTTAGCTATCATATGTTCTGTTGCCCAGTATATTTCTTGTTTCACGTACTAGCTACAGAAACCTGCAGCAGCTAGCACAGCAGGCTCGCCTAGCGGCTCGCTGAGCTTGATTGGTACACCTGGAGCGATGGAGAAGGCCACATCGTCGTGGCTCCATGTGCAGGCGGCGGCGGACCTATCGCTAGCGTTCGCGTCGGGCGGGAGCAGCCAGGACCTGGGGGAGGTGGTACCGACGGCACGCGTGGACGGCAAGACGATGCGGCTGTTCCAGTGCCTCTTCTGCGACAAGACCTTCACCAAGCCGCAGGCGCTCGGCGGCCACCAGAACGGGCACCGCAAGGAACGCATCGGCGGCTTCAAAAACCCCTACACGGACAGCCCAATCGGAGGAACCGCCGTGGCGGCGGCCTCCACCTGGCCGTCGAGCGAGCCAGCTGGCACCGGCTGGTCCTTGTGCAGTTTCGTGGCCTCGCACGCCGACGGGGTGGCGGCGCCCTGCTTGCCCGAGAGGTGGGCCGCCGGCGCTCCACGTTTCCCGGAGCACGCGCTGCTCCTGAATCCGTCCGTCGGCTGCACGTCAAGGGCCTCCGTCTGCAGCGACGCCAGCAAGCTGCTGGACCTCGAGCTGCGCCTCTAGCGTCGTCGCCTGCCGGCTGCTGCCATTCATATCACGCAGCACAGGTGATTTGTTTTCTTTTGAGTATTCGACGCGGCCTGAATAAACGAAAAAAGAGATGAGGAACACTCGATTTACACGTCAGTGAGAACTTCGCGAGAACATCTATTAATTAATAAGACCAAATCATATGAACATCCCAGCAGGATTTGGTAATAGTGTGCCGCTCTTAATTCCTCTGCGTTTCTGAAGATCATACAGTTGCGTTCTAGCCATCTCGTTTTCAATGAAATAAATCCTCGTACGGATTACCTAGCTTTGTTAGGTATTAGAAAAAACATGTATGTTCATGTTCATCGTGCCTAGGTTGTGTCCTACTAGGCTACTATACGGCTTGCATATTTATGATGGTCAACCTGGTTCTGGTTGGACGGTGAGACCATCAATTTGATATTGTCATCTTATTTAGATTTTTTTAGTATTTTTCTATTGAATTTAACTTCTAATTTTTTCTTCAATATTAGGTTTGGAGAAAATTAAAATAAAAGGAATCCCTAACCAATCTACTCCCTACGTCATAAAAAAGATGTTGCAAATTTGTGTAAATTTAAATAAATCTAGACACGCGTTTTAACGGGTAGATACATCTAAATTTTAACAAATCTAAAACATCCTTTCTAGGATGGAGGAAGTACTAAAACAATATGTTTTTAATTCTTAAGATAGCAGACATTCCTAGAATTAAAAGGGCAGACATGGCTAGAATACCCAATTGTTATATTACCTTGTGTTTACTCCATTCCTAAGGGAAATCCGTACAACACATAGTTCTATATGATGATCCTCTTTGACTAGTGTTAGATATATACACATGCGAGTCAGTAGTTAACTCCTCGACATCACTAATTATTGCATACATGCGCAATTTTTTAGTTATTTATTTCCTTGTAACAATGGACGTAGAGGAAATCTAAGGAAATGGGAAGAAGAATCACGAGCTAGCATTTTCCCAAGTCAAAGACGTCACGCAGCCAAACATCTGAACCTTTAATGAGCACTATGCGTATATCCCCGACCATACCGTGCGATCAACTATTCTTAAGGGACCCATCATATTTGTATCAGATACGCCCCTAAACCTTATGCCATTACCGAACCATCACAAAGGAGAGGAGAATCAGCGCCGAGCCACCCCCATTTTCACCACCATCTTCATCCATAGTCATCCCTCCATCTCCACATCCATATCCCCTCATAGCCATAGTCCCAATACTTGTAATTTTAATTCAATCGCAATTGATGATATTGTAAGACTATTTGATATTTCTCTTAACAATTCTTATATAATATTTATGATTGTTGATCTAATCATGAGTGAGTAGTTCTCATGGATGAAGGATCGAGGCCTAAATAGCCTCGCAGCAATATGTGCATCTTTTGATATGAGACCATTTGTATATTTGAAATAATCTATATGATATATTCGTTTCTAATCTCTAGTCTCTATCCTAGGACATGTCAGGTATCCAAGACCGATAAAAGTAAAGAGGAGAGAGGAAAGGAAATCTGATGGCTACAAATGAAACCCGGTGAGGGAAAGAGGAGTTAGTGCCCGCCGGTCCGTCGCGGGAGCCAATGCGGCAGCGGTGGCGCCGTAAATTGGTGACGCGTGGCCGACGCGATAGGCAGTTAATGTCCGGCGTTCGTCGCGTGGTTTCGAGGATGACGACGACTCGGCTTCTGCCGCTTTCTCGGCGGGTTCACGCGCCGCTTCGTTTTTTTTCGTCGAACTCGCTGAGTCTGGCGTTCCCAGGGCGTACCCGGAAACCTGGGTTCGGTCTGGATAGTTCGGACCAAAATTGACCCAAATCCAGCCAAAAACAGGTCCTTGGGTACGCGACTGGGCCAATTTTCGGCGTCTGGACCAAAATTCGGCGTCCGAATCAACCTCCTAGGTAGGCGAGTAAAGATGTTCTTAGAATTGTAGAATGAAAACGTGCACCGTGTAGCCGGAGCTCCATTTGGAATTCCCGACGACTAACCATGTCTCCATGGAGAAAAGCAAAGCAAAGAATCAATGAACAATGCATCACGAAACTCACAATGGCCTTTAGAAAGCCTCCAACTACACGGTGCTAGGTAGCGGTCAAGTAAAAAAGATTTTTGTAACCCACACAACCTTTCTCATAGGATAAAAAAATGCATAAATGCAGCCGTATCCTGTACAAAGTACATGAATTAGTACGGTAAGTCGTCGTGTGGAGAGGAGATACACAAAATTTATATATTTGTTGTTTTTTCTAGCTGCTAGCTAGATTCTAGAAGATAGGCCACTGGCCAGATTGGTTTATGGCAGCAGCATGAGGCCGGAAAATGGCTTTGGCACCGAGCTCCATGGAGGTCTTTATTCAAAAAAATAAAAACTTGATTTTAAAGTTTTTAAAAATTAAAAAAAAAACAAAGATACATGGATGTGGTAAACTATGTTCACTACGAGCGTGTAAAATTTTATTGTCAAATACCTTGCATTTTATACTCAGCAAAGACAAATTGGTCATTTTTTTTTGGAAGATTCCAAAGTTGCAAGGTTCCTCATCCCAGATCTGCATTTTTATCATTTTTGCCGAGGATACAATATTTTGTATTTCGTATTGAAATTTTACACTTGGATAGAATAAGTCATTGATTACAGCCTTATATTTTTTTGTGAATTTTGTGAAGCTTAAAATTTGGAATTTTCTGAGAATTTTTGAAAAAGTCCTCCATAAAAAGGTCGGGTGCCAAAACGAAGCACTCAGCGTGATGCATCCTTTTTCATGACAGTGAGCATGCAATGAATGGTCGAAGATGTTGCTTGAGAAGATGGCAGTTAGACATGGCCGTCTTGATTTCCAGCTGAATCATCTTGATCTTATTTACTCTGGTCGTGTCTAATAAATTTCTAGCCATTTTCTTGCTGAAGCAATTGTCATGAAATTGCACGGACTGTTTCTCGGGTAAAATCCCATGGTCTAACTTTGTTGATTGGATCAATCAATAATGACGCTTGTGTAGTGTTTCTTTCTTGGAGGCGTCATTGTGGGAGAACTATTTTAAAGTCTATGTGTTGCCGTTAGTGGTGGTTTTTTTTTTTGCCGGAATTGGTGGTTGTTATCCCTTGTTTTAAGTAACTAGTCACTATGGCGGTAGCATGTTCTTTATTATTTATTTTTTCGTAAATATTTTGGTTGCATGCATCTCTGATGTGTTGACTAAATTTTGGCATTATGTTGTTACATAGACCGGATATAACTAGTAACATCTTGATATTAAAATATTTTGTTTTGAAAACACAATTAATCAATTGTTCACTACTTGAGCCTTTTGACATTGACATTATATCACTAGGGAATAACTAAATAGGCCGACGGCCTTTTTATACGCCGACGGCAAAATGTCGGGGCCGTCGGCGTAGCTTGACGGGCCGTCGGCCCAATTTTGTCGTCGGCGTAGAATAAATAGGCTGACGGCTGCCGTCGGCGTAAATATGACCGTCGGCGTAGCCCATTGGACTAACGGCAGAACAACGGCGTGAAGTCTACGCCGACGTCAAGGTTTCAGACCTATGCCGACGGCAAAGCCGTCGGCGTAGCTATTTTTCTTTTTTTGCCACATTAATCTTAGAAAAATCATAACTAAATCATTTAAATTCAGAAAAATACATATAATATATCAAAATTTGCAGAAAAATAAGATATATCTATATAAACTCAAATATTATATATTTTTATTCAAAAAATACATAAAAAAACAAATGCTTTCGTATAACATATTTTTCATTTTCCAAGTGCAAAAAACGGGGTGTTTTGTGAAGCAACCACCAAAAAAAGTTTCAAAATGATAATACCACATTTTTCAAAAATACTAGACCATATTGAATGGACAATTTCCCAACCTAGAAATCTCAAACCTTTCCGTTCACCTCTCGTGAAAAAGACAAATTCCTGCTGAATCGACATGAAATGAGTTAGATTTGAACTACAGGTACATGATATATTGCTCGTGATTTTTTGTAAAAATCATTTTTAGGTTCATAATATGCTATTTCATCAGAGACCTAATGCAAGTTTAGTGAGACTCGTCCCCGAGCTAAGAATCATCATGCCCCTCGATATAGGAAGTTTGATGATAGTTTGAAATGAGCATAAAAAATTAAAAAACGATCAAAACAATGCAAAACTTTCACGTGGTGTCATATTATATGACATAGTTCCGTGGAAAAATACCAGACTTGGTATATTCATTGAGTCTTAAAAAAACCTTCACAAAATGGCCTATCTCAATCGAGGTTTTCTGGATTTCAGGTCAAATGACCAATGTTATTGCTAGAATCGCGGTATAGTTTGCGATAATGCGTCCATATTGTGTACACATGTGTATCATGGGATGGTGAACAATTTTGCAGGAGGAAGTTTTCCTTTTCGTCGCACCGAAAAGCCATTTTTCATTTTCCGAGTGCAAAAAACGGGGTGTTCTTGTGAAGCAACCACCAAAAGAAAGTTTCAAAATGATAATACCACATTTTTCAAAAATACTAGACCATATTGAATGGACAATTTACCAACCTAGGAATCTCAAATCTTTCCGTTCACCTCTCGTGAAAAAGGCAAATTCCTGCTGAATCGGTAGGAAATGAGTTAGATTTGAACCTCACGTACATGATATATTGCTCATGATTTTTTGCAAAAATTATTTTTAGGTTAACAATATGCTATTTCATCGGAGATCTAATAAAATTTTAGTGAGGCTCAGCCCCGAGCTAAGAATCATCATGCCCCTCGATTTAGGAAGTTTGACGATAGTTTGAAATGGGCATAAAAATTAAAAAACGATCGAAACAATACAAAACCTTCGCTTGGTGTCATATTATCTGACATAGATGCATGGAAAAATACAAAACTTAGTATATTGATTGTGTCTCAAAAAACCCTTCACAAAATGACCTATCTCAATCGAGGTTTTCAGGATTTCAGGTCAAATAACCAATGTTATTGCTAGAATCACAGTATAGTTTGCGATAATGTGCCCATATTATGCACACATGTGTATCATGGGATGGCGAACAATGTTGCAGGAGGAAGTTTTCCTTTTTGTCGCACCGAAAAGCCATTTTTCATTTTCTGATTGCAAAAAAATATGGTGTTTTTATGAAGCAACCACCAAATGAAAGTTTCAAAATGATAATACCATATTTTTTAAAAATACTAGACCATATTGAATGGACAATTTCCCAACCGGGGTATCTCAAACCTTTCCGTCCACCCCTCGTGAAAAAGACAAATTCCTGCCGAATCAGTAGGAAATGAGTTAGATTTGAACTACATGTACATGATATGATGCTCATGATTTTTTTTTTAAAAAAAATTTAGGTTCAAAATATGCTATTTCATCAGATATCTAATGCAAGTTTAGTGAGGATCGGCCCCGAGCTAAGAATTTTCATGCCCCTCGATTTAAAAAGTTTGACGATAGTTTGAAACGGGCATAAAAAATTCAAAAACGATCGAAACAATGCAAAACCTTCGCGTGGTGTCATATTATGTGACATAATTGCATGGAAAAATATAAAACTTGATATATTGATCGTGTCTCAAAAAACCTTCACAAAATGACCTATCTCAATCAAGGTTTTCTGGATTTCAGGTCAAATGACCAATGTTATTGCTAGAATCACGATATAGTTTGCGCTAATGTGCCCATATTATGTACTCGTGTATATCATGGGATGGCAAACAATGTTGCAGATGAAATTTTTCCTTTTTGTCACACCAAAAAGTCATTTTTTATTTTTCGAGTGCCAAAAACGGGGTGTTTCATGAATCTTGACATAGTTTCAGTTGGTCTAATATTTAAAATTTATGATATATAATTAAATAGATGATATGGATGTCATCTTTGGATTCCTCTCATTTTTCTGATCGATTTGGATATATTATTTGTCGAATTGCGATTTACAGATTTGTAGATATGAATTATTCAAATTTAAATAAAAAAAGCAAAATAAATAAAATTTATTTTATTTTATTTGAATTCAAGATTATTATTACTTATTTATTGTTGTTTACTCAAAAACTTGTATGGAATGTAAGAAATAAATATGTCTAACATTATAGTCTAATGGTTAATAGGTTTGATATGATAATATTCACAACAAGTTTTAGTTTCTTCGTTGGAAGCTCATGTGGAAGGAACGAAGAAGTTAAGCGTGTTGGGGCTGGAGTAGTATTAGGAGGATGAACGGTTGGGAAGTTTGACTAATTGTGCAATTTGACTTGAGACTAAGTATACTTAGAATAAAAAATGTCCATATGAGATTAACAAGTTAAACAATACAAAAATGTTAAAAAAAATTGAATTTTTTTTTTGAAAAAAAAATTAGAAATTTTTTTGAAAAAATCTAGGCCGACGGTAAAGCCGTCGGCGTAGCCAAACGGCCGTTAGTCATCTAGGTGGGCCCCATATGGTCTACGCCGACGACAAAGCCGTCGGCGTATATAGCTACGCCGACGGCTTTTCTACGCCGACGGGAGAAGAGGCTACGTCTACGGGGCTGTACGCCGACGGCAGCCGTCGGGCCAGCCTACGCCGATGGGACCCGGTCGTCGGCTTATTCAGCTTCTCTTGTAGTGTATGCATATTTTTTTTAAGAGTGCATTATCATCATCATCATCATCATCATCATCATCTAATTATTCTATCAGTGTGTTGGTATAGTGATTCGATCTATGATCTCTCCTCGTAATTCTCGGCAGTGACCATTATAAAGTTGTTTGGGACTTCATTTTGGTCATAGTGGGAACGAAAGGTAAGTAATGAATATGAGAATCGATCTTGTCATTGTATTCATTTAGTGCGATCATGGTCCTTGATGGAGGAGGCACCGTCCGTGACAAAAGACTTAATATGAGTTTTCTTTCTAAGAGTGGCAATTTCTCTAAACCACCAGATTAATTGGCTTTGTTTGTTTGGAATTTGGTACCGGTTGAAGTCAGGCAGGCAGACTCACATGCAGCATCAGATTTATTTGGTACCGATTGAAGTCATTTTCTAGAGAGAGAGAGAGAGAGAGAATTAATTAGCGCCATCAGACAACAAACATGCCCAAGATGATCCATCCATCACTAGCAGGCGAATAGGGAAACAGTGGAAGCTAGACCATCACGACATAATGTGCATGGTGCAGCGTCCATTTGTGGTGTCACGTACGTCAGGTCCTATCTGCGGCCACTTCCGTCAGGTCCTATCGGCTTGTCCGGCCACCGGCGTGGCTGGTCTTTGGCCGGTTCGCCTAGTAAACGCATGCCGAAAATGGATTGTCTTTGGCCGGTTCCTAGGTGAGTTACCGGCTGTTGTGGGTGGACATCATGGTGACGGAACACGTACCCAAAACCAAGCGCGATTGCTGTTCGGTGTGTGAGAGCTCGTACCTGATCAGCTCCTGGTGGGGAAGTAGCGCGGTGATTGGTCAAGGCAGATGGGGCCGTCTCGTAGGTACATTGTCACTCTCCTCCATCGGGAAATACTTCCTCTCTCATAAATAAGGAGACATATTATGTTTAGTCAAACTCTATCTTTATAATATGAAAATATAGTTTATAATGATTCTAATAACATTGTGTTGATGTCGTAGATGTTCATATATTTTCTAAATACTTAGTCAAAGTTTATTAAATTTGATTTTGACCAAAAGTAATATACGTCCTATTTTGAAAAAGAGGGAGTATCTAGTTTATCTTATGCCTGGCCATTGCCAAGGAAGCTACTTATGTTGACAACAAATATGTCCCATTTATCATCTTGGAAATATAAAACTACGAAAATTACAGCGTGCTAACAATAATATTAAGCCCTTAATTATGTAAGTTATACTGACAATCTGGCAGCGAGACAACTCAGTATATGCGACTCAGAGAGATATAGGTTTATAATCAGTTAGGATTACAACAATGTTAACAAACTCATGAGTATCTTTCTCAATTACCTTAGCTGTAATAGCCCACCCGATCCATACGTGTAACAGCTAAAGTCAACTCATACTTCAACCAATCAAACGGTTCTCGCCCGAGCGTCTTTTGTAAAATGTTCTGCTAGTTGATCTTGAGAGGAAATGAACCGAATCTTCAGAGCACCGGCCAATACCTTGTGGCATACAAAGTGAAAATCAACCTTTATGTGTTTAGTTCGGCGTAGAAAACACCGGATTAGAAGTATGAAACATAGCCCCAAGATTATCACATCACATAGTTGGAGTTTGTGACTAAAGCAACCAGGTTATTTCAGCAGTCCCATTCACTATCTCCTTGTACTCCGCCTGTGTATTAGATCTGCTGATACTGCGTTGGTTTCATGAGCTCCGCGATACCAAATTAGGTCCATAGAAGACTGCATAATCACCGTTTCATTGTTCGTACATGCTGCCCAATCAGCATCCGTGTTGTATCCATTTCACTATTGACCAATTCTCATCTGTTGGTGTAGCTAGGAACCATCACACACTTTTTTACTGCAAACGTGACATCTGGCCGAGTTAAGCAAAGATATTGCAATGCACCAACTATACTCCTCTATGAATGCCATATCATCTCTCAACAAGGTCCTTGAAGATTTTCTTAATATTTGCAGCAATGCATGTTAACACGTCGGAGAAGATCTACTACATACTTTGCTTGTATTAATGCAATACTATCCATTTGAGCTGTAACTTTAACTCCGAGGAAACACGACAGCTTCCCAAGATCCTTTACTGCAAAGGAATCATGGAGTTTCTTTAGCAAAATATGGACCGCTTGCTTGCAGGACCCAACAATAATTATATCATCAATGTAGATCAACATGTAAATGATTACTTGTTTGTCGATCAAGAAGAACACCGACTTAACTGCTTGACATGGGATAAAAACGAGAGACTCGAGTTTTGAACTCAATTTTGAATATCACGCTATGGGCGTCTCCTTCAGTCCAAACACTGATTTATGCAATGGATCAACATAACGAGGAGGTTTATACATATACACCTCCTCCTAGATACCACCATGAAGGAAAGCATTTCACACATCCACTTTATGAAGTGTCCACCCTCAGGACACGACAATAGACATAATTAGCTGAATGGTGGTTGGCTTGACAACTGGATAGAATGTGTGATGACCCACAAGTATAGGGGATCGCAACAATCTTCGAGGGTAGTATTGCCCAATTTATTGATTCGACACAAGGGGAGCCAAAGAATACTTGCAAGCCTTAACAACTGAGTTGTCAATTCAGCTGCACCTGGAAATAATCTTGCTCACAGTAGTTTATCAGTAGCAACAGTTTTGTAGTAGGAATAGCAAAGAAATAGCAGCAGTAAAACACGAGCAATAGTAACAGTAGTAGCAAACAGTAGGATATGAGTGCGGTAGGCGTAGGGATGGATGGACGGGCGTTGCATGGACAAGTCTAAACATATAACTTCAAAATCTAGGGTAATTGCAGATAAATATGATAAAGCATCCAAGTACTAAAAAATCCTAGGCATGTGCTCCATATATAGTCATACGTGCTCGCAATGAGAACTTGCACAACATCTTTTGTCCAGCCAGCCCGTTGCAGCGGAGCCTCAAGGGAATCTACTGGCAATTAAGGCACTCCTTTTAATAGAGCACCGGAGCAAAGTATTAACACTCCGTGAACACACGTGATCCTCATATCACAGCCATCCCCTCGGGTTGTCCCAATTTCTGTCACTTTGGGGCCTTTGGTTCCGGACAATAATATGTGTACAGAACTTGCAGATAAGATCACAAACAATACTATCATCATGAATCAATAACATGTTCAGATCTTAGATCATGGCACTCGGGCCCTAGTGACAAGCATTAAGCACAAGTTGCAACAAAGTTAAATAGCACTAATAGAGATACTAGGCACCATGCCCTGACAATCTTATTCGATTACATGATAGAACTCATCCAATCCCTACCATACCCATAGCCTACAGCGGGGGATTACTCACTCATGGATGAGGGAAACATGGCTGGTTGATGGATAGGCGTTGGTGATGATGACGATGATCCTCTCGAAATTCCCCGTCCCGGCAGGGTACCAGAACGGAATTTCTGGTTCCGAATCACGTTTTCTGGTGGTGGCGGCGTAGCGGAACTCTTTCTGGAAAAACATCGAACCCCCCTCCCCCCGGGTTTTAGGTCAGAAGGCAAATTATAGGCGAAGAGGGAGGCCGAGGGGGTGCCTGGGGCGGCCACACCCCCTCCTGGCGCGTCCAGGGGTTGTGAGCCCCTAGAGCCCCACTCCGTCTCGTATTCTGGCTCTGTGAGTCTTCTGGTGAAATAGGATTTTTGGCATATTTTCCCGAATTTTTCCTGATAGTTGATTTTCTACACAAAAAATAGACACCAAGGTAATTCTGCTGAAAACAGTGCCAGTCTGTGTTAGTTGTATCCAAATCACACAAGTTTAGAGGAAAAACAATAGAAAAAGTGTTCGGAAAAGTAGATACGTTTTGGACGTATCAACTCCCCCCAAGCTTAGTTTATTGCTTGTCCTTAAGCAATTCAGTTGAAAACTGAGTGCGATAAAAGAACTTTCACGGACACATTTGCTTCATATGGTGTAAATATTCTCAGCACAAGAGTAGATACTTAGACAATTCATAATAAGAAGTATGCAACTAAGTCTACTCAATAGTCAATGCAAGCCATGAAGAGATTCCAACTCAATAATAATAAGTAGTATGAAACATAAAATAAAGCAACATTGCAATGCTCATAAAAAGGTATGATAGAGTCTTATCTCGCTTGCCTTTGTTTGCAGAGCACAACATAAATGCCAAGGCACCTCTGAAGTTCAAGTGAAGACTAGAAGTAAAGATATCAAAGATACAAGCATCAAAGTCATGACATGATTAACCAAGTTTTGAGACAAGAACAAGAATGACAACTATGCTCTCAAGAAGGTGCTCATAGAATAAGTGGTGACTCAACAAGAAAGTGAAAAGGTTTTGAAAAGTTTGAAAGGCTTCCAAATGCTGAAAGTATGGTACTCACTAGATTTGAGCTCTCATTGCCCCCAATCATAAGCATCTTTAGATACTTAATGGTGAAAGTGAGGTCCAATATGAGTTATATGCTTGACTGAACATAAACTGAAAATCTCATCTCCCTTGAATATGAGGGCCGCTCCTCATGCTACTCAACTTTAGTTACCGGCAAGTTCTTGTCATAGTAAATACATGCGTATCATAGAGAACCTCCAACGGGGTACCCTTGCACATGATACAGGAGTTATCCCATAATCAAAATGACAAGGCAAGCAGACAATGAGCATCTCAACGATCTTTTTATTTGCTATTTGCATAGTTTTATTGAGGATGCTTCACAGATTGCTCATTATGGTTATGATGCAAGATTCCACCATGATTAGGCATGGATTAGGCTAGCGGCCCAGGCATTTCTCTAACACATATACATTGAAAGAACATGTGGGCCCCCATCTGTGGTTTTGGTCATTAATGACAATCTCTATGGACTAATGCTTGTATCAAGTTGTACTTGTAGGAATTGTCCATAGGCAATGCTTGAACCATATGTTGGCTTCAAGGTTTGGAGAACAAGAAAGTGAAGAGGATCAAGTGGTGACCAAGGTGTTCAAAGAGTGATCCACAAATTGGTCATGTGAGAGTTAAAACTATGAAGATCTCATACTTAAAGCTTGCCAACCACGGTGATCATGGATCGATGAAGACAAGGTCAAAGTAAAGGTTTCCCCATGTTGTATGGGGGAGTAACTTTCATCATGCAAGTGCGTACAAGAGCAATCAAGAAAGGTGTTCCATCTTGAGAAGGACAAGACCGTCTACATCATAATCAAGTGGAATATGCGCAAGGCAAAGGTATGATCTTGATAGGGTTTCTTTCTTACCGGTCTCGGGATGTTAGTTGGGGAGATCGGTTTATAGGATAGATAACCGTACTATCAAGAGGGGCTCTCAAGTGAGTAACTCGATCATATCGTTCAGAGAGAGCTCAAACCTTTGCATAATTTTCATAATCCTTCCTTGGTTGTTATTTGGATCTTATCCATGTGAGGTTCTAGAGCTTGTGGTAATATTCATAACAAGCCCTAGTTCATCAAAAACAGATTTCCCCTTTATATCTTATTGCGTTTTTGATCTTGGAGGTATTACCGGTTTGTCTTTTAGAGATAGGTAAAACCTTCCATTATTTGTATCTTATCCATATGAGGTTCTAGAGCTTGTGGTAATATTCATAACAAGCTCTAGTTCATCAAAAACGGATTTCCCTTTTATATCATATTGCGTTTTTGATCTTTGAGGTTTTCCGGTTTCTCACCAAGAGAGGTATCTCACTTTATAATACATGAAATGTTCTCTCTTGGTGGTATCCAATATTTTCACCAAGAGATATCTCACCATTTGAAGTTTGTCTCTTATTTGGTCCAGAACGAAGTCTCCGGTCTGCGTGGACCGGAGTCTCCGGTGTGGTCTGGAGTTTCCGGAACTGTCTCCAGTGGTGACTTCAGAATAAGGGCTGGGACATACTGTATGGGGGTCCAGAGCCAGGTCCGGAGGCTACCCCGGAGTCTCCGGTGTTGGAAGACCGGAGTGTCCGGTCTTGTTGGGTCATGGATGGCCCAGGTCATTCAGATGGGCGGTCCGGAGGCTGGTCCAGAATCTCCGGTATAGACCGGAGTCTCCGGTGTAGACCGGAGTCTCCGGTTTGACTTTTCCCCAACGGGCAGAAAACTGTCAGAAATCTGTGGGCCTATAAAAAGGGGCCCTTCTTCCCCAATGTCCCTGCTCGAGTTTTTACAGGCTTTATCCTCCATTCTTGACCCTCTTGAGCTGGTTACCCCTTCAATCCCTCCCTTGATTCTTGCATATACTTTAGGGATTTTAAAGAGGAGATCTAGATCTACAATCCCTCCCTTGGGTACCTCTTGTTGTCCTCTTTCCAACAAATTTGGTTTCGGGTCAATCGGAGTTTCCAAACTCTAGATATCGCCATTTGAAGTTTGCCTCTTATTTGGTCTAGACCGAAGTCTCCGGTCTGCGTGGACCGGAGTCTCCGGTGTGGTCCGGAGTTTCCGGAACTGTCTCTGGTGGTGACTTAGAATCAGGGCTGGGACATACTGTATGGGGGTCCGGAGGCTACCCCGGAGTCTCCGGTGTTGGCTCAGTTCGGAGTCTTCGGTGTTGGAAGACCGGAGTATCCGATCTTGTTGGGTCATGGATGGCCCTGGTCATTCAGATGGGCGGTCCGGAAGCTGGTCCGGAGATTGGCCGAAATCTCTGGTATAGACCAGAGATAGTAGACCGAAGTCTCCGGTCCGACTTTTCCCCAACGGGCAGAAAACGGTCAGAAATCTGTGGGCCTATAAAAAGGGCCCCTTCTTCCCCAATGTCCCAGCTCGAGTTTGATAGGCCTTCTCCTCCATTATTGACCCTCTTGAGCTTGCTCCCCCTTCAATCCCTCTATTGATTCTTGCATATACTTTAGGGATTTGAAAGAGGAGATCTAGATCTACAATCCCACCAATCCATCTCTCCTCTAAGTGAGGGGAACATCTTGGGATCTAGATCTTGGAGTATTTTGTGGATTTCCTCCATTGTTCGTCCTATATTATTCCCCCACAAGCTTTTGTAGCTTTGGTGGAATTTGGGAGAGAAGGATTTGAGCACTACTTGTGTTCTTGCCATTGCATTTGGTGCATCGGTTTGAGTTATCCCCGGAGGATTTGGTGAGTGAAAGTTGAGAAGCTTTTTACTCTTGGGTTCTTGGAACCCTAGACAGTTTGTTAGTGTTGCAGGTTGTGGCCTTGGTGGCATTGTGGCCTTGGTGGCGTTTGTTGGGAGCCTCCAATTAAGTTGTGGATAAGTGCCCCAACCTTGTGAGAGGTTCCGGTTGCCACCGACAAGTGCACCGATAGTGGAAGCATGGATCGATCCCATTGGGGTGAGATTCACCGAAGAATAAGGGAGGCCTTTTGTGGCGTTGGTGGTTTGATACCATCCCCTCTCCAAACGAGACGTACTCCATGTTGGGAGGAACTCGGTAAAATATCGTTATCCCCGCGTGCCTCGGTTATCTCTATACCCGAGCTCTTTACTTATGCACTTTACATTGTGATAGCCTTCGTGCTTGAAGTAATACATATCTTGCTATCACTTTGTTGCTTGTATTGCTTAGCATAAGTTGTTGGTGCACATAGGTGAACCTTAGTTATTCTAGGTTGTGCTTATCAAAGTAAACACTAGTTTTATTCCGCCTTTGTTGAGCCACTCTAGGAAAAGTTTTAGTCGCCTATTCACCCCCTCTAGGCGACATATGTATCCTTTCATACATAACTCCATGGACTTACAAGCTCCCCTTTTATTTCACACCGACGACATCCGCAAACAAAAGATCATGATATCAACTGGGTATATAATTACAGGTATTGAAAGCGTTCCCCATGACAACACGGTTCTGCTAACTCCCAGCCTATAATTTGCAAGCATATAACTTTCATGGACATGTCACAATGGTTCAGGTTTATTAAGTGCAAGAAATAAAGTGTGCCATCAAGTTCGTGAGAGCTTTACTAACCAACTTTCTCAAAACAAGCAAACATTTTGTTTGGAAGAAGACAAGGCATAATGAATATGCATTGAATAGCAAATGATGCTAGTAGGTAGGTATGGTGGACACTTTTTTTGACAATATTGGTTTTGGGGAGTTGGAAACACGAGTAGAGCTCATACTCAGTGCAAGTGAAGGCTATCAATAGAGAGGAAGCGACAAACGAGAGAGCAATAACTGTCATAATCATGCTTGCAACAAAACATGACTAATTATGGCATGAAAGTGATACAAGAACTTTGAGACAAAACAAACCATCGAGGCTTATTGACTTTTGTTCAGTCATATGCATGCGTGATCATGTGCCAAGTCGATTCAAATGAAACATTCAGAGGAGTATACCATAGTGTCATACCAAGTTATGAATAAAACAATGCAAGCAAAAATTTATATTACATGCTACAAACTATTAGCAAGCTGGATATAATCACAAGAGAGCAAGAACTACTAAGCATTCATAAATAACATACACCTTACATGAACAGACTAAGCATGCTCATAATGATGAGTATATGTACAAAAATGAAGACAAATAGAGTTCATTACCAGCCTCTTACCACACCTCAAGTTGTCTTTAATCTTCATTATTGCTCTTCACTTGTGTGGCTTGAATAATAGCATGAAACCAAACTTCACCGAGGACCGCTGAACCCTGCAAAGAACTTCACAAACCCAAAGAAGAAAAACAAATATTTTTGGTGTTTTCGATTTTTAAAGCAAGCACACAAAGCAAAAAAACAAACAAAGAAAAATATTTTTGGATTTTTATTCAAGCAAACCAAAGCTAAAAGCAAATAAACAAAGCAATAGAAACAACAAAAATATTTTTGGTCTTTTTGTGTTTTGGGAAAGCAGAAACAAAAACCAAAAATAAAGCGAAACATGGATATACAAAGAACCGATGTAACATGATATATAGATGAGTGTGATGTCGGTATACCTCCCCCCAAGCTTAGGCTTTTGGCCTAAGTGGGGCTCAACCCCATGGTGACCAAGAAGGTACATCTCTGTAATGCGACGAAGAGGCCCCTTTGTCCTGGTACGAGCTTGAGGACGCCCCAGTGTAGTGCGCAAAGTAGTCATAAGAAGGCGCGTTCTCCTGGTAGTGTCCGTGGAAGCCAAGAATGTGTAGCTTCTCGTCCATCTCCTCCTTGGAGTGTGACCAAGGTCCCTGGAAAATACTGAACAAAGTGGTTTGTGGCAAAGGAATTTCCCTCTCTTCCCCATCAGTAAACATCATCATATAAATCAAACTCTCTAGGGTATAGCTAGCAGTGACAAAGTGATGGATTTTTATGGCAGCAAGATCAAGCCTCTAAGGAGCCAAAATTGTATCATTTGGATCAACAGAGAGACCCAAGGCAGCAACTACACGTGCTTCAATAATACCCCCATAAATGGGTCCTCTAGCAGCTACGCGACGAGCAATGAGAGAACCAAGATTATACCTGGTTTCATTGGTAAGCGCAGCAGCTAGAAAGGCCAAATGATAGTTGGAAATATTGCTAGTGTTCTCCCTGCCACGAATACTAGTGGCAAGATAATAAGCAAAATATCTGATAGCTGGGAGTTGAATATTTCTTATCTTCCAGCGTTGGGCCCTGTGGTCATCATTATTAGTTACCCCGCGGTAGAGATCCAACAAATCAATGGGTTGGCCTTGAATCTTCTTCACCTCCTAGCCATGCCAATACCTATAATGTTAGAAAATTTCTCCAATGTAATGGTAAAAGGCCTACCATAGATTTTGAATGAAATCTTTGAGCTATAGGGGGTGTTAGTGAAAGTAAAACTCTCCACAAAAGTTTTTGTGAGCATAGCATATTGCTCACTCTCATCTTGCATATAACTAGTTAGACCAACCCTCCAAATAAGAGTTAGGAAATCACTGAGAATCCCTGCAGACTGCAAAAAGGTAAAACAAGGGAAGATAGAAGAGTGTACATCCCCCTCATCTCCCTCGTTGCTAAAACGCGGTGTAATAAGATCCTCATTGTATGATGGCCTAACTCTGGAGGATGATCGTGAAGGCATTTTACTCCTAGGTGCATCACTCTTAAACACTTCTCCAAAGGTGTGGTTGTCCATTATCATTTTTTTGAAATTTTTATACAAACATCAAACCAAGTGATTTCCAACTTAATAATGATGAGGAACTACTATAGGAACTTGCTAGAGGGCTAAACATGCATCAAAATGAAATCTCTAAGCATAGAACAAGCATGCAAGCTCACACAACCTGTCACCTACAGTAGAAAAATATTCAAGATACAATCTACCAATCAAAAATCTAATTGGACAAGCGGAGGAGGCACATACCAAGGAGCAATCCCTCCAAAAATCAGCAGCAAAGATGGGCTGAGTAAGGAGATCGAAAATCGGGAGCAAGAACATCAGGAACTCGAGCTTGAGAAAGTTTTCCAGTGTTTTTCGGGAGAGAGAAAGAAGTGGCTGGAAGGAGACACTTTGGAGAGCCAGAGGTGGGCCACACCCAGGCTAGGCGCCACCTGGGGCTGGCCGCGCCACCAGGGGGTGTGCTGGCCTGGTGGGTCCCCCTGGGCTACTCCAGGTGTCCTTCTGCCCTTTTTTCGAGGAAAAATTTGTAGGGTTTCGTAGCATGGAAAACAAAAAATTTCTACCGCATACAAACAAACAAGCCAATATCTATCTACTAGATTGTAGCAACGAGTCGATAGAATAACTCACCCTCGAAGATTCCAAAGTGTTTAACGAGAGCGGATTCTCGTGGGTGATGTAGTCGTACTCTTCCCGATCTCAAGATCGCGTAGACGATCCTTCTGGCGCTGCATTCCGGCAGCGCTCCCGCAGTCGGTTACACGTTCGGTACTCGATGAAGACCTTCCTCTCCCTTGTTCCAGCAGGAAGCGAAGGTTGTAGCACTCTCCTCGTGATTCCGGTAGCACAACGGCGTGGTACCGGAAGTAGAGGGGAGATCTCGTAGGGCTTCGCCTTAAGCCGGAGCGAGTATGGTGGTGTATGAGAGAGTCCCTCGAGGATCTAGAGTTTAGACACGCCGAGGAGGGGCAAGCCGGCGGCTAGGGTTTAGCTAGGCGGCGGCGGCGGTTTGTCCTAGGGCCGGCGGCGGCTATGGAGGCGACGGCGGCTTGGTACTAGGGTTTGGAGGAGAGGATCTTGTGTGTGTCTAGGAGGGAGCCATGCCCCTCCTTATATAGGTGGAGGGGCCGGCCGGCCAAGGGTAGGGAGAGGAGTCCCTCCCCAACTCGGCTTGGTGGTGCGCCGGCGGTGGGGAGGAGGGACTCCTCCCCAACTCGGTTTCCTCCTCCTTTTCCACTTCCCAAAAATAGCCGTTTGACTTTTCAAACAAGGATTTGAATTAATCCTCTATTTTGTTCAGCGATGACACTTAGTACATGATGCAATCATATCAACTTGATATAACACATTCATGTACCCTTCCCCTCCGGAGTGCCGGACATTCCGGAACCTTCTAGAACATTTCCGATGAAAACACCGGAACCATTCTCCAACTCCGAAACGATACTTTCCTTATATGAATCTTATTCTCCGGACCAGTCCGGATCTCCTCGTGATATCCCGAATCCCATTCGAGACTCCGAACAACATTCAGACTCTTTCTCATCATTCCATAACTACTCAAACAACGTTGAATCCTTAAGTGTGTGTCGTGGGAATGACCACGGCAGATGATGCAATCGGCAGCGAGTAGTAGAACGAGGGGCAAGGGCGGCCAGCCATCTGCGGTGCGAGATGAGGGCAAAGACACAGGGTTTTACCCAGGTTCGGCCCCCCGGAGGGTAAAGACCTACTCCTGCTAGATTGTATTATGGAGGTGTTTACAATGGGCGAACTCGGCGACTAGGCGGCGAGTTGCTTGGGTGTATGAGGGAACGTGTCTCTACTCACCCCATAGGGAGGCTTATATAGGCTCACCTCCCCTAGGGTTTACATATCTCAACCGACTCGGTTACAACTTCGGTAATCATTTAACCTAGACCGACTGGGCCTATCTGCTTTTGGGCCTTCAACCTCCATGCTTTGATACCTTCTTTGCTTCGTCCACTCAGCTCTGCAGCCCACTCGCCACCTTGGACCGATCGGAAACGTCCCGAGCATACCCCAATAGGCGATCCCCAGTAGTCCCGAGGCCGTCGTTGATTAGGCGTGAGTGGCTGCCGGCAATGGAGTATACTGACTTCAAGTTGGCATCCATCGAATCGTCGGGGCTCTGTATAAAGGAAAAATCCGTGAACCGAGCGCGTCTTGGGCGAGTCGATCCAACGGACGCGGTCTCGGCGGGTGACTTAACGCCGAGTGGCTAAAGTTGGACCGTCAGCGTGGTCAAACTAGCCGTTAAGGTAACCCAACGATAACTCTGGCGTAATCATCGCGTAACGGCCCCGACTTGGCGGGCAACTCCCACTATATAAGAGGAATGGTAGGCTATCGTAAAGCCAACCGCCCACCATTTTCTCCGAGTACGCATCTTCCTTCCTTTGATTCCGCGATCCAATCGACCGATCCTCCGACCTCGACAGATCCTCACCATGGCCCTTTCCACCGAACCTTGGGTAGATCCAAATGTACCGGCGGTGGCCTCCTTCGAGGAGGCCGAATCCACGGGCCGGCCGTGGCGTATCCCCGCAGCCGGGGAAACCACCCCAAACCCGCGAGAGAGAGAGTTCGTTTGTTTCACCAGCCACCTCGAGCGGGGGTTAGGGTTTCCCACATCCTTGTTCTTCCGGCGTTTCTGCGCCTACTATGGGATCCAGCCTCGGATCGGGTCCCCACATCGAGCAGCTCGCCATCTTCGTGGCGTCATGAAAGTGCTATGGCTGCCGTCCCTACTTTCCCTTGTGGCAAGATTTGTTCCATGGACGGATCAGCATGAGGAGGCGGCCCAATGCTAGCCGCGCGGCTTGACTTTCCAACTCAAATCCAAAGCCTCCTTCTTCGACCGATGCCAGCCAAAGCGGCGAGCGAAAAAGTCATGGTTCTCGTGACCGAGGCGACCGGAGGCGAGCGGCGATCCGCGGTACTCGGCTAATCGTTCCGAGCCACGCCATCTCCGGTCGCAAGCTCCGACGACCGGATGGTCGTCGACGAGATGCTCCGGACCATCCGCGGTCGAAGAAGAAGGCTCAGACGGTAAACCTGTACAATTGTTGGCTTGGCGGCTCGTTCGCCTAACGCGACCATTACATGTACCAGACATCGGGCCGGGAGACCCGACGAGCTGCCTCGCCGAGTGGAAGCCGGAGGACTACCTCTCGGTGAAGAAGATCACCCAAGCGACGCTACGGCAGGCCGGGTGCCTCCACACCGCTGCGTCCGGCTCCGACGGTAATCCTTTTATCTTGTTCGCGATCGCGGTAACATCGCGGTAACTCTAACTCTGTTTCGTGTTTAACGCAATTGTTCCAAGTGGTGGAAGGGTGGTTACCACCGCCGACGAGCCCCGAGCCATCCGCCCGGGACACAAGCGAGTCGCCACCGCCAAGGGTAGCGAGGACGACGAGGACGAGTCCGAAGGAGATTGCCCATGGTCCGAAGACCCTTGGCAACGCGTCGGTAGATCGAGGCGGCAGAGCCTCGGCGTCATGACGACGACGACGAACTCCCAGAGACCACCTCGCGCCGTGACTCCTCAAGAAGAAGAAGAAGGAGAAGGAGGCGAGGGCCCCCGAGAAGGAAGACGGTCCAAGGTGGCTTCACCGCCACACTCAACGAGCAGCTCGATGCTCACAGCTCGGCCGGTGTGGCGCAGCGACAACCGCGCTAGACGACGCCATCTACTGAAGCCGTGGCCTCAATACCTCCGCCATTCGGCCGGTTTGGGCTAGAGAAGGCTCCGGTAGTGGCGACTTCGCCTCGCAAGGAGGTCCCGAGCGCGGTGGCCTCGCCCCGCATGGAAGTTCCGGCCGCAGTAGCCCCAATTCATGAGGAGGCCTCCGCCGAAGGCGCCCCAGAGGCGCCAACCGCTACATCAACGTCAAAGAAGCCGTCCGTATCCTGGGCCCCCGACGTCCTGGAGCTGGGGCTTAGTCGCCGATTAGGCCCTGAGCTGGAAAAACCGGCTGGCCTTCGTACAGGGCTGCGTTTCATTCCAGTTGCCAAGTGAGTCCATTCGGCATTCCGTATTTTCCTTTAGTACTTTGATTGTCCTTTATTGATTTGATTCAATGTGCAGGACCGGAGTGAAAAAGATGGGTCACCCGACCGTGGCCAAGGTATCTTCCGCCGTTGGCGAGGAAGACCCTTCCCGCAAGAGGAAAAGTGATGAGGTCGCCGCCTCAACGGCGGCAAAGAAGGCCAAGGCGGCGACATCGTCACCGCCTCTCGGCGGCGGCCGGCCGACCAGCGATGGGCGACGCATCTCTGAAGGAGGTCGTTTCCTTGCCTAGGCCGGAGGAAGCGACTTCCTTTGGGCGCCTCGATTGCTACCTTCCCCCGTTTCACGACCAAGGCGGCCGCGGCGAGTGGGGCCGCAACCCCGAGCCCCGCTCCAGGGACCATCGACGCTGAAATCGACCAACGTCGCGGGCATACGCCGGCGCTGCTTGCGTCTGTGGACGCGGTGCAACTTCACGGCATGCTTGGTGCGGCCATCCAGGTACCTCCAGTCCCTGAGGATCAGGTCGGTGCTTAGCAGCGGCTTGATTCTTATAATTACTTGTTTTGTACTTTCGAATCCAGTCCCCGAGTGCGTATGCGCTAAAATTTAGCGGATATGCACTGAGGAATTTTCGTGATCGCCAGTCCCCGAGTGCGCACCCGCTAAATTTTAGCGGGTGGGCACTGAGAAATTTTCGTAATTGCCAGTCCTCGAGTGCGCACCCGCTAACTTTTAGCGGGTGGGCACTGAGAAATTTTCGTGATTTCGGTCCCGATGCGCACCGCTAAATTTTAGCGTGTGGGCACTGAGAAATTTTCGTGATTGCCAGTCCCCGAGTGCGCACCCGCTAAATTTTAGCGGGTGGGCCGAGCTTTCATGTGTGCTGATTTTGAAATGTCAGGGTCTGGTTGGAGTCGGCAGAGCGATTGGCTATGCGGCGTCTTGAGAAGGAACTGGCGCTCCGAAGCAAACAAGGAGCTTGTGTTGTTGCTGCACAAAGGAGGTGGCTCGTCGTGAGCTTGTCCTCGCTGGAGAATCGAGGCGGTGCGGTCTGCGTTAGGCACCGCCGAGCGTAAGATCGCCGACCTCGAGCGAATCGCGGAGGCAAAGAAGAAGCAAGCTCGTGACAGGCGAGCTAAGCCGCCATTGCGGCGCGGAGGATGACCTAAAAGGCGTCAAGCCCTCATTGGGCTTCGGACGATCATACATCGCTTCAAAGTTTCATCACGGGACTCGCCCGCCCATTGCTTGGTGAGTCGTCTTCCTGTCTTTTGGTTGTATTGTTTGTGGTTTCCATGGTACTCATACTTGTCTCCTTCTCGCAGTCGTGTTATTGGCTGCCAAGAAGAAGCGAACTCTCTTGACGCGAGGGAATGCGTAAGCATGCTCGACTTCCGACGCTGTCGGCGACTGCATCCGCCGCTACCTTCAAGAGATGTCGCCACCGAGGTTATTCCTGACCTCGTTGAGGTGTGGGAGTACTTGGAGAAGGCGCCCGCGGTCGTAGAGTTCATGACGCGGTCGGCGTTTCGTCGCGGAGCGTCGACAACCTTGAGCCTTGGACTCGCCCACTTCCCCGAGGACTTCGATCTCGACGATGTGACGAGTGGGTACCCTTCGTCGACTGGCGCGGTGGATCTGTCCGAGGTTCTCAAGCTGCAGAACATGCCGCCGCAGCGTCACGATGGCGACCTCCTTCCCTACCAGGAAGCGGTCGTCGCGCCACGACCCGAGCCGTGATCGTGACTTCAAGGTTGAGCAACCTTTCCGCTCGGCGATGGCGGGTGAGTCGACGTATCCGCCGTCAAACCCGTACACCGCGTTCATCCGTAGGCGCCGAGATCTTTGGCGCCTCGTCAAGTCAGAATAGTGTAGTTTGCCTAGATGTGTTAGCAGCAGTTCTGCCGAGTAGGCATATTTTGTAATGTAAGACAATGCGATATGCGATTGAATGGAACGTTGTGTTCATTTTGCTATTTGTTTGTGTGTTTTGGATTGATTTTGGGTGAGTCCCCGAGCGCGTCCGCCCTTTTGTGGGGTTCACCTCATATATGATGTTTTGTTGTTTATCATGTGTGTTGTTGGTTTAGTCGACTCGCCCGAGCTCGGAGAGCCAGTCGCAAGGCGACTCCCTTGAGTGCTCTGTACTTTACCGTTTTCCCGTACGCGAACGGGGCCGGGTGGCCGAGTCCCCGAGCGTGGTACTTGGTAGTTCAAGGCGCGACTCGAGGGTGGTTGAGGACTGAGCGTTGGTGTGGCGCGTCTCCTGCTGGCCGGTAGGTCATCGCGTGGCGAGTCCTAGGCATGCTCTCTTACTTGGCGTTTTCCTGTCCGATCGAGACGGGTATTCAGTCCGGCGTGGTACTTAGCGTTCGAGTCGCTATGCCGAGGATGCGGAGGACCAGTGGTCGCTGAGAAGCGAGGGATTGTCTTGGTTATAAAACCGGTCGAGCTAAGCGACTCAATGGGGCTCCGGTTGGCGTTTTCATGGACGATGCAAACCTGAAATGACTCGGTGCTCTTACATCGTGACTACTTAGCCGTGCGGTCGCTATACCAAGGGTTGACTTCAGATTGTAGCATGACGCGTTAATTACGGTCACGAGTGGCACAAGGCATGGAGAGTAGACAATTTTGCGGTAACCGTTTCTTTTATTCATAGCGACTGGAGAGTGCATATGTGGGGTTCTAGGAATAGAACTTCCGGAAGATTTACATTCCATGGCCGTTTGACGTCGCCGAGTTCGCCGTCCCAGACGTCGATGAGGTAGTAGGCGTTGCCGTCTGCGCCCAATAGCGAACGGGCCTTCCACGGAGGGAGAGTTTGTGCATGCCCTTCTTGTCTGGATGAGGCGTAGCACCAGTCGCCTTCTGGAAGGTGCGGGTTTTCACCGTCGGCTGTGGTAGCGGCGGAGTCCTTGATAGATGGCGGTCGCGATCGGGCGAGGTCGCGTGCTTCGTCGAGTTGATCGAGCCCGTCTTGGCGGCCAGCCTGCTGCCTCCGATAGTGGACGACCAGCGGCGAGTCGTGTTCGAGGTCGGTGGGCATGACTGCTTCGCGCCAGAGACCATGAAGAAGGGAGTGAATCCGTCGACTGTTGACCGAGGTGCGGATTCCCGGATGACGGAGGGGCTCGTCAACCCAGCGGTGCGCTCGAGTGGTACTTGGAGTCGCGGCTTCAGGCCGTGAAGGATGCTTTGGTTGGCTCGTTCCGCCTGGCCATTGGATTCCGGGTGTGCGACTGACGCGAGGTCGAGCCGGATGTGGTGCTCTTCGCAAAATTCGGCCATTGCTCCCTTGGCGAAGTTTGTGCCGTTGTCCGTGATGATGCTGTTGGGGAACCCGTAGCGGTATATGAGCTCACAGCCAGGAACTTAGTGGCGGTCTTCCCGTCGCATTTCGGACTGGCTTGGCCTCTACCCACTTCGTGAATTTGTCGACGACCAGCAGGTGGGTGTAACCAGAGGGGCCTTCTTGAAGGGGCCTACCATGTCCATGCCCCACACGAATGGCCAGGTGATGGGGATTGTTTTGAGGGCCGAGCTCGGACATGCGTCGACATGATTTCGCACCCGCACATCGCTGGACGATGTCGACAGCGGCGCGGCGGTGGCCAAGAGAAGCCGTGTCGCATAGCCTTGGCGACAGGAGAAGCGGCGGCGCATGGCCGCAATGCCGAGTGGATGTCGTGGAGGATTTTGCGTCCTTCACCGGTTGGGCCTTAACGTTGGAACACGCCGGTGACGCTGCGCTTGTGTAGCTCGCCGTCGATGATGGTGTAAGACTTGCATCGGCGAGCGATCATTCGAGCATTTGTTTCGTCTGCTGGCAGGGTGCCGGTTTCCAGGTAGGCGATGTAGGGCTTGGTCCAATCGTTCGCTCGGTGATGAGTGCGACCAAGGCTTCGTTGGAGCGGGACTCCGATGTCGATCTCTTCGGGAGACCGATGGCGTGAAGATTGTGTCGAGGAACACGCCGGCGGGTGGTGAGTCGAGCCGACCCAATGCGAGAGAGGCGTCGGCCTCGTTTTTCTCCGCCGATCCACTCGGCAGTAGCCGATGAAGTGGCCGCCCACCTTGTCCACCTCTTGGCGATGCGCCGCCATGGTGGGGAGAGACGGCGTCGCAGTGCCGCAACTTGCCCCGCAACGAGGTCGGAGTCTCCGTAGCATCAAGGCGATTGACGCTCATCTCCTTTGCGGCTCGCATGCCGTGGAGTAGGGCCTCGATTCAGCCATGTTGTTGGTGCAGTGAATTCGAGGCGGAGGATGTAGCGGAGCTTGTCGCTTTGGTGAGGTCAAGACTATCCCCGCCTCCCGCGCCCGCGTTCTTGGACCCGTCGCAAGTGCTCCAGTAATGGAGGTACGGCGGCTTCTCTGGCTGCTGGGCTTCTTCCCAGTCGGCGAGGAAGTCTGCCAGTGCCTGCGACTTAATCGCCCTTCGTGGCTCGTATCTAATGTTGTGGACGCCGATCTCGACGGCCCACTTGGCGACCCGCCCATCGCCGCGATTGCGGATGATATCTTGTAGTGGTGCCGAGGAGACGACCGTGATCGGGTGCTCACAGAAGTAGTGCGGGCGCCACGAGCTCAAGACCGCGTATACCAGTTTTTGGTATCAGGTATCATGGCGCGACTCGGTGAGGACCTCGCTGATGTAGTACACCGCCACCGGACGGGCGCCTTTCTTCCTCCGGGTCGTCGACGACCATTACAGCGGCGACGACGCTTCGGACGCCGCGACGTAAACCAGCATGGGCTCTTTGTCACCGGTGCGGCGAGTAGTGGTGCGCGAGTAGCACCTTTTTGAGGTCGCGAGCGTCGTCCGCCTCCTTGTCCCATCGGAAGGTGGGGTTCTTCGCATCAGCGGTATAGGGCATCGCTTTCTTGCCCAGCGGGGATGAAACGATCGAGAGCCGCTACCGCCCGCCAGCTTCGACGCCGCGCAGCACTCGGTTTGCCGAGCCGGCGATCGTGTCGATCTTCGTTGGTTTGCCTCGATCCTCGTTTGGAGACGACGTATCCCAAGATTGTTCGCGGGTACAATCAAGGTGCACTTGCTTGATTGAGCTTTATCTTGTACCTTCGCAGATTGGCGAAGGTCTCGCTAGGTCGGCGGTAGGTCGCCTTGGCGGCGGATTTCACGACCACGCCGTCGATGTAGACGTGGATGTTGCGGCCAATTTGGCTCGCGAGGCATTCTTGCATGCACCGCTGGTAGGTTGCTCCGGCGTTCTTGAGGCCGAAGGTCATGGCGGTGTAGCGAAGGCTCAATGGCGTGATGAACGCCGTCTTCTCCTCGCCCTCGACAGCCATTTTGATCTGGTTATACCCAGTAGGCGCCGAGGAAACATGACTCGAACCGCGGTGGAATCGATTATCCGATCGATCCGCTGGAGGACGAATCGCTCCTTTGGGCGGCGCTCGAGTTTGTGTAGTCGATACACATTCTCCGTGTCCCGTTCTTCTTCTCGACCAAGACCGGGTTTGCCACCACTTGAGTATTTAATTGGCCGGATGAAGCCGGCAGTAGTAGACGCTGCACTTCCTCGGCGATTGCCCGACGGCGTTCTTTTGAAGGGCCGTGAGCGATCGCTGACTGGTCGCACTTTGGGGTCGGCGTTTAATTTGTGCTCAGCGAGCTCCCTAGGGACACCAGCATGTCGGAGGGTTTCCATGCGAAGATGTCCCTGTTCTCACGGAGGAACTCGGCGAGCGCCTTCCTATGCTGGGTTCATGCTCTGCGATCGCCACCGTCGCCGAGTCGCGGGACCAGCTCAACAGCGGTGCGAAAAGGCGTCGTAGCCTCAAAGGTTGAGGTGTTTGCGCCCTCGAGTTTGGCTTCTTGAGTATCGTGGGTCGTCGTTGTTAACCCCGCCGCATTTGGCGAGCTCGTCGGCGTGATTAGTTTCGCCGCGATGACGGCGCGGCGAAGTTCGGCCCTTTGGCCTCGCATTCGCGCCATGTCGGGTCGCTGATGGTGATGACGCCGCACGCCCGGAGCTTCATCGCGTTATGCCAGTGGGGCGCCGCCATGAATTTGGCGAACGCTGGCGCCTAGGACGCATGGTAAGGGCTGTCGAATGGCACCAGCAAGACGATCCGCCGCGCGGAAGTTCGCCGGAGTACCAAGGTGACGGGTAGCGTGACCTTGCCGATCGGGTACGCCTTCGACCGGGACGCGATGCGGAACGTGGTGTGGTGGTCTCGATCATCGATGCGAGCCGCAGCCGCTGAAGGTGTCGGTAGAGGATGTTGATGGAGCTGCCGCCCATCAGCGTCTTGGGGAGCCGTAGTCGCCAACCTGGGCTTGACCACCAAGGCGACGTCACCGGTACTGATGCGTGGCGAGTGGTCTTGCGGCTCCGTGATGGGCTGTTCACCAGTTGAGGAACGGGGACGCCTGTTGGGCCACCGCATTGACGGCGACGGCGCGGGCGATGACCTTCTTCTCGCGCTTCGTGTTGAAGCCTGTGAAGGTATGGAGCGAGCCGGCTACTTTGCCGAATTTTCCGCCATTTGGCGGGTCGTTGTCGGTGTCTTCCCGCGCGTGCCGTGCCTTCTCGATCTCCCTGAGGGTGTGGCAGTCGGCGGTGGTGTGCGTGGCGGGCTTTCCTTCCCTGCTGTGAAACGCACATGGTTGGTTAAGGAGGGCCGCGGGATCGAACCTTGGCTTGTTCTTGTAGTTCCCGCCATCGCGTCGTTGCCCTCCGTCACGGTAGCTCTTGGGGTCGCGTTAGCGTGCCCGTCAGCGGCGGCAAGTCGACTCGCCCGTCGTTGCGGCGCTTGCTGTGAGGCGAAAAGCCAGTAGCGTAGGTCGGTTCGGCCACCGCTGCCGCCGCCTGCGGGCGTTGCCTCCGGACTCGCCGTCGACGTCTTGGTTGGGATCCTCCTCGGCGTACTGTTTGGCGATCTCGAGGAGGTCGGGATGTTGTCGAGTGCGGGCGTGTCGCTGAGCTTGGCGACTAGAGGCTCGTAGCGGCACGAGGTCTTGAAGCAATGGATCGCGGTGTCCGGGTGGATGCCGACCGCTTGTACCAGAGCTCTTGCCACCGTTGGACCCAGCCATGGTCGACTCGCGGTCCCCGGACGCATCGCCTGTGTCCTCGATGGTGGTGGCTCGAGTGTAAGAGCACTCAAGTGCCCGACGGCGTCTCGCATTTCCTCCTGTGAGTCGATATCGCATCCCGGGAGTGTGTTGATCCATTGCCTGCACGTCCCTCCATCATCGTGGGAGGTAACGGGCGGCGAGTAGGTCGTGACCGCGATCCCCATTGCCATGAGGTATGTGTCGAGCCGCATGGGGTCGTCGAGGAGTCGATTTTTCGATCTCCTTTGGCGCCTTTGAAGTTTGGTGGGTACTTTTCTCGGATCATTGGTCCGGCACTTAGGCCCTAGTCGATCGAGCGACCCCATAGGCTCGCCATCGCGCGAGTAGTTAGGTGTGCCGCAGTCGCCGGGCGGGCGCGCCAGCTTTGGTTGTTGATGATGTGAGTGCGCGCCGATTGGTTCTCCGCTGGCGGCGACGGTTGGTCGCTGGCCCGGGATCGTTGGTGGAGAGGCCGCATTCGCGGTCGGCGTTGGAGCTGCAGTGGCTCGTGGTGGGCAATTGAGGGTGTTTGCCACCGGACGGGCCGCTTGAGGCCGCTTCCCGAGGAGCGCGAGTATACCGCCTTGCGGTCGGCGCCGCTTTGCTCCACGGCCTTCGCGAGTAGGGCCCTGACGTACTGGATTTGTAGGGCGCCGTCGCCGGTGGCCGTGATGCTATCGGCCGCTGCTCGGCCTGCCACGAGGTTGTCCATCGGAGTGGAGAACAGTGGGAGGCCGTTAGCGTCTCGCTCCCGTGAGGAGACGACTATCCGCGGCTGGTCCTCGAGGTGCGGTTGGGTGGTGGTGGCGCCCATCGCCGCCGATCTGGCGGGGCGGTTGCTTCCTCCCGTGGCGTTCTCACGATCGCGCGGCCGCTGGCGCGCCGGGTCGTTGCGTCGCCGGTTCAGGCGCGCCTGAACGGTGGGGTTCAGCGTGACCTGATCCGCTGGTGGTAGCGTGATGCCTCGCTGTCACCGCCGAGGCGAAATTTTTCGCTGCTCGCTTTGCATCGCCTCCGCCAATTTCAGGCGGAGTTCCTCGACCTCCGTCGCCGTGGCGTTAGGAGGGATCGGGGTGGAGAAAGGGTCCTCCGGCGGATCGGTGCCGGTGGCCATGTAGGTCGCGGCATGGCGACTGGCTCCGTCGTGGAGGTCGGCGGAATTTTCCGACCCGGAGTCGAATTCGAAGATCCCGAGGATGGAGGGGTCCTCGAAATCTCCCGCGTTGGAGACCTGGACGATGGAGCCCGCGGTGATGGATCCGGCGAGTGACGCCGGGGTCGCCGAGTCGGCGTCGTCGGTAAGGGCCGCCGCTGAGTTCTCGGCCACGTTGCTGTGGGCCGAGTTGTACTCGGAGGTGAGGCGGTGGATCGTGCGGATCTGGCTCTCGGAGATCCGATCGCGTGGTGGCGACTCGCGGATGCGAGCCGAGTCCTCCGAGGCGATGACGTCGGTGAGGCCGACGAAGAGGCTGGTCGTGCCGACCGGCAAGATCATGCTGTGCGTGACGGGTCGCGCTGCCGAGACGTAGCTGCTCGGCAAAATCTGGAGCATCTCGCCGATCGCTATCATGCGCGCCGTGGCGACCGTCTGTTGATGGGCAGATTGGATCTCGCCAGCGGAACACCGCCGACGCCAGCCCCACGGTGGGCGCCAGCCGTGGGAATGACCACGCAGATGCTGCAATCGGCGAGTAGTAGAACGAGGGGCAAGGGCGGCCAGCCATCTGCGGTGCGAGATGAGGGCAAAGACACAGGGTTTTACCCAGGTTCGGCCCCCCGGAGGGTAAAGACCTACTCCTGCTAGATTGTATTATGGAGGTGTTTACAATGGGCGAACTCGGCGACTAGGCGGCGAGTTGCTTGGGTGTATGAGGGAACGTGTCTCTACTCACCCCATAGGGAGGCTTATATAGGCTCACCTCCCCTAGGGTTTACATATCTCAACCGACTCGGTTACAACTTCGATAATCATTTAACCTAGACCGACTGGGCCTATCTGCTTGCCTGGGCCTTCAACCTCCAGTCGCCTGATACCTTGCTGGGCTTCGGTCCACTCGCCGTTCTGCAGGCCCACTCGCCAGCCCTTGGACCAGTCGGAAACGTCCCGCTGAGCATACCCCAATAGGCGTATCCCCATCAGTGTGTCTCCCTACGGTTCGTGAATTATGCGGACATGATCGAGACACTTCTCCGATCAATAACCAATAGAGGAATCTGGAAATTCATATGGCTCCCACATATTTCTACGATTACTTTGCGATCGAATGAACCACTTACATACGATACCAATTTCCCTTTGTCTCACGATAGTTTACTTATCCGAGGTTTTGATCGGTATCTCGCATACCTAGTTCAACCTCGTTCACGATAAGTACTCTTTTCTCGCTCCGTGATATGTGATCCCTGAGCCACCACATGCTTGCAAGCTAATTGGATGACATTTCACCGAGAGGTCCCAGAGTATATCTATCCGTCATATGGATGGACAAATCCCTCTTGATCCATGTGTTTCAACCAATACTTTCCGAACACTCAATGCCACCTTTATAGCCACCCGCCACGGTGTGGTGTTTGATGTCATCAAATCATCCATCCGGTAAAGGTGATATGCATGATCTCATGGTCAAGGAATTAGGTTACTAAGTATCGAAAGCATATAGCAATTGAACTATTAAAATGACTTGATCTTTATGCTACGCTTATCTATAGGAGTATGTCCACCATATCATTCTCCTAACGATATGATCTTGTTGTTAATAACATCTCAATGTTCATGATAGGGAAACCACAATCATCTATTAACCAACAAGCTAGTATTATATAGAGGCTTTACTAGGGACTCTTATTTTAGTCTACAAATCACACAAGTATTAATGTTTCCTTGTTAATACTATTATAGCATGAATGTAAACATTTATCATAAACACAAAGATATAATAATAACTATATTTATTATTGCCTCTAGGGCATATCTCCAACAGTCTCCCACTTGCACTAGAGTCATCTAATCTAGATTACATGGTAATATACCGAACACCCATGGCAGTTTGGTGCTGGTCATGTTTTTCCCTCGGGAGAGGTTTAGTCAACGGATCCACCACATTCAGATCTGTGTGTACTTTGCAAATCTTTATATCCCCATCTTGGATATGTTCTCGAATAGCGTGAAAATGTAGCTTGATGTGCTTCAGCTTCTTGTGTGACCTTGGTTCTTGCGCATTGGCTATGGCGCCCATGTTATCACAGTAGATAGACATTGGGTCCAGCGCACTAGGAACCACACCCATCTCTGTAATGAACTGTTTCATCCATATCGCTTCTTGTGAAGCCTCCAAAGCAGCCATGTATTCCGATTCAGTTGAAGATCTCGCCACAACGCTTTGCTTTGCACTCCTCCAGCTAAATGCTGCACCATTCAAAATAAATACGTATCCAGATTGTGATTTAGAATCATCCGGATCGGTGTTCCAACTAGCATCGGTGTAACCATTAACAACGAGCTGTTCATCACCTCCATAAGAAAGAACCATATCCTTAGTTCTTCTCAAGTACTTAAGGATGTTTTTGACATTGTCCAATGATCCACTCCTGGATCACTTTGATATCTGCTAGTTAAACTAACAGCATATGCAATGTCGGGTCTAGTACATAGCATGGCATACATTAGAGATCCTATGGCTGAGGCATAGGGAGTCTTACTCATCCTTTCTCTATCTTCTACCGATGTCGGACTTTGATTTTTACTCAAGGTCGTATTGGGCAACATGGGCAAGAACCCTTTCTTGCTATCTTCCATTCCAAACCTCTTTAGAACTTTGTCCAAATATGTACTTTGTGACAATGATATTTGGCGTTTCGATCTATCTCTATAAATCTTTATGCCTAATATGTCGCTTCGCCAAGATCCTTCATTGAAAAACTATTATTCAAATATTCCTTGACACTATTAAGAAGGTCTACATCATTCCCAATCAACAATATGTCATCTACATATAGTATTAAGAATGCTGAGCTCCCACTCACTTTCTTGTAAATACAAGCTTCTCCATAAGTTTGTATAAAACCAAAAGTTTTGATCACCTTATCAAAACGTTGATTCCAACTTCGGGATGCTTGCTTCAATCCATAGATGGACCGTTGAAGTTTGCATACCTTGTTAGCATCTTTAGGATCGATAAAACCTTTGGGTTGCATCATATACAACTCTTCATCAATGTCTCCATTGAGGAATGTTGTTTTGACATCCATCTGCCATATCTCATAATCATAATATGCAGCGATTGCTAACATAATCCTCATGATTTTAGCTTCACATCGGTGAGAAAGTCTCATCGTAGTCAACTCCTTGAATTTGTCAAACCCTTTGCGAAGTCGAGCTTTGAGCTTTATAGAACATTACCATCAAGATCTGCTTTCTTCTTGAAAATCCATTTGTTCTCAACAGCCTTCCGCCATCCGGTAAGTCCACCAAAGTCCATACTTGGTTTTCGTACATGGATCCAATCTCGGATTTCATGGCTTCTTGCCATTTATTGGAATCTGGGCTCATCATTGATTCCTCATATGTCTCGTGGTCATCGGTGTTGTCCACCAACATGACACTCATAACGGATCATACCAACTGGAGTGGTACGAGTTCGTTGACTGCGAGGCTCAGAGCAACTTCAACCGAAGTTTCATGATCATCATCATTAGCTTCCTCTCTAATTGGTGCAGGCACCACAGGAACTTCTTCCGGTGCTGCGCTACTCGCAATTTCGAGAGAAGGTTCGACAACCTCGTCGAGTTCTACTTTCCTTTCAGTCACTTCTTTCGAGAGAAATTCCTTCTCTAGAAAGGATCCATTCTTGGCGACGAAGATTTTGCCTTCGGATCTATGATAGAAGGTATACGCAATAGTTTCCTTCGGGTATCCTATGAAGACGCATTTTTCCGCTTTGGGTTCAAGCTTGTCCGACTGTAACTTCTTTACATAGGCTTTGCAACCCCAAAATTTAAGGAACGACAATCTAGGTTTCTTCCCAAACCATAATTCATACGGTGTCGTTTCAACGGATTTAGATGGTGCCCTATTTAAAGTGAATGCGGCTGTTTCTAATGCATAACCCCAAAATGATAGCGGTAAATCTGTAAGTGACATCATAGAACGAACCATATCTAAGAGAGTTCGATTACGACGTTCGGACACACCATTACGTTGTGGTGTTCCCGGCGGTGTCAATTGTGAAAGTATTCCGCATTTCTTCAAATGCTCGCCAAACTCGTAACTTAGATATTCACCTCCACGATCAGAACGTAGAAATTTAATCTTCTTGTTACGTTGATTCTCTACCTCACTTTGAAATTCCTTAAACTTCAAAGTTTCGGACTTATGTTTCATGAAATAGATAACCCATATCTACTCAAATCATCCGTGAAGGTAAGAACATAACGATAACCACTCACGATGCTACACTCATTGGACCACACACATCGGTATGTATGATTTCCAATAAGTCCGTAGCTCGCTCCATCATACCGTAGAATGGAGTCTTAGTCATTTTACCCATCGACATGCTTCGCATCTTTCAAGTGATTCAAATCAAGTGATTCAAGAAGTCCATCGGAATGGAGTTTCTTCATACGCTTCATTCCAATGTGACCAAGACGACAAGGCCACATATAGGTCGAGTTATCGCCGATTTCAAACGCTTAGCCTCAATGTTATTAATATGTGTATTTCCATCGAGATTCAATAAGAATAGACCATCTATCAAAGGTGCATGTGCATAAAACATAATACTCATATAAATCGAACAACCATTATTCTCGGACTTAAACAAGTAACCGCCTCGCAATAAACAAGATCCCGATATAATGTTCATGCTTAACGCAGCACCAAATAACAATTATTTAAGTATAAAACTAATCCCGATGGTATATGAAGGGGTAGCGTCGACCACGATCACATCAACCTTTGATCCGCTTCCACGCTCATCGTCACCTCGTTCTTCGCTAGCTTCGCTTATTCTGCAAAGACCGCTTCGAGTTACAAATATGAGCAACCGAACCAAGATCAAATACCCGTGCACTACTACGAGTACTAGTGAGATACACATCAATAACATGTATATCGATATACCTTTCTTCTTGATGTTGCCGTTCTTCAAATCCGCCAAGTACTTTGGGCAATTCCGCTCAAAGGACCTTCTCCTTGCAAAAAGCACTCAGTATCAGGCTTAGGTCCAGCCTTGGTCTTCTTCGTCGGCGTGGTAACTTCCTTACCACCCTTCTTGAAGTGTCCCTTCTGCTTAGACTTGCCTTTCTTGAATTTGGTGGTCTTATTGACCAACAACACTTGGTGCTCTTTCTTGATCTCCACTTCTGCAGATTTCAACATGGCAAAGAGTTCTGGCAACGTCTTGTTCATGTTTTGCATGTTGTAGTTAATCACAAAGTTCTTGTAACTTGGTGGTAGTGATTGGAGGACACGGTAAATCGCCGAAGCATTAGGAATCACAATACCCAAGCTTTGAAGTTTGTTTGCGTGCCCAGACATCTTAAGCACATGCTCACTGACGGAGCTTCCCTCTTCCATCTTGCAGTTAAAGAACTTTTCAGAAGCCTCATAGCTTTCAATTGCCGCATGAGTCTCAAAGATCAATTTGAGATCCTCGACAATATCATATGGGTCTGAATTCTCAAACCTTTTCTGAAGCTCCGATTCTAAACCATACAAGATAGCACACTGAACTGTGGTGTAATGACCTTCGGATCGGTAAGGATCCTAAGTCCCTGTGATTAACATGCTAGTCCCTGGATCAATAGCTAGCACTCACAGTCGATGAAGTATCATGTAAAACACAAAGTCTTTATTACACGGAGAATCCAGAGTATGAATTATTACAAAAGTTGCTTAGCATTATGCTAGCTCAAATAACAATGAAACATAAAAGCAAAGATGAGTCCATCAACGCCTGTGCTTGTCGAGTGTAGACCCGATCCCTACGCACCTTTCAATCTTGGATTCTCGCACATAAGACGGTGCACCAACAAGTTGGGTCAATACTTTGAATGTATTGGCAATTTACACCAAGGAGAGAAAAGACTATCTCTACATGCAAGGCTGGTATAGGCTGTAGAGTTAATTTGCTCAAAGCTAGTTTTCTTAAGTAGAGAGAAGAATAGAGGATTGTACTACTTTGTAAACATTTGCTTAGATAAAATAAGGTCGAGTGGCACACGAGGATATTACGCACCAAGTGTCCAAACAACCAAACACTTGGATATTACGCACCAAGCGTCACTTGGATATTACACTCCAAGTTCCCAAATTCCCACCCATTAGCGATATTACGCACGCCATGGGGTTTCAAAACTTTGTTTTAGAAAAGAGAGAGGAAGATCCTTCATAGGCTCCATCCTTCAGACGCTCATTGTTGTTCTGTTACCGTGAACACGGCTGATCGATCAGATTGCAATACTCTCGAGAGTTTGTGCACTTTACCCACAATCCACGATCAAGTCCTTTTACAGACAAGACCATGGCGAGGCTTTCCTTAGTAGCCCCTCTACCTTCCGGATCCAACCGTGCCAAGAACCTCCAAATTTTGGTACCCAGGTGAGGTTTCCCACTAAGTACTAGGCCAAGACAGAGCCCATAATGTATTGTGGTTGCACTGGAAGCTTCTGAATTCTGAAACATGGCAGACTTCTTTGATTCCTGGGCGGCCGTCCTCCACCAAAATCTCACTCGTTGTCCCGACAACCATTCCGCCCAGAAGAAAACTTAGTTTTATTTTGAAGTGGATTTGAGAAGGAAAGTTTTCTCTCGAGAGCCTTTATACTTAGAAAAATTCTTTGTCTTTCGAACCCCCCCAACGGTACTTTGTATATATAGCATAGCAAGCAATACTTAGCAAAAACAGGGGTAACCTATTAGGAAGGGAGAATCCTAAGTATAGAGCTACTCATGGCATACTACAAAATCATCGCACTTGCAAAATAATATCAAGGAAAATTCTACTAGAACATCCTACACATGCATACTATAGAATTTTCAAGATCACATGCATAGAATCAAAACTGGGACAAAAGATATGAACAAGTGGTGTAACTTGCCTTGATCCGAGCAGCACTCTACACAATAGCACTCCTTAGCGCACTCCGAGCAATCTAATGAATCACAAACATAAATTTGATCACGACTTGCTCAAAGCATACACAAAAGAAAACATGCATGCATGCAACATGGTAATTTATGCAAGGTTGGTTGAATTAATCGAGGTAGTAAGTTTGCGTGTTGTGATAGTGTAAGGGTGTCACTAGGATTTATTTTCCAAGGGTTTAGATCTAATTTGAATCACTAAAACAATTCCGAGGATTATAGGAGATCAAACCCTCTAAATAGTCCCCAAGTTAGATCTAATAATCCTAAGCAAAGCTTGATGATTTGGATCAGTAGGTATTGTGGAAACAAAATTATTGCAACAAGATTCAAGCAAAAAGGAATTTCAATTATTTTCATATAGATTAAAACCCTCTAATCCAATAATTAAAAATCACACCTAAAACATTAATGCAACCCTGCAATATTATTACATAATTGGATTCTACATAAAATTAGAAATCCAACGGTATATTATAAGCTAGATTTGGCCAAATATTCGATTTTTGGTGAATTTCGCAAGTTTAAAAGCCAAATCTGCCACCAGATTTGAATCTCACTTAAAAACGTAGCCAGGTGGCTTCATCTGACTGGTCCAGCTGGACCGACGCGGTGCTGACGCGGCTGCGGGCGCGGTTCTGCCACGCCGGCATGGTATTGCAGCACCGCTTCCTCCCATCTAATCTACACCGTCCAACTCGGATCCAACGGACGGGAGCGGTGGCGATGGCGATGGCGGCGCTGGTCGACGTGGTCGCTTGCGACGTTGCGGAGGTTCCCGAAAGCGGAGAGCACGACGGCGCTTACTCCTTCTCGCGGTTCGCTGCGTGATCGGATTCGCCCTCCGTCCTCGTCTAGGCGCACACCTCCACCGGTTCCCTTGCTCGGCACGTCGCGAAATACCCGACGTTGTGCTGCACAAGGGAAGGAAGGAAGGGTCGGGGGTGAGGCGGTGTTGCACGGGAAGGGCGATTAACAGCAAGGAGAAGCTTGGGGTGGCGCGAGTCGCCGGATCGGAACCTTCCCGAGCGCGACGCCGGCGAGAGAGAGCGGCAGCGGTTCGGCGAAGTTGGCTAGGGTTTTCGGGGGGGGACATCGAGAGGGGGCGGCTTATAAGGGCCAGAATCTTGGGGAAGGGGGCGGTCGAGTCCGGCGCGGTTTGGAGTCCGACGCGGCGGAGGGGTTGTGCTCGCCACGGACTCCAGGAGGGGGACGACGGGGTGGGGCCCCCGCGTCAGCGATCGAGGGTGGAGCGGGCCGGTCTTTGGTCATGCTGGCAGTGTGGTGGGCTGCATGCCCGCTTAGGTAGGTTTTCCTTTTTTCTGTAAACATTTTCCTTTTTCTGTTTTCTTTAAACCCCAATAACTTTTGCAAACTAGGTCAAAATTTTATGAAACTTGTTTCTAAATTTTCATAAAATTGAGGTGGTCAACATAGGACCATGTCTTACTGTTTTTACAAAGTTTTTAAGAGGGGCCAAACTAACACAACAAGAGTGCTTAAGAGAAAATTAAAATAGGGTTTTTAAATGGGTTTATGTGTTAGGATCCTTGTAGTTGCTATGTTTTCAAAATGTAGGATGCAAATGATGCAAGGGTGATGCATGACACTAATAATGTCCAAGCACAGAATCTGGAATGTTACAAACCTACCCCCCTTAAGAAGAATCTCGTCCTCGAGATTCGGGTTGGCTAGCAAATAGGTGTGGGTGCTCCGTTCTCATGTCGTCTTCACGTTCCCACGTAGCTTCTTCCTCGGAGTGGTGGTTCCATTGTACCTTGCAAAATCTTATAGTCTTGGTGCGGGTAGCCCTTTCAGCTGTTTCCAGTATTTTGATGGGTTTTTCCTCATAGGTAAGGTCACTCTCCAATTGAACCTCATATAGGGGAACGGTGTCTCTTAGCGGTGTTTCAGCCATCTCCGGGTGGCACTTCTTTAGTTGTGACACGTGAAACACATCATGAACAGTCAGTCCTTCCGGTAACTCCAACTGATAAGCAACTTCTCCCTTACGGGCCAGAACCTTGTATGGTCCTATGAATCGTGGGGCTAACTTGCCCTTGATTCCGAACCTCTTAACTCCACGTAGGGGTGAAACTCGGAGATACGCACGGTCCCCTATTTCATAGGCCACATCTCTTCGCTTTGGAATCAGCGTAGCTTCTGCCGGGATTGTGCTATCTTTAGCCTATCCTAATCTCGCACCTTCTCTTGGCATCCTTTATCAAGTCCCGGTCCAAAAGATCAAGCGTTCTCCCACTCCATTCCATAGCAATGGAGTCCTACACTTCGCCAGATAGAACTTCAAATGGAGCCATCTTGATACTTGTCTGTAGTTGTTGTTGTATGAGAACTCGCATATGGTAGGTTATCGTCCCAACTAGACCCATAGTCTAGTGCGCAAGCTCTCAACATATCTTCCAAAATTTGATTCACCCTTTCTGCTTGTCCATCTGCTTGAGGGTGGAAGGCGATCAATTCTAGTCGGGTTCCAAGAGACTCATGTAGTTGTCGCCAAAACTTTGAGGTAACCGGTGCCTCTCTCACACAATTCCCTTAGGAACACCATGTAGGCTTACAATTCTTGACATGTATATCTTAGCGAGCTTAGCACTTGTATATGTGGTCTTTACGGAATGAAGTGAGCCACCTTGGTGAAGTGGTCTACCACTACCCAGATAGAATCAAAACCGTAACGAGTCCGGCAATCCCGTGATGAAATCCATGCCTACCTTGTCCCACTTCCATCGGGTATAGGTAGTGGTTGAAGTAATCCCGCTTCTCGATGCTCGGCTTTAACTCTGTTGCACATCACACGTAGAAATATACTCCGCAATATCTCTCTTTAGGTTATTCCACGAATCTATCCTTCACATCCATGTATATCTTTGTGTTGCTGGATGAATTGAGTATGGCGAATCATGAGCTTCTTGTAAAATCATCTTCCGATATCGGGTCATTGGGAACGCACAAACGCTTCCCATACCAGAGGGTTCCTTGTTCGTCCAGACGAAATTCTTTAGTCTTTCCTTCATTTATCCTGACTCTTATTTCTTCCAACTCTTTATCCCCCTTTTGTGCTTCTTGGATCCTTTCTTGGAAGGTGGAAACTATTTCCATAGTCGCCACCGTCCTTTCGGGACTATCTCCAACCCGAGATCCTGAATTGCTTGTAAATCCTCCGGAAGTTCCTGCGGTCCCATTCACATACACCTTACGACTTAAGGCATCAGCCACCACGTTTGCCTTTCCGGGGTGGTATTGTAAATCCAAGTCATAATCCTTAATTAATTCAAGACATCTTCTTTGTCTCATATTCAGCTCCTTTTGGGTGAAGATGTACTTCAAACTCTTATGATCTCAGAACACATCACAATGTTTGCCCATGAGGTAGTGTCTCCATACCTTGAGTGCATGAACCATGATGCAAGTTCCAAATCATGAGTGGGATAGTTGTGTTCGTGGTTCTTAAGTCGGGAGGCATAGGATACCACTTTCCCATCGCATCAATACACTTCCAAGTCCTTGTCGTGAAGCCACAATAGACTGAAAATCCTTCCGGATATCCGCGCATACAGAATCGGTTACAAGGCGTTTCTTCAACTCTTGAAAGCTTGCTTCACATGCCTCGGTCCATAGGAATTTCTTTTCCTTCTTTAATAGTTCCGTCATGGGTTTTGCTATCTTGGAAAAGTTTTCGATGAACCTCCGGTAATATCCTGCGAGGCCTAAGAAACTTCTAATGTCTCCCACATTCTTGGGTGACTCCCATTCCGTCACGGAAGCTACCTTGCTAGGATCTGGCAACTCCTTTAGCGACACAACATGACCAAGGAATCCCACTTCCTTTAACCGTAACTCGCACTTGCTGAATTTGGCATACAACTTGTGTTCTTAGCTTCTCCATGATAAGGCGCAGATGTTTCTCATGTTCCTTCTCATCCTTTGAGTATATGAGTATATCATCTATGAATACTACGATAAACTTGTCCAAGTATTCCATGAACACCTTGTTCATCATGGTCATGAAGTATGTCAGCATTGGTTAGACCAAAAGACATCACGGTGTACTCGCATAATCCGTATCTTGTGGTGAATCTTTGTCTTGGGCACATCCTGCTCGAATCTTTAGTGAAAGTAGCCCGATCGTAGATCGATCTTTGAGAACACACGGCTCCCTTTAGCTGGTCAAACGGGTCGTTGATGTTGGGCAGAGGATACTTATTCTTAATCGTCACTTCGTTCAATGAGCGGTAGTCCACAACCAGCCTCTTGGTCTTATCCTTCTTTTCCACAAATAGGATGGGTGCTCCCCAAGATGACGCGCTGGGTTGAATGAACCCTTGTCCAATTGTTCCTAAGCTGTTTCTTGAGTTCCTTTAACTCGTCCACGCCCATCTTGTATGGTCTCTTAGCTATCGGCCCGTGCACGGCATTAAGTCAATGAGAACTCGATATCACGGTCGGGTGGCATTCCGTAGCTCTTCCGGGAAGACATCCGGTATTCCTTTACAATAGGTACTTCCTCCAAGCTAACCCCTTAAGAGAGTTCACCATGACTTCTTTGAGTGCAGTTCGACTTGATACGAATCCTCTTCCTTCCGTTGTGAGCATGACAGTTCTCTTGGCACAATCTATGACTCCTTCATACTCGGTCATCCAATTCATGCCCAAGATTATGTCTAAACCTTGTGATTCTAGAACTACCAGACGTGGGAAAAATGTGTGCCAATCCTTAGTTCTAAATCCCGAACCGAGTTTGCCGCTATTTCTCCCCAGAGAACTTACCCTTAGAGGAAAGTTTATAGTCTCCGTTGGTATCTTGCCTCTATCCACAAATACCCTTGATATGAATGAATGCGATGCACCAAGATCAAAAAGAACAACTGCGGAATAGAATCGAGTTTGAACTTACCAATCAGTAGTCCGGCGCCTCACAAGCATCCTCCATAGAAACATGATTCACCTTGGCTTTGACAAACGGATTTGGCTTCTTCCGCTCCCATTGCCATGGTTGTGTCCATTACTATTCCCATTGCCATTGCCGTTGCCATTCTTCCTCTCGGGCAAGAGGTCGATAGTGCCCTGTCTTGTTGCACTTAAAGCATGTCACCTCACTGAGATCCTTTCCATTGCCGCCATTGCCATTGCGGTTTTTGTGCCCATTGTGCTTGTGGCCACCATGGTTATGACCGTTATGGTTGTGGCCATTATTGTTATAGGGTGGTGGTGAGGAATTGCGCCGCTTCGCACGAATGTAGTGTTTGTGAGGGTTGGATTTCCTCTTGCGATTTTCTATGCTCTTCCTCTTTGATTCAACCACAATGGCTCTGTCCAAGAGTTCCTGAAAGTTGTCAAATTTCTGAGCCACAAGCTAAATGGATATCTCATCATTGAGCCCTCTTAAGAACTCCTCATGTCTCTTGGCATCAGTGGAAACATCATCGGGTGCATAACGGGCTAGCTTATTGAAAAGCTCACCATACTCGTGATGTAAGCAGTACTGGTGTAGGTCGCGAACTCGCGCCTCTTTAGAGCCATGACACCAGCAGCCACATGATGAGTACGAAAAGCTAACTCAAACTGCTCCCAAGTGATAGCATCAATGTCCGTGGGTGACTTGGTAGTTATCCCACCATTCTGCAGCAGTCCCTCAAGTCGGTGTGCGGCATAGCGCACTCCGGCTCCGACAGCTTGCACGGTGTCTAGCTTGTTGATTTTATGGCTACCATCATCGGCGATGATTGGTTCAATTTGCTAGTGAAGGTAGGGGGTTAAGCCTCGTAAACCGAGTCAAGCGATCCTGTTGAGGAGGTGGCGGAGGTGGTGGTGGTTGTTGTTGTTGTTCGCATGTTCCGAGTGAGCAGTTGGATCACCGTTACGAGTGGCGAAGTTTAGCTATTTCAAGGGATTTCGGGGTTCGCGTCTTGGCGGCATCTGTGGGGTTAAGATAATAGTTAAGAAATAGAGAAAGACTAAGTAGTAAACTCCTACCCTTATGAAAACACACCAAGCACACAAGACATAACAACACGCTTTATCACGGGAAACAACCAAGTTTTAACTAAACCAGTCTTATCTTGGTATTTATTACATTTGCGAATAACGTTCTACTATAGAATTAAAGGTGGTCCAACTATTACATATCTTCCACGCCTTCCTCTTCCTCGTCCTCGAACGAGTAACCTTCTTGCTCTAGCGTTGTCTTGTACACCTCCATCTCCTTTGTGGTGGCTTCAAGCTTCTCTTGGAGTTCCCTTATCTCATCCTGTAGCTTCTTGGTAGTGGCTTCCAACTGCCTCAAGTCCCTCCTTCTCGCTCTGTAGCTCCTCCACTAAACTTGACTTCATTGCGGCTTCAAGTTGCTTTGCCAAGTCCCTCTTGGAAGCACGCACATCATTGATAATCTTGCAAAGGCCTTCATTTTGCACTTCATCTCCATCGATCTGCTGTTTGAGTTCTCTAATTCTCTTGTTTTTATTTATCACCCTCTTCTCTTGGTTAGCGAATTTCTTCTCTTGGTCCTGGAATTTTATCTCTTGGAGCTTCATTGCCTCCTCCTGCTGCTTGATCATTTCTTCCTTCTCCTTGATGAGGGCGCATAGCTCGTCGTTCTTCAACATCTCGAGGAAGGTACCCTTCTCAAGGTCATGGATGTGGCACTCCAAGTCTTGATATTGTGTTCTTCGGCGCTTGGTAGAAGTTCTTTCCTCAAAGGTTAACTCCATGGGAATCCCTTCCTCATCTCGTCTTCCAAAGAGGCCGCCGCAGTGTCCTTGGAGAGCTTCATGATGACGTCCACATAGACGACCAATGAGTTGTTGCAAGCTAATGCTGAGGACCTTCTCCTTGGAATCGCTAACAATGTGGATTTCTATGTCTTCCTCCGGGTTCTTGCCTCGCTCTTTTCCTGGCTGGATGACCTTGACTCCCAACCGCCCTTGTGGAGTTTCTTCATTGTGCTCCCTTGGATTGTTGGGAGAGGAAGGTCCAAACGTGTGAGTAGATCCATGAGGCATCCTCCAAAGCGAAGGGGCTCGATGTCCGCGACGGTGTCGTAGAGGAAGCTTGTCATCTTTGAGTTAGAAGAACGAGGGTTAGGTACTTAAACAAGTAGAGGAAAGCAGATACTAGATGTGCGGAAAATAACTTAGTAGAAAAGAAAGTAATGCACTAAAGTTAGAGGTGGTTCCAATCCTAGGGTCACGTCCTACAGGCAACGATGTGCTCTGATACCATCTGTAATGACCTTCGGATCGGTAAGGATCCTAAGTCCCTGTGATTAACATGCTAGTCCCTGGATCAATAGCTAGCACTCACAATGATGAAGTATCATGTAAAACACAAAGTCTTTATTACACGGAGAATCCAGAGTATGAATTATTACAAAGTTGCTTAGCATTATGCTAGCTCAAATAACAATGGAAACATAAAAGCGATGAGTCCATCAACGCCCGGGCTTGTCGAGTGTAGACCGCGATCCCTACGCACCTTTCAATCTTCGGATTCTGCACATAAGACGTGCAGCCAACAAGTTGGGTCAATACTTTGAATGTATTGGCAATTTACACCAAGGAGAGAAAAGACTATATCTACATGCACGGCTGGTATAGGACGACGAGTTAATTTGCTCAAAGCTAGTTTTCTTAAGTAGAGAGAATAATAGAGGATTGTCCTACTTTGTAAACATTTGCTTAGATAAAATAAGGTCGAGTGGCACACGAGGATATTACGCACCAAGTGTCCAAACAACCAAACACTTGGATATTACGCACCAAGCGTCACTTGGATATTACACTCCAAGTTCCCAAATTCCCACCCATTAGCGATATTACGCACGCCATGGGGTTTCAAAACTTTGTTTTAGAAAAGAGAGAGGAAGATCCTTCAGAGGCTCCATCCTTCAGACGCTCATTGTTGTTCTGTTACCGTGAACACGGCTGATCGATTAGATTGCAATACTCTCGAGAGTTTGTGCACTTTACCCACAATCCACGATCAAGTCCTTTTACAGACAAGACCATGGCGAGGCTTTCCCTTATTAGCCCCTCTACCTTCCGGATCCAACCGTGCCAAGAACCTCCAAATGTTGGTACCCAGGTGAGGTTTCCCACTAAGTACTAGGCCAAGACAGAGCCCATAATGTATTGTGGTTGCACTGGAAGCTTCTGAATTCTGAAACATGGCAGACTTCTTTGATTCCTGGGCGGCCGTCCTCCACCAAAATCTCACTCGTTGTCCCGACAACCATTCCGCCAAGAAGAAAACTTAGTTTTATTTTGAAGTGGATTTGAGAAGGAAAGTTTGCTCTAGAGAGCCTTTATACTTAGAAAAATTCTTTGTCTTTCGAACCCCCCTAACGGTACTTTGTATATATAGCATAGCAAGCAATACTTAGCAAAAACAGGGGTAACCTATTAGGAAGGGAGAATCCTAAGTATATAGCTACTCATGGCATACTACAAAATCATCGCACTTGCAAAATAATATCAAGGAAAATTCTACTAGAACATCCTACACATGCATACTACAGAATTTTCAAGATCACATGCATAGAATCAAAACTGGGACAAAAGATATGAGCAAGTGGTGTAACTTGCCTTGATCCGAGCAGCACTCTACACAATAGCACTCCTTAGCGCACTCCGAGCAATCTAACGAATCACAAACATAAATTTGATCACGACTTGCTCAAAGCATACACAAAAGAAAACATGCATGCATGAAACATGGTAATTTATGCAAGGTTGGTTGAATTAATCGAGGTAGTAAGTTTGCGTGTTGTGATAGTGTAAGGGTGTCACTAGGATTTATTTTCCAAGGGTTTAGATCTAATTTGAATCACTAAAACAATTCCGAGGATTATAGGAGATCAAACCCTCTAAATAGTCCCCAAGTTAGATCTAATAATCCTAAGCAAAGCTTGATGATTTGGATCAGTAGGTATTGTGGAAACAAAATTATTGCAACAAGATTCAAGCAAAAAGGAATTTCAATTATTTTCATATAGATTAAAACCCTCTAATCCAATAATTAAAAATCACACCTAAAACATTAATGCAACCCTGCAATATTATTACATAATTGGATTCTACATAAAATTAGAAATCCAACGGTATATTATAAGCTAGATTTGGCCAAATATTCGATTTTTGGTGAATTTCGAAGTTTAAAAGCCAAATCGCCACCGATTTGAATCTCACTTAAAACGTAGCTGTGTGGCTTCATCCGACGGTCCACCTGGACCGACGCTGTGGACGGCTATGGCGCGGTTCTCGCCACGGCAGCGCAGATTAAAGACCGCTTCGTCCTCCCATCTAATCTACACCGTCCAACTCGGATCCAACGGACGGGAGCGGTGGCGAGGACTTACCGGCGGCGTCGATGGCGAGACGGCGGCGGCGCGGTCAGACGTGGTCGTCGGCGACGTTGCGGAGGTTCCCCGAAGCAGCGGAGAGCACGACGGCGCTCTACTCCTTCTCGCGGTTCTGCCTGCGTGATCGGATTCGGCTCCTCTGTCCTCGTCTAGGCGCACACCTCCACTGGTTCCCGCGGCTCCGGCGGCACGTCGGCGAGAAATCCCCGACGTTGTGCTGCACAAGGGAAGGAAGGAAGGGTCGGGGGTGAGGCGGTGTTGCACGGGAAGGGCGATTAACAGCAAGAAGAAGCTTGGGGTGGCGCGAGTCGCCGGATCGGAACCTTCCCGAGCGCGACGCCGGCGAGAGAGAGCGGCAGCGGTTCGGCGAAGTTGGCTAGGGTTTTCGGGGGGGGACATCGAGAGGGGGCGGCTTATAAGGGCCAGAATCTTGGGGAAGGGGGCGGTCGAGTCCGGCGCGGTTTGGAGTCCGACGCGGCGGAGGGGTCGTGCTCGCCGCGGACTCCAGGAGGGGGACGACGGGGTGGGGCCCCCGCGTCAGCGATCGAGGGTGGAGCGGGCCGGTGCTGGGCTGCGGCGCCTGGCGGGTGCTGGTGGAGAAAAATAAAAGTGAGCAAGTATAACCATTGTGAAAGCATTGTTCTTGTTCATTAAAATCCTTTTATTAACAAGGTTGATCAAGTCTTGTTACCAAAACAATCTTATATGAAACAAAACTTTGCATTTCACAAAATGATTATGTTACCTCAAACTTGATAGCAATAGTTCCAATCATAATAGTTTCAAAACTTCCTTGTGGAATGGGACAATATATTCCTCCAACTTTCATGCTCTCAATATTTTTAATGGAATTCAGGCAATAGCTCTTATCAATCTTCTTGGGGAAATGGACAGTATGCTCTTTGTTATTAATATTAAAAGTTACTTTTCCTTGATTACAATTGATGACATCACCTGCAGTATTAAGAAAAGGTCTCCCAAGAATAATAGACATATTATCATCTTCAGGTATCTCAAGGACAACAAAATCAGTTAAAACCAAGCAATTATGAGCCACTTGAACAGGAACATCCTCACATATACCAACAGGAATAATAGTTGACTTATCAGCCATTTGGAAAGATATATCAGTTGGTATCAACTTTTCTAGCTCGAGCCTCTTGTAGAGGGAAAAGGCATAACACTAACTCCAGCTCCCAAATCACATAAAGCAGTTCTAACATAATTATTCTTAATAGAGCAAGGAATAGTCGGAATACTTGGATCACCAAGTTTCTTTGGACGCTTACCATTGAAGGAATAATTAGCAAGCAAAGTATAAATTTCCTCATTAGGAATCTTCCTTTTATTAGAGACAATATCCTTCATATACTTTTTATAAGGAGGCAACTTAATAGCATAAGTCAAAGGAATTTGCAAAAATAAAGGTTTCATCCACTCACAAAACTTATTGTAGTGTTCTTCCTCCTTTGACTTGTGTTTCTTATTAGGAAAAAGCATAGGTTTCTGCACCCAAGGATCTCTCTCTACCATGTTTATTAGCAATAAATCTTCCTTAGTGTACCTAGTGTTCTTAGTGTGCTTCTCAGGTTCTTCCTCAACTTCCTCCTTATCAGGAGCATCATTTTTATCACCAATTTTAGTTTTAGCATCAGAGACAGATATACTATTAGGATCTACAGCAGGTTCACGTGGTTCCTCAACTATTTTGTGTTTCTTTTTCTTTCTCTTATGAGGACTACCACTACTTTCACCTTGTTGAGAATCCTGCTCAGTTCTTTTAGGGAGTCCTTCAGGATATAAAGGATCTTGAGTGGCTGTACCACTCCTAGTTCTAATTCCATAAGCATGTTTATATCTAGAAGCATTAACTAGCATATCTTTTTGTACCTTAGCAAGTTGATCAATTTGGGTTTGAACCATTTGAAAGTGTTTACAAAGCATTTTAACATCATTAGCAATTCTTTCTACAATATCTTTCAACTCATTAATAGATCTAGAGTTTTCCAATAAATGATTTTGAACTTGTTTATTAAAATTACCTTGTTTAACAATAAATGTGTCAAGTTCATCTGAGCATTGATCAGGAGGCTTACCATAGGGAATATCAACTTCATCAAAGTGGAGAGAGTGTACCTCAATAGTAGATGAATGGGGAATTGACTTACATAATTCTTCTATAGGAGGTAGATTCTTCACATCTTCAGCTCTAATACCTTTCTCCTTAAGACATTTCCTAACTTCTTTCATCACTTCATCATTTAATGCAATCACTCCCCTCTTCCTTGGTGTTGGTGTTGGAGTTGGTTCAGGCACAACTGGTTCAGGAGTAATAGGCTCAGGTGTATTTATCTCAGTTGAAGTCAAATCATCATAATTCTTGCTTATTTTAGCCATTAATTCTTCAGCATCTGAGTTCTTTTCCTGGAAACACAATCAGCAAAACTATCTAGGTATGACCTAGAATCATCAGTTAGTTCATTATAATAAATATCAAGAAGCTCATTTTTAGGTAATGGACATCCAAGATGTGCATGAATCAAGGCACAAAACCTTGTCCATGAATGAGGTAATTTCTCTTCTTCTCCCTGTTTAAAATCAAAAAGTTTTTGCGAAGCAGCATGTCTAGCAGTAGGAGGAAAATATTTATGAAAGAAAGTAGCAGTCAAGCAATCAGGTCTATCAATGGATCCAGGAGGTAATCTATTAAACCAAGCTTTAGCTTCTCCTTTTAGTGAAAACGGGAAGATCTTAGTAATAAAGTACTTGCGCATCTTAAAATCATCAGAGAATAAAACACTCATAGAGGAAAGCTCATTCATATGTGCTACATCACTTTCATTCTCAGTCCCACAAAAAGGTTCTTTCTCAACAATGTCTATATAGGATAAATTAAGAGGGAAATCATAATATTTATCTTTAATATCTATGGGAGAGGTGGAAAACTTAGGATCAGAAGACAATTTAGGAATAATGGTACGTCTCTGAAGGAGAATCTTAATAGCACTAGCACCATGTGTGTTTTGGCACTCTTCAATAAATTCATCAGTCAACTCAATGTAACCATCTTTAATATCGTATCTCTCTCTAGACTCAGGTGATCTAACATGTGTAATAGTGTCTTCACTAGAAGTTTCAGTATTTCCTAGTTTATCCATAGTAGCATCTAGTAAAGGACCTAATGAACCACTCACATCAAGCACACTAGAAGTAACATCATGAGTATCAAAAGAAGTTTCAGATTCAGCAGTAGTAGCAGTGTGTGTAGTATGTGTATGTGTGTATGTGGTGGTGGTGTAACAAGCTTACTTATAACAGACGGTGAATCAAGAGAAGCAGAGGTGTTTAGGACCGTACCTCTTCTTGTAGTGGATGGTAAAATAGGAAACTTTCCATCACGAGACTTCCCCATGATGAAAGGAATAGCAGTGAACAATAATAGATCCAAGTGAACTTACAAATAAAGCTATGATCCCCGGAAAGGGCGCCAGAAAATAATCTTATTGACCCACAAGTATAGGGGATCACAACAGTCTTCGAGGGTAGTATTATCCAATTTATTGATTCGACACAAGGGGAGCCAAAGAATACTTGCAAGGCTTAACAACTGAGTTGTCAATTCAGCTGCATCTGGAAATAATCTTGCGCACAGTAGTTTATCAGTAGCAACAATTTTTTAGTAGCAATAGAAAAGCAACAACAACAGTAAAACAAGAGCAATAGTAACAGTAGTAGCAAACAGTAGGATATGGGTGCAGTAGGCACAGGGATGGATGGACGGGCGTTGCATGGACAAGTCTAAACATGTAATTTCAAGATCTAGGGCAATTGCAGATAAATAAGATAAAGCATCCAAGTACTAAACAATCCTAGGCATGTGCTCCCTATATAGTCATACATGCTCGCAATGAGAATTTGCACAACATCTTTTGTCCAGCCAGCCCGTTGCAGCAGGACCTCAAGGGAATATACTGGCAATTAAGGCACTCCTTTTAATAGAGCACCGAAGCAAAGTATTAACACTCCGTGAACACACGTGATCCTCAAATCATAGCCATCCCTTCAGGTTGTCCCAATTTTTGTCACTTCGTGGCCTTTGGTTCCGGACAATAATATGTGTACAGAACTTGCAGATAAGATCACAAACAATACTATCATCATGAATCAATAACATGTTCAGATCTGAGATCATGGCACTCGGGCCCTATTGACAAGTATTAAGCACAACAAGTTGCAACAAAGTCAAATAGCACTAATAGAGATACTAGGCACCATGCTCTAACAATCTTATTCGATTACATGATAGAACTCATCCAATCCGTACCATCCCCATAGCCGACAGCGGGGGATTACTCACTCATGGATGAGGGAAACATGGTTGGTTGATGGAGAGGCGTTGGTGATGATGATGGCGATGATCCTCTCCAAATTTCCCGTCCCGGCAGGGTGCCAGAACGGAGATTCTGGTTCCGAATCGCGGTTTCTGGTGGTGGAGGCTCATCGGAACTCTTTCTGGAAAAATGTCGCCCCCCTGAGTTTTTAGGTCAGAAGGCAACTTATAGGCGAAGAGGAAGGCCGAGGGGGGGGTGCCTGGGGCAGTCACACCCCCTCCTGGCGCGGCCAGGGGGTGTGAGCCCCCAGAGCCCCACTCCATCTTGTATTCTGGCTCCGTGAGTCTTCTGGTGAAATAGGATTTTTGGCATATTTTCCTGGATTTTTCTTGATAGTTGATTTTCTACACAAAAAACTCGACACCAAGGTAATTCTGCTGAAAACAACATCAGTCCGTGTTAGTTGTATCCAAATCACACAAGTTTAGAGGAAAAACAATAGCAAAAGTGTTCGGAAAAGTAGATACGTTTTGGACGTATCAATGTGTCGGTTTAGGCAATCCCATGAAGATGAGTAAAGCCCTTGGCAACAAGGCAGGCTTTATGGCAATCAATGGAGCCATTAGGCTTTTTCCTCAACTTCAACCCCCATTTGCACCCCACTATATGATGGTCATAGGGAGGATTAATAAGACGCCATGTATGATTACAACGAAGAGCATCATATTCATCATCCATGGCGGCCTTCCAAGACAGAACATCGATTGCATCAACACATAAATGTGAGACCGAGGTTCTACTATAAATGCCCTACTTTTCGGATAACCCCGAATGATGCCATCAAAGAGATAGGATAGTTAGACAAAGGCATCCTAAAGATGCGTCTGCACCATGCAAGTGGACGGAGCTGGAGGATCAATGCCATATGACGAAGGAGAGGAACCTAGTGATGCTGAATGATGATCAGAAGCCGTGAACGATTCAAATTTCAAGGCCGAATCCCCACCATGGGCTGGACCATGTCCTAGAGTCCTTGGGTGGATCGGGTGAGCTGCCTCCGAGGGGTCCATGGTGGGACACATCAAGCCCATTGGGTTCCTTGTCGTCTCCAAGACCATTGTGGCTGGATGGTGCCCACATGATCGACGTCGGGAGGTGCATGTAATGCATGTAAGAGACGATGGCCGGTGTGCTGATCTAGAGTTTGTTCTACAACATCAGAAGAAGAAACCAAAATATTAGTAACACGAACCTTATCAATACATATTAGTGCATCCATATATGGTTCAGGAAGAAGAATCGCATCTTCAGTGGGTGTTGGGATTTTGGTAGCTATGGAGTCAATAGAGACAGGATGCACATTTTCATAAAAAATGATGTCCCTAGAGACATATATGCGGCCAATGGACTTGTCAAGGCACCTAAAGCCAAGGTGGTCTGGGATTTAATCAAGGCTCACACATGCGCGATCAAAAATTGAGTTTGCGATTATTGCATCCTCTAAGGTTGGGTCAACCGGAGCACCCAAAAACATGAAGTTTATTGTAGTCGACGGGCATTTTGAACAGTTTGGTTAAAGGAGTGGTGAGATGGATGACTCAAGTAGGCATACAGTTGATTAGCTGTCGGTGAGAGCCACATCATCCCAAAAACGAGGGGAAGGAGATGAATATGCTAGAAGGGCCAATGTTGTTTCAAGCAAGTGTCAATGTTTTCGTGCAATAGCTTTGGTTTGTTGGTTTGTGTGTGTGTGTGTGTGTTTCTGTTGGGAACGCGTTATGCAACACACATGCACACAAACACAAATTCTAGCGCATAACACAGATTATATGTGAGGGGAGAAGTAACAGATAATACACTCATGCGTCGATCTAGCGGAAGTTGTCGATGATGAAGTTCTATGAGCATCAATCCACGCAACAAGACTTATCAAGTCACGAGAAGATGTATTATCCACCAGATGGCTCCAACAATCTACTACCGCATGCGCATAACCTCCACGATATCCACATGTACGAGATCAACAACACCGTGTAGAAGTGCGATCCAGGGCACCGTTCGAATCATGAGTGTGTTGTTAAAGATCCGAAGCGCCCTTTGATCACTGACTAGATTAGATCTATATTGTGGTAGAGATCGATACGAAAGTAACCTGGAGATGATGAAGTATATCTCCACACGGTGAGCAGGATGACGACACGAGGAGGATGGAGGCGACGTCGGCATGGCGCACAATGGCTAGAGTGATGTGGCAATGGCGATGGCGGGAGGTGGTGCGGCAGTGACTTGCGACTTAGGGGGCACGGGCTAGAGTTGGCCTTGCGCCACCACCCCCTCCTTTTATATTGGTGGCCCTGTGGACACCGCCACCACTTCCCGAAGGAGGGGGTAAGTCCATGTGGAACCCCCAAAACTACCATAGAGAGAGGGGGTTGTGGTCCAACTCAGGCCCCCTACAATCCCATGCAGCCCTAGGCCCATGGCGCCTCCTAGAGATTAGTCCTTCCAGAATCTTCTAAGCCTTTCACGAATATTCTTGACCCTTCCGAATGTTTTCGGATGTTCTAGATCATTCCAAAACTTATTATAATATGTCTGAAACTATTTTGTACATTTTCAGAGATATTCTGAACACCTCCTTCATATCTCAAACACTCTGGACAAATTCAAAATCACTTCATATATATCTTACTAGCGCACTCACATTCTATATGTCGCTAAGCTCTTAAATGTGTGACATGTCTGAAACTCATTCCGCAACAGTGATCAACATAGGTATCTTGATCTATACCTATTGATCCCCACCTCATAACATAAATATCTTTATCGTGTGAACCTTTTATATTACTAATCGGTACAAATCAGATTGCTTCTCGATACTTGACATAGTGTGAGATGAAACAGTAAGTTATTCTTATTACCTATCATGTACTCTTTTACTATTTTTGCATTATTGATGTTCATGTGATTCACAACTCAACCGCGTGTTCGACTAGAGGACGACAAACATCATAATCTTTACTATTAATTTCAAAAGCGTGGTGAATGCCTGGTGTCACACATGCAAAAATTACAGAAAATTCCACCGCTAACAAATTGCCTAACCTCCATAAAAAAGACTAACAAACCTTATCTAACAAGACTAACAAACCTTATCTAACCAGACTAACAAACTTTATCTTATCTATATCTATTATCTAAAAAGAAGGTGTTATGTTTACTGTCGTTCCGCACTACGTCAATTCTTTTGTCGCGTCACTGCTCGCCTCAAGACGCACCTAATGGCTAAGCCCAACATCGACACCCCGCCCACCACCCGATCTTCCACCGCCCAGATCCTCACCTCTGCCGCAGAGGGATCTCTCCTTCCGACGGCGCCGATTTCCCTTCATCGTTGGGATGTCGACCGTCTCCAAAACAATGGAGTTCGGCTTCACCCAGTAGCGTGAGCGATCCACGCCCTTGTTGTCCCTACTGCAGCTCTATCGAGCTCCAAGACGCGCGCCAGGATCATAACACCAATGGAGTGCCGGTGGGAGGTGCACGATTTCAGCGACTTCTCCATGCCCTCGATGTCACGAGGCACGGTCTCCGTCGAGCTCTGGACGCGGCTACCCTGTAATCGAGCGCCAATGAAGTGCGGCAGGAGGTGCGTGATTTCGGCGACTTCTCCACGCCTCGTAGTCCTCCCACCGCCTCCGCCGAGCTCAGGAGGTGCGCCCCGTGATCAGGCGCCAATGGAGTGAGAGTGGGTGGTGCACAAGAACGTCATGCAACGATGAGATCAAGACCATCTTTGTGGTGGTCGTCGTGTCGGAGGCGATCATCTTTGCGGACGGATGCCATAGGTGTGCAACCAAGGTTTGTGGCGACAAGATCGATACAAAGAACCGCCGCCCTCTTGAATGCCGATGATGGTGATTGACATCAAGACTTACTCCTTCGATCCAATTAATGTTCTCATATTTGTCTAGATTCGATGTATGTAGAGATACAAGAATCTAGACAAATATGAGAACATTAATATGGATCTGAGGAAGTAATAAAGATGGGTCCGATGACCTCATTTAAAAAACATATTCTCACCGGATTTTCAAGGAGAAGATCTCCGGTGTTGTGAATGGCACTTGATTTTCTCATAGTTATACTTATTTTCTATTTTTCTTTGAAAATGAAATGAATCATTGAACTCCCCGAGACCGACACTCAACCACATAGGCTTTTGTCCGCTAACTTGATTTGTTATCTCAACAAGTCAACATGGAGTTCTAATATATATATCGTCTTGTGAAGGCAATTTGTTGTAACGCTGATTTGTGATTGAAATAAGGTGTTTTATAAGTAAATTTATACATCTACAAGCAGGTAATTTATTGAAGATCGTGTTTTTGGCAATTTAGACCCTAGGTATATTAAGGAGTACAAGTGGTACACAACACCGCACTAATAAATAAAATACTACTCCCAAGTCCATGGGATATAACTCAACACGAGGTCCACCGTGTTATCCCATCAATGACACTCCCACCTAGAGTCGCCATGAACTTTGTATCTCAGAGGTCCACTGCATCGCTTAGCCGCCACTCCCACTCCGAGTCGTCGTGAACATTGAATCTATAGATGGGATCTCTGTTGTCACAAAGTTTTCGACTTCTGTATCTCCATACCAACACTAGAAAGCAACATAAAGTTGAAGAACCACCAACTCCAAGGTCCTCCCCTCCCACTCCTACATCATCGAAAGGAGGCAAAATTGGCGCCTTGTGACTACCTCATGTACAAGGTCTCACACACTCCATGACACCGGAGGATGCATCGTCACCACGACGGAGTTGGAGAAAAGTTGTTGTGGGTGACATCGTAACCACGACACCCACACGGCCACACCTAGCGCACAAATCTCGCTCCATCCAAGAGAAAGCATGAAGATGTTGCCAGTACTTAACGTAGCTACGTCAATTCCGTTCATGGGATATAACTCAACACGAGGTCCACCGTGTTGTCCTGTCAATGACACTCCCACCTAGAGTCGCCATGAACTTTGTATCTGTAGAGGTCCACTGTACCGCTGCCGCTCCCACTCCGAGTCGTCGTGAACATTGTATCTCAGAGATGGAATCTGTTGTCACAAAGTTTTCGACTTCTGTATCTCCATACCAACACTAGAAAGCAACATAAAGTTGAAGAAACACCAACTCCAAGGTCCTCCCCTCCCACTCCTACATCATCGAAAGGAGGAAAAATTGGCGCCTTGTGACTACCTCATGTACAAGGTCTCACACACTCCATGACACCGGAGGATGCATCGTCACCACGACGGAGTTGGAGAAAAAAGTTGTTGTGTGGGTGACATCGTAACCACGACACCCACACGGCCACACCTAGCGCACCAAATCTCGCTCCATCCAAGAGAAAGCATGAAGATGTTGCTGCCAGGTACTTAATGTAGCCGTCAAAGTGGGCCGGAGTCATGAGATTATTTTTCACCGTCATTGTCACCACCACCAGAAAAATGACAATCAGAACCCTAACCCTACCACTACCTAGACGCAGGAGACACGATTTGTGGTCCCTCTACTCTCCCACCAATGAAGTGAATGATGGAGAGGGAGGGACCCTCGTTCTGGCTAGCTACGGAGCGAGGGAAGTGGAGTTCCTCTCTTTTGCTTCTCTTTCACTATAGCAAAGGGGAAGAGACAGAGAATGATGACATCTTATGTTGTCGGCTTAACCAAAGGGTGAATTTAGAAAAAAACAGCAAGTGAACCATATCGGAGATATTTGACAAATTGAAAGATGAAAATGCACCATGACAACTAAATAGGGCATGACATGGAAATTTAAATACCGTGGCAACGCACGGGCATTCAACTAGTGGAGAATTAAGTTGACCCGATGGGGTTGGACCGTAGATCAGTCAGGCCACAGGTAGCACCGTTTTCTCTTGCAGGTCGCAGGTTCATAGCCTTGTCGATTGATAATCTCTTCGTCGTTTCTCAGCCCTTTTTTATAACCATGCACTTTATTAATTAAATTATCCTAGTGTCTTTACAAATTGCATCTCGGATACAATCCGGAGCAACAAAACGTCACACACTACTCATTAAGGACTCACACTCCTTTGGCTAGCAGATGAGTAGCGACATTTATAACTCGGTAGACATGGACGAATTCACATGAATCAAAATCACGAGACATTAGCTTAATATCCTCAATCACCGGACCACACAATGAATGATCTGTTTACGCTGATCGGCTGCGTTGTATTGCCGACGGACAGTCTAAGGCGATGATGATCTTGGAGAACCACCCTCTCCTCTTGCGTGAAGGAGACAGCACATCGAATGGCGATGAAAGATGGAAAAAAATCATTGGCTTATTAAATTTTCTATCGAGCCGTGAAAAGGATTTAACAAAAGACAGAAACAAATTCACTATTTGGCTTTCGCAGTCTCCGCTCGCCCTCTCGGGCCTTGTTTCGTGCATCTCATATGTGCCTTCAACGTCTGAGCAGCGAGCCAAGAGAAATCAAGAACCCAGGTTCCTTGGTGAAGTGAAGCCTCTGCACGGGTTGATGTTGCAGTTCCTGCTGGAACGGTTAGCGTAGAGGCCCAGCACCACACGGACATGCAGCCTAGGCCGGACATGGTTACACGGGCTGACAAGCCAGATGCCAAGGCCCAACACGGACACGGAACGGAGTCTTCCTGCTGCAAAGCACGGGTCCTCCTCGCTCACGCCCGGGCCGTCATGGTGCTGTCGTTCCGCCCGATTGGGCCGGACGAGGGAATCCTATTTCTTTAGCCTATTTAAGCTTCTGTCGTTCCAGCTTGAGATGATTAAGCCCGAGAATCGCGGGTACAACCAACCGATGAATGGTAGGAGCGATATTTAAACGAGGTATATACATTTCTAGTCCCACAACTTGTATCGTGAGAGCATTTTACGCTAGCCCCACGACTTGAATCTCAGGAGTATTTTAGTCAAATTTGATCGAATTTTAACAAGTTTGACCGAATTCGTCCACTTGTAGGTCGAAACTCAGTCTAGAGCTGACATGTGGCACTGCAATTTTTGCAAAATGACCCCTTATATTTACAACCTTCGTATGGGCCTGACAGGCAGGCCCCATCTGTCAGTGGATGTACAAATATGAAAATTCATAGATACTTTAGAGGGACTCAAACTCGCGATCTACCGACTTGTCTGTGTTAAAGAGACACAACCTTGCCACCACAGTTCGAGCGTCAACATGATATTTTGTAGAAGGCACAGTTATTATACAAAATAATTTGAAGGCATAGTTATTATACAAAATAATTTGAAGAACGAGTGGTTTAACTCATCGGATTTTTTCACCTTTCTTGTCTGCTTTTTAGTGGGTTTGTGTTAAGGAGAAAATTGTAGTATAATTGGAAAGTTATATATATATATATATATATATATATATATATATATAGGGATTAATATTTAGGGAAACAACACGAGTTGTAAGAGAATTTCCAGAGATCTTGTTGATTATCATAAACTAGTACTCCCTTCGACCCATATTTGTTGACTCTAATTGTCTAGTTACTAATATATCTAGACAAGTTTTAGTGTAAGATCCGTATCTAGACAAATTTGAGTCAACTTATATAGATCGAAGGGAGTACTATTATAGCTAACATTTAAAAATCGTCTCAATTGCGATGCTTTTTCTAATTTCTATAGCTACGATACTTGTGCCCAGCCGAAGCTCGAATTTTACACATGTGGAGAACAGTCTGAGGAAAGGCAAACACTTTCGATGAAGCCGACTCCTACTCTGAACCTGAAGAGTGAGGAAAGAATTTCTAAACTTAATTGAATTCTATCAGGCTAGTATCTTTTATGTTGTCCACAATTTAACCAAATTTTGTAAGTTAATGGCTTTAAGCTGTTGATCTAAAATCAACATTGTTCCCTAGTTGTGGAGGAGAAATTTTTCCTTGTGCATTATTTGTGCTTGCAGACTGTCTTCTAGTACTGGGTATGGAGAGAAAGAAGAAGATTTACAGCAGAGAATCTTCTATTCACGAGAACAACATGACATATTTTTTTTGGCAATTTCTTCTCTTGCTAGTTGCATGGCTGCATGCTTACTTTTGGTGTCAGCATAGTACCCACCCCCACTAGTGTCCAGCCTTGTCGGGTCATTCCCCGATCCGCAAATCTGGTGTTCAGTTCTTCATAGTATCGTGTATAATAATCCAGCATTCTTTTAAACATCACATTGACTAGTTGGTTGTATTGGCAAGCTTGTATCTCTTTAATACGACAGGTCGTGAGTTTAAATCTACATGATATACATTTAATTTTTTATTATGTGTACAACGGGCCGTACCAACGTAGTAGACAGCGGAGAAAATACATAGGGGTAATTTTGCAAAACTCCAGAATGAGTTTTGATCTACACGAGGACGAATTCGGTCAAATTCACCGAAATTTGATTAAATTGAACTAAAATGCTCGTGAGATGCAAGTTGTGGGACTAATATTACTCATTTTACAAGATGTGAGACTAAAACGCTTTTCCGGTGCAAGTTGTTGTGAGACTAAAAAAATATATACCTCTATTTAAACTGGTGGTTTTCTATTTGGCTATCCGATGCGGGACTAAAAAGTTTGCAGCCAAAGCATGTTTCGCCCGAACTAACTATCCTCAAACTTGTTCACGTGACTTGACCTGTAGATACTGGCAAGCAAAGTACGGTGTGCGAACTGTTGAATTAAGGCCGTGGATAGAAAAATATATCTGACATGTCCTAGACGCTAGACCACATGCTACGCGAATCTTTCAAGGTTCGATCCTGTGCTAGCCATGGTGTAGCAGATGAGTGGGAATGGAATTGGAGAAGAAAACAGGCCAACAACAGCTCGCTTCGTAGGTGAAAGATGTGTTTTTCAATCAGCTAGAGTCGGAGAAAGGAACAACACCCTGCAGGTTTCTGATTAAAAGTAAGTGTTGTCACCTGAGTGTGGGACTGTCAGGATAGCCACCCAAAATGAAATGAAACGATGTGCTTGCTCCTAGGCACAGGGAATTGCTTGTTCGCTAGGGCCTCCACAATCCACATGCAGCCTTGATTACATTACCTTTTCTCTGCAACTCACATGTACGATGTCAAAACTAGTCAATCTACTACTACTCTCTCCGATTTTAAAATATAAGATGTTTTAGGTTTATAAAGAGAACGTATCTAAATTTGTTTTAGTATAGATTTATTTTAAACATGAATAAACCTATATACTAAAAGTATACTAGATACATATGCTTTATAAAGCTAAAATATCTTATATTTTGAAACGGAGAGAGTACTTGCTAGCACATGCACACACGCAGACCGAAAAATTAGCCTTGTGGTTTGTTTCTCAATGGGATGGTGTGTTAAACAGAAGTATACGTGTAAATTATACACGACTAGCACATGTACACATCATTAAATCATCCAGGAAAGGAATCACATCCAGGGCCGGTTCTATATTTTTTGGGACCCTTGGGCGAAGTCGAAAAAAGGCCCCTAATAAAAATATATATTGTGCGTATAACTACACATATAGAATGAAATATTTAAAAGCATATAACCACAAGTTCATAGTCGAGAGGTCTATAAATAGTTGTCAAGCACTAAAGCATTGTGATATTTAGATAGAAAAAATAAAAATGGTAGAAAAATATAACAAATATTTCATGCAGTGAATACCTCAAAATAAAAATGGTAAGAAAATATACTTTTTATTAGAAAAAAAACTTATTTAAAGCACCTCTCTATAAATCAATAAGCTGATTCTCTCTTTTCTTCTTTTTTTTGGCAGCACCAGGCAATTGCTTCCCCATCGTAACACCTATCACAGATTATATCACAAATTAATATGAAAGAATTTACATCAAATTGTAATCTTAAAAATTATAATCCTAATCAAGAAATTAATTACTCCCTCTGATCCATATTACTTGACTTGGATTTGTTAAACTTTGGACGAACCTATATACTAAATAGTGTCTAGATTCATTTAAATCTAGACGAATTTAATCAACTAATATGGGTGGGAGGGAGTATAAGGATTAGACGAGGAAAGAAGGTATTAAGGATAAATTAAGGCGTAAGCGTATGATTAACTTGAGAGATTTTGAACTTACATAGGGCAGCTGAGCAGGGCGTGTGCGCCCTGCCTGCGTGTGGTGTCCACGATTGAAACTTGAGAGCAGCAGATAGCAGGGCCTTGAGATCAGCTGACACGGCAGGCGCAGGGCGAAACGGTGACTCGGCGAGCGTCGCAAGACGGGTGAGACGGCGACTCCGCGAGGGCGAGCGTCAAGAGACGCGATGTATGGAATTCACAATCGAATCGATCGATAGCTGGTCGGGATCGATCTCCTCGGCAGGGGCCTCGCGCTCGCGACCAAGGAACCAGGCCCAGGACTGCTGGCTGCTGCTCGCGACTTGTCTAGGGCTGCTCGGCGCATAATATTTTTTTGGGCCTCCTCCCAGTCTGGCCCTAGGCCATCGCACAACCCTGTCATGGGTTAAAGCCGGGCCTGATCACATCTACTAAAGACAAAGAAAAATCAACTAAAACAAAATGTTAATGCGCGACAACTAATGGAATAAAAAATTCCAAGTACAATGCAGTGGAACAATTCACAACCAGACATAAACCGAGAATTCAAGACTACACTAGAACAAAATTTTAGATCCCAAGGAACAAACCTTGTTTACACGATGAACAAAGAATGTGGAAGAAGGAACAAATAGCTACGGTATGGTATGCAAAAGAATTTAAGCGCCCATGGACTAAAAAATCTAAATTATGAGAACAACATTTAGTGATCGAGTAACAAACTACGAATGCGTGGAAAACAAATATGTAGATCAAAAGAATAGAAACCGTGACAAGGAACAAACCACGTCTGCACAGGGAACAAATATGTAGACTAGAAGAACAAAATCCGCGACTACAATTTTGGAAAATAATTTTAGCGCGAGAGAAACAAAAATCAAATGTACGAGGAATGAGTGTATAGTGTTTGAGGAACAAAAATCACATCTACGAGGAACAAGTTTTTAGCGCCCAAGGAACAAAATCACATTTAGCAGGAATAAGATTTTTGTTCTCAAGAAAAAAAGCCAAGTCTACACGGGAAACAAAATATTTTGATCAAAAGAACAAAAGTCGTGATTATAGTCTGGCACAATAATTTAGTTGCTCGAGGAACAAAAATCACATCTACGACAAATAAGCGTTTAGCGCCCGCGACACAAACCTTGTCCACAAGATAATCAAATTTGCATAGACCAAATGGAACAAAATCACAACCCCAAATATGACGCAACTTTGAAACTATGATCCAATTTCGGACCATAGTAACGGAACACAAGTCTAGAGTAATTGGAACAAAAAATAGCACTTTCAGAACAAAACACAGTTGTAGATGGAAAAATATTTAGTGCCATGGAACACACTCTAATGGAATAAGAATAAAATTTAGAGTGAAAAGAACAAAAAAATTAACACGCATGGAGAAAACTACAACTATAAATGGGAACAAACGTTTAGACTAAAAATGAGACGATCATGAAAAAGAATTCACTTAAGAGAAGAACCTCGTAAGAGAGAAAATGAAATACTCTCTCCGACCCATATTAGTTGACATGAGTTTGTCTAGATTCGGATATAGACAAATCCAAGTCAACTAATATGGATCGAAGAAAATACTAGAAAAAAAAGTAAAAATAAAAAGGGAAAAGAAACATAGAAATAGAAAGAAAGGAAAAAAAAACAGGAAAGAAACATTAAAAAAACTCACGCCTGAACGTGGTGTAGTGTGACGCAGCAAGCCGTGTACCTGGATGTGGAGGTCAAGTAGCGATGACGTACCAAATTGCTGAACGCTAGCGATTGTTAAAAAAAAGTCGCTGAACGCGAGCGGAGGGCGTATGGTACGCGTGCCTCCGTGCACTAACGAAACAGTCGAACAAATACTAAATAGGCCAAGCCCATGATCGGTATTGCTTCAGCGAAACAGTGACACCGTAACGCCCCGGGCGTTACCGAGCATTCTCCCAAACCACCGCTCAGAAAAAAAGAGTCGTTTCTGCTAAAAAAAAAAGAGTTGTCGCTACATACACTGAATTAGGTGTATTCTTTCGTGTACGGTTGATGTCTCTATTAAATCTTGATATTTATATTTTTGCAGAGACCGGATATACAATTGATAAAATTGAAATAAATAAGAGCTATGGAATGTTTCGACCAATTTAGCTATACACATCTCGTCGATTCTTTCGGGCGGTAGATATGGAGCCCAGGGAAAACACGCGTCGACAGCGCAGTGGAGCCCCCCTCTCCAGGGAGTCAGGACGGCCACCACAGGGTCGGCCGCGAGATTCCCCCGCGGTCGGTTGGCACGTGCCCCTTTCATCTAGCGACGCGGGCGCACTGGACCAGCATCATCGATCTCGGCCATGGCTTCCCTCATCGGGAGGCGTCCAGAGCGCGAGACAGCTCTGCACCCACAAGGTGGTGGGTCCTGCTGTAATCCGTGCTGGTCTTCCCAGTTCATGGGAGTTTGCGGGTCCTCGCTGCGAGGTTTGTGCGATGGTTTCGTTTGCGCGGGAGGATGGCTCTCACATATGATGGCCGCATGCGCAGTTCTGGCTCTACGTCATGCATGCCTTGCGTACGCGCTCGCTGCTATCGTCTGACGATCCCGTCCTGAGAGAGCGTGTGCACCACAAGGCTTTCTGTCAATGAGTGTCGCTTGGTTTTCCGCCCCGGCTCTTATTCCCTATTGGATTTCGCACACACGCATTGGCTATATAATACTGCGTGCAATACCTTGCCTCCTCAACGTGTTAGCTAGCTACGCGGGTGATGAGGAGGAGGACTGGTACGACTCGAAAGAGGAGAGGACGGTGGATAGGAGGCATCACCAAGACTACTCTGAAGAGGAGGAGAAGAGAAGCCCTAAACATCGTTGCGACGATGGCGCGACAGGGCCCTCAAAGAAGAAGAAGTAGGGTTTGCAAGAATTAGGAGTAGTCTAATTATTATGAATTACTATCTATACTTCCTGTTCATTTAAAAATAATGCTACCAGATCAGTGCTTACGATATAACTTAACACTGATTAGCGTTTGCCTTTGTTAACAGCATGCTAACCTGCTGTAGATCATATTGAGCGTCTGCCTACCAAATGTTCATCAAACGAACCTGCTTAGCGACGATTACAAACTATCTGTTTTTTATTACTCTGTTTCTAACGTATCATCAGACGTTATACCTAACAACCGCGCCCTGGGACATGAAAGTCTAGTTTTAATAGAATATATTTTGAAAACATAGTTAATCAACAACCGACTACTAATATAGCTTGGGGAGGCCATGCCCCGGCTGAAAACCTTCTGTCTGTATACCATAAGCTGAATTTCACCATGGACTGCTTGAAAGATTGGAGCAATCGGAAGTTCGTGGCAGTCTCAAAGGAGATATTGAAGCTGAAAAATAAATTGGAGAGGATCCATCAAATCAGACCTTCATCAACTCTCGAGAGATTGAAGACATTAACAAAAAAACTTGATGAACTTTTGCTTAGGGAGAAGATCATGTGGAAACAAAGATCGAGAATTAATTGGCTTAAACATGGAGACCAGAATACAAAGTACTTCCATAGGAAAGCATCATGGAGAGCGAGAAAGAATAATATCAAGAGATTAAAAAAGGTTGATGGAAATTTGGTAGAGGAAAGAGTTGGAAACTCTAGCAAATGATTATTTCGAGGATATGTACAGCAAAGATACATTAGTGACACCGGAGCTCGTCGAAGATCTCATAGAACCAATGGTGAACCAGCACATTAACGATGAACTCACGCAAGACTTCACGGATGAAGAGATCAGAAATGCCCTCTTCCAAATAGGCCCTCTTAAAGCCCAGGCGCCGATGGCTTCCCAGCCCGCTTCTTCTAAAGAAATTGGGGGCTGCTTAAGAGAGAGATCATAGGAAGGAACTATGCCTGCGGAGATCAATGAAACAATTATTGTCCTAATCCAAAAGAACAACAACCCAGAAACTCTTAAAGGTTACAGACCGATCTCACTCTGCAATGTTGTCTACAAAGTTGTTGCAAAGTGCATCATGAATAGATTGTGACCACACCTAGAGGGCCTGATATCAGAAACGCAAAGTGCTTTTGTCCCCGGAAGGCTAATCACAAATAATGCTTTGATCGCCTTTGAGTGTTTCCATGCTATCCAGAGAAGCAAGAAGCCTGATGGAAGCTTCTATGCCTACAAGATGGATCTCTAGAAAGCTTACGAGAGAGTGGACTGGCAATACCTCAAGATGATCCTCATAAAATTCGGTTTTGATGATAGATTTGTGGAGTGGATTATGGGATGTGCTACTTCTGTTCACTTCAAGGTAAGGATAAATGGTGCGCTCACAAAAGACTTTAAACCCTCCCGTGGAATTAGACAGGGGGACCCACTGTCCCCCTATCTGTTCCTTTTCGTTAGGGTAGGACTATCAAGAGTAATTCAAAGAGCGGTCCACCTTCAGGAGCTCTATGATCTGAAGATTTTTCTTCACGCCCCTGGTATTTCCCATCTACTCTTCGCTGATGACGGCCTTCTCTTCTTTAAAGCGAGCCCTTCTCAAGCTGGTGTGGTCAAAGCAGCCATAGGAATTTTTGAAATTGGATCAGGACAACTCATAAATCCAACGAAGTGTTCTATCCTCTTTAGCGAAACCTGCCCTCAAGAAACTCAATATAATATCAAAGCTATTCTCGAAGTGGAGCATATCACTTTTGAGGAAAAATATCTAGGTCTGCCCACTCCAGAAGGAAGGATGAAACCGACTAGATTCCAACCAACCAAAGAAAGATTCAGAAAAATGCTAACAGACTGGACGGAAAAATTTATGTCAATGGTTGCAAAAGAAGTCTTAATCAAATCAGTAGCACAAGCACTCACAATATATGTCATAGGAGTCTTCAAAATGCCTGATAGTTTCCATGAAGATTATATGAAGATGATATGGAAATTCTGGTGGAGAGAAGATGAAAGGAAAAGAAAAGTTCACTGGGTGGCCTGGGACACCTTGACTGATCCAAAGAGCATGGGTGGAATGGTATTTCGTGACTCACGTCTCTTCAATCAAGCTCTACTAGCTCGCCAGGGTTGGCGACTATTGAAGAAACCAGAATCTTTTTATGCACGTTTGATGAAAGCAAAAATTATCCCAATGGAAACCTGCTAGAAACTATTTTTACAAGAGACACCTCCTCATGCTGGAAAGGGGTAGAACACGAACTAGAGCTCCTAAACAAGGGGATCATCTGGCGAGTGGAAAATGGAGGAAATATTCGCATTTGGAGAGACAACTGGATCAGGCGTGACGGAGCCTTGAAGATCACCGAAAGAAAGAAGAATTCAAGACTAAAATGGGTAAAACATCTCACAGGAAATGGAACAAATGGATGGAATGACCAGCTCATAAAATCTCTATTTTTCCACGTGATGCCGAAGAGATTCTGAAGATCAAAATCCCAGCACATGACCTTCAGGACACTACGGCCTGGCACTATGAGAAAAATGGCAACTTCAGTGTCAAAAGCGCCTATAGACTTGCCACCAGCCTGAATATGGAGAACCCCACTGCAGCAAGTAATGATCCAAATGTCGACAGGAAAATATGGCAGAATATTTGAAAGGCGTATGCGCCAAACAAAGTTTGCTTTTTCAACTGGCGATTGGCATGTGATTGTTAGCACAGCCCCTGCCGCCGAGTAGATTCCGACGACACCGACGAGGAAATTCCGACGAGATGACACTCACATATCCGATAACTTCCGTCGAGATGCACGTGCTGCTAGCTGATCGATTCTTTTGATCTAACTAGTACACTCACGCACGCACACGCAAAACAACTTTGATTGCCAAAGGCTCTTGTCGAGCCTTGCTTTCTCTCTTGTATTGCTCAACTCACGGTGTTGTCCGGTACAAGATTATATAAGGCGGTGTGTGCATATATATGCACTACTAGGACCTAATCAACCAGAGTCGGTGTACTACTCCAAAACCTAGTCTAACACATATCGTATATCGCTGGACACTACACCTATTCGGACTGCAATTCCAATACGTGTAGGACACGTGATTATCTAACAATCACCCCCTAATCACGATGTGCTTCTTTACATCAACCTGGGTCCCAAATGCACCAGCTGCTCCTCGCAGGCATCATCCTTGGCATTGCTTTCGCCGCTCCAGGCGTCATCCTCCATGTCACCGACTTTACCTTTGTCGGCTTCTCCATGACTTGACGTCGACCCTTCTTGTTCGCGTCTTCGGTCTTCGTCGGTTCCTTGATGAACAACGGGTCCTTTTTGTGGTTCATCGTCACCGAATTATTTATCATCCGAAATTCCTTCTTCGGATAGTATTCCAACACGCGTCTCATGCGTGCTCGCGTCGGTCGTAGTCGTCTCAGCTCTAGTGGAGTCGGAGGCTGTACGACATACTCTTCTACGTCTGACCTTGCCCTTGTCTCTTTATCTTTCCAACTTCCACTCGCCAAACTGCTAGACTTCAATGCAACACACTTGAAGATCATGCATGGATTTGTTGTGCTGAATCTCCAAGCATCTTCTAGACTTCCACGTGGCGGTGTAAGCTGAAATAGTATGCTCCTTTCTTCTGACCTGATTGAACCAACACCAGTGATTCTTTCATCTGGCCTATTTGCTTCTTGCCTGTTTTCTGGGCAGGCTAGCCTCGCTTGAGGACCTACTTTTCTTGGTCCGTCAATTTCTTTTACGCTTCAACGCGCATCGCTGTTTGGCCTACTTGTTTTTCAGATCCAACTTCTAGGATGGATGTCCCTAGACCTCGACGGAGCTCCTTGAGGCGGTATTTTCTTTTAGCCCGCCTCCTTCGGCGTTCGGTCGCGCCCCCTAGACCATCCTCCGGTCTATTTTCCGGTCTCCGTATGAAGCCCTTATCGGCGGATCACATACTTTTGGACCGCCTCTTTCTGGCGTTTCTGGGCCACCAGCCCCTGGACCTTCCCTTGGCCCGGGCTCCACACGTGAAGCTCCTCCTCCTGGGATGCCGAGCAGAATACATGTGCCACGTCGCTCATCGCTGGTGGCCATCTGCCGTGCCATTGCCTTCATCATGCAACGCCACGCCTCTTCTCGATCTCGGACGCCGTGTCCGGCGATGTCGTAGTCCGAATACTCTCGGTTGCGCTCCGAGCTTGAGTTTAACTCCTTCTCGAATTTGACATGTTCACGCCGACTTCTTTTGACACCTTGGTCGCCGTATTGGCGTCGCCACACTGACGAACCAACCGGGTCACTTTCGGTTCTACCAATGTCATCTCGCTGCTCAAGACAGTCTCCTGCCCCATCGTGAACACTAGTGTCGCCGACACTGCGCATACTACCTTGATCGCTTCACACATCCTTCGCCGATTTCTTTCCGACGAGGTGTTGTAGCATGTCCGTCGGCATAACCGAGTAGAGCGCCATCAATGCTTGGCTACCCTCTCGGTACTTCGCACCTCCCTTGACGTACTCATCGCCACCGGGATCGATGGCTTCCCAAATCTGTTGACCTTCCATGGCGCACTGCATCACAAACGCCCATAGGCCGTAGTGCTCGCGATCCAGACGCGGATACAACTCCGTGCCCACCGTCTCAAACGCTGGTGCCGAGCTCTCGCCAAACTTCACCATTGCCATGACCTCCTAGTACTTTCAGCAGATCATGAACGACAAACTTGGCTCTGATACCAATTGTTAGCACAGCCCCTGCCGCCGAGTAGATTCCGACGACACCGACGAGGAAATTCCGACGAGATGACACTCACATATCCGATAACTTCCGTCGAGATGCACGTGCTGCTAGCTGATCGATTCTTTTGATCTAACTAGTACACTCACGCACGCACACGCAAAACAACTTTGATTGCCAAAGGCTCTTGTCGAGCCTTGCTTTCTCTCTTGTATTGCTCAACTCACGGTGTTGTCCGGTACAAGATTATAAGGCCAGGTGTGTGCATATATATATGCACTACTAGGACCTAATCAACCAGGAGTCGGTGTACTACTCCAAAACCTAGTCTAACACATATACGTATACTGCCTGGACACTACACCTATTCGGACTGCAATTCCAATACGTGTAGGACACGTGATTATCTAACAGTGATAACCTACCTACTCAAAGAAACAAATGGCGCAGGACGTTGGAGCTTCAGAATACTTGTTCAATCTGTGGCAATGAGGTCGAGGACAGTTACCATGCGGTGATCGAACACGAAGTCAAGAGCTCTAAGAGGCAGAATGAGAGACTACTGGAAACTCCCAAAAGAAGAAAAAATTGCCAAAACAGGGGAGGATTGGCTACTGATCCTGCTGGACAACACCCAGAAAGAAATGCATCAGGCCATGTTGCTCTTGTTTTGGAGATCCTGGCATTTGAGAAATGACATAGTCCATGCCAAAGGGGATGCTACCATTGTACAATATGTAAAATTTCTTCTTTCTTATACAAACGAACTAAATGCTAACCTATGTGGTCCTGTTGTGGATACATCCATAGACCATAAAGGAAAGAAGACTATCCTGAGCGTACAAGCATAGGAAAAACATGAAGTTAATAAGGGGAAAAAAAGAAAGAACCGAGAGCTGGAAGCCACCCGTGGAAGGGTGGTTAAAGGTAAACGTGGACGGCTCCTATACTGCCGTCTCAGAAATCGCCACTACGGGTGTTGTGATCCGCGACCATCAGGGACAAACCATCATTGTGGCTAGTAAGATCTTAGAGAACTGTTGTGATGCCGAAGAATCTGAAGCATTGCCCGCATTGCACTGGAGGGCGCCCGCATTGCTGCTCAATGGAGTAGAAGTCCCATGAGTTTTGAAAGTGATTGCAACTCAGTTGTGCACGCGTTCAAGAATAAGGATTCCCATGTATCTCATCCGAGAGACATTTTGCGTGATATGTACACTTCTGCCTTGGAGCAATGGAAGTTCGTCCATGTTAAAAGATACCAAAATAGTGTAGCTCATGAAATCGCCATCTGTGTGAGGCTGTCGGGTGTTAATTTGTGTTGGAACTGTAACTTCCTAGATCGAGTGGAAGAGGCCATGAAGATTGATTGTAACCGAATATTATTATCTCTGATTAATGAATGATTGTTTGGCCCTCAAAAAAAACCCCGGCTACTACAGCCTTGTATATGGGTGCATCGTCATCATCATGAAATTATTCTATCGGTGCATTGTTATAGCAGATTCGACCTATGATCTCACCTCATAATTGTCGGCAGTGACCATTATGAAGTTGTCTAGGACTTGATTTCGGTCATAGTGCGAGCGAAAGGTAAGTAATGAATCCGACAATCGATCTTGTCGTTATATTCATTTTGTCGATCATAGTCCTTGATGGAGGAAGCATACATATGAGCGGCTTTGGTGAACCGTCCGTGGCAAAAGACTTGACATGAGTTTCTTTCTAAGGGTGGCAATTGTTCTAAACCGCCAGATCAATTAATTGGCTTGTTTGTTTCGAAGCAGGTATTTTGGTACCGGTTGAAGTCAAGCAGGCAGGCTCACATGCATCAGATTTATTTGGTACGCTTGTCGTTTTTTCCGCGAGAGAAAGGGTTTATCGGCGCTATCAGACAACAAACATGACCAAGATGATTGATCCATCACTACCAGGCGAATTGAGAAACAGTCCAAGCTAGACCATCACGACATAATGCGCATGGTGCAGCGTCCATATGTAGGGAGATGCGATGCCATTGCTGGCTGGGTTACTGGCTATTGTGGGTGGACATCATGGTGACTGGTGAGGCAACACGTACCAAAAAACCAAGGGATTGCTGCTTCGTGTGTGAGAGGCTCATACCTGATCAGCTGCTGGTGGAGTGGTAGGGGTGATTGGTCCAGGCCAGATGGGGCCATCTCCTACCTACGTTGTCACTCTCCCAATAAAACGCTCCCTGGAATTAATTTCCTTTTTTTACTACACTACATATGTTTTTTGAGGGTATACACTACATATGTTGGTAAAGCACTTACCTAAGTTATGGGAAATTATCTATTCCCTTCGTCCTAAAAACATGTTGCATATTTCTAAATTTAATTAAATCTAGACACTTATTAGTATATAGATACGTTCAAATTTAAATAAATTTGTGACATCCTTTTGAATTGAGGAGTAGCTAATTCTATACTCATCTTAAGTCTTTTCAACAATCGATAAATAGGCTCATTGTTTTGAGTTTGCTAACAACACCATCGACATCCGCTCCACTAGTTTCATTTTGAGTCCTACACCCTTGGAATATTTTAACTCTTATGAGAGTCCCTTCAACCATACAAAGGGTAATCAAACTGGGTGCCTGCTATTCGTTATTTGTTCTATGTTATGTTAATACCTTACAGGCACGTGGTGAGCTTACAAGAGTCAATGAAGAGGACATGATGATCCTCGTAAGATCTGCTACTCCCTTAGTTCCAAAATATAAGACCCCTAAGGCTTAGTGAAAAGTTAACGTTTTCTAAGTTTGACCAAGATTATATACAAAAATATAAAATTTACAATACCAAATCGATTTCAGTAGATTTATCATAAAGTGTATTTTCATAATTTGTCCATTCCATAATATAGATGTACATATTTTTTTTCTAAATATTTGGTCAAAGTTAGTAAGATTTGATTTTTGACCGGTCCTTATGCGCCTTATATTTTGGGATAAAGAAAGTATTCCAAACTGTAACTTGACGCAAATTTGGGCGCCCTTCTCGTGTTTTATCTCTTCAAACCCGTGGTCCCATATGTGGAGGAGGAGTGTTGTGACTGCTCTTGCTCGAGCACTCCACATTAACCTAGGTAATATTAAACCATTGGTAGATGATTGCCGTCTCGGTTTCGCTACTCTCAAAGCTTGTGGTACGTATGATTTTTAAACCAAATGGTGGATACTTATTTGATATATCTGGAGCCGATCACTTGATCCCAACTCCTGTGCCTAATGATTTGTTCTCTATCGAGAATGGACGTTTTCGTTATGACACGCAACTTGAAACAATACTACCCCGACACGAAGTATATGTGGATGAAGAAGGAGACGAAGAAGTAGAACAAGAAGGTTCCGAACAAGAGAAGCAACCACCAAACTACTACACCACCGATGAAGACATCTACATGCTCGAAGGAAATATCCAGAACATGAGCAACCTCTCTATCAACCTTCGAGACGCCACCGCGAACCTCTTAACCCGGTTCACCAATTGGAGCATCCAATGAACTTGGGAGATTATCCACCGCCACCACAATGAGCAACAAAAGGGCCTGTGAAAACCTAACCTTGTGGATATGTTCCCTAAGCATTCATATTTGTGTAATAATGATACTATACTCTAGCCCCGCGTGAGCTTTAAAACACTCGTGTTGGGATTGTTCCAACACTTTGCTTTTCGCTTTCGTTTTCCTTTTTTGTTTGTTTATTTTCTTTTCTTAGTATCTTGTTTGGACGCAAGTCTTTTCTATTCTTTAATCCTCCTCCTAAAAAATACAAAAATATTTTTCCATTTATCCTTTTTTCATGAAAGTTGATTTGCCTATTGCCTCTTTTGCTTCAATATTATTATTAAAGTTATTTGATTTGAGTTTTGAAGGAACACATCCCCATGATGAAGAGAACTGTGAAGTCACCATAAGAGGTATGTCCTATGTCTCCCATGTAAGAAATTTGAAAATTTTATCCTAGTTAGTTGATTTGTTGAGATGCTATGCTAGTGGGAGTAATTCAAAATAGTTAGAGTAAGACTTTTTATTTGTATGAATAATTAGTTGTGGAAGATTTTACTCTAGTTCTTGTAGCTGACCGAGTCTTGCCTTGGAAATAATATTGCTAAACAAGTACAATAAGAAAAAGTCTCCAATTTATGACTTGTATGTTGGGTGATTATCTTAAGATTTTACGTTTGGAAATTATTAACCCCATAGATAAATTGATAGAGACTTGATGGCTCTCTTGAAAGGAGTTGTTTGATTGAAATGAACTCTAGTGGTAATCGAGATGCATGCCAAAGCTAAAATGTTGTGGGTCAAAATGTGATACAGTTTAAATCCTTTTTACATATTTTATGCACACCTTCGGATGCCAATAACTCTGCTGGCCTACGAATGATCAATGGTACAACCCCTGATTTTGGCTATTGAGTTTATGACATGGGTAGCAACTGTTACCGTAATGGGAAAACGTATTGGTATTCTTGAAGGATGTGCAAAATGTTGCTAAAAGGTCATTCAGTGATCCTTCTTAGAAACTATCTTTGAAATTAATAGAGATTCACACAAAGAGTCTTTGGCATGGTCTTGTTACTCTTTTTTTGGAAAGGACTATATATTAATATAATAGAGATAACAATTACACCCAGCCTCTGCAACAACGCATGCCCTAGCGGCCTTATGGATGCACACAACCCCAAAAAAGAAGAATTACAAAAAATAAATGTCCCTCTACATGGAAATATTCCTCATAGAAACGACACTGACACCACCAGAACAACATCGGTAGTACACCACTCCAATAGCGACACCTTCAAAAAGGAAACAGTGCACAAGCGCCGTCATTTTGCCCGATCAAAGATCATAGGTTTTCACCCTGAAGAAAGCCCTCTCTCGCAAAACAATGCCTTTAACAAGGTCATTTCCAGGCACAACCAGTTAAGGCCAGACCTTGGATTTTCACACTACAAGATAAGACTGGGAACTCCTCTTGTGTTCTCTCCCCCCACAAACAGTTGCTGATGTGAGTCACAGATCCCACAACTAGTTCGTTGTCGCCACAAAGACTCAAATCACCATCGTCGCTCTCATATTTCTGCTTTCCTAACATTCTCCGCATCTGACTTCACCATGGCTCGTTTGGCAATTGGTGGGAACAAACAGAAGAGCTTCGCATCGTACCCGCTGAAAACAAATGGCCATAAAAACAAAGTACGCACGACCGAATACCTTCCGATCTAGCAATCTCCAGGCCTAGTACGCCCATGGGAGTTCGCCGGCGGAGCCTTCCGGAACCCGCCTCTCTAGGACAGATCAACGAGTGCAAGAAATAAGCAGATATTTTCTTCACGCCGACGGAACCCTAGGACCGACCGCGATTATTGGACAGAACAACAAGCCCCCACGCCGCCGCCTGCCGCCCGCCCCTCTGGCGGAAGAGGAGACAAGCCTGCAATAACCACGTGCCCCTGCAGGTCCGTCGACCCAAGCAAGAAACATCGTGCTGCCTCCCATGCACCTTCAAGCAACCAAAAGGCCGCGTCGATGGTGGATCTAAGCGGAAGCCTAGACCTACGACCACAGCCGCCACACCTTGTGGCTATAATCGATGGGTAAGCTGTCGCCGCAATGATCCGTGCATCGGCCCAGCCTCCGCAAGCAGCCAACCTCCACAATTGGATCTCATGCCCAGGTAGCAGCCACCGCGGCCACACGACCAGGGGATACGCCATGGCCGCCACGTGAATCTGAAGCACCAGCACCGACCCCAGCCACCACCACCGAACAACCGTCGTGATATGCTCTCCCGGGCCCCTTCGGCGCCGGGCCTGCCGCCACCGCGGCCGGCAGCGGCGGAAGGGTGGTAGATCAAGGATGGGGAGTGTTGGCAGAGGGATCATGGACCCCCCGACGGCGCCCTGGGGTGCGCCATAGGAGGGGTGTTTTTTCACCTTGCGGTGTGTTCAACAACAAAATGGCAACCTGTCTTGTTACTACTTCATGAATTTTCTTGAAAGACAATATAATAGTAGTGTTGTGATAGTGTTGATCTATTGATGTGGGTGTCAATAAGACACTTCACTATTATGCTACTTAGGACATGATCTCTCATATTTAATTTTGCTAATCGGAAACATCCTAGTGTTCCTTGGCAATATGAGAGTTAACTAGAAGAATTGGAATGATTGTTACACTTCTAGTTGTTTACACTCATATCAAACTTTACTTTGATTATTTTGGGTTAATAAAGCTTGTATAGTACTCTTGGCACTTCTCTAATTTTTATGAGCCTTTCAAATGGAAGAGGTGATGGATGCCTATGACTACCTACTGTAAGTGAATTCATCTTTTCGTTATTTCGGTTTAAACGCTAAGTTCCTTATGGTGTTGTTTGTTTCTTGCTTGAGGACGATCAAGGTTTGAGCATTGTGAAGTTGATGGCTATGAAACTAGCCATCTTTCTCCGCATTTAAATCGCATTTTAAGTCAAATAATTAACCAAGAATCTCTCTAGCCTTGCTACTAATGACTAATTATTGCAAATATGTGTAATTCTTTGTTTTAATTTGTGTTTTGCAGGAAATCACAATCTTAAGGCAAAATGAGGAGGATAGATTAAAGATTATCACATTGCCTACTCAGCCAAGTCAACCGAGGTCAAAAATGAGCTCTTTGGAAGCTTAACGACCTAGGTATGGGCAAGGCCCACCTGTACGGTCCGCCCATACCATGTGGCAACAACTTCGCTAGGTCAAACGCTTTATCTTTCGTGAAGGCGCATATATATTTCGAGACTCCATGCGCTATGAAGAGGGCCCCAATTCTTAGATTGCATCACAACACCACCGAAGGAGATCCACCACCATAGTTCATCCTCTCCATAGCCATAGCCATCATTTTGTACTTGAGATCTTTGTATCATTTGGCGACCATTATAAGAATATTTGATTTTAATCTAAGTATTTTGCACAATGTTTTCTATCCTTGATCTTATTGTTATGAGTGAGTTGTCCTCATGGGCTATAGGTTGGACCTCATAGAGATTATATGCATCTAATACATGGGATATTGTGTGGTGATTGAATAGGAGATATGTATATTTTTTTTATCTTTGTCTCTTGTCTCGATCCATGGACTTGTAGGTATCCAGGATCACAGGGATTGATGAAGGCTTGAGGTGGGATGAGTGGTGAACAACGAATTTATGCAAAACTTCGTGACAACAAGGGGAGTGCGGTCTTCGTTTAGGGATCCACTTGAGAGTAACAACATCACCATTCTTAATGCTTTGATCTATATTTTACTTAATAATTGTTATAGCCTGGTGCTTTGTGGTATATGATGGCAAAAATCGTGGCCACTTTTGTTGAGATTCTAAGTGCAGAGTGTTGTAGCAAGATTCTTTCCCCATAAGGGTGACTCGGGGGTTTATATCGAACTCTCGGGGAATTGGTTATGGAAGTGTATTTATCTTCTCCTCTTCATGCAACCTGTAAAGTAAAATAATTTGTCTTGTGTCCCCAACTCCACCAAGTGGATGTCAAGCACAAGGTTTCGTATTAGTAATATGAAATAAAATATAATATAAACTAGAATAAATAAAGCAAATAAAGTAAAATAATGCAAACTAGATGATATGGAAGATAGTAGAGTTGTTTTTGGGATTTTATGAGTGATTGCAAGTAGGGAAAGTATTTTTGTATTTTCGAAATCATAAATTGCAGAAAATATAAAAGATAGTAGATGCAATGGAAAGGTGTTTCTTATGATTAAAATCGGACCAGGGTTCATGGGTTCACTTGTCTACTCTCTTTTTAAGTTGTAGTGATCACAAAACAATTCATTAGTGATAAATATTCATGGAACTTCTATAGGTGTTTGATAAGAAATCAATATGGGCATCACGTTCTAACATAGAGTACATCTATCTTATACTCCTCAAGAAAGGGAAAACTCCATGCAATTTTGAATTAAGAATAAATCAGAGTATAACTATAAGTAATATAACATGATGTTTGAAATACAAATATGCTACCTTGATATACCAAGATTATCACACTGTCACATGATAACTATAGCATATGATTTCACTTTATCCCTCGTGAGGAAGCAAAAAAGGTAAAAACCAAAGTGGACCTTGAATATTGTTTGTCACAATTCAATCACTACCACCATTCTACTCCATCTAATCCACACTTCTCCCATACAAGTTGGATCAAAACAAGCAATTTAAGAACGTGGAGCATGATAAGAATCTATCAATACATCTTACACAAAATAGATTCCAATCTCAAATATCAAATCATAGAACAAAGATCCACCATATAGGAATTACATATATGACCACAATCATGTAGGGCTGCTCATATGGTACTAGATCTATGAAGAACAAGAGAGAAATAGATCAAGATACTACCACAAACCCATATCCCGAAGGTGTACTACTTCCTCTTCATCATGGTGATGACGCTGGAGATGTTGGAGAGGGTGGAGATCTCCCCAGAGGTGGCTTCGGTGGAGTTTCCCCCTCTAATCTTCACTAGATCTGACTTTATTTTTTGGTGTTTTCATATCTGGTGTGCTCCGTCTCGAGAACTCCATGGGGAATCCTTATATAGGGGTTCTTAGGTCAAGAGAAATCTGTGGGCGAAAGAATCAAGGCGGTCGGACCGCCGAGGAATAAACGAGGGTAGGTGGCGCGCCCACCTGGGCTGGGCGCGCCACCCATTCTAATTTGGGCCTCCTTGCCCTCTAGGTGGGATTCTTGTGGTCCATATGCTTCTCATGGATAAATATAAAGGGAATATGCCCGAGAGGCAATAATAAAGTGGTTATTATATTATTCCTTGTTTATGATAAATGTTTATTTTGCATGCTATAATTGTATTAATACGGAAACTTAATATATGTGTGTTTAATAAACAAAAAAAAAGTTCCTAGTTGTGCCTCTCTTATAAACTAGCTCGTTCATTGACAAGATGATCAAAGGTTTCCTGGTCATGGACATTGGATATTGTTAATAACGAGGTCACAACATTGTTGAAATGATGTGATGAACATTCATCCGAAGTATAGCATTACGATCAAGGTTATTGTGTTTATGTTTCTATAATATCATACGAAGTAATCTTAGTCCTTAGACCATGAGATCATGACAATCACTAACACCGGAAGAGTATCTTGATAACATCAAAGTCACACCGTAACAGGGTGACTATAAAGGTGGGTTCAGTACTACGAAGGTGTTATGTAGAGGCTCATGGATCAAGAGTGGAATTTGTCCATCCCGATGACGGATAAATATACTCTGGGCCCTCTCGGTTATATCACATTAATTAGCTTGCAAGCAAGTGATGAGTGATACGTTGGAAACGTATCTATAATTTTTGATGTTCCATGCTTGTTTAGTATCTACTTTGCTTTGCTTTGTCTATACTTTGAGGTGTTTTTATATGTTTTCTGGTACTAACCTATTAACAAGTTGCCACAGTGCGAGTTGCCTGTTTTCTGCTGTTTTTGGTTCCAGAAAAGCTAGTAAGGAAATATTCTCAGAATTGGACGGGACAAAAGCCAAAGTCAATATTTCACCGAGGAGAACACGGAGTATAGAGGAGAGATGGAGTGGAACCACAGCGTGGCTACACCCCCCAGGCGCGGCCGAGGGTGGGTCCACGCCTGGGCAGGGCGTAGGCCTCCTGGCTGCCTCCCAGCCTCGCCTCTTCGCCTATAAAGTCCCCCTGATGCCTAAACCCTAAGAACCCGATCAATATTCCACGAAACCATATGAAGCCGCTGCCACCGTCGTCCCTAGATTGGGGGGACCTAAAGCTCTTCCCGGCACCCTGCCAGAGGGGCGATCATCCCGGAGGCTTTCTTCTTCATCATGCCAGCCTCCGGTATGAAGCGTGAGTAGTTCCACCTTGGACTACGGTTGCATGTAGTAGCTAGATGGTTGTATATCCTCCTTGTGCCTTCATTTCTAGATCTTGTGAGCTCCGCCATGATCAAGATCTCATCTATTTATAATCATGCATGTTGTCTTTGCGGGGATCCGATGGATATTGAGATTACTCTGTCAGATTGATTAATGGTTTTGTCTTATTGATTCTATCATGTTCGTGTTGTTTGTGATCTTGCATGCTCTCCGTTGTTAGTAGCTATCTTGGCCAAATAGTTGCTAGTGACTCCAGGAGGGGGTATTTATGCTCGATAGTGGGTTCATGCCTCTACTTAATCAAGGGAAGCGACAGAAATATCTACGGTTGTAGATGTGTTGTTGCCACTAGGGAGAAAACAACGGTCTCTTGTTCATGGAACAAGTGGATTGTTTACCTTACACACTTTGCTTAAAGCAGTTGCCTGTTGCTTGCAACTTAATACTGGAGGGGGTTAGGATGATAACCTGAAGGTGGACTTCTAGTCATAGATGCAGTTGGATGGCGGTCTATGTATATTGTTGTATTGCCCAATCAAATATCATAGGATCTTTGTGTCTAGTATTGCATTGTTATGCCTTGCTCAGTACTGTCAATTGCCCTGCTGTAATTTGTTTACCCAGCATGCCATGTTTGTTTATCTAAGGAGAGTACATCAAGTGAACTATGTACCCCGGTCCAATCTTTACCATTGATACATCTTCCACTATTACTGTTTACTTGCGGCAAACCATTATCACCTGCCACACCATATAGTTAATCCTTTATTACAACAACCGGTGAGATTGACAACCTCACTGTTAGTTGGGGCAAAGTCTTGAGTTTGTGTTGTGTCGGTTTCCACGTTGCTTGCAACACCTGTGTGATGTTTCCTTCCTCCTGCTGGTTTGATAACCTTGGTTTCTTACTGAGAGAAAGCTTGCTATTGTGTTGCTTCATACCTTCCTCTTGGGGTCTCCCAACGAAGCATCCACCACGCATCAAGACATTTTTGGCGCTGTTGCTGGGGAGTGTGATGACGTCTTCACAAGGGGAGTCCTTCTCAACCTTTCTCTTTACTTTGTTTTTAGTTTGCCTAGTTTCTTTTTCTTGGTTTTGTTTGCTTCTTTTTATCAAAATCTCCAAAACTAAAAGAAGAAAATAATGCTGAAAAGAGAGAATTTATCCTTGAAACTTTTCTAAAATAGTTCCATGATGTTGCTAAGGTAGCCAAAAAGGTCTTTGACCGTTTTAATATGCTAGGCTCATGTGTAGATGTTGTGGGTACTTCAGATAAAACCAAACCTAGAGAGGAATTTAAGATACCCATACCCTTTAAGCTTGTTGGAATGCATGAAGCCTTTGAAAAGAATTTTGATTGGATTGTTCCTGAAAATCTTTTTGATGAAAGTAGTAAACCAAAGAGAGATGAGAAGAGATCATACAAAACCCATTTGGATGAGATACCTTTCATAGTTGAAGACTTTTCAAGTATTGATCTTAATTTTTCATTTGAAAATACTTGATTTCTTGCTTCTTGTGCCTAACTTAAAGGTGTTAAAGAAAAGTACTTGTTTTGAGATAACCCAAGAGTTTTCTTGAGTATTGGAAGTTATTACTTCAGTAATGATCTCTCCTTATCCTTTTTGTTTGCTTTTTGTGCCAAGAATGACCTCTAATGAGAGGGAAGTAAGATTTGGGGAGTTGTTGTCCTGAAATAGATTTATGTCCTCCACCATAAAAATTCGTGAGAAGTCTCTGTAAGTCGGTTTGAGCTGAACATTTACGAATAAATCCCCTAGTATGTTAGATAACTTTAGTTAGTTCAATACGTTTTGATTTGAGCAACAAAAGGTCTTCAAAAAAATCGGTTTCTACCTGCTGGTCTGTTTTGACAGATTTCTGCCATTATTTGCATTTGCTTCTTATCGATTTATTTTTGAGTTCTCTTTTGGGGAATTGAGTTTTTTAAAGTAATTTGCTTTAGTATCTTGTGTTTTTAGTGAAAGTTTTGCTGTTCTAAAGCTAAAACCAAGGGTCTATTATCTTTTGAATACACTAATGTTTCTAATGAAGATTGTGTGAAGTTTTGTATGAAGGAAAATTTTCAGGTGTAGAGAGAGAATGATGTAATAAGATGAAGAATGGACAAAAGCTCAAGATTGGGGATGCCACCCCGGTGTCACCCCAATAAATATCTAAGACGTACAAGCGTAAAAGCTTTGGGATGCCCAAGGCATCCCCTTCTTCATCAATAAAAAGCTCAGGTCTTTCTAGACACTTTGTTTTATTGTTTCATGCACTATTGTGTTGTTCTTGGAGCATCTTAGTTTTAATTATATTTGCTTAGTTTGCTTAGTTTGATTGAATAATGTAGTTTGGACCCCCGTTCTCGCTGTGTTGTTTCAAATAAGTTGATTGGTGTTGGAAAGGAGTAGAAAGTTCTTGCTTGAAAGTGCAAGAGGAGCTTGCTTTGACTGTGACTTAGACTTTATCATGTCATGCTAGGCGTTGTTTTGAACTTATGGTTAGTGATTATTGCTGTCACATGACTTGCTCCAAGTCATTGGGATTGCTTAGTGTGCCTTGAAAGAATCATGCGCTGTTTTAGCATACAAAAGCATAGTATTTTGGTATTCTTCTTTGATGCTTTGTTTGGGTTGACTTGGAACATTCTCACACCATGTTATGACTATAAACAAGTCACCATAGCCTCTATGATCATTTAGTTCTTGACTTGTAGTACCACTCTATGCTTTCATTAGTAATGTTTTGTCGCTCTACATGATTATGGCCATTATTGCTCTCTTAGTTGGTTGCTCCTAGTCTTTTGCTAGCCTCCACTTGTATGAGTAAGTTCTACTCATGCTTCCAACTCCCAAGAAACCAAGTTATTCCAAAGTTTACACTATAAATTCCTATGCATGGTGTGTTACACCATTCCAAGTATATTCTTGTTTTCAACTATCTTCCGATTAAAAAGTATTTTGTTATGTGAAAACTTAGTGATTAATGCTCTCACGAACTTGATGACACACTTTATATTCCTTGCCCCTAATAAACTTGAACCATTGTGTCATCTATGTTGTATATGCTTGCACTTATACGTTGGAATTAGCAGAATCGTGCTGTCACGGGGAACGTTTTCAACATTGCACTTGTACTTTGTACACAGTTGATATCATGCTCTTTTGTCTATGATGACACCGGTGTGAAATAAAAAGGGAACTTGTAAGTCCATGGAGTTATGTATTTTGTGTTAGATAAACGCCTGGGCCGCTAGCCTAAGCCATGCCTTATCATGGTAGAAACTTGCAACATCACCATAATGAGCAATCTATGAAGCATCCTCAATAAAAACCTATGCAAATAGCATATAAAAAGATCGCTGAGATGCTCATTGTCTGCTTGCCTTGTCATTTTGGTTATGGGAAAGCTCCTGTACCATGTGCAAGGGGTACCCCGTTGGTGGTTCTCTATGATACGCATGTACTTACTATGACAAGAACTTACATGTGACTAAAGTTGAGTAGCATGTGGTGTGGCCCTCGTATTCAAGGGACATGAGACTTCCAACTTATACTTTGTCAAGCATATACTCCATAGTTTGTTCACTTTAACCTTAATCACTTCAAGATTCTTATGATAGGGGCAATGAGGGCTGAAAGCTAACAAGTACCATAATTTTTGGAAGCTCTTTTTGAAACTTGAAATCCCTGCTTCCCTTTATAAAGGGCCTTTCTTCCACTATTATATTGAGTCTCCACCTTCTACCTCCAGGCACCAGTTAAGAGAGCATAGTTGCCATTCTTAGTTCTATGTGCATTGTCCCAAAACTTATTGATTGATGCATATTATTGTATTGCTTGTTCTTGTGCTATTTGTATCTAGTCACTCTTATGAACTTTGAAGGTGTCCTATGCATCTATTTGCTACTCTATGAGGGACAAGATGAATGCCACTATGCCATGTTTTTCTGTATGTGAAACAAACAAACAAACAAACATTTTTCAATGCATGTTATTCATGATCTTTGTTTGTAGCCTTTCATGTTGCATGCTTAGTTACTTTGTCTTACTGTTATAATTCCATCTTTCATGCACATGTTTAGAGTTCTTTGATCCCAGCTTTCAATGCTTGCAAATGGTTTGATCTTGGTTTTGATGGTGCATGTTAGCTAAAAAAATATTCGTTTTATCACTTACCTACTCAAGGACGAGCAGGAGTTAAGCTTGGGGATGCTTGATATGTCGGAAACGTATCTATAATTTTTGATGTTCCATGCTTGTTTAGTATCTACTTTGCTTTGCTTTGTCTACACATTGAGGTGTTTTTATATGTTTTCTGGTACTAACCTATTAACAAGTTGCCACAGTTCCAGTTGCCTGTTTTGTGCTGTTTTTGGTTCTAGAAAATCTAGTAAGGAAATATTCTCGGAATTGGATGGGACAAAAGCCAAAGTCAATATTTCACCAAGGAGAACACGGAGTCCAGAGGAGAGACGGAGGGGTGCCACAGGGTGGCTACACCCCTAGGCATGGCCTAGGGTGGGCCCGTGCCTCGGCAGGGTGTAGGCCCCCTGGCTGCCTCCCAACCTCGCCTCTTCGTCTATAAAGTCCCCCCGATGCCTAAACCCTAAGCACCTGATCAATATTCCACGAAACCATCTAAATCCGCTGCCACCGTCGTCCCTAGATCGGGGGGATCTGAATCTCTTCCCGGCACCCTGCCGGAAGGGAGATCATCCCGGAGGCTTTCTTCTTCATCATGCCAGCCTCCGGTATGAAGCATGAGTAGTTCCACCTTGGACTATGGGTCCATGTAGTAGCTAGATGGTTGTATCTCCTCCTTGTGCCTTCATGTCTTGTGACCTCCATTTATGATCAAGATCTCATCTATTTGTAATCATGCATGTTGTGTTTGTGGGGATCCGATTGATATTGAGATTACTATGTCAGATTGATTAATGGTTTTATCTTATTGATTCTATCATGTTCGTGTTGTCTGTGATCTTGCATGCTCTCCGTTGTTAGTAGCTATCTTGGCCAAGTAGTTGCTAGTGACTCCAAGAGGGGGTATTTATGCTCGATAGTGGGTTCATGCCTCTACTTAATCAAGGGAAGTGATAGAAATATCTACGGTTGTAGATGTGCTATTGCCACTAGGGAGAAAACAACAGTCTCTTGTTCATGGAACAAGTGGATTGTTTACCTTACACACTTTGCTTAAAGCAGTTGTCTGTTGCTTGCAACTTAATACTGGAGGGGGTTCAGATGATAACCTGAAGGTGGACTTCTAGTCATAGATGCAGTTGGATGGCGATCTAAGTATATTATTGTATTTCCCAATCGAATCTCATAATATCTTTGTGTCTAGTATTGCATTGTTATGCCTTGCTCAGTCCTGTCAATTGCCCTGTTGTAACTTGTTTACCCTGCATGTCATGTTTGTTTATCTAAGGAGAGCACCTCTAGTGAACTATGGACCCCGGTCCAATCTTTACCATTGATACATCTTCCGCTGTTATTGTTTACTTGCTGCAAACCATTATCACCTTCCATACCATACAATTAATCCTTTGTTATAGCAACCGGTGAGATTGACAACCACACTGTTAGTTGGGGCAAAGTCTTGAGTTTGTGTTGTGCAGGTTTCCACTTTGCTTGCAACACCTGTGTGACATTTCCTACCTCCTACTGGTTCGATATCCTTGGTTTCTTACTAAGGGAAAGCTTGCTGCTGTGCTGCTTCATACCTTCCTCTTGGGGTCTCTCAACGAAGGGTCCACCACGTATCAATGAGATCACTAGAATGTTATATCACGTGAACAAGAAAAGAGTACATGTTGGTAACGAGATCAAACTAGGTATGGCTATGTAATATATCGCAAGACAAAGGTATTGAGTTACATGCGTCTAAGGTTCACACGATCAGAGAAGTCATCGTTGAATGTGTGGGAGTCAGTACGAATCTCCATGTCCCGCTGCTGATTATTGATCAGAGAGGGGTCTCGGTCATGTTTGCATTATTCATGAACCGTAGGATGACACACTTAAGGGATACCGACACCATTTGGATCAAATAAGATGACAGAGAAAGTAAAAATAAAGCGCAGGAATTTATTTCACTAGACACCGGAATTGTTTCGGTTGAAATTGCTGAAACTGGTTCTTCATGTGAAATTGAAATGTTGTAAGGGATTTTATGTGAATGTTTGTTAATTAAAGTAATTAACAAAATTCCGAATAAATAAATAAAAGAGGTTTATTTAAATGATAGCTTGCATTAAATTTGGTGGAAACTTAATGCATGTGAGTGGATTTTTGAGTGGAGGCATGTTTATGTGAGTGGAGGCTTTTCATTTTTGAGTGGGATCTCCACCCACATGAATGTGGAAGAGGTGGGGGAAGCCACCAGGGCTGGGCGCCATGCCCCTTAGGTGACCCCCTCTCCGTATAAAAGGCCCCCCTCTCCTCCTCTCACAACACACCTCCTCACGAAGGATCTCTCTCCCCCTTTAGAATTCCCCCATGGTCTCGGATCAACGAGATACATGTTCTCGGTGGTTTTTTCTAGAAGGATTTGTTGCTTTCGCTGCTTCGCTATAGCAAGGGCACGGAGGTTGTAGGGGTACCCGAACATTTTTGCGATCACGGATGCACCACTACTTTGCGGTGCTGGACCTGCTGGATCGGATGTACTTCTTATCGATCTTGAGATCAGCAAACATTCGACTACATCATCCACGAGTAAAACCTCGTTAACACTTTTCAGTCTTCGAGGATATTTATTCTATGGATGTATTTCCACCCGTTGCTTGTATCTAGTAGATAGATCTTGGTCCTTAGTTGTTCTCATCGTAGGATTTTTTTTCTATGCTGCGAACCCTACAGTGGTATCAGAGCTGGATCTATGAGTAGATGCTTTGCACGGGTAGTACACATATGAGTATGTGGGCGCTGATGGTCATGTTATTGCTTCTTCCTTATAATTTGGATATTGGGGGCATAGTGGGATGAAGCGGCCCAGACAAACTTTACATGTCCTCGCACATGAGACCTATTCCACACTTGACATTCAACTAGTTTTGCATAAGTGGCTTGCGGGTGTCTGTCTCTCCTACAGTCCTACTATAGTCAGTATATGATTTACAACAAGTTGTCAATAATTTGATTATCATCATTGTGGTTCCATGTTTGTGTTGGAATTATGCCCTAGAGGCAATAATAAAGATGTTATTATTATAATTCTTGTTCATGATAAAGTTTATATTCCATGCTAGAATTGTATTAAGCGAAAACTTTAATACTTGTGTGGTTTGTGAACAACACCGTGTCCCTAGTACGCCTCTATGGACTAGCTCATTGATCAATGATGGTTAAGGTTTCCTAACCATAGACATGAGTTGTCAATTGATAATGAGATCATATCATTGGGAGAATGATATGGTGGATAGACCCAAACAAAGCAGAGCAATTAGATCGTGTCATCGTGTTCGTCTTTGCGAAGCTTTTCCTATGTCAAATATTGTATTCCTTAGACCATGAGATAATGCAACTCCCTGGTATCGGAAGAAAGCTTTGAGGTCATCAAACGTCATCCTATGAGAGGGTGATCATAAAGGTGTCTCTCGGTGATCGGAAAGTATCATTGGGTTGTATGTATCGAGATGGAATTTGTCCCTCCCAGTCGGAGAGATATACTGGGCCCACTCGTAATCGATATCAACAACGCTTGCAAGCATGTGGTTAAGGAGTTAATCACAAAGTGATATCGGATTACGAACGAGTAAAGTACTTGCCGTGACGAGATTGAACTAGGTATGATGCATCGACGATCGAATCTCGGGCAAGTAAAATATCGCGAGACGAAGGGAATATATATATGGGATTGATTGAATCGGCATCGTGGTTCATCCGATATGATCATCGATGAATGTGTGGAGTCAATATGGGTGCCTGACTCACTGTTGATTATTGATAGAAGATCATGTCGCATATTCTCGAACCGCAGGTCACACACTTAACGTGTCTCGACGCTAGGATAGATTGGATAATTGGTTTATGAATTTTTGTTGAGTCTCGGATGGGATCTGGGATATCACGAGAGGTTCCGGAATGGTACGGAGAATAAGATTCATATAAGGCAGTGCAGTTTTTGGAGTTCGGAATTGTTCCGGGTTAATCGGTATTGTACCGGAAGCTTCTAGAACCTTCCGGAAGGGGACCAACGTGGCCCCACCTTACGGGAGGGGGCATGGTCCTATGAGGGAGTGTCCTGGCCGCTTTGGGCCAGGGCACAAGGCCCCATAGGGCCCAGCCGATTCTAGAGAGATTTGACTCGTTTAAATCTCGGGATAGAATTTCTAGAAGAGGGAGAGTTTAAATCGTTTAAACTAGAGATAGGATTTGGATAAGGAGAGTTTAAATTGTTTAAACTAGAGATAGGCTTGGAGGAGGGTCAAGGGCTGCCCCTCTATATATAGAGGTGGTGCACCCTCCCACACACACCTTCCTCCAAGCCCTAGCGCCTTGCTACCTTCCCTCCCCTCCCATGCTTGTAGGCGAAGCCCCGCAGAAATTCTCCACCATATACACCACGCCGTCGTGTTGTAGATCCAATCTATCTCTCCACCATACTCGCTGGTCCGAGGAAGGAGGAGACGCCGAGGTGCCGCGTGTGCATCTCACGGAGGCACCGCCACTTGTGGTGCTAGATCGGATCGGATCGCGAGGAGGAGAAGCGTAACGACTACATCACCCACGCGTTCATTTAACGTTATTACTGTCTTGAATCTTCAAGGGTATGAAGATCTAATCCAATCTCTCTCGTTGTTTGCATCTCCTAGATTAGATCTTGGCTTTCCTCTGTTCGCTCGTAGAAAATTTTGATTTACTATGCCGCCAAACCCTTCAAAGGTATCGAGCTAGATCTATGCGTAGATGTGTTTCACGAGTACAACGCAACATGGTTGTTGCGGGCGTTGATGTTTTCTGTTGTAAGCCTCTTGTTTGTGTTCTTCTTATGACGCGGGATAGTGAGATTGAAGCGGTCCAGGCCAACCTGTAACACCCTCAGAATCGACCCTATGCAAGTTTTAGCGAAACCCGCCAAACCCGCATAGAAACGATTCAAAGGTGCCCACCAGGCACTTTCGTGCGGGTGGAAACGGCAATAATAAAGACACAATGTCCTCGATGGGACCCACAGAACAGATATATATATACAACACGACTCCATGAGTCAAGAATACAGATGTAATATACAAAGATCCAAATCACCTTGAAAATGATCGGGCGTCCAGCTACGGACAAGATGCAAATGGGGCTAAGAGCCCTGAAGAATAACCAATGGCGTCCATAACCCCGAGCCAAGCGGAAGGGTAACCTGCTAACGACGCCGATCTCAAAACCCGCTTAAACAAAAGGGGTGCCGAAAGGGCAAAGGAAAAGATGAGCGTCGATCGAGGCCAAGACACGGCGAGGCTAGAATTGCGGTCCTCGCCTACATAGGTATGGTGGATCAAGCGGCGAAGAAGCACTAAACAACCTATAGAGACCCGATACATCTGGCGGCAATCAGAGAGGGATAAGAATGACCTATCCGGATCCAACCTGAAGCTAACACCAAACAAACCCATCCTGGTGTTTCCCCCTCGAGACCAAACGAGGAAGTCAACCGAGGAACTCACACAGTTGGCAGTTATATTTATTCAGTTATCGTTGCAGCAATTACTAGTCAAGTATAGATAATCATCCTGATAAATAAGCAGTGGGCACTTTTAGTTAACCATTCCGTTATAGTTGCAACAATTACTAAGCAGATACAAATAGCGTGAGATAAACCCAAAACCCAGCAGTTGTTGGTACTTTTATTCAGCCATTCCGTTATAGTTGCAATACTTACTAGTCAGATACAATTGTCGCAAGCGACAACCAACCAAGCAATTGTGGGCAGTACTAATTAGCCATTCCATTATAGTGAAGCTGATTACTAGTCATTATAAAGTCAAATTTATAGCAATAAACTTTAGTTATGCTTGTCTATGATCGAGATACTGTGCTCCAAGTCGTCCATATCCGCGGACACGGCTTTCAGAAAGTTTTACCCGGCCGGGGTGCACCAATAGCAACACACGCTCGATCAACCTCGGAAAAACCAAATCAAAACCCAACGAGGCCTTCACGACAAAGCAATCACAGGATTCAGAATTATTTCAGGGGGCCACCCCATTAAGCTACCCGCAACGAAGTAAGCAAGCTCCGAGACGGACTCAAGGTTTGGGTATACGGCTGTGAACGACTGGGAACCCAAAACTGGGCTTGTCGACACCGCGGAATCGTGTCCCGATCCTAAAAGACAAAGGTGCTATCTGTCACAATTTAAATAAAGCGAGAGCATGGCATAAGTACAGATCGTAAATAAAACCTCAAACTAGTTTGTGGCCCCAAGAAATAAGAATGAATCAAGCTCGCTCGGGGTCCCATATACCTCCGGATGTGGATAGCGCGATAAATCAAACAGTATCAAGTACTCGGGATCCTACGGGACACAAGTGGGCGTTCGGAAACCAAATATTTTCTATCACCCACCGATGCCTCTGCTTACTTCAATTTTAGTTGTTAAACAGGAATTAAAGTGAACGATAAGTAAAACTATGATCATCTCCAACATCAACATGCGGCAATACATCAACAACTGTGGCACTGGACGACACGCAACAGCACTTGAGCAAGCGACTACGACGCGCAAGTCCAACTATCTACCAAACAACAGGTAATAGGATGTGTCCAAGGCAATATAGGGCTGCACGGTATATCATAGGTACGGAAACTAAAGCATCGCAACACAGATAGCAATAGATCAACAGGAGGGAATAAATACTATAAAAGTAAGATAGGTAGAAAGGGGGAGATGCTCGCCTGAAAACATTGTCTAAGGTTCAACCGGAGATCGGGGCGAAGCTCACATCAACTCAACGGCCTTATCCGCGAAGAAGCAAAACACTAGGAGAAACACCGGGTGCAATAATTAATACAACGACAGAAGATCGGCATGATGCATGTATGATGTATGGCATGGAAAGGTGCGATGCAATTAGGTCATATTAAGCGGAACCGGGGTCCCGACAATTAATTAAATGGTTCAGTTGTTAAACTACCCCGCAATTAAATGTTGTTTTAACAAGGCAAGATGAGTTACCGGTTCGCTACACAAATTTAAATGAGGCCAATATGAGACTAGATTTGCCCGCATATGGGCCCCATATTTAATTATTAGGTGAATCGGCATAAGGCCCCCAAACCACAGATATGCATGCGAGATGTTAATTAAATATGCAACAATTCATATAGTTGACCATTTATAAAATAGGGTTCTCGGAAGGGGGTTCACACATTAGGGTTCGACGATCTTGGGGTTCCGGGATTCGGGGTAGGTCTCTGGTTCAGGGTTCGACGGGTTCGACGAGATCGGGTAGAAGATCTTGTCGCACGAGCGTCAATGCTTCCGGGGGAAGAACTTGTCGTCCAGGGTATCGGTGTCCGGGGTGAGGTACTTGGCGTGCTCGAGGAAGTACTTGTCGTATCGTGCCGGGGATCTTGGTTCCACGCGGGCGATCTTGTCGTCGCGAAGATCTCGTCGGGTCCGTGTTTCGGATTCCGTGAGGCGATCTAGACGCTCCGTGTCGAAGTCCTGGAGGTTTTCTCCTTATGCACCGGTGGCGAACTCGGAAATGGCGTCAGGGTCCTCGGGGTACGCCAGGTACATTCTTCAAAAGCATCGCCATCGAGACGGTCTTGTCGACGGGGAAAAAAATTTGATGCCTTGTCCGCATCCTTCGTGGTCATTGATCTTGGCATCAGAGATCTTTCGAAACAGTCTTGCAGTACACATCGCACAAGGGCGGCATCACGCTAACAAGAGCACCTTCACTCAAACTCAACATGATCTACTGGCATCTGAAAACATGACATCATCAAGGCAGGCACGGTGACATCTGAAACAGAGGAGGAGGGTTCCTTTGGGACAGCAGGGACGCGCCTGGCACGAGGGCGCGCCTGCGGCGGCGGTGCTTTGCCGGGCGACCGCCCGAGCTTGGCGCGCTGCGGAAGGCGCGGCACGGGCGCAGGAGGGCGGGCGAGCTTGCAGAGGGACGAGGGCGGCGGTCGCGGGCGAGGCCGACGGGATGCGGCGAGGCGGAGGTCGCAGTACCGCGGCCCGGCGGGTAAGCAGCCTCCGTGAGCGGGCGGGCGGTCGGAGGGGCGGCTCGGCGCTAGGTCTGGCAGAGGAGAGGGCGACCGTCGAGAGACCGGGGAGGGGAACTGGCGACGGCGGCGCTCGCGTCGCGAGGTAGGGGACGCGGGCCGGAGGCGGGACGGGGCAGCGCGTGGGGGGAAGGGGAAGGAGCCGACGGAGGTGGCGCTGGCCAATGAGCGGAGGAGGAAGGGCGATGGCTTCATGAGGGCGGCCAAGCGCAGCTGACGCAGCGGAGGGGGTTGAGGCGGACGGGCGTCGGCGGGGCTCTACTGGGGAGGAAGATAGAGGGGGCGGCGGAGGCGCGGGTGAGCGCGGGGTGGAGCCAGAGGGGCCGAGGCGGCGGGGCAGGAGGAGGCGAGGGTCGCCGGTGACGGAGCCGGTGGCGGGGCAGAGGTTGCGTGGGGAAGGAGACGGTGGAGGGAATGAGAGAGGAGGGTGGCGTGCGGGGCAGGGGCGGTTGTCGGGGCGTGGTGGGGGACGGAGGCCAGTGCACCCTGAGGATCGGGAGGAGGGAGGCTGCGGGCGCGTGCGTGTGTGCTTGTGTGTGGCTGGGTGGGGAGTGCTGGCAGGGTGGGGGTGGGTTAGTCTAGGTGGCAGTGTGTGAGTGGGTGGGGCTTTGGGGAGAGGTGAGGTGTCACGAGGGGATTGGGTGGGGTGATGTGGAGGGGGTGTGGGTAGATTAGGTTGGGTAGGTTTAGGAATTAGGGGTGGACCGATTATAATTCCTGGAGGTGGTCGTTCGGGTCGGGTCGGCCCGTTCGACTGCCCCCACTAAAATAATATAATAATTTTATTTAATTCTAAATGCACCGTTCGCAAACCGATAGCAGACAAACAAAAATATCCCGGCGACCCGGTTTTTTTTGCTTTGAATTAAAGATGGGGCGTTTTAGAAAAACAATTTGGGTTTTCCCGAAAATAGTTTTATGCGAACAGATGCAAGATGATGACGATGCTCAAATGCAATGTGGCATGATGACATGAGCATGCTGTCATGATGATGCAATGCACAAAAACAACGCGATTTTCTAGTAGTGGTTTTGCGGGATGCCACACAACCTTACGCGACGTCGTTCGCGAGACCGGCTCCGCACTTGACGTGTGGCTTGTTCCACACATGCGGCTGGTGGATGTCAGTTTCTCTCACTATAGTTGTCATGGGATTAACACCGGAGTTTGGCAACCATAATATCACCGTTGTGGCTTTCCGTAGTAAGAATCGTTCTTAGCATCTACTCCCATAAGCCACGTAAAACATGCAACAACAAAGTAGAGGCGTCTAACTTGTTTTTGCAGGGAGTGTTTTCTGTGATATGGTATGGCCCAAGATGTGATGGGTATATTGTATGCGATGATCATGTTTTGTAATGTTTCACGACTTGCATGTCGATGAGTACACAACTGGCGCGAGAGCCATATGGTTGTCTTTATAATTGTGTATGACCTGAAGTCAACTTCTTATACGCCATGTAATAGCTTTACTTTATCGCTAAGTAGTTAGCAATAGTTGTAGTTGCTATTCGTGGTGGAGGCAATCATGGTGGAGTGATGGAGATCATCTTGGAACACACAAGATGGAGATCATTGCCAAGATTGGCTATACCATGTCACATAAAGTTATATGCATGTGATGTTTATCCCTTTTATGTATCTTATTATGCTTAGATCGCGATGGTAGCATTATAAGATGATTCCTCACTTAAAGATCAAGATAAAACTGTTCTCCCAAGTATGCACCGTTGCGAAGTTAAATCGTGTCCAAGCATCACGTGATGATCGGGTGCTATAGACTCACATACAACGGGTGCAAGCCGCTTTGCACACGCAGAAATACTTTGGTCTAGCTTGGACGAGCCTAGCATGTCGACATGGCCTCGGAACACAAGAACCGAAAGGTTAAGCATGAGTCATATGAATGATATGATCGACACTTTGTTGTCCACCATTGAAACCACATCTCTTCTCGTGATGATCGGATTAGGTGTGGTGAATTTGGATCGTGTTCACTAAACAACTTGAGGGATGTTGAATTTAGTGGGAGTTCATCTAGTAATTTGATTAAGTTGAACTATTTATCATGAACATAGTCTAAATTGTACTTGCAAATACTGTAGATCCAATGGCCAAGTCCAACTTCAACTTCAACGTTTTTGCTAAGAAAGAAAAGCTTAGAAACAATGGGTCTAACTTCACCAACTGGTTCCGCAATCTAAGAATCATTCTGTCTGGCGGACAAAAGGACTATGTCCTTGAGAAAGCGTTAGGTAACCCTCTGCAATCGCTACCGATGAGAAAGCTGTCTATCAGTCACGCAAAGATGATTATGGTGTGATTAAGAGCACCATGTTGTTTGCTATGGAACCGGAGCTTCAAAATTGTTTTGAAACCTATCCCGGGCCCTTTGAGATTCTCGAGGAGCTGAAAACCATGTTTCAGACTCAAGCCCGTTCTGAGAGATATGAGATCTCTGAGAAGTTCTTTAACTGCAAGATGGAGGAAGGGAGTTCCGTTAGTGAGCACGCCATAAAGATGTCGGGCTACACTCAACGCCTTGAGCAACTGGAATGCACGATTCGAGGAGCTCAAGATTGACAGGTTCTGCAATCACTCCTCCTAGCTACAAAAGTTTTGTAGTGACTCATAATCAGATTGGTTCCATCGATAATCACCGAGCTCTTCGCAGTCAAGGCTGCGGAAGTGGACATCAAGAAGGATAATCATGTGTTGATGGTCAACAAGCCCTCCTTTAAGAAAGGTAAGGGAGCAAAGCTCTTCAAGAAGGGCGGCAAGAGCAATGCCCTCCGAGAAGAAGCTCAGTCCGTCCTAAGCCTATTAAAGTGCTTCTATTGCAAGGACAGGGTCATCGAAGCGCAATCGTCAAGTACTTAGCGGACAAGAAGGATGGCACCATCAAAGGTATATTTGATATACATGTTATTGATGTTTTCCTTACTAGCCCTCGTTGTAGTGCTGGGTATTTGATACCGTTCGGTTGCTAATATTTTTAACTCAAAGCAGAGCTACAGAATGAGCGGCTTGCGAGGATGAGGTGACGATGCGCTGGCAACGGATCAAGAGTTGATGTGATGGTGGCCGTGACGCTCTCCTTAGTTTTACCTTCGGGATTAGTTTTAAACCTTAATAAATGTTATTATGTGCCTGCGTTGAGCATGAACATTATTTCAGGATCATGTTTATTGCAAGACGGTTATTCATTTAAATCGGAGAATAATGGTTGTTCTATTTATATGAGTAACATCTTTTATGGTCATGCACCTCTTGTGAATGGTTTATTTCTTCTAAATCTCGAAAGGGATGAAACGCACATCCATAACATTGAGGCTAAGAGATGCAAAGTAGATAGTGATAATACTACTTATTTGTGGCAATCGCTGCTAGGTCATATTGGTGTAAAGCGCATGAAGAAACTCCATTCGATGGAATTTTGGAGTCTCTTGATTTTGAATCATTTGACACATGCGAACCATGCCTCATGGGCAAGATGATCAAAACCCGTTCTCGGTATGATGGAGCGAGCAACGGACTTGTTGGAAATCATACATACCGATGTATGCGGACCGATGAGTGTTTCGACGCGCGGTGGATATCGCTATTTTCTCACTTTTACCGATGACTTAAGTAGATATGGGTATATCTATTTAATGAAACATAAATCTGAAACGTTTGAAAAGTTCAAAGAATTTCAGAATGAAGTGGAGAACCATCGTAACAGAAAGATTAAGTTTCTACGATCCGATCGTGGAAGTGAATATTTGAGTTATGATTTTCTCACGCATCTTAAAGCAAGTGGAATCGTTTCACAACTCACGCCACCCGGAACACCACAGCGCAATGGTGTGTCTGAACGCCGGAATCGAAACCTATTAGATATGGTCCGATCAATGATGTCTCTTACTGATTTGCCGTTATCATTTTGGGGTTATGCATTAGAAACCGCTGCATTCACATTAAATAGGGCTCCATCTAAATCCGTTGAGACGACACCGTATGAACTGTGGTTTGGTGCTAAACCTAAGTTGTCGTTTCTTAAAGTTTGGGGATGCGAAGCTTACGTCAAGAAGTTGATGCCGGACAAGCTCGAACCCAAAGCGAGAAATGCGTCTTCATAGGATACCCTAAGGAAACCATTGGGTATACCTTCTATCACGTAACCAAGGCAAAGTGTTTGTCGAAGAACGGTTCCTTTCTTGAGAAGGAGTTTCTCTCGAAAGAAGTGAGTGGGAGGAAAGTAGAGCTAGACGAGGTTATTGAACCTTCTCTTGAATTGGAGAGTAGCGCAGACCGAAATTGTTCCAAGGTCACCGCACCAACAATAGAGGAAGCTAATGACAAGGATCATGAAGCTTCGGACGATGCTGCTACTGAACGTCGCAGGTCGACAAGGTCGCGTGCCCCTCCTGAGTGGTACGGCAACCCTGTCTTGACTGTCTTGTTAGTAGAAGACAGTGAGCCTACGAACTATGAGGAAGCGATGATGAGCCCAGACTCTGAGAAATGGCTGGAAGCCATGAAATCCGAATTGGGATCCATGAGCGAAAACCAAGTATGGACTTTGGTGGATCCTCCTAGCGACCGAAAGGCCGTTGAGTGCAAATGGATATTCAAGAAGAAAACGGACTCGGATGGTAATGTTACCGTCTATAAAGCACGGCTTGTCACAAAAGGTTTTCGACAAGTTGAAGGTGCTGACTACGATGAGACTTTCTCTCCCGTAGCGATGTTTAAGTCCATTCGGATTTTATTAGCAATTGCTGCGTTTCATGATTATGAAATATGGCAGATGGATGTCAAGACTGCTTTCCTCAATGGGAACATTGATGAAGAGTTGTATATGATGCAACCCGAAGGTTTTGTCGATCCTAAGGATGCTAGTAAAGTATGCAAACTTCAGCTCCATTTATGGACTAAGCAAGCATCTCGGAGTTGGAACCTTCGTTTTGATCAAGTGATCAAGAGCTTTGGATTTGTTCCAAATTGCTGAAGCTTGTATCTACAAGAAAGTGAGTGGGAGCTCGGTGACGTTACGGTACTATATGTGGATGACATATTGATTATTGGAAATGACATCAACATGCTTAACGATGTGAAGAGTTATTTGAACAAGTGTTTTCAATGAAAGACCTAGGTGAAGCTGCTTATATATTGGGCATCAAAATCTATAGAGATAGACAAAGACGCTGATAGCTTTAAGCCGCAGTACATACCTAGACAAAGTTCGAAAAGGTTCGTAATGGATAAGGCAAAGAAAGGTTCGGTGCCTATGTTGTCGGGTAAGATATTGAGCAAGGCTCGGTGTCCATTACGGTAAATGATAGGAAGCTATGAGCAAAGTGCCTTATGCCTCGGCCATAGGTTCCATCATGTATGCCATCTTGTGTACTAGACCGGATGTGTCCAATGCTCTTAGTTTGACGAGATATCAAAGTGATCCAGAGTGGAACATCGACAGCCGTGAAGAACATCCTAAAGTACCTAAATAGAACTAAAGAAATGTTCTTAGTCTATGGGGTGATGAACATTGTCGTAAAAGGTTACGTCGACGCTAGTTTCGACACCGACAAGGATGATTCTAAATCTCAGACAGGATACGTGTATATTTTGAATGGAGGAGCTGTGAGCTATAGAAGCTGCAAGCAAAGCATGATCGCGGGATCTACAGTAGAAGCGGAATACATGGCTGCTGCAGAAGCGTCAAGTGAAGGAGTTTGGATCAGAAACTTCATCACTGAGCTTGGCGTGGTTCCAAGTGCATTGGACCCACTAGAGATATTGTGTGACAACACTGGCACCAAAGCACTCGCTAAGGAACCAAGATATCATCCAAAGACCAAGCATATCAACCGCAAGTTTCATATAATCCGAGATTATATAGCAGATGGAGATCTGAAGATTAGCAAAGTACATACGGATCTGAATGTCGCAGATCCATTGATTAACCTCTTCCACGTGTAAAACATGATCAACACCTCAGTGCCATGGGTGTGAGATTGTTGCCAAATGTAAACTAGATTATTGACTCTAGTGCAAGTGGGAGACTGTTGGAATTATGCCCTAGAGGCAATAATAAAGATGTTATTATTATAATTCTTGTTCATGATAAAGTTTATATTCCATGCTAGAATTGTATTAAGCGGAAACTTTAATACTTGTGTGGTTTGTGAACAACACCGTGTCCCTAGTACGCCTCTATGGACTAGCTCATTGATCAATGATGGTTAAGGTTTCCTAACCATAGACATGAGTTGTCAATTGATAATGAGATCATATCATTGGGAGAATGATATGGTGGATAGACCCAAACAAAGCAGAGCAATTAGATCGTGTCATCGTGTTCGTCTTTGCGAAGCTTTTCCTATGTCAAATATTGTATTCCTTAGACCATGAGATAATGCAACTCCTGGTATCGGAAGAAAGCTTTGAGGTCATCAAACTTCATCCTATGAGAGGGTGATCATAAAGGTGTCTCTCGGTGATCGGAAAGTATCTGTTGGGTTGTATGTATCGAGATGGAATTTGTCCCTCCTGTGTCGGAGAGATATACTGGGCCCACTTTAATCGATATCAACACAGCTTGCAAGCATGTGGTTAAGGAGTTAATCACAAAGTGATATCGGATTACGACGAGTAAAGTACTTGCCGTGAACGAGATTGAACTAGGTATGACGGTGCATCAGCGATCGAATCTCGGCAAGTAAAATATCGCGAGACGAAGGAATATATATATGGGATTGATTGAATCTGGCGTCGTGGTTCATCCGATATGATCATCGATGAATGTGTGGAGTCAATATGGGTGCCTGCACCCTGTTGATTATTGATAGAAGATCATGTCTGCATATTCTCGAACCGCAGGGTCACACACTTAACGTGTCTCAAGCTAGGATAGATTGGATAATTGGTTTATGAATTTTTGTTCGAGTCTCGGATGGGATCCGGGATATCACGAGAGGTTCCGAATGGTCCGGAGAATAAGATTCATATAAGGCAAAGCGTTTTTGGAGTTCGAATTGTTCCAGGTTAATCGGTATTGTCGAAGCTTCTAGAACCTTCCGGAAGGGACCAACGTGGCCCCACCTTCCGGGAGGGGCATGGGCCTATGAGGGAGTGTCTTGGCGCATTGGGGGGGCAAGGCCGTGAGGGCCCAGCCGATTCTAGAGAGATTTGACTCGTTTAAATCTCGGATAGAATTTCTAGAAGAGGAGAGTTTAAATCGTTTAAACTAGAGATAGGATTTACGGATAAGGGAGAGTTTAAATTGTTTAAACTAGAGATAGGCTTGGAGGAGGGCAAGGGCTGGCCGCCTCTATATATAGAGGGTGGTGCGCCTCCACACACACACCTTCCTCCAATCCCTAGTTGCCTTGTTACCTTCCTCTCCTCCCGATCGCTTGTAGGCGAAGCCCTACAGAAATTCTCCACCATATACACCACGCCGTGTTGTAGATCCAATCTATATCTCCACCATACTCGCTGGTCCGAGGAAGGAGGAGACGCCGAGGTGCTTTGCAGTGCATCTCACGGAGGCACCGCCACTTGTGGTGCTAGATCGGATCGGATCGCGCGAGGAGAAGCGAGTACGACTACATCACCCACGTTCGACGAACGTTCATTGTATGAATCTTCAAGGGTATGAAGATCTAATCCAATCTCTCTCGTTGTTTGCATCTCCTAGATTAGATATTGGCTTTCCCTCTGTTCGCTCCGTAAAAATTTTTGATTTACTATGCCGCGAAACCCTTCAGTTTGTAGGTAAGAACGGTTCTATCTCGGAAAACCCTCATCCACGTAAAACATGCAAAAGATAAATTAGAGGTGTCTAGTTTTTGGTTTTGCCGGTCAAGTACTATGATATCGTAGTGTTATAATTTGTAGTATGGATTGGTACTATTGAAAATTATATTATGACAAATTGTAAGTGTCACATCCCAAGATTTTCCAAATCTTGTAATGTGAAAAATAAATGAATAAAATAAAACTTTGTTGATTTTCAGGGTGAGAAGAAACTTTTTGATTTCAATTGGAACTCTTCAAACCTTTTTGAACAAATAAAATCCTAAAGTGATTTAAAAGGATAAATAAACAATAAACTTCAAAATATTTAAAATTACTATTTTGGATCTTTTAATAAAAGATTTGGTTTTCAAAAGAAAAGAAGGATTTATAAATAAAGATTATTTTATAGAGCCAAATTAAACCTTGGCCAAGTTTTTGAAATAAAATGTTTTGTTTTGATAAAAATAGTGAAGGTTTATTTAAATAAAATAATAAGGATTTAATATCCAAATTTTATTTAAGTAAAGGCTTTTCCCATTTTAAATAAACACTAAAACTTATTTATTTATTTTAAATAAGTTTTCCAAGTATTTTATATTCTCAAATAAAACCTACTGAGTGTTTTTGGTTTTATTTTAGTTTTCAAAATAAATATTTTATTAAAACAAATCCTATTTGATCTAATAACTAAGGTCCATTCTATTTAATTATTAATGGAACCTAAAATAAAAATGTTATTTTGTTTTGAACAAGTTTTCCAAGTATCTTTTATTTTCAAATAAAACCTACTGATTTGGTTTTGAAAATATTTAGTTCCCAAATGGATATTTTGTTAAATAAAATCAAAACCTATTTTGAATTAATAATTAAAGGTCTATTTTATTTAATTATTAAATAGATCCTAAAAAGAATAAAAATTATTTTATTTTATTTTGGGAATTGGTTTATGTTGCTAAACAGAACCAAATTCGATTACAAGTGTGGTGATTGTTTGAATTTTTTGAATGTTTGTTTTGTTGTTTGAATTGTGAATGGATTTTCAAAACAGAAAATAGATTTGGAAATAGAAAAATATTCAGACAGAAAAAAATATGAAACGGCCCAGCCCAACTATCCTAGCCCAGCAGCCCAGCTCCTCTTTCCCCCCGAAGCGTTTTCTTTCACCCAGCAACTCACCCACTCAGCGACTGATTACTGGCCCCCACCTCCACTCCCACTCTTTCGCTGACGAGCAGGCCCCACCGCCAGCTCACCTCGTCTTCAACCCACGACCTGTTCTTCCACCCTCTCTCTCCCGTTTCTGCGTTGAATTTGCGGGATTAATTCTCGTTTAATGGCGCAATAACCCCGCCCTACGACCACGCAAGATAAAGCGTCTCCCCCTCCTCTCCATTTCCCCTCTCTCGCCCGGCTCCCTCGGCCACCAGGTTGCTCGGAATTCTTCCCGAACCACCACAGACTCCGGCGAACTCCCGTTTAAAATCCGGCCACCACCGCCAAATTTATCGCTTCCAGCACCGGCTTGCTCGCCATCATCTCCTGCACTGCCAAGAAGCTCTTCGCTACAGCGTTTCTGCAATGACGATCGTCTCGATCAACATTGCCGCCGTCCGCTCCAACTCCGACGAGCCCCACAGGTAGTTTCCGACCACCCCGCGCCCTCTCCTTCACGCACACATCGTCGCCATAGATTTACGCGTCTGACCCTGTCTTCCATTTGTCCTAGCGTGCATCGTAGCCCCGTCTCCGACGACGCCCGAGCGAACCCGACGCCAGCAGGAACTCCGACGAGCAATCAAGCCCACTCCAGTGCGCCCCTCGCCAAGACAGCAACACGTTGAGCTTCACCAGACTTCTGCGATCACTGTGAGCATCTCCCCACCTTCCTTTGCTTCCTGCTTCGCCAGCGCCGCCACCATCTGGCCGCACCGCCGCTCGCCGTTGACCTTGCGCCGCCAGTTCTTGGCTATTAGATAGGAGCCGTCCGATCTCGATCTGGTGGATAGGATAGAAAGTAAGCGAATGGATACGCACGCTTTTGAGCCGCATGATTCAACTTGATCCAACGCGCCAGAATAGCCGATCTAAGTGAAGCGGTACCGACAAATGAGAATAGGACGCGTGGCACCAGACGATTTAAAATAGAATTTGAAATCAGATTTAGATGCCATTTTAAAACCCTTGTAACTTTTAAACCACACGTCCAAATTTTGCAAACTTTATATCATTGGAATCAGTGGATCAAGCCCTAGCCAACCATGCCATTTGTTTAGCAAAAAGCTTCTGTTAAAATGTTTGATTTTGCAGAAACATTTGTATGCTTGATAAGGATGTGAAAATTGTTTAAAATTGAATTTGGGGATAAAATCTTTTGCAATTAGATTGCTTTGAACCTACTGACCATAGGAAACACTTTGTGGATTCAAAAATGTATTTGGTGAAACAAAATAATGATTCTTTGATTTAAAACCATTTCTAGTCAAATAGAAATATGGTTTATTTAATAAAAATGGTTTTGGAAGAAAACCTTTGGAAAATGTTTTGTTTTAAACTCTCTGACCCCAAACACCAAGTTTTGTGGATTTAAAAATTATTTGGTGAACCCCAGAGATTAATGCCTTAGTAAAAATATTTCTACACCACATAAAATGATACTTTGTTTTGAAAATGGTTTTTTGAAGTGAAACCTTTTGCAAATGACTTTGCCACTTGACAAAATGACCATTAGGTGTTTTCAAATGTCTATGACCCATTAGGAACCACTTTTCCAAATAAAACAAAGTTTGGCATGCTTGCATGCATTATCTTGGTTCTATGATTTTATGTGTTGTTTTGCTTGATTGGTAGATTGAGTTTGTGCCTTGCTTGATTGAATTGTAGTGACTTGAAGAGTGTGATTGTTTCAAGGACAAGGAGTGAACCTATACCCTCTACCAAAAAGGCAAGTGATGCTTCATACTTTTTGTCCCATTACTTTCACTATGCATTAGTGATTTTCTCTAAGTAAAACTTGCATGGAATTTTGCTAAGTATAAACCTTGCTACAGGAAAACCTAGTAGATGAAACCTTAGTGGAAATCTTCCTAAGTTAAGATTCCTACTACTATCAAGCTTAGCCTAGATAATAGAAAACATGGGTGGAATATATATTCACACTATGGAAAAATTTCTAAGTCTGAGGACTTATGTTTTTCTGAATAAAACAACTAAGTCAATGAATCACCTGGGTGGAATGGTAATTGCTTGGTGGTTTTTGGTTGAGTGGTTCACAAGGCCCATGTCTATGGTTGACCTTGTGTATCTCACTTGTGGATGGCCACCCAGGAACAAAGAGATTTGAGATGTCAAATGTTGAGAAGCTTCAAGTGCAACCACTTGGCATTATGGGCTCTGCCTGGATCATATAGGTTGCAAGAACTTAGCCATATGGACAGTGGGTGGTAGAGTTTTGATAGGTTGGAACGCGTCCATTTTGGTCTAAGGGAAGGCTTCTGAAAGATCTTGTCTTGGGAAACCAAGTCTTGTGGGGAAAGTGCACCACCTCTACAGAGTATAAAATCTAAGTACTTAGCCATGTCCCTGGTAAAGGACAATTTGAGCATCAAGACATGTAAGCAATCAATAATCTCATCATTCAAATTTCTAAGTTAAAAACTTGTGGTTGAACAAAGGTTAAAGGATCTTCAATCTTTGATTGAGAAAAATGATTTTGTCAAGTTAAAACTTAGTGTTTTCAAAATGATAAGGAAAATCTATTTTGAGCAATGCAAGCCTCAACTCCACTTAGCCAAATGCATATAGATGATAGACTCCACTATACTACCATGGTATCACTTGCCAATACAATCCAAATGTATTGACCCTTGTGGCTGTAACTTGTTATGTTGCAGGTTTGATTGTTTTACTGAGGATTGATTGATTAGGATTACAAAGTCTACAACCAACATGTCTGCCTGTGGCACTTTGAAGATGAAGGACCCCATGCTTATAGTTATTCTGCTGCAATGTATTGTAATAGCCAAATGAGCTATGTAAGATGTAATAAAACTATGTTACTCCTGGTTATAAAGTTATATTATGACCTTTGTTTCTTGATATTACATCTTAACTGTGGATGCTAGCTATTGATCCAGGGACTAGCATTGTAAACACATGGGACTCCACCTTATATTTGTTTAAAGGTTGGGACACTCCCTCTACAGTAAGTTCCATAGACCTTGGTACACATATAGGAATGATAAAGATCATTCCACGATGCACAAGATAGAGATCAAGTGCAAGAACCATATCATATCACTGTAGCATACGATGTTTGTTTGCATCTTATATTGCTTGTTTGGCGTTTTATTAGCATTATAAGATGATCCCTCATTTAGATATGAAGATAAAAATGTGTTCTTCCTTAAGTATGCACCGACTATGTTTCGCCGCTTCAAGAGATCACGTGATGATCGGGTGTACTTGAATCCATGATCATATCTCGGGTGTAAGACAATTTTACACACGCGAATACTTAGGTTCTTACTTGGCGAGCCTAGCATGTACAGACATGGCCTCTGAACATGTACCTAAAGGTGAAGCATGAGTCATATATTTGATATGATGACCATATAGATGCTCGCCTTTGAAGATACACCGACTCACGTGATGATCAGACTTGGTGTAGTGGATTTGGTTCATGTAGTCACCAAAGATACGAGGGATGTCGTTTTTGAGTGGGAGTTCATGTCTAATTTGGATTAGTAGAACTCAATTTATCATAAATTAAATCAAAGTGAATTTGCATAATTTGTTGTAGTCATTGGCATTCGTTCACCACCTTATGCTTAGTTGTAATTGAGATAATAGAACTACTGAATTCTGGATATTTACTTTACGAACTGGTATCATATTGTGTTGAGTGTCAATCTAAAGTTTAAAAGTCCTATTGCAAACTTTCAGCAAACTCCATTTACTCCGTGAAGTTTAATAATTAGTGTTAGTATCTAAAGTATCATGTTTGCCTCCATGATTCTTGATTGTTTTAAATATCAAGGTTATCTAGGAGCTGAAATAATTGTTTCAAAAATCATCATGTGTGGCAGATATAACGATATCTGAAACAATGTTTTGGTTGCAATATGATAGAGTATAACATATGTTCTCATATTGGATGAGAATTTGTGAAGGTTGGAGATGCTAGACATCCTAATCATCCAAAAAGGTTTTGGAAAGTAACATTATACTCACGATTTGCCTTTAAAAGCTACATTAGCTTGGTCATGAAAGTTGCCATGATAAGGATGAATAGAAGATGTATGTAAAATGTTTACTACACTAAAATATTACTAAAGAATAGATTTTGAAAGAACACCAAATCATTTGATGATGGTGATCTACTTCAAAGTGCAAGTCCAAAGGTATTAGTATTTGAATATACACGCTTTGGACTATGTGTCATGTATATGGCGCCACTATTGATGTTGATAGATTCTTTTAAAAGGAAAAGGAAATGCCGAAAGAGAATCTATAAATATTTGGCAGAGAAAAGAAAAGACTAGAAACGTCCAGCTTAGATATATAGATGATATACATGTGATGGTTGTATCCTTTGCTTGATAAACAATGTGGTTCTTGGGTATTCGATACCGAATTGGTTGGTGTGAAATATCATACAGGACAACGCAATTCATGAACCACAATGACCTAAGTAACTAGCAAGACAATATTTGATGATGCTCATCGAAAACAAACAAACCGTTGTTTGTATTTCTCGTTGACATCGAAACTCACCTTCAAGATTTGTTTTAATAATTGTTATTTAAATCAGGTATTTGATACGTTCAAAACGTATCTAATTTCCCGAACACTTTTGCTATTGCTTCTCTTCTAAAATTGGGTGATTTGGATACAACTAACACGGACTGACGCTGTTTTCAGCAAAATTGCTTTGGTGTCTCGTTTTTAGCAGAAAATCAACTTTCAGGAAAAATCCCAGAAAATATGTCAAAAATCATATTTCACCTAAAGACTCATGGAGCCAGAAGATGAGGCAGAGGTGGGCCATGTGGGGCCCACACCCCCTGGCCGCGCCTAGAGGGGGTGTGGCCACCTCGGGCACCCCCTCGGCCTCCCTCTTCGCCTACTTAAAGCCTCCTGACCTAACAACCACGGGGGGGGGGGGGGGGGGGGCGACAATTTTCCAGAAAGACTTCCGCAGCGCCGCCAGCACCAGAAACCACGACTCGGAATCAGAAACTCTGTTCTGCCACCCTGCCAGGATGGGGTTTTGGAGGGTATCATCACCGATGCCTCTCCATCAACCATACATGTTCCCCATCCATGAGTGAGTAATCCCCCGTTGTAGGCTATGGGGATGGTAGGGATTGGATGAGATCTATCATGTAATCGAATAAGATTGTTAGGGCATGGGGCCTAGTATCTTTATTAATGCTATTTGACTTTTGTTGTGCTTAATGCTTGTCACTAGGGCCCGAGAGCCATGATCTAAGATCTGAACATGTTATTGATTCATGGTGATAGTATTGTTTATGGTCTTATCTACAAGTTATGTACACATATCATTGTCCGGAACCAAAGGCCCCGAAGTGACAGAAATTAGGACAACCTGAGGGGATGGCTGTGAGGATCGCATGTGTTTATGGTGTGTTAATGCTTTGCTCCGGTGCTCTATTAAAAGGAGTACCTTAATTGCCAGTAGATTCCCTTGAGGCTCCGCTGCAACGGGCTGGCAGGACAAAAGATGTTGTGCAAGTTCTCATTGCGAGCACGTATGACTATATACGGAACACATGCCTATGATTGTTTAGTACTTGGATGCTTTATCTTATTTATCTACAAATGCCCTAGATCTTGAAGTTATATGAATAGTCACGTTCATGCAACGCCCGTCCATCCATCCCTATGCCTACCGCACTCATATCCTACTGTTTGCTACTATTGTTACTATTGCTTTTGTTCTACTACTGCTGTTACTTTGCTATTGCTACTACAAAACTGTTGCTACTGATAAACTTCTATGAGCAAGACTATTTCCAGGTGCAACTGAATTGCCAAATCAGTTGTTAAGGCTTATAAGTATTCTTTGGCTCCCCTTGTGTCGAATCAATAAATTGGGTTATATTACCCTCGAAGACTTTTGCGATCCCCTATACTTGTGGGTCATCAAGACTATTTTCTGGTGCCGTTGCCGGGGAGCATAGCTTTATTTGTAAGTTCACTTGGATCTATTATTGTTCGCTGCTATCCTTTTCATCATGGGGAAAACTCGTGATGGGAAGTTTCCTATTTTACCATCCACTACAAGAAGAGGTACAGTTCTAAACACCTCTATTGCGCCTGATTCACCATCTGATATAAGTAAGCTTGTTACACCACCACCACATACACATGCTACACAGACTACTACTACTGCTGAATCTGAAATTGCTTCTGATACTCATGATGTTACTTTTACTGTGCTTGATGAGAGTGGTTCATTAGGTCGTTTCCTAGATGCTACTATTGCTAGAACTATTTTGGGAAACACTGAAACTCCTAGTGAAGACACTGTTACACCTGTTAGCTCACCTGAGTCTAGAGAGGGATATGATATTAATGATGGTTACATTGATTTGACTGATGAATTTATTGAAGAATATCAAAACACACGCGATGCTAGTGCTATTAGGAGTCTCCTTGAGAGACATACTATTATACCTAAATTGTCTCATGATGCTAAGTTTGCTACTTCTCCCATAGACATTAAAGATAAAGATTATGATTTCTCTCTTGATTTATCCTATATAAACATTGTTGAGAAAGAACCTTTTTATGGTACTGAGAATGAAAAGGCTGTGGCACATATGAATGAGCTTTCCACTATGAGTGCCTTTTTTCTGATGATGTTAAGATGCGCAAGTACTTTGTTACAAAGATCTTCCATTTTTCACTAAAAGGAGAAGCTAAAGCTTGGTTTAGTATATTACCTCCTGGATCCATTGATAGCCCTGATTGCTTGATTGCTACTTTATTTTAGAAATATTTTCCTCCTAGTGCTAGACATGTTGTTTTGTAGAAACTTTTTGATTTTAAACAGGGAGAAGAGGAGAAATTGCCTGAGTCATGGACAAGGTTCTGTGCCTTGATTCATGAACATCATGGATGTCCATTACCTAAGAATGAGATTCTTGATATACATTATAATGGACTAACTGATGATTCTAGGACATACCTGGATAGTTTTGTTGATTGTGTTTTCAGGAAAAGAACTCCTGCAGATGCTGAAGAATTAATGGCTAAAATAAGCAAGAATTATGATGATTGGACTTCAACTAAGCACATTACACCTGAGCCTACTACACCTGAACCAATTGTGCCTGAACCAACTCTAACACCAACACCAAAGAAGAGGGGATTGATTGAATTAAATGATGAAGTGATGAAAGAAGCTAAGAAATGTCTTAAGGAGAAGGGTATTAGATCTGAAGATGTAAAGAATTTACCTCCTATAGAAGAACTTTGTAAGCCAATTACCCACTCATCCACTATTGAGGTACACTATCTCCAACATTTTGATGAAGGTGATATTCCCTATGGTAAACCTCCTGATAAATGCTGAGAGGAACTTGATACTTTTATTGTTAAACAAGGTTATTTTAATAAACAAGTTCATAATCATTTATTGGAAAACTCTAGAGCTATTAATGAGTTGAAAGATATTGTGGAAAGAATTGCTAATGATGTTATAATGCTTGTTAAACACTTCAAATGGTTCAAACCCAAATTGATCAACTTGCTAAAGTACAAAAGGATATGCTAGTTAATGCTTCTGGAGATAAACATGCTTATGAAATTAGAACTAGGAGTGGTGCTATCACTCAGGATCCTCTATATCCTGAGGGACATCCTAAGATAATTGAGGAAGATTCTCAACAAGTTGAAAATAGTGGTAGTCCTTCTAAGAGAAAGAAAAAGAAACATCAGTTAGTCAATAATTAACAAGTTTGCTTGCTAACATCATTAGCAGTTCTTTCCACAATATCTTTCAACTCATAGTACACTAAGGAAAGAACTGCTAAAGATATACTTTGCTTGCTAATTATTCCTTCAATGGTAAGGTTCCAAAGAAACTTGGTGATCCAAGTATTCTAACTATTCCTTGCTCTATTAAGAATAATTATGTTAGAGCTGCTTTGTGTGATTTGGTAGATGGAGTTAGTGTTATGCCTTTTTCTCTCTACAAGGGACTTCAGCTAGAAAAATTGATACCAACTGATATATCTTTGCAAATGGCTGATATGTCTACTACTATTCCTATTGGTATATGTGAGGATGTTCCTGTTCAAGTGGCACATAATTGCTTGGTTTTAACTGATTTTGTTGTGCTTGAGATGCCTGAAGATGATAATATGTCTATTATTCTTGGGAGACATTTTCTTAATACTACAGGTGCTGTCATCAATTGTAATCAAGGAAAAGTAACTTTTAATATTAATGACAAAGAGCATACTGTCTATTTCCCAAATAAGATTGATAAGAGCTATGGCCTGAATTCAATTGAAAATATTGAGAGCATCAAAGTTGGAGAAATATATTGTCCCATTGCTCAAGAAAGTTTTGAAACTATTATGATTGGAACTATTGCTATCAAGTTTGAGGTAACATAATTATTTTGTGAAATGCAAAGTTTTGTTTCATTTTAAATTGTTTTCGTAACAATACTTGATCAACCTTGTTAACAAAAGGATTTTAATGGGCAAAACAATGCTTTCACAATGATTATACTTGCTCACTTTTATTTTTTCTCCTTTCTAGTCTTTTCTTTCTGTCTTGTTAGTTTTAGTTTTGCTAGTTGCTTGCCTGTTAGTGTGTCTTAGAACTTCTGTAGTTTTTTTTTTCTTTTGCTTCTTCTAATAAATATTTTTCTGCGAGAAAATCAATTTTCATAACCTGAAAATTGGCCAAAAATAATGTTTCCTGAAACATTCCAGAAAATTCATATTAAATTTTTCCTCGAAAAAAGGGGCAGAGGGGCACCTGGATTGACCCAGGGGGACCCACCAGGCCATCACACCCCCTGGTGGCGCGGCCAGCCCCAGGGCACGCCTGGCCTGGGTGGGCCCACCTGTGGCCCTCCAAGATGCCTCCTTCCAGCCACTTCTTTCTCTCTCCCGAAAAACACCGGAAAACTTTCTCAAGCTCGAGTTCCTGCTATTCTTGATCCCGATTTTCAATCTCCTTGCTCAGCCCATCTTTTCTACTGATTTTTGGAGGGATTGCTCTCCGGTATGTGCCTCCTCCGCTTATCCAATTAGATTTTTGATTGGTGGATTGTATCTTGAGTATTTTGCTACTGTAGGTGACATGTTATGTGAGCTTGCATGCTTGTTCTATGATTAGATATTTCATTTTGATGAATGTTTATCCCTCTAGCAAGTTCCTATAATAGTTCCCCTTCATTTATTAAGTTGGAAATCACTTGGTTTGATGTTTGTCTAAAAATTTCAGAAAAAATATGAGTGCATACCAACTGAATCAACATGACTTGATGGTACCTGAGCCAATGAAAGTTCATCGTAAGGAGGAAGTTTTCTCTTTCATATATCCATGTCCTAAATTTATGAGAGCTGCGGGGATCTTTCAAGATTTCCAAACTATGATTTCTAATGCAGGGTTGGATCATTTTGTTGGATAAGAGCCTTACCAATATGTTAAGCTAATCATGTCTATGGTGATGGACTTTCGGTTTAGTTGGTCCTTGTCTAATCCCATGGTCCACTATAAAATTTACAATATAGCTGTCGACCTCCCTTTTGTTGATTTTTGTGCAACTATCAGAGTGCCACAGTGGGGTTCATGTGAGAAGATTAGAGAGAGTCCTAAGCCACTCATGGACTTATATGCTGAAATTTGCCAAGGTTGCGACTTCTCAAAGGAGAGTGGTAAAATTCGGAATATTTAGTTCCCATCCATTAGATATTTTGCATATTTCATTGCCAAGTGTGTTCTTGCTAGGAAGACTGCTAGAAAATTATCTTCATTTGATCTAGCTTTTATCTCAGCTGCTTTGAATAGGGATAGAACTTATAATTTGGGTGCTTTAATAGCTTTCTGTATTGCTACTAACTGCGAGAAAGGTGGAATTTGTGGAGGTCTCATTGCATCTCGTCTATTAGCTTTTCATGGTCTAGAGCCTCATCATTCATATTTCTAGTTCCCCATAGAGAGACTTGATCTCAATTCCATGGTTTAGCATAAATTTGTTTCTTCTTGGGCTACTTTGAGTGAGCTTCCATATGAAATAACCTTTGTCAAGAGAGGTTGGAGAGGGGGTAGGTCTGAGAAAGTAGTCTCTTTGCCTACACCTTCTTTGTTTAACTTCGATAACAGGCAAGGATGGTCACTCACGGAGGAAGAACTTGACACATACGTGGCGGATCTCTCCCAGCAAGAGGAGAATGTTGGAGAGGATGCCAAAGATGATTCGATTTAGCCCTCCAACATGGGGGAGTCTTCATACCATGTTTGGGGGGAGGTATACCGACATCACACTCATCTACATATCATGTTTCGTTGGTACTCTGTTTATCCATGTTTCGCTCTCTTTCTAGTTTTTGTTTTGCCTTCCCAAAACACAAAAGGACCAAAAATATTTTAGTTGTTTCTTTTGGCTTGTTTCATTGCTTTTTAGCTTTGGTTTGCTTTAAAAAATCCAAAAATATTTTACTTTGTTTGCTTTTGCCTTTAGTTCTTGTTCTCTAAAAATTGAAAACCCCAAAATATTTGTTCTTCTTCTTTGGTTTTGTGAAGTTCATCGCAGGGTTCAACGGTCCTCAGTGAAGTATGGTTTCATGTTATTATTCAGGCCACACAAGTGAAGGGCAATAATGAAGATTAATGACAACTCGAGGTGTGGTAAGAGGCTATTAATGAACTCTATTTGTTTTCATTTTTGTACATATACTCATCATTGTGAGCATGCTTTGTCGGTTCATGTAAGATGTATGTTATTTATGGATGCTTAGTAGTTCTTGCTCTCTTATGATTAGCTCCAACTTGCTAATAGTTTGTAGCATGTCATATGAATGTTTGCTTGCATTGTTATATTCATAACTGGGTATGACATTGTGGTATCCTCCTCTGAATGTTTCATTTGAATCGACTTGGCACATGCTCATGCATGCATATGACTGAACAAAAGTCAGTAAGCCTCGACGATTTATTTTGCCTCAGAGTTCTTGTACCACTTTTATGCCATAATTAATTCTGATTTGTTGCAAGCATGATTATGACGGCTATTGTTCTCTTGTTTGTCGCTCTCTCTCTATTGCTAGCCTTCACCTGCACTGCGTATGATCTCTACTCGTGTTTCCAACTCCCCAAAACCAATATTGTCAAAAGTGTCCACCATACCTGCCTACTAGCATCATTTGCTATTCCGTGCATATTCATTACGCCTTGTTTTCTTCCAAATAAAATGTTTGCTTGTTATGAGAAAGTTAGTTAGTAAAGCTCTAATGAATTTGATGGCACACTTTATTTTCTTGCATTTAATAAGCCTGAACCATTGTGATTGTCATTGAAAGTTATATGCTTGCAAATTATAGGCTAGGAGTTAGCAGAACCGTGCTGTCACGGGGAACACTTTCAACACCTGTAAATATCTACCCTGTTGATATCATGATCTTTTGTTTACGGATGTCGTCGGTGTGAAATAAAAGGGGAGATTGTAAGTCCATGGAGTTATGTATATGTGTTAGAGAATCGTCTGGGCTGCTATCCTAAGCCATGCCTAATCATGGTGGAAACTTGCAACATCACCATAGTGAGCAATCTATGAAGCTTTCTTCTTATATAAAAAAGATGATACATTTAAAAGAGAGAAAAACACCATTTTCCCATGGTAAATAAGAAGATTGGTGAGATGATCATTGTCTGCTTGCCTTGTCATTTTGATATGGGATAACTCCTGTGTCATGTGCAAGGGGTACCCCGTTGGCGGTTCTCTATGATACACATGTATTTACTATGACAAGAACTTACCGGTGACTAAAGTTGAGTAGCACGAGGAGCGACCCTCGTACTCAAGGGACATGAGATTTTTAGTTTATGGTCTATCAAGCATATAACTAATAGTTGACCTCACTTTAACCTTAACCATCTAAAGATGCCTATGATAGGGGCAATGAGAGCTCAAAGCTAACGAGTACCATACTTTCAGCATTTGGAAGCCTTTCAAACTTTTCAAAACCTTTTCACTTCTTTGTTGAGTCACCACTTATTCTATGAGCACCTTCTTCAGAGCATAGTTGTCATTCTTAGTGTAATGTGCTTGTCTCAAAACTTGGTTACTTATGTCATGACTTTGATGCTTGTATCTTTGACATCTTTACTTCTAGTCTTCACTTGAACTTCAGAGGTGCCTTGGCATTTATGTTTTGATCCACAATCAAAGGCAAGCGAGATACCACTTTGTCATACCTTCTTATGAGCATTGCAATGCTACTTATGTTTATGTTTCATGCTACTTATTATTATTGTGTTGGATTCTCTTCATAGCTTGCAATGACTATTGAGTAGACTTAGTTGCATACTCCTTATTATGAATTGTCTAAGTATCTACTCATGTGCTGAGAATATCTACATCATATGAAGCAAATGTGTTCGTGGAAGTTCTTTTATCGCACTCAGTTTTCAACTGAATTGCTTGAGGACAAGCAGTAAGCTAAGCTTGGGGGAGTTGATACGTCCAAAACGTATCTACTTTCCCGAACACTTTTGCTATTGTTTCTTGTGAGACCCTGGCGCATGGCTCAATAGGATTGATAGGAGACCCATACCAAAAAGTTGCAACTTCTTTTCCGGAAGCTCATTCGAAAAGAACTCTAAGGTTAAGCGTGCTTGGCCTAGAGAAATTCTAGGATGAGTGACCGACCGGGAAGTGGGTACCGGGTGCGCATGAGTGAGGACAAAGTGCGCAGAAAAGACTAGCGTTGGTCTGTGGGGTTAGTCTAGAGATCCTATTGAGGTCCCAGAAGTGTCAGCCATCGGTCCGGAGTCACCGGGGGTGTTATAAAGTGGTATCAGAGCCGACCCTCACGGTTACATGGGCGTGTGCGGGTCAGCGGCGGACATGTGTATCATGACGCGTGTGGCCCGAAGTGGACATGACATGGCAATGTGTCGGCACTGGACACACAGACGTATGCCAAGAGGGGACGTTCCTGGATTGTGGTTGATCGACGAGGACGTCGATCTTCTAAGGGTGGGTGTATGTGAGACCCTGGCGCATGGTTCAATAGGATTGATAGGAAACCCATACCAACAAGTTGCAACTTCTTTTCCGGAAGCTCATTCAAAAAGAAATCTAAGGTTAAGTGTGCTTGGCCTAGAGAAATTTTAGGATGGGTGACCGACCGGGAAGTGGGTACCGGGTGCGCACGAGTGAGGACAAAGTGTGCAGAAAAGACTAGTGTTGGTCTGTGGGGTTAGTCTAGATATCCTATTGAGCTGCCAAAAGTGACAGCCGTCGTTCCGGAGTGACAGGGGGTGTTACATTTCTCTTCTAAACTTGTGTGATTTGGATACAACTAACACAGACTGACGCTGTTTTCATCAGAATTGTTTTGGTGTCTCATTTTTGTGTAGAAAATCAACTTTCAGGAAAAATCCCGGAAAATATGCCAAAAATCCTATTTCACGAGAAGACTCACGGAGCCAGAAGATGAGGCAGAGGTGGGCCACGAGGGGCCCACACCCCCTGGCCACGCGGGCTGGGCCTAGCCGTTCCTAGAGGGGATGTGGCCACCTTGGGCACCCCTCGGCCTCCCTCTTCACCTACTTAAAGCCTCCTGACCTAAAAACCATGAGGGGGTTCGACAATTTTCTAGAAAGACTTCCGCTGCGCCGCCACCACCAGAAACCGCGATTCGGAATCAGAAACTCTGTTCTGGCACCCTGCCGGGATTGGGTTTTGGAGGATATCATCGCCATCATCATCACCGACACCTCTCCATCAACCATCCATGTTTCCCTCATCCATGAGTGAGTAATCCCCCGATGTAGGCTATGGGGATGGTAGGGATTGGATGAGATCTATCATGTAATCGAATAAGATTGTTAGGTTATGGTGCCTAGTATCTTTATTAGTGCTATTTGACTTTGTTTCAAATTGTTGTGCTTAATGCTTGTCACTAGGGCCCGAGTGCCACGATCTCAGATCTAAACATGTTATTGATTCATGATGATAGTATTGTTTATGGTCTTATCTGCAAGTTGTGTACACATATCATTGTCCAGAACCAAAGGCCCCGAAGTGACAGAAATTGGGACAATCTGAGGGGATGGCTGTGATGTGAGGATCACATGTGTTTATGGAGTGTTAATGCTTTGCTACGGTGCTCTATTAAAAGGAGTACCTTAATTGCCAGTAGATTCCCTTGAGGCCCCGCTGTAATGGGCTGGCAGGACAAAAGATGTTGTGCATGTTCTCATTGCGAGCACATATGACTATATATGAACACATGCCTATGATTGTTTAGTACTTGGATGCTTTATCTTATTTATCTGCAAATGCCCTAGATCTTGAAGTTATATGAATAGTCTCGTCCATGCAACGCCCGTCCATCCATCCCTATGCCTACCACACTCATATCCTACTGTTTTGCTATTATTGTTACTATTGCTTTTGTTCTACTGCTGTTGTTACTTTGCTATTGCTACTGATAAACTTTTGTGAGCAAGACTATTTCTAGGTGTAGCTGAATTATCAACTCAGTTGTTAAGGCTTATAAGTATTTTTTGGCTTTCCTTGTGTCGAATCAATAAATTGAGTTATACTATCCTCGAAGACTATTGCGATCCCCTATACTTGTGGGCCATCAGTATTACGAGAACAAAGATTGTTCAAATAATTACCGTATTCCATATAAGATGGATGATTTACAAATCTAGTTGGAGAAATTATGCCCATAAAACCAAATGCTAAAATGTCGTAAGATAAATGATTGAAAGATCACTTACGAAGTGACATCGCCGTTTAAATTATATTGAAAATAAAAACATGAAGAAACTCCATGTTAATGGATTTTTGGAGTCTTTGATTTGATCAAATGACGCTTGTGAGACTTTCCTCGGGATAATTAAAACTTCGTTCAAAGGACAAAGAAGAACGATCAACTAAATTATTGGAATTTATACATATTGATGTATGCAGTTCATTATGTGTAGTCGTAAGTGATGGATTTCAACTTCATATGCTTTCTCTAGAAATTTGAGTGAATATTGACTTATTGAGGAAGACGTATGAAATATTTGAAAATGCTCAAAGACTTTCAACATTAAGTGAAAAATCATTGTAACAAGAAAATAAATAATTTATGATTTGATCATAAGGGGATTTATTTGAGTTGCTAGTTTAGCAAAACGCCTAGATTTGCATCTCCCGAAACACCATAGGAATATGGAGTGTTCGAGATTTTTAATGAAACCTTGATTGACATGGTTAGATCAAAGGTGTTATTTATAAAACTTCCATTATGCTTTAAAAGATTAAAGCTTTAGAGACTACCTCTTTTTCACTGAAAAGAGCTCCATCTTGATCCGTTGAAATGACACCTGAAGTACAAAGGAAGTTGCCTAGAGGGGGGTGAATAGGCGTTTTAAAAATATTACGGTTTAGGCTCAAGTAAATGCGGAATAAAACTAACGTTTAATTTATTAAGCACAAAACCTAGCCACTAAGATCACCTAAGTGCACCAATAACCTATGCTAAGCAATACAAGAAACAAGGTGATAGAAAGATATAAATACTTCAAGCACGATGTCTATCACAATGTAAAGTGCATAAGTAAAGGGCTTGGTTGAGAGATAACCGATGGACGCGGAGACGAAGATTTGTTTCCCGAAGTTCACTTCCAAAGAAGCTACGTCTCCGTTGGAGAGGTGCGATGGTGCAATGCTCTCCGAACGCCACAAATGGCTCACCTCGAGGTGTGGTGGCTCGATGCTCACCCAACGCTACACAAGGCCTCATCCCGGATGCGGAATCACGCAACTCACCGACACCACAAAAGGCTCACCCTATTCTCCCAAGTGCGCACCACAAAAGGCGGGCACTTGCTCCACTATGGGACGCTTGAGGGCGGTCACCGAACCCGTACAAAATTGGGGCTAACTCCACAACTCAATTGGAGGCTCCCAACAATAAAGCCACAAAAGGCTACAATGCCACAAAAGGCCAACAAAGCCACAAAAGGCCAACAACGCCACAAAAGGCTACAAGACCACAAAAGATCAACAAGACCACAAAAGGTCAACAATCCAACCACACAACCGTCTAGGGTTCCAAGGAACCCAAGAGTAACAAGCCCTCAAGCTTGTACTCGCCAAATCTCCGAGGAGAACTCAAACCTATGCAACAAATGCAAGGACAAGTCCTTCACTCCCAAATTCCAACAAAGCTACAAAAGCTATTGGGGAATAAGGGAGGAAGAACACAAGAGGAGAACACAAAACTCTCCAAGATCTAGATCCCAATGATTCCTTCACAAAGAAGGGATTTAGCTTGGGGGGGTTGTAGATCTAGATCTCCTCTCTCAAATACCTCAAAAAGATGCAAGAATCATAGGAAGGGAAAGGGGAGAGGGAAAGCTTATTCAAGGTCAACAATGGAGGAGAGAGGGAAAGCCAAGAACCAAGAAAAGAGTTGTTGCCCACGAAGGGGAAGAGGAGCCCCTTTTAAAGGGCTCCCAGATCTGCCAGTTATGGGAATACGCGACTCCTGGCCGGAACTTCCGGTGGGCGGCCGGAAGTTCCGGTGGCACAGAACCAATGGTCAAAAACTGCGGATCGAGAAAAAGAAAAAGCGAGTCCTGGTCGGAACTTCCGCCGGTCCACTGGAACTTCCGGTGGGAGCGGAACTTCCGGTGGAAGTTCCGTCAAATAGACATATCCAAAATAGAAGGTTACTGAACGTGAGCGGAACAAGAGCCGGAAGTTCAACCAGAACTTTTGGCGGCAACTAGGCCTGAGCGGAACTTCCGGTCCCTGGCCGGAACTTCCGGTGGGAGCGGAACTTCCGGTTGAAATTCCGACCGAAGTTCCGTCAAATAGCACATCCAAAATAGAAGGTTACTGAACATGAGCGGAAGAAGACCCAGAACTTCCACCGGAACTTATGGCGACAAAAATGCCCTAGCGGAACTTCCGATGGCAAGCCGGAACTTCCGGTCAGGAAATTCCAGAAACCAGAAAACCAGAAACGCAATAACTTTTGCATCCGAACTCCAAACGGGATGAAACCAATTTTGTTGGAAAGATAACGACGAATAGAATCCAAAAAATATCATGAATATATATGTGAAGTATCCCCCAAGGTGTGGAGCCGGAAAACTCGCAAGATCAAAAACCGCCATAAGATATGCAAGTGAAATCCTTAGATGATGAACTAGAGCTTGTTATGATGATGACCACAAGCTCTAGATCCTCTCATGGACAAGAACCAAATAACAGCCAAGAAAGATGATACTATGAATGCAAAGGTTTGAGCTCTCTCCGAACGATGCAAACGAGACACCCGCTTGAGAGCCCCTCTTGATAGTACGACTATCTATCCAAAACCCGGTCTCCCAACTAACAACACGAGACCGGCAAAAGAGAAGCTCTATCAAGAACATACCTTTGCCTTGAGCATCCCACTTGAACTTGATGTAGATGTCTTGTTCTTCTATAGTGGGAATATCTTTCTTGTTTGCTCTTGCTCGCTCTTGCTTGATGAAGACTTGCAAAATGCTCCCCCATACTTCGTGGGGAAACCTTTTCTTTGAACTTGCCTTCATCACCCCATGATCACGAGGATGGCAGGCTTCAAGCATGAGATCTTCTAGAGATGGCGCATCTTGAGCTTGCCCTTCTTCATCCCTTCTTGAGGTTGATCCATCTTGATGCAAATATTTGCACTTGTCTTGATCAACCTTCAAGCTCCTTCTTTCTTCATGATTCCAATGGGCACAAAGCCCTTGGACATTTCTTCATCTTCCAACCTTGAGACCAACACATGGCCCAAGCGATGCCAATGGAAAACCTACAAGAGAAACTCAATTTACACATTAGTCCATAGAGATTGTCATTAATTACCAAAACCACACATGGGGGCATACATGCCCTTTCAACACCATATAAATTATGGTTTGGGATAAAACCCAAGTTGTCCTTTCTTAAATTTTGGTATGCTAAGCATAAGTAAGATGTTTACAACCAAAGTCGAATGATCCTGTCTTTGTAGGTTATTCGAATAACCGTTGGGTATTCCTCCATAACACCAAAGACAAAAGAGTTCTTCGCTTAGAACGTCAAGTTTCTTGAAAAAGGAATTTTTTTTAAAGTTAAGTGGGAGGAAAATAGAACTTTGATAAGGTTGATGAACTTAGCTAAATGTGCTGAGTTTCGCAGCGCCGGAAATTGCTCCGGAGACAGCCATAATGCTCATAGCTTATGTGCCTCAAAGGTTGTGGTCATGGAGGTCTAAGTTCCTATTGAACCAAGTAGGTCGGATAAACAATCAAATGCCGAGATTTGAGAGTAAATCATTGTTGTTTGACAATGATGAACCGACTACATGCAAATAAGCGATGATGGGCCCTGACTCCGTCAAATGGCTTGAAGCCATAAAATCCGTGATTGTTCCATACATGAGAAATCAAGTTTTTTGAACTTGGAAGACCCTTCAGAAATGTGTGAAACCTATCGGTCGTATTTGGATCTATAAAGAAACAGACATGGATGTTTTACATCTATGAAATAGTTGACATGTCATAAAGTATTTTACTACAATGTTTAAGGAGTTGACTATGACAAGATTTGATTTTTTATAGCGATATTTAGTCTGAACGGATTAATGTAGCAATCACTATATATATTTTGGTATATGGTAGATGAATAAACAAAACAAAGTTCTTCTAATAGATGGTTACCTAGGACGTGTAGTGACACGATTCAAAGGGTTTTGTTAATTCAAAGGATGCTAAAAGGGCATGCAGACTTCAATGGTTGAAGTAAGCATCGCGGAGTTGAAATCTTCACCGTGATGAAACTGTTAAAGAAGTTTAATTTCATCCGAAGACGATAAAAATGCGTGCATTTGCAAGAAATTAAGTGGGAGCGCTGAGACACATTTCTAATACATTATGTGGAGGACATATTGTTGATTGGAAATGATATATCTTTTATTGACAAATATTAAGAATTTCATTTCGATGAAAGACTTAAACAAAAACCCGAATATTAGACATGAATGTCCATATGGATAGATTGTGACGTCAATATGGTTGAGTTAGCAAATCTTAGATCATATAAATACATGCGGATGAAGGTTTTCTGCCGTTCGATATGTCGTCGTGTGGCACTGTCAGTTTTCTCGTATAAAAGAAAGTTAGCAAATCTTAGATTCGTAAATATAAATAGATGCAGATTTTTTTATAATTTTCTTTTGAGCACTTGCTCGATTGCTCCCCAATAAGCTGCTGTCCTCTGGTGACCCTGGGCAGGCTTCCTTGAATTTTCCTTCCAAATCAAAATTCTCACGATGCTGCATTACTGTAGCACCTCCATGTCCCCTCAGGTCTCAACGTGGATGGATTCAGTGCTATTTATACCCATCGAATCTCATCTCTTTTGTCAGCTCGATTCGAGTCCATAGCTCGTTTCCCACTCGTCTCCCACTACACAGGAGCGCCACCGCTACCATTCCTAGCTATCAGCTGTTCTGTAGCCTTGCTGTGTTGCGTTGCATATACTTGGTGCCACTGCAGCAGCAGCTGCCTGAGCTAAATTGGTAACCTACCTCGATGGAGAAGAAGTCCATGCCGTCGTGGTTCCATGTGCAGGCGGCGACCGCGGCGGCGGTGCCAGATCTGTCGCTTGGGCTGGTGTCGGGAGCCAGCGCCCGAGGACGAGACGAGGATGAGGAGGCGGCGCCGACGGCGCGCGTGGACGGCAAGACGGTGCGGCTGTTCCAGTGCCTCTTCTGCGACAAGACGTTCCTCAAGTCGCAGGCGCTCGGCGGCCACCAGAATGCGCACCGCAAGGACCGCCTATTCAACGACCCCTACCTGTGTGAACCGTACGGCGACGGCGCCTTGCACGGGGCGGCGCCGTCCACAGGGACAGGGCAGCCGTGCGAATCTTCCGCCGCACGGTCCATGTCCTATTCCATCGCCTCGCACAGCGGTGGCGTGGCGGCGTCGACGCCAACGGCCGCCGATGCCTGCAGGCTCGAGAGGTGGGCCGGCGTCGCTCCTCGCTTCGCGGAGCACGTGCTGTTCCAGGACCCGTCCGCCTCTAGCCGTGACAGCGTGGTGGGCAGGTCAAGGGTGTCCATGGCCAGCGGCGCCGGCGAGAAGCTGGACCTGGAGCTGCGCCTCTAGCTACTGTTGGCCACTCGATCATACTCATCTCGCAAAGGTGGTTGATTGATTCACTTTAAGACCTTTGTTAATTGGATCCTCGTACGTTTCTAGTACAGTAGTTTAACCAATTGTATGTTCCTGATTAAATAATCTCTATGTAGGTGTCGTCGTCGTCGTCGTATCGATGGAAACATTCATGCCGCAGAAATTAATCTGTGCGTGTCGGCGATCGGACTTATATCGCCACGTCGATCGGCTACTCTATGTACATGTGTGTGCTCTTGTCATATTATATTGTACATACAGTACCTAGCAGTGTAGCTTCATCTGGTAACCTTTTTTTTTGTTTGTTTGTTGCGAAACACCAAAACCTGTACTTTCTCGTATTATTCCGAGCATCACTGTAGTGTCAATGAACCGCTGTTGCTTCCCCGTCCTTTGGCATGGATGGACCGAATCAAGCATTCGCTATGATGCTTGATTTGGTAACCTGGCACGTCCGAGTGAGGTTGCCACACACGTACGGGCAGACGGACAAAGCTAGTAGCCACTTGTGTTCTCCTTTCCGGTCACACCACCAATGTGTGGCTTGAGGAGACACGCCGCAGTTGTATGCGACAAAACAAAATGCACAGTAGAATGTGGGGAGTAGCCGTGTTGCCGTGGGTGGGTCGGTGGAGTTCCCATACTCTATGAGTGTGGTGTGGCACCAGGAGGCGTGTTGGAATCAAGACTCGAATTATACAGCTCCATTACCAGTTAATTTGAGATAGTACGTACCCACATGGAGCCATATCAAAAGTCCTGGCGCCTCGCACCGATCGACTGAGCAGATCGCAGAAACGCATGCATGCAGTTTCAGTGGAGTCTCGTCTAGCTCAGGCCACCAACTGATAAATTTAATTAATAACGCCGATTGGCTCGCCGCCGGTCCGTACATGCATCGGAGACAGCTAAGCCGCAGACGGTAGTAATGACTCGCGCCAGTAGGTAGCTAGGCGCAGCTAAGCAGGTCCTAGTGCTTAGAGCAAAAATAATAATATAGCCAACCGATGACTACTACTGCACTAGAAGCTAGTGTCATGTCATTTATAGTCAACCAAATAGTTAATACTTCCTCTTTTTCAAATTACTTCGCACGCACTCTTATCTAGATAGGCTCGTACTCTCTCATTTTTTATCCAAAAAAATTCTAGGATTTTTTAACTAGATAATATGAAATGTGTAAAAAATCTCAGAAATTTTTTGAACGAAAAATAAGAGTATACTAGCCCACCTAAATAAGCATGCGTGCGGAGTAATTTGAAAAAGAGCGAGTATGTATAATAACAAGCTATAGAAATGTAGTACTTTATCAATAATTGGCCACCATTCACTCTCACAAAGTGCCTATGAGCATGTGCAAGAGCTGACTCTTGTATGAGAACCCACTCTCCTTCTCTCTTCTCTTCTCTCTCTTCCATTTCAGCACAAATATACTATTTAATGTCTTATAGCCAGCTTATGTCAGCTTATTGTACTTGCTCTTAATCAGAGTACTAGTGGGAAGTACGTCGAGTAATCTATGTAAGGTCAGTAGGTTTTTGTTTTTTACATTTTGATTCTTGCTTTAATCCAGTCAGGGCCTGTTTGTTTGGGCTGTGGCTGGCTGGCTATGGCTGGCTGTGCTGCTGTGCAGAGAAGGCTACTTCTCTGAATTTGACTGTTTGGCAACTTGGTTGGCTGTTTGGATGTGTGCTAAGGAATTGTCTGTAATGTCTTTGTAATTCATATAACACGTATACTTCGTTATTGAAGTGCATAAACACATATGTCATTATTAAATACTCTTTTCGATTCAAATTAATTGACTTGGTTTTGTCTAAATTCGGATGTATCTAGCACTAAAACAAGTCTAGATACATCCGAATTTAGACAAATTTAAGTCAAATAATTTGGATCGAAGGGAGTACCAACAAATATGATAGCATCATGCTTCATAAATTGCCTGAAGTTAACAACTGTATAAAAATCTCAATTTGTATATCACATGCTTCACAAATTCAAGGTCACCATTACATTGCAAATAGGTACTTAACCAAATTTACAAGACAAACTGCAGGCGATGCGTGCAGTGTTCTAGCAAATCCTGCTCATCATGTCCAACACAAGGTTCCTCTGCACGATCCACCGAGGAGACGGCAGCATCCAGACGCGCGAGCACGCGTTCTTGGGGATTCTTCTAGTCGACGCACCATGTGACGGCCTCCACCAAGTACGGCTTCACGGCGGTGTGCAGCCAGTGGCGCAACGCGTCTTTATACCTGTCGAAGAAGAGCTCATGATCCAGCTACTCTGCCTTGAACGTGTCCCGCTGGAGCTCGACGGCAAGGGAAGGTATGGCCGCGGAATCTATGGCGGCAGGGAGGAGGTCAGGCAAGGAGTGGTCGAGCGGCGAAGGAAGCTATGGCGGCGGGGAGCTCTGCCTCGAACCGTAGGAAGGACGGGGTCGGACGTTGGGTGGGGAGGAAGGACTGGTCGAGTCGTGGGAGATAATGTTCTTTTTTTATTATTTTTGCCACTAGGAGGGCTGGTTGCCAGCATTGCCGCTGGGTGGCATTCCAGTAGTAAATTTGGCCAAACGACATGCCTAAAGAAAATAAAACGCTTTGCTGATTGCGGGAAGCCACGGGAAGCACCTTAGGACGTGCTTCCCGGGATCGCCTATTTCGCCTGCCACTTCGGCCAAAGCCCACAGCACAGATGTGCTGTTTGGTCCGTTTTTCTGGCTTTTTTCACTGAAAAGCTACCAAAAGCCCAAACAAACATCCTCTCAGTCGATAGGGCTTTCCGTAACCTGAAAAGGTTCCTTATGGAGGACATAAAATATTTTTCTTTCTCTAGGGTGAACGGATGATTCAAGTAAGGGCTGAGAGCCTATATATCACTGACATGGGCCAAGGAAGAAAAAGCACCTATTGTTTGTTAATTAAAATTCTCTTTGATTAGCGCCCATTGTGTTTCGAATAGAAAATCATTATACTACCACTATGCTATGAAAGTGGTACCATAACTAGTTATTACCACATGCATCTCTCTCATCATTTAATAACATCTAATATCATCAAAATGTTTACTTTCTTTGTTCCCTAGATTAAGGCGTAAAAAATTTCTCGGATTTTCACCAAAGAAGAAGATGTGAGTGGGCTAGAAATGCTAAGTTTCCCGATTTGCCATTTCCTTGTTGCTAGAAAGGAGCAGGGTAGGATTGGTTGTGAGTGGCTGTCGGTAAAACAAGGAGGTGCATGTAACAAATTGAAGAGAAAAAACTTAACCGAGCCATAGTGGGAGTATTATGGCACATAAAATTAGAAATATTAATGACAAGTCAATCTTATACAATTTTATATTAAGATTCTATAAGTCAATAAATATATTACTATGCTGCTATCACATGATGCAACGCACTATAGAGATAGTACCATATAATAACATCGTACGTATGATACTACTACATGATATTTCCCACTATTTATAGCCTAAGTACCTATTTAACAGGGGCATGGTCGGGATATTTATGCCCTATGCAACGAACCAGAGGGAGTAATTAACATGCATGTATGTGCATGATATCATTTAAGTTAGTCCTATTGTATATTTATATAAGTAGTGTTAATTTATGATACAACTAGATGATACTAAACACTACAGAGATAGTATCATATGATATCATATGGATGATATTAATAATATGATACTCTCACTATGACCAGCCTAATCCAGAGCAAATACCTATATTCTACAGGCCCCTACAATTAATACTGTTGAGATGGTTATTATTAATATTTATGGCCGAACAATTAGCACAGCCATCTAATTTAACCACACTAGCTAAAATAAAGAACATACTACTCCATCCATTTCGGATTACAGGGCTAATACGTATTTTCAGAAAATAATTTGACCGTAAATTTGGTCAACAATATATAAATCATATGTCACAAAAATTATACCATTGGAAGCATATTTTGAATATGAATCTAATGGTATAATTTTTATAAAATATAGTTTGTACTTTGTTGACTAAATTTCTGGTCAAACTATTTTTTTAAAATACATATATGTCTTATAAATCGGAACGGAGATAGTGCACGGTAGATTTCCGGTGAGCTAGCTAGCATATCTGTTTTGTCGTTTTGGTCGCAGCCACAGCGTCATGGCAGGGGAAAGCAACACAGCACGTACAGGTTGATACTAGTCGATGGCATCATGGCGAGCTGCAGGGTCGTTTGTCCTCTACTAACTGTCCATACCAAAACAAATGGTGGTGTCGGGACTCATCAGCAGTGCAACAACCAATAATCGACACCCTTGTGGCCTTGTCCACGTACAAGGACGTGCATCTGAACCCAAGCCACAGAGCGCACATGTGGACCTGCTGTGCCTCTAATTGGTGCTCATAGTACTGTATTTCTTATTGATCGTGAGGATACTTTGTCGTTTAAACATTCAACTAGCTAGTGCTTTGTTTCCTTGTCGGTCCCCAGTAGTGCTGCATGGATATATGGATAAAAAGGTAGTCTAAGTAAATATTGTTACACAAGATTTTTTTCAACGAGACAAAAGGCTTGCCTTTTTCATTGATTAAGGAAAATAGAGAGTTTTTTTAGAAGAAATATAATACTGGTCGAGACCAACACCTTCCATTAGCGTGAAAACATGCATGGTAAAGAAACAAAAAACATCAAACAAACAGGGGCAACTGCTCTCCTGGGATAGGGTGTCAAGTGGGATCTCACTAATCTATTTATTATTTCTTAAAATCTAGTGTAAAATTTCTGCTAAAATTTAAACCAGATTGACAAACGATTAGTTTTAATTTTGGCAGGATCCCACTTGACATCCTATCCTAGGATGAAGTTCGCCAAACACTTAGCTCCTGCAACAACCCAAGTCCTAGCCTCATTTCTTATGTCCGGAATAAGCACCAAAGGAAGGGTGGGTGTATGTTGGAACTTGGAAGACCCTATAGTTGTGCTCTCATTCGAAAGCTTCCAAGAGAGAAGAGTGATCAAAGAGGTAATGACCTTCCTCTCTAGGTAGCGAGGGGACAAAAACAACACATAAAATTTCAAAGTAAATGGATATGTTTACGACGTATCAACTTAAAAAAAGTTCTCCTAGATTCCACCTCACAACCCTGATCTTGTTCGGCGAAGTTCCATGTTTTTTTGGCCCTGCATAGACTGCGGTAAATAGTGGGTTATCTTAGATAGTACTACCTACTCGTCATATTTCGTTTCATTGGAGGATTAACCACTTGTCGTCTTTGATCGCAATGATCGCAAGTTGACAACAATTGGTTAATGGGCGATAAGCGGATTGCAATGAAACACTTTGTATCAATTACCAAAGTTTGCTTTTGTGTGATCCTCAGCTTGTAAATTCGTTGGTTGTATTAATGTTTTATGCAGAGGCCACAACCTTGAACTCGTGGTTGAGCTTGGTACTTTTACGATCATAAAAATCTTGTTTTCTAAAAGAAAAAACTCAGTTGTCTGCCTATAACGCCAAATATGTACTACACTACTAAGACAACAGACATGATACAGTGACAACACCAGCAAGATACAAGGAGAAGATTACACCAATCCAGCAGCAAGATATGGTGCGGCGCTCGTACGTTGACAGATGTGGTGCAACTTGCAAGAACCCTGTCGCCCAAGCTTAGCAACTGACTCACAGACATATGCATGCTAGTGCTAGCTGACGTTTACCAAGGCTTATATCAATATGTCCGATAAACAAATTGCATATGTACCTGCTGCTGCTGGTTGGAAAAAAATGACAAAGGCATAACATCCAGTACTAGCCCTCCCCATTAAACTCAGTACATACATTTACGTATATATTAAAACCCATATCCAAACCGAGTATTACCCTTATAGAGGCATACAGATCGGGATCCGTAGATATACCGCATTCTTGCGCACACGCGATCCGGTCTGCCCACTACCATCCCGCACCCTGACCGCCGACGCCAAGCTCCCCCGCGCCGCCCTTGCCGGATAAGTCATCGATCGAACAGTTCGGCGAGCCGCCGAACAAGACGCCTGACAGTCCGGCGAGCTGCCAAACATTCCGCCCGAATGTCCAGGTGGTGTCGTCAAGCTCTGCTGCGCCACTGCCTCCACAGCCGTCGTGCCAGTCCTGCCGACATACACCTACGAGATCAAGCTGAGACGTGCGCCAGCCAGCCCGAGTCACCGGCTCGCTGGATCCGACCGCCACCAATACCACCGCACGCGAACACGACGGTTACCGACGATGATCCTCGTATAACTATACTTTTTTCCTTGCACAAAGCTCGTACTAGTACACGTATGGCTACCTATTATTTGTTTGAGTTATATGGGGTTTTGTACAGAATTACATATACATATATATTTATACGACGTCGCAGGGATACACAGCTAGTCGGTAAGTAGCCCACTATATATATATATATATATATATATATATATATATATATATATATATATATATATATATATATATATATATATATATATAGGGTGGCGCTATTTGACACCCAGGGTGTAGAATAGTTATTCTACACCCACCCTCTATCTTTAGAATATATATATATAGGGTGGCGCTATTTGACACCCAGGGTGTAGAATAGTTATTCTACACCCACCCTCTATCTTTAGAACCGTATATTATTTTTACGTCACGTAAATTTTGTATTACTTCGTAAGTCGAGAAGAACATAATAAAATTTAGAAATGACATAATTTTTTTTGTTTACATGCCATAAAAAAATTCGACGTAAAAGACATATTTTTGGTGTTTTTACACTATAATGACTCATAAACATTATTTTTGTGTCAAATTTTTTGGTTGTGATGAATATATAAACATAATTATTAGTATATAAAACATAATTTTTTTAATCTAACAACATAAAAATATGTTGGATGCAAAATAACTATTCTGTACCCAGGGTGCTGAATAGAGTTTCTATATATATATATATATATATATATATATATATATATATATATATATAATCATAAACAAAATCTGAGCTATCCTTATGTTTGACATTATACGAGTTTGTACAAACATACGGGAAAGGGGTACCTCCGGATCAGAGAACTACCAGAAATTGGATAATTCTTGGCTTGTTCCTGGATGTGTTACCGGCCGGTACAGGTCGATTGCATGCTGAAGCAACACGTACCCAAAGCCGAAATGGCTGTTCGCTGTGTGCCGCATTGCTTAGCCTGATCAGCTGATTAGTCCCGGCCAACTATGGGCCCTACAAATGCAATGCAAAAGTTGGGGGCCTGGAGGTGGATTCGAATTTGAATCTCGGAGCGGTGCCTGAGGTTCCGCGGCGTGGAGCCCTGAGCTTCCGCCGCCGCGCTCTCCCTCCCTCTCCCTTCTCTCTCCTCCCCCACCTGGCTCGGCCGGTTGCCCCTCCTTCCGTCATGTGTCGCCGTGGCCGGACATGGACTAGGTGCTGCCGCTGCGGTGGTTGGCGACCTGCTAGCTCATCAACTTTGTGCTGCTTCGATGAGGCTATAGATCGGTAGCTAGGTTGTTCATACCATGAAGATCTTATAAACCCGACGCGATGAAGAATTCGTGTAGAAAGGCAAGATGCTCAAGGACAACAAAAAATCTGGAGATTTTTTCTTATTAATCTGTTTTTGTAGTGTCTGTAGCTAGTTTTCTATTTATAGCATTAGATAGAAAGGTAGGAATTCAAGCCCTTCTCTCTGAGTTAAAATCTTTGTATCAACAACTGATGATGGAGAGAATAGTACAGATCAAACCATCGCACACGACTGAAATCACACACCCAGATGTTTTCGTCAACCATCTGTGCCCAAGGGTGGGCGAGGGGCCGGCCCGTCACAGACAATTTGAAAAGTTGCATGTGATGGCTAAAAATTCTCCCACAGCCCTTTATGTAAAATCGTGTGCGATTGGACATGTCAAACGGTTTCTCGTTCCATAACTGTTTACTTATACCTCAATCCGCTAAGGTTTACTTCTGTTTCTTCTGTTGGAAACACTTATGATCCACCCACTCGTCGTTGTTATGCAAAGCATTCCACATGTTTTATTGCATCCTAGCTATTGTTTGTTTAACAGTATATACAGAAGTGCTAGCCGTTGCCTTTTTCATATTCACGATTTTTTTTTGTAGCCTACAATATATGAATTATATACCAAAACTCCGTGATATGTAGATAACATGTGTACGTATCCATGTTAAATTATTTTGAAACTTTAAAAACATGATTTTAGAAGAAAAAAATACATACCAAAATCATTGGAGCTCGGGAGCCAAGACACCTCTTGCTGGAATCTAGAAACCCTTTTCTGTTGACCGAAGGCAAACACAATTCATTAGTTGGCTGTTACTAGAACCTTTGGGCATTGACATGATATGCATATATGGGTGCGTCGTCGGTACTATCGAATTATTCTACTTCCTCCGTCCCAAAATAGATGTCTTAGATTTGTCAAAATTTAGATAAATCTAAACACTATATATAGGTTCATTCAAATTTTGAAAAATCTAAGACATCTATTTTAGGACGAAGGGAGTACTCATTTGGAGTACCGCCGGAGTTGGGTGCGTCGTCAATACATCATTTGGAGTACTATCAGATTATTTTGGGACGAAGGGAGTACTCGTTTGGAGTACCGCCGGAGTTGGGTGCGTCGTCAATACATCATTTGGAGTACTATCAGATTTGCTCTCTGATCTCTTAATAATTGTAGGCAGTGGCCATTAAGAAGTTGTCTGGGACTGTTAGCGTGGGAGGACAAATTTATAATTTTGATCTCCATATATGCAAATTAATCTGTCTACCTGACCACCAGGTGTCAGCAGCGGACTGGTTAGGACCAAAAACGTTACTGCTATGCAAGTTGTGGTACTAAAATATTCAATTTGCAAGATCTGGGATTAAAATGTCACACGCGTTCAAGTTATGGTACCATAATATTTTCTCTATTTGGAAATATAAGTTGTTTTAATTTGTGAGACAAATATATCTAAACATCTTTTATTGTACAGATTCACTTGAATCTATATATTAAAAGATGTCTAAATACGTTAACTTTATAAACCTAAAACATCTTATATTTTTAAACGGAGAAAGTAGTATTTAGCTCGTAAATAAATAAACCATCATGATCGATATCAATCCTGCAAAATGTACTCACCTATCCCGAATTAAGGGACTTGAATTTAACCAGATTCACATATATTTAGTGCGCTTTACTGTATGGATACATACACGTTTAAGTAACTTATTATCTTCGGAATCTCAAGAAAAAACTTATTATCTTCGGATTGAGGAGGTGGTATACTTGAGCGGCTTCCGTGAACCGTCTAGCTAAACATTTACGATGACTTTTTTTCGTAAGAGTGGCAATTTCTCTGGGCCACTAGATCTATTAGATTGTTTTTTTTAAGGATGAGGTGTATCGGATTCATAGAAGAAGAGGTCAAGATGGATGATACAACGTCAAAAGGCTACACGATACAAATACAACGCCACATGGCTACAACACAACAACACCAATCACACGACAAAGGCCCTCCTTGAACCATCTCCAACCAAACATGGCGAGGGGATGGCACACCGAGCTTCTAGGCCGCGTCACAACCGAAGAAAGGAACTACACAAGACCGATCCAACTTAAGGAAGACACAAGCCAACACACCGTTCTCCCATAGCGCCTAAGAGTTGGCAAGCGAACGGCGGGACCGAGTCCGACTGGAGGAGGCGTCGACAAGGAAGTGCCATCGACGATGTACATAGCGCCCCGGAAGCCCAAGCTCTAGGCAGCAGCCAAGACCAAACTCCAACTAGCGCGCCGAGGACTCCAAGAACCACCAAGGCGACGTCCCCAAGGAGGGAATGACACACCTGTGCCGCCGCCGCCCGATCCTTAAGTCTGGTCTAGGGTTTCCCCTGGTGTTCGAGGTAGGGAAGCACGGGCAGTGCCATGACGACGCCTCCAAGAAGGTAATAGCGCCCACGGGCATCGCCGCCACCAGTATCACACATGGATTTCTCCCCGGCCATGCCGCCAACCCCAACATCACCGGACACGCAACAAGGAGCCGCCTTGGCCTCACCGCCCGCGAGAGGAGAGCCACAAATGTCGTCGGTGGAGCAAGGGGGTTGATCGCCACCTCACCACTGCTGAAAACGAGGACTGGGTGGTGAGAACCCAGCCGCCGCAGCAGCCTGGTTGGCCGCCGGCACCGCCAAGGGTGCTGGCCACCACCAGGCACGCCGCCAGCCAACATGGCCTCGGGGGAGGAGGCCCCCCATGCCGCCCGACCATCCCTGCAGCAGCATCCACGCAGCACGTCGGTGCAGAAGCTCCTCGCGCCGCCATCGCACCCCAAAGCCGTGGCCCGCACAGGCCCAGATCGAGCCCAGCCAACACGCGCGACCGCGGGCACGAGCGGCATCCCACCTGCTGCAGCCTCCAATGCGTGCCCTCCGCACCAACACGACGCGCCCTCCATGCGCCGCCGTGCCGTCGAGGAGCTCCGCCGCCGCCCAGGCCGACGAGGCTTCACGGGAGAGAGAGAGAGAGAGAGGCCCCGCCCCTATCGTCGGTGGCGCGATCTTTGCCCGGCCGCGTCCTCCGATAGAGGCGAGAGAGAGAGGGGAGGGCGGGTCGACCCCTGGCGGTGGCTAGGGTTGGCCTCCGGTGCCGCCCGAGCGGGGACGGCATGCACTAGTGCAGACTCCCCCCTCTAACACCGGTTGGGAGGGCCCTCTAACAGCGGTTGTAGAACCGCTGTTGAGGGTTCGGTGTTAGAGGGGGGGCCCCTTTAACACCGGTTCTTATATGAAGCGGTGTTAAAAGGCGCACGGGGCTGCCGTGAGCTCAGCCCCTTTAACACCGGTTCGTGGGTTCTGTCGCGGCGGAACGGCCTAAATCTGCCAGCGGCGGAAAGCGACCTCTCTGCGCGGCAGAAAGCAGCCTAAATCTGCGGCGAGTTACGCCTCTGCCCGTTCGGCGTATTTTTGCGGGAGGGGGGAGGGGGAATCGATCGGGAGCGGTATACACATACATCGTCATCGGTACATACGAGTACATGAATAATTAAGCAACTATTATTATACACAAACATTGTCATCGGCACATACATCATCATCGGCACATACATCGTCATCGTTCATTTTGGTGGATATCTAAAGAGTTCTCCGCCAGGCGTGACGACCTCATCAAGTATGAACCCCGCCAGTTCCTCTTGAATGGCTCGTAGGCGGTCAAATGGTAGGAGTTGGTCCCACATCCGTTCGATCTGAATATATATGAAGAATGGGGTCAATATATATAAGAATAAAACTCAACACAATTGATGGTAATAAAATAATGTTGTGTACTTTGTTTACTTACTCTAAGTTATTCTAGTGCGGCTTGGCCCGTCGCACATATCGTGTTGCGAATGAACTTGCAAACATAGTACCCACATAAGTTATTGCCGGGTCCCTGATGCGCGCACTTTATGAGAATAGAGAGTTCAATCAAAATAATAATCAATAAAGCATGATATAATGGAATTGGAAGAAGAATCAAAGAGATACGCAGACCTAGCTTGCTAGTATTACTTACATTTTGGTCTACAAATTTTAGTTCTTCTGACCATTCACCCACGGCCCTGCCCGTGAACCTTTTCCAAACCCTGTCTGGCAAAGAAAATGGATAAATGAGTAATTAATTACTTGTTGTCACGAAAGTTGCCGATCTAGTGCGATAATATGATTGAATTACCTCTGGAGCATCTCTCTAAAGTCTGCCCATATCTCTTTTTCTTTTCGTAACGAGTCCATGACAAGGACTTTTCCTCAGTCGGGTTGAATGACTAGCAGAATAAAGTGGAACCTACGCACGCATAACTCATCATCAGTTACACTTAACATCGAGTAAGCTGAAACAGAATATGTACAAGAGAGAGGGTAACAGTACTCACGAGAATTTGTAAGGCAATAGTATTTCCCTTTTGGTTTGTTGTCTCAATAAAGACTTTAGCAAGTAATCTTCTGTTTGCCCGGGTTTGGTTCTTACCACTTCTTCATGAACTCTATTTGGGTCAACGAACCCAATGTCAAAAGGGCCTCCTTTCATGCATTCCATAACCTTTTTCCTGCATAATAGTATATACATATATCGTGAGCATATATATATACATGCAATTAATGAAGTGAATGAGATGAGATATAAATTACAGAAATAGTACTTACACACAATAAAGGCTGATGGCAGCTTTGTCGAGTTCCTTCTGATTGAATAGAAACTGCAAGTCTTGAATGTTGAAGTCGATCGCGTCGTCTCCGCACAAGAAAATCTGATCTCTTATATGTGTCGTGATCCATTCTTCCTTTCTCGTCTTGCAGAAATCAAGGTACCACTTTTGCAATCTTCGCATCTTTGTTGGTAGTTTCTTGAGCTCCTCTTTCTTGACGAGATTCTTCTCATACTTCCATGGCTGTATGGGGTTGGCATCGCATTTGAGCAAGTTGTCTCCCATGAGTTTCAAGTATGCAATGTAAGTCATCCCCATCTCATCGGCCTTTATTTGTAGCTCTGCCTCGTAATCATTTACGGGAGGAGCGTCTCGTGTGTCGAACACTTGGAGCGGGGCACATGATTGGTTTTCCTGCTCTCCGAGCATGGGAACTATTTACTGGGGTGCCGCACGACTGCTACTTTCAGTCTCCCTACGGCGCCTTGCACCCTCCTTCAAAATCTGGCGCTCGTAGTCCGGCACAAGTGGGGTTTCAGGTTTCAAAAGATTTTTGTAAAACTTCTCCACCACCGCCGGATCTATTTTCTCCTTTGGCTCGGCCCGTCTAGGTGCAAAGAATTTCTTGACCTCTTCTTCCGAGATCCTATTGGTCTCCTCGTCGCTGCGATTCCACGGTAAAACCGGCAATGGCTTGGCGGAAGGCTGCGGGACGTAGTTTTTTGAACTCTTTGGCGTACGGTTTCCTGCGGATTTCTTTGTGGCAGTGCTAGTGATGCTCTTCGTGGCAGTGCTCTTCTGCTTACGCTGAGGAGATGGCTGAAGCACCGGAGATGGCTAACGGACAGGAGATGGCTAGCGCACCGGAGATGGCTGGCCTTGGAGATGGCTGCCAGAGAGATGGTCAAGCGCCGAGATGGCTGCCTTAGAGATAGCTGAAGTGGCTCGGCTGCGACAGCTGCGGAGGCAGCGGGTGCCGATGGCCTCAATTTGGAAGCACGATGTGTTCCTTCTTCCAAAGAATGGTTGTTTTCACGCAAATTTGAGTTGAGTTTCCCTGCACTGTAGCATGGTCAAGTGTGCTTCCTCATATTCCTTCACAACCTCATCCACCTCGACAATAGCATAGCCATCTGGAATCGGTCGGCGGTGGTAAGTTCCACCAGCCAGGAGGTAAGGCATAGCCGATGACCACCTTAATAGATAAGCCCATTAATCTCACATGCAGCGTGTTCGCTCTCCGTGATCTCATCCACGGGTATCGAGGACCCACCATTTCAAGCGTGGGCTGCACGTTCTCCGTGGAAGCCATGCTGCTTTTCATGCGGTCCGACGGCAGCTTCCAATGCAGGCTCTTCGTGCCGCTGAGATGGGCCGGTAGCTTGATGGCTCTGTTGTGCATTCACTTGCGCCTGCAGCGCCACAAGTGCATGTTCTATCTGTGTCATCCGCTCTGTACGCTCTTTTTCTTTTCTGTCGCGCCATTTGTAAGAGTCGCTCCACTCGGCAAACCCATCCTTCCACGTCATACCCCCTGTGCCTCGTGCATATCCAGGGTGTTCTTTTTTACCGATGGCGCGTGTGAGCTGGTCATTCTCTCTGTCGGGATGGAAGGTCCTGGCGGCTGTTTCCTCGTATGCCGTGATGAGTTCAGTGATGGGTTTGGCAAGGAGGGTTGGGAATATACACAATCCTGTTTCTGGGTCCAACCTTGCCCCGATTCCGTAGAACCAAGTCTTTGCACCTAGGTCCCATGTATCTGTCTGGGGTGTGATGCCTCTAGCGCGCAGGGCCTTCTCAACTTCCTCCCACTTAGGCCTCTGAGATATGTAGCCACCTGACCCCGTCCTCTGGTGATATTCCTTCTTCTGGGCATTAAGCGTATTGGTTTCTGACCTCTTTTTAGCTATAGCACCTTTTTATATGTCACAAATTCGGGCCAGTGAGGTCTTATCTTCGCATAATATGCATCTTCGAAATTTGGAGTCTCGCCAGCTTTGACAAATTTGTTCAATTTTGTCTTCCAGTTGCGGAAAGTGTCAGCCATCTTCTTTAGAGTCCACTCTTTGACCTTTTCCTTTATAACCGGGTTGTTTTCATCCTCCTCTGGTAGAAGGGTGAAATTTACCAACAACGAATTCCAAAACGTTTCTTTGGATCTTTCATCGACAAAGGCACCGTCGCCCTTCTTTGGCTTATTCCAATATTCAATTATGATTGGGATTTGGTCCCTAACAAGAACTCCAGCCTGACGTACAAATTTGTCTGCGGCCTTCTTGGGCTCCATCGGCCTGCCATCAACACGGACTGCTTCGATCGTGAACTTTGCACGATCTTTCAACCGATGGCTCGCGCCTCGCTTGCTCTTTTTCGTAGAAGAAGATGGTTGCTGGCTGGTTGATCCAGAGGGCTAAAAGAAGAAATAAGCGTTAATTAATACATGTAGAAGAAGATTGTTGGTGGAAGTCAGCAGAGGCTTAATAAATGCATATACCTCGCCGGACTTTGTAATCACTAAATTGCGTTCACCGGAGTTTTCATCTTCTCCATGACTACTTGAGATGTCATCATGTCCCTCCAAGTTCAGATATTGTGAGGTGTCCTCATCAATAATGTTCTCCATTATTTCTTCTTCTTCAAGGTTTCTACTAAGTGGATCCATAGTTTCTAAAACAATAATATTATCTAGAGTAAGAGAGTAAACATTCAAGTGGACTTGGATTCATACACAAATATACATATTATTCATACAAAAATACACAAATGAAATTAAAACCCTAAGGATGCTTGATCATTTTAAACGAGTTCAGGGTCCAAACCCTAATCAGATGAGTCGAGCTCCTAACGATACCCCCAAGAGGGTAACGTTGGCAGGATGCAAGTTTGTATACAAGTGGGGCGGGTTTGTGGACAATTATTTAGTCTCAGACAGCTACACCTACACGCAGTCCAATTTGTATACAAGTTTTAATCTATGCATGTAGTACAATTTATATTAGCCGGTGAAACTATGTTGTCCGCGAACCCGCCCCGCTTGACACCCTATCTATATTACTACTCCCTCCATAATTACATGCCATCTTAGTTTCGAGTTCCCCGATTTTGACCATCAAGTTCAACAACACTAAGTAAACAATATTATCGATGTTACAACATCAGAAACTTTACTCAAATATGAATACACGACTATATCTTTTATACATCACACATATTCCCCACATTGTTCACCAAATGATGGTCAATATTTGTGGACGGATGGAGTACAAATGTAGTATTTGAGATAAATATATGCCCATGGTTTATTTCTCTATTTCTAATAGGATTGATTCAAAGTCTATTCATCTTGTTTTAATGTCATTTATTTCTACAAAGTTTCACTACAAATAAGTAACAGAGACCTGTCAAAAAAAAAGAGACCATGCCCGCTTGTGCCAGTCAAGACCGCCGACGACGACAGCCGCTGCTTCCTCGAACTGCCGCTTCCTTCTCGAACGATGCAGGCGTGGGCGGAGTGGCGCCACCATGAAGCGACTCCTGAGTGCCGGCGGCGCCACCATGTGAGCTCCACCCGCCGCCAAAGGGAGGAAAGCAGAGAGGGAAAGCAGAGAAGCAGGCTCTCACCACGAGCACGATGGCGTCGGTGGGGTTCTTGTAAGCGCCCGGCCGGCGATGGCGCGTCTTGTGATGGTGGTCTTAAGCGAGGAGAGAGATGGCGGCTCCGTCGAGTTGGCGGTGGCCGACACGAGGCGGCTGACGGCGGCGGCAGCGGCTGGCAGCGCCCGGTAGCGGCGCTCTGCTCTCGCTTTTCTCTGCGACGGCGGGGTTCGATCGCTCTGGGAACAAAGGAAGGGAAAGCATTTAATACCCCTTTAACACCGGTTCGGGCTGGAGCGGTGTTAAAGGGGATTCGTTCAGCGCATTTAACACTTCGCTTTAACACGGTTCCAGCCACGAACCGGTGTTAAAGAAATCTGTAACGAAATAAATGTTTCTTTAACACCGGTTCATGTCTGGAACCGGTGTTAAAGGGGGGACATTTATTTCATGCATTAAAGGGGCATTTTTAATTCAAAAAATAGGATATGAATTTAGAAAATTCATATCTTTTTCATTTAAACTCAGAAAAATATGAATAATATATCAAAATTTTCAGAAAAATAATATCTATCCATTCATGTAAAAACATTTTATATTTACTTTACATGAAAATTCTCAAAATGATTAAAACACTTACATATAAATTTTGATTATTCAATTCAAACAAAAATAAATTGTCAAATCCTAAAACTTTGAACATAAGAAATATTAAGCATCTAAAAAGGAATCTAACCCTATTTTATTAGAGAAAATCATATTTTAATGCCGCATCTTTTGTATTAACATTTTTGAATTGATTGGATATTTAAATGCCGCATCTTTTGTATACACTTGAATCTGACCAAGACTCGCTCAACTTGCATTGGTTTTTTTTTGATAAAATAGCATATTGTGAACCTAAAAATGATTTTTGTAAAAAATCATGAGCATCGTATCATGTACCTGTAGTTCATATCTAACCCACTTCCTACCGATTTGGTAGGAATTTGTCTTTTTCACCAGAGGTGGACGGAAAGGTTTCAGATTCCCCTGTTGGTAAATTGTCCATATAAGGTGGTCTAGTATTTTTGTAAAATGTGTTGGTGGTTTTTTGAATTAGCCATTTGGTGGTTGCTTCACAAAACCGTCCGTTTTTTATGCTCGGAAAATGGAAAATGCCTTTTTGGTGCGATAAAAAGGAAAACTTCCTCCTGCAACATTGTTTGCCATGCCATGATGCACATGTATGCACAATATGGCCATATTATCACAAACTATGCCTTGATTCTAGCCATAACATTGGTCATTTGACCCGAAAGCCAAGAAACCTCGAATGAGATAGGTCATTTTGTGAAGGTTTTTTTGAGACATAATCAATATACCAAGTTTGAGTTTTTCCTTATAACTATGTCACATAATATAACACCACGAAGGTTTCGCCTGTTTCGATCTTTTTATTTTTATCCCCGTTTTAAACTATCGACAAACTTTGTCAACAACAGGCATGATGATTCTTAGCTCGGGGCCAAGCCTCGCTCAACTTGCATTGGTTTTTGATAAAATAGCATATTGTGAACCTAAAATGATTTTGTAAAAATCATGAGCATCGTATCATGTACCGTAGTTCATATCTAACCCTTCCCTCCGATTCGGCAGGAATTTGTCTTTTTCACCAGAGGTGGACGGAAAGGTTTCAGATCCCCCTGTTGGTACATTGTCCATATAAGGTGGTCTAGTATTTTTGTAAAATGTGTTGGTGGTTTTTTGAATTAGCCATTTGGTGGTTGCTTTACAAAACCGTCCGTTTTTTATGCTCGGAAAATGGAAAATGCCTTTTTGGTGCGATAAAAAGGAAAACTTCCTCTTGCAACATTGTTTGCCATGCCATGATGCACATGTATGCACAATATGGCCATATTATCACAAACTATGCCTTGATTCTAGCCATAACATTGGTCATTTGACCCGAAAGCCAAGAAACCTCGAATGAGATAGGTCATTTTGTGAAGGTTTTTTTGAGACATAATCAATATACCAAGTTTGAGTTTTTTTCTTATAACTATGTCACATAATATAACACCACGCGAAGGTTTCGCACTGTTTCGATCTTTTTTTATTTTTTTATCCCCGTTTTAAACTATCGACAAACTTTGTCGAACAATGGGCATGATGATTCTTAGCTCGGGGCCAAGCCTCGCTCAACTTGCATTGGTTTTTTGATAAAATAGCATATTGTGAACCTAAAAATGATTTTTGTAAAAAATCATGAGCATCGTATCATGTACCTGTAGTTCATATCTAACCCACTTCCTACCGATTCGGCAGGAATTTGTCTTTTCACGGAGGTGGACGGAAGGTTTCAGATCCCCCTGTTGGTACATTGTCCATATAAGGTGGTCTAGTATTTTTGTAAAATGTGTTGGTGGTTTTTTGAATTAGCCATTTGGTGGTTGCTTCACAAAACCGTCCGTTTTTTATGCTCGGAAAATGGAAAATGCCTTTTTGGTGCGATAAAAAGGAAAACTTCCTCTTGCAACATTGTTTGCCATGCCATGATGCACATGTATGCAGAATATGGCCATATTATCACAAACTATGCCTTGATTCTAGCCATAACATTGGTCATTTGACCCGAAAGCCAAGAAACCTCGAATGAGATAGGTCATTTTGTGAAGGTTTTTTTGAGACATAATCAATATACCAAGTTTGAGATTTTTCCTTCTAACTATGTCACATAATATAATACCACGCGAAGGTTTCGCACTGTTTCGATCTTTTTTTATTTTTTATCCCCGTTTTAAACTATCGACAAACTTTGTCGAACAATGGGCATGATGATTCTTAGCTCGGGGCCAAGCCTCGCTCAACTTGCATTGGTTTTTTGATAAAATAGCATATTGTGAACCTAAAAATGATTTTTGTAAAAAATCATGAGCATCGTATCATGTACCTGTAGTTCATATCTGACCCACTTCCTACCGATTATGCAGGAATTTGCCTTTTTTACCAGAGGTGGACGGAAAGGTTTCAGATCCCCCTGTTGGTACATTGTCCTTATAAGGTGGTCTAGTATTTTTGTAAAATGTGTTGGTGGTTTTTTGAATTAGCCATTTGGTGGTTGCTTCACAAAACGTCCGTTTTTTATGCTCGGAAAATGGAAAATGCCTTTTTGGTGCGATAAAAAGGAAAACTTCCTCTTGCAATATTGTTTGCCATGCCATGATGCACATGTATGCACAATATGGCCATATTATCACAAACTATGCCTTGATTCTAGCCATAACATTGGTCATTTGACCCGAAAGCTAAGAAACCTCGAATGAGATAGGTCATTTTGTGAAGGAGATAGAACTGGAATTAAAATACAGAATGCAACTAATAGTAAGTTACATAAAGCCGAACTGGAACTGAAAATTAAGATACATAAAAGAACTGAAAATTAAGATACATGGCCAGATTAAGTAACAATCAGCCAAACTTGTTTCGGAATGTTGGAGTGATTCAGTCATGCTCCTGCCTACACCTGTAATACTGCCATTTGTAGTCGTCACTTCCGCCACCGTCATCATTTGTCGTCGTCGGGTCGCCGTAATTGAACCTTGAAGGCCGAGTGCGTGGGCTGGACTTGAGGGTAGCGTGAGCGGGGTTAGAGTCGTGGCGATGTCATAGGCCATGACGCTCTGGAGAGTCCGACAGCGCCACCATAGCCGACGGCCTCGTTGAAGTTAGGAGGAGGTGGGCCGTCCTCCTCGTCAGCGGCGCCCTCTCACGCCGATCCATGAAGAAGGCTTCCCAAGTAGGGAAATAGTTGGGATGCCATCTGGATTCCTCCTGCTCGGTGTGAGCTCAGTAGTAGTGGTTCGTGATGGACATTCGCGCCACACCTAGAGGGACAGAGGAACTGCGCCTCGGCTCGGCATCCAGCCGACGGGGACACAGTATCCCGGCGGGCAGGGCTAGTTCGAGGCGCAAAGCGCCTCCGCCTCCCTGGGGGTTAGTGCTACGGTGGAAGCCATGGGAAAGAGTGATGAGGTTTCAGATATGAGTCTAGAGATGTGCAATGACAATGGAGGCCAACCCTACATATATATATATATAGTGAACTAGCGGGAAGAACTGGAGGGAAGAACTGGCGGGAAGAAAAATGGCGGGAAAAAATGGCGGGAAGAAAAATGGCGGGATAAAATGGCGGGACATTGTTCTAAAAATGGGACGGTTGGAGGGATTTCAGGCTGGGCCAGGCAACACTAATGATAGGGGTGAGTGTCGACATTATGTCGTGCGGCATGTACCTTGTCCCGGATGGTGTCACCAACCGGGACTAAAGATGAACCTTTAGTCCCGGTTGGAGACACCAACCGGGACAAAACACGAGTCAGCACTAATAATAGGGGTGAGTGTCGACATTATTTCGTGCGGCGTGTACCTTGTCCCGGATGGTGTCACCAACCGGGACTAAAGATGAACCTTTAGTCCCGGTTGGAGATACCAACCGAGACAAAACACGAGTCAGCACTAATAATAGGGGTGAGTGTTGACATTATTTCGTAAGTGTCGATACTATGTCGAGCTGCTTGTACTGTAAATAGGCATCCTTGTGAGTCCAGTCCTCCAGCCAGTTTGAGGCATCTCCAAGATGGTTTTCGAGAGCAGGGACACCACTACGGCCAGTTCGAGGAGATGCCTTGAGCCCGATCTCCGGCATCTCCGAAAGCTGGTCATAGAGGCACTCCTAATATGTGAAATTAGTTAGCTCGGTGTATTGATCTAGTTAGAGAAGTTACAAGCTGCAAGATGGTTTTGAGCGGGGACACCACTACGGCCAGTTTGTGGAGATGCCGACGGAGCCCAGTCCTCCGGCATCTCCAAGAAACTGGTCATAGAGGCACTCCCTAATATGTGACCGCGCGCGTTTGGAGATCAGATCTTAATGGTAAGTACGAATCGGGACAACTTCTTCTCATAGTCCCGGTCCATACACAAAACAAGACTAACACTCAAGACATGTATTAATATTAAAAACATGAACTAGAGTTACATAATATGAGCATGAACTTCTTGGCATATGTCCTTCCTTATGATCGCTTCAGATGTAACCATGGAGCATCTTCTTTACTTAACGGAATGCTTGGGTCAGTTTTCACTGTGAAGGGCGGAATTTCATCAAACTTATTATAATCTTCTCACATGTCTGTCTTGTCCTCGATTCCCACGATGTTTCTTTTCCCTGAAAGAACTATGTGACGCTTTGGATCATCATATGATGTATTCGTTTGCATATTTTTTCTTTTTTTGGTCTAGAGGACATGTCCTTCACATAGAAAACCAGAGCCACATCATTGGCTAGGACGAATGGTTCTTCTAAGTTCTTGTCTACCTTCATAAGATTGTTGAGATCCACCGTTGTCATTCCGTACTTCTTGTCTACCTCAACCCCTCCTCCTGTTAGCTTGACCAATTTGCATCGAAACAAGGGGACCTTAAAATTAGGTCCATAGTCAAGTTCCCATATCTCCTCTATGAACCCATAATACGTGGTCTTCTGCCCATTGTCTTCTGCTGCATCGAAGCGAACACCACTATTTTGGTTGGTGCTCTTTTTATCTTGGCCTATCGTGTAAAATGTATTCCCATTTATCTCGTACCCTTGGAAAGTACATACAGTCGAAGATGGTGTCCTGGCCAACAAGTACAGCTGATCCCCAACAGTGGTGTTATTCGTGAGAAGTCTTTGCAGCCGCCAAACTTCGCCATGTGTTCACTTATAATCCATTCATCGATTTGTCCGGTGTTTGAGGCATATTAAATTCTTGTGTTCATTGATATACGGGCAACCAAGATAGATCTTTGTAAAACCGTGTAGTGTGCTTGATTGAGAGAATGCCCTACATATCATTGCTTTACATCCTAGGGTGCCTTTTCCACGATCTCCCTCATGTCGTGATTCTGGAACACCAATCGCCTTAAGGTCAGGAATAAAATCAACACAGAACTCAATGACCTCCTCTGTTACATAGCCCTTGGATATTCTTCCTTCTGGCCTAGCACGATTATGAACATATTTCTTTAAGACTCCCATGTACCTCTCAAAGGGGAACATATTGTGTAGAAATACAGGAGAATGGCAATCTCTTCTACTAGGTGAACCAGGAGATGCGTCATAATATTGAAGAAGGATGTGGGAACACCAACTCAAAGCTGACAAGACACTGGGCCACATCTATTTGTAACCCTGGTAGGCTTTCTGGATCGATTACCTTCTGAGATATTGCATTGAGGTATGCACATAGCTTCACAATGGGTACTCGAACATTTTCAGGTAGAAGCCCCCTCAATGCAATCGGAAGCAATTGTGTCATAATCACGTGGCAGTCATGAGACTTTAGGTTTTGGAATTTTTCTCTGCCATATTTATTATTCCATTTATATTCGACGAGAAGCCAGACGGGACCTTGATACTGCTCAGACATTCAAAAAAGATTTCCTTCTCTCCTTTGGTAAGAGCGTAGCTAGCAGGAGTTAAGTGGCATCGTTTACCCTTCTCGTTCTCAGGATGCATAGGCTCTTCAGGGGCTTTCAGACGTTGCTGGTCCTGCCGTGCTTCCGGTGTATCTTTTGTCTTCCCATACACTCCTAGAAAGCCTAGCAGGTTCACGCAAACATTCTTCGTCACGTGCATAACGTCGATTGAAGAGCGGACCTCTAAGACTTTCCAATAGGGTAGGTACCAAAATATAGATTGCTTATTCCACATGGGCGCGTGTCCGGCATCGTCATTCAGAACAGATAGACTGCCAGGACCTTTTCCAAAGATTACTTCTAGGTCCTTGACCATACCAAATAACTCCTCACCGGTACGGAGGACAGGCTTCCTCCGGGGTTCTGCCAGACGTTTGAAATGCTTGCCTTTCTTTCTTGCTGGATGTAGGTTCGGAAGAAATCGGCGATACCCTAGGTACACAACCTTCTTACATTTATCCAAATATACACTTTCAGTCTCATCTAAACAGTGTGTGCATGCATTGTATCCCTTGTTTGTCTGCCCTGAAATGTTACTAAGAGCAGGCCAACCATTGGTGGTTATGAAAAGCAATGCTCGTAGGTCAAATGGCTCCCCTTTGTGCTCATCCCACATACGTACACCTGGTTTGACCCATAGCTGTAAAAGTTCTTCAACTAATGGCCTTAGGTACACATCAATGTCGTTGCCGGGTTGCCTCGGGCCTTGGATGAGCACTGGCATCATAATGAACTTCCTCTTCATACACAACCAAGGAGGAAGGTTATAGATACATAGAGTCACAAGCAGTCTTTGTGTTGCAGCTCTGCTCACCAAAAGGATTCATACCGCGTACTTAGACCAAACCTTAAGTTCCTTGCGTCACGTCGAAGTCGGTACTCTCTCGACTTTTCTCCACTGTGACCCATCGGTGGGTGTCTCAACATCGCGTCTTTCTTCTGTCTTCCATGTGCCATCGCAACAACTTGGATGCTCTTTATTTACGAAGAGCGTTTTAACCGTGGTATTATAGGAGCATACCACATAACCTTGGCGGAAACCTTCTTCCTAGGGCCTCGCCCTCAACATCGCCAGGATCGTCTCGTCGATCTTATACCGATGCAATGCATACGGGCATGCATCCAAATTCTCGTACTTCTCATCGCGGTAGAGGATGCGTCATTAATGTAGGCATGTATCTTACGCGTCTAATCCTAGAGGCGACAACCTTCTTTGCTTGGTATGTCTTGTCGGGCAACTCATTATTTCTTGGAAAAAGATTCTTCATTTTACCAATTACTTTGAAAATCTTGTTGTCACCACATCGTTCTCTGCCTTCCATTGCGGCAAATCGATGGTACCTAGCTTTTGTGGCCATCTTCAAGTTGGATACAACAATGTTTTGTGATCCTTTAACATGCTCCAGCTTCTCCTTCTTCTTTTCAGTTTCACATTCTTCCTTTGCATCGAGAATGGCCGACTAAGATCGTCATCGGCGGGCCCATCTGCGCCTCTTGATCTTCATTATCTACCCCGTTGCGGTATCATCATATTCGGGATACATATTATGATAGTTGTCATCATCCTCTTCTTCGTTGTCTTCCATCACAACCCCTTTTCTCCGTGCTTGGTCCAACAATTATAGCGGGCATAAAACCGGATCAAGCGGTGGGAGTGAATGGTTCGGTATTTGAGTAGTCTTTCTTGTTGACGGTGAACACACAGACAGACATAAAACCATTGTGACCACGGTTTCGTTAGCCACAATGATGATATTTTGGAGGCCGTAATGTACTCGGAAGTCGGCGGTCACAGACATCCATTGCCGGTTCATCTGCATTAATATGTAGTATATATCAAAAATTAATAGGGAGATGACCATTTATATATATAGTACATCAATGACACATGAAAGGATAGTTGCCGACCTCGACCGAGAAGGAAAGAGCAACGAGAAAACTTATTTTGAGCTCTCGGGCATTTCACCGAACACCTTGTGCATATAAAAAAACAGAAACTAGCACTCTTCACACCCTCTTGCTAGGCTCCAAAATGAGATAGTGAAAAAATGGAAGAGTGGGGTGTGGGCTGCGGTGTCTTATATAGCCCCCCCTTTAACACCGGTTCAAACCACGAACCGGTGTTAAATGGAGGAAGGGCTGTGCGGGCCACTGTTGCAGGGTCTCACGAACCGGTGTTAAAGGGGGCTCCTTTTTTGCCGCACGGGCCACGCTGGTACGGCCTTCTCTTTAACACCGGTTCGTAGAAGCCTTTTTTCAAGATCAACGAAAAGCCTCGTTTCCACTAGTGATGGGAGGAAGCGGGCAGAGTACGACTCTCGTTGTGAGCTTGTTTGTTTTGAAGGAGACGTTGGTTAGCGTTTGATGTCGGGTAGGCAGGCTCACACACATGCATCAGAGATTTATTTTCTCTGCTTGTCTTTTTTCCAAAGAGAATGAGTTAATGGGCGCTAGCAGACAACACTCATACCGTGCCAAAGATGATCAATCCATCACCACCAAGCGAATAGACACATAGTACAAGCTAGACGATGAGGCAACACGTAGCCCATTCCGGATCAGCTGCTCGGGGAGCGGCAACGGTGATTGGTCTAGGTTAGATGGCGTCGACTCTCTCATAATTCGGACGTTGTCCATCACTCTCCCAACAAGGGCTTTTTATTTTTCTGATATTTTTATCTATTAGAGTTTTAGAAATATGTGGGGATTTAATGTTCACTAAATAATACTCTCGAGTTCCCTAAAATACTCTTTCCAAAAATAGTCTGCATTACGGGAGAGTTTGCAATCTAGAACAAAATATGAAGAATTTGTAGAACAAAATATGAAGAATTTGTCGGCCAAACCCGGTGAGATAAACACTGTAGAAATTCTGTGAAAATAGATATAATTACCTATGATCTCCGCGAATATATAGCGATCTCTTGCTAATATCTAGCACAGAGGCTCATGGCTAGCAGGCACAACCTCACGGATCTTCAACTTGCACTCATGAGTCATACCGGCCGTACCTGAGAAATTTGTGGGTCCGGTTTGTAAACATAATACCAATCCATATGCATACCAAGTTTCACTACAGAAATAGTAAGCTTTGCCGAGGGCTGGGAGCTACGCCGACGGCCCCGACGTACACCTGCCCTCGGCATTTCCTATGCTACACCGAGGGCTGCTCTCGGCGTAGCCTACGCCGATGGTGATGGTTGCCCTCAACGTAGCTATTTTTCATTTTACCTCATTAAATTTTGAAAAATCATAACTAAATTATTTTAATTCGGAAAAATACAAATAATATATCAAAATTTGCAGAAAAATAATATCTATCTATCTACACTCAAATATTACATATTTGTAAAAAAATTAAGTGAAACATAAAACATTATATATAGTTTAAAACGGGTATAAGAAATTTAAAAACGATCGAAACAATGTGAAACCTTCGTGTGGTGTCATATTATGTGACATAGTTACAAAGAAAAATATCAAACCTGGTATATTGATTATGTTTTAAAAAAATTCTTAGCTTTCGGATCAAATGATCAATGTTATGGATAGAATCAAGGCATAGTTTGTGATAATGTGTCCATATTATGCATACATGTGCATCATGGGATGACGAACAATGTTGCAGGAGGAAGTTTTCCTTTTCGTCGCACCAAAAAGGCATTTTTCATTTTCTGAGCATAAAAAACGGACGATTTTGTGAAGCAACCACCAAATGGTTAATTCAAAATGCTACCACCACATTTTATAAAAATACTAGACCACCTTATATGGACAATGTACCAACAGGGGGATCCGAAACCTTTCGTCCATCCCTGGTGAAAAAGATAAATTCCCGTCGAATCGGTAGGAAGTGGGTCAGATATGAACTACAGGTACATGATCTGATACTCATGTTTTTTTTACAAAAATCCATTTTAGGTTCACAATATGCTTTTTTATCAAAGATCCAATGCAACTTTACCGAGACTCGGTCCCGAACTAAGAATCTTCTTGCCCGTCGTTCGACAAAGTTTGACGATGGCTTAAAACGGGCATACAAGTTTCAAAAATGATCGAAACAATGTGAAACCTTCACGCGGTGTCATATTATGTGACATATTTACAAGAAAAATATCAAAACTGATATATTGATTATGTCTAAAAATACCTTCACAAAATGACCTATCTCATTCGAGGTTTCTTGACTTTTAGGTCAAATGACCAATGTTATGGCTAGAATCAAGGCATAGTTTGTGATAATGTGCCCATATTATGCATACATGTGGATCATGGGATGGCGAACAATGTTGCAGGAGGAAGTTTTCCTTTTCATCGCACCAAGAAGCCACTTTTTAGTTTCCGAGCAGAAAAAATGGACGGTTTTGTGAAGCAACCGCCAAATGGCTAATTCAAAATGTTACCACCACATATTACAAAAAATACTAGACCACCTTATATGGACAATGTCCCAACAGGAGGATCTGAAACCTTACCGTCCACCCCTGGTGTGAAAGATAAATTCTTGTCGCGGCAGGAAGTGGGTCAGATATGAACTATAGGTACATGATTCAATGCTCATATTGTTTTACAAAAATCATTTTTAGTTTCACAATATGCTATTTTATCAAATATCCAATGCAAGTTTGACGAGGCTCGGCCCCGAGCTAAGAATCTTCATGCCCGTCGTTCGACAAAGTTTGACGGTAGTTTAAAACGGACATAAAAAATTTAAAAACGATCGAAACAATGCGAAAACTTCGCGTGGTGTCATATTATGTGACATAGTTACAATGAAAAATATCAAACCCGGTATATCGATTATGTCTAAAGAAACCTTTACAAAATGACCTATCTCATTCTAGGTTTCTTGGCTTTCGGATCAAATGACCAATGTTATGGCTAGAATCAAGGCATAGTTTGTAATAATATGCCTGTATTATGCATACATGTGCATCATGTTATAGCGAATAATGTTGCATGAGAAAGTTTTCCTTTTCGTCGCACCAAAAAGGCATTTTTCATTTTCCGAGCACAAAAAACGGACGGTTTTGTGAAGCAACCACTAAATTGCTAATTCAAAATGCTACGACCACATTTCATAAAAATAATAGACCACCTTATATGGGCAATATCCCAACAAGGGAATCCAAAACCTTTCTGTCCACCCCTGGTGAAAAAGATAAATTCATGCCGAATCGTAAGGAAGTGGGTCAGATATGAACTACAGGTACATGATACGATGCCTATGTTTTTTTACAAAAATCATTTTTAGGTTCACAATATGCTACTTCATCAAAGATCCAATGCAAGTTTTCCTTTTCGTTGCATCAAAAAGCCATTTTTTATTTTCCGAACGCAAAAAAAGAGGAATTTCTGAAGTAACCACCAAATAGCTAGTTCAAAAATGGGGCGTTTGTGATTAGTTGATATGAATATCATATTTAGATTCCTTTCATTTTTCTGATCAATTTAGACATATTATTTATCAAATTCCAATTTACGGATTTAAAGATAATAATTATTCCATATTAAATAGAAAAATACAAAAAGTAAAATTATTATATTTTATTTGAATTCAATAGTATTTTTATTTGAATTAGTAATATTTTTACTTATTCATTATTGTTTACTTAAATAAGTGTTTGTAGTTTCAAAAAATAAAAACATGTGACATAATGATATAAGAGTTAATAGTATTAATATCATAGTATTGACAACTAGGTACAAATTGCTTCCCGAAAACAGATTCGGAAGGAACTGAGAAATGAAGTGTGCTGGAGCTAGAGTAGTGCTAGGATGGGTGACCGACCAGGAAATTTGTTAAAACTGCAATTTGATCAAAGATTAAATATAATTAGGTGAGAGATTAACGATTCAAACAATTCAAAGATTTTAAAAAGCTGAGAATTTTTTTTTAAAAAAGTTTGATTTTTTTTGGATTTTTTGCCGTTATTATGCCGATGGTGCTATGCCGAGGGCAAGGCCGTAGGCGTAGTATATGCCGACGGCTAGAGCTACGCCGACAGGCAAAAGTGCCTCCGCCAAGGAAGATCTTTGCTGAGGAGGCTACGCCGAGGGCAACCGTCGGCGTAACATACACTGACGGCTTTTTGCCCTCGGCATAGCATGCGATTTCTGTAGTGTTTAGATGTCAAAAATCACATGTGGTCTTTTTTGCATTTATTAAACCGTTTAAACTTAACAGGCTAGTTGTATAATACAAATAATTCCTTTAAAAAATATTTATATTACTGTATTTCGGCTTAACATGCTAAATTTCTATTATCCATTTTCTTAGATCACGTTGATTTTTTACGGGGCGGACTCTAAAACTAAATCTTCCTAGCTCTGTTGATAAATATATAACTCCCTCCGTTCGACAATAGATATCGCAGATTTTTCTAAATTCATATTTATCTGGATGTCTTTTTGACCTAGTTTTTAAAACCAGACCGGTGGCAAAACGGGTGAGGCGTCTGTTTCACTGATCTAACCATCGGTTCATTCTGTTTGATGGAGACAAAAATCATTATTTTTAATTAAAATTTAATTAGATTTCATAATTTTTTTTGAAAGGAATGCGGTAGGGGAAGCCCCTATAGCAAGTTTTTTTTTGAAATAATAAGACCTGGGTGGCTGGATTGTACATCCACTTCCCTAACCAAGTGAGCTAGATTCACTTATTAGATTTCATAATAAAATGAGAATACAAGATATATATAAAGTATATTTCATTATATAATCACGGATGGAGACCCCAAGTGGTATTGGGCCTCGTGTTGTGCTATTTCTACCTAACAGAAGGCTGAGAGATTGACTTCTCTTACAATATCCTTTTTTTTTCCACTGTTTTTTTGGTGTTTGAACCGTTGCCTCTTAAAAAACCAAGGAGTCAGTTTAGGTTTTTTTCTGATCGAACCACCGAATCGGTCTGGTTTTTAAAACTATGCTTTTAGGGCATTGATACATAAGAATTGTTAAAGATGTTCGACATCCTTTTACGAATCGGAAGGAGTACCACCTGATAATAATACTAATGGACAAAAGGAAACACTAGTGATCTCTAAAACTATCTATTCTTACTTTACATAGGAAGCTCAGTAAGGTACTTTGTTGGATGCGAGGTATATGCCAGGTGGATGGAGAAAAAAAATGCCCCCTATCCCATCACCGGACTAATCCTTGCAGCATATCATCAATCCGCTCAATATATTTTTTGTGCATTTACAAAATTATCAGAACATTTCTTATCATGGTGTCAAAACCGTACAAAATCGTTTCACATTATGGAAACACCAAACACAACAAAACAATATGGTTATGCAACAAATCCCCACCAATGGCTGCAAATTCCTGAAATAAAAGTGACCACTCAGTATGTAGCAGGAATGACAAAATGCTTGCAGCACCGACAAAAATAATGTGCAGCATAAGCATGTTAGGTACCAAGCGTTGCCAGCAACCTTTAGTCCCACCTTGCTAGCGGAAGGGGGCTACAACCAGCTTATTAGGGAGAGTTCCTCTCCTCCCTTCATTCCGGGCTTTTGGGATGAAGTGGGCTTTCCACTTATAGTTGGGATGTGTGCGCATAAACGCCTAAACACAACACGAATGTGTGGAGCAAGGCCCGGGACGCTGATAAAACATAACATTTGCTTTAGAAGCCCATAATCGCCGCATCATCTAGCATAAACATAACATTTTCTATAGAAGCCTAGAATCACCGCATCATCTCGTTCATGTGTTTGCAACCAAACACATGATTCTATAGCATATATAAAAACACATGCAACATGCATTGAACAATCACAAATTACTAATCTTGATTTGTACCACATACCTTGCTTCCCCCGACCTTGGAAATGATAAATCAGGCTCACTCGAACCTCATAAGCATCATATCTAACGACTCATACTCATTTTTCTCCACCCACCATCATCCCGTGCAACAAGAACATGAGAGCAACGAAGGGCATGGGAGGCTACAAAAGAAACACATGGAGAAGAAATAGATGTGGAGCAAGACATGTACTAGACTAGTACCCGGCTCATCTATTTGTTCGATCAAAGGAAGATCTAGTATATCCACTTCTAGAAAACGGGCCTTTGATTCGGGCCATTAGTCTCGGCCGTGGCTAGGGCCGGGACTAATGGTCCGAAGCAGACGGTCCAAACCCAACGACACCATTAGTCCCGGGCTGATTGGAACCATTTGTCCCAGTTTGAGATACAAACCAGGACTAATGGGTCTGGGACCTGCTGCACGCTGCGGGCACCCCATTAGTCCCGGTTTGTATCTTAAACCGGAACAAATGGGCTAGCCCTATATACATGGCACAACCCTCCCCCCAACCCCACTCCTGTTTTTCCTGGTGGGAGGTGGTATAGATTTATGCTCTTTTTTTCATATGCACTAGAGGTGTTTGGTGAAATGCCCGTTAGAGCGATGCGACTTGAGTTCACACAAGACAAACATGATATGTGGTGCTCGAGCCACACTTATGTTTTCTCATCTTTGTTTCCAAGTGTTCTAAAAGGTTAGCAACTATTTTCTCGTTTATTAGACCACATGGTACTAATTTTAGCATCGTGATTGCGTTTGATATATAGTTGGATGATGCAGATGAGCCATCCATGGTGTACGGTTACCGACGCTCTGGCGCTTACAGAGAAGGCGTGCGTTCTTTTCGCCTTGTGCCGAGGCGAACAAGCGGCGGGATGGTTTTATGTGTTGTCCATGTGCTGAATGTCGGAATGAGCAGGCTCACACTTCCTCGAGAGTCATTCAGAGCCACCTGCTTCTGTCCGGTTTCATGTCCGACTATAATGTTTGGACCAAGCACGGAGAAAGAGGGGTTATGATGGAAGACGGAGATGAAGAAGAGAACGATGATGACAACTACCAATCTATGTTTCCTGAATACGCTGATACCGCAATGGAAGACAATGAAGAAGAAGGAGGTGAAGAACGGGCACCAGATGAGCCTGCTGATGATCTTGGTCGGGTTATTTCTGGTACAAAGCGAGGATGCGACACAAAAAGGAGAGGTTGGAGTTCAAGAAGATGTTACAGGACCATAATAAATTGTTGTACCCAAATTGTGAAGATGGCTAGAAGAAGCTCGGTAGCACACTGGAATTGCTGAAGTGGAAGGCAGAGACCGGTGTGACTGACTCGAGATTTGAAAAATTGCTGGTACTAATGAAGAACATGCTTCCAAGAAAGAACGAATTTCCCGCCAGTATGTATGAAGCAAAGAAGCTTGTATTCCCTCTAGGATTAGACGTGCATAAGATACATTCATGCCCTAATGATTGCATCCTCTACCGCGGTGAGAAGTACGAGGATATGGATAAATGTCTGGTATGCACTACACTGCGGTATAAGTTAATAAAATATGACCCTGGTGATGTTGAGGGCAAGCCACCCATGAAGAGGGTTCATGCCAAGGTGATGCGGTATGCTCCTATAATACCACGGTTGAAACGTTTGTTCAGAAACAAAGAGCATGGAAAGTTGTTGGGATGGCACATGGAAGACCATAAGAAAGATGAGATGTTGAGACACCCCACTGATGGTCGGCAGTGGAGAAAAATCAAGAGAGACTTCCCAGACTTTGTTGGTGACGCAAGGAACTTATGGTTTAGTCTAAGTACAGATGGCATGAGTCCTTTCGGGGAGCAGAGCTGCAGTCACAACACCTGGCCCGTGACTCTATGTATCTACAACCTTCCTCCTTGATTGTGCATGAAGCAGAAGTTTATTATGATGCCAGTGCTCATCCAAGGCCCGAAGCAACAACCTTGATGTGTACCTAAGTCCATTAGTTAATGAACTTTTACAGTTGTGGGCCAAACCATGTGTACGTGTGTGGGATGACCACAAATAGCAGGAATTTGATCTACGAGCATTCTTGTTCCTAAACATCAATGATTGGCCTGCTCTTAGTAACATTTCAGGACATACGAACAAGGGATACAATACATGCATGCACTATTTAGATGAGACTGAAAATATATATTTGGAAAAATATAGAAAGAATGTGTACCCGTACAACCGGCATTTTCTTCTGCCCATGCATCCCTTGAGGAAAAAAGGCAAGCATTTTGATGGCAAGGCATAAACCCGGATGAAGCCTGTCCCCCGTACTGGTGCTGATGTATTTGGTATGGTCAAGGATTTAAATATAATATTTGGAAAGGGTCCTGGAGGAAAACCTGTTTCGAAAGACACAGACGGACACACACACCCATGTGGAAGAAGAAATCTATATTTTGGGAGCTACCCTATTGGGAAATCCATGAGGTCCGCTCTGCAATCGACGTGATGCACCTGACGAAGAATCTTTGCTTGAATATTCTAGGCTTCCTAGGATTGTGTGGGAAGTCAAAAGATACCCCGGAAGCACGTGAGGACTAGAAATATCATAAAGGACGGGACAACATGCATACAGGTCAGTTTGAAGGGCCTGTCAGCTACGCTCTTCTCAAAGAAGAGAAGGCAATCTTTTTTGAAGTCCTTTTCAGTATCAATGTCCCGTCTTGATTCTCGTCGAATATAAAAGGAATAGTAAATATGAAAGATAAAAAATTCCAAAACCTAAAGTCTCATGACTGACACGTGCTTATGACGCAATTGCTTCCGGTTGCATTGAGGAGAATTCTACCGGAAAATGTTCGACTGGCCATTGTGAAGGTATGTGCATTCATCAATGCAATTTCTCAGAAGGTAATCGATCCAAAAAGTCTACCAGGGTTACATATTGATGTGGTCCAATGTCTGGCTAGCTTCGAGTTGTTGTTCCCTCCATCCTTCTTCAATATTATGACGCACCTCCTAGTTCACCTAGTCGAAGAGATTAGAATTCTCGGTCTCGTGTTTCTACACAATATGTTCCCCTTTCAGAGGTTCATGAGAGTCTTAAAGAAATATGTTTATAAACATGCTAGGCTAGAAGGAAGCATATCCAAGGGCTATGGAACAGAGGAGGTTATTGAGTTTTGTGTTGACTTTCTTCCTAACGTTAAGCCGATTGGTGTTCCTGAATCTCGGTATGAGGGGAGGCTTACTATAAAAGGCACACTAGGAAGGAAAGCAATGGTATGTAGGGATGGACATTCTTTCAGTCAAGCACACTACACAGTTCTGAACAATTAGATCGTGGTGGATCCGTATATCGAGAAACACAAGAATATTCTATGCTCTGAAAACCCGGGGGAGCCTGACTCATGGATTAAAGTAGAACACAAGACTACTTTCGATAGTTGGTTGAAGAAACATATCATGAATAACAACACCGTTGGAGATCAACTGTACTTGTTGGCCAGGTTACCATCTTTGACTATATGTACTTCCCAAGGGTACGAGATAAATGGGAATATATTTTACACGATCACCCAAGATAAAAAGAGCACCAACCAAAACAGTGAGTCCGCTTTCATGCAACAGATGCCAATGGTTAGAAGGACACATATAATGGGTACATAGAGGAGATATAGGAACTTGAATATGGACCTACTTTTAAGGTCCCTTTGTTTCGGTGCAAATGGGTCAAGCTGACAGGAGGCGGGGTACATGTAGATGAAAAGTATGGCATAACAACTGTGGATCTCAACAATCTTGCGTACATGTATGAACCATTCATCCTAGCCAGCAATGTGGCTCAGGTTTTCTATGTGTAGGACATGTCTACCAAACCAAGAAAAAGAACTCAACAAAAGAATACATCATCCAATGAGCCAAAGCGCCACATAGTTCTTTCAGGGAAAAGAAACATCATGAGAGTGGATGACAGGACAGACATGTCGGAAGATTATAATAAGTTTCATAAAATCCCGCCCTTTAAAGTGAAAACTAACCCAAGCATCATGTTAAATGATGAAGATTCTCCATGGCTACAGTGCAGAAGGAAACCACAACCCTAGATAGAGATGTTGGTGATGTGTAATAATGTATTAAACCTTTTATGTAAAATTTTGAAACACCATTTTGGTGGTTGCTTCAAGATGGTGAGCGAGAGCAGGGACAACACTACGACCAGTTTTGTGGAGATGCCTAAGCATCCAGTCCTCAGGCATCTCCACATTACTGGTCATACATGCACTCGCTAATATGTGAAATTAGTTAGCTCCCCGACACAAGAATGGAAAAACATCTTCATAGTTTGGGAAATTCGTAGTAGGAAACGGTCCATTAGTCCCGATTTCCTAACTCGGACTACGGAATCGGGACTAAAGGCCCCCCTATAGTCCCGTTCCATCCACAAACCGGGACTAACACTCAATACATTTATTAATATTAAAAACCGGGACTAAAGCCCCCCCCTTTAGTCATGCTGATATCTAGATCTATAGTACACAACTCTAGGGTCGTCTTCGTCTTTGTCATCGTCCTCGTTCCTAGGCGCACGCGGCTGAATCCTCAGCCCAGCCACAACATACTCTGGGGGCACCTGCCACTCTGGCCTCAGATTCACGACACACGGGGGAGGGGCTCCCGGATGACGACGCCGCTACGCATGTGACCTTCACCATCACCACCCTTCTTGTGGCTCTATGGAGGGTCAAAGTGCGGGCACTGGAGGCGAGGGTAATCTCCCACGTCGATGTAGCGCATCACACCGATGATAGTATGGTTCGCCCACCACAGATGACAGCCGGCTTCGTTGTGGTTCACAGGGGGCGGGCCAATACCCTCGTACCTAGCGAGCTCCCTTTCCTACCGGTTAGCGAAGAAGGCATTCTAGGTGTCATAGTTGTCGGGATCCCAATGGGGATCCATTCGCTGCTCCGGCGTGAGCTCGAGGTAGAAGTGGTTCGTGATGGCCGCCTGGCGGGCGGAACCTTGAGGCACAAGAGGTACAGGAACCCCTCTAGCGCTCAGCATCCAGTCAACAGGAAGCCGGTAGCCCGGGGGGCATGGGTAGCTGGAGGCGCCCAGCGCCTCAATTTCCTTGAGAGTCAGAATGGCCTAGTATGCGGTGTCCATTGTTGTGAGAGAGGAAGGTGTGGATCTGCGGATATCCATGGTGTCGTCGACCTAGATATAGAGGGAAAGTGCGGGAAAACATGGCGGGAAGCGGTGGGAAATGGCGGGAAATATCTTTAATCCCGGTTAGTGGCTCCAAACGGGACTAAAAGTCCCGGTTAGAGGGAAAGTGCGGGAAAACATGGCGGGAAGCGGTGGCAAATGGCGGGAAATATCTTTATTCCCGATTAGTGGCTCCAACCGGGACTAAAAGCCCTGCTTAGATGAAAAGTGCGGCAAAAACATGGTGGGAAGCGATGGGAAATGGGGAGAAATATCGTTAATCCCGGTTAGTGGCTCCAACCGAGACTAAAAGCCCCGATTAGAGGGAAATGGCATAAAAACATGGCAGGAAGCGGTTAATAGTTTGACTATTTAGAGTAATTATTTTATAATACAAAAAATATATTTGGTTTACTTATTCAAATTTAAGCACTTTTTATATTGAAAGTTTAGTGAGATTCAAAAATATGCAAAATATAATAGTTAATGCATTTTTAAATTGATAATGGAAAAATGATTAATAGTTTGACTAGTTAAAATAGTTATTTTATAAAACAAAAAATGTATTTGGTTTAATTATTCAAATCCAAGAACTTTTTATGTTGAAAGTTTAGTGACATTCAAAAATATGCAAAATATAATAGTTAATACATTTTTAAATTGATAATGGCAAAATGGTTGATAGTTTGACTAGTTAAAATAATTATTTTATAAAACAGAAAATAGATTTGGATTACTTATTCAAATTCAAGCACTTTTCATGTTGAAAGTTTTCTCAAATTCATGCAAAAATGTATAATTCAAATGTTTAAAAAATATAAATTCAAAATTTTGAAAAAAACATCACAGCGCGCGCTGGTTTTGGCCCAGCGCCGGCAATTTGGGCATTTAGTCTCGGCCCAACTCACCATATGGGACTAAAGGGGGTGGGCAGCGCGCAGGTGCCGAAAAGCCACCCCCTTTAGTCCCGGTGCATTGCACAAGCTGGGACTAGTGATCCCCTTTAGTCCTGGCTGGTGCTACGCACCGGAACTAGAGGGAGTGTATTTATTGCTGCCTCCTTCCCCGATGTGTTCCACGCACCGGGACTAGAGGCCATCGACGCATGCACACCTCCGCCAGGCTGCCCAAATAGTAATGGCCACCACGCCTCGGCTCTAGCCGCCACTGCCACGCGCCTCCGTCGGCCGCCACCTCCACCGTGCCTTCCTCTCCACAAGGCTCCTCAAGCCTCTCCTCGGTCTTGGCCACGCCAAGACCCTCCATTGTCGGCCGCCACCGCCACCGCGCCTCCCCCGCCACCCACTGCCTCCTAGGTAATTTGTTGATAATTTTTAGTTAGTCCTTAATTATTAGTTAGGTATATTGTTGATAATTATAGTTTTATAGTTATATAGGTATATAGTTGATAATTATATATGTATATATTTGATAAATTAGCTAGGTATAGAAATATTATTTGTATAGAAATAATATTATATAGAAGTATGTATACAAAAATAATATTATAGACATAATATTATAGCAATATTATTTGAATAGAAATAATATTATATAGAAATATTATTTGTATAGAAATAATATTATATAGAAATAATAATTTTGAAATAATATTGTAAATAGAAATATTTGCATAGAAATAATTATTACAAAGAAAAATATTATTGCATTTAAATATTTGTGTATAGAAATAATTGCATAGAAATATTAGTATAGAAATATTTGTGCATAGAAATATATTTTGCAATGTTCAAATATTGTGTGCATTTTGAAATAATATTGTGTAGATCTCGCATTTTGCAGAAACTATGGATCCACCTAGTCCAATCCGCAGAGACCCAGCACAAGAGAAAATTCTTGCGGATATAATCCACGAGGCTGATCCATCCGAATCTTCCTCGAGGTATCTGAACCAATTCGGTGAGGGAGAGGAGGTCAACCAAAGAGAGGGAGAATCCACCAGCTCCGATGATGGAGGAGCCGACAACTCCGATGATGGAGAAGCTCATGGACCCTTAACAAAGACCGGCGAGGTATATATATGATGTCAAGTGATCACTAGATAGATGATGTTCGAGAGTAGCTGTATATACCGAGTTGTATATATATTATATTGACGAATGTTTCTTCTCTTACGCCTTCGCATCGAGAAAAAAATTCGAAACGAGGCCCGCCAAAAAGTTAGATGCGCGTATGAATTATACAATTACGGTGGTATCAACACTGGGTGAACCGGTGGAACCCAAAAAGGCTGCAACTGTATTTAATCAACAATGCAGAGTTATGTTTAGGGATCGCGCCCCGATCACCGTTCGAGAGTGGCATAAGCCCAAAGAGGTGGAAAAGAGTGAGTATATCGTCGAAAGGTACAAAGAGGGTCTTTGGAATGACCCCATGGCACATTTTACGCTGCCAGAATGTGAGAGTGATGCAGAGACAGCTGCATTGAGGAAGAAAGTCAAACAGTGGGCTCTTATGAATATGGCTGAACTATTCCGGAATTGGAAGAAAGCATTATGGCTAAAGTATCAGAAGGACAAGAAAACTCCAAAATTTGAAGGCTATCTAGCGAAGTAGCAACATTATTGGGATGCATTTGTGAAGTACAAGAGGTCAGAAGATCTTAATAATAATTTAGAAAAAACAAGATAAATGCTGCGAAAAAGAAATATCACCATCGCCTAGGGCCAGGGGGCTACGCGACTGCCATGCCAAAGTGGAAAAAAAGAGAAAGAGCCATGTGATAAAGGGGTCATTTCAGAACCAATTCGCGAAAAATGGGATTTGAGGGCAATAAATTGGTTCCTTGGGCATGGGAGTGAGTATGACAAACTTACAGGGGACCTTGTTTGCAGTGACGGGATTAGGGTAACCAGGGATACATGGCTGCAAATGGTGAAAGAAATTAAAGGGGGGGAAACAAAGTTTGAGAGAAAGGCCCAGTTCTTTTGGTGGCTTAAAAAAATAAGCTGCCCCCTTCCCAGCTTCTCTCATAAGCTGCTCGGCTTATTAGTTGGAGCTTCTAAACTAATTATCTCAAAACTAATTGAGAAGCTTCGACTAATAAGCCATGTGGCTTATAAGAGAAGCTAGGGAAGTGGCAGCTTATTTTTTAAGCTGCCAAAAGAACTGGCCCAAAGACTTGCTGACAAAGGTCCTCTGGAATGACGAACACGGAGGACGAGTACGAGGCCTGGGCCCTAGTTATACGTGGGAGATTGGGTTTCCCAAAGACCAAGGTACTTATAGAAGCCGAGCGTGAGGAAAGCAGCAACGGGAGGAGGAGGGAGACAGGTTCAACCAGTTGCTAGCAAGAATTGACAAGCAGCAATAGCAGATTGACAAACTTAGAGTAGTAGCGCGCCTGCAAGATCCTGCACACGATATTACCGCTAACCCATCTCAGCGGAGAAGCAGCGTGGCTGAATCGGAGGTCCCGGCTCATGATGCACGGATGATAGATGGCCGTCCCGGCTACCCCGTTGATGGAATCAAGGATCAGATATCTTGTGAGCTCCATCAGAAGGTGAAGAACATATCCGTGAAGGTGGCAGTCGGATGTGCTTTACCTTGTCCACCTGACGCACGCTAGCATGGCCATGAGATTCCAGCTGGCTATGCTAAAGTCGGGGTAGATCAAATCGTAACAAGGTGGTCCACAATGGAGCTTGACATCCCTGGACCTGAAGGTGAGAGGACACTCGAAGAAGTACTGGGTGGTATCATTCGATGGGACAAGAACAACATCAAGCTTCTAGGCTCGGCGCCAAGGCTAACACCGCATCTGAGTCATCGCAGGTCACCTTCACCTCATTCACCTCCAAGAAGCCCACCCCATGGCTATGACCGCCATAGCTAGAGTCCATCTCGATCTTCGCCGTAGGGTTAGCCGTCTTCACCGTAGGGTCATCCCGCTAAGGACAATAAGCGGAAGCGTGCTCCATCGATGAGTAATAACCGACGCAGCATCCCGAAACAACAAAAAATGTCGCCCTCCCAACAGTACCTCATAAGAATCTTCCTATCAGACCTTACGATCGTACTGAAGAGGAAACCGCAGTGATCGCGAAGGCCGAATGTGATGCACATTTTCAGAAGAAGAAACCCGAGCCCGCTCCGCTATACACCGAGAAGCAAAAAGCGTATGCACTTGATTTTCTGAACACAAAATCGCATTATGAGTTGCACCACAAGCCATATGACTATCTACGTACACTTCATAAGGAAGTGACGAAGATTAAATCAAGTAGAAGTGCAAGTAGGAGTAAATGAAGTAAAAGTGCAAGCGGTAAAAGATCAGACGTTCCCCAAGTCAGTCAATAGTCCAAACAATCGATCCAACCCCTAAAGGTGTTATCCGAAAATGTTCCCTTGCGACGGGAGGATCCAATATATATGGAAGTAGCTGTGTAGTCGGCAGCCACTATGAATGTGAGTGTTGATGAATTGTTAGGTTCCAAGACGACAAGTTATCCAAAGCCGTTGTAGTCGCTAGATATGTCCCAGGGAAGCCTTTGGTCAGCGACGATATAAGCGCAAAGAACTGCCAACAGAAATGCGGTCTTTGCATGGAAGGTACTTGAGATAAGTAAAGATGGACATAACAATGATCGTGGCGCAAGTCCCACAGGAGTACTACTTCCGACCCGAGGAGATCCATGTTGAGTTTTCAGAACTCTTCCAGTTATACAATTTCTACGACCACGACAAATCTATCATGAGTTCTATTGTCTGTAAGTTGTTGAATTCAGTTCTTTCAGTTATTTAGTTTATTGCATGTAATTATCCTTATTATATCTTTTTGTACTCTATTATGAAGAATGAAGATGTTGGAATGTAAAATAAAAAATGTCTATGGTGTTGGGTTCATTGACCCATATAAAGTACATATATAGACGCTAACGGAGAAACCCGAGGAGACGGCGAACAGCCTTCTAAGGTTTCAAACGGAGCAACATTTCTATGACCACATACTTTTTCCTTACAACTTCAAGTGAGGGTCTTACTCTGTTGTACACACTCAATTTTGCTTACTCGATGTTAAGTGCAATTGATGAGTTACTTACTTATATATATATATATATATATATATATATATATATATATATATATATATATATATATATATATATATATAAACGTGTGCAGGTTTTATTGAATTCTGCTAGACATTCAACTTGATAAGGAAATAATTGAAGTCTTCAACTCATTAAAGAAAGATATGGAAGAGCTCCGCAACATGCAGGATATGCTCCAAAGGTAATTTCAATCATTCGCCTATATCGGTCTCTATTCATTGATTTCTTAGATATCAGGTAATAATAAATAACTTATTCATTCATTTTCTTTGCCGGTTAGGGTTTGGAAGATGTTTAAGACTACAACATCTGGTTCTTTTAGTAAGAATTTGAAGTTTACTCCGGTCTCGTAAGTAGTACGTGATATGTCTGCGCATCTCTTTACTTCTAGTTTCAATATAATTATGCTGCTAGATTATTATTTTTGATTAAATTCTATCCTCATAAATTGCGCGAGCCAGCCATAGGGGTCGAATATATGTGGATTCTACGTTTGCGAGTTCATTCGCACGTTTACCTCCGAACACAAAGATTTTAGCGTCAACGTAAGCCATACATTCACAATTTTATTTTATTACTGTCATTTTTTGTTATCATAATTGATATTCATCTTCCTTTCTTATATAGTTCGAGGCCATGAGGGATAAGTTCCTATCATAGCAACGCAAACTAGGAATTGCACAGGAGATGGTGGAATTTTTTATGAAAGAGTTGATAGACGACAACAAAAAGTTTAGTGTAAATAGGCGCTTCTGATTATCTCCGGCCGTGTAATCGAATAGACGGGCTCTAGTCCCGGTAATTGTGATCTCCATGTAACTATATATCAAATTGTATATATTTGTATGCTTAATGTCGTAAGACAAGTTATCTTATATATGCACGAACGTGTACGGTGTGGTATAATAGAAATATTCGAAAATTATTTTGAAAATGAAAAAAGTAATAAATAAAAAGAATACAAAATAAATTCTGCCACGGCAGAGAAAAGGCCCAAAATGCTACCGCGCAGAGAATCATTTGTCGCGGCTCATAACACCAACCGGGACAAATGGGGTGCACCCCTTGCACGCCGTGGTAGCCACGTGGAGGACCATTTGTTCCGGTTGATAAATAGGCCGGGATTAATGCTCAGGTCTCTAGTCCCGCATGTCCAGTCCCGGTTTTAAAACCGGGACGAGAGACCCTTAGGTGCCGAGACTAGAGGTGCCTTCTCCACTAGTGATTGTTTATGCAATTGGAAAAAAAACACAATTAAGATCAACACATCGTGTGTGCGAACCACTCTGCTAGTGTAAGTACACTGAAATTTTCAACTATGTTTTGAAACCAGTTTCCTCCAAAAGGAAAGGTCTACAAATATTAGATGTATGTTAGCATGATTGCAAGTCCAGAAACATATGCATACACCGGGTTGTTTGAATTTTCTTTAAAACACATGCTACCCAATAAGCTGCTCACCTCACGTGACCATGCGTTTGGTTCACTTGACTTTTACTTGCAAATTACTAAGATTCTCACGAGGCTCCAGTCCTGTAGAATTCCCCATTATTTATACCCATCAATTCTCCTCTCATGCTCAGCTCAACCAGGTCCATCACTATTAGAAAACTAGCTATAAATAGACAGACCTTCTGTGGCACATGGTTCTGACCATGCGCCACAAAAGTTGTCCAGTGGCGTATTTTATCAAATGCGTCATAGAAGTTAATGCGCCACAGAAGTTGGAACTTCTGTGGCGCATATGTCCACATGCGTCACAGAAGTTCCTACCACAGAATTCATTGATTGTACTCTGATCATTCTACCCCTTCCCCCGATCGTCTTTTTAGCCTTGTAAAAAATAATAGAAAATGAAAAACACTTCAAAAAATAAAATCCTTTCATATAATGATAGGTAATATGGTCTAGTTTGTAGAAAAATTAACAAACATGCATTTCGACTTTTTATAAAAAAAAGTTTATGTCACGGTAAAACGGCTGTAACTTTTGCATACAATGTCGAAAAAATACGTATAATATACCAAAATGACGAGAACGAGATTTCGCATCCGCTCGCAACACCTACGGTCGTTTAGCGATTATTTAGATTTTCAAAATTCGAAAGGAGTAAAAAGGTTATGGCCAAAAGATCGTTTTTTCCTGCAAAAAAATAAAAAAAGTGGACAAACTTCTGTGGCGCATTTCTTCCATATGCGGCACAGAAGTTTTGGGAGGGATTCGAATTTTGAATCCCTCCCCCTTCTCCCTCTCTTATACTCTTCCACTCCTCCATCCTTCTTCTCCTCCACTACTTCACTCATTCTCATCACCTTCTCCTCCTCCTTCTCCTCCACCCCGGTGAGCTTCTCCTCCTCCTCCTCCTTCTCCTCCACCCCGATGAGCTTCTCCTCCTCCTCCTCCTCCTCCACCACCACCCCGGTGAGCTCCTCCCTCCTCCACCCCGGTGAGCTCCTCCTCCTCCTCCTCCTCCTCCCACCTCCCTCCTCCTCCACTCCGGCGAGCTCCTCGTCCTCCCACCTCCTCCACCCCGGCGAGCTCCTCCTCCGGCGATCTTCTCCTCCTCCTCCTCCTCCGGTGGCCTCCTCCTCTCCTCCACCGGCAACCTCCACCTCATCCACCAGCGACCTCCTTCTCTCCTCCATCGGTGACCCCCACCTCCGGCGAGCACCACCTCCCGCCAGATCTGGCCGGCGTTTTTTTTTTGAAATTTGAAAAAAAAACTTCTGTGGCGCATATTGGCCAAATGCGCCACGGAAGTTTGAGATCTGGTTCGGGACTTCTGTGGCGCATTTTGGGCATATGCGCCGCAGAAGTTTTTCAGACTTCCATGGCGCATTTCAATATGCGCCACATAACTGAACTTTAGTGGCGAGATAACAGTGACGTATCCCAAATACGCCACAGAAGTCCCAAAATTGTGTGTCACTGATGGGCCTTTTCTTAGTAGTGCATAGCTCATTTCCTGCCTATTACAGGCCAGCACCGCCGCTACCATTCCTATCCTAGCATACTTGCATGTACTATAGGTGACACAGCAACAGCAAGCCATCAGCTACCTGAGCTGAATTGGTACTATATACAACTCGATGGAGAAGGACACATCGTCGTGGTTCCATGCGCAGGCGGTGCCGGCGGCACGAGTGGACGGAAAGACGGTGCGGCTGTTCCAGTGCCTCTTCTGCGACAAGACGTTCCTCAAGTCACAGGCGCTCGGCGGCCACCAGAACGCCCACCGCAAGGACCGCGTCGGCTGCTTCAACGACCCATACAACTATGGCTCGTTCTTTGGCGCCACCCTGTTCGCTACAGCGCCGCCGCGCGATTCTGCCTCCTGCCCGTCTATGTGCACTAACATCGCAGAGCACGGCGGTGGATCACGGAGGTGGGGCGGCAGGGCTCCACGCTTCGCGGAGCGCTCGCTGGTCCTGGGATCCGATGGCCGAGACGGCGTGGTAAGGGCCTCCGTGGCCAGCGGCGCCGACGAGACACTGGACCTGGAGCTGCGCCTCTAGCTAGCCAGTGCTATCTTGCAAAGGTATTACTATTCATTTTGAGGTAAATGCGTATTTAGGCATGATACATGAGATGTGATCATAGCTCATGAGATGTACTTAGCTCCCATCGATCCCTTCGTTGATTAGATTCCCGTGTGTTACTAGCATAACCAACTGTGTGATTCTTTAGTTGATCTACCATGCAGGTGTCGTCGATCAATGCAAACATTCAGGCCGCATAGAATAATCTGTGTCGGGGATCGGAGTAGTATGTTTCGTCCGTTATTTGCTACTCCCTCCGTTCATATTTGTCGCTGATTTAGTATACATAGTTTTACTTCATCAGCAACGGTTAATATGAATAATAGTGGGGGAAACAGTCCATCGATCCATTAATAATTGTACTCCATGAATGTAATAGCAGATGGATCGTAATTTGTATGCGCCACTGTTGCTGCTTACCTGTTCTTAATTATTTGTTGTCGCGTCAGGCGCGCAGTGCGACGGATGACCGATCAAGCATACCATATGATGCTTAATTTGGTGAAGCTGACTGGCCACTTGTTCTTCCAACCAGTCACACCACACCACACCACCCATCTAATTTGAGGGGACACTCCGTACGATGAACAGTACACAGTAGTATGTCTAATGCGACAAAAGAAAATGCACAGCGGATTCTGGAGGGTGCAGTAGTGGAGTGGAGTGACTGGGTTTGCGCAGTGTCGTGCCGACGATTAACCGCACCGGTGCTACGCCACCGCCCTTGGATTTTCCAAGCGACGTGAGGATTGAGATAGCAAGGATTATGCCCTTGGATTTCTGGTGCATTCGGAGGTGAGATTTTTTTTTTTTGAAAATGAGCGTTTTTATTACTTAAAAGAATGTTCACACCGGACCTCTGCATAACTAAAATGCACACAGCCGATCAATTCACATGACTAGAAAACAAAGTACATAGACCAATATTACATAATGCACTAACAAAATAAACGGCCTCGCGGCCATCCATATCGGAAGAAAATATCCCTCGTCGTGTCCTCCAATCGCGTACGCCCCTTCATAAATAAGTCGTGAAACTCCATACATTATAGAGTAGTCCATGAGCATAGAGTGGTCGTGGCTCGATAGATAACCTGCAGGATAGAAGACACAATGTTATTAAAAATCTTATCATTTCTATATAGCCATAGCAACCAAATAATGGCAAACGCTCCCAGCCTAAACAAAGTCATATATTTATCATCTATCCCATGCAACCAGTTACCAAATACATTGGCAACAAAACCAGAAGGAGATAAACCAGAGGCTACTTCGATGATTGACCATATAGAGCGAGCAAATTTACAATGGAAGAATATCTGTCGAATTTTCTCATCATGATGACAAAAAACGCATTGTGTACTTCTATGCCAATTCTTTTTTACAAGATTTTATTTTGTAAGAATTACTCCCTTGCTAAGATACCAAGCGAATATCTTCGTCCTTAGGGGTATTTTCATATTTCAAAATTTACTATTATCATCGACCAGAATATCCGGTTGTATCAAAGCTCTTTACATTGAGTCAACTAAAAAATTACCACTCTCTAGTAATTTCCATTTGAACTCGATCACATCATCCGACAGTTGTATCGTGGATAATCATAATAAAAGATTGTTCCAAGGTAACAGTGAAAAGTGTTAGATTCCATTACTGTGAAAAGTGTATCCCCTATATGCCTAACAATCGAATATAAAGCTGGATAGTTTTCGCGAAGAGAAGTTTGACCAAGCCACTTATCTTCCGAGAATCTAATCTATGATCCATCCTTGATATTGAGAACACCAAAATGGAAGAAATTCTTTTTGGACGTCATTAGTCCAATGTAACATCCCAGCATTAGAGCTCAGAAATAAGCTGAACACAGATGTGTGCATTGCACTCATGCGTAGAAAATCTGAATAATTTTCGCGCTTTTAAATAAAAACTTGTCAAAGTGATTGAAGCTTCTCTTAACTTGATGGAAGTGAAGTAGATCATCAAGTTGACTGCGATAAGTTTCAATATGACCTTTGCTAAAACCTTATTTTGGGTAAACATGATTTGATCTAAGGGTAGATCAAATGGAATAAAATTAAACCCTAATACATTACTTAATGATTTATATTTGATCCTTAGGTGATCATAGCATAGTATTCATTATAATCACTCATGAATACCAAATTATAAATATAACACAAATAATAAGAATGCAACAACTATATCTTAATCTCATCTACTTATACCATGAGTATCATGGAAATACCTAACTTTAACTCTCTAGTGAGATTGAGTAGGAAAGAAAACTAAGTCAAGATCAATCACCATATATCTTTCTTTCCATATCAATCCTTATTATCTCTATTGAATCCTATTCTTATATTTGTTGTTCATCAATATTGAGTAATCAACTATTGATTCACCAATTCTTAATCTACCAATTCATGATCTATCAACTCTTGTCCTTATTATAGCATTCACTTAAGGCTTATAAAGAAAGAAGAAAGAAGAGGTAAATAGTGAAGCTAGTTTTAGATATTATCTTAAGGATGGGAGTGATTGAAGAAAATCAAATCAATATGGTAACAAAGAAGATTACAAGGATGAACACTAAAGCAAGTTCCTAGGAGTAATCCTATTGGATCAAGTAGGTATAGTTAATGAATTAGATCTCTTAATCCAATAGAGCTAAACAAAAGATAATTAGAATACAACTGTAATGTTGTATGGATGGAATCCTTGTTTAGCCAATTGGAAACCTGAACCATAAAGGATCAAAGGATTAGAATGATCATGCCTTACTCACCAATATTGAATGCTTATACCATGTATAAGTGACATTGGTGGATAAAACATGATTGAACCTAGTCTAGATATATTATCCTAGGTTAGCTATTACAGGTCACATTAATATAATGTGAGGTTGGAGTATTTGTTACTAGTGTTAAGTAGAGATAATATAGTATAATTAAAATAATGTTAGAGAAACATTGGATTAAAGAAGTAGTATTTTCCTCTTTGAAAATACTAAGCACTTGAGGTGAAGTAGTATTTGATGTATACATCTATTGAAGTGATATTAGTGAAGGATGATTAAGGAAGAGTATGATTGGAGTTAGAAGTAACCACTTGTTGGATTGGGGATTATCAGCAATAGAGTAGTTGATATAGCCAAGTATAGATATAAATGATTATGAAAAGCATTAGTGTTAAGCTCATTGGATTTACAAATGGATTTAGAAGGATAAAAGGTGGATAAGAATATTCTTGTGAAGCAAAGCTCATCATGTTAGCACATGATGATGGATATGAAGGAGTAGTATATCTTGTAAATGAATTCCATAATTAGAAGTCCAGAATTGTGAATTATGGAAGATAGGAAATTCTTGGTAAACACTAACACCTAATTCTATAACCAAACCTATTATCCATTTCATCTAATTGATCTATCATTTTGTTTCCACAATGCTTCAGAGGAATATTTTTCCTATATCAAATCACCTGAGCACATCTTTGTCATTTTCAACCATCATTATCATAGGTGCTTAGAAACCATCTTCATCAATTCTTTCTCATAAGATAGCCTAGAAAACAATCCCACTATTTTACTTCAAAGGGTGATAACATTAAAAATTATAAACATTAAGACAATATGATTAACCATTAATCTTTATTCACATCAATAAAATAAATATGAGAATATTAAACCTTCTAAGAACTTATGGTAAGCATTTTCAATTTAAACTTTAACTCTTTTGTTAGTAATAATATAAAAATATATACATTGCCATTTCCTAAATTCATAGGAGCAATATTAACCCTATTATCACTTAGAACTTTATGTATCAAATAACTTATGAAGGATCAATAAATATAAAAGTTGCCTTAATATTATGTATTAATGAGAATAAAGTCTCATTACTTAATAGTAATGCATTCTAGAATAAGTTTATGAAATTTTTCCCAATTAAATTCTTATTAAAGGTCCTTATAAATAATAATAGGAAAAATATCTATATAAAGAAAATAAAGAAACTCTAAACAATATATAATAAAGTTCACAAAATTACTTTCAATATATTCATTATTGCTGCAGATATCCAGCAAATAATATTCCATTAAAAAGGTTCAAATCAAATATGAAAATACATATTAAAAATACAAACCTGAAAACAAAACACAAAATGAAAAAGGAATAACACCAGGAAAAAAACAGAGGAAACACTAAATCTGGCCCACGGCCCATTTCCTCTTCTCTCTATTCGTCGCCCGCAGGTCGCAGCCAAACCCCTCCGCTCACTTTGCTGCAGCCCAGCAACGGCCCAAGCCCGCATACCTTTTGGAACTCTAATCTGTCGTCTTCCTCCCCTGGCATGCTGCTCGCTGGAGGGTCGCCGACCACCCAGTGCCGCCATCGCCGTCACGCCGTCACCGAGGCCTTCGCGGGGATAAGATCGACACGGCGACACCCTAATCCTCATCCTGGTCACTCCACGCGTGCTCTCTCTCTGTCATCCCGATTTCTTCCCCTCTCACTGAAACCCTAGCTCCAGGTCACCGTCGATTGCCGCTGCTGTGAACTTTCCCATGCTCCATTGATCAAAGACATAGCCTCGCCTAGGTCCCTTGAACCTCTGGGTCCAAAGAATTGAAGAAGGGCGCCGGGAATCGACGCCAATGACTCCATCTCCCTGGAGCCCGACGACCACCGCCGTCACCATTACTGATGCTAGAGCCTTCCTCCGGCCTCGCCGAGCCTCCTATCGCAATAAGGGTAAGCTCCTGATTTGACTAAAACCTCTCCTGGCCTTCCTCGTCCTCTGTACCGACCTGTCACCATGCGCCGCCCTCCTGGTTCCGCTGTCGTCGTCTCCCCAGGACACCGTGCCGCCGTTTTTAGGTAGCCTGGGACCAGTAGTTTCTGATTCGTGTTGGATTGCATCGTCACCTACACCATAGCGTCGCCGTCGTAGGGTCGCTGGCGTCTGTTGACTGCCGTCGTGTGACTCAACCTGGTCAACCTAGGTGGGTCCCTCTCTCTGCTTAAGTATCACACTGACGTGTCCATGGCCCACCTGTCATTGTCTAGGAGTAAGAATAGAAACGGTAACAAATGCAATTGCTACTGTGAGGTATGCCAAGTGGCAACTGGCCCACGGGTCAGGGACCCTGGGTAAGTTAGCTCTGGTGTAAAAAGTTTAGTGTCTTTTTAATAAATAATTAAAACAATATAAGTTGAAATCTCAATATTATAGAAATGAAATAAAAGAATTAAATCTTGTTTAATTAATAAATTTTGTTTTATAATTCTGAAAAATACATATAATATATGAAAATGTTTAGAAAAATAAAATCTACAACTTAAAACTATTATTAAATATTATTATGATGATTATTTAAATAAATATTATTTAATAAATACTTTATAAAGTTTTAATACTTTGATAATTAATATTTTAATAATGGTAAATGTTAAAAATCTAAATAAAATACCAAAAATCTTTGAAAAACAATAATTAGAGTTTAAAACTATGATCATGCATTATTATTCCTCTTGATTAAATATTTATTATTTATTAAGTATTTATATAGTAATAAACCTTATTAAAATCATATATTATTATTTATAAATCACAAAAATAAATGTAATATACCAAAATGATCACAAAAATAATACCTACATGTTAAAAATGTGATATTCCACTTTTGAGTTAAATAAAAGATTAAACAACTTCAATAACTTAAATATAAACTTATTTCCTTAATAGATAATTCATATAAGGTAAATAAAATTTGTTAATATCCCTAAAATTGCCAATTTAGATTTAATAAGTAATACCAGTCTTCAATATTGATAATATGAATTCAAAATGGTTCAACACATTTTAAATGCAATTTATTTAAATTATCCTTCAACCATCAGTGTAGATTATTTTATAAAAGAATCCTTATCCAATCTAAAATCTCCAAGATTAATTATAATGAAATAAAAACCATTTATTTACTTTAACCACAAGTTTATGAACAAATCAAAACACTATAATTGAATCCATAAGTAGTAAATAATATTGTTTACTTATTCATAAACCGTAACCACATCTTTATAGGAAGGTAAATCCCTTTAAACAATTATAATGTAAATAAATCACTACTCCAATAGAAGTAATGCCATTCTTAATTAACTCTAAGGAAACAATATAAAGTGAACAAGATACAAATAACATAAGTAATACACCCTAAGTCCATCTATGTCTTTAAAGTTACCTTTAGTTTGCAAAGCTTTAAGTATAATGCTAAATACTTTATTATATGCTTTATAGTTAACTTTGGTCTGTTGTAATTAAGTTATAGAGCATCCTAATACCAAACCAACCAAGTTAAAAACCAAGATAGATAAGTCTCAAATACAAATGTTGTCATTATTCAAATGGATTAATTCTTTCTTACTTAAAAACTATAACTAGAAAGAACACATCATAAGGTTAATTTAAAAGCTTAAATGCTTCTGCTTAGCTGAGTAAGATTTTCTTCAAAAGTTATTCGATTTGCCACTTCAATCAACATATAACAATTAATAGAAAACACCTTACTTTATACTTTACTTGTATAATAAGATTGTTAATACTTAAATTCTTTATGAGTGACATTACTTGTAAAGTAAAACTTAAAGATAAACAATTAAGATGTAAGCAACCTTTAGTAGCATTCCATACTGTGTATTTTGTTGTTGTATAAATACCTGTTGTTTTCCACACACTCACAAGCCTTAATAAGAAGCACATGTATGAAACTTAATCTAAAGAGCAACACATTCCAAGGAAACCCTTTCCAATATCCAAACCCTAGAACAACGTTATTCTTGGGATTCGTGTTTATCAACTTGCATTACATTACTTATGCATAAAAGCATCTTGCTTCTTTAAACATTTGTCCTTACCGGACCAATGATGTAGATTTCAACTATTGGATCTTATATTGTCTTGAAGACCGTGAGTGCATAATCTTGCAATCACAAAAGGCAAGTTCACACTTGCTCATGTCCTTTGATTAATTTCTGTAAAGTATTTTGCAAATCTAGTGTTGTCATCATCTGCATTTGAAAAAGGATAGAAAACACTATTTTCATAATAATGTGATTATAGGTTATTTACCATGAGGTAATGACCTACTATAAGAGTTCTGGTGGTAAATGAACATATTACCTAGGACTTAACAACCAATGTCGCCAGTGATTCTTGCGCTGTATATTACGCGTTGACCATGAGATGTGGAATGGGACGGAGAAGTCAGTTGTATCTTTTCCCTCTCGCATGGAGCTGGATGTGCGGGTCGTGGTTGTTATCACTCATAGCGTGCATATTATTTATGGTAATTCGTAGAGGATATGCAGCATATGGGTGGGAGCCCTCAACGTCCCACGATAGTTCCAGATTCGAACGGTCTGCATCGCCATTGCCGTAATTCAATAGGTGGGCTGGCGTACACCAATGAGACATGCGGGGTCGCGGAGAAGGCAGTGATTGGCTTGGATCTTAGTCTGGGCCTCACACCAAGGAAGTGTGAACGAACCTGCAATTCGGATGTGCAACAAAGCTAAGATCTCTCATGGGTAAAGTGACACATCTCTGCAGAGTGTAAGAACTGTAACTTGTTACTCCCTGTTCCGGGAAGGACCTGCGAACGCGGCGGGAAAGGAACTCCATGAAAGTTCTGGTAAACCCGTGAAGGCTGATGGACATAGCTTTTCAGAATAAAAGCAACCTTTGAAGAAATGTTTACGAAAACTTGCATTGCCTACGACCTACGGTCTGTGGCTGTAGTTATAGTGCATCAAACACTCCTTTTCTAGTGGACTTGCTGAGTACGCTCATACTCAAAGTATCTTCTTAATCCTTGCTAGGTTCTAAAGTCGGTATAGATGACGTCTACATCAAGTTATGCTCCAGGAATCATCATCAAAAGCTAACGCTCTTCAATAAAGTCAAGAAAGTTAACATATACATCAACTCAAGTGAAGACGAAGTTGCTGATTAGATAAGAATAGAATTTCTAACCATAGAACCTACTTCTGTAGAGTATTGCAATAGCAGCAATGCAAGCCAGTAGTTCAGTTACTAGTTTTATAAGTATGGTAACTATGAGTTATTTATTCCTAATACTTCTTCGTAAGAAGTTTCTCTCTCTCTTTAACCTAGAGTGTTCTCTGGATCTTGTGTAAAGAGTTGAGTTGTAACCTATAGTCATGTCTTGGACCTATTGTGTTTCTGTTGTACTACTCTGAGGGATGTAACACTAGTGAACGGTGTTTCATTGGTGTTATATCAACGACTATAGTATACTACATCATGTAGTGGTATGCTGGGTCACCGCATCTAGCCAAAAATTGTGAATCACCGGGTTTTCAAACCACTAGAGACACAGCTTTGGAGCCAACATATTTCCTTCATAAAATGGTTTGCTAGACACAATCTTCTGTAAATAGTTTGAAAAGCCATTTACCCAGAAGCGTGGTATTTTTATCCCGCAAATCGTGTATGCCTAGTCCCCTGTATTCTTTCGGTCGGCAAACCATATACCATCTGGCAAGTCGATATTTCTTATTTTCACTATCCCCTAGTCAAAAGAATCTTGAGAGGAAATAATGCAATTTATTCAAGACACCTTTTGATAACTGGAAAAACAAGATCATATACAGTATCATGTTAGTAAGTACTGAATTTATGAGTACAAGTATTTCCCCAAGGGATAATAACTTACCTTTCCAACTATTAAGAAATTCTTTGAGTCTTTCCTCTACGAGTTTCCATTCAGCAATTGTGAGACAGTGATAGTGAATCAGTATTCCCAGATAGTTAATTGGAAATTGCCCCTGCCATAGACGAATAGTTCAACATATAGGTGAACCTCTTTTTGAACCTCGCCAAAACAATATAAATCACTCTTATAGGTTAATTTTCAATCCAGAAAGTTGCTCGAATGCTGATAGTATTAATTCAGATTTTTTTATTTCTCCAGATCAAGCTCCATAAATAAGATTGTATCGTCAGCATATTGAATAATAAACAGTCCATCATCAACAAGATGGGGAACTAATCCTTCAATTTGGCCATTGGTTTTGGATCTCTCGATAAGGATAGCCAACATATCGGCCACTATATTAAATAGTATAGGCGATAGTGGATCTCCCTGTCGCAGTCCCCTTTTGGTCTGAAAGTAATTGTCAGTGTCATCGTTTACTTTTATAGCAACAGTACCACCAGACACAAAATATTGTATGAGAGCACGTTATTCCTTAGGAAAACCTTTTCATGCGGAGTGTTTCCTGAAGGAAAGACCAATTTACTTTGTCATACGCCTTCTCAAAGTCAATCTTAAATGGTACACCATTTAGTTTTTGTGAGTTTAGTTCGTGAATTGTTTCATACAAAATTATTACACCATCTAGGATATTTCTTCCTTGCATGAAAGCAGTTTGAAAATGACGGACAACATGGTCAGCCATTGAATTTTGTCTAATCATGGTAACTTTTGTAAAAATTTAAACCTAACGTTAAGAAGGCAGATTGAACGATATTATTGTATATGTTCTGCATTATTAACCTTAGATAGTAAAATTATGTTGCCAAAATTTTGTCCAAAAAGATCAAGTTGACCGACCTGCAAAAATCTAAACAAATTCAATAGGTCCTCCTTGATGACTTTCCAAACTTTTGGTAAAATTCCGCTGGGAAACCACCAGGCTCTGGTACTTTGTTTTGTTCCATTTGAAAAACATGTTGCTTGACCTCCTCCTCCATATAAGGATCAGTTAGGAAGCTGTTTTCCTCAACATAAACTTCTGGGATATCCACCGTTTGGGACTCATCCATAGAAAAAGAGTTTTCCGGTGGTGCCCCAAACAAGAATTTGTAATATCTTGTAATATTAGACTTTAGTTGCTCTTGTTCCTCAATCGTACCCTTATCCTGATTTAGAGAGTGAATAAATTTCTTGTTATGCTTGCGATTGGCAACAACATGGAAGTATTTTGTATTTGCATCTCCTTCCATAATAAATTTCGCTTTAGATTGTTGGTACCAATTGAGTTCCTCCTCTCGCAGCAGTCAGGCAATCTCCACATTTGATTGGCCTTTAAGCTCTCTCTTATGCAGATAACGGCCTGACTTCCTCACAAGCCTCTAAGTCATTAATAATAGATAAAAGGTGCATTTTTATTTTTTTAGAATTCCAGAAGTATGTCTAGCCCAACCTCGAAGAAACTTCCATAGAACATGCATTTTATTAATCCATCGCTATATAGGCGACTGATCGCTAACATGTTTCCCCCAAATGGCCTTCACCATGTCATGGAAACCATCACGAATCATCCAGCCAAGTTCAAATTTGAACTCATGCGTAGATTTTCATGGTGGCAGTCTAACAGATAATAGTAAAGGAGCATGATCCAACAAAGCCTCAATACGCTCTAGAGTGCGAACAGTACCATAGGGAACTTCTCTTCCCACTCAATATTCATAAGCACTCTATCTAAGTTTTCATATGTTGGCTCCGAAAAACTATTTGTTCTAGTAAACTGTCTTCCTAACATGGTAACCTCTCTTAAGTCTAAGCTGTCTATGACAACATTAAACAAGAAAGACCAATATTCATCAAAACGGCCCTGACTTTTCTTATGACGAAATCTTAGCAAATTGAAATCACCACCTATAAGTATAGGATACAGATATCCGGATGTGAGATAGCAAGAATTATTTCCCACGTAAAAATATGAGTGAATTTCTTGAATGAAGGTGCATATTTTATTTTTAAATCAAACGATGTAATGACTAAAGTTATAGAAAACTCTATAAAACTTTAATATTATATATGTAGAATATACGAAAATACACAAATATTCTCCAGTGTGGGTACCTTCTGACCGATCCCACGCTACGAGGGAAGGTACTAGGAAATTTCTCTCACCATTTTTCTTCTTCCTATGCTCCCCTTCTACATGAGAAATAACAGTTGGGACCTGCCTCTACCCATTCTCCCTTGATCTTGAACCGTGCAGCAACTGCCTCTTCGCATAAGTTAACTATGAGAACATGGCGCATGAGACGCGATGAGGACCTGTTGTGTCGGATAGGTCCCATAGGGCCAAGGAACAAGAAGATGCTAACACCGAGTTGGAGAAAAGCTTAACGCGATCACGGAGAAGAGCATCACGACCGTGGAAATAGGGCCATTGCCGAGATCAAAGTTGGACGGGTATGCGAGATGAGGTCATGGTTAAATCGAGATCTGGCCCAGGGAGCAGGAATCAACGGTCGATGTGGAGGGAGGTACCAATTTTGGGCCAAGAGGTACCGGTACCTATAGGTACCTCCCAAGCATGGGAGAATTCATGTCATGATGTATCTAATGTTAGATTTATATGGGTTGTGGCTGTCTACAACCCATGTAGCCTAACAAATCTGGAATCTGAAGGCTCATCTACTATGGTAGTTTGGTAGCTATGTGGAATAAAAAGTTTAGTCCCACATTGCAAGTTGTGAGATATTTGGAGCAGCTTATAAGGTGAGTTGTTCCACTCCCACTAAGTGACTGAGAAGAGAAGGAGTCCACACGCATTCCTCTGCCGTCTGCCTCGATCACCCGTGCCACGCATTTCGTGAATCAAGTTAGAAACTCATTTTGTGGAAAACTAACTTTTTGCACGGTGCACCAACTGTATGGATATGTGTAGTCATTCATGGCCATGTTTGACCCGTGTCTTTGTCTTTCACCGTGTGGCGGCTCGGTCGGCTCTATATATTACCTATTCTTTCTCTTTCTCTCTTGTTGTTATTCCTTTGCGGCACTGTCCTCTAATCTTCCCCATCCTTGCGACCGTGTGCATGTTCGTCTGGGGCATAGTCCTCCGAAAGCCCATCCGCTGAGATCCTGCACCGAGAGACGGGCGATAAGGTTTTTGAGAAATGTCTCGGCGCGCCTCTGTCCATGTTATTTTTCCTATATGCGTCCGGTAACTGACGATCTCAACAACACCATGGCGGACATCAACAATGGACATGGTGCGGCTGCAGCGACGACCTTCCCATTGACCGTGTATGTAGCGTTCCTCTCTTTGTTTGCACTAGTTATTGCTAGATTTACATATCTACTAGATGTGCTTGTTTAGTTGCATGTGTTTAGATCTGCTAGTCCTTAGATGATGATGATTTTGGTAATTAATCTGAAATTGCTTAATAATCCAACATCTAGTGTCATTGATTTGACATTGTACACTACTAGAAAAACCATCTTCGGCTCGATCAGAATAAGCCCAGCAGTCCCGGCCCGTCACGAACCGCGACTAGTGCTAGCACTAGTCCCGGTCCGTGAGGCCTCCAACGGCTAGAAATGGACATAAGCATTAGTCCCGGCCCGTAATACGGCCCGGGACTAATAAGCTGGAGCGTGGCAACAGCTCTTTTCGGGGACTATTAGTCCCGGGTCGTATCACGGCCCGGGACTAATTGTCCATCACTATATATACAGCTCCTTGGCCAGCTGCCCTAAAGCATATGATGGCCATTTTTCTCAAAGAAAGCAAGAGAGTTCATGCCATTTTTTTCTCAAGATTTGTCAAGATTTAGTTTGCAACACCTAAATCCAAAGCTTTAAAAGGTTAGAACTTCATTCTTTCATCTCTTATTGCTACTTTAGCTCTATATAATGCTCTAGAAGTATAGAGATATGGATCAAATGCATGCATGCTCTAGAAGTAGCTAGAAGGATTTTGATATATATGTGTAACAAATTTTGATTAGACACATAGTTACTGAAAATTGAAATGTGTAATTTTAGAGTTTCAGAGCTTAGAATGGAATGAGGTTTTCACTGATGGAATAATAATAAAAAACTCCACATTTATCATGTTGATTGTTTTCTCCAATTCACAAATTGGTGCATGTAAATTTTTCAAAATTCAAAATTAGTGCTCTAGAAGCTCTCAATATAACTTGTAATAATTTTATCATGTTGTGTAATGGTTTTTGATATACTTTCACTATAATGCAGATGGTCCGGAATGGATGTGCAGATCGACCGGCCTCTGGCGAGTTCATTAATGGCGTGCATGAATTCATCCGTGTTGATGCAAACAAGCACAATGGTTTTGTATTCTGTCCATGTAATGGATGTAGGAATCGAAGGATTACTCGACTCAAAACCCTTCACACCACTGCTGTTGAAGTCCGGCTTCATGCCCAGTTATAATTGTTGGACCAAGCACGGAGAGAGAGGGGTTATAATGAAAGACAATGAAGAAGAGGAGGAGGATGACAACTATCATGGTTTCCCTGAGTACGGAGATACTTCCATGGGGGATGCTGAAGGGGAGGATGAAGAAGAGACACATGATGATCCCGCTGATGATCTTGGTCGGACCATTGCCGATGCACGAAGAGATTGTGAAACTGAAAAGGATAGGGAGAAGTTCAATCACATGCTAGAGGATCACAAAAAGTTGTTGTACCCAAATTGCGAAAATGGTCTGAAAAAGCTGGGCAGCACAATGGAATTGCTGCGATGGAAGACTGAGTGTGCTATACCTGACTCCTCATTTGAAAAGTTGCTGAAAATGATGAAGAATATGCTTCCAAAAGATAATGTATTTCCCGCCAGTACATACGAAGCAAAAAAGGTTGTCTGCCCTCTAGGTTTAGAGGTTCAGAAGATACATGCATGCCCTAATGACTACATCCTCTACCGCGGTGAGGAGTATGAGAATTTAGATGCATGCCCGGTATGCACTTCACTTCGGTATAAGATTAGACGAGATGACCCTGGTGACGTTGAGGGCGAGCCCCCCCGGAAGAGGGTTCCTGCGAAGGTGATGTGGTATGCTCCTATAATACCATGGTTGAAACGCTTATTCAGAAACAAAGAGCACGCCAAGTTGTTGCGATGGCATAAAAAGGAACGTAAGTCAGACGGGATGTTGAGACACCCCGCTGATGGGTCGCAATGGAGAAAATCGATAGAAAGTACCCAAAATTTGCAGATGACGCAAGGAGTTTAAGGTTTGGTCTAAGTACAGATGGCATGAATCCCTTTGGGGAGCAGAGCTCCAGTCACAGCACCTGGCCCGTGACTCTATGCATCTATAACCTTCCTCCTTGGTTGTGCATGAAGCGGAAGTTCATTATGATGCCAGTGTTGATCCAAGGTCCGAAGCAACCCGGCAACGACATTGATGTGTACCTAAGGCCATTAGTGTAAGAAATTTTACAGTTGTGGCACGAACCCGGGATACGCGTGTGGGATGAGCACAAGCAGGAAGAATTTAACCTCCGAGCATTGATTTTGTAACAATCAATGATTGGCCTGCTCTTAGTAACCTTTCAGGACAGTCAAACAAGGGATACAATGCATGCACACACTGTTTAGATGACACTGCAAGTATATATTTGGAACATTGTAAGAAGAATGTATACAATGAGCATCGTCGATTTCTTTTTGCCAAGCATCCCTTAAGAAAGAAAGGCAAGCATTTCAACGATGCGGCATGTCACGCATGAAGCCTAAGGAGCGTACTGGTGCTGATATATTTAATATGGTCAAAGATTTGGATCAACTGGTAACCTTTGGAAAGGGTCCTGGAGGAAAATCTGTTTCGAAAGATGCTGAAGGACACGCACCCATGTGGAAGAAGAAATCTATATTTTGGGAGCTACCATATTGGAAATTCTTAGAGGTCCGCTCTACAATCGATGTGATGCATGTGACAAAGAATCTTTGCGTGAACCTGCTAGGCTTCTTGGGTGTGTATGGGAAGACAAAAGATACACCGGAAGCACGAAAGGACCATCAACGTATGAAAGACCTAGATGGCCTGCATCCAGAATGGTTTCAAGGTCATGCCAGCTATGCTCTTACCAAACAAGAGAAGGAAATAATTTTTGAATGCCTAAGCAGTATTAAGGTCCCGTCTGGCTTCTCGTCGAATATAAAGGGGATAATAAATATGGCAGAAAAAAGTTCCAAAACCTAAAGTCTCATGACTACCACGTGATTATGACGCAAATGCTTCCGATTGCATTGAGGGGGCTTCTACCAGATAATGTTCGAGTACACATTGTGAAGCTATGTGCATTTCTCAATGCAATCTCTCAGAAGATAATCAATCCTGAAGATCTACCACGGTTACAGAATGATGTGGTCCAATGTCTTGTCAGTTTTGAGTTGGTGTTCCCACCATCCTTCTTCAATATTATGACGCCTTTTGTTGGTTCACCTAGTCAAGATATTTCCATTCTCGGTCCTGTATTTGTACACAATATGTTTCCCTTTGAGAGGTTCATGGGAATCTTAAAGAAATATGTTCGTAACGTGCTAGGCCGAAGGAAGCATCTCCAAGGGCTATGGAGCAGAGGAGGTCATTGAATTTTGTGTTGACTTTGTTCGACCTTAAGCGATTGGTCTTCCTCAATCGCGGTATGAGGAGGCGAGTGGAAAGGGTACTCTAGGAAGGAAATCAATAATATGTAGAGACGGACATTCTTACACCGAAGCACATTACACCGTTCTACAGAATTCTATCTTGGCAGCCCCATATATCGAGGAACACAAGAAAATCTTACGCTCCAACAACCCTGGAAAGTATGACTCTTGGATTAGAGATGAACATATGAAGAGTTTCGGCGGTTGGTTGCAACATCTCATAAAAAACAACACTCTTGGAGATCAGCTATACTTGTTGTCTAGGTCACCATCTTCGACTATATTGACTTTCCAAGGGTACGAGATAAATGGGTATACATTTTACACGATAGCCCAAGATAAAAAGAGAACCAACCAAAACAGTGGTGTCCGCTTTGATGCAACAGACAACAAGGGGTCATAGACCACATATTATGGTTACATAGAGGAGATATGGGAACTTGACTATGGACCTGCTTTTAAGGTCCCCTTGTTTAGGTGCAAATGGGTCAAGCTGACGGGAGGAGGGGTTGAGGTAGACAAGAAATACGGAATGACATCGTTGGATCTCAACAATCTTGGGTACTTAGACGAACCATTCGTCCTAGCCAATGATGTGGCCCAGGTTTTCTATGTGAAGGACATGTATACCAAACCTAGAAAATGAAAAAATAAGAAAAATAATACATCAGACGATGAGCCAAAGCGCCACATAGTTCTTTCAGGAAAAAGAAACATCGTGGGAGTGGAGGACAAGACAGACATGTCAGAAGATTGTGATAAGTTCCATGAAATTCCGCCCTTCGCGGTGAAGGATGACCCAACCATCATGTTAATGAATGAAGATTCTCCATGGATACGACGGGATCAGAAAGGAACACATGCGAAGAAATGATATGTAATAATTGTAACATTTTATGAGTGAAGATGTTCCATGCATGTGTCCATTTTTATAGTGTTGTCTGCAAACAATCTTGAGTGTGTTAGTCCCGTTTTGTGGCTGGACCGGGACTAAAGGAGGGCCTTTAGTACCGATTCATACTTACCATTAAGATCTAATCTCCAAACGCATGATGTCACATATTAGGGAGTGCCTCTATGACCAGTTTCTCGGAGATGCCAGAGGACTGGGCTCCGTCGGCATCTCCCTGAAACTGGCCGTAGTGGTGTCCCTGCTCTCGAAAAACATCTTGCATCTTGTAACTTCTCTAAATAGATCAATACGCCTGGGAGCTAACTAATTTCACATATTAGGGAGTGCCTCTATGACCATTTTCTCGGAGATGCCGGAGGACTGGGCTCCGTCGGCATCTCCCTGAAACTGGCCGTAGTGGTGTCCCTGCTCTCTAAAACCATCTTGGAGATGCCTCAAACTGGCTGGAGGACTGGACTCACAAGGATGCCTATTTATAATACAAGCAGCTCGGCATAATGTCGACACTCACGACATAATGTCGACACTCACCCCTATTATTAGTGCTGACTCATCTTTAGTCCCGGTTGGTGTCTCCAACCGGGACCAAAGGTTCATCTTTAGTCCCGGTTGGTGACACCATCCGGGACAAGGTACAAGCCACACGATATAATGTCGACACTCACCCCTATTATTAGTGTTGCCTGGCTCAGTCTGCCGCAGTCCCTTCAGTCGCGGTTGGTTTCTCCAACCGGGACTAAAGATGAACCCTCTCTTTATATAGGCATTTCCCTCTATTTATTAGGTAACACTCAAGACATTTATTAATATTAAAAACCGGGACAAACCGGGACTAGCTAACACTCAGGACTAAAGCCGCCCCTTTAGTCATAATCATGCCTAGTCCTATAGTACGCAGCTTCAGGGTCTTCATCGTCATTGTCATCATCATCATCGTCGTCACCTGCCACTCCGGGGATCCTCAGCCCACCCATGGCATATACCAGGGGACATTCCAGCCTCGGATTCATGGCGGGCGGGAGAGGGGTCTCCTGGAAGATGATGCCGCTCCTGCCGGGACGGTGTGGGGCCTGTGGCGGGTGGACTCGTGGGCACCGTAGGCGAGGATGGTCTCCCCCGGCGATGTAGCGCATCACTCTGATGATAGTACGGTTCGCCCACCACAGACGATGGCCGGCTTTGTTGTGGTTCACTGGTGGCGGGCCATCACCCTCGTACCTGGCGAGCTCCCTTTCCCGCCTATTAGCGAAGAAGGCATTCCAGGTGTCGTAGTTGTCGGGATCCCACTGGGGATCCATCCGCTGCTCCGGCGTGAGCTCGTGGTAGAAGTGGTTTGTGATGGCCGCCTGGTGTGCGGAACCTTGAGGGACAGGAGGGACAGGAACCCCTCAAGCGCTCAGCATCCAGCCGTCGGGCGGCCGGTAGGCCAGCGGACAAGGGTAGTTGGAGGCGCACAGAGCCTCAGTCTCCTCGAGGGTCAGAATGGCCTAGTAGGCGTTGTCCATTGTTCTAAGAGAGGAAGGTGTGGATGTGTGGATATCCATGGAACGATCACCCTAAATATAGAGGGAAAGGGCGGGAAAACTTGGCGTGAAGCTTTGGTAAATGGCGGGAAATATCTTTAGTCCCGGTTAGTGACTACATCTGGGACTAAAAGCTCTCGTAGAAAGGAAAGGGCGGGAAAACTTGGTGGGAAGAGGTGGGAAATGGCAGAAAATATCTTTAGTCCCGGTTTGTGACTATATCCGGGACTAAATGGATATTATATTAAGATTCATTATATTTTTCTGATAATAATAGACATATTATTTGTGTTATTTGGATTATTAAAATAAAAGATATGATTTTCCAAAGTTTTTATATTTGATTTGAATTAAAAAAATAAAATTTAAAAATGAAATAATTTATAAATGATGCAAACAGATAAATGGATATTATATTAAGATTCATTATATTTTTCTGATAATAATAGACATATTATTTGTGTTATTTGGATTATTACAATAAAAGATATGATTTTCCAAAGTTTTTATATTTGATTTGAATTAAAAAAAGAAAATTTACAAATGAAATAATTTATAAATAATGCAAACAGATAAATGGATATTATATTAAAATTCTTTATATTTTTCTAATAATAATAGACATATTATTTGTTTTATTTGGATTATTACAATAAAAGATAAGATTTTTCAAAGTTTTTATATTAGTTTTGAATTAAAAGAGAAAATTTACAAATGAAATAATTTATAAATGATGTAAACAGATAAATGGATATTATATTAATATTCGTTATATTTTTCTGATAATAATAGACATATTATTTGTGTTATTTGGATTATTACAATAAAAGATATGATTTTCCAAAGTTTTATATTAGTTTTGAATTAAAAAAGAAAATTTACAAATGAAATAATTTATAAATGATGCAAACATATAAATGGATATTATATTAAAATTCTTTATATTTTTCTGATAATAATAGACATATTATTTGTTTTATTTGGATTATTACAATAAAAGATATGATTTTTCAAAGTTTTTATATTAGTTTTGAATTAAAAAAGAAAATTTACAAAAAAACAAACAGTCACGGGTCGTGGCTGGACCCAGGACTAAAGAATTGGTCTTGGCAGCAAAACGGTTAGAAAAAGACCTTTAGTCCCGGGCCGTGGCTTAGCCCGCGACTAAAGGGGGGGTCTTTAGTCACGTGTTAAGCCACGACCATGATCGAGACCCTTTAGTCATGCGGTGGCTTAGCCCGGACTAAAGGGTGGGGTATAAATAACTTGCGCCCACCTGGCCTCCCCACCAAAGACTTGGCGAAATCGGCGAGGAGACGCTGCAGACGAGAGCTCGATCGACGCAGGGAGGTGCCGGATTCCACCGCCGCCCTCGTCTCTTGCCACCACCGCCAGCCGCCACGTGTCGCATCACAGATCCTCACCAAGGAATCAAGCCCCCCGCCGAGCTCCCCGTCCGCCTTTCCCGTCCGCCGCTATGTCGTGTAGGGGTTCGTAGCATGGAAAACAAAAGTTTTGTATCGCATACAAACAAACAAGCCAAGATCTATCTACTAGATTGTAGCAACGAGTCGATGGAATAACTTACCCTCGAAGATTCCAAAGTGTTTAACGAGAGCAGATTCTCGTGGGTGATGTAGTCGTACTCTTTCCGATCTCAAGATCGCGTAGACGATCCTTCCGGCCAAGGTTCAAGAAGCCCTCCCAATGATCACACGTTCGATTGACGAAGACCTTCCTCTCCCTTGTTCCAAGAAAGGCGGAGGTTGTAGCACTCTCCTCGCGAAAGACAACGGCGTGGTACCGTAAGTAGAGGGAAATCCTCGTGGCTTCGCCTTAAGCCGAAGCGAGTATGGTGGATTATGAGAGAGGGCTATTAGTGGTCTAGGGATTAGACACACCAATTAGAAGGCTCTAAACCGCAGGCTAAAGCAATTAGAAGCTCTAAACCAAACGGCTCTAAACCGGAGATTAGAGGTAGAAACTTGTGTGTCTCAAGGAGGAGGCCCCGCCTCCTTTTATAGGTGGAGGGCTAGGCGCCAGCAGGAGGAGGATTCCTCCCAACTCGCCCTAGGGCGGCCGCTTGGAGGAGAGGAACTCCTCCTCCAAGTTGGTTTCAACTCCTCTTGCTTGTTTCCCACAGTTTCTGTTTCCCACAGCTTCGCTTTCCAGCTCTGTTTTAGCTGCTTGACTTTCAAACCGGCAGTTTGACTTTCAAGTTTTGGAACAGCAAGAACACTTAGTACATGATGCAATCATTCAATGACACATCCATGTACCCTCCCCGAAAGTCGGACAATCCGGACCTTCTAGAACATTTCCATGAAAACACCAAATCATTCCCGAACTCAAACGGACTTTCCTTATATGAATCTTATTCTCCGGACCATTCCGGATCACCTCATGATATCCGGATCCCATCCGAGACTCAACAACATTCGGTCTCTTTCTCATAATACCATAACTACTCAAACAACGTCGAATCCTTAAGTGTGTCTCACGGTTCGTGAATTATGCGGACATGATCGAGACACTTCTCCAACAATAACCAATAGAGGAACTGAAATTCATATGGCTACATATTTCTACGATTACTTTGATCGAATGAACCACTTACATACGATACCAATTTCTCTTTGTCTCACGATAGTTTACTTATCCATGGTTATGATCGTCGGTATCTCCGCATACCTAGTTCAACCTCACCGATAAGTACTCTTTTCTCGCTCCCGTGATATGTGATCCTTGTGACCCATCACATGCTTGCAAGCTAATTGGATGACATTCCACCGAGAGGGCCCAGAGTATATCTATCCGTCATATGGATGGACAAATCCCACTCTTGATCCATGTGTTTCAACCAATACTTTCCAACACTCAATGCCACCTTTATAGCCACCCGCCACGGTGTGGTGTTTGATGTCATCAAAGCATCCATCCAAAGGTGATATGCATGATCTCATGGTCGAAGGAATTAGGTTACTATGTATCAGAAAGCATATAGCAATTGAACTATTGAAATGACTTGATCTTTATGCTACGCTTATCTATAGGAGTATGTCCATCACATCATTTTCCTAATGATATGATCCTGTTGTTAATAACATCTCTATGTTCATGATCAGGAAACCATGATCATATATTAACCAACAAGCTAGTTTAACAAGAGGCTTTACTAGGGACTCTTATTTTAGTTTACAAATCACACAAGTATTAATGTTTCCGGTTAATACAATTATAGCATGGTATGTAAACATTTATCATAAGTGTGAAGATATGATAATAACAACTTTATTATTGCCTCTGGGGCATATCTCCAACAGTCTCCCACTTGCACTAGAGTAAATAATCTAGTTTCAAACCTTTGTGTATTCAACACCTATGGCTTTCCGGTGTTGTATGTACACGATTGCTAGTGGTCAACTGATCTCCGGATCTGACACTTCCAGGTCCGTGTGTAATTGCATGTCTTTGCGTCTCTACGCATCACTCATTCTCTAATGAGATGGCTTTGTATAAATTTGGTCTTTTGGTGTGACCTTTAGCTCTTTGGGGTTAAAACATGTTGATAATATTGTCGCACAATATATCTTCATAGTATTATCCCACTGTGAACTACACCTAGTTTGATAACAAACTACTTGACACAAATGCCCTCTTTTGCTGCTAAAATAGCAGTCATATACTTAGCCTTTTGTTGTAGTATCTGTCACAATGTCTTAACTTTGGAACTCATCCAAATCTATTATGGAACTCACTTTCCATTATATTGTGCCACCCTTAGTTTAGATTGAGATAAACTTAATTTTTACTTTGTGACAAAACTAGTATCAATGTAGTACTTTTACAATGAACTAACCATCTATTTGTCACTTCTACAAATATTATACTCTTAGTTCTTCCAAAAGATCATAAGAATATCCTTACTATTGTCCAATGATCATCTTACGAATCATTTTGGTATATGCTCACAACATTTAGAGCATAGGACATATCTGGATTTGTACATATCACAGTATGACTGATATAAATACTCTTTGTGATTTCATACATCAAGTATCAATCTATACTTGATTATTTGTTTCACTTTACCAAATGTCAATACACTTGAATATATCATCAACATTGAACTCATTCAATCCTTTCTGTGCGACAAGAACCTCTCTTGTAGTTTCTATATTGAACTTATTCAATATCTTGTCTATGTACTTCTGGCATAACCATATTAGCGTCTATTGATGCCAAATATTTGGGTTTTGCCTAAGTATTTCATCGGGATGAAATTCTTAATATGTGTTAATAAAAGATACATTATTTCCAATCAACAATATGTCTTCCACATAATGTATTAGAAACATGTCTTAGCGCTCCCACTTAATTTCTTGCAAATGCAAGCATCTTCATCGTCTCTGATGAACTTTTAAACTCCTTTAACAGTTTCATCACAGTGAAGATTCCAACTCCGCGATGCTCACTTTAACCATTGAAGTTTGCATATGCTTTTAGCATCCTTTGAATTAACAAAACCCTATGGACCGTGTTATGCACACGTCCTAGGTAACCCTTCTATTAGAAGAATTTGTTTTGTTTATCCAACTATCATATAACAAAATTATATGTAGTGGTTGCTACATTAATCCGTCTAGACTAAATATCGCTATGAAAGATCAAATCTTGTCATAGTCAACCTTTGAACATTTTGTGAACTCTTTCCCAACATGTCGACTATTTCATAGATGTAAAACATCCATGTCTATTTCTTTATAGATCAAAACACAACTGTAAGGTCTTACACCTTTCTCGAGGGTCCTTCAAGTTCAAAACTTGATTTCTCGTGTATGGAACTATCACGGATTTTATGGCTTCAAGCCATTTGACGGAGTCAGGGCCCATCATCGCTTCTTTGCATGTAGTCGGTTCATTATTCTCAAATAATGATTCAACCCTCAAATCTTGGTATTTGATTGTTTACCCGATCTACTTGTTTCAATAGGAACTTAGATCTCTGTGACCACAACCTTTGAGGCACGTGAGCCATGAGCATTGTTGCTGCCTCCGGAACACTTTTCGGCGCTGCGCAACTTTGCACATATAGCTAAGGTTCTTTTAACCTTATCAAAGTTCTATTGTCCTCCCACTTAACTTTTCACGAAAAATTCCTTCCCAAAGAAACTTGACGTTTTAAGTGACAAACATTTTTGTCTCCGATGTTATGGAGGATTACTTAACAGTTATTCGAAATAACATACAAAGACAGGTTCATCCGACTTTGGTTGCAAACATCTTTCTTATGCAAAGCATACCAATGTTTTTAGAAAGGACAACTTGGGTTTTATCCCAAACCATAACTTTATATGGTGTCATTTCAACGGATTATGATGGAGCTCTTTTCAGTGGAAAAACGGTAATCTCTAAAGCTTTTAATCTTTAAAATATAATGGCAGTTTTATGAATTATACCTTTGATCTTACCATGTCAAACAAGGTTTAATTACATATCTCGAACGCTCCATACTCTTATGGTGTTTCGGGAAATGCAAATCCACGGAACGATTCCATAAATCTTAGGTATTATGCTAAACTTTGTAACTCAAATATCTTCCTTTATGATCTTTATCATAAACTGTTTATATTCTTGTTACAATGATTTTGCACTTCATCTTGAAAATCTTTGAACTTTTCAAATATTTCACACTTCATCCTTATTAAGTAAATATTCATATATTCACTCAAATTTTCGAAGAAAGCACATGAAGTTGAAATCCATCGCTCTTGACTACACATAATGGATTTCGTACAACAATATGTACAAGTTCCAATAAGCTAGTCAGTCATTCCCTTTTGGCCTATGAACAAAGTTTTAATTATCTCTAGGAAAGTTTCACAAGCTTCATTTGATCAAAATCAAATAGACTCCAAAATTCCATCCACATGGAGTTTCTTCATGTTTTCTTTCCAATATAATTTAGACGGCGATGTCACTTCCTAAGTGATCTTTCAATCAATTTGTCTTTCGAAATTTTTAGCACAAGTTTTATGAATGTGATTTCTCCAACGAGATTTGTGAATCATCCATCTTTTATAGATTACGGCAATTATTTGAACAACCCTTTTGTTCTCATAATACCTGATAAAACAAATCTTGAAGGCAAGCTTTGATGTTTAACGAGCAACACAATAACCCTTTATTTTGTTCTCGATGAACATCATCACATATTCTTCTGCTAGTTACTTAGGCCATTGTAGTTCATGAATTGTGTTGTTTCGTATGACGATTCACACCAACAAATTCAGTATCAAATACTTAAGAACCACATTGTTTAATAAGCAAAGAATATAGCCATAACATGTATATCATCTATATACTTAAACTGAACAATTCTAGTCTTTTCTTTTCTGCCATATATTTATGAGATTCTCTTCAAGATTTCCTTTCTCGAAAGAATCTATCAACATCAATAGTGGAGTCATACATATGACACATAGTCCAAAGCGTGTATAATTAAATACCAATGTCTTTGGACTTGCACTTTGAAGTAGATCACCATCATCAAATGTTTGGTGTTCTTCCAAATTCCTTTCTTTAGTAATCTCTTGGTGTAGTAAATATTTTACCTACATCAAATATTCACCTTTATCATGGAATCGTCCATGATCAAGCTACTTTTAGCTTATAACGATGAATTATGAGTATAATGTTGCTATCCAAAAACCTTTTGGAGGATTAGGACCACAAGTGTCTCCAACCTTTTTGCAAATTCTCATCAAATATGAGAACATGACTTTAGCCATATTATACTCTATCATGTTGCAACCAAAACTTCATTTCAGATATCACAATATCTTCCACACATCATGGTTTCTGAAACAACTCTTTCAGATCCTAGATAACTTTGATATTAAGACAATCCTTTGAATATCAAGAATCATGGAAACAAACATGATACTTATACACTAACACTTGGAATTGTTACTCTTGATTTAATACTAATTATTAAACTTCATGGAGTAACCGGAACTTACTGAAAGTTTGCAATAGGACTTTTAAACTTTAGATTAACACTTCAAAACAATACGATACCAACAGAAAGTAACTAACCGAATTCTATAGTTCTATCATCTCAATTATAACTAAGCGCAAGGTGGTAAACGGATGCCAATGACTACAACAACTATGCAAATTCACTTTGATTTAGTTTATGATAAATTGAGTTCTAATTAATAATTAAATTAATCTTGGTGAACTCCCACTCAAAACAATATCCCTCACATTGTTTTAGTGATCACACGAACCAAATCCACCACATCAAAACCGATCATCACGAGAGTTGATATAGCTTCAATGGCGAACAATCAACATGTTCATCATATCTACTATATGACTCATGCTCTACCTTTCGGTAATCCGTGTTCTGAGGCCATGTGTACATGCTAGGCTCGTCAAGATCAAACCTTAGTTTCTGCATGAGCAACTGGCTTGCTCACGTTGTATACACTTGCAGAATCTAACACACCCGATCATCACGTGGTGCTTCGAAACAACAAGCTTTAGCAACGGTGCTAACTAAGGGTGAACACTTTATGACTTGAAATTCATGTGCATGAGGGATCATCTTATAATGCTACCGTCGTGTACTAAGCAATACAAGATGCATAAAGGATTAACATCACATGCAATTCATAATAAGTGATATGATATGGCCTTTCTTCTTTGTGCTTCCGATCTCCATCTTCAAGCACGAACATGATCTCCATCATCACCAGCATAGCATCAAGGTCAATGACGCTGCTCCATGGTTGTCGAACACCAGCTTCAACTATTACAACTACTTTGAATAGACACACGGGTCTTAACAGAATTTAAAGACAACCATATGGCTCCTGCCGGTTGCCAACTTACAATAAGGAACATTGCATACATCATATATAATCACAATCATGGCCATATCACATCACAGCACACCCCTGCAAAACAAAGTTAGACGCCTCTAATTTTCTTTGCATGTTTTACGTGGTTTGGGGCTTTCAATAAGTGTCGTTCTAACTTACGAACAAGAACCACAACATTGATACTAGCATTGTCAATCACCCGTTGTAAATTGGATCTTAACTATGCTAGGAGAAACAGGCACCCGCAAAGCCACTTATGCAATACAAGTTGCATGTCAAGCGTGGAGCAAGTCTCATGAACGATGTCATGTAAGGTTAGCCCGGGCCGCTTCATCCCAACATACCGCAAGATGCAAAGTACACAAGAAGTAATCGACAATAAAAGCATCAACGCCCACAATGACCATTGTGTTCTACTGCAACAGATCTACATATAGACACGGCTCGATACCCTTTGTAGGGGTTCGTAGCATGGAAAACAAAAATTTTCTATCGCATACAAACAAACAAGCCAAGATCTATCTACTAGATTGTAGCAACGAGTCGATGGAATAACTTATCCTCGAAGATTCCAAAGTGTTTAACGAGAGCAGATTCTCGTGGGTGATGTAGTCGTACTCTTTCCGATCTCAAGATCACAGCCAGACGATCCTTCCGGCCATGCTCCGCAGCTCTCCAATCGGTCACACGTTCGTACTCGACGAAGACCTTCCTCTCCTTGTTCCAAAGAAATGGAGGTTGTAGCACTCTCGCGATTCCAAAGACAACGGCGTGGTACCTAAGTAGGGAAATCCCCCAGGGCTTCGCCTTAAGCCGGAGCGAGTATGGTGGATTATGAGAGAGGGCTATTAGTGGTCTAGAGATTAGACACACCAATTAGAAGGCTCTAAACCGCAGGCTAAAGCAATTAGAAGCTCTAAACCAAACGGCTCTAAACCGGAGATTAGAGGTAGAAACTTGTGTGTCTCAAGGAGGAGGCCTCCTTTTATAGGTGGAGGGCTAGGCGCCAGGAGGAGGGAGTCCCTCCCAAATCGGCCTAGGGCTGGCCGGCTTGGAGGAGGAACTCCTCCTCCAAGTTGGTTTCAAACTCCTCTTGCTTGTTTCCCACAGTTTCTGTTTCCACAGTTTCTGTTGTAGCTGTTTGACTTTCAAAGCTGGCGGTTTGACTTTCAAGTTTTGGAACAGCAAGAACACTTAGTACATGATGCAATAATTCAATGACACATCCATGTACCCTCCCCCCGGTCTTGGGACAATCCGGACCCTTCTAGAACATTCCCGATGAAAACACGGAATCATTCCCGAACTTCAAGCAGGACTTTCCTTATATGAATCTTATTCTCCGGACCATTCCGGATCACCTCGTGATATCCGGATCCCATCGAGACTCGAACAACATTCGGTCTCTTTCTCATAATACCATAACTACTCAAACAACGTCGAATCCTTAAGTGTGTCTCCCTACGGTTCGTGAATTATGCGGACATGATCGAGACACTTCTCCAACAATAACCAATAGAGGAATCTGGAAATTCATATGGCTCCACATATTTCTCGATTACTTTGCGATCGAATGAACCACTTACATACGATACCAATTTCCCTTTGTCTCACGATAGTTTACTTATCATGTTATGATCGTCGGTATCTCTGCATACCTAGTTCAACCTCGTTACCGATAAGTACTCTTTTCGTTCCGTGATATGTGATCCCTTGTGACCCAGTCACATGCTTGCAAGCTAATTGGATGACATTCCACCGAGAGGGCCCAGAGTATATCTATCCGTCATATGGATGGACAAATCCCACTCTTGATCCATGTGTTTCAACCAATACTTTCCAAACACTCAATGCCACCTTTATAGCCACCCAGTTACGGTGTGGTGTTTGATGTCATCAAAGCATCCATCCGGTAAATGTGATATGCATGATCTCATGGTCGAAGGAATTAGGTTACTATGTATCAGAAAGCATATAGCAATTGAACTATTGAAATGACTTGATCTTTATGCTACGCTTATCTATAGGAGTATGTCCATCACATCATTTTCCTAATGATATGATCCTGTTGTTAATAACATCTCTATGTTCATGATCAGGAAACCATGATCATATATTAACCAACAAGCTAGTTTAACAAGAGGCTTTACTAGGGACTCTTATTTTAGTTTACAAATCACACAAGTATTAATGTTTTCGGTTAATACAATTATAGCATGGTATGTAAACATTTATCATAAGTGTGAAGATATGATAATAACAACTTTATTATTTCCTCTTGGGCATATCTCCAACACGTCGCCGATTCCGGCCATCCTCGACCTCCTTCGACCTCCCTCGGCCTCGCTGACCTCAGGCACCCTCCTGCTTCCTTCCTCTTCGATTCGCCATCAGCCGTCATCCCGCCTCGTCGGCCAACCAATCGCTCGTGAAAATAATCAACCCCCCCGGTCCCTCTTGCTTGAGTGGCATGCTGAGGTGGCCAGTACCCCACTGGTCAGTCATAGTGGCTAGGCTTAGTAGCGGTACAAAAAGTTTAACCCCCTCTGCTGATGTCCTAATGATGAAATAACCCTTTTTAGTAATTCCAGAATTTGATTAAATATTGTAAATTCAATAACTTTTAATTTATAAGTCGGAAAAATACAAATAATATATCAAAATGTTCAGAAAATTGAAACCTAGCTATCTATGTAATAATGCATTATTAATCAACTTTCATGGTAGCAAGTTTAATTAGAATAACAAATGCACCCCTCTCATATGTTCCGGAGTTTTCCCGAGTTAGGGTTTTCACCCCTCGGAAACCCGATTAATTTGCCGAGCATGTTTTAGGGTTTCAATTCAATGCAATTCAACTTGTCATATCATCATAATTGCGTGAGCATTGCATCAATGCCATGTGTTGATTGTTTCCCCTTTATTTTTTCTGGTGTTTGGTGCTTCTCGGTAGAATACGATATCGAGATCGAGATCGAAGCCCTTTAGGATTAGGGTTATTTTTTTGTTTAAGTTATTATAATTAGGATTATATTGTTTTAGTTATTAGGATTATTGTTTTTCCTAACCTGTTTAACTCTCTTTTTGTTATAGATAATTAAGTCATGGATCCATCCGAAGATCCTGGTCGCATCGGTGAAGGTTTTCTTCAGGGCATGATAAGAGGTGAAATTCCTCTTATTACGGGCACGGCCGAAGATATTTTGCTCGAGGAAGAGATATCCTCATATCTGAATCCATCCGGTGATGGACTAGAGGAAAACCAAGGGGAAGACCAGATGGACGAAGGGCAAACAAATAACAACAATAATGATGGCCCCTCGACAGGATCCGGCGAGGTACATATATATATATATATATATATATATAAAGTCTCGTGTTACCTCTATTCATTAACTGATCTAGATATATATTAATCACTCTCTCTTCTTCTTTTATCCCACCGGATCGAAGCAATCGATAGCTCGAGGCAACGAGGGCGAACAAAAGTTGGATGGTAATCAGAGGTTCACCATCGAAGAAATAGATGATGATGGTGAACCGATTGCTCCAGAGAAGCACCGGAGGATGTTTATAAATCAATGCGGGGTGCTTGTTAGGGACAACCTGCCGATCACCATCCAAGAATGGAATAAGTCAAAGAAACCCGGTGAAGAATCCAACAGCTATGTCACCGATGATGCCAAAGATGACCTTTGGCAGAAGCTCATAGCACATTTCATACTACCTCCAGAGTATGAGGAATTTGAGGTAGATGGTATTACCCTAAGGCCGGGTGGTCTTGAAAAGAGAGCGAAAGTCAAGGAGTAGGCACTAAGCAAGATGGCTGAACTGTACCGGAACCACAAGAAAAATTTATACGCGAAATATGTCGCGAAAAAGAAAACTCCAGACTTCAAAGGAGTAAATGAGAAGTTGAGAGAACAGTGGCCCGGTTTTTTACAGTACAAGCAATCTGATAAAGCAAAGGCAAAGTCGGCAAAGAACGCGTTAAATGCTGCCAACAAGAAATACCATCATAAAATGGGGACAGGTGGCTACAAGAGTGCCATCCCTAAGTGGGAAACTATGGAGAAGGATATGAGGGCTAGAGGCGTCACTCCTGGTACAGATGGATGGCCCGAGAGGTCAAAGCACTGTGGTATGCAGGGCAGGGGATCCTTGGACCCGAAGCAGGAAGACATTATTTCATGATAAAATTCTAAAACCCTCCCAAGACCTTATTCAAGCAATGAACGATGCTCAATTGGGATTGTTCCGTCCCGAGAGAGAGAACGACGAGCTGACACGCGCCCTAGGGAATCCTGAAAAGGGAGGACGAACACGAGGCAAAGCCGGTTTCGTGGAAGAAAGGGTTTCCTCATGCGATGCGATTCTGAAGCCGTCAGAGAAAGAAGGACCGGGAGGCAGACCGTATCTCCAGGGTAGAGCAGGACCTAGATGATTTGAAGAACCTCATGCATGAAATTAGCCAAAGGCCGCCGTCGTCAACTCACCCTCGGTCTGATGATCCTGCATTGGATCTTAGCCAACGGAGAAGCAGCGTGGCTTCCACGGAGGTCCGTGCTGATGATCAAGCACTGCTGGATGATGCACCGGCTCCTCACTACCCCGTGGATGATGTCAGAGAGATGGCACAATGTGAGCTACATCAGCCAATGAACAACCTGTCCTTCAAGGTGGCGACCGTCACTGCTTTACCTTGTCTACCTGGATCACTCAACCATTCACTTCCGATTCCACCAAGCTATGCTCGTGTCACGATGGATGACATAGTGGAGGATTTTGCGGACCTAGAGATTGAAATCGCTACGCCTGAAGGCCTTACGAAACTAGGAGATGTCAACCGCAACATCATTATATGGAATAAGAAGTACATCAAGTTTCCAGGTTCGGCGCCAAGGCCACCGACTCCAAGGAATCCAAATCCACCCCGCATCGAATATCGTCAACCTCCAAGTCTACCCCAACCTGATTATCGCCAACCTCCAAGTCCACCCCAACCCGATTATCGCCAACCTCCAAGTCCACCCCGCCCCGCTGACGATCGCCGCAGCAGGAGTACATCAACTCGATCTCCGCCTCCGCCTCCGTGCAATACTACTACCTCGTCGAAGAAACGGAAGTTCGACGGCCCCCCGCGCCCCACATCGAAGAAAGGTCAAACGCCGAAGATATTCGATATCCCGCCGGCTCTTCCAAAGAGACCTTATGACAAGACCGACGAGGAAACTAACGCGGATGTGGCTGCCCAAGTTAAGGCGCATTTTGCACCCAAAAGCCCGAGCTAAAGCCGGTATATACGAAAAAACAAAAAGTGGGCTAAGTCCTTTCTTGAGCAACCATTCCGATATCGATGAATGCGGAATCGGACTATATGAGAGATTATTAAGCAAGCACGGAAGAAAAAAAATCACAAGTGCAAAAAGCGGAAGCAAGTTTCCCATTTCGAGCACTGAAGAATCAATCGTCGCCCGCTCAAAGTCATTTCAGACCTCGACAAGGCCTTGAGCTGAAATGGATATGTACATGCAAATAATGGACCCTAGAGCCCGTAATAATGCCGCACTTATGGGAATCAACTGTATCGGAGGCCAAAGCACTTGCTACGAAGCAAATATGTCTCTTGGTCAATATTTAGGCTATGAAGATACGCCATGGGTCGGATAATGCGGCAGTATGTCCAAGGGAAGCCTCTAGTCAAGAATGAGGAGCTCGCGTCTATCCACACATATCGAAATCTGCATGGATGGTACATGTCGCAAGCGAAAAAAGCATCATAAAGATTGGTTTCGGTGGACGTTAGAAAGGAGCATCACTTCAAACCATACTCGTCTGAGTTCAAATGACCGAATCTGTTTGAGTTATACAACCAGCGCCCTCGGCAAATCTATCATTGGTTGCTACATGTAAGTTATTTATTTCTATAATTAAGTTTGTAGCTTTAGCTCGTTCATTGCATTTAATATATTATCCTAACTATATATCCTTTTGTATGATGATATTATATTCCGCAGAATGAAGATGCTTGAATGCAAAAGAGCTAGAAGATACGACGTTGGGTTCATTGACCCATATATCATTAATGAATATACGTTAAAGAATCACCCCAAAGACGTGGAGGAAGACCTGTCCAGGTTCTTAACCGAGCATAATTTTGTTAAGAAAATACTATTTCCTTACAACTTCAAGTGAGTGTTTATATCTTGTATACATTTTATTTTTGCTTAATGGATGAGCTATGCATGTATGCTTATGTAAATGTTCGCAGATTCCGCTAGATCTTGCTAAACATTCAAGTTGACAACTCCCTAGTTGAAGTCCACGACTCATTAAGTTGGGACCAAGAGAAGTGGAGCGACATGAAAGCAATGCTCCATAAGTAATTTCAATCATTATCGCATTATATCGTCCTCTTTCATTCATTTCCTGATATCAAGTAACTAATAATAACTCCTTTGTTCATTTTCTTTTCCGAGCAGGTGTTGGACACGGTTCAGACAGAAAATACCAGGTCCATTCAAAGATGAGCTAACTTATAAAATGGCGAAGAGTTTACAGCAGCCACCGGGAAATCATTTATGCGGATACTACGTCTGCTAGTACATCCGAGAGTTTACCAGTGAGCGGAAAGTTGACTCACATTATATTTATGATTTACGAGAGAAACTAGAGCCAGACCAGCGCATAAGAGCAATTCAAGAGGAGCTGGCGGGATTTATGATAAAGGAAGTCCTTGATGTACATGGAGAGCATTATGCGGATGACGTGGAAGTCGATTTTCCTTAGTCATCTCCATGTAGCTCATATGATATATATATTCATCAATGACCATGCAATTTCAAAACATTTCTTCCTTTTGATATGATTGATTATATGTATGCTTGCAAGGGATCGATCTTATATAAATGCATTGACGTGTAGTGTGTATGTAGTAGCGTATAATATGTCTACTGAAATATATGTTTGTTATAGTGAAACACAAAACGAAAAAGGAACAAAATGGAAAAAAAAGGAAATACACAATCTACGCCATGGGAAGAAATGTGGTGTTCTGCTGCGAGAAACCTTTAGTCCGGGTGGTGTTACCTCCGGGACTAAAGGGTTTCCAGCCCATTGAAACAGCCAGTGGTCATTATCGATCATGAGCCGTTCTGACCGGGACTAGAGGGGGCTCTAGTCCCGTTTTGATCCAGCCCAAAACGGGACTAGAGCCCGTTCTTGACCGGAGGCCCTTTTTCCACCAGTGGTAGATGTTAGTGGTCTTTTTCTAAAAACTTCGCAAAAATTTACATAGTTTGAATTTTGAAAAATCCATATGCATTCTTTTAGTGAACATTGATAGTAGGTAAAGTATTCCATCTTTACACAAGAGGTGAAGGGTAATACTCATGAGCGATAGACAAAAGAGAAGAGGTGCCATATACTGGGCTCAATGGGGAGCCTTGCATTTGGAGTATTGTAGTAATAGCCATATAATATTTGCAGAGACCAGGGCCCATTTTGAAAATAAGGTGACTGGCATATAATCATTCAAGTGTGTGTATGTGGGATCAATTTTTCAATTTATTCGATTTTAGTTCTTTGTATGACTGTGGTTGCTTTATTTATAAAATAGAACTAAACAAGTTTCGAGAGAGTTTTCAGTTCATGTTGTTCTAGTGTGCTTTTTGTTTTATTCCACTTCCCGAGATTGTTTTTAGTTTGCACATAGTTTTACTATATAGTTGCGTGCATACTCTATGGCAAAGTACCGCAGGTTTGGACTCTTTTGAAATCGTGTCGGCTTGATACTTCTGGACACAAGATCAATACCACTGAATGGTTTCTCTTTGGAATGAAAAGGGTAGTAGGACAAAAAGTATGCACAGTTTTTGCCCGGGTGTGGTGGACAGACACATGCATGCTAGCTGGCCTGTATTCGGGTACCCACCACTTAGGCCGGCCGGTCCTGGCACAAACACATGCTCCGTACCCTGATTTGGTAAACGCATACCAGAAATGCAATGTTTTATGGCGTTTATCGTCGAGAACGTGAGATCCAAAAGTAAAAAGTATAAATGGATCATGGAACCACTTAGCTCAAAGGGTTCGGAGCAGAAAACAAAAAATTTCTAGCCAGTGTAACACCAATATCAGAATCTATCTATAAGTTAATGCAGTAACAAGGATAGTGTTTCAGTGACATATCCTTGTAGTCCGAAAGGGTTACGTTCAGGGGAACATTGGTGATATAGTCGTACTCGTAGCCGACCTCAAACTCGCTACTCCTCGCACATCACCTCTAGGTCCTTGCATGACAGCTTCGGTGCCACAATTGGCAATGTCCCTGAGGTATCACACACTTACGGTGTCCGACGATAACTTTCATTCTCCTTGATCCAGTCGGGGTACAGAAGTAAACCTCCTGGAACTAGGATCCAGCAGCCCGGCGATGTGTTGTGTGGTGTCGTCTCCCGCGTGCGTAGTCCTTCTTGCAACCACACTTGCAAGATTCAACGGAGATAGAGAAGGCAAACCTAAGGAAATGCCTTAGGAAATTCCCTTTTATTTTATTATGTATTTTCCACCCAATAAATACCTTCTTATATAGGGGAAAGGGAATGACCCCTTCTCCCCAAAGTCCTAAAGTGGGACTAAAGGAGAGGAGGAGGAGGGGAGGCGCACCATCCAAGGAGAGGGGGCGGCGGCCGGCCGGGTGTGCCTCGCCTGCCCGTGTGCCCGTGGCCCAAGGCATGCGTGACAGTGGCTGGCTGGGGTAGGGCCCGTCTGTGGCCCGCCAGCCTGCTGACCATGGCGGCAAGCTGGTGGGGGCCCAAGCGGCAGCCCCACTTCGAGTGGCTTCCCTTCTGGGCCCTTAGCCTTTGGGATTTGGCCCAATACAGGAAGTTGCCCTTTTGATTTCAATTTTAAATATTTATTTAATATTAGTTCTCACAATTAATATATAAATACATATTATAAAATCCTTTTTAATCTTAAACACCTTTTGGCTTATTCTGAACATCTTCGGATTCACCTCAGAACTATTCTGGTAATCCTTTAGAACAATTTTGACACTCTTTTTCTCATTGGGGTGATCCCAATGCTTTCATAATAATCTCAGAACATCGTAAGACCCTTAAGTATGTTAGCCTACGATCCGGGAATGGCATAGACATGATCGAGATCTCTCTCAGATCAATAATCAATAGCGAGACCAAGATACCCATAATGACCCCATGCATTCCACGATGCTCTGTCATTTGAACCATAAACTCCGTGTTCAATTCTTTTTATTACTTCGAAATATGACTTGTCTAAGATTTGATCTTTCATATCACCATACCAATCTTGTTACTGAAAAGCCTGCTTAAGTCGTTATCATGATATCGTATTCCCAAGATCTAGTCATACTCAACACCTTGTTGGATACGATCTCACCGAATGCGCCTAGTGTATCTTCCCATCACACAGGTGAACAAATCTCGATCTTGATCATGGGATGCTAGGAACTACTAGATTTGTTTGCATACCACATATATATCAATATTTCCTATTGATATAGTTATAGCACATCATGGAATTATTATGAACTAGTTTAAGATATGACAATAGAACTATTTATTATTTGCCTCTAGGGCATATCTCCTTCATTAGCGATGACCATAATCACTAGCGCTAGCCAAAGGTGCATCACCGTCTTCGTCGCTCTATCACCGGGTGCAGACAAAGTTTATCTAGTAGAGCTTGTTGTAACATATAGATGGAAAGTCGTCGAACTAAAACAAGGAAGGACCAATGCACGAGAGCAACAACCATCACTATTGATGACAACCGTAGATCATAAGAAACTGACGTGAAATCACACAAACTAACACGAAAACCGACTTCATCTTGGGAGATCCGCCAACACACGACTCCTCACGCTCTCCGCCAATGCTAATTGGACCACTTGAACGAGGATACATCGAAGATGACCTTATTCTGACTCCAGGATGTAACCGAAGAAGAAGACACTAAAAATGGCTAAACAAATAACAAACAATCTCAAGAGACCGTGATCCTCCACACCTCTAAGGTCCAATGCCCCAAGGCGTCCCGAGATGGAGCGGACCGATGGTAGCGCCGGCGAGGGATTTCTCTTTTCGCCGTGATGTTTCCGGCATAAGGTTAATTGCACGTGTAAGCGACACGTACCACTAATAGAAAAAGGGTCTTCGGTTCAATCTAGAGTCTAACACTAGTCCCGATTTGTTACGGGCCGGGACTAATATGAGCACTAGTTCCGGTTCGTACCGTTTTTGGTGGCTAGGAGCCCGAGGAAACTCTAGTCCCGGGTCGTGATACAGACCGGGACTACGGCCCAGGACTAAAGGGGTGCGGGCCTGGCAGGAAAAATTAAATTGGCTATAACTTTTGCGTACGATATCGAAAAAAATGTACAACCTATAGAAATGTGTGGAAAAAAATTTAAGTTCGATTTCAACAGCCTTTAGGCCGTTTTGGGTTATTTTAGATTTTTAAAATTCGAAAAGGAAAAAAAGTTATTTAAAAAATTATTTTTTTGTAATTTTATTTATTCCATATTTGGATTCCTCACATTTTTATGATAATTATGGATATATTATTTGTCGAATTTCGATTTACAGATTTAAAGATATTATTTATGCCATATTAAATAAATAAATGGCAAAAAAAGAATAAAAAATTATTTTATTTAGTTTTTTACTTTCATTGGATTAAAATATTATTATTACTTATTTATTGTTGTTTACTAAATTAGTTGTTTGTAATTTCAAAAAATAAAGATGTATGGCATATTGATATGGCCTAATAGGATTGATATGGTAGTGTTGACAACAAGGTATAAATGGGCTTCGCGCGAGGACATCATGATGGAACAGAGAAGTTAAGCATGCTGGGGGTGGAGTAGTGCTAGGATGGGTGACCGGCCGGAAAGTTTACCACAAGTGTAATTTGACCTAAGATTAAATATACTTAGTGCTAAAAAATGTTCCAAGTGAGAGGATTATAAGTTAAATAATTCAAAAGTTCAAGAAAAAAAATCAAAAAACATAATAAAAATAATAAAAAAAATTGAAAAAAGATTTTTAGTCCAGTGCCGTATTACGACCGGGGACTAAAGGTCCTTCGTTCCCCCGCTATAAAAACGGTCATGCGGTGGCCCATGCGGTGACCTCTAGTCCAGGGTTGTAACAAACTGGGACTATTGATAGGGTGCTTTTAGTCCCGATTTCGCAGTCCCGGATGCAAAATCGGGACTAAAGACCCTTACAAACCGAAACTATATGCCCTTTTTCCACTACTATACACAAAACTATATTGGCTAGTGAAAGGCGATAAGGTGAAAATAGGTAATAAAATATATCTTTTATGAAACTTCTGCATAAAATGGACCGCGTTCCACAAAAAAGCCTGTATGTATGAAGTCCCAGCTAGATAGCATGACGTCTTATCATGGGAGCCGTGCTAGTTATCATGAGGCCCTGGCAATGTAATAATTTATTTAATTTCAATGTAAATTCACTGGTTTTATATGTTGTGTCATCCAAGTATCTTTTGGACCGTGTCCTCGTTACCATGACGCCCTGCAATGTAGTTATTTTTTCTTTCAATGTAAATTTACTTATTATCCAAGTATCTTCTGAAATGTGTTTTTCTCGTTCTGTTGCCAATGTAATTTGTAATTGGTTACATGGTATTGTCGATAAGTTCATAATACAAATTAGGGTGGAAGCACTTGTCGTGATTTAATCGCTCTAGCCATGTAGAAATGACAAAGTTTTTACTTTTCTAATGATAAAATGTCTTGCAAGTTATCTACAGAAGCACCACTAAGTTCTGATTATGGTCGTCTCTATAATATGTGGAGTCTCGAGACCTGTTTACGAACATCAGTACATGCTTAGAGACGGCAGGGGATATTTCTTCTAGTTGCGTGATCTGAGGATTGCTCCAGTATCTTCTTAGGCGATTTGCAATATCGGATGATTTCACATAGTGGTCCTTTTCGTTTTCTATTTCAGCTCACGTATTTTTTATGGCCGTGTGCATCTCTTTATTATGTAGAGGCTGCATGTAATCCTTGAACCTTTTAAATAATAATAAAGTCCCAATTTTTTTAAAAAAAGGGACGCCGTGATATTTTTGTGTGGCAGCTTGCTCAACATAAGGGGTCGTGGCATCTCGCACGATGCCCTAGCCCACAGCGCCGTGCTATAACATTGCACCCCCAACAAAGGAAAACATCGCGAAATAGGGCCATTTTATAAAATATTTACTGATTCTGTCTATTTTGTGCCGAGGTTTGTAAAACAGACCATATTTGTCCATTTTCAAGGTGATCGGCTGCAGCTAGCTGGATTGACTGCCACCGGTGGTTTGGTCCGGCCAAATGTGGGGGCAGTGGAAAGCAATGGCAAAGTAGGGACCTGGGTGGGGGCGCTGTATATGTCTAGTGACGTTTCTTTCTGCGTGTGGTGTGGCACTAAAAGCGTGACATGACGCGCGTACGTGGACCTATGATCCGCCGGACGCTCTACCAGTCAGAAATCCCAAGATTAATAACTAGCTAGTTAAAAAAGCCAAATTATCTACTCACTTCGTTAACTACTGTAAGACTTTTAGATAGTAGTATTTAAAGGTGAAGAAGATACACTCTTAACATGAGTGAACCTACACACTAAAACTACATACATGTGTTTAAAATAAAAGACTCATGTACATCGAAGGTTATGCACATGAAGCCCATGTATAGAAAGGTCGCACTGCTGACCGCCGATGGGCTCGCCGTCGACAGATGCGGGAGCAGTAGTAATGGCGCGCGGCCGGCAGTAGCTAGGTTGCCAGGGCACAGCTAGCACCGAAACAGATCTCGTACACTGCGTCCCTTCCGCACAGCCATGGGTCACGGCAGTGCATGCTTCGTCGTTCGTACTACGTGGAACAGGTCCAGCTATAATCAAGAGCACAACGCACAAGATGAGGACGACAGAGACGGCAGATGATTCGAGCTTTTTGAGATGGAAGATACGCAGGGAGCTAGCATATCATGCGTGCAATGGCAAGGGAAAGCAACGCAGCACGCACAGGCTGATACTGCTAGTCGATGGAATCATTGCTAGCAGCTAGCGGGGGTTGTCGTTTGTTTGTCCTCCGCTCACTGTGATGTCCGTACGAGTACGAAAGCAAATGGGGGTATGAGAGGACACTAGTCAGCGGTGCAGCAGCCAATAATCGACACCCTTATTGTGCGTGTACCATCTGAAGCCACGGAACGCACAAGCAAGTGGCCCTGCTGTGCGTCCTGCCCCAACTCATGACACTAGTCATCAATTGATGCACACAGCCTTTTATTGCAGTGTTTTTTGAACTAGAAGAGTACAAATTCTAGAATTACAAACTCATGGATCACTCAAAGTGGTCTTGCTATGCGTCCAGGTCGATCAGAATCAACAATAGCCTTCTTTCCTGTCCTGGCATTATCATCCAGTGTGTACCGCTGAAAGATTCCCCCTCCTAGGCTTGAGCTTGTAAGCGGAGCGGACTTCGGTTTGATAATCCTGCAATGTCATGTCGTGCGGGACCTTAGAAATTAGATGACATGAATGGTAAAGTCCATGCATGATTGTTATAGGAGGGGTGCATGGTAGCGCCGATTTCATACCTTGTTGGAGACCCCATCTTCAAGTCAGGATGATCAGCGGGGTCATGGGGCAACTTGGATCTAGAATGGGACGGAGTTGATAGCTCGGGGGTCACGGAAACCTAGCAGGTTCGATAACCGACATAACCATTGGTCCTGGCGCTGAAAGAACAAGTTAGGAACCAAATAGGGGTACTAATGCTATGTGATTGCAACTCGGTAGTTTAATGGACATACCTTAATAAATTATCGAAATGCACTCTCGCTCGTCTTCCCCTCGGGTATGTCTTGAAACCGTCCTCGCATTCATCGATCTATTTCTTGATCGCCATGCACTATCATGAAAGACGATAGTCAAGTTAGGCAACCATCGGAGAGGTACTAATGAAAATATAAACGCCACCCAACTGACCCTAGACCATTTTTCTCCCAATTCACACGCAACATACCTCAATCATGTCAATGGGGTGTGTAGTTGCAAATCATGCAAGACAGTGATGGAATCACAATATTTACATGCTAGGGGTGAATGTATCGAATTGTACGCCATGTTTGGGTTGCTCATGAACTCGAATACCACATCCCACTTATAAGCCCACGTGGTGAGTGATGGCAACAATCGTGGCCACTTTTCATTGGGACTCCAAGTGTAGAGTGTTGTAGCAAGATTCTTTTCCCACAAGGGTGACTCGAGGGTTTATATCAAACTCTCGGGGAATTGGTTATGGAACTTTATTCATCTTCTCCATGTCAAGCAACCTGTAAAGCAAAATAATTTGTCTTGTGTTACTGGTGGAAAAAGGGCCTGCAGTCCTGGGCCGCAACTGACTCTAGTCCCGGTTTTGGGCCCGAGACTGCGAAAACGGGACTAGAGCCCCCCCTATAGTCCCGGCTCGCTACGGCTCATGATCGATAATGTGACGTTGTTTTGGCAGTGAATTTCTAGTCCCGGGCCGTAACACCACCCGGGACTATAAGGTTTCCTGCCACGGCAGAGAATTGTGTGTTTCTCTGCCGCGACAGAGATTGTGTATTTCCTTTTTTTTGCCATTTCGTTTCTTTTTTGTTTTGTGTTTCACTATAATTTCAAACATATATTTAAGTACACATATTCTACGCTAGTACATACACAGTACACGTTGATGCATCTATATAATTAATCGATCCCTTGCAAGCATACATTGATGATATATATATATCAAAAGGAAGAAATGTTTTGAAATTACATGGTCATTGATGAATATATATATATCATATCAGCTACATGGAGATCACTAAGGCAAATCGAGTTCCACGTCATCCGCATAATGCTCTCCATGTACATCAAGGACTTCCTTCATCATAAATCCCGTCAGCTCCTCTTGAATTTCTCTTATGCGCTGGTATGGCTCTAGTTTCTCCCGCAAATCATAAATATAATGTGAGTCAACTTTCCGCTCACTGGTCAACTCGCGGATGTACTCACAGACGTAGTATCCACATAAATGAGTTCTCGGCGGCTGCTGTAAACTCTTCACCATTTTATAAGTTAGCTCTCTTTGCATGGACCTGGTATTTTCTGTCTGAACCGTGTCCAACACCTGCTCGGCAAAGAAAATGAACAAAGGAGTTATTAGTTACTTGATATCAGGAAATGAATGAAAGAGGACGATATAATGCGATAATGATTGAAATTACTTATGGAGCATTGCTTTCATGTCGCTCCACTGCTCTTGGTCCCAACTTAATGAGTCGTGGACTTTAACTAGGGAGTTGTCAACTTGAATGTTAGCAAGATCCAGTGGAATCTGCGGACGTTTACATAAGCATACATGCATAGCTCATCGAGTAAGAAAAAATAAAATATGTACAAGATATAAACACTCACTTGAAGTTGTTAGGAAATAGTATTTCCTTAACAAAATTATTCTCGATTAAGAACCTTCATAGGTCTTTCTCTACGTCCTTGGGATGATTTTTTAACGTATATTCATTAACGATATATGGGTCAATGAACCCAACATCACATCTTATAGCTCTTTTGCATTCAAGCATCTTCATTCTCAATAATATAATATCGATCATACAAAAGGCTATATAGTTAGGATAATATATTAAATGTAATGAACGAGCTGAGCTACAAACTTAATTATAGAAATAAATCACTTACAGACAGTATCAACCAATGATAGTTTTGTCGAGGGTACGCTGGTTGTATAACTGAAACAGTTCGGTCATTTGAAGCTGTATCGAGTATGTTTTGAAGTAATGCTCCTTTCTAACGTCCACCGGAAACTAATCTTTCTGATGCTTTTTTTCTTCTTGCGACATGTACCATTAGTGCATATTTCGCATATGTGTGGATAGACGCGCGAGCTCCTCATTACTGACTAGAGGCTCCCCTTGGATATACTGTCGTACTATCTGACCCACTAGCGTATCTTCATAGCCTAAATATTGACCAAGAGACATATTTGCTTCGGTAGCAAGTGCTTTGGCCTGTGATACAGTGATTCCCATTAGTGCAGCATTATTAAGGGCTTTGGGGTCCATTATTTGCATGTCCATAACCATTTCAGCTCTGAAGGACTTGTCGAGGTCTAAAATGACTTTGAGTGGGGCGACCGATTGATTCTTCTGTGTTCCGAGCTGGGCAACTTGCTTCCCGCTTTTTGCACTTGTGATTTTTTTCTTCTATGCTTGCTTAATAATCTCCCGGTCATAGTCTGATTCCAGATTCATCGATATCTGGGATGGTTGCTCAAGAAAGCACTTAGCCCACTTTTTGGTTTTTTCATCATATATCGGCTTTGGCTCAGGCTTTTTGGGTGCAAAATACGCCTTAACTTGGGCAGCGACAACCGCGTTAGTTTCCTCATCGGTCTTGTCATAAGGTCTCTTTGGAAGAGCCGGCGGGATGTCGACTATCTTCACCGTTTGACCTTTCTTCGATGTGCGGCGCGGGGGAGCGTCGAACTTCAGTTTCTTCGACGAGGTAGTAGTATTGCACGGAGGCGGAGGCGGAGATCGAGTATTGCGCGGAGGCAGAGATCGAGTTGATGTACTCCTGCTGCGGTGATCGTCAGCAGGGTGGGGTGGACTTGGAGGTTGGCGATAATCGTGTTGGGGTGGACTTGGAGGTTGACGATATTCGATGCGGGTTGGACTTGGATTCCTCAGAGTCGGTGGCCTTGGCACCGAGCCTGGAAACTTGATGCACTTCTTATTCCATAGAATGATGGTGCGCTTGACATATCCTAGTTTCGTAAGGCCTTCAGGCGTAGAGATTTCAATCTCTAGGTCCGCAAAATCCTCCACTATGTCATCCACCGTGACATGAGCATAGCCTGGTGGAATCGGAAGTGAATGGTGGAGTGCTACAGGTAGACAAGGTAAAGTAGTGCCGATCGCCACCTTGAAGGACAGGTTGTTCATTGGCTGATGTAGCTCACATTGTGCCATCTCTCTGACATCATCCACGGGGTAGTGAGGATCCGGTGCATCATCAAGCAGTGCTTGATCATCATCCTGGACCTCCGTGGAAGCCAGGCTGCTTCTCCGCTGGCTAAGATCCAATGCAGGATCATCAGCCCGCGGGTGAGTTGACGACGACGACCTTTGGCTAATTTCATGCATGAGGTTCTTCAGATCAGCTAGGTCATGATCTACCTTGGAGATCCGGTCTGCCTCCCTGCCCTTCTTTCTCTAACGGCTTCTGTAACTGGCATCGTACTGAGGAAACCCTTTCTTCCATGAGACAACAGCGCATTTACCTCGTGTTCGTCATCCCTTTTCAGGATTCCCTAGGGCGCATGTCAGCTCGTCGTTCTCTCTCTCGGGACGGAACAATCCCAATTGAGCACCGTTCATTGGTTGAATAAGGTCTTGGGAGGGTTTTAGAATTTTTCATGAAATAATGTCTTCCCTGTTTCTAGGTCCAACGATCCCCCGTGCCCATACCACCAGTGCTTTGACCTCTCGGGCCATCAATCTGTACCAGGAGTGACGCCGCTAGCCCTCATTTTCTTCTACATAGTTTCCCACTTAGGGACGGCACTCTTGTAGCCACCTGTACCCATTTTATGATGGTATTTCTTTTGGGCAGCATTTAACGCGTTCTTTGCCGAATTTACCTTTGCTTTATCAGATTGCTTGTACTGTACAAAATCGGGCCACTGTTCTCTCAACTTCTCGTTTACTCCTTTGAAGTCTGGAGTTTTCTTTTTCGCGACATATTTCGCGTATAAACTTTTCTTATGGTTCCGATACAGTTCAGCCATCTTGCTCAGAGCCCACTCCTTGACTTTCGCTCTATTTTCAAGCCCACCCGGCCTTGGGGTAATACCATCTACCTCAAATTCTTCATACTCTGGAGGTAGTATGAAATGCGCTATGAGCTTCTGCCAAAGGTCATCTTTGGCATCATCGGTGACATAGCTGTTGGATTCTTCACCGGGTTTCTCTGACTGATTCCATTCTTGGATGGTGATCAGCAGGTTGTCCCTAACAAGCACCCCGCATTGATTTATAAACATCCTCCGGTGCTTCTCTGAAGCAATCGATTCACCATCATCATCTATTTCTTCGATGGTGAACCTCTGATTATCATCCAACTTTTTGTTCGGCCCTCGTTTTGTTCAAGCTGTCGATTGCTTCGATCCGGTGGGCTAAAATAAGAAGAGAGAGTGATTAATATATATCTAGATCAGTTAATGAATATAGGTAACACGAGGCTTTATATATATACAACGTGGATTTGCTATCTAGGATGCTACCAATGCACGCAAGCATTGACGTTGGATACAGGGAGTACTATTACTAGCTGCCAAGATGAGAGAGAGCCAAAATCTTGCATGCAGTTAACGGTGTTATTTGCCATTTGTAGAATTGCAAGACCAGCCTTTATTGTAGCGTACCAAACCGCATCTATTGTTACAAAAATTTCTACAAAATGCATATGGTGTGCTAGTAGTACTTGTTTACACTAGACATTACTAGCTTGTACTAGTTGATGGGATGTGTGCATGTTATTATCAATATGAGCATGAAAACATGCAAGAATTTCTGCAATAATTTCAACCATGAGAGTAGACCAAATATATCAACTAGTGCATATGGTATGCCAGTAGTACTTGTTTCCACTAGACATTACTAGATTGTACTAGGTGATGGGATGTGTGCATGTTAGTATCAATATGAGCACGAAAACATGCAAGAATTTCTGTAATAATTTTAACCATGAGAGTAGACCAATATATCAAGCAAGTTAGCATGCAATAAATTCAACCATGAGGGTTGCACGATTTTCGGCCAATTTTCCCACGCTTGGCTTTTGTTTTAGCGCATGTGGTGCTAGAATGCGTGCTGAAATTTTGGTCGGTTCAATGGTCTGAATGTATTGCTAGAATACGTGCTAAAATTTTAGCTAGTTCAGTGGTCTACTAGTATTGCTAGCTTGCATGCATGCGTGAGATGTTGCTAGTTTGCATGCATGTGCTAGTACTTGCATGTGTACTTGCATGTACTAGCAATGCATGAAAAAAATACTCTCTATGTAACGGGGTGTGATGTTTTCCGTTAGATATTTTGTGCTCCTACTTCTCAACTTCATGCTCTCTATAGAATATCCAATGGTTGGATTAGTATGCATAGGTAGGATCCTAGATAGCCCACTATTTCCCTATATATATACCTCGCCGGATCCTGTCGAGGAGCCATCATTATTGCTGTTATTTGTTTGCCCTTCGTCCATCCGGTCTTCCCCTTGGTACATTAGGTTTTCCTCTAGTCCATCACCGGATGGATTCAAATATGAGGATATCTCTTCCTCGAGCAAAATATCTTTGCCGGTAGTAATATTAAGAGGAATTTCACCTCTTATCATGCCCTGAAGAAAACCTTCACCGATGCGACCAGGATCTTCGGATAGATCCATGGCTTAATTATCTATAACAAAAAGAGAGTTAAACATGTTAGAAAAAACAATAACCCTAATAACTAAAACAAAAAAAACAATAACCCTAATATTGTTTGCGGTAAAACAATAATCTTAATAACTAAAACAAAACAAAAATAACCCTAATAATACTTATGGTAAAACAATAGTCCTAATAACTAAAACAAAAAAAACCTAATATTATTTGTGGTAAAACACTAATCCTAATAACTAAAACAAAAAAAAACCCTAATATAAAAAAACTATAGAAAAAACTATAACAAAAAACCCTAATAATCCTAATTATAATAATCCTAACTATAAAAAAACTATCAAAAACTATAAAAAAAACTATAACAAAAAACCCTAATAATCCTAATTATAATAATCCTAACTATAAAAAAACTATAGAAAAAAACTATGACAAAATAATTATAATTAATCCCAACTCTAGCTAATTATAATTAAAATAACCCGAGCTAATAATATAATCCTAATCCTAGCCAATTATAATTAAAACAATAATTAAAAAATAACCCTAGCTAATTATAATTAAAATAACCCTATCTAACAATATAATCCTAATCCTAATAAAAAGCAATAATTCTAATTAACAACCCTAGCTAACTAATAATTACAGAAAAAATACCCGCCCGTACCCCTCCCTCGAGCATCGATTGACGCCGGCGGAAGCACGTGATTGTGTGTGCAAGACGAGCATGAGACAAGGCGCGAGAACACGCAGCGGCAGAGGCGCGTGTTAGAGCGGCACATGACAGCAAGAACGCCGGGCATGAGCCGCGCCATGAATCGGACAGCACCTTCCCATGCGTGTGCTACGTCTTCGTCTGTGCGCGCGTGCTTCGTCTTCGTTGAGAAATGCTAAGTGTTGGGGCAGCACCTCCTGGCGCGCAAAATATATACGGACCTCCCCTTTAGTCCCGGGCTAAGCCACCGTCCATGACTAAAGGGTCTCTACTCCCGGGCTGTGGTTTAACCTGCGACTAAAGATACCACCTTTAGTCGCGGGTTAAGCCACGACCCGGGACTAGAGGGTTTTTTCGGCCGCTTCGTCTTCGCACGCGTGGGTACCCTCTAGTCCCGGGTCCAGCCACGACCCGCGACTAGTTTGTTTTTTGTAAAAAAAAAAATAATTCATATCAAATATAAAACTTTGGAAAATCATATCTTTTATTGTAAAAATCCAAATAAAACAAATAATATGCCTATTATTACTAGAAAAATATAAAGAATCTTAATATAATATCCATATATCTGTTTGCATCATTTATAAATTATTTCATTTGTAAAAAAATTCTTTTTTAATTCAAATCAAATATAAAACTTTGGAAAATCATATCTTTTATTGTAAAAATCCAACTAAAACAAATAATATGTCTATTATTATCAAATAAATATAAAAAATCTTAATATAATATCCATATATCTGTTTGCATCATTTATAAATTATTTCATTTGTAAATTTTCTTTTTTTAATTCAAATCAAATATAAAACTTTGGAAAATCATACCTTTTATTGTAAAAATCAAAATAAAACAAATAATATGTCTATTATTATTAGAAAAGTATAAAGAATCTTAATATAATATCCATATATCTGTTTGCATCATTTATAAATTATTTCATTTGTAAATTTTCTCTTTTTAATTCAAATCATATCTTTTATAAAGAATCTTAATATAATATCCATTTAGTCTCGGCTGTAGTCACAAATCGGGACTAAAGATACTTCCCGCCATTTCCCACCGCTTCTCGCCAAGTTTTCCCGCCAAGTGTTAGCTAGTCCCGGTTTGTCCCGGTTTTTAACATTATTAAATGTCTTGAGTGTTACCTAAATATGAAGATGTTGTATTTAGAGGAAAAGGCCTATAATAGAGGAAAATGCCTATAAATAGAGCAGCCTATAAATAGAGAAGCCTATAACTAGAGCAGCCTATAAATAGAGGAAATAGAGAAGGCTGGATCGAGCAGCCTATAAATAGAGGGAAATGCCTATAAAAAGAGGGTTCATCTTTAGTCCCGGTTGGAGAAACCAACCGCGACTAAAGGGATTGCAGAAGATTGGGCCAGGCAGCACTAATAATAGGGGTGAGTGTCGACATTATGTCGTGCGGCTTGTACCTTGTCCCGGATGGTGTCACCAACCAGGACTAAAGATGAACCTTTAGTCCCGGTTGGAGACACCAACCGGGACAAAACATGAGTCAGCACTAATAATAGGGGTGAGTGTCGACATTATGTCCTGAGTGTCGACATTATGCCGAGCTCCTTGTACTATAAATAGGCATCCTTGTGAGTCCAGTCCTCCAGCCAGTTTGAGGCATCTCCAAGATGGTTTTCGAGAGCAGGGACACCACTACGGCCAGTTTCAGGGAGATGACGCCGGAGCCCAGTCCTCCGGCATCTCCAAGAAACTGGTCATAGAGGCACTCCCTAATATGTGAAATTAGTTAGCTCTCAGGCGTATTGATCTAATTAGAGAAGTTACAAGATGCAAGATGGTTTTCGATAGCAGGGACACCACTACTGCCAGTTTCAGGGAGATGCCGCCAGAGCCCAGTCCTCCGGCATCTCTAAGAAACTGGTCATAGAGGCACTCCCTAATATGTGACCTCACGCATTTCGAGATCAGATCATAATGGTAAGTATTAATCGGGACTAAAGGCCCCCCTTTAGTCCCGGTCCAACCACAAAACGGGACTAACACACTCAAGATTGTTTGCAGACAACACTATAAAAATGGACACATGGAGCATCTTCACTCATAAAATGTTACAATTATTACACATCATTTCTTTGTGTGTGTTCCTTTCTGATCCCGTCGTATTCATGGAGCATCTTCATTCATTAACATGATGCTTGGGTCATCCTTTACCGCGAAGGGTGGAATTTCATGAAACTTACCACAATCTTCTGACATGTCTGTCTTGTCCTCCACTCCCACGATGTTTATTTTTCCTGAAAGAACTATGTGGCGCTTTGGCTCATCGTGTGATGTATTCTTTTTCTTATTTTTTCTTTCTCTAGGTTTGGTAGACATGTCCTTCACATAGAAAACCTGAGCCACATCATTGGCTAGGACGAATGGTTCGTCTAAGTACCCAAGATAGTTGAAATCCAACGATGTCATTCCGTATTTCTTGTCTACCTCAACCCCTCCTCCTGTTAGCTTGACCCATTTGCACCGAAACAAGGGGACCTTAAAAGTTGGTCCATAGTCAAGTTCCCATATCTCCTCTATGTAACCATAATATGTGGTCTTTGACCCATTGTTGTCTGTTGCATCAAAGCGGACACCACTGTTTTGGTTGGTGCTCTTTTTATCTTTGGCTATTGTCTAAAATGTATACCCATTTATCTCGTACCCTCGGAAAGTCGATATAGTCGAAGATGGTGACCTAGACAACAAGTATAGCTAATCTCCAAGAGTGTTGTTTTTGATGAGATGTTGCAACGAACCGCCAAAACTCTTCATGTGTTCATCTCTAATCCAAGAGTCATGCTTTCTAGGGTTGTTGGAGCGTAATATTTTCTTGTGTTCCTAGATATATGGGGCTGCCAAGATAGAATTCTGTAGAACGGTGTAATGTGCTTCGGTGTAATAATGTCCGTCCCTACATATTATTGATTTCCTTCCTAGAGTACCCTTTCCACTCAGTCTCCCCTCATACCGCGATTGAGGAAGACCAATCGTCCTAAGGTTTGGAACAAAGTCAACACAAAATTCAGTGACATCCTCTGTTCCATAGCCCTTGGAGATGCTTCCTTCCTTGAAGATTCCCATGAACCTCTCAAAGGGAAACATATTGTGTAGAAATACAGGACCGAGAATGGAAATCTTTTCGACTAGGTGAACCAGCAGGTGCGTCATAATATTGAAGAAGGATAGTGGGAACACCAACTCAAAACTGACAAGACATTGGACCACATCATTCTGTAACCGTGGTAGATCTTCAGGATTGATTATCTTCTGAGAGATTGCATTGAGAAATGCACATAGCTTCACAATGGGTACTCGAACATTATCTGGTAGAAGCCCCGTCAATGCAATCGAAAGCAACTGCGTCATAATCACGTGGCAGTCATGAGACTTTAGGTTTTGGAGCTTTTTTTCTACCATATTTAATATTCCCTTTATATTCGATGAGAAGCCAGACGGGACCTTAATACTGCTTAGGCATTCAAAGATATTTCCTTCTCTTGTTTGGTAAGAGCATAGCTGGCATGACCTTGAAACCATTCTGGATGCAGACCATCTGGGTATTTCATACGTTGATGGTCCTTTCGTGCTTCCGGTGTATCTTTTGTCTTCCCATACACGCCCAACAAGCCTAGCAGGTTCACGCAAAGATTCTTCGTCACATGCATCACATCGATTGCAGAGCGGATCTCTAAGAATTTCCAATATGGTAGCTCCCAAAATATAGATTTCTTCTTCCACATGGGTGCGTGTCCTTCTGCGTCCTTTGGAACAGATTTTCTGCCAGGACCCTTTCCAAAGGTTACCATTTGATCCAAATCTTTGACCATATCAAATATATCAGCACCCGTACGCTCCTTAGGCTTCGTCTGGTGACATTCCAGACCGGTGAAATGCTTGCCTTTCTTTCTTAAGGGATGCTTGGCCAAAAGAAATTGACGATGCTCATTGTACACATTCTTCTTACAATGTTCCAAATATATACTTTCAATCTCATCTAAACAGTGTGTGCATGCATTGTATCCCTTGTTGGACTGTCCTGAAAGGTTACTAAGAGCAGGACAATCATTGATTGTTACGAAAAGCAATGCTCGAAGGTTAAATTCTTCTTGCTTGTGCTCATCCCACACGCGTATGTCGGGTTCGTGCCACAACTATAAAAGTTCTTCCACTAATGGCCTTAGGTACACATCAATGTCGTTGCCGGGTTGCTTTGGACCTTGGATCAACACTGGCATCATAATGAACTTCTGCTTCATGCACAACCAAGGAGGAAGGTTATAGATGCATAGAGTCACGGGCCATGTGCTGTGACTGGAGCTCTGCTCCCAAAAGGGATTCATGCCATCTGTACTTAGACTAAACCTTAAACTCCTTGCGTTATCTGCAAAGTCCGGGTACTTTCTATCGATTTTTCTCCATTGCGACCCATCAGTGGGGTGTCTCAACATCCCTTCTAACATACGTTCCTCTTTATGCCATCGCAACAACTTGGCGTGCTCTTTGTTTCTGAATAAGCATTTCAACCGTGGTATTATAGAAGCATACCACATCACCTTGGCAGGAACCCTCTTCTAGGGGGATCGCCCTCAACGTCACCAGGGTCATCTCGTCTAATCTTATACCGAAGTGAAGTGCATACTGGGCATGTGTCCAAATTCTCGTACTCCTCACCACGGTAGAGGATGCAGTCATTAGGGCATGCATGTATCTTCTGAACCTCTAAACCTAGAGGGAAGATAACCTTCTTTGCTTCGTACGTACTGGCGGGCAATACGTTATCTTTTGGAAGCATATTCTTCATCATTTTCAGCAACTTTTCAAATGAGGAGTCAGGTATAGCACACTCAGCCTTCCATAGCAGCAATTCCAGTGTGTTGTCCAGCTTTTTCAGACCATTTTCGCAATTTGGGTACAACAACTTTTTGTGATCCTCTAACATGTGATTGAACTTCTCCCTATCCTTTTCAGTTTCACAATCTCTTCGTGCATCGAAAATGGTCCGACCAAGATCATCAGCGGGTCCATCATTTGTCTCTTCTTCATCCTCCCCTTTAGCATCCCCCATGGAAGTATCTCCGTACTCAGGGAAACCATGATAGTTTTCATCCTCCTCCTCTTCTTCATTGTCTTCCATTATAACCCCTCTCTCTCCGTGCTTTTCCAACAATTTTAACTAGGCATGAAGCCGGACTTCAATAGGTGGCTGTGAAGGGGTTTTGAGTCAGAGTAATCCTTCTGATTCCTACATCCACTACATGGACAGAATACAAAACCATTGCGCTTGTTTGCATCAGCAACACGGATGGATTCATGCACGCCATTAATGAACTCGCCAGAGGCGTCGATCGATGCATTACATCCATTCCCGGACCATCTGCATTATAGTAAAAGTATATCAAAAACCATTACACAACATGATAAAATTATTACAAGTTATATTGAGAGCTTCTAGAGCATTAATTTTGAATTTTGAAAAATTTACATGCACCAATTTGTGAATTGTAGAAAACAATCAACATGATAAATGTGGAGTTTTTTATTATTGTTCTATCAGTGAAAACCTCATTCCATTCTAAGCTCTGAAACTCTAAACTTACACATTTCAATTTTCAGTAACTATGTGCCTAATCAAAATTTGTTACACATATATATCAAAATCCTTCTACTTCTAGAGCATGCATGCATTGATCCATATCTATATACTTCTAGAGCATTATAGAGCTAAAGTAGCAATAAGAGATGAAAGAATGAAGTTCTAACCTTTTAAAGCTTTGGATTTAGAGGTTGCAAACTAAATCTTGAGAAAAAAATGGCATGAACTCTCTTGCTTCTTTGAGAAAAATGGCCACCATATGCTTTAGGGTAGCAGGACAAGAAGCAGAATATATAGTGGTGGACAACTAGTCCCGGGCCGTGATACGAGCCGGGACTAATAGTCCACGAAAATACCAGCTGGCCTGCTCCAGGTCATTAGTCCCGGTCCGTAATATGGACTAGGACTAAAGATCTGGTCCGGCCCGGGACTAGTGACTACGGCCGTTTCTAGCCGTTAGAGGCCTCACGGCCCGGGACTAGTGCTCCCACTAATCGCGTGCTGTGACAGGCCGGGACTACTGGGGTTGTTCACGTCGAACTGAAGAGGGGTTTTCCAGTAGTGTGTCCCCAACTCCACCAAGTGGTTATCAAGCACAAGGTTTTAGTAATATGAAATATAAATAAAGTAAGTAAATGTAAACTAGATGATATGGAAGATAATAAAGTTGTTTTTGGATTTTTATGGATGATTGCAAGTAGGAAAAGTATTTTTGTATTTTCTAAATAATAAATTGCAGAAAATATAAAAGGTAGAAATTGCAATGGAAAGATGTTTCTTATGATTAAAATTGGACCGGGGTCCATGGGTTCACTTGTCTACTCTCTTTTTAAGTTGTGGAGATCATTAAACAATTAAACAATGATAAATATTCAAGAAACTTCTATATGTGTATGATAAGCATTCATATGGGGATCATGTCCGAACATAGAGATGAAACGCATCTCTCTTATACTCCTCAAGAAAGGGAAACTCCATGCAATCTTGAATTAAGAACAAATCAGAGTATAGCTATAAGTAATATGACATGATATTTGAAATAGAAATATGCTACCTTGATCTAACATGATTATTTCACTGTCACATGATAATTTATAGCACATGATTTCACTTTATCCCTAGTGACGCATCAAAAGAAAGGTAAAAACCAAAGTGGATCTTGAATATTGTTGTCACAATTCAATCACTACCACCATGCCACTCCATCTAATACACACTTCACCCCATACAAGTTCTTGCATACAAGTTGGATCAAAACAAGCAATTAAGAACGAGGTGCATGATATGCATCTACCAATACATCTTACACAAAATTGGTTCCGATCTCATATATCAAATCATAGAATAAAGATCCACCATATAGGAATTACATATATCACCATAATCATGTTGGGAAGCTCATATGGTACTAGATCTATGAAGAACAATAGAGAAATAGATCAAGCTTGTAACATCCCAAAAATCATGATTTCAAAGTTTGCATATCATCCATGCATTCATAATCATTTTAGGATCATTTTCAAAGTTATTTCAAAACAGAAGCATTTGAATGTCTATTATTTTATGTAAGCAAGACAATGACCAATGCTATTCTCTAGTATGAGATTATTTGTTTTAAACCAGAAAGATTTGAACTTAGAGTGGATTGATGTTTTCCAAAGCTTGGACAAAAAATTTCAAAACAAGGTATGAATTTAAAACCATTCATATGTCTTTAATAAACAATTGATAAAGGCATTATTTATTTTTAAAAATTCCAATGTACCAATGTATTTCCAAGTGTACAACTTTGTTCTATAGCCAAATGTGTACTAGTTTCACTTTACAAAAATCCAGAAGTGGTTTGAATTCAAACTCATTTGAATTTGGTTCCTGAAAATCAAAATAGAATTAGAAGAGGATTAAAGAAATAGAAATGGGCTGGCCCCAGCATTTCGGCCCAACAACAGAACCAGCCCACCCGGGCCAATTCCCTCTACCCCTCTCTCACCCGCGCGGAACATACCCCACAGCCACTAACGTTGGGGCCTCTCCACGTCAGCGTCGTCTTCCCCGAATCCTCGCGCGCAGACGCCGCTCCGCCGTTACCTCTCTGCAGTGACGCCGTGTTTAAGCCCGGCGTAAATTCCATTGATTGGCCACGTGATTGCCACCCCTGCTCCGGATACAAAACCCCCTCTCCACCCCGCACTTTTCCCCTCACTCCACTCGCTCACTCCGCCACCAGGCTGCCTCTATTTCGCATTATACCGCCGCAGACAGAGCCAACTCCGGCGAGGTATTCCGGTGACTCTCGTGTTCGCGCCCACTCCTCGTTCAACCTTGGATGATCCCCTGATCCTTGAGAACCTCCTGATCCCCTTTGTTCATCTGCCTGTGATCCAGAGCGTCGACTTCGACGAGCACCGTGGGAATCTGACGCCACCTCCAACTCCGGCGAGGGATTTAGGTAAAACCCGACCACCCCGTGCCTTCTCTTTGACCCTGCCAGGTTTGCCTGCGTGTTGTGCACACACTAATACCCTCTGTTTGTGCTAGGGTGTCCGGAAACGTCGCCTTCGTCGCTGTCTGAGCAAACCCGACGATGTCCCTAACTCCGACGAGCCCCAGCAGCCTCTTCAGCACGCCCCCGCCCACACCAACGACACCTTGAGCACCGTCGTGTTCACGTGAGTCTGGTAAGCCTATACCTAGCCCCTAACCCCCTCTGTAACCACCGGAACGTCGTCGGCAGCAGCGCCGCTGCCGCCAGCAACCATTTGCGCCGCCGGTTTTAGATCAAAGCGATTTGATCCACTGGATCTAGATCCAGTGGTTTAGATTAGATGCCAGGCCGAAGAGGTACAGGAAGATCTGAGCCGCTGGTTTTAATTAGATCTAACGGTGCGCGAGCGTGATCTAGTGCCGAAGCGGTACTGTCCAATCAGGAAGCGCCGCGTGGCCGGTGTTTCGATTTAAAATCTAGAATTAGATCTATTAGTGATTCAAACTTGCAAAATTCATAACTTTTGATCCACACGTTCAAATTTTGTAAATTTTATATCATTGGAATCAGGAGAAAGAATTCTATCCAATTATGTACTTTGTTTAATAAATTGAATCTTTAAATGTATTGTTTTTGCAGAGACATTTCTAAGCTTAATTTGTATATAAAAATTGTATGGAAAATGTTCTAAGGGCCAAATTAATTTTATTTAGTGTATAATTGTTTTGTTTATGTTTCAGTATTGTTTCACTTGTCTGGTTTGATGTAGAAAAATCATCACATGGCATTTGCATGCATTCATATATTGTTTTCTTGTATATTTTTTATATGTGAATTTGTGCTATCATTTTATGTGTGGTTTTGGTGCTAATAGTGATTGTGGTTGTGAAGATTGTTGCTACTCCCCAACTACCAAGGAAAGTGGTGCTCATATTTTAGTCCCAATATTTTGACTATGCATTAGAAATATTTTGTATAGGGCCTGCATGAATATTTTGCTATGTATCTAAATGCTATGCTTGGGAAATCCTAGTAGTTGTAGAATTGTTAGAATTTTCTCTAAGTTAAGATACTTGTTATTGCCATGCTTAGCCTAGCTAGTAGCAACCAAGGGTGCAATATATTCATGCTATGTAAAATTATTGCTAAGTCTTTGACTTATGGTTTTGCTTAATAAAACAACTAAGTGAATGAAACACCTGGGTGGAATGGTAATTGCTTGGTGGTTTTTGGTTGAGTGGTTACACAAGGCCCATTTCTATGGTTTACCTTGTGTATCTCACTTGTGGATTGCCACCCGGAAACAAAGGGATTTGAGATGCCAAATGTTAATAAGCTTCTAGTGCAGCCACATGGCATTATGGGCTCTGCCTGGATCATATATGTTGCAATAACTTAGCCAAATGGACAGTTGGTGGTAGGGGAATGATAGGTTGGAGCGCGTCCATTCTGGTATAAGGGAAGTCTTCTGAAAGGTCCTGTCTTGGTGAAACCAAGTCTTGTGGGGAAAGTGCACCACCTCTGCAGATGGAATAAACTAAGTACTTAGACGTGTCCCCGGTAATGGACAACTTGAGCATCAAGACATGGAAGCTATCAAGAATCTCCTCATCCCAATTTTGTAAGTTAAAACTTGTGGTTGAACAAGGGTGAAGGTTCACCAATTTCTATTGGTGGATCCTTGGGAAAGTTTTTGCCAAACAAAAACTTAGTGTTTTTAACTGATAGGAAAAACCTATTTTTGAGCAAAGCAAGCCTAAGCTACACTTAGCCAAATTCATGTAGTAACTAAGATGCTAATATTCTACTAAAATATCACTTGCCAATACTATTCCAATGTATTGACCCACTATGGTTGTAACTTGTGATGTTGCAGGTTACTCTGATGATGATTAGGGGTTATGAGTCTACACTCAACATGCTTGCCTGTGGCACATGAAGATGAAGACTTCTATTTTATATTGTTAAGTTAAACTCTTGTACTACCTATGGCTATGGAGTTGTAAAAGACTATGTTATCTCTTGAATGACGATGTAATAATGACCTTTGTTTCTATGTACTTCATCTTAAACTATGGATGCTAGCAATTGATCTAGGGACTAGCATTGCAATCACACGGATCTTTATCTTTATAAAGGTGGGATATTACAAAGCTACTGCCACAAACCCATAGTCCAGAGGTGTACTACTCCCTCTTCATCATGGTGATGATGCTGGATATGTTGGAGAGGGTGGAGATCCCTCCGGAGGCGGCTCAAGCATAGTTTCCCCCTACAATATTTCCTGGATCTGACTCTATTTGGTGGTGTTTCCCTGGTGTGCTTCGTGTCGAGGACTGAAGGGAATATGACCGAGAGGCAATAATAAAGTTGTTATTATCGTATTCCAAGTATATGATAGATGTTTATTTTACATGCTATAATTGTATTAAAAGGAAACATTAATGCATGTGTGTTTAATAAACAAATTAAGTGTTACTAGTTATGCCTCTCATATAAACTAGCTCGTTGATTATCATGATGATCAAGGTTTCCTGATCATGGACATTGGAAGTTTTTAATAACGAGGTCACAACATTGGTGGAATGATGTGATTAACATCATCTGAAGTATAGTAATATGATCAAAGTCATTATGTTTAAATTGCTATAACATCATTACAAGTAAATCTAGTCCTTAGACCCTAAGATCATGTCAATCACTAACATATTAAGAGTAGCTTGATTACATCAAACATCACACCATAACAGGGTGACCATAAAGGTGGGTTCAGATACTCCGATAACGTTATGTAGAGGCTCATGGATCAAGAGTGTAATTTGTCCATCCAAATGACGGACAGATATACTCTAGGCCTTCTTGGTGATATCACATTGATATAGCTTGCAAGCAAGTGATGGAGATCACTAGAATGTTATATCACGGGAACGAGAAAAGGGTACATGTCGGTAACAAGATCAAACTAGGTATGGGGATACCGATGTAGAATCTCGGACATGTAAAATATCGCGAGTCAAAAGGATTTAGTTGCAATGTTAAGGTTCTCACGGTTACAAGAAGTCATCGTTGAATGTGTAGGAGTAAGCACAGATCTCTAGGTCCCGTTGTTGATTATTGATCGGAGAGGGGTCTCGATCATGTTCGCATTATTCGCAAACCATAGGGTGACACAATTAAGGTATATCGACACCATTTCGATCAAATGATATGCTAGGAAAAGAATATCCAAGAACTAGAATTATTTCAATGGATACCGGAATTGTTTCGGGTGAAATTGCTGAAATTGGTTGTGCATGTGAAATTGAAATGTAGTAAGGGGTTTTATGTAAATGTTTGTTAATTAATGTAATTTATAAAATTATGAATAAATAGATAAAATAGTTTTATTTAATGAGAGATTACATTAAATTTGGTAGTAATTTAATGGATTTTGAGTGGGATTTTGATTGGAGGAAATGGAGAGGCAAATGGGTGAGTGGGAGCTCCACTCACATGAATGGAGGAAGAGGTGGGGGCACCACCTTGGCCGTCAGCCAAGGGGAGGGGGGCAGACCCTCCTCTTTGAAAAGTCCCCCCTCTCCCTCCTCACTCACACCTCCTCGTGAAGGATCTCTCTCCCCCTCAAGTACTATTTCCCATGGTCTCATCTTAGCAAAATACATGTTCCTGGTGGCTTTTTTTAGTGAGTATTTGCTTCTTCCACTGCACTGCTGGAGCAAGGTCGCGGAGGTCATCGGGGTCTCGGACGTGTGTGCGATCACGGATGCTCAGCTAAGTTGCAGTGTTGCCGGACTTCCACATGATCTTGAGATCGGCAAGGGATCGACTACATCACCAACGAATCCATACTTGTAAAGCTTTGTTGGTCTTCAAGGGTATATATTCTATGGATGTATATCCACCAGTTGATTGTATCTAGATATATGGATCGTGGCGTATATAATTCCCATCGTAGGAAATTTTTTGTTTTCTATGCTGCGAACCTAACAATGGTATCAGAGTCGGATCTATGCATAGATACTCTGCACGGGTAGTACACATATGGTTATGTGGGCGCTGATGGTCACGTTATTGCATCTTATGAGTATTTTGGATATTGGTGGCATAGTGGGATGAAGCGGCCCGGACAAACTTTACATGTTCTCAGACATGAGACCTGTTCCACGCTTGACACGCAACTAGTTTTGCATAAGTGGCTTGCGAGTGTTTGTCTCTCCTACTATAGTAAATATCTAATCTACAACGAGTTGCCAATAATTTGATTATAATCATTATGGTTCCATGTTCGTAGGTAAGAATGGTTCTATCTTTGAAAGCCCTCAGCCACATAAAACATGCAAAGGATAAATTAGAGGCGTCTAGTTTTTTAGTTTTGTCGGGCAAGTACTATGATATGGGTAGTATTATAATTTGTAATATGGATCGGTACTATTGGAAATTATAATATGCCAAAGTGTAATTTCCATAGACCTTGGCCTTACACATATATGAATGATAAAGATCGTACCACGATGCACAAGATAATGATCAAGTGCAAGAACCATATCATATCACTTTTAGCATATGATGTGTAGAGGTCCCAACCTTTAATAAGGTAGATATCCCTGTGTTTACAATGCTAGTCCCTAGATGAATAGCTAGCATCCACAGTTAAGATGTAATATCAAGAAACAAAGGTCATAATACAATTTATAACCAGGAATAAAATAATTCATTACATCTTACATAGCTCATTTGGCTATCTCATTACATTGCAGCAGAAATAACTATAGCATGGAGTCCTTCATATTCAAAGTGCCACAGGCAAACATGTTGGTTGTAGACTTGTAATCCTAATCATCACACTTTACTAACATCAAACAAACCTGCAACATAATAAGTTACAGCCACAAGGGTCAATACATTTGAATTGTATTGGCAAGTGATGCTATGGTAGTATAGTGGAGTCTATCATCTATATGCATTTGGCTAAGTGGAGCTTAGGCTTGCTTTGCTCAAAATAGATTTTCCTTATCATTTGAAAACACTAAGATTTTGTTTGTCAAAATCACCCAAGGCATCTCCCAATAGAAATTGGTGATCCTTCAACACTTGTTCAACCACAAAGTTTTAACTTAGAAATTGGGATGAGGATATTCTTGATAGCTTCCATGTCTTGATGCTCAAATTGTCCTTTACCAGGGACATGGCTAAGTACTTAGATTTTACACTCTGTAGAGGTGGTGCACTTTCCCCCACAAGACTTGGTTTCACCAAGACAAGATCTTTCAGAAGCCTTCCCTTAGACCAGAATGGACGCATTCCAACCTATCATCCCCTACCACCAACTGTTCATTTGGCTAAGTTATTGCAACCTATATGATCCAGGCAGAGCCCATAATGCCAAGTGGCTGCACTTGAAGCTTCTCAACATTTGACATCTCAAATATCTTTGTTCCTGGGTGGCCATCCACAAGTGAGATACACAAGGTAAACCATAGAAATGGGCCTTGTATAACCACTCAACACAAACCATTCCTTCCATTCCACCCAGGTGATTCGTTCACTTAGTTGTTTTATTAAACAAAACACAAGTCCTTGACTTAGAAATATTCCATAGCATGAATATAATCCACCCTTGTTTTCTACTAGCTAAGCTAAGCATGATAGTAGTAGGAATCTTAACTTATGAAAATTCTACTAAGGTTTCATCTACTAGGATTTCTCATGGCATAGTTTACACTTAGCAAAAATTCCATGCAAGTCCTACTTAGAAATATCACTAGTGCATAGTGAAAATAATGGGACAAAGTATGAAGCATCACTTGCCTTTTTGGTAGAGAATATAAATTCACTCCTTGATCTTGCAATATTCACACTCTTCAAATTTCACTACAATTCAATCAAGCAAGGCACAATTTCAATCTACCATTTAAGCAAACATCACATAAAATAATAGAAACAAGCAATGCATGCAAGCATGCCAAATATTGTTTTATTTGGAAAAGTGGTTTCTAATAGGTTATAAACATTCTAAAACACCATTTGGTCATTTTATATAAGTGGCAAAACCATTTGCAAAAGATTTTACCTATAAACCATTTTTAAACCAAATCAATATTTTATGTGGTTGAAAATGCCTTTAGCAAGTAATAATCTATAGTGTTCATCAAAATATATTTTTAAATCATAAAACTTTGTGTTTGGGGTCATAGAGTTTAAATCAAAACATTTCCCAAAGATTTTTCTCCAAAAAGTATTTTTAACATATAAACAACATTTTAATTTGACTAGAAATGTTCTAAAACAAAGATTCATTCTTTTGCTTCACAAAATATGTTTTTGAATCCACAAGTTGGTTTCTATGGTCAGTAGGTTCAAAACAATCCATTTGCCAAAGTTTTTTCACAAAAACAATTTTAGAATGAATTTTATATTCAAATTATGCCTATACAAGTTTCTGTAAAAATAACCATTTTACCAGAAGCAATTTACTAAACAAAGTGCATGGTTCGAAAGTACTTGTCTTGCTGATTCAATTGATATAAAGTTTGCAAAATTTGGACGTGTGGTTTGAAAGTTATGCAATTTCAAAATTTGATCATCTAATAGATCAAATCCTGTTTCTAAAACTAGAGTCTGGCCACGTGGCGCGATTCTACTGGGCGATACCGGCTCGGTTGGATCGACCTCTCTGGTGTGTTGGATCTAAGCTGCAACGCACGGCACAGATTTGTCTATACCCCTTCGATTATGAATCTATCGTGACGCTCGGATCTGGATCCAGTGGCTCACAACAGCTCGACCTCAGATGGGCGGTGCTGGCGCGGCGGCGAACGGTGGCGCGGCTCTGCTCGCGGTGGTTTTGGCGAAGCAGGAAGAAAAGGAGAGAGAGAGAAGATGCTCACAGTGCTCGCGTGATCCTGGTGAAGTTCAAGGGGTTTCCTTCTTTCTAGGGGCGCACATAAACGACGGTGATTACTCACCGGAGAAGAGACAGACGGTGGCTAATTACTGTTGAAGACGGAAGCGACGCTACGGTGCGAGCTAGGAAACGAAAACGGTGGCATTAGTTGCGGAAGAGGTCACAGGCGCATCATCGGAAGGAAGAGGGGCGGTCAGAACGTTACCAGGGGAGTCGCCGGAGAAGAGACTGACGGCGGTGGCGCTCGGGTGATGCCCTTGTCGAAGCTCTAGTGTTCGCGCGGCCAAGAGAACGACACTGGAAGATGCACATGAGTCAGTGGAACACGCTCGTGTGGTCGAGGGGGCGAGGCGCGGGCTGGGTTCGTCGGAAAATTCGCCGGAGAGCATCGGATGCAGTGGCGATGTGTGGACAAATTCGAGCAGCCTAGGGGCAGTGGGGAGGCGATGTCTGGGGGAAATGAAAGAGGAGGAGCAGGCGTTTAATATGGCATGGTCACAGCGAGGAATAATCGCGGCATTAAGGTGGATTGATCGCGAGTAATCGGCGGCAGAAACGGCCAGAGGGCATGGTCTTCGTGTGGGTGGAGACGATGGTCTGGCAGGTGGGGGCCTGGCGTCAGCGAGTGAGAGAGAGTGGGGGTGGGGCCTGCTAGTCAGCGACTGCGCGGGTTCGGTGCCGAGTAAAAGAAAACATTTTGGGGAAGGGAGTGGGAGTGGGCTGCTGGGCCAGTTGGGCTTTGTTGGGCTGGGCTGGCTTAGTTCATTTTTTGTACAGATTTGTTTTTCCTTTTCTTTTTCTATTTATCTGTTTGCTTTTTGTTTAATCATTTCAAACACCCATTTGAATTCAAACTTCAACCAAACTTTGTGTAGATTTTAATACTGATTAATAATGCATTCTAAAGTCAAATTTAGAATAATATTTATTCTTTTTAGGGCATATTAATTATTTAAAAGGTCCTTGTATTAATTCAAATAAGATTTAATAATGTTTTTCAAACTCCATTTGTAATTTAAATCTTTCCAAATCTTTTCAGTAGGTTTTATTTATTTATTAGGGTGTCAAATAATTCACCTTGAATTATTTGGAACATTTTTAATATGATTTATTAATCATTTTAAATTGGGTATTTATCTTTATTCCAATGAAATTAATTATGGGTTTAATTCCATAAATTTTATTTAGTTGATTTCTTTGATCCCATTTAAGTTAATTAAACAACTTTTATTCCACTTGGGTAAATTCCAAATACTATTTTCCCATGATTTAATTAATCATTCTTATTAGGGAATTTGTTTTTAATCCAATGGAATAGAATTTGGTTAAGGCCATATTATTTTATTTGAATATTATTTATCCATCTATTTTATTTGGATTTGGATTACATTCATTCCATTTGCTTATGGTTAGGTCAAGATTTAATTTGGCCTTTTAAATATTCCTCATTTAATATTTCTATCTTTATCTTATAAAATCCATATCTTTTTATTTATTGATCCAATCTTGGTGGTTCCAATTTGGTAAAATCTCATTTGATATTTATTTATCCTTTTTAAATATCTTTAGGATTAATTTCTCACCATTTGGTATGGAGTTTTAGATAGGTGCTTTATTAGCTTTGGAAATTCAAATTCCTTATCTTATTAAATTCATAAGATTTTATTTATGGCTCCAAATTAAGTGAAACCAATTTCTATGGTTTTATAATATATCTATTTGTCATTATTGATCATTTTTAAATGTTAGTTGACAAAATTTTATATGGATCAAAACCATGGTCTTAGAGATGTCTTGGAAATGATTTTATTCCATTAAGGTTTTAGAGTTTTGGTTTATTTTCCAAGTTTTTAAATTTCAAGATGCATTTATGAATAATGCATTTCACTTGATTTGAATTTAGTTGGATTCAAACATTTACTCAAGTTTGTTCAAGAAGGGATTTTAAGTTTCCATTTGGAATCAAAAAGTTTCTTTTCACCCTAAATTTCAACAATTGTTTATTTTGTTTATTTATTTTTCACATTACAAAATTTGGAAAAATTTGGGATTTCACATGATGTTTGTATGCATCTTATATTGCTTGTTTGACTCTTTAGTAGCATTATAAGATGATCCCTCATTTAAATATCAAGATAAAATGTGTTCTTACTTTAGTATGCATCGTTGATAATATCATCGTTTTGAGACACCACGTGATGATCGGGTGTGATAGACTCAACGCATACAACAGGTGTAAGACAGTTTTACACACGCGAATACTAAGGTTCTGTAACACCCTCAGAATCGGACCTATGCAAGTTTTAGCAAAATTCGCCAAACCCGCATAGAAACGATTCAAAGGTGCCCACCAGGCACTTTCGTGCGGGTGGAAAACGAAGTAATAACATTACACAACAGTCCTCGATGGGACCCACAGAACAGATATATATAACAGCGACTCAAAGAGTCAAGAATACAGATATAAAATATACAAAGATCCAAATCACCTTGAAAACGGTAGAGCGTCCGACTACGGACAAGAAGCAAATGGGGCTAAGAGCCCTGAAGAATAACCAATGGCGTCCATAACCCTGCCCAGGCCAAGCCGGAAGGGTAACCCTGCTAACGGCGTCGATCTCAAAACCTGCTTAAACAAAAGGGGTGCCGACAAAGGGCAAAGGAAAAAGAAGGAGCGTCGATCGAGGCCAGACACGGCGAGGCTAGAATTGGCGGTCCTCGCCACATAGGTATGGTGGATCGAAGCGGCAGAGATGCACTAAACAACCTATAGAGACTCGATACAACTAGCGGTTATCAGAGGGGGATAAGAGTGATCTATCCGGATCCAACCTGAAGCTAACACCAAACAAACCCATCCTGGTATTTCCCCCTCGAGACCAAACGAGGAAGTCAACCGAGGAACTCACACGGTTGGCAGTTTTATTTATTCGGTTATCGTTGCAGCAATTACTAGTCAGATATAGATATTCATCCTGATAAAATAAGCAGTGGCCAATTTTAGTTAACCATTCCGTTATAGTGGCAACACTTACTAGTCAGATACAATAGCATGAGATAATCCTTAAACCCGGGTTGTTGTTGGGTTTTTTATTCATTACCATTCCGCTGTTGCAATACTTACTAGTCGAGACAATACAATGGTAGCGAAGCAATCCAAACAAGCAATTGTGGGCAGTATTATTAGCCATTCCGTTATAGTGAAGCTGATTACTAGTCATTATAAGTCAAATTTATAGCAATAAACTTTAGTTATGCTTGTCTATGATCGAGATACTGTGCTCCAAGTCGTCCATATCCGCGGACACGGCTTTCAGAAAGTTTTACCCGGCCGGGGTGCACCAATAGCAACACACGCTCGATCAACCTCGGAAAAACCAAATCAAAACCCAACGAGGCTTTCACGACTGAACAATCACAGGATTCAGAAATATTTCAGGGGGCCACCCCTTTGAGTAGATCCCGCAACGGAGTAAGCAAGCTCCGAGGCGGACTCAAGGTTGCGCCAATGGCTGTAAGCGACTGGGAACCCGAAAGTGTGGCTGGGCTTGTCGATACCGCGTAATCACTCCGCATCCTAACAAGACAAAGGTGCTCCTCGCACAATTTAAATACGAAAGTAGCATGGCATAAGTACAGGATCGTAATAAAACCGCAAACTAGTTGTGCCCCAAGAAATAAGATGAATCAAGCTCGCTGGGGTCCCATATACCTCCGGATGTGGATAGCGATAAATCAAGGAACAGTATCAAGTACTCGGGGTCTTACGGGACACAAGTGGGCGTCGAAACCAAATATTTTCTATCACCCACCGATGCCTCGCTTATTTCAATTTTAGTTGTTAAACAGAATTTAAAGTGAACGAAGTAAAACTAGGATCATCTCCAGCATCAACATGCGGCAATACATCAACAATCGTGGCATATGACACACCTCAGACTTGAGCAAGCAACTACGACGCATAAGTCCAACTATCTACCAAACAATGTAATAGGATGTGTCCAAGGCAATATAGGTTGCACGGTATATATCATGTACGGAAACTAAAGCATCGCAACACGATAGCAATAGATCAACAGGAGGGAATAAAGACTATAAAAGTAAGATAGGTAGAAAGGGGAGATGCTCACTGAAAACATTGTCGAAGGTTCATCCAAGATCGGGCGAAGCTCACATCAACTCAACGGTCTTATCCGAAGAAGCAAAACACTAGAAGAAACACCGGATGCAATATTTAATACAACGGCAGAAGATCGGCATGATGCATGTATGATGCATGACATAGCAAAGCAGCGATGCAATTAGGTCATATTAAGCGGAACCGGGTCCCCACAATTAATTAGATGGTTCCTGTTCTTTGTCTTCCCCGCAATTTAATGTTGTTTAACAAGGCAGAATAAGATATCGGTTTGCTACACAAGTTTAAATGAGGCCAATATAAGGCTAGATTTGCCCGCATATGGCCCCATATTGAATTATTAGGTGAATCGGCATAAGGCCCCCAAACCAATGATATGCATGCGAGATGACAGTTAAATGTGCAACAAGTTGATATCATTTATAAAATAGGGTATCGAGGAAAAGGGTCACACATGAGGGGTCGCGACGAACTTGGGGTTCCGGGGTTCGGGGTCGGTCTCGGGGTCCAGGGTTCGACGGTTTCGGGGTCGGACAACTGAGATAGATCTTGGCGCGTCCGGGGAGGAGACCCTGGTTTGGTGTCGGGGCGCATCGATTTAACCCTGGACGGTGTCGTTCTTGACGTCGTGCCGATCTTGTCGGGTCCACGCTCTGGGTCAGACTTGTCGTCCGGGGAAAAACTTGGCGTCCCTGGCTTCGGAAAGGAGAGCTTGACGTGCCGGGGTACTTGTCGTATCGGTGGCGGTCTTGGCGTTCCGGGGATCTTCGAGTCGAGGATCTTGGAACGTGTTGGTTTTCTCCAAATCATGTATCGCTTCTCCGTGGGGAAGGTCTCGAGGGTCCGGTGACGGAGATCTTGACGGCCCGAGAGGAGAACTTGGTGCCCGCTCAAAGGTCGAGGAGGATCTTGTCGAAAGAAGAGAGGACGGGTTCTTGTTTGCGGCCTTGTCGACAAGCAACCAGAGCAGCCCACGACACGGACACAACAAGCGGATATGGATTACACAGCAACATGCCCAAAACAGCAGCACACGGTCGAAACATGACCAACAACGAGACATGGATGCAGGCACGAGGCCGACGGCGATTGCAGACGATGTCGGGGCCGACGGCAGCGGCGAATAGGGGCGGAGGACGGCGACGGGAGGCTCTCGGCGTGGGGCAGCTCGCTGGGGCGAGTCGGGATCGCCGAGGGTCGCCATGGGCGGCCGCTCGAGTACGCTGAGGGCGGCGCCGCCGCAGAGGGTGCGCGGGCGAGCTGCGGGGCGATCAGCGGCACGGCCGACGGGCGTGCACGGCCGCTGAGACCGCAGGCGCTGGCGCGGGCTCAGGGGCGCCGAACCGGGAAGGCGGGACGCGACGGGAGAGGTCCGGCGACGGCGAACGCCGCGGCGCGAGGAGAGCTTCGGCCTGTGGCGGCGGGCTTGAAGGCGGGGGACGGCGAGCGCGGGAGACGCGCTGGCGAGTGGCGTGGCGGAGCGAGCGGCGGCGCCGGAGGGAGGCGCGCGGCGGCGAGTGGGGCATGGACGAGGCTGCTGCGAGCGGGGCGCAGACGCGAGGCGGGCTCGGAAGGGCCGCGGCGGGAAGGCCGGGCGCGAAAGGCGGTGGAGGCGCTGGCCGGAGCTCGGGAACGGGTGCTGGCGGGAGCGGAGGTGGGCGGTTGGCGGGCGTTATGGAGGCGGCGAGGGCGCGAGGCGCTGGCGCAGCCTGGCGGGGACGGCGAGGAGCACGGGCAGGGAGGCGGCGCGACGCTGGGCGAGCAGGACGGCGAGAGCGGAGGAGGATGTGGGAGAACCGGCGAGGCGGCGCGGGGCTGGCGGAGGCGAGGCGGGCCGAGGGGCAAGGAGGAGAGCGTCGGGCCGGAGGTTGGAGAGAAGGGAGGAAGGAGAGGAACAGGGGAGCGCGGGGGAGGAAGGATGAGAGGAGGGAGCAAAGGTGGGACCGGGGTGTGGGGCTAAGGGCAGAGGCCTGTGGGTGGGGAGACAGTGGCTAGGGCGGCGTCTTGGTGTGGGTGGTCCGAGTGCGTGCGTGTCTGCGTGTGAGTGCGTGCGTGTGGGGTGGTTCTGGTGGGAGCTGAGGGAAGAGGAGAGAGGGAGTGGCCATGTGGCAGTGTTTGATTGGTTAGGGGGGGAAAAGGTGAGGTGTCGTCCGTCTGGCTGTGGTGATGTGGCTGTTTGGGTTGGGTAGATAGCTGGGTAGGTCTAGGATTTTACAGGGCGGGTTAGGTGGACCGTTTTTAAAAACAGGGGTGGTCGTTCGGGTCGGTTGGCCCGTTCGACTGCCCCTACTAAAATAAATATAAATTTTATTTGTTTAAATAACACCGTTTGCAAACCGATAGCGGGCAAAACAAATTAATCCGGTGACCCGGGTTTGCGTGTTTGAATGTAGATGGGCCGTTTGGAAAACAAAACGGGCTTTGCGAAAATAGTTTTATGCGAACAATGCATAATGATGACGATGCAATGCACAAATTCAACGCGATTTTCTAGTAGTGGTTTTGCGGGATGCCACAATTCGACACCACTAACAATGGATCTCGCCCTCGAGATCCGCCTCATGGTACCGGAAGGAAGGGTCGGCGACCTGCGTCTTCTCGCTACGTGTAGATCCTCGCGACACCACTAACAAGAGGTCGTTGTCCGTGATCGTCGAGAGAACACTCCGGAAACAAAAGGTCGAAGGTAGAGGCATCAACAAATAAAGCCACCCCTAACTTCGATGGAAAGAGGGAACCGATGCATTCCCATCCACTTTAATGTACAAAAGCGAATAGAAGGGGTAGTCGGCATGGGGGCCAATCCATCACGCACCCAAACTATTACTCCGCACAATCAGTAGAAGAGCGTGCAACCATTCTCGGACACAGACTGAAGATCTCAACAAGCGAGGTTCGGAAACAAAGGAGGGATGCAGACTCTGCATCGGATCTGGCGTAGATGATGTCGTCGCGTCGGAAAACACCGGGAGGCTCAAACAGGGAACACGGAATGGTACCGCAGTAGACGGATTCCTCGGATCGCATGAAGACTAGATGTAGCAACTCCGTTATCAGAGGAGGAAGTGAAACCCTGAAGGTACGACGGAAACCCAACCACGAGAAATCCTGGACTCGAAGAAAGAGAAGAGAGCGGATTTAAAACACGTCGAGATAAGAGGAGAATAGCAGAGGGGTAAGGAGTAAAATCAGACCTAATCAGAACTATCCAACCGATTTTTGCAAAATAGTTTTGACACTCTACTTCGGCCGTTAGCTAGGTTATCCTCTGAATTTGGACTTGTGGGTATCGCAACTGCCGAGCTCGATACCACTCAGAACACCTCGATCGGACCTATGCAAATTTTAGCAAAATTCGCCAAACCCGCATAGAAACGATTCAAAGGTGCTCACCAGCACTTTCGCGGGTGGAAAACGGTAATAACATTACACAACAGTCCTCGATGGGACCCATGCAGATATATATAACAATGACTCAAAGAGTCAAGAATACAGATATAAAATATACAAAGATCCAAATCACCTTGAAAGCGGTAGAGTCCGACTACGGACAAGAAGCAAATGGGGCTAAGAGCCCTCAAGAATAACCAATGCCCATAACCCCCTTGGCCAAGCCGGAAGGGTAACCCGCTAACGGCGTCGATCTCAAAACCTGCTTAAACAAAAGGTGCCGACAAAGGGCAAAGGAAAAGAAGGAGCGTCGATCGAGGCCAAGACACGAGGCTAGAATTCGGCCCCTCGCCACATAGGTATGGTGGATCGAAAGGCAGCGAGATGCACTAAACAACCTATAGAGACTCGATACAACTGGCGGTTATCAGAGGGGGATAAGAGTGATCTATCCGGATCCAACCTGAAGCTAACACCAAACAAACCCATCCTGGTATTTCCCCCTCGAGACCAAACGAGGAAGTCAACCGAGGAACTCACACGGTTGGCAGTTTTATTTATTCGGTTATCGTTGCAGCAATTACTAGTCAGATATAGATATTCATCCTGATAAAATAAGCAGTGGCCAATTTTAGTTAACCATTCCGTTATAGTGGCAACACTTACTAGTCAGATACAATTAGCATGAGATAATCCTTAAACCCAGCAGTTGTTGGTACTTTTATTCAGCCATTCCGTTGTAGTTGCAATACTTACTAGTCAGGTACAATGGTCGCAAGCAGCAATCCAAACAAGCAATTGTGGGCAGTATTATTAGCCATTCCGTTATAGTGAAGCTGATTACTAGTCATTATAAGTCAAATTTATAGCAATAAACTTTAGTTATGCTTGTCTATGATCGAGATACTGTGCTCCAAGTCGTCCATATCCGTGGACACGGCTTTCAGAAAGTTTTACCCGGCCGGGGTGCACCAATAGCAACACACGCTCGATCAACCTCGGAAAAACCAAATCAAAACCCAATGAGGCTTTCACGACTGAACAATCACAGGATTCAGAAATATTTCAGGGGGCCACCCCTTTGAGTAGATCCCTCAACGGAGTAAGCAAGCTCCGAGGCGGACTCAAGGTTGCGCCAATGGTCAGAAGCGATCGGGAACCCAAAGTGTGGCTGGGCTTGTCGATACCTGCGTAATCACTCCGCATCCTAAATAGACAAAGGTGCTCCTCGCACAATTTAAATACGTAAAGTAGCATGGCATAAGTACAGGATCGTAATAAAACCGCAAACTAGTTGTGGCCCCAAGAAATAAGATGAATCAAGCTCGCTCGGGGGTCCCATATACCTCCGGATGTGGATAGCGCGATAAATCAAGGAACAGTATCAAGTACTCGGGGTCTTACGGGACACAAGTGCTCGAAACCAAATATTTTCTATCACCCACCGATGCCTTTGCTTATTTCAATTTTAGTTGTTAAACAGGAATTTAAAGTGAACAGTAAGTAAAACTAGGATCATCTCCAGCATCAACATGCGGCAATACATCAACAACTGTGGCATATGACGACACACCTCAGCACTTGAGCAAGCAACTACGACGCGCAAGTCCAACTATCTACCAAACAACAGGTAATAGGATGTGTCCAAGGCAATATAGGCTGCACGGTATATCGCAGGTACGGAAACTAAAGCATCGCAACACAGATAGCAATAGATCAACAGGAGGGAATAAAGACTATAAAAGTAAGATAGGTAGAAAGGGGGAGATGCTCGCCTGAAAACATTGTCGAAGGTTCATCCGAAGATCGAGGCGAAGCTCACATCAACTCAACGGTCTTATCCGCGAAGAAGCAAAACACTAGAAGAAACACCGGATGCAATATTTAATACAACGGCAGAAGATCGGCATGATGCATGTATGATGCATGACATAGCAAAGGTGCGATGCAATTAGGTCATATTAAGCGGAACCGGGGTCCCGACAATTAATTAGATGGTTCATGTTATTTATCTACCCCGCAATTAAATGTTGTTTAACAAGGCAGAATAAGATATCGGTTTGCTACACAAGTTTAAATGAGGCCAATATAAGGCTAGATTTGCCCGCATATGGCCCCATATTGAATTATTAGGTGAATCGGCATAAGGCCCCCAAACCAATGATATGCATGCGAGATGACAATTAAATGTGCAACAAGTTGATATCATTTATAAAATAGGGTATCGAGGAAAAGGGTCACACATGAGGGGTCGCGACGAACTTGGGGTTCCGGGGTTCGGGGTCGGTCTCGGGGTCCAGGGTTCGACGGTTTCGGGGTCGGACAACTGAGATAGATCTTGGCGCGTCCGGGGAGGAGACCCTGGTTTGGTGTCGGGGCGCATTGATTTAACCCTGGACGGTGTCGTTCTTGACGTCGTGCCGATCTTGTCGGGTCCACGCTCTGGGTCAGACTTGTCGTCCGGGGAAAAACTTGGCGTCCCTGGCTTCGGAAAGGAGAGCTTGACGTGCCGGGGTAGTTGTCGTATCGGTGGCGGTCTTGGCGTTCCGGGGATCTTCGAGTCGGGGATCTTGGAACGTGTTGGTTTTCTCCAGATCATGTATCGCTGCTCCGTGGGGAAGGTCTCGAGGGTCCGGTGACGGAGATCTTGACGGCCCGAGAGGAGAACTTGGTGCCCGCTCAAAGGTCGAGGAGGATCTTGTCGAAAGAAGAGAGGACGGGTTCTTGTTTGCGGCCTTGTCGACAAGCAACCAGAGCAGCCCACGACACGGACACAACAAGAGGATATGGATTACACAGCAACATGCCCAAAACAGCAGCACACGGTCGAAACATGACCAACAACGAGACATGGATGCAGGCACGAGGCCGACGGCGGTTGCAGACGATGTCGGGGCCGACGGCAGCGGCGGATAGGGGCGAGGACGACGGGAGGCTCTGGCCGGGCAGCTCGCTGGGGCAGGTCGGGATCGCGAGGGTCGCCGCGAGGCTACCGGCTCGAGATCGCAGAGGGCGCCACGCAGAGGCGCGCCCGGCGGTGAGCTGCGGATCGGGCACGGGCTGACGCGACGGGCGGGACCGCAGGCGCTGGAAACCAGGGCGGGGCCGGGGCGCCGCGAATCGGAAGGCAGACGCGACGGAGGAGGTCCGCGACGGGCGGCGAACGCCGAGCGAGGAGCTCGCCTGTGGCGGCGGGTTGAAGGCGGGTGGACGGCGGGAGACGCGTGGCGAGGTGGCGAGCAGGGGCGGCGCGGCCGGAGGAGGCGCGCGATCGGGCGAGGGCGGCTGGCCGCGAAGCGGGGCGCAGACGCGAGGCGGTGGGCGTGAGGCGGGGCGGGCGGGCTGGGCGCGCGCTGGGCGAGGAGGCGGAGGCGCCGGCCGAGTCGGGAACGCGGGTGCTTAAGGGAGCGGAGGTGGGCGGTTGACCAGCGGCTGGAGGCGGCGAGGGTCCAGAGGCGGGCGGCGCGCGCGGGACGGCGGAGGAGCACGGTGGCGGGCCAGGCGCGACTGGGCGAGGGACGGCAGAGCGAGCGGAGGAGGAGGTGGGGAGAACTGCGAGGCGGCTGCAGCCAAGACGCTGGCAGGGCGGGCCGACGAGGGCAGGAGGGAGCCATGGGCTGGAGGTTGGAGAGAAGGAGGAGAGGAACAGGGAGCTGGGAGGAAGGATGAGAGGAGGAGCAAAGGCTGGGGTGGGACCGGGGTCGGGGGCGGGCAGCGGCAGAGGCCTGTGGCGGGAGACAGTGGCTAAGGCGGCCAAGCGTCTTGTGTGGGGTGGTCCGAAAGTGCGTGTCTGTGTGTGAGTGCGTGCGTGTGGGGTGGTTCTGGTGGGAGCTGAGGGAAGAGGAGAGAGGGAGTGGCCATGTGGCAGTGTTTGATTGGTTAGGGGGGGAAAAGGTGAGGTGTCAGCGTCTGGTTGGCCAGGGTGATGTGGCTGTTTGGGTTGGGTAGATAGCTGGGTAGGTCTAGGATTTTATAGGGCGGGTTAGGTGGACCGTTTTTAAAAACAGGGGTGGTCGTTCGGGTCGGGTTGGCCCGTTCGACTGCCCCTACTAAAATAAATATAAATTTTATTTGTTTAAATAACACCGTTTGCAAACCGATAGCGGGCAAAACAAATTAATCCGGTGACCCGGGTTTGCGTGTTTGAATGTAGATGGGCCGTTTGGAAAACAAAACGGGCTTTGCGAAAATAGTTTTATGCGAACAATGCATGATGATGACGATGCAATGCACAAATTCAACGCGATTTTCTAGTAGTGGTTTTGCGGGATGCCACAGGTTCTTACTTGGAGAGCCTAGCATGTATAGACATGGTCTCGGAACACGAACCGAAAGGTAAAGCATGAGTCATATGTTGAAGGGAATATGCCTTGAGAGGCAATAATAAAGTGGTTATTATGTATATTCCAATTATATTATAGATGTTTATTTTTCATGCTATAATTGTATTAATACAGCAATGTTAATACATGTGTGTTTAATGAACAAACAGAAAGTTCCTAGTTATGCCTCTCTTATAAACTAGCTCGTTGATTAACAAGATGATCATGGTTTCCTGATCATGGACATTGGATGTTGTTAATAATGAGGGCACAACATTATTGGAATGGTGTGATGAACATTCATCTGAAGTATAGCATTATGATCGAAGTCACTGCGTTTATATTTCTATAACATCATACGAAGTAATCCTAATCCTTAGACCATGAGATCATGTCAATCACTAACACTAGAAGTGTATCTTGATAACATCAAACGTCACACCGTTACAGGGTGATTATAAAAATCGGTTCAGTGCTACTAAAGTGTTATGTTGAGGCCCATGGATCAAGAGTGGAATTTGTTCATCCCGATGACGTATAGATATACTCTGGGCCCTCTCGGTGATATCACATTGGTTAGCTTGCAAGAAAGTGATTTGTTCACTAGAATGTTATATCACGGGAATAAGAAAAGTGTACATGTCAGTAACGAGATAAAACTAGTTATGAAGATACCGATGATCAAATATTGGACATGTAATATATCGCGAGACAAAGGTATTAAGATTCTACCGTAAAATGTTCTCATGATCACAAGAAAGTCATTGTAGAATGTGTGGGAGTCAGTATGGATCTCCAGGTCATGCTTCCGATTATTGATCCGAGAAGGGTCTCGATCATGTCCATATTATTCTTGAACAGTAGGATGACACAATTAAGAGACACCGGCACCATTTGGAACAAATAGTTTCATGCTGAAAAGATTTACAAAGCACGAGAATTTATTTCACTAGACACCGAAATCGTTTCAGGTGAAATTTCTGAAAGTGTTTCTGCATGTGAAATGAAATACTAGCAAGGGGTTATATGTGAATGTTTGTCCATTCAAGTATTGACAAAATGTTGAATAAATAAAAGGAGTTCTATTTAAAGAGAGATTGCATTAATTTTGGTGGAAATTTAATGGGATTTTGAGTGGATAATGAAGGGGATAATTTTGAGTGGGAGCTCCACCCACTTAATGGAGTAAGGGGTGGGGGCAGCCACCATGGACTCCGGCCACACCCCTTGGTGTGCCCCCTCCTCCTATAAAAGGATCCCCTCTCCCTCTCTCTCACTCACACCTCCTCGTGAAGGATCTCTCCCCCCCTCTAGTTTATCCCCCATGGTCTCGGACTAGAGAGATACATGTTCTCGGTGACTTTTCGGCAAGAAAGAGTTGTTGCTTCCGCTGCATCACTGGAGCGAGGAGCCGGAGGTTGCTCGGTGGCTCAGACGTGTGTGCGAGCACGGATGCACCACTGATTTGCGGGACTAGGACTTCTTCTCGATCTTGAGGTCAGCAAGTGTTCGTCTACATCATCCACGAGTACAACCTCGTTAAGCTTTGTTGGTATTTAAGGGTATGTTCTCTACGGATGTATATCCGCCCGTTGCTTGTATCTAGTAGATAGATCTTGATACATAGTTGTTCCCATTGTAGGAATTTTTTTTGTTTTCTATGCTTCGAACCCTACATATGGTTGATATGATGATCATCGTGATGATCGGCTTTGAAACTACAACAACTCACGTGATGATCGGTCTTGTTTTAGGAGATTTGGTTCATTTAATCACCACATACACGAGGGTTGTTATTTTTGAGTGGGAGTTCATTTGTAATTTGGATTAGTTTAACTCAAATATATCATAAGCTTAGTCTAAAATAAACTTTGAAAATTCTGTTGTAGATGGCACCACCTGCTTTTAAATTCAATGTGTTCATCGAGAAAGAGAAACTTGCAACGAATAGTAGCAACTTTACCAACTGGGTCATGAATTTGAGGATTCTCCTCACTTCTGCATTAAAGCAATATGTGATACAAGCGCTGCTAGGACCCCCACCACTTGATGATGCTCCCGACGAAGTAAAGAATGTTTACTTGAGTCGTCAGGAGGACCACAACATGGTTCATTGCGGCATACTGTATGGGCTAGAGCCAGAACTCCAAAAGAGTTTCGAGAATGGCAATGCCTTAGATACCATGGGTGAAATGAAAATGATTTTCGATACACATGCCATTGTGGAGAGTTATGATGCTTTAGAAAAGTTCTTTAGCCGCATAATGGAGGAGAACAGCTCCGTTAGTGAGCACGTACTCAAAATGTCTGGGTACGCCGATGAGCTTGTTTCCTTGGGAATAATGATTCCCATTGACTTAGGCATACATCGTGTTCTCCAATCTATGTCACCAAGCTACAAGAGCTTCGTGATGAACTATAACATGCAGAGCATGAAGAAGACTCTTCTCGAGCTTCTGTCTATGCTTAATACTGCTGAAGTGGAGAGTAAGAAAGAACATCAAGTGTTGATGATCAATAAGTCCACTGGTTTCAAGAAGGACAAGAAGGGTAAACAGAAGGGTAACTTCAAAAAGGGCGCCAAATCTGTTGTTGCACCCGAGAATAAGACCCGAGCTGGCCCTAAGTCTGGTACCAAGTGCTACTATTGTAAGTGGATTGTCCATTGGAAGCTCAACTACCCCAAGTATTTGGTTGACAAGAAAGCCGGCAAGATGAACAAAGGTATATATGATATACATGTTATTCATGTGTACTTAACTAGTACTCGCAGTAGCACCTGGCTATTTGATACTGGTTTGGTTGCGGATATATGTAACTAGAAGTAGGGGCTGCAGAACAAGCGACTGCTAGCAAAGGGTGAGGTCCAGATGCATGTTGGCAATGGATCAAAAGTTGATGTGATCGCCGTTATAACGCCACCTCTCCATCTACCGCCGGGATTAGTATTAAACCTAAATAAATGTTATTTGGTGCTGGCATTGAGCATGAATATTGTATCCAGATCATGTTTATTGCAAGACGGTTATTCCTTCAAATCCAAAAACAATGGTTGTTTGATTTATATGAATAATATCTTTTATGGTCATGCGCCTGTGATGAATGGTTTATTTCTTTTGAATCTCAAAAATAGTGATACACATATCAATAATGTAGATTCCAAAAGGATTAAACTTTATGATGATATATCCACATATCTGTGGCACTATCGTCTAGGTCATGTTGGCATAAAACGCATGAAGAAACTCCATTCTAATGGAGTTTTGGAATCACTTGATATATGTGAGCCATGCCTTATGGGCAAAATGACTAGAACCCTTTTTTCCAGTACAATGGAGCGGGCAGCAGATTTATTGCAAATCATACATACCGATGTATGTGGTCGGATGAGTGCGTCGATACGAGGTGGATATAGTTATTTTATTACTTTCACGAATGATTTGAGTAGATATGGGTATATCTATTTAATGAAGCACAAGTTCGATTCCATATGACGGATAGATATACTCTGGGCCCTCTCGGTGGAATGTCATCCAATTGGCTTATAAGCATGTGACGGGCTCACAAGGGATCACATATCACGGGAACGAGAAAATAGTACTTATCGGTAATGAGGTTGAACTAGGTACGCAGAGATACTGACGATCAAACCTCGGATAAGTAAACTATCATGAGAAAAAGGTAAATTGGTATCGTATGTAAGTGGTTCATTCGATCGCAAAGTAATCATAGAAATATGTGGGAGCCATATGAATTTCCAGATTACTCTATTGGTTATTGATCGAAGAAGTGTCTCGGTCATGTCCGCATAATTCACGAACCTTAGGGAGACACACTTAAGGATTCGATGTTGTTTAGTAGATATGGAATGAAAGTAAGGATACCGAATGTTGTTCGGAGTCTCGGATGGGATCCAGGATATCACGACGAGATCCGTAATGGTCCGGAGAATAAGATTCATATAAGGAAAGTTCGATTCCGAAGTTCGGGAATGATTTCAATGTTTTCATCGGAGAGGTTCAAGAAGGTTCTAGAAGGTTCGCTGGACCGGAAGGGGAATGGTCCATGAATATGTCATGGGTAAGTGGAATGATTGGATCATATCCTAGGTCACTTGGTTTGGGCATTTGCAAGAGAGAATTATAGCTCTAAATTGAAAGTCAAACGGGAGATTTGAAAAGTCAAACTGGAACAATGGTTTCCTAGTGGAAGAAGGAAAGAGTCCTTCCTTCAATCCAACTTGGTTTTGGGTTTGGGTTTGGGTTTGGATTCAAACCCTCCCCTCCCAAGGATTCCCCCCTCTCATAAATAGAGGGGGAGGGCTGCCCCAAACAACACAAGAGCCATCCCTCCCCACCCCGTGCGCCGCCGCCGCCAGCCGCCGCCACCGCCTTGTCGTCGTCGCCCTAGCCGCCGCCGACACATCCTCCTCATCCCGGCCTTCTAAACCTAGATTGCTGGGAAACCCTAGATCCACCATAACTCGCACCGGCTTAGGCGAAGCCCTGCGGGACCTTCCCTCTACTTTAGACACCACGCTGTCGTGCCGGAATCGCGAGGGGAGAACTACAACCTCCGCTGCCTGCTGGAACAAGGGAGAGGAAAGTCTTCATCGAGTACCGAACGTGTGACTGACTACGGAAGCACTGCCGGAACGCAGCGCCGGAAGGACCATCTACGCGATCTTGAGATCGGCAAGTGTACGACTACATCACCCACGATAATCTGCTCTCATTAACTACCTTGGAATCTTCGAGGGTGAGTACTATTATCAACTCGTTGCTACAATCTAGTAGATAGATCTTGGCTTGTTTGTGTGCATGCGGTAGAAATTTTTTGTTTTCCATGCTACGAACCCCTACAGTGGTATCAAAGCCGTGTATATATGTAGATCTGTTGCACGAGTAGAACACAATGGTCATTGTGGGCGTTGATGCTTTTTTTGTCGATTGCTTCTTGTGTACTTTGCATCTTGTGGGATGGTGGGATGAAGCAGCCCAGGCTAACCTTACATGACATCGTTAATGAGACTTGCTCCACGCTTGACATGCAACTTGTATTGCATAAGTGGCTTTGCAGGTGCCAGTTTCTCCCAACATAGTTAAGATTCAATTTACAACGGGTGATTGACAATACTAGTATCAACGTTGTGGTTCTTGTTCGTAAGTTATAACGACACTTACTCAAAGCCCCAAACCACGTAAAACATGCAAAGAAAATTAGAGGCGTCTAACTTTGTTTTGCAGGGGTGTGTTGTGATGTGATATGGCCATGATTGTGATTATATATGATGTATGCAATGCTCCTTATTGTAAGTCGGCAACCGGCAGGAGCCATATGGTTGTCTTTTAATTCCGTTAAGACATGCGTGTCTATTATTCAAAGTAGTTGTAATAGTTGATGCTGGTGGCCGACAACCATGAAGCGGAGCCATTGACCTTGACGCTATGCCGATGATGATGGAGATCATGTTCGTGCTTGAATATGGAGATCGGAAGAACAAGAAGAAAGGCCATATCATATCACATATTATGAATTGCATGTGATGTTAATCCTTTTATGCATCTTGTATTGCTTAGTTCGCGATGGTAGCATTATAAGATGATCCCTCAAGCTCAAAATTTCAAGTTATAAAGTGTTCATCCTTAGTAAGCACTGTTGCTAAACCTCGTTGTTTCGAAGCACCACGTGATGATCGGGTGTGTTAGATTTTGCGAGTGTATACAACGTGAGCAAGCCAGATTTTCTCATGCGGAAGCTAAGGTTTGATCTTGACGAGCCTAGCATGTACAGACATGGTCTCGGAACACGGATCACCGAAAGGTAAAGCATGAGTCATATAGTAGATATGATAAACATGTTGATTGTTCGCCATTGAAGCAACATCAACTCTCGTGATGATCGGTTTTGATGTGGTGGATTTGGTTCATGTGATCACTAAAACAATGTGAGGGATATTGTTTTGAGTGGGACTTCACCTAGATTAATTTAACTATTAATTAGAACTCAATTTGTCATAAACTTAGTCTAAACTATTGAAAATATGTGTTAGATCAATGGCGGCCCCTACCATCAATTTTAATACGTTCCTATAGAAAGAAAAGTTGAAAAACAATGGAAGCAACTTCGCGGATTGGTTCCGCAATTTGAGGATTGTCCTCAATGCTGGTAATTTGACCTATGTGCTGGATGCACCGCTGGGTGACCCACCTACAGCTGATGCTACCGATGAGGTAAAGAATGTTTTCCTCGCTCGGAAGAATCAGTACTCCACAGTTCAATGTGCTATCTTGTATGGTTTGGAATCAGAGCTTCAGAAAAGGTTTGAGAACCATGACCCACATGATATTGTCCGTGAACTCAAAATGATATTTGAGGCACACGCGGCAGTTGAGAGTTATGAGGCTTCTGAAAAGTTCTTTAACTGCAAGATGGAATAGGGCAGCTCCGTCAGTGAGCACGTGCTTAAGATGTCTGGGCACGTAAGCAAGCTTCAAAGCTTGGGTATAGTGATTCCTAATGCTTTGGGGATTCACCGTGTCCTCCAATCACTGCCACCAAGTTACAAGAACTTTGTGATGAACTATAATATGCAAAACATGGACAAGTCATTGCCTGAACTCTTCTCCATGTTAAAGTCTGCGGAAGTGGAGATCAAGAAAGAGCACCAAGTGTTGTTGGTCAATAATACCACCAAATTCAAGAAGCAAGGCAAGTCTAAAAAAGGGAAACTTCAAGAGGGGCGATAAGAAAGTTACCGCGCCGGCGAAGAAGACCAAGGATGGGCCTAAGCCTGATACTGAGTGCTTTTACTGCAAGGGAGAAGGTCACTGGAAGCGGAATTTCCCTAAGTACTTTGCGGATTTGAAGAACGGCAACATCAAGAAGAAAGATATATCCGATATACATGTTATTGATGTGTATCTCACTAGTAATCGTTGTAGTGCCTGGGTATTTGATACTGGTTCAGTTGCTCACATTTGTAACTCGGAACAGGTGCTGCAGAATAGACAGAAACTAGCGAAGAACGAGGTGACGATGCGCGTTGGAAATGGATCAAAGGTTGATGTGATCGCGGTCGGCACACTACCACTTCATCTACCATCGGGATTAGTTTTATACTTAAATAATTGTTATTTGGTGCCTGCGTTGAGCATTCATGAGGTCAAGTCACGCCATCAGAAAGGGGTGTTCCTTAAACTGGACTTCTAGAAAGCCTACGACCGTCTGGACTGGGTTTTCGTGAGGCTAGTTCTGGAAAGAAGAGGGTTCGACGATCTCATGATCTGCTGGATCATGCAATTTGTGATGAGTGGTAGGACGGCGATCAACATAAATAGGGAGATTGGCCCCTAATTTATCCCCTCCTGCGGAGTTAAACAAGGGGACCCGATCTCTCCCCTCCTCTTCAACGCCACGGTTGATGCCCTGGCTGAGATTTTGGATAGAGCCAAACTCCCTGGCCACATCACTGGGGTGGTAGGGCATCTGATCCCAGGAGGGGGTATTTCTCATCTGCAGTATGCGGATGACACCATGATCATGGTGCAGGGCTCGGACTTGGACATCAGGAATCTGAAATTCATGTTGTTATGCTTCGAGGCCATGTCAGGTCTCAAGATCAACTTCGACAAAAGCGAAGTCATGGTGCTAGGTTTCGATGATGTCAAGCGGCAGCGCATTGCCGACAACCTCAACTGCAAGCTGGAGGATTTCCCCATTACCTATCTGGGATGCCCATTTGAGACACGAGGGTTTTGATCAAGGATCTTGCTCCCCTGGTCACAAGAGTGCGCTCCAGAGCTGAGCCCTTGCGAGCGCGGCTCACGTCTAAGCGAAGCAAAACGGTCCTGATCAACTCTTGTCTTTCGATCCTACCTATGTATTAGATGGGGCTGTACTTGCTCCCGGAGGGGACCCATGCGGACTTTGCTAAGGAGTTGTCTAGGACATTAAGAACTACATTGGACGGGGCATTTCTTTCGTGGCTGGGAATGGCCAGGGCATCCACTTTTGTCTTGACCCATGGCTCCTCCCTGTCCCGTTGGGTGTGCGGTTCCCTGCTCTCTTCGCCATCTCGTCTGACCCATCGGCGCTCGTGGTTGAGAACTTCCGAGAGGACCACTGGAACCTTCTATTTCGCCAAACCTTCAATGAGGTGGAATCTAAAGAATACCAAGTCCTGAGGGAGTCCCTCCCCTCTTTTCTCTCCGAAGCACAGGACACGGCCTCTTGGCAACTCCTCCCCTCTGGAGAGTTCTCGGTGAGCTCGGCATATAGTGCCCTATTCTAGGGCCCTGAGCTGTAGTGGACGGCTCCCCTTTGGAAAGCGCACATTCCCCTTAGTATTCGCATCTTTGTTTGGCAGTTGCTTTGAGACCGCTTACCCTCAGGGGTGGAGGTCTCTAAATGCAACGGTCCCGGTGATGGCCGGTGCCCCCTATGTGGGACGCCGGAGACGTGCGCCCATATTATGTTCTCCTTCTCAGCGGCGCAGTTTTTGTGGAGTTTTGTTCGTGAGGCCCTGGGTCCGGCTTGGCAGGCGCAGGAACTCGGGGAGTTCCTGCAGGCCCAGGCCAACAGGACCGGGGGGGCGCCGGATCTTCTGGCTCCTCTTTGCGGCCCTCTCCTAGACCATGTGGAACGTTCGCAATAAGATGGTGATCGAGCGGGTTTTCCCTTCCCGGGTGTCTGACTCTATTTTCGTTTTGCTTGCCTTCTTACAGCAGTGGTCTCCCTTGGTGCGGCAGCGTGACCGAGCGATGTTCGAGGCTTCTCTCCGGGCATTGAGGACTGCGGCAATCCCCTTCTCGGCACCAACCCCGGCGTCCCCCCTTGTGTCGGGCTGAGGGACGCCGGCCACCTCCTTCTCATGCCACCACCTTTTTTTGTTTTTCTTCTTGGTCGGTCTTGTGCTGTAGCGCCAGCGTTTGTGAGACTATTTTTCTTTGCATTTTGGCCTCGACCACGGTGGTTATATGCCGTGACCCAGCATACCACTTCATGTGTAGTACACTATAGTCGTTGACATGAAATCCATAGAACACCGTTCCGTAAATATCACATCCCTCAGAATGGTACAACAGAAAAATTGCGGGTCCATATTACAAACATACACACGTTATTATTATTACAATACCGGAAGTGAAAGACTTCCAAAAGATTCAACTTACAAACCAAAATATAAGTGTTTCCGCGGAAGTTTCAAATTTAAAACTTAAACTCCAAATTGAGCTCATCAACTTATTGCTATATATTGTTCATGATGCTCGGCTCAGGTGGTTACTAGAACTATAGTGATTAGTCGGACTCCTGGAACTCTCCTCCATAGACGATGTCGTAGTCCTCCCCTTCTACGGATCCATACAAGTTGGGCTCTTCATAGAAGACCTCCTCTTGACACTCAGATGCATACATTGGAGTATCTTCGGGATTCTTAGTGTCTAAGCAAGGATTCAAAGGAAAGGATGAGTAATAGCGTTACTCAGTAAATTCATTATATGCAAGGTAGGAAGTTTGATGATCGATCTACCACCTCAGACTATCATTCGTTGGTACTATGCATTTTATTATAAATCTTTCTTCAAAGGTTGATTTTATTATGAAAATCTATGACCACCAGCCTTCATAGGTTGACCAGAACTTTCATGGAGTTCCTTTCCTGCCGCATTCGTAGCTCCTTCCCGGAACAGGGAGTAACAAGTTATTACAATTCTTACACTTTGTAGAGGTGCGTTACTTTTCCCATGCGAGATCAACTCCTTGTTGCACAATCGGGCGTACTTTCCCGTCCACAATTCCATGATGTGGGGCCCAATAGTTGGTCCAAGCCAATCACTGCCCTCTCCGCGACCTCATATGTCTGCATGATCCTTCGGGCTGGCTCACCTTCGTTAAGCCCCCTTTCGGGTAGGCTAAAACCCTGATGACTTCTCGAAGACTCTATGACCTAGTGATGCCCGGATTAGTACTATTTACAAGGACTATCTCCCTAAACACCATTCATAGATAATCTAGACACCAAAAGTGTGGGGCGTAAGGGTGCCCACCCATATATTGGATCCACACAAGGAATCACAATGTCACGTTAAGGTCGTCTTGCCTCCATACAAGAGGAAAAGGATACAGCTGACTTCTCCGTCCCATTCCAAATCTCATGGTTAACGCGTAATATACGGCGCTAGAATCACTCATGTCATGGGTTATTAATTCCTAACTGTTCATCATTAGTGCAAGTAGAACTCTAAGTTCTATTGCTCCATCACATCATCACTTAGGATGATATCTAAGATTTAGTATCTTGAGAAAATAATGTTTTCTTTTTCTATAGTATAGATGATAACACACAATTTGCAAATAATTTGATAAAGACTCTTTAAAGGACATGAGCAAGTGATGAACTTGCCTTGTGATTCCAAGGTAGTGAAGTCTGATGCTTGCACTGGACCTTGAGCTTCTATGTCTACAAAAACATCATTATTGCCTGGTAAGGACAATATTTAAAGAAACAAAATGATTATGCAAAGTAATGTAATGCATCATTTAACTTGATATGCTTTATCCCCATTATTAATAAAATTCTTTTTAAAAATAAAGGATTTATAAATATTAATTTTTAATATTTATAATAGAATATTGTATTCTTTTATTTTATTTGAATTTTATTGATTTAATAATTCTTTTAAGAATTGTCACTTAGATATCAAAAATTGTTATTAAACATTTTTTTATTATTTTTCTAAAATACAACAATATTAATATATAATGAAAGTGATTTTTATTTATTTTTGTCATCTTTCAATAATTTTGTAAAATTCCATAAGGAATATATAAATTACAAAATTCTAAATAAAATTTATATGTCTAAAATTTTATATCTTAATTTATTTGCATAGTTTGGACTATTGTGAATCCAAAAAATATTTTATTTATAATTTTTGGACTTTTATTTTATTTTCTAGAATTCAATTAAATTTAGGGGCATTTTGGTATTTTCCTATTTATTAAAACAGATTCTAAATGAATTGGGCTGGCCTTTTGGGTTTATTGGGCCTTTGTGGCCTAGTAGGGCATGGTTAAAACAACCACCCCGAAGAGTTTTCGGCCCACCCAGCCCACTCACTCGATGTCTCCTCTCTCGAGCTCACCCCTCTCCTTCTCCTTCTCCTTCCCCGACCCCGTGGTTAGTGGTGTCGCCGCCGGTGATTCCCGTCGTCGTGGACCACCCTGGTCGTCGCCGTGGTGCAGGAAGAGGTTGTCGACTCCGCTCTTCCCTCCTGTCCAACTGGATTTGGACATGGAGCTCTCCTGCGATATATCGATGTCGTCCCGAACCCTAGGGTTTGGGGTTGGTGTGGATCCTGGCGCCGTCGCTGCTGTCGTGCGTCGTGGTGACGCTCCTCGCCTCCGAATGTGGCTATGGTCGCCACTGTGGCGCTGTATGGGTCGCAGCGCCCCCTGGGGGTGCTCCCCGTGCCGCCATGGTCGTCGGCCACCTCTGCTTCCTCTTCTAGTCTCCAGCGAGGACCTTTGGTGAGTGCTTCGTCTCCTCTTGAGCTCACTATGCTAGGTCACCCTATGCTAGCTGTTGGTAGTGACCTTTCTGGTTACTATCTTGTCCTGATTAAGATGATTTGTTCCATTTAGGGTTCATATCCTGTTGTGGATTAGATACTGATGAATGGGATCATGTGTTGATGGTCCCTAAGCAAGCTAAATGATTGTTAGTTGTGGTTTGCTGCTTAAGATGAACTATGGTGGTGCTAGTGGCTTATCAGATGATTCTATGGATTAATTTTGATGTGGTCAGATGATCAAGTTGCTTTAGAAGCAATACTTGGGAATCTTGTGGTTTAATGTTTCACCACTATCATTACTTGATTAATGACAGTGAGTGTTGTGTGATGAAATCACTGTATTAACACTTGTTGGCTTAAGATTTCAGATGTAGTTTGACATCAAATGGTTTCAAACAGTGAAGATATACATAGGGATTTTCTTAATTATGATTCCTGTGATGACAGTAAATGATTTGTAGTTGGTTGGTTGAATCTGTGAAGATTGAATGCTTAACCTGATTAGTGTAGAACTGTTCTTGTGACACCATATTTGTTGGGCACGCAATATTAGATTCTATTTCTTGATTTGGTTTGGTGCAAGCTTAAGATGAGTTTGGCATTAAAGATAAATAGAAATGTTCCTTTCTTAAATCCCTAGGACCAATGATGTTGGTCTGAGGTTTAGGGCTTAAGCTTTATCTAGTTGATTCATATGGATAGTTCTGGTAGTGGTACCAGCTACTGTTTCTTGAATCAAAGCTAAAAAATGACAGTAGGCTTGATCATTTGTATAGATCCAACAGATTAAATTCTAAGGTGTTACTCTTATCTTAGAGATGTGCCAGGAAGTTAAATCTTAGCTATATTCATTCTTAAATTGAAATATAGCTTGATAGCTAAATCAATGATGTTGTGAGATTTAGTTGGAACCTTGTACTTTGTTGTTTGCTTTTAAAGTTTTCAAACCTCAATGATGGATTCACCCCACTTGGGTGCTTTCTGAGAGTTTAAATAAGTGTCAGATCATGTATGTTTTTCTAATCTTAGACAGATAGATCAGTTGATGGTCTATTTACTCACCACTGTCAATTGATGGTGTGGTTGCTAGTGGTTGATCTTGTGGTAGCTTGATCTGGTGCTCCCCTGGTATTTCCAGCTCCTGGCTTGTCCTTGATCTAGCCCATCATCTCCTGATCCTAATGGCTTGACCTTGGTCTTGCTATCCACCTGATCTCCCTCCTCCTTATGTCACCATCCTGGTGGTGTGATCCTGGGCTTTTGTTGGTTTGATCTAGCTTGGCCTTGTTTAGCTGTTGGCTATTGTGCTTGGTTTAGCTGCTGGCTGCTGTGCTTGGTGTGTAAGAGCAAAGGAATGATGTGGGGATTGGTTTCCCACGGCCGTTTTGACAGTTTTGTTTGGTTGTGCTGCTGCTGCTGTGGTGCTGACAGCACACACCATGCAATTTGGTGTGTGTGCTGCTTGTCTACCAGCTGCACAGATGTGGATATGTTCAGAATTTTTAAAGTTACTTTCATCTGGTTACTTCTACTTGGCTGGTGAAACTTGTCCCTCCTTGCTGTTATTTGACTTATGGCTTAAAAATATGAAAGATACATTCTTTCATATTGGTGAAACTTGCCCCTTTTTATAAGTTTACTCAATGATGAACCTTGATCAGTGCACTTCACTGACAAGTCTGAGAGTAATATAATTTTAACCTTAACTTTATTTTTGTTTGTGTTTGTTTTGCAGGTACCAGACTTGGGAATTCAAGATTTTAGTTTAGGTTTTCTTCTTTATTTGTAGAATAGTCATATGTAATATTCTTTATTCTTTTGTAATCTTAGTTCTACCCTTTTGTAATCTTTATTTTATTATTTTGTAATAAAGATTGTACTGTTATCAATAAAGACATATTATTATTTATTTATTTATTATTGTAAGAATTGAGGATGATTTTCATAAGTTACATTTTTTGTAACTTATTTATTGAATGAAAATATAAAATGGAGATTCTTATTCTTAATTACTTTCTTTATATAAAGTTTGAGTTATTATTGGTTAACTCTTAATTGAATCAAATATTCAAACATTATTTAAACTTCTTTTGAATTATAAATCAAACACTCAAGGTTTAAATTCAAATTTTATTTCCAAAACACATAAATTCACAAAGATCATATCAAAGTCTATAACAATCATCCTTCAAGACTATATCTATTCTCAAAGTATGAAAGAAACTTTGATCGATTTAGGTTTTTATTTGGCGAAAAATTTACCCACATTTTCACAGATGGATGCATGCAATATTTCAGATTCCTAAATCTATCATTCGTTTGTTCCTAAATACTAGGATGTTACATTATATGTCCGGTGTTGTACTTGGATTGTCCTTTATCTATAAAGCGGGACGCGAGCATGATTCGAGGGAGCATATCGCAGTAATGTGCATACATGCAGTGTAGTGGAGAAAAGCTGATCGCCCATCCGTACGTGCACAGACAAGCAAGCAGTAGTAGCGATGGCCGGCGCACCAAGACAGATCACTCGCTTCTGCGGAGTGAGGGCCACACTGGTCACAGCGCTAGTACTACTACTCCTACTATAATCAAGGGCACAAACACAAGAGTACGACAGAGACGCAAACATCCAATACTAACAGGCCCCTACTATATATGATTAGACCTTGTTGTTGTTGAGATGGAAGTTAGTGATCACTAATCAGTACGTACGTCCCAGCAGCCGGTAGCCATCCTGTGAGCATTCTTGGCTTTGTCATTTCGGTTTTGGCCAGGGCATCATTTTGGCTGAAATTATCATCGCCAGGGTTTGAACGGGTGAACAACGTATTAATCCAACCGTACGCCCACGTTTCGCCGCCACCCGAAAATTTGGTGTGACGCTGATCAGACTGATCTGTTTTTTCTTCCACCTACACGTTGCTAGGTAAGTGAGTCAAGAAAACGGTACCATGTACACGAGTTAGTATGTCGTCATGTGGACAAGCGATATTAGAGTACTAAAGTTCACTCTACTAGAGTTTTATACTCCGTCTCAAGAAGTATGTCTAGATTCGCATGTCTAAACGTGTTTTAGTTTTGAGCAAGCAAGAATCTAGAAACCCTTTTCTGAAGGCAACCACAATTCATTACTAATTAGCAGTGGCTAGAGCCTTTTGGCATTGACATGATATATATGCATATATTTGTGCATCGTCCCCATCAAATTGTCCTATCGGTGCATCATTTAGATGTACTATCAGATTTCCTCTTTGATCTCCCAATAATAATTGTGCGCAATGACCATTATGTAGTTGCCTGGGACTTGATTTCGGGCACAGTGCGAGCGAAAGGTATATGTATTGTATTCATTTTGTTGATAATAAAGTCCTTTATTATGCGGTTGGTCCTTGAAATAGTAGGTGTACAGCTGGAGCGGTTTCGGTGAACCGTCTGTGAGAAGAGTAGCAATCTGATATCTGGACCACCAGATCGATTATATTGCTGAGGGAGATCGATGTTGATCTCCGGTTAAAATTAATCAGGCAGGCAAGCTCACATGCATCAGATTTCCTGTCCTTTTGAGAGAGAGAGAGAGAGAGAGAGAGAGAGAGAGAGAGAGTGTCATTTTTGTAGCGCTATCAAAACCACATACGCCAAAGTTGATCAACCCATCACTAGAAAGCAAATAGACAAACTAGACCATCATGACATAATGTGCATGGTGCAGCGTCCATATATAGAGAGTGGTGCGATGCCAATGTGGTGTAACGTCAGGCCCATCTCCGTTTCAGATTATGATGACGCGTCTCACTTGTCCGGCCACCGGCGCGGCTGGTTTCTGCCGGTCACAGATGGCACACACGTGTTATGTTTATTGAATTATTACTCTAGCCAATTATTTTAAAAATCCGGAAAGACAATGGAAAATATATTTATATTCTCAACACTCTCCTCTTACGTCCAGGCCGGTGGCTTTTTTTCCTTCACGGGCCTAGGATATGGGTTCAGGTGTTCATATTTTTTTTAATACTGCATGAGCAGTGTCTTAAAGGCTCTGATACCATATTGAATTGTTACTCTAGCCAATTATTCCAAAAGTTCAAACTAATAAAAAGACAATAGACAACATATTTATATACTTAACAACACCTAGCTAGTAAACGCATGGCGAAGATGGCATGTCTTTGGGCATTTTTTTTAAATAATACGCATTATTTAATTAATTTGATATCTATTATACGTTTTTTGGAAATTACAGATCTAGCACTTTGTCGTCCTGGGAAAGCCGACTGGGCCAATCGGCCAGGCCCTGGCCGATAGCCTAGCACTAAATCGGCCGACTAGACGGCAATGAGTCATCCAGTGGGGCTGGGCCCCGCAGCCAACGAGTTCGATCGGCCAGCCCACGCCTTAATCGGCCAGGCCCACGCCGACTGGGGCCAGATAAGGGCGACACGGCGTCGTGCGGCCAGACGCGCTCCTTCTTCTCCACGCGAGCTCGCTGCTGCCTCTCTCTCTCATGTTTGTGTTCTTCGTTTTCAACCACTGTTTTTTCCTGATTTTGCCTGATTTAGCCACAAAAATATTCAATCTAAAACCACTAGAGAGGTAGTGGAAGCCCGATCTACTGATGGGTTAGCTCAGGGCTCGATTTGGTGTTGGTTTGTTGGAGGAACGGTGGTGGAGCTGTGGTGGAGCAATGGCAATGGTGTTGGAGCTGTGGTGGAGGAGCTGACACTAGTGGAAACGAGGTCTTTTGTTCATCCCGAAAAGGGGCTTTAACACCGGTTCTTCTAGGAACATGTGTTAAAGGGGGGGCCGTACCAGCGTGTCCCCTGCGGCATTAAAGGAGCACCCCCTTTAACACCGGTTCGTGCCACGAACCGGTGTTAAAGGTCAGCCTGACACAAGATTTCTTTAACACGGTTCGTGGCATGAACGGTGTTAAAGGGCTATAAGACACCACCCCAGCCCACACACCCCACTCTTCCATTCTTTCACATTTTGGAGCCTAGCAAAAGGTGTGAAGAGTGCTAGTTGTGTTTTTCATATGCACTAGAGGTGTTCGGTGAAATGCCCGAGAGCTCAAAATAAGCTTTCTTGTTGCTCTTTCCGTCTCGGTCGAGGTCGGCAACTATATTTTCATGTGTCATTGATGTACTATATATATAAATGGTCATCTCCCTATTATTTTTGATATATACTACATATTAATGCAGATGAATCGGCAATGGATGTGTCTGTGACCCGCAATTCCGAGTACATTACGGCCTCCAAAATTTCATCGTTGTGGCTAATGCAAACCGTGGTCACAATGGTTTTATGTGTTGTCCGTGTTCACCGTCGTAACAAGAAAGACTACTCAAATACCGGAACCATTCACGCCCACCGCTTCGATCCGGTTTCATGCCCACTATAATTGTTGGACCAAGCACGGAGAAAAGGGTTGTGATGGAAGACAACGAAGAAGAAGAGGATGATGAAAACTATCATAATATGTATCCTGAATATGATGATAATGCAACGAGGTAGATAATGAAGATCAAGAGGGAGGATGGGCCCGATGACGATCTTGGTCGGGCCATTCTTGATGCAAAGGAAGAATGTGAAACGAAAAGGAGAAGGAGAAGTGGAGCAGATGTTAAAGGATGACAAAACATTGTTGTATCCAACTTGCGAAGATGGCCACAAAAAGCTAGGTGCCACATGGATTTGCTGCAATGGAAGGCAGAGAATGGTATGACCGACAAGATTTTCAAAGTTGTTGGTAAAATGAAGAATCTTCTTCCAAGAAATAATGAGTTGCCCTGACAAGACATACCAAGCAAAGAAGGTTGTCCGCCTCTAGGATTAGACGCGTAAGATACATACTGCATTAATGATCGCATCCTCTACCGGTGATAAGTACGAGAATTTGGATGCATGCCCGGTATGCCTTTGATCATGATATAAGATCGACGAGACGATCTGGCGATGTTGAGGGCGAGGCCCCTAGGAAGAAGGTTCCCGCCAAGGTTATGTGGTATGCTCCTATAATACCACGGTTAAAACGTCTCTTCCGAAATAAAGAGCATGCCAAGTTATTGCGATGGCACATGGAAGACCGTAACAAAGACGCGATGTTGAGACACCCGCCGATGGGTCACAAGGAGAAAAGTCGGCGAGAGTACCGGACTTCGCACGTGGCGCAAGGAACTTAAGGTTTGGTCTAAGTACGCACGGCATGAATCCTTTTGGTGAGCGGAGCTGCGATCCTGCACGGCTGTGACCCTATGTATCTATAACCTTCCTCCTTGGTTGTGTATGAAGAGGAAGTTCATTATGATGCCAGTGCTCATCCAAGGCCCGAGGCAACCCGGCAACGACATTGATGTGTACCTAAGGCCATTAGTTGAAGAACTTTTACAGTTGTGGGCCAAACCAGGTGTACGTATGTGGGATAAGCACAAAGGGGAGCCATTTGACCTATGAGCATTGCTTTTCGTAACCATCAATGATTGGCCTGCTCTTAGTAACATTTCAGGGAAGACAAACAAGGGATACAATGCATGCACACACTGTTTAGATGATACTGAAAGTGTATATTTGGATAAATGTAAGAAGGTTGTGTACCTAGGGTATCGCCGATTTCTTCCAACTCGCATCCAAAGAAGAAAGAAAGGCAAGCATTTCAAACGTCGCGTAACCCCGAGGAAGCCCATCCTCCGCATCGTGAGGAGGTATTTGGTATGGTCGAGGACCTAGAAGTAATCTTTGGAAAAGGTCCTGGCAGTCTATCTGTTCGAATAGCGATGCGGACACGCCCATGTGGAAGAAGCAATCTATATTTTGGGACCTACCCTATTGGAAAGTCTTAGAGGTCCGCTCTTCAATCGATGTGATGCACGTGATTTAAGAATGTTTGCGTGAACCTGCTAGGCTTTCTAGGAGTGTATGGGAAGACAAAAGATACACCGAAGCACGACAGACCAAGAACGCCCCAAGGCCCTCAAGAGCCTATGCATCCCGAGAACGAAGGGTAAACGATGCCACTTAAATCCTCGCGCCTACACTCTTACCAAAGCAGAGAAGGAAATATTTTTGAATGTCCGAGCAGTATCAAGGTCCCGTCGGCTTCGTCGAATATAAAGGGAATAATAAATATGGCAGAAAAAATTCCAAAACCTCAAGTCTCATGATCGCCACGTGATTATGACATAATTGCTTCCGATTGCATTGAGGGGCTTCTACGAAAATGTTCGAGTACCCATTGTGAAGCTATGTGCATTCCTCAATGCAATATCTCGAAGGTAGTCGATCCGTAAAGCCTACCAGGGTTACAAACAGATGTGGCCCAATGTCTTGTCGACTTTGAGTTGGTGTTCCCACCATCCTTCTTCAATATTATGACGCATCTCTGGTTCACCTAGTAGAAGAGATTGCCATTCTCGGTCATGTATTTCTACACAATATGTTCCCTTGAGAGGTACATGGGAGTCTTAAAGAAATATGTTCATAACCGTGCTAGGCGAAGGAAGCATCTCCAAGGGCTATGTAATGAGGAGGTCATTGAGTTCGTGTTGATTTTATTCTGACCTTAAGGCGATTGGTGTTCCGTAATCACGACATGAGGGGAGATCGTGGAAAAGGCACCCTAGGATGTAAAGCAATGATATGTAGGGACGGGCATTCTCTCAATCAAGCACACTACACGGTTTTACAAAGATCTATCTTGGTTGCCCCGTATATCAATGAACACAAGAATTTAATACGCCTCAAACACCCGGGGCAGTCTGATGAATGGATTATAAGTGAACACATGGCAAGTTTTGGCGGTACTGCAAAGACTTCTCACGAATAACACCACTGTTGGGGATCAGTTGTACTTGTTGGCCAGGACACCGTCTTCGACTGTATGTACTTTCCAAGGGTACGAGATAAATGGGAATACATTTTACACGATAGGCCAAGATAAAAAGAGCACCAACCAAAACAGTGGTGTCCGCTTTGATGCAGCAGAAGACAATGGGCAAAAGACCACGTATTATGGGATATGGGAACTTGACTATGGACCTAATTTTAAGGTCCCCTTGTTTCGATGCAAATGGGTCAAGCTAACAGGAGGAGGGGTTGAGGTAGACAAGAAGTACGGAATGACAACGGTGGATCTCAACAATCTTATGAAGAACTTAGACGAACCATTCGTCCTAGCCAATGATGTGGCTCAGGTTTTCTATGTGAAGGACATGTCCTCCGCCAAAAAAAGAAAAATATGCAAACGAATACATCATATGATGAGCCAAAGCGTCACATAGTTCTTTCAGGAAAAGAAACATCGTGGGAATCGAGGACAAGATGTACATGTCGGAAGATTATAATAAGTTTGATGAAATTCGCCCTTCACAAAGGAAAACTGACCCAAGCATTCCGTTAAGTAAAGAAGATGCTCCATGGTTACGTCCAAGCGATCATAAGGAAGGGCATATGCCAAGAAGTTCATGCTCATATTATGTAACTCTAGTTCATGTTTTTAATATTAATACATGTCTTGAGTGTTAGTCATGTTTTGTGGATGGACCGGACTATGAGAAGAAGTTGTCCCGATTCGTACTTACCATTAAGATCGATCTCCAAACGCGGTCACATATTAGGAGTGCCTCTATGACAGTTTCTTGAGCCGGAGGACTAGGCTCGTCGGCATCTCCCCGAACTGGCCGTAGTGGTGTCCTCGCCTCGAAAACCATCTTGCAGCTTTGTAACTTCTCTAACTAGATCAATATATACACCAGGAGATAACTAATTTCACATATTAGAGTGCCTCTATGACCAGCTTTCTCGGAGATGCCGAGGATCTGGCTCACGGCATCTCCTCGAACTGGCCGTAGTGATGTCCCCGCCTCAAACCGGGCCGGAGGACTGGACTCACAAGGATGCCTATTTATAGTACAAGCAGCTCGACATAGTGTTGACACTTACAAAATAATGTCGACATCACTCACCCTATTATTAGTGCTGACTCGTGTTTTGTCTTGGATGGTTTCTACAACCGACTAAAGGTTCATCTTTAGTCCCTTGGTGACACCATCCGGGACAAGGTACACGCCATGCGACATAATGTCGACATGCACTCACCCCTATTATTAGTGTTGATTGGTTTTGTCCCGTGGTGTCTCCAACCGACTAAGTTCATCTTTAGTCCCGTGGTGTCTCCAACCGACTAAAGGTTCATCCCGCCATTTTTTTCCCGCCATTTTTCTTCCCGCCATTTTTCTTCCCTTGATTCTTCCTCCAGCTTCTTCCTCTAGTTCACTATATATATATGTAGGGGTTGGCCTCCATTGTCATTGCACATCTCTAGACTCATATCTGCAACCTCATCACTCTTTCCCATGGCTTCCACCGTAGCACTAACCCCTTGAGGCGAGGCGCTTTGCGCCTCGAACTACCCCGCTCACGGCCATCGTGCCCCGTCGGTTGGATCTTTGGCGTCGAGGCGTGCAGTTCCTCCTGTCCCTCTAGGTTGTTGGAGATATGCCCTAGAGGCAATAATAAATATAGTTATTATTATATCTTTGTGTTTATGATAAATGTTTACATGCATGCTATAATAGTATTAACAAGGAAACATTAATACTTGTGTGATTTGTCAACTTAATTTGAAGTCCCTAGTATAGCCTCTATACTTCACTAGCTTGTTGGTTGATTAATGATTGTGGTTTCCCTATCATGAACATTGAGATGTTATCAACAACAAGATCATATCGTTAGGAGAATGATATGGTGGACATACTCCTATAGATAAGCGTAGCGTAAAGTTCAAGTCATTTCAATAGTTCAATTGCTATATGCTTTCTGATACATAGTAACCTAATTCCTTCGACCATGAGATCATGCATATCACCTTTACCGGATGGATGCTTTGATGACATCAAACACCACACCGAATCGGGTGGCTATAAAGGTGGCATTGAGTGTTCGGAAAGTATTGGTTGAAACACATGGATCAAGAGGGATTTGTCCATCCATATGACGGATAGATATACTCTGGGCCTCTCGGTGGAATGTCATCCAATTAGCTTGCAAGCATGTGACTGGGTCACAAGGATCACATATCACGGAATGAGAAAAGAGTACTTATCGTAACGAGGTTGAACTAGGTATGTAGAGATACCGACGATCATAACCTCGGATAAGTAAACTATCGTGAGACAAAGGGAAATTGGTATCGTATGTAAGTGGTTCATTCGACGCAAAGTAATCGTGAGAAATATGTGGGAGCCATATGAATTTCCAGATTCCTCTATTGGTTATTGTTCGGAGAAGTGTCTCGATCATGTCCGCATAATTCACGAACCGTAGGGAGACACACTTAAGGATGACGTTGTTTGAGTAGTTATGGTATTATGAGAAAGAGACCAATGTTGTTCGAGTCTCGGATGGGATCCGGATATCACGAGGTGATCCGGAATGGTCCGGAGAATAAGATTCATATAAGGAAAGTCCCGTTCGGAGTTCGGGAATGATTTCTGTTTTCATCGGAATGTTCTAGAAGGTTCGATTGTCCCAAGCACTCGGGAGGGTACATGAATGTGTCATTGAATGATTGCATCATGTACTAAGTGTTCTTGCTGTTCCAAAACTGAAAGTCAAACCGCCTTGAAAGTCAAACGCTAAAACAGAAACTGTGGGAACAGGAAGCTGGGAAACAAGCAAGAGGAGGTTGAAACCAACTTGGAGGAGGAGTCCTCTCTCCAAGCTGGGCGCCCACCTAGCCGAGTTGGGGAGGGACTCCTCCTCCTGGCCTTGGCCCTCCACCTATAAAAGGAGGGGCCTCCTCCTCTAGACACACAAGTTCCTATCCTCTAATCTCCGGTTTAGAGCCTTTTTGGTTTAGAGCTTCTAATTGCTTTAGCCTGCGTTTTAGATCCTTCTAATTGGTTTGTCTAATCTCTAGACCACGAATAGCCCTCTCTCATACTCCACCATACTGCTCCGCTTAAGGCGAAGCCTCATGATTTCCTCTACTCCTGTACCACGTCGTTGTCTTTGGAATCGCGAGGAGAGTGCTACAACCTCCGCTGCTTTGGAACAAGGAGAGGAAGGTCTTCATCGAAAATCGAACGTGTGACCGATCATGGAAACGCTGCTTAACGCAACGGAAGGATCGTCTACACGATCTTGAGATCGGAAAGAGTACGACTACATCACCCACGAGAATCCGCTCTCGTTAAACACTTTGGAATATTTGAGGGTAAGTTATTCCATCGACTCGTTGCTACAATCTAGTAGATAGATCTTGGCTTGTTTGTTTGTATGCGATAGAAATTTTTGTTTTCCATGCTACGAACCCGTCATAAGGGTATCGGAGCCGTGTCTATATGTAGATCTGTTGCAGAGTAGAACACAATGGTCATTGTGGGAGTTGATGCTTTATTGTCGATTGCTTCTTGTGTACTTTGCATCTTGCGGTATGTTGGGATGAAGGCCGGGCTAACCTTACATGACATCGTTCATGAGACTTGCTCCACGCTTGACATGCAACTTGTATTGCATAAGTGGCTTTATGGTGCTGTTTCTCCTAGCATAGTTAAGATCCAATTTACAACGGGTGATCAACAATGCTAGTCTCAATGTTGTGGTTCTTGTTCGTAAGTTAGAACGACACTTATTGAAAGCCCCAAACCACGTAAAATATGCAAAGAAAGTAGAGGCGTCTAACTTTGTTTTGCAGGGGAGGGGTGTATGCAAGATGTGATATGGCCATGATTGTGATTATATTTGATGTATGCAATGTTCCTTATTGTAAGTTGGCAACCGCAGAGCCATATGGTTGTCTTTAATTTATGTTAAGACCCGCGTGTCTATTCAAAGTAGTTGTAATAGTTGAAGCCGGTGGACGACAACCATGGTGAAGCGTCATTGACCTTGATGCAATGCCGGTGATGATGGAGATCATGTTCGTGCTTGAAGATGGAGATCGGAAGCACAAAGAAGAAAGGCCATATCATATCACATATTATTGAATGGCATGTGATGTTAATCCTTTATGCATCTTCTATTGCTTGGTAGACGACGGTAACATTATAAGATGATCCCTCATGCACATCAATTTCAAGTCATAAAGTGTTCGCCCTTAGTTAGCACCGTTGCTAAGGCTTGTTGTTTCGAAGCACCACGTGATGATCGTGTGTGTTAGATTCTGCAAGTGTATACAACGTGAGCAAGCCAGATTTGCTCATGCAGAAACTAAGGTTTGATGGTGACGAGCCTAGCATGTACAGACATGGTCTCGAAACACGGATCACCGAAAGGTAAAGCATGAATCATATAGTAGATATGATGAACATGACGATTGTTCGCCATTGAAACTATATCAACTCTCGTGATGATCGGTGTTGATGTAGTGGATTTGGTTCGTGTGATCACTAAAACAATGTGAGGGATGTTGTTTTGAGTGGGAGTTCACCTAGTTTAATTTCATTAATTAATTTGAACTCAATTTGTCATAAACTTAGTCTAAACTATTGCAAATATGTTGTAGATCAATGGCAGCCCCTACCATAAATTTTAATGCGTTCCTAGAGAAAGAAAAGTTGAAAAACAATGGAAGCAATTTCGCGGATTGGTTCCGCAATTTGAGGATTGTCCTCACACCGGTAATTTGACCTATGTCTTTGGATGCACATTGGGTGACCCACTGCAGGTGATGCTTTCGATGAAGTAAAGAATGTTTACCTCGCTCGGAAGAATCAAGACTCCATAGTTCGATGTGCTATCTTGTATGGTTTAGAATCGAGCTTGTAAAAGGTTTGAAGAGTCGGACCCATATGATATTGTCGAGGATCTCAAATTGATTTTTGAGACTCATGCGGCAATTGAAAGCTATGAGGCTTCAAAAGTTCTTTAACCGCAAGATGGAAGAGGGCAGCTCGGTGAGCATGTGCTTAAGATGTCCAGGCACGCAAACAAACTTCAAAGCTTGGGTATAGTGATTCCTAATGCTTTGGGATTTACCGTGTCCTCCGATCCTTGCCACCAAGTTACAGGAACTTTATGATGAACTACAACATGCGTAACATGAACAAAGAGTTGCCGAATCTGTTTGCTATGTTAAAATCTGCGAAGTGGAGATCAAGAAAGAGCACCAAGTGTTGTTGGTCAATAATACCACCAAACTCAAGAAAGGCAAGTCTAAGCAAAGGACACTTCAAGAAGGGTGGTAAGAAAGTTACCACGCGAAGAAGACCAAGGCTGCCCAAGCCTAAATCGAGTGCTTTTTACGCAAGGGAGAAGGTCATCGAAGCGGAATTGCCCAAAGTACTTGGCGGATCTCAAGAACGGCAACATCAAGAAGAAAGGTATATCCGATATACATGTTATTGATGTGTATCTCACTAGTACTCGTAGTAGTGCCAGGTATTTGATCTTGGTTTGGTTGCTCATATTTGTAACTTGAAGCAGTGTCTTTGCGGAATAAATGGAAGCTAGCGAAGAACGAGGTGACGATGCGGCGGGAAAGATCAAAGGTTGATGTGATCGCGGTCGGACGCTACCCTTCATCTACCATCGGGATTAGTTTTATACTTAAATAATTGTTATTTAGTGCCCGTGTTGAGCATGAACATTATATCGATCTTGTTTATTGCGAGACGGTTACTTGTTTAAATCGAGAATAATGGTTGTTCGATTTATATGAGTAATATGTTTTATGCACATGCACCTTTGATAGATGGTCTATTCTTATTGAATCTCGATAGTGGAAATACACATATCAACAACATTGAGGCTAAACGTTTGAAATCAAGCGATAATTCGACCTATATGTGGCACTGTCGTCTTGGTCACATTGGAGTGAAGCGTATGAAGAAACTCCATTCCGATGGACTTCTTGAATCACTTGATTTTGAATCACTTGAAAGATGCGAAGCATGTCTGATGGGAAAATGACTAAGACTCCATTTTCTGGTATGATGGAGCGAGCTACGGACTTATTGGAAATCATACATACCGATGTGTGTGGTCCAATGAGTGTAGCATCGCGCAGTGGTTATCGTTATGTTCTTACCTTCACGGATGACTTGAGTAGATATGGGTATATCTATTTCATGAAACATAAGTCCGAAACTTTCGAGAAGTTTAAGGAGTTTCAAAGTGAGGTAGAGAATCAACGTAACAAGAAGATTAAATTTCTACGTTCTGATCGTGGAGGTGAATATCTAAGTTACGAGTTTGGCGAGCATTTGAAGAAATGCGGAATACTTTCACAATTGACACCGCCGGGAACACCACAGCGTAATGGTGTGTCCGAACGTCGTAATCGAACTCTTTTAGATATGGTTCGTTCTATGATGTAACTTACAGATTTACCGCTATCATTTTGGGGTTATGCATTAGAAACAGCCGCATTCACTTTAAATAGGGCACCGTCTAAATCCGTTGAAACGACACCGTATGAATTATGGTTTGGGAAGAAACCTAAATTGTCGTTCCTTAAAGTTTGGGGATGCGAAGCCTATGTAAAGAAGTTACAGGACAAGCTTGAACCCAAAGCGGAAAATGCGTCTTCATAGGATACAAGGAAACTATTGGGTATACCTTCTATCATAGATCCGAAGGCAAAATCTTCGTTAAGAATGGATCCTTTCTAGAGAAGGAATTTCTCGAAAGAAGTGACTGGAAGGAAAGTAGAACTCGACGAGGTTGTCGAACCTTCTCTCGAAATTGCGAGTAGCGCAAAGACCGAAGAAGTTCTGTGGTGCCTGCACCAATTAGAGAGGAAGCTAATGATGATGATCATGAAACTTCGGTTGAAGTTGCTCTGAGCCTTGGAGGTCAATGAGAACTCGTACCACTCCATTGGTATGATCCGTTATGAGTGTCATGTTGGTGGACAACACCGATGACCCCGAGACATATGAGGAAGCGATGATGAGCCCAGATTCCAATAAATGGCAAGAAGCCATGAACCGAGATTGGATCCATGTACGAAAACCAAGTATGGACTTTGGTGGACTTACCGGATGGCCAAGGTCGAGAACAAATGGATTTTCAAGAAGAAAACAGATGCTGATGGTAATGTTACTGTCTATAAAGCTCGACTTGTCGCAAAAGGGTTTCGACAAATTCAAGGAGTTGACTACGATGAGACTTTCTCACCAGTAGCGAAGCTAAAGTCTGTGAGGATTATGTTAGAAATCGCTACATATTATGATTATGAGATATCGCAGATGGATGTCAAAACAGCATTCCTCAATGGAGATATTGATGAAGAGTTGTATATGATGCAACCCAAAGGTTTTGTCGATCCTGAAGATGCTAACAAGGTATGCAAACTTCAACGGTCCATCTATGGATTGAAGCAAGCATCCCGAAGTTGGAATCAACGTTTTGATAAGGTGATCAAAAGTTTTTGTTTTTATACAAACTTATGGAGAAGCTTGTATTTACAAGAAAGTGAGTGGGAGCTCTGTAGCATTCTTAATACTATATGTGGATGACATATTGTTGATTGGGAATGATGTAGACCTTCTTAATAGTGTCAAGGAATATTTGAATAATAGTTTTTCAATGAAGGATCTTGGCGAAGCAGCTTACATATTAGGCATAAAGATTTATAGAGATAGATCGAAACGCCAAATATCATTGTCACAAAGTACATATTTGGACAAAGTTCTAAAGAGGTTTGGAATGGAAGAAAGCAAGAAAGGGTTCTTGCCCATGTTGCCTAATACGACCTTGAGTAAAACTCAAAGTCCGACATCGTAAGATAGAGAAAGGATGAGTAAGACTCCTATGCCTCAGCCATAGGATCTCTAATGTATGCCATGCTATGTACTAGACCGACATTGCATATGTTGTTAGTTTAACTAGAAGATATCAAAGTGATCCGTGAGTGGATCATTGACAATGATCAAAAACATCCTTAAGTACTTGAGAAGAACTAAGGATATGGTTCTTTCTTATGGAGGTGATGAATGCTCATTGTTAATGGTTACACCGATGCTAGTTGGAACACCGATCCGGATTATTCTAAATCACAACTGGATACGTATTTATTTTGAATGGTGCAGAATTAGTGGAGGAGTGCAAAGCAAAGCGTTGTGGCGAGATCTTCAACCGAATCGGAATACATGGTTGTTTGGAGGCTTCACAAGAAGCGATTTGGATGAAAGAGTTCATTACAGCTGGTGTGGTTCCTAGTGCTGGACCCAATGTCTATCTCTTCGTGATAACATGGGCGCCATAGCCAATGCGCAAGAACCAAGGTCACACAAGAAGTCAAGCATCATCTGCGTTTTCATGCTATTCGAGAACATATCCGGGATGGGGATATAAAGATTTGCAAAGTACACAGATCCAATGTGGCGGATCCGTTGACTAAACCTCTCCCGAGGGCAAAACATGACCAACACCAAACTGCCATGGGTGTTCGTATATTACCATGTAATCTAGATTAGATGACTCTAGTGCAAGTGGGAGACTGTTGGAGATATGCCCTAGAGGCAATAATAAATATAGTTATTATTATATCTTTGTGTTTATGATAAATGTTTACATTCATGCTATAATAGTATTAACAAGGAAACATTAATACTTGTGTGATTTGTAAACTTAATTTGAAGTCCCTAGTATAGCCTCTATACTTCACTAGCTTGTTGGTTGATTAATGATTGTGGTTTCCCTATCATGAACATTGAGATGTTATCAACAACAAGATCATATCGTTAGGAGAATGATATGGTGGACATACTCCTATAGATAAGCGTAGCATAAAGATCAAGTCATTTCAATAGTTCAATTGCTCTATGCTTTCTGATACATAGTAACCTAATTCCTTCGACCATGAGATCATGCATATCACCTTTACCGGATGGATGCTTTGATGACATCAAACACCACACCGTAACTGGGTGGCTATAAAGGTGGCATTGAGTGTTCGGAAAGTATTGGTTGAAACACATGGATCAAGAGTGGGATTTGTCCATCCATATGACGGATAGATATGTAGGGTTCGCAGCATAGAAAACAAAAAATTTCCTACGATGGGAACAACTATGTACCAAGATCTATCTACTAGATACAAACAACGGGCGGATGTATATCCGTAGAGAACATACCCTTGAAGACCGACAAAGCTTAACGAGTCCAAACTCGTGGTTGATGTAGACGATCTCTTGCCGATCTCAAGATCGAGAGGAAGTCCTAGCGCCATAAACAATGCATCCGTTTCGCACACGCTCGAGGCACCGAGCAACCTCCGCCTCCTCGCTCCAGCGATGCAATGAAGCACAACTCTTTCTTGCCGAAAAGCCACCGGGAACATGTATCTCGCTAGTCCGAGACCATGGGGGATAAATTCTAGAGGGGGAGAGAGATCCTTCACGAGGAGGTGTGTTGTGAGAGGAGGAGAGGGGGGCCTTTTATAGGGGAGAGGGGGGCACCCAAGGGGCATGGCGCCCAGCCATGGGGCTGCCCCCACCTCTTACACATTCATGTGGGTGGAGCTCCCACTCAAAATGAAAAGCCTCCACTCCCATTAAAAAGCCTCCACTCATAAATCCACTCACATGCATTAAATTTCCACCAAATTTAATGCAAGCTCTCATTTAAATAAAACTTTTTTATTTATTTATTCAGAATTTTGTTAATTACTTTAATTAACAAACATTCACATAAAACCCCTTGCTAGTATTCTATTTCACATGCAGAACCAGTTTCAGCAATTTCAACCAAAAGCTTTTGGTGTCTAGTGAAATAAATTCTGCGCTTTCCTTTTCTTTTCGGCATGAAACTTTTGCTCCAAATGGATGTCGGTGTCTCTTAAGTGTGTCACCCTACGGTTCGTGAATAATGCGGACATGATCGAGACCCTCTCGGATCAATAATCGAAGCGGATCCGAGACCCATATCGACTCCACACATTCAACGATGACTTTCTTGTGATCGCTAACCTTTACGCTAGTATCTTAATCCCTTTGTTTCGCGATATATTACATGTCCGAGATTCGATCATCGGTATCTCCATACCTAGTTTGATCTCATTCTTGACATGCACTCTTTTCTCGCTCCCGTGATATAACATTCTAGTGATCAAATCACTTGCTTGCAAGCTAATCAATGTGATATCACCGAGAGGGCCAGAGCATATCTATCCGTCATCGGGATGAACAAATTCCACTCGATCCATGGGCCTCAACATAACACTTTAGTAGTTCAATCCATCTTTATAATCACCCCATTACGGTGTGACGTTTGATGTTATCAAGAAACTCTTCCGTGTTAGTGATTGACATGATCTCATGGTCTAAGGATTAGGATCACTTAAGTTGTTATAGCAATATAAACTCAATGACTTTGATCGTAATGCTATACTTGGATGAATGTTCATCACACCATTACACTAATGTTGTGACCGTTATTAACAACATCCAATGTCCATGATCGTGAAACCTTGATCATCTTGTTAATCAACGAGCTAGTTTATAAGAGAGGCATAACTAGGAACTTTCTATTTGTTTATTAAACACACATGTATTAACGCTTCCGTATTAATACGATTATAGCATGTAAAATAAACATTTATCATAAATAGGAATACGATAATAACCACTTTATTATTGCCTCTGCATATTCCTTCTCCCACTTGCACTAGAGACAATAATCTAGTTTGAAAACTTTGCGTATTGAACACCTATGTCTTTCTGGTGTTCCATATACGCAATTGCAAGTGGTTAACATAATCTACGGATCTGACGCTTCAGGTCCGTGTGTATTTGCATGTATTTGCGTCTTCACGCATCACTCATTCTCCAATGAGATGGCATTGTATAAATTTGGTCTTTCTGTGAGACCTTTAGTTCCTTGGGGTTAAAACACGTCGATACTATTGTCATACAATATATCTTTAGTGTTATCCCGCTATAACCACACCTTAGTTTGATAACAAACTACTTGACACAAATTCTCCTTTGTCGCTACTATAGCAGTCATATACTTAGCCTTTTGTTGTAGTATTCGTCACAATGTCTTAACTTTGGAACTCTTCCAAATCCATCATGGAATCTCCTTTCCATTACATTGTGCCGCCATAGTTTAAATTGAGATAAACTTAATTTGTATCTTGTGACAAAACTAGTATCAATGTAACGCTTTACAATGAACTATTTGTAATTGTTTGTCACCTCTACACAAATATATTCTTAGTTCTTCCAAAAGATCATAAGAATATCCTCACTATCGTCCAATGATCATTTTATGATTCATTCTGGTATATGCTCATAACACTTAGAGCATAGGACATATCTGGATGTGTACATATCATGGTATGATTGATCAAGACATTCTTGTGATTTTACTCATCAAGTGTCAAAGCACTTGAATCTTGTTTCACTTATCAAGTGTCGAAACACTTGAATATTGATTCAATTCCTTTCCATGCAACAAGAACCGTTTCTTGTTGATTCTATATTGAACTCCTTCAATATCTCATATATGTACATTTGGCACAACCATATTGGCGTTACAGTCTATCCACTATAGACATTCACGCTAAATATTCGGGTTTTGCCTAAGTCTTTCATCGAAATGAAATTCTTAACCTTTGTCAATAAAAGATACATCATTTCTAATCAACAAGATGTCCTTCACATAATGTATTAGAAATATGTCTCATTCCCACTTAATTTCTTGCAAATGCAAGCATCTTCATCGTCTCGATGAAAACTCCTTTTCATCACGGTGAAGATTCCAACTCCGCGATGCTTACTTCAACCATTGAAGTTTGCATGCCCTTTTTAGCATCCTTTGAATTAACAAAACCCTTTGGATCGTGTCATGTACACGTCCTAGGTAACCATTCTATTAGAAGAACTTTGTTTTGTTTATTCATCTACCATATAATGATTATATGTAGTGGTTGCTACTTTAATCCGTCTGACTAAATATCGCTATAAAAGATCAAATCTTGTCATAGTCAACTCTTTGAACATTGTCATAAAATACTTTACAACATGTCGAATATTTCATAGATGTGAGACATCCATGTCTGTTTCTTTATAGATCCAAATACGACCGATAGGTTTTTACACCTTTCCAGAGGGTCTTCCAAGTTCAAAACTTGATTTCTCGTGTATGGAACTATCACGGATTTTATGGCTTCAAGCCATTTGACGGAGCCAGGGCCCATCATCGCTTCTTTGCATATAGTAGGTTAATCATTGTCAAACAATGATGATTTACTCTCAAATCTAAATATTTGATTGTTTATCCGACCGACTTGGTTCAATAAGAACTTAGATCTCCGTGACCACAACCTTTGAGGCACATAAGCTATGAGCATTATGGCAGCCTTCGGAACGATTTCCGGTGCTGTGCAACTCAGCACATTTAGCTAAGGTTCGTTAACCTTATCAAAGTTCTATTGTCCTCCCACTTAACATTTATGAAAAATTCCTTCTTCAAGAAATTTCAAATTTCAAGCGACAAACCCTTTTGTCCTCGGTGTTATGGAGGAATAACCAATTGTTATTCGAAATAACTTACAAAGACATGCTCATCCGACTTCGATTGTAAACATCTTACTTATGTTTAGCATACCTAAATTTAAGAAATGACAACTTGGGTTTTACCCCAAACCATAACTCATATGGTGTCATTTCAACGGATCAAGATGGAGCTCTTTTCAGTGTAAAAGCGGTAGTCTCTAAAGCTTTAATCTTTTAAAACATAATGGCAGTTTTATAAATAACACCTTTGATCCAACCATGTCAAACAAGGTTTCATTACAAATCTCAAACACTCCATACTCCTATGGTGTTTTGGGAGATGTAAATCTAGGTGTTTTGCTAAACTTGCAACTCAAATAAATCCCTTTATGGTAAAATCATAATTCATTTATTTTCTTGTTACACTTGTAACTCAAATAAATCCCTTTATGATCAAATCATAATTCATTTTTTTTTGTTACAATGATTTTCCACTTCATCTTGAAAGTCTTTGAAAACGTTTTTCAAATATTTCATACTTCTTTCTCATTAAGTGAATATTCACTCAAAATTCCGGAGAAAGCATATGAAGTTGAAACCCATCGCTTACGACTGCACATAATGGACTACATACATCGATATGTATAAATTCCAATATTTTAGTCGTTCGTTCTTCTTTGGCCTTTGAACGAAGTTTTAATTGTCCCGAGGAAAGTCTCACAAGCGTCACTTGATCAAATCAAAGACTCCAAAAATCCATGAATATGGAGATTCTTCATGTTTTCTTTCCAATATAATTTAAACAGCGATGTCACTTCATAAGTGATCTTTCAATCATTTGTCTTGCAACATTTTAGCATTAGGATTTATGGATGTGATTTCTTCAACTAGATTTGTAAATCATCCATCTTATATGGAATACGGTAATTATTTGAACAACCTTTGTTCTTATAATACCTGATTCAAATAACAATTATTAAAACAAATCTTGAAGTCAAGCTTTGATGTCAACGAGAAATACAAACAACGGTTTGTTTGTTTTCGATGAACATCATCACATATTCTCTTGCTAGTTACTTAGGTCATTGTGGTTCATGAATTGCGCCGTTCGTATGAAATTTCATACCAACCAATTCGGTATCCAATACCCAAGAACCACATTGTTTAACAAGCAAAGAATACAACCATAACATGTATATCATCTATATACCTAAATTGGATATTTCCAATCTTTTCTTTTCTGCCAAAGATATTTTATAGATTCTCTTTCAGCATTTCCTTTTCCTTTTAAAAGAATTTATCAACATCAAAAGTGGTGCCATATACATGACACATAGTCCAAAGCGTGTATATTCAAATAATAATACCTTTGGACTTGCACTTTGAAGTAGATCACCATCATCAAATGATCGGCATTCTTTCAAAATCCATTCTTTAGTAATCTTTTAGTGTAGTAAACATTTTACATACATATTCTATTCACCCTTATCATGACGACTTTCATGATCAAGCTACTTTAGCTTATAAAGGCGAATCGTGAGTATAACATTACTTTCCAAAATCCTTTTGGATGATTAGGATGTCTAGCATCTCCAACCTTCGCAAATTCTCATCCAATATGAGAACATATATTATACTCTATCATATTGCAACAAACATTGTTTCAGATATCGTTATATCTGCCACACATGATGGTTTCTGAAACAATTCTTTCAGCTCCTAGATAAACTTGATGTTTAAATCAAGAATCATGGAGGCAAACATGATACTTAAGATACTAACACGAATTGTTACTCTCGATTTAATACCAATTATTAAATTTCACGAGTAAATAGAGTTTGCTAAAAGTTTGCAATAGGACTTTAAACTTTAGATTGACACTCAACACAATACAATACCAACAGAAAGTATATATCCGTAATTCTATAGTTCTATTATCTCAATTACAACTATGCATAAGGTGGTGAACGAATGCCAATGACTACAACAAATTATGCAAATTCACTTTGATTTAATTTATGATAAATTGAGTTCTACTAATCCAAATTAGAAATGAACTCCCACTCAAAAACGACATCCCTCGTCCCTTTTTGGTGATTACATGAACCAAATCCACTACACCAAGTCCGATCATCACGTGAGTCGGTAGCTTCAAAGGCGAGCATCCATATGGTCATCATATCAAAACATATGACTCATGCTTAACCTTTCGTCCGTGTTCCGAGGCCATGTCTGTACATGCTAGGCTCGCCAAGTAAGAACCTTAGTATTCGTGTGTAATCGTCTTACACCGAGATATGCTCGTGGATTCAAGTACACCCGATCATCACGTGATGTCTTGAAGCGGCGAAACATTGTCGGTGCATACTTAAGGAAGAACACATTTTATCTTGATATCTAAATGAGGATCATCTTATTATGCTAATAAAACGCCAAACAAGCAATATAAGATGCTATCAAACATCACATGTTTATTAGTGGAATGATATGGTTCTGCATGATCTCTATCATGTGCATCGTGGTATGATCACTATCATACCTTTATGTGTGAGTCCAAGGTCTATGGAGATTACACGTTATGTGTGTTGTAAGAGTATCATCTTATACTTCTACTTACAACATCACCATATCATAACACTAGCCCAAAGCAATCTAAACTAGACGCCTCTAATTTATCCATTGCAAATTTTACGTGGCTTAGGGCTTTCGAGATAGAACCGTCTTACCTACGAACATGAACCACAACGAGGATAACCAAATTGTTGACAACTCGTTGCAAATTAGATATTGACTATAGTAGGAGAGATGACACCCGCTAGCCACTTATGCAAAACTAGTTGCATGTCAAGCGTGGAACAGGTCTCATGTGCGAGGACATGTAAAGTTTGTCCGCCGCTTCATCCCACTATGCCACCAATATCCAAAGTACAACTAAGAAGCAATAAAATGATCATCATCGCCCACATACTCATATGTGTACTACCTGCAAAGTATCTACGCATAGATCGGCTCGATACCCTTTGTAGGGTTCACAAGATAGAAAACAAAAATTTTCCTCGATGGGAACAACTATGTACCAAGATCTATCTACTAGATACAAACAACGGCGGATGTATATCCGTGAGAACATACCCTTGAAGACCGACAAAGCTTAACGAGTCCAAACTGTGGTTGATGTAGACGATCTCTCTTGCCGATCTCAAGATCGAGAGGAAGTCCTAGCGCCAAGCAAAACAATGATCCGTGCTTTCGCACACACGTTCGAGGCACGAGCAACCTCCGCCTCCTCGCTCCAGCGATGAAGCACAACTCTTTCTTGCCGAAAAGCCACGGGAACATGTATCTCGCTAGTCCGAGACCATGGGGATAAATTCTAGAGGGGGAGAGATCCTTCGCGAGGAGGTGTATTTTGAGAGGAGGAGAGGGGGGCCTTATATAGGAGAGAGGGGGGCACCCAAGGGGCATGGCGCCCAGCCATGGGGGCTGCCCCCACCTCTTCCACATTCATGTGGTGGAGCTCCCACTCAAAATGAAAAGCCTCCACTCCCATTAAAAAGCCTCCACTCAAAAATCCACTCACATGCATTAAATTTCCACCAAATTTAATGCAAGCTCTCATTAAATAAAACTTTTTATTTATTTTATTCAGAATTTTGTTAATTACTTTAATTAACAAACATTCACATAAACCCCTTGCTAGTATTCCATTTCACATGCAGAACCAGTTTCAGCAATTTCAACCGAAACAGTTTCGGTGTCTAGTGAAATAAATTCCTGCGCTTTCCTTTTCTTTTCGGCATGAAACTTTTGCTCCAAATGGATGTCGGTGTCTCTTAAGTGTGTCACCCTACGGTTCGTGAATAATGCGGACATGATCGAGACCCCTCTCGGATCAATAATCAGAAGCGGGATCTGGAGACCCATACTGACTCCCACACATTCAACGATGACTTTCTTGTGATCGTCGGAACCTTTTACGCTAGTATCTTAATCCCTTTGTTTCGCGATATATTACATGTCCGAGATTCGATCATCGGTATCTCCATACCTAGTTTGATCTCGTTACTGACATGCACTCTTTTCTCGTTCCCGTGATATAACATTCTAGTGATCAAATCACTTGCTTGCAAGCTAATCAATGTGATATCACCGAGAGGGCCCAGAGCATATCTATCCGTCATCGGGATGAACAAATTCCACTCTCGATCCATGGGCCTCAACATAACACTTTAGTAGTTCTGAATCCATCTTTATAATCACCCTGTTACGGTGTGACGTTTAATGTTATCAAGAAACTCTTCCGGTGTTAGTGATTGACATGATCTCATGGTCTAAGGATTAGGATCACTTCGTAAGTTGTTATAGCAATATAAACTCAATGACTTTGATCGTAATGCTATACTTCGGATGAATGTTCATCACACCATTACACTAATGTTGTGACCCCGTTATTAACAACATCCAATGTCCATGATCAGGAAACCTTGATCATCTTGTTAATCAACGAGCTAGTTTATAAGAGAGGCATAACTAGGAACTTTCTATTTGTTTATTAAACACACATGTATTAACGTTTCCGTATTAATACAATTATAGCATGTAAAATAAACATTTATCATAAATAGGAATACGATAATAACCACTTTATTATTTCCTCTCGGGCATATTCCCTTCAAGATATACTCTGGGCCCTCTCGGTGGAATGTCATCCAATTAGCTTGCAAGCATGTGACTGGGTCACAAGGGATCACATATCACGGGAACGAGAAAAGAGTACTTATCGGTAACGAGGTTGAACTAGGTATGCAGAGATACCGACGATCATAACCTCGGATAAGTAAACTATCGTGAGACAAAGGGAAATTGGTATTGTATGTAAGTGGTTCATTCGATGCAAAGTCGTAGAAATATGTAGAGCCATATGAATTTCCAGATTCCTCTATTGGTTATTGTTCGGAGAAGTGTCTCGATCATGTCCGCATAATTCACGACCGTAGAGACACACTTAAGGATTCGACGTTGTTTGAGTAGTTATGGTATTATGAGAAAGAGACCGAATGTTGTTGAGTCTCGGATGGGATCCGGATATCACGAGGTGATCCGGAATGGTCCGGAGAATAAGATTCATATAAGGAAAGTCCCGTTTGAGTTCGGGAATGATTAGGTGTTTTCATCGGAATGTTCTAGAAGGTTCATTGTCCCGGCACTCCGGGGAGGGTACATGAATGTGTCATTGAATGATTGCATCATGTACTAAGTGTTCTTGCTGTTCCAAAACTGAAAAGTCAAACCGCCTTTGAAAGTCAAACGGCTAAACAGAAACTGTGGAAAACGAGCTGTGGGAAGCAGGAAGCTGGGAAACAAGCAAGAGGAGGTTGAAACCAACTTGGAGGAGGTGTCCCTCTCCTCCAAGGCGGCCCACCTAGGCCGAGTTGGGAGGGACTCCTCCCTCCCTGGCCGCGGCCCTCCACCTATAAAAGGAGGGCGGGGCCTCCTCCTCTGACACACAAGTTCCTATCCTCTAATCTCCGGTTTAGAGCCGTTTTGGTTTAGAGCTTCTAATTGCTTTAGCCTGCGGTTTAGAGCCTTCTAATTGGTGTGTCTAATCTCTAGACCACTAATAGCCCTCTCTCATACTCCACCATACTCGCTCCGCTTAAGGCGAAGCCTCTGCGGATTTCCTCTACTTCCCTGCAGGTTGTCTTTGCCGAATCGCGAGAGAGTGCTACAACCTCCGCCAATGGAACAAGGAGAGGAAGGTCTTCGTCGAGTACGCGATGTGACCGATCATGAAGCTTGCGGAACGTAGCGCCGCAAGGATCGTCTACACGATCTTGAGATCGGAAAGAGTACGACTACATCACCCACGAGAATCCGCTCTCGTTAAACACTTTGGAATCTTCGAGGGTAAGTTATTCCATCGACTCGTTGCTACAATCTAGTAGATAGATCTTGGCTTGTTTGTTTGTATGCGATAGAAAATTTTTGTTTTCCATGCTACGAACCCCTACATAGGTGTGGCGCGCCGGATGGCCATCACGAACCACTACTACTTTGAGCTCACGCCGGAGCAGCGGAGGAATCCCAGATGGCATCCCGATTATTTCCCTACTTGGGAAGCCTTCTTCGTGGATCGGCATGAGAGGGCGCTCGCCAGGCACGAGGAGGACGGCCCACCTCATCCTAACTTCAACGAGGTCGGCCGTCGGCTATGGTGGCGCGGTCGGACTCTCCAGAGCGTCATGGCCTATGACACTGCCGCCGACTCTAACCCCCGTCTGCGCTACCCTCAAGTCCAGACCACGCGCTACCCTCAAGTCCAGCCCACGCGTACTCTCCAGAGGTTCAATTACGACCCGACGATGATGATGATGGCGATGCGGCGACTACGATGGCGAGTATTACAGTGTAGGCGGAGCATGGAATCACTCCAACATTCCGAAACAAGTTCGCCGATTGTTACTTAATCTGCCATGTATCTTAATTTTCAGTTCTTTATGTATCTTAATTTTCAGTTCGATCGCCGATTGTTACTTAATCTGCCATGTATCTTAATTTTCAGTTCTTTTATGTATCTTAATTTTCGCCTTCCGGCTTTATGTAACTGTCTCAAAATGACCTATCTCATTCGAGGTTTCTTGGCTTTCGGGTCAAATGACCAATGTTATGGCTAGAATCAAGGCATAGTTTGCAAGAGGAGTTTTCCTTTTTATCGCACCAAAAAGGCATTTTCCATTTTCCGAGCATAAAAAACTGATGGTTTTGTGAAGCAACCACCAAATGGCTAATTCAAAAAACCACCAACACATTTTTAGGTTCACAATATGCTATTTTATCAAAAAACAATGCAAGTTGAGCGAGGCTTGGTGAGATTCAAGTGTATACAAAAGATACGACATTTAAATATCCAATCAATTCAAAAATGTTAATACAAAATATGCGGCATTAAAATATGATTTGATCTAATAAAAATCATTTTTTAGATGCTTAATATTTCTATGTTCAAAGTTTTAGGATTTAACAATTTGTTTTTGTTTGAATTGAATAATCAAAATTTATATGTAAGTGTTTTAATTATTTTAAAAAAATTCATGTAAAGTAAATATAAAATGATTTACATGAATGGATAGATATTATTTTTCTGAAAATTATGATATATTATTCATATTTTTCTGAGTTGAAATGAAAAAGATATGAATTTTCTAAATTCATATCATATTTTTTGAATTAAAAAAGCCCCTTTAATGCATGAAATAAATGCCCCCTTTAACACCGGTTCGAGGCAGAACCGTGTTAAAGAGAACATTTCGTTCCATACAACATTCCTCCTTTAACACCGGTTCGTGGTGAACCGGTGTTAAAGGTAATAAATGCTTGTGGAACGGATTTTCCACTTTAACACCGGTTCCACCACGAACGGTGTTAAAGAGTGTATTTATTTCACCTTCCTTCCTTTCTTCCACCGAGCCAGATCGATCGAGGTCCTCCGCCGCCCGACCCGCCATCTACCCGCCGCCGCTTGAGCTCGAGGTCCGCCCCGACCCTCTCTTCCCGCATCCTTCCCTCCCTCTAACACGGTGGGGCTCGGCCGTGTGCCGGCGCCGCCGCCCATGGGGCTAGACGCCTCTAACGCGCCTCAATGGGAGGCTCTCACGAGCTCGAACCAGAGAGAGATGGGAGAATTGGAGAGGTTCTAGAGGACCGTGAGCTCACCCTTGACGCGTGAGTGACATCGACAAGGACGGGGGAGCTTGGGAACGGAGGTAATGGCGATGGCGAACAGCGTCGGTGACGAGGAAGAACGTATTGGGACGGCCGATTGCAGGCGCTCCACGCTGATTCCTTTGACGAGTATAGGCAGGGGAGCACGCCGCTTTCGGACGAGCACGGAAGGTGCAAGATCTGGCGATCGACGGAACCTGGGTGGCTAGGGGTTCGGGTCCGCACGAGGGAGAAGAGAGAGAGGTCTCTGGGGAGGGGGAGGAGTGGATAGGGGAGCAAGGGCGTCGGCGGGGCGTCCTTATCCTCTCTGCAATGACAGACGGTGGGCCTAGCGGCGGAGATCAACGGCGGCGCCGGCGACACCGAGCAGTGCGCTTGGGAGGAGGAAGACGACGAAGAGAGGGATGAAGTGGTACCGAGCCGGGTGGGCTGCTGCTGGGCCGCGGGAGCTGCGATGTGCGGCAGTGAGGAAGGGAAGCTGGGCACTGTCGGCGATGCAGCTCCATTTTTTTTAGAAAACTCTTTTTTTATTTCTCTTTTGTATTTTCTGTTTATATTTTCATTTCAAATTCTGTTTTGATTTTTTCAAAAATACCAGGGACTTTTATAAAATATGTAAAGTACTATGGGACCCCTTTAGACAATTTGGGACCCATAACTTATTTCACCTTCCCCTTCCTTTCTTCCCCCCACTGAGCCAGATCGACCGAACACAAGTTTAGAAACAGGGAATCCATCCAAACCCTCTGACACTGAGAGGATATCGAGGGAAACCCTAGGACAAGTCCGGGAAACAGCGTCGTCGACGTCGCATTCCTTCTTGAAGGTGTTGCTTGAAACACGGTGCTTCGAAGTGCTAGGAGTGAGGTGGGACAACTCCGGAGGGCGCAGCGGTCACGGGTCGTTTTCGTTCGTCAATCTGCTCGATGTCGGCATTTGTTTCTTTTATTTTTCTCTTTATTTTCTTTTGGGTTAGATTGTGCTGTTGCTAGCTTTTCTGTTGCTCCAACATTGTCATTGTATCTTGTGATTGCTATATTAATATAGCGGGGCGCAAGCCTATTTCGAGGAGCCCTGACCACCTCGCTCTCTTCCCGTGCGGTGAGCGTCTCGCCGCTGCCGAGCTCAGAGGCCACGCCTCAACGCCGACGCCGCCGCCTGACGAGCCCGCTAGCACCGCCGCCCGACGAGACCGCGCATCCGTCCGACGAGCACCGCCCCGACGAGACCAACGTCACCCACGGTGAGCGCCACGTGTCTGCCACGTGTGTGATTGCTAACTCATCCTGATTAAAACTTGTTTGCTCGATAAATTGTACTACATGCATAGATTAAAACTTGTATACAAATTGGACCTCTGACTCATTTATGTATTTATTTGTGTATTTTGGTATGAATAATATGTCTATTTGTGTATGAATCCAAGTCCACTTGAATGTTTACACTCTTACTCTAGATAATATTATTGTTTTAGAAACTATGGATCCACTTAGTAGAAACCTTGAAGAAGAAGAAATAATGGAGAACATTATTGATGAGGACACCTCACAATATCTGAACTTGGAGGGACATGATGACGACAGCTCAAGTACTAGTCATGGAGAAGATGAAGACTCCGGTGAACGCAATTTAATGGTTACAAAGTCCGGAGGTATATGCATTGATTAAGCCTCACGACTTCCACCAACAATCTTCTTCTACATGTATTAATTAACGCTTCTTTCTTCTTTTAGCCCTCGGATCGACCAGCCAAGAACCATCTTCTTCTACGAAAAGAGCAAGCGAGTAGCGAGCGGTTGAAAGATCGTGCAAAGTTCACGATCAAGCGATCCGTGTTGATGGCAGGCCGATGGAGCCCAAGAAGGCCGCAGACAAATTTGTACGTCAGGCTGGAGTTCTTGTTAGGGACCAAATCCCAATCACAATTGAAAATTGGAATAAGCCAAAGAAGGGCGACGGTACCTTTGTCGATGACAGATCCAAAGAAACACTTTGGAATTCTCTGTTGGTAAATTTCACCCTTCCGCCAGAGGAGGATGAAAACAACCTGGTTATAAAGGAAAAGGTCAAAGAGTGGACTCTAAAGAAGATGGCTGACGCTTTCCGCAACTGGAAGACAAAATTGAACAAATTTGTCAAATCTGGCGAGACTCCAAATTTCGAAGACGCATATTATGCGAAGATAAGACCTCACTGGCCCGAATTTGAGAAATATAAAAAAAGTGCTATAGCTAAAAAGAGGTCAGAAACCAATACGCTTAATGCCCTGAAGAAGGAATATCACCAGAGGACGGGGTCAGGTGGCTACATATCTCAGAGGCCTAAGTGGGAGGAAGCTGAGAAGGCCCTGCGCGAGAGAGGGATCACACCCCAGACAGATGGGTGGGACCTACGTGCAAAGACTTGGTTCTATGGAATCGGGGCAAGGTTGGACCCAGAAACAGGATTGTGTATCTTCCCAACCATCCTTCCCAAACCCGTCCGAACTCATCACGGCATACGAGGAAACATCCGCCAGGACCTTCCATCCCGACAGAGAGAATGACCAGCTCACACGCGCCATCGGTAAAAAAGAACACCCTGGACATGCACGAGGCACATGGGGTATGACATGGAAGGATGGGTTTGCCAACTGGAGCGACTCTTATAGATGGCGCGGCAGAAAAGAAAAAGAGCGTACAGAGCGGATGACACAGATAGAACATGCACTTGCGGAGCTGCAGGCGCAAGTGAATGCACATGAGCCATCAAGCTACCGCCCATCTCAGCACGAAGATCCTGCATTGGAAGTCATGCTGCATCAGGCTGAAAAGTGTGGCTTCCACGGAGAACGTGCACCACGCTTGAAATGACGGGTCCTCGATACCCGTGGATGAGATCACGGAGAGCGAACACTGAAGCTGCATGTGAGATTAATGGGCTTATCCATTAAGGTGGTCACGGCTATGCCTTACCTCCTCAGAGCTGGTGGAACTTACCACCGACCAATTCCGGATGGCTATGCTATTGTCGGGTGGATGAGGTTGTGAAGGAATATGAGGAAGCACTTGACCATGCTACGGTGAGGGAAACTCAACTCAAATTTGTAGTGAAAACAACCATTCTTTGGAAGAAGGAACACATTGTGCTTCCAAATTGGAGGTCACCTTGGCACCCCTCCTCCGTCAACGCCGATCTAAGCCGCTTTAGCTATCTCCTACGCTGCCATCTCCAAGGCAGCCATCTCCGCCGTCGACCATCTCCATGGCGAGCCATCTCCGGCGTCGGCCATCTCTGGCAGCCATCTCCGCCGTCGGCCATCTCTCACAGCCATCTCCGGCCCGTCAGCCATCTCCGGTGCTTCATCCATCTCCTCAGCGTAAGCGGAAGAGCACTGCCACGAGGAGCATCACTAGCACTGCCACAAAGAAATCTGCAGGAAACCGTATGCCAAAGAGTTCAAAAAACTACGTCCCGCAGCCTTCCGCCAAGCCATTGCCGGTTTTACCGTGGAATCGCAGCGACGAGGAGACCAATAGGATCTCGGAAGAACAGGTCAAGAAATTCTTTGCACCTAGACGAGCCGAGCCAAAGGAGAAAATAGATCCGGTGGTGGAGAAGTTTTACAATAATCTTTTGAAACACGAAACCCCACTTGTGCCGGACTACTGCGCCAGATTTTGAAGGCGGATGCAAGGCGTAGGGAGACTGAAAGTAGCATCGTGAGGCACTGAAAACAGTTCCCATGCTCGGAGAGCAGGAAAACCAATCATGTGCCCCGCCCAAATGTTCGACACGAGACGCCTCCTCCCGTAAATGATTACGAGGCAGAGCTACAAAGAAAGGCCAATGAGATGGGGATGACTTACATTGCATACTTGAACGTTATGGGAGACAACTTGCCCAAATGCGATGCCAACCCCATACAGCCATGGAAGTATGGGAAGAATCTACAAGAAAGAGGAGCTCAAGACTCTACCAACAAAGATGCAAAATTGCACAAGTGGTACCTTCATTTACGCAAGACGAGAAAGGTAGAATGGATCACTAGCATATAAGAGATGATATTTTCTTCACGGAGATGACGCGATCGACTTCAACATTCAAGACTTGCATTTTCTATTCAATCGGAAGGAACTACAAAGCTGCCATCAGCCTTTATTGTGTGTAAGTACTATTTCTATAATTTATATCTCATCTCATTCACTTTATTAATTGCATGTATATATATGCTCACCATATATGTATATACTATTATGCAGGAAAAAGGTTATGGAATGCAGGAAAGGAGGCCCTTTTGACATTGGGTTCGTTGACCCAAAGAGTTCATGAAGAAGTGGTAGAAACCAAACCCGGCAAATGTAAGATTACTTGCTAACATCTTTCTTGAGACAACAAACCAAAAGGAAATACTATTGCCTTACAACTTCGTGAGTATTGTTACCCTCTCTTGTACACATTCTATTTCAGCTTACTCGATGTTAAGTAAATGGCGATGATGAGTTATGCGTCGTGGGTTCCACTTTATTCTGCTAGTCATTCAACCCGACTCAGAAAAGTCCTTGTCATGGACTCGTTCTGAAAAGAAAAGAGATATGGGCAAACTTTAGAGAGATGCTCCAGGTAATTTCAATCATATTATCGCACTAGATCGGCAACTTTCGTGACAATAAGTAATTAATTACTCCTTTATCCATTTTCTTTGTCGGATAGGGTTTGTAAAGGTTCACAGGGCCGTGGGTGAATGGTCAAGAACTAAAATTTGTAGACCAAAATGTACGTAATACTAGCTAGCTTCCAATTCCATTATATCATGCTTTATTGATTATTATTTTGATTGAACTCTCTATTCTCGTAAAGTGCGGCGCATCGGGACACGGCAATAACTTATGTGGGTACTATGTTTGCGAATTCATTCGCAACACGATATGTGCTGACGGGCCAAGCCGCACTAGAACAACTTAGAGTAAGTAAACAAAGTCCACAACATTATTTTATTACCATCAATTGTGTTGAGTTTTATTCTTATATATATATTGACGCCCATTCTTCATATATATTCAGATCGAGCGGATGCGGCACCAACTCCTACCATTTGAACGCACGAGCCATTCAAGAGGAATTGGCGGGTTCATACTTGATGAGGTCCACGCTGGCGGAGAACTCTTTAGATATCCACCAAAATGAACGATGACGATGTATGTGCCGATGACGATGTTTGTGTATAATAATAGTTGCTTAATTATTCATGTACTCGTATGTACCGATGACGATTTATGTGTATGCTCCCGATCGATTCCTCGCCTCCTCCGTAAATACGCCAAGAACGGGCAGAGAAATCTGCGGCAGATGAAGGCTTTTCGCCAGCGGCAGAGTTCTCGCCAGAAAACGGGTCAAATCTTCGCCAGTAGAAGACTTAACACCGGTTCCATACGAACCGGTGTTAAAGGGGGGCTGAACTGCAGCCCGTGCGTCGCCACCCTTTAACACCGGTTCGTATAAGAACCGGTGTTAAAGGGGCCCCTCCTCTAACACCGAACCCTCAACAGCGGTTGGGGAACCGCTGTTAGAGGGCCCTCCCAACCGAAGTTAAAGGGGGGCTGCACTAGTGTGAGGCTGTGTGTGGTGGAGCTGTGGTGGTGGACCGAGTGGCTTCTCTCGCTTCAAGGGTAGACTCTAATCCCTCGATAATCACGGTTATTGTATATGGTTACATACGTGGGTATGGTTAGTCTATTAGAATATTTGGCTAGTGGATTAGTAACAATATTTGACCGATGGGTTAGGCACAAATATTTGGCCGGTGGATTAGTAGCAATATTTGACAGGTAGCAATAATATCATATTTTTTAGAATATTTGCAAGCATTGCCCAAAGTTATACGCATTGTCGATAATTAATTGATTAGGTTGTTTATTTTATGTCAGCAGAGATGACCAATTTAGTGAAGTTCGTGTTTTATTACGGTCCTAGAAATGTCCGAACAAATGACTTTGGAGCAGATCTAGGAGAGTTCATGTGTACACAGTTAGATTTAACTGCCCCTCAAACCTAGAGTGTTAGTCAGTTGAAGGAATGGTTGACAGGATGTTTAGGCTATAACATCGAGAGTACACCGTCAGCGTGCAAGCATTATGGACAAAGTCAAGAAAAAATATTTTCTGGACTTTGAGACATGTAGATACTGACAGATACGCACCACCACCACCACCAGCCACCCTCGCCCCTACGACAGTCTCCCCGTCCACGGCTTACACCACGGACGACTCCGAGACCTCCTCCCCTAGACCAGGCTGGAGGTTCGACGTGGCATCAACAGTCTTCTTTCGACTATTGGCAGCAGCAGCATCCACCATTGCACGATGGAGGTTCGTCATGGCAGCAGGAGCCTTGGGGTCACCCTCCCATGCCAAACTACGGGTTTCGCCCACAGCCACAATCATAGGGTATGTGTCTTACAAGATAAGCGTCGAGGCTCAGTTCATGTCAAGTTCTTACATACTTCGTTTTCATGTGCAGGAGCATTCGGAATGCAGGGGTCTATGCCTGGCTATCAGTCGTATATGTCCGGATCCGCATGGACTGATCAGACGATCATAGCACTCGTGATTTCATGACGCAGAAGCGATTGGTGAACATTTTCGACTCCCTGACCCCACACAAGAGACTCAGTACGATGAGTACGGGTCGGTGATTCCTCCCCGACAGGTTCAGCCTCCCGACAGGATCGGTTGGACGACGCCTCCTAACCCACTACCCGAGCGTCGCGGCAGACGACGTCGCTGATACGGCAGACGTATCTATCTATCGGTATATGAGGCATATATTTATCTATGTATGAGACATGTATTTATCTATGTATGAGACATCTACTTATGTATGAGACATATATCTATCTATATATGAGACACCATTCTATTATTTCACGATTTTATTCGACAAATACCTAAACATAGCTTGCAACACAGTTCAGCATAACTCGTGGTACATAAATAAGAGTCCTATCTATCCCTAGCACGATGCCTTTCCCTTTCCCTTTCCCTTCGATGATTCCTCGCCCTTTTCCTTCAACGATCCCTCGCACTTGATCTTCTTGGCCTGCGCTTTATTCTTCTCCTTCCTCTTGTCCCACTCAGCTCTCGCTTTGCTTCCAACGGGTGGCGGCATGAAGATATCATCCTCATCTTCGCTCTCTTCTATCCAGGCCCTAGGTGCCGCATCCCTCTCCATCATGTCAGCTTGACTCTTCTTGTCCTGCGCTTTCTTCTTCTCCTGCCTCTTGTCCCACTGAACTCTCGCCTTGATTCCAACGGGTGGCGGCATGAAGATATCATCCTCATATTCGCTCTCTTCTATCCAGGACCAAGGTGCCTCAGCTCGCTCCATCATGTGAGCTTTACTCTTGAAGTTGAGCTTGTCCCACCTTGCCTGGATCCTGATAAGCCCTGCTTGTACCTGATTTGGGGTCTTCAGTTTCCACCCTCTCCGATGAAGTTCCTTACCAAGCATAACGAGAGCATCATAGTTCCTTACCACCGTCTCCCATTGGGCTGGTTCATCGCCTATCATAACATTTCTGGCTTCTTGGAAAAGCTCAACGGACATCTGTGCCGGCCAGGGAAACGCGTCGGTCATAGTGGAGAGGAGTGGAGGGAAATGCGAGAGCAAGAGGAGAGGAGGGAAATGAGAGAGTAAGAGGAGGAAGAGATGAACTGGGTGAAAATATACATCTCGTTGCCCGAATTTATAGAGCCACCGAACCGATTAGGCGGGAAAAAAGGGCGGGAAGTAGTGGCGGGAAAAAGGACGGGAAGTACTGGCGGGAAAAATCGGCGGGAAGGAGTGGCGAGAAAAATCGGCAGACGATTAGGTTAGAGGCTATTTAAAAAAATTAGCTAGGGTTGCATTGATCATGCAGGATTTGGTTAGAGGCAGGACGATTAGGCTGTCGGTCTGGGTCTGACCGATTGCACTAATCCTCCTGGGCCAGACCGATTGCCCTAACCGGCCTGGAGCAAGCCGAGTGCATGAGTGGGACCAAGCCGACTGCCTGGTGGCACCTGATGTCGGCCAGGGCGTGGCCGATGGCCCAATCGGCTTCCCCAAAGACGACAAAGTGCTAGATCTGTAATTTCCAAAAAAACGTATAATAGATCTCAAATTAATTAAATAATACATATTATTTAAAAAAAATCGCTGTCTTTGGCCACCAGTTCCTGGCAGGGTTATCGGCTGTGGTGGTGGGTTGACACCATGGTGAAGCAACACGTACCCAAAACCAAGCCATCCCTGCTCGCTGTGTGGATACTCATTCCGGATGAGCTGCTTGTGGAGCAGTACCATTGATTGGTCCAAGTCAGATGGGACCGCCTCTTTCCTACGTTGTCACTCTCCGACTAAATTCGCTCTCGTTGAAACATGCTAAGAGCAATTTCAACAGCCTACCTATTTCTTACTATCCCATTTTACTCATATTTGGTATAGGTAAGAGAAAACAAAGTGTATAGAAGTTTCAGGGTCTGTTTGGTAACACCGCTTTTTCTCAGTATTTAAAAGATTCCACAATTTATTAAAATACCATAGTTTGCAATACTCTGACATGTTTGGCTACAATACTATAGTATAGCAAAAACTGTGTTATTTTTGCCTTACTAAAGAAAGAGGTCTAGACCTCTTTTTTCCCGAATACTCTGGTTTTGTTAAAACTGAGGTTTCTCATTGCTAGACGTAGCAATACCATGGTCTTGGAATAATTTGGTTTTACAAAAATTAAGCAGCCAAATAGAGCCTAAACCTTTTTAGCTTACACATACGAGGTTAACTAAAATTTGCTATATATACAGGTAGAACCCACATGTCAATGGGATATTTTCTCTTCATTCTTTTTTCCTTCTTCCCAACATGTCCAACCTCGCAGATGAGCCTGTGGCTCAATGGTTGGGGCTGGCAGTGGCCACCCAACCCACCCAGGTTTGATTCCCCACGGAAAAGAATTTGTGGTGTTGCACCAGGTTTATATAAGCATGCTTTGGACCACAGGGAGGACGACGTACCCGGCGTTTACGGAGTCAGTGGCTTCGGAAGTCTCTTGAATGGCGTGTCTTCTGAGTTGTAGGTGTAGTTGTTGCAGGTGCGTAGAAGGGTATGTGTGCGTTGTGGTGTGTGTTGAGTGTGGTGTGTGTTGAATGTGTTTGTAATACTACCCTTGTAACTCAGTGTTGAGGCACTAAAAAAAAACATGTCCAACCCCAAACTTTCCCACCGATGCCTCCACCTCCGCCCAGCCCGACCACTGTGCCGCCCCGCCGACCGCGCCACCGCACCTAGCCCCGCCTCCCGCGCCACTACTCCTAGCCCCGCCGCCCCCGCATAGCCCTGCCTAGCCCCGTCGGCTCCCGACTGTGCCTAGCCCTTCCTAGCCCCGTATGACGAGCAACATCGATAGAAGCCTCCCCGTTGAGCTCCGACGACCTCCTGGCAGGTGGCGCGGCCGATTGGTTGTCCGCTCAGGACCTATTGGTCGACTGCTGCGGCGAATCGGCCCCGAAGGTGCCCCGATGGGGCAGTCGCTGCAGCTTGGTCCCGACCAAATTGAGGCCTGCATGGGTGTAGAGGAGACCGATGAGTGGCAGGGAGGAGGAGGCGGGCGGGTGGAGGCGGCGGGCCGCTCATCGACGAGTGGAGGGATGGTGGCAAGCGGCGTCGTCGTTGAGCTAGTTAGGCGATTTTTCCAGGTGAGCAGTTGGTGGCCTCCAGCCTCCGATTTTGCTGACGTGGCAACATATGGGTAGGAGCTGCCTCTTATCTAAAATTTTGTGTCTATCTACCCATATATGGGTAGAAGGTGATAAAAATGCGTGGTCAGCCGAAATTTTGGGAGACCACTTATAGGTATGCTCGTGGAACAAGTTTTTTTCTCTCTTCCCAAAAAAAATGGTTATTGTCACTCTTACTTATATACGGATAAGCTGTTGGAGTTTTTTTAAGAGTATCCCTAGTTGGAAAACACGTCTAGCACAAGCACTGGATCGTTGCTTGGACCACGCCGGCATGATTAGTCTATTTGGAGCACGTTTGTTTCCAGTCAAGTGCCTCAAATGTTTATTTAGAAAAATATATGAAGAAAAAATTAAAATTTTATTCAAACTTAGTTATATTTTATATGGTTCGAATTTAACTAAAACAATCAGATATTTAACTAAATCTAATCTAACGACAACGGAGGCGATCATGCTACCCCTCTCTCGGCCAGCCGTGGCTGCGAGGAAGAGAGAGGAGATGTGTCTTGTGCTGCTGCTGATCAAAGGAAATAGCTTCGGTGGTTTTTCTTTTTTTTAGCTAGCCGCTATGCATCTCCCGAGCAACGACGATGGTGCACCGCCGCTATTTTTGGCCACAGGGGTGACCCTGCTACGCTCGGTCTTGGTGGTCTGAGCATCTTCTTCATCCTTAAGTGGAGGGTCATCTTCGACCTCATCGTGGTGTGCTCCGCTAATGTCTCCCAAGTGGCATCGTCCCCGGTGGAGGCTTCGGTGGCTGCGGCTTGAGGTCGCTGGCATTCGGCGGGCAAGGTTTTCTTGGACCTGATTGCTTTATTATCAATATTTCTAGGGTCCTTTTTGCATATATAGATCCATTATCCTCAAATTCGTGGTTTCTTTGTGCGAGTATTGTAATGGCCCTCTGTGTAATTTTCACCCGCCTGGTTAATGGAGCTCCGTGGCCCGTTGTGGCCTTTTACCGTGCAACACAAATTAAATCCAACGAGGCTGCAGTCCTGTAGCACCTCCGGTGGAAGGATTCACCCCTTTATCTCCACCAGGGCGACCAAAACGATCTGTACGTGTCTGAAACTGTCAGCGCAGTATGCGCGGTGACCCATTCGGTGAAACGCGTCCTGCCTGACCCATCCGTGCATCTAATCTGGGGTTCGGTTGCATCGGCCCGTACGCCCGCTGACAGCACGGACGTCGTTCCCGCGCGTGCAATTGGCCCACCCGTCAGCCACCTTGTCCCGTGGCATTGGTTTCAGACGAGGTCAGCGGACCGATTCAGATGCACGCAGCGGCAGCGATTCAGAAGCGCTGGCGGAAGGCTGCCATCAATGGCGACGCGACGGCACACTGACTGACAGGAAGACACGCTCTCCACCGCCACTGCAGGCGCCGCCGACGTCTTCCATACAGACTGGACACTTCAATGCCCCTCTTCGGCCTCCGCGCCGGTATCGGATGTCGGCCCTTTTTAACCGGTCACTCGAGGGCCATCTTCTCCCACATAGAACACCATCCCTCTCCTCCTTCCACTTTTCCTTCTCCACTGCTTGTAGCTAGCCACGGTCGGCGGCGCTGGGTCGAGGGGAGGCCGTGGCGGCCGTGGACGCCGAGGGAGGTGTGGAGGACGCGAACAACTCACCGCTCCACCACGCTCTTCCTCAACGCCGTCGACGCCCGAAGATTTCGACCCAGGCACCCAGTTCGCCGTGGCCATCCACCACGGCATGCCGCGTGATAGGCTACTCCTGCCCCGCGGGTGACGCTGATCGGCGACGAGCCGTCCCGCTCGCCATGCTATGGGCAAACGGCTTGCATCAGCGGTACCGGTCGACTGCAGCCCGACCACCTCGGCGGATGTATCTAAGAACGGCTAGAGCGCCGCCCGCCGCGGATCGAAGCGGGCAACATCGTCGTCTTCAAGTACGACGACGAAGGAAAGTTCGGCGTCAGCGTCTTCGACCACACCATGTGCCGCCGCTGCTACCACTCCGACTCCGACGAGTAGGCTAGGATGTGCGCACTCCATGTATGATGTATGAATGTAGGCATTGGCCATTTGAAATGAAAATCTTTATTCAAGCCTTAAAACATCGTTACACCACCACACAACCTAAGACTACGCACGGCCGTCGATCGGCGTTGGGCGGCGGCTGCGGTGGGTCAGATACACCATTCGTCATTGAGAGAATTGATGAGTGCTCGTTGCGTCTGCACCTCCTCTTCAGCTCGGGCGAGGAGGGTACGCAGGAAAGCATCATCAGGATTGACCCGCACCACTTCCCGGAGGTCGCCACGCACCAATCCGAGCTGGTCCAATCCCGGTATTCCGGCAGAAAGATGTGTTCCATCACCACCGTCGTGAGAAGCTCACCGATGGTCACGTGATGGTTGTAGGATGGGCGAACCGGCGGTGTGCCCATCCTGTAAATCCGCGGACGCCCTGAAATCCGATGGCCAGCGCCGACAAATGGGTCGCGCCGCTGTGTGCGGCTGGCCGGACAGAACCCCTACCCATTTTGACTGCGGACCGATCCAATCGGACACAAACGGAGTGTTTGAGGTATCCGTATGGGTCAGACCAGTGGAAATGCCCTAAATTCTCCTTTCCTCGTCTGCTCGACAAAGTCCATAGCTCGTTTCCTATAACAGGAGCGCCGCCGCTACCATTCCTAGCCGAGCCACCATCTTCGGACACCAATACTTGCATGTACTAGTAGTACTCGCTGACACAGCAGCAGCAGCAAGCCAGCAGCTACCTCGATGGAGAAGGACACGTCTTCGTGGTTCCATGCGCAGGCGGTGCCGGCGGCGCGCGTGGACGGCAAGACGGTGCGGCTGTTCCAGTGCCTCTTCTGCGACAAGACGTTCCTCAAGTCACAGGCGCTCGGTGGCCACCAGAACGCCCACCGCAAGGACCGCGTCGGCTGCTTCAACGACCCATACAGCGATAGCTCATTCTTTGGCGCCAGCGCCACCCTGTTCGCGACAGCGCCGCCGCGCGATTCTGCCTCCTGCCCGTCCATGTGCACCAACATCGCATCGCACGGCGGTGGCGCGCCGGCGTCGACGCCAGCCTCCGATGCCTGCAGCAGGCTCGAGAGGTGGGGCGGCAGGGCTCCACGCTTCGCGGAGCGCTCGCTGGCCCTGGGATCCGATGGCCGAGACGGCGTCGTAAGGGCCTCCGTGGCCAGCGGCGCCGACGAGACGCTGGACCTGGAGCTGCGCCTCTAGCTAGCATCGCCTGCTAGTGCTATCTTGCAAAGGTATTACGCGATTAATTTGTATTCAGGCATGATATATGAAAACATATGTGATCAGCACTCATGAGATGTACATGTACTAGCGCCCATCGATCCCTTTGTTGATTACATCATCGTGTGTTACTGGCTTGATTAGTTGATCTCCACCATGCAGGCATGCAGGTGTCGTCGTTCAATGCAAACATTCAGGCCGCAGAAAATAATCTGTGTGAGATATCGGAGTAGTACGTTTCGTCCGTCACTATTGTTAATTGCAACTCCCTCAGCTTCATATTTGTTGCCGATTTAGTACGAAGTTTACTAAATCGGTAAAAGTTAATATGAATAATAGAGGGAAAACCAGCCATCGATCCATTAATTGTACCCCGTGAATGTAATAGCGTGTGCTTGATCATACCCTCCGTTTTAAAATATAAGATGTTTTAACTTTATGAAGCTAATAAATCTAGACTTTTTTTTAGTATATAGGTTCATCTCAAACATCTTCCAACCTATATTAAAAACAATTCTAGATACATTAGCTTTAAAAAGATAAAACATCTTATGTTTTAAAACGGAGGGAGTAATATTAAGAGTATTTTGTACTGCTCCATATACTATAAATGAGTCATAGTTGCTGCTTAATTTGGTTCTCAATTTGTTGTCGCGTCACGCGCGCAGTACGACGGATGGACCGATCAAGCATACCCCATGATGCTTAATCTGGTAAAGCTGACTGGCCACTCGTTCTTCCTACCAGTCACATCACACCACACCACCCATCTTATTTGAGGGGGACACTCCGTACGATTTACAGTACACAGTAGTATGTCCAATGCGACAAAAGAAAATGCACAGTGGGCTCTGCAGGGTAGCCATTGCCGTGTAGTGGCGCAGTGAAGTGGACCTTGGATTTCTGGTCCATCCGGACGTGAGATGGCAAGAATTATTTTGCACATAAAAACGTGAGTAATTTTTTGATAAATCTGAAACTTGACGAAAACATCAGCCACAAATGACCAATGACGTACCCCGCGTAGAAAGTTAAGAAAAAAATCTGGTCCTTTTTAACAGCATCACCCACTCTTTTTAACATGCATGGCATTGAGATCTTGTTAAGGAGATAATTTTTGCTGAAGTTTCCGGCATACTACCTCCATTTCGTAAAAGTAGACATATAATTTCTTTTTAAATCAAACGATGTAATGCTAAAGTTATAGAAAAACTCTATAAAAAACTATGATATTATAAAGGTATAATATGAAAATACATGTCTTGATGTATCTAATAATGCCATTGATTTGACAGCATAGACATTAGTATTTTTATCTAAAAGATCAGCAAAGGTTCATTCTTTGAATTTTGAAAAAATTATATTCCTTTTTCTAGTGAACGGAGGTAGTAGGTTGAATTCCCATTTTACACAAGAGGTGAAGGAATCCAGGAGCGAGAGACAAAAGAGAAGAGGTGCCACATGCGTGGGCAGCCTTGCGTTTGGAAAAGACCACACATATTGTTGCTTATACATCGTACGTGCGGCCCCTTAAACCATACTCCCTCGCTCGTTCATATAAGGTGTATAGTTTTCTTGAGAAAAATATCCGTAATATAAGCTACATTGTGTTGCACGACTCGTTTAGCCAATTGTTTTAGGGATCTGATTAGATTTTTTTATCTCATGCAACCTCCTCTATTTTTTCATGTCAGTTAGTAAGGTGTAATCTCAATCAAAACTTGCCAACCTTTTCCTCCATGTGATTTCATTAATTTCCATGCCAAAAACTATACACCGTATATTTAGAAACAGAGGTAGTATTTCCTAAGGGGTAAGCAAACCTTCAGTGGGCCGACCCATTTCGGACACCAAGTGTGTTCGTTTATGTCGGTTTAGGTAGGCCCACAAAAAATGGGGTTGTGTCCTCGCGTGGTCCGTTTGGGTGAGGGGTAATCCCAGTGGGCTAATGCATTTTCCTATTCCCTTGACGACATGGGCGACCCAACGAATTGATGCCAACAAGTCTTGTCGCCAGCCGTCCCACCGGCCTCCCACATAGCCGCTTGGTTCATGTGTGTGCGCCGTTGTTTTCTGCACATGTTTGGTGGTTTGCCTCCCTAGTCGTGGGCAATAAGAAGAATGACACGGTGGGGTGGACGGGCATCCCTATCTAGCCACCATGTCCAGGGTGTGCCTTTGTTTTCTACACATGTATGGTCGTTTTCCTTCCTTGCCACAAGATCACCACCTGGTCTAGGATAAGGAGATGGCACGCGAGCACTTCTCGAAGGACAACGAGGCACACGCGGTCGCCATGGGGGAGGCGATGGAGGCAGCAGAAATTGCCCAAGTATGCGTAGGGGGTGGAACGCTAGGATCATGAGGGAATGGGGGTTGCGGCGAAAGATGTCGTAAGGCACGAGGCGGAGGCCGCAACCGAGGCGGTGGCGGTGGACGAAGACGCCACCAATGTGAAGCTAGACGATGACGTTGTTTACCCATTTGAGTACTTTGATGATGCATTCGACGTGTCAACGGTGAGAGTGAGCAACAGGATTTGCTCGCGTCTTTCCAGACTACCCACTGCGACGTGTCTGGCCATCATTTCATGACCATTAAGCGGTAGGCCCTGACGAACATCCTCGTTGAGAGGCCATCTATGGCGGCCAAACATATCGCGTTGAGCCAATCCTTGGCAGAGGCGCACCGCCAGGCGCGCAAGGCGTTGGTGGAGGCGAAGTAGAGCTGGAAGGAAGACGTGGATGCGGAGAACACGGAGATGAAGGCATTTGTGTCCATGCATGATGCAAGGGAGTGGTGGGACGCCAAGGTGTAGTCGACGCTGGAGCACCAAAGGGAGGCAGCGCCGGATCGAAGGAGGAGACGGATGCGGCAATCATGGTAGTGCGCCTAACCATAGGGAAGGGGCGTGTCGATGAGGCCAGGCCCCTCTAGCCACGCCAGGGTCGAGGAAAATGAGAAGTGTTGGAATATTAGGCATAATTTCCACGATTAATTCCAGAATATAAATCATGATAATTGCAGCTACAATCACGTAAACTTCTAACATACTAGATCTATTGATCAACATGAACATTAGCAGATTATACGCACTAACAGTCATAGTAAAACAATAGATCTGTTGACGGTGTACGTACTGATCGGTTGTCGATGTAGTCGTCGTTGGTGCAGTAGACTGACGAAGAAGTCGGCGCTGAAGACGACGCGCACGAGGTCCGGCTTGACGACCGAGAAGACTCGCTGTGATGATGAACTTGGGCAGTCGCGCGGAGCGCTTCCCAAAAACCTTATTCGCCCTCTCCCGTATAGGATAGCAAAGGCGAGTAGTTCCGGAGACCTGCTCTCCCGACCTCCGGTGCACGCCGACAAGCGGGATGGAGTAGACTACGGTGGAGGCGCAAGCAGAGAGGATGGCAAAATCCTAGATTGGTTTTGGTGTCGTGCGTTGTGGAAGCCGCACAGGCGTTTATATAGAGCGGCTCAGAAATCCCGTACAGGACACGAAGTGTACCAAGCCCACATCGCGCACGTTCGGGTCGGTTACAGATAGCCCACGATTTTGGGAGCGACCCAAATCCGCTAACTGTTGACACGTCTGTCTAACCGCACACATTTTCCTGAGCAGCAAAATAAAGCTCGGCTCGGCGAGATTCCCGCAACCCGTGGCGCGCGCGCGCGTCGTGACGAGACGAGACGAGGCGTGCGTGCGTGCGAGCGGCGGCATCGTCGGAGGAGCGCGCGTGTAGCTTTCTTATTGTCACTCACTTACAAAGTGGTGCAACTCTCCTTCAACTTTTCATGTGGGACTAAACTTTAGCAACCACAGTCTTGCCACACACACATGTGAGCTGCCACCAACTTGGGCCAAATCACATATGGGCTTCCACATACATGGGCTTTGAGATTTAGGGAAAATCTGAAATCACACATGGGTCTAATGATTTAGCCCATTATTTCTAAAAATCCCCCACCAGATCTCAAATGCCCATTTGAAGATTTGCCAATCCTCGCTACTTGTTTATATACCAGTATTTTAGCAGAGACTGTTAAGTTGAACTTCCGCCTAGAATCTTGAACTACGCCTATCAACAACTTGAACAATGGACGAACCTTGAATTGCAAGTTTGGTGTCAATAGATTTCACTCAAAATCATAACTAGTACCTGGCTGCCAGTAGCCTATCCCGCGGGTTGGAGCATATGCGTCATACTCCCTGGTCTCTTCATGAGTTTACTAGAGACCACCCAAGTCTCATAGACCGCGACGTTTACAGTCGAGCTCATATAGGTGTGTTCTTTCAAGAATGCCCTGTAGGACGGCATCTTTGCTAGTTAAAGCCAACAGAAACACATTAAGACGTGTTGCCAACCTGCCTTATAGATTATGAGAGTTATGCATCTTCACATAGAGAGGGTTACAAAATACTCTCCTTAGTCCACCCACTAGCTTGTTCTTCCCAGGTCCTAATTCACGAGATCTCCAATCACATAGGTTGGGTTACCACTAGGTGTGACATCCATGGGTCTCAAACCCATCTCCCTCCATGCACTTTCTATCACATTTCGTGATAGTCCCTTTGTAAAGGGATCTGCCAGGTTTTTGTCTGTTTGAATATACGTAACAGTTATTACTCCGGAGTTTCTCAATTTCCAGACAGACTTCAAACGTCTCTTCACGTGTATTGATGACTTCGTGTTATCCTTAGAATTGTTCACTTTGACAATCACAGTTTGGTTGTCACAATTTAAAAGGATTGCCGGCACGGGTTTCTCAACCACAGGCAAGTCCATCAAGAGTTCACGCAGCCATTCTGACTCAACAGTGGTTGTGTCTAAAGCAGTAAGCTCTGCTTCCATAGTTGACCTCGTCAATATGGTCTGTCTATGATATCTCCATGACACCGCACCACCTCTAAGGGTAAAGACATACCCGCTCGTGGCGTAGAGTTCATCAACGTGAGAGATCCAGTTCGAATCACTATATCCTTCAAGCACAGCAGGGTGCCCTGAATAGTGAATCCCATAGCTTATTGTACCACATAGATAGCGCATGACCCTTTCAAGTGCATGCCAATGATCAATACCCGGGTTAGACATGAACCTACTCAACTTGCTCACAGCAAAAGAGATATCAGGTCTTGTAGCGCTTGCTAAGTACATGAGAGAACCAACAACTTGTGAATATTTCAGCTGATCTGTTGGTTCCTTCTTATTCTTCCATAATGTCAAACAGGGATCATAAGGTGTTGGAGAAGTCTTGCCATCAGCAAAGCCAAATCGGCTCAAGACCTTCTCAACATAATGAGATTGCGTTAAAGTAATCCCATTCTCATTCTTAATAAGCTTGATGTTCAGAATGACATCAGCCTCTCCCAGATCTTTCATATCAAAACTCTTTGACAAGAAAGACTTGACTTCATTTATCACTTTCATGTTTGTACCAAATATCAGAATGTCATCCACGTACAAACATAATATAACGCTATCACCCCCACCATGGCGATAGTAAACACACCTATCAGCCTCATTAATGACAAAGCCAGCAGAAAGTAGAGTTTTGTCAAACTTCTCATGACATTGCTTAGGTGCTTGTTTCAGGCCATATAAAGATTTTAATAACTTGCACACCTTTGTCTCTTCACCTTTTACCACAAACCCATCCGGCTGATCCATGTAGATCTCCTCTTCCAACTCTCCATTAAAGAAAGTTGTCTTCACGTCCATTTGATGAACGAGAAGACCATAAGAGGCAGCCAGGGACAGTAGTACTCGAATGGTGGTCAGTCTAGTGACGGGTGAATATGTGTCAAAGTAATCTTCGCCTTCTTTCTGTGTGTAGCCCTTAGCTACAAGCCGCGCCTTGTACTTCTCAATAGTACCATCAGCCCTTAGCTTCTTCTTAAACACCCACTTACATCCCACAGGTTTGCAACCATAGGGTTGTTCTAATAATTCCCAAGTTCCATTAGAAAGAATCGAGTCCATCTCATTTTGGACAGCTTCTTTCCAATCATCTGCATCAGGAGATGCATATGCCTCTGCAATGGATCTGGGAGTATCGTCCACAAGGTACACGATGAAATCATTACCAAAGGATTTTGCAATCCTCTGTCTCTTACTCCTCGTGAGAGGTTCATCGTCATCCTTCTCAAGGACTTCCTCATGTGGTTGTTCAGAATTCTCAATAGATGCACTAGATTCAGGAAGTATTTCAGAAGAAATTCTACCAATGCTATGCATATCTTTCATAGGAAAAATATTCTCAAAAAATGTTGCATCACGAGATTCCATTATAGTATCAACACGCATATCATGTACCTCAGATTTAACCACTTGAAATCTATAGCCTACACTCCGTGGATCATATCCTAGAAAGATACAATCCACCGTCTTAGGTCCCAGCTTGCGTTTTTTGGGAATCGGTATGTTGACCTTTGCCAAACACCCCCAAGTGCGCAAATACGAAAGTGATGGTTTTCTCCCAGCCCACTCCTCATAAGGGGTCTTTTCTTTATTCTTGTTAGGAACTCTATTCAGGACATGACATGAAGTCAACAAAGCCTCCCCCCATCATGCCTTTGATAAACCAGCAGTGGCTAACATGGAATTCACCAAGTCAGTTAGCGTGCGGTTTTTCCTCTCGGCAATCCCGTTAGATTGGGGCGAGTAGGGAGGCGTACTCTCATGAATAATTCCGTGTTCCTGACAGAATTCGTCAAATATTTTGGGAAAATACTCATCACCACGATCCGACCTAAGACGCTTGATCTTTCTCTCTAGTTGATTTTCAACTTCGGCCTTATAGATTTTAAAGTACTCTAAAGCCTCGTCTTTAGTTTGCAATAATTAAACATAGCAGAATTTAGTAGCATCGTCTATCAACGTCATGAAATATCTCTTTTCACCTTTTGTCAACACACCATTCATCTCGCATAGATCAGAATGTATGAGTTCTAGAGGTGCCAAGTTTCTCTCATCGGCAACCTTGTGAGGCTTTCGAGGTTGCTTTGATTGCACACAACTATGGCACTTAGAACCTTTGGCAATAGTGAAATTTGGAATTAAACTCATACTGGACATTAGAGACATCAAACCAAAATTAATGTAACATAAATAAGAATGCCAAACACTGGTATCATCATTAACATCACCACAAATATGATTCACGGATTTATTACAAAACTCTGAAAGTGAAAACCGGAACAAGCCTCCGAACTCATAACCTTTACCAATAAATTGTCCATGTTTCGAAACAACCACTTTATTGGACTCTAACACAACCTTAAACCCATCTCTACATAGAAGGGAGCCACTAACGAGATTCTTGTTCATAGTAGGGACATGTTGCACGTTCCTCAATTGCACGATCTTTTCGGAAGTAAACTTCAGATCCACCGTGCCAACACCACGAACAGAAGCATGTGATCCATTCCCCATTAGGACGGCTGAATCCCGAGCGACCTAATAAGAAGTGAACATAGAGATGTCAGCACACACGTGAACATTAGCACCCGTATCAATCCACCAACATGGTGATTGAAATACTAAAAGAACAGTAAATAAATTACCGTACCCATCAGTGTTGCTAGCGGTCACGAGTTGACAGTCTTCCCACCTTTCCCTCTGCGATCTGCATGATCTGGGCAGTCCTTGAAAAAGTGGCCGAGCTCTCCACATGAATAACAATGTAGCTCGGCCTTGTTCAGCTTCTTCTTCTTCTTGAAGGTTGTAGTCTTTACAGGCTTGTTGAACGAGGGCTTATAGTTCCCTTTGTTCTTGCCGAAGGTCTTCTTCTGCGCCATGTAGGCGCTAGACTGACCCTCGCCTCCTCTCTCAGCAGTGTCCTTAGCCCGAGCCTTCTCCTCAACATCAAGAGACACTATCAGGTTTTTAACCGATATCTCCTGTCTCTTGTGTTTGAGAGTTGTGGCGAAGTTCCTCCACGAAGAAGGCAACTTTGCAATAATGCACCCAGCCACAAACTTATCGGGTAAGATACACTTAAGGATTTAAATCTCCTTGGAAAAGCACTGTATCTCATGAGCTTGCTCAACTACACAACGGTTGTTAACCATCCTATAATCATGAAAGTTCTCCATGATGTACAGCTCACTGCCAACATCTGCTACACCGAACTTAGCGTTTAGTGCCTCCCAGAGCTCTTTTCCATCTTTTATGTGCATATACACATCAAATATCTCGTTGTCAAGAACACCCAGAACGCATCCCACAAAGGCAAGATTGGTTTCCTTGAACTTGTTCTGAACCTCGTCAGATGTAGTTACTTTAGGTAAACCCTCACTAGCCTCGAATACTTTCAGAGCTTGCAGCCACATAGTGGTCTTATACTGCCACCTCTTAAAATGAACACCGGTAAACTTTTCCGGCTTCATAGCATCGGCCAAGTGTCCCATGTTTAATTCAGGAAATTGCTTATAATAAGTTTTTTGGATTGTTGAAATATTAGGCATAATTTCCACGATTAATTCCAGAATATAAATCATGACAACAACAGCTACAATCACGTGAACCTCTAACATACTAGATGTATTGATCAACATGAACAGTAGCAGATTATACGCACTAACAGCCATAGTAAAACAATAGATCTGTTGACGGTGTACGTACTGATCGGTTATCGATATAGTCGTCGTTGGTGCAGTAGACTGAAGAAGAAGTCGGCGTTGAAGACGACGCGCACGAGGTCCGGCTTGAAGACCAGGAAGACGTGCCGTGATGACGAACTTGAGCAGTCGCGCGGAGCGCTTCTCAAAAACTTTATTCGCCCTCTCCCGTATAGGATCGCAAAGGCGAGTGGTTCCGGAGACCTGCTCTCCCGACCGTCGGTGCACGCCGACAAGCGGCATGGAGTAGACTACGGTGGCGGCGCAAGCAGAGAGGATGGCAAAACCCTAGATTGGTTTTGGTGTCGTGCGTTGTGGAAGCCACACAGGCGTTTATATAGAGTGGCTCAGAAATCTCGTACAGGACACGAAGTGGACCAAGCCCACGTCGCGCACGTTCGGGTCGGTTACAGATTGTCCACGATTTGGGAGCGACCCGAATCCGCTAACTGTTGACACGTCTGTCTAACCGCACACATTTTCCTGAGCAGCAAAATAAAGCTCGGCTCGGCGAGATTCCCGCAACCCGCGCGCGCGTCGTGACGAGGCGAGCGTGCGTGCGAGCGGCGGCGTCATCGTCGGAGGAGCGCGTGTAGCTTTATTATTGTCACTCACTTACAAGTGCAACACTCCACCTTATAAGGTGGTGCAACTCTCCTTCAACTTTCCATGTGAGACTAAACTTTAGCTCCCACGGCTCTTGCCACACATGTGAGCTGCCATCAACTTGGACCAAATTACACATATGTCTAATGATTTAGCACATTATTTCTAACAAGGAGTATATAGTAGACACCGGTGTCTTAAGGCGTGGGAGGGCCAACAATTTAGGCAACCATCGTAGTATAGATTTGTAATGGTTGTCATGGTTGTCTTAAAATCTATGTAATGGGTATACGTAATATCTATCATATTATGTCACTCACTTGCGTGTCCGGTCTGGACACGTGCATAAAGCCGATCGGTCCTCTGCGCCTGTGGCTAGACATATTCGCTGTCCAAATTTGGACCAGAAATGTGTTGGTTTGCGTGCATCAATTTATTTACGTTGTACCACTGGGCAGGATTTTGGTGTCCTCCAATGCACGTAGACCAAAACGGACCGTACCCAAAGACGACGATACAACATTTAAATGTCGTAAATATCTCACGTGTATTGACTTCTTTTACTTTTTTGTTGTTTCCATTGACTTTTTTTACATTGTTGTTTCCATTGCCGGGAGCACGGCATTGGCAAAAATATAAGAAATTGTTATGGCTATTTGTATTTATTGACCGCAATGTTCACATGTTGCTAATAGTTAACTAATGGAAGAAAATGAGGATTGCAGTGATAGCCATATAATATTTGTAGAGACCAGGGCCCATTTCAAAAAAAAGGTAACATGCATATAATCATACAAGCATGTGTATGGGGTAATCGAGTTTTCAATTCCTTTCTAAGGGGACAATCGCGAAGATGGATCGCCCCCGACGCGGCATGTTGTGGAGTGCCATGACGTCCTGCTCGGGGGGTTCATGCCAGGTGTCGTGGGAGGTGGTTTGTCGGCTCCGCTCGGAGGGTGGGCTTGGTATTGTCGACCTTGCTCTTCATAACACGTGCCTCCTGCTCAAGAAACTTCACGTCGTCCTCTCCGGGCAGCGCACCCCGTGGGCCGACTGGGTCCGCGCGAACTACATGTGCGCCGCCGCCCCTTGCGACCCCACTTGGCGGGTCTTCTCATCGCTTTTGCCCTCAGACGGGCGATCACTTGGCGTGGGGCACGGCGTTCCGTCGATCTCTGGAGGGACAATCTGGACCTCGCTTGGTGCACTCGACCGCCTGCACTGCGGCATACTCCCATATGATCCAGCTGCTGGCTCATGTCCGGCGCACTTGCGGATCGGGCCCTTGTGCTCCGTCAACTGTGAGGTGACCGACCATCTTTGGGGTGGAGCTTGGTGCTTCACGGTGCTCGATCGCCTCCTCGGCGCTCCTCAACTGCAGATGACGAGCGGTCTCTGGCGTGGGGTGATGCCCATCGGTTCGATCGGGCCGTATGCGAATGTTGAAGAGCTCGGCTGTGGCCCTCCTCTCCACGACCTAAATTGGGTCTGATCGCGCCACTCAAGGTCAAGGTGTTCGTTCGATCCTCCACACGGCAATACCAGCGTGCCTTCTGCGACACATTGGGTGCTTGGACATTGACGAGTGTCCTTCACTGCGCCAACCGTAGACTCTTGGCCACCTATTCTTCACTGCTCCCGCTGCGGGCTGCTCAAGGGCGCGCTTGCGCGTCGTCGCCTGCCCAACTCGCGGGCGGCTGGGACTCACTACAAGCAAGCAACCCCTCTTGGGGAGTACCGTTGTGGAGCACCGTCGCCTCGTGCCTCTTCTGGGTGATTTGGAAAACCAGGAAGCGGATGGTCTTTGACGTCGTCCGTCTCCCCCTCCCGGCGATCCTCGAGCAAGTCGTTGAACATCTGCGGCTATGGCGGGCTCGGGTTCCTTCGCGTGCTAGTTTCGAGAGTGTAGAAGCGGTGCGCGCACCTTTGTAATCCTTTGAGCCGACGCAGCCTCGGTCTGTAAAAGTCTGATGGGCACTTTATTTCGCCATTTTCAATGAAAACTACAGGTGGGCAGTTCGCCCCCCGTTGCGCCGTTCAAAAAAATTCTTGTTGTTTTAGTGATTTTTTTTTGTTATTACACTTCTCCAAATTCTTTGTATTTTGCGGGTAGTTTTATTAGTTGTGTTCATACTTTTTGGCAGAGGACCGCAGGTGTATGTATGGGGTAATCGAGTTTTCAATTCCTGTTGTTTTAGTGATTTTTTTTGTTATTACACTCCCCGAAATTCTTTGTATTTTGTGGGTAGTTTTATTAGTTGTGTTCATACTTTATGGCAGAGGACCGCCGGGTTTGCACTCTTTTTTGAAACTGTGTCGGTTTGATACTTCTGGACACAAGATCTATACTGCTGAATGGAGCGGTGTCGTACAATGGCATAGTCCCTCCATCCACAAAAGAATGTAATCCTAACATTTTTGGAGAGTGGAACCTTTTGAAATTTAACCCTACTTGTATAAATAGGCACAAACATGTATGTCACAATATTAGTATCATCATTAGATTCGTGATGAAATGTATTTTCACCATAGTTATATGCTCCAAATACTTTTATATTTACCCAAAAAAAATACTGTTATATTTTTGTGTAACGTCGGTCAAAGTCTAAAATAGTTTAACTCTTCAAGAAAATTGGAATTACCACATTTATCGGGCGGAGGAAATAAGAGCATCAGCTATGGAGGCAGTGATAGGGTGTTGCCCCAAATCCATCCAGCTAGGCATGAAAAAAGAGAAAAGATGATGTACACTATACTTTGGTCCTAGCAACATCACCTCTCTTTCAAAAGCTGTTCTGGTTTTTTCTTTTTTTCTCACATTTTTTCTCCACTCCTCACTTTACTGTCCAAAAACCCGCTTTCCGCAGAAGAGTACAGAAGAGACCGCTTCCTTACTCGAGCCTAGTTGGAATCATCCGAACCTAACTAAAGTTGTGAGACAGCATCTATGGGCCAGTGCGTTGGCCATGCCCTAAGTGGCCTGTCCCCTATGGTTAGCAACCGGACAAACAGGCCTGTACTTGGGTCCCCGCCACTTTTAGCTAGGTCGGTACACACATGTTCAGTAGGCTGACTTGGTAAACGCATGTCAGAAATGCAATGCTCCCTGGCTTTTTCATGCATGAGCATGATTGTATGTTTTTCTGAAACTTGAGCGCATACGGGCATTAGATATGTATAAGATGAACCTTTTCTATAAGATGGAATCCACACACACCTTATGGAATTGGCTACAATATATAAATTCAAGTTCATCATAAGCTGGGACTCACATGTCTGTTAAAAGTACACACAAGTAATAGATAGGAGAGAGTAAAATAATTGTTTATTGTTTGTGGACAACTCATAAGCTTGTAGATCACCCTTAAGAAAAATCTCCTAAAATAAACCTCCACCATGATATGATTAGTCTTATGGACTACTTTTTCAAGTTGATCTACCAGTGCTAGCTGGATTTGACTAGTCACGGGTGATTGGTCCCGGCCAAATGTTAGGGCATTGGAAAGCAATGCCAAAGTAGGGGCCTGGCCGCCTGGGTGGGAGACGTTTCTTCGTGCGTGTGGCGTGGCACCAAAAGGCGTGACATGACGCGTACGTGATTCGGGAGTGTCCCTCTGAAGAACATCCGATTCCGATCGAACAGGGTATAGCTCTATATGCCAGAGTGATCAGAAATCCCCGCCGAGATCGTCGCACTGTACAGTGGACGGAGAAAGGCTGACCGCGCGCCGGCGCCGATGGGCTCGCCGTCGACAGAAGAGGGATCAGTAGTAAATGGCGCGCGACAGTAGAGTAGGTTGGCAGGCACGGCTAGCGCCCAAATCGGATCAGAGTCACGGGTCTCACGTACGGCACTGCATGCTTCGTTGTTCGTCGTTTCCTCGTGGTACAGGTCGGTCCAGCTATATATAATCAAGAGCACAAGCGCAAGCGTACTACTCTACAGATTATTATTCAAGCTTTTTGAGATGGAAGATGCTCTCAGAGGCTCAACGGTGGCCCGCATATTTCCGACACGTAAACTGTATAAATCTGTCCTTTTATGGGTGGAGAAAACATGCAGAAGCCTTTGTCTATCCAGACGGAGCTGAGTGCACCCAACCGACCGACCCATTTGTACGTGGTTAGTACATCTTCATCGGACCCATTTGATTCGCGCCGCTGGCCCGGCGGACCGAACATGCCAGACCACGGCCCAAAAGCGATGATGGCTTAATCTAAATGGACTAAAACTCGTTTGGGTTGAAGATGCCCTTACACAGAGCGGCAGAGCCATGAGCCACACGGCAGGTGCATGCTTCGGCCAGCACGGGAACAAACAAACAGAGACGTCGAGGGGATTTCACAAGGGACGTACACTAAGAGAAGACTTGGTGCACAGGGCACCACTGATTTCGTTTCTCGAAAAAAAAAACTGAAAATCATACTATATCTAATTTTCAAAAAAAAAAATCCAGATGTAGCAAACGATGTATCCCACAAACATACAACATATCAATTTTTGTTTTATGTATCCCATAATAATAGAAAGAATCTTGGTTCGTGATTGTGCATGCTTATTATGGAACAACATTGGCGATCTCAACAATTTACTTCTAATTTTTTAAATAACTTTTAAATATATATTTTTAAACGAAAGGAGCAGCAGAAGAGAACCCAGGGGCCAAAGAGACTTTGTGATTTTGGTCTCGGCCAGGGCATCGTGCTGATACTAGTCGACGGACTCATTGCTAGCTGCGGGGAAACAAAAGGCTTGCCAGCGGTGCAACAACCAATAATCGACACCCCTGTGCTTGTGTGTACTACAGTACGATGGATTATTACTACAGGCGGCTGGATGGAAAAATAGCGTTTGTCTGTTATTTTCCGCTCGACTCGCGAAGTGATTGTTCTCCGCTCACGCGCAATTGTTTCTAGCCTCGGCTCATCTATCCTATATTAGCCATATCTAGGGATGGGCAGCGTGTCCTGGCCCTCAAAAAACCCAACGGGCCGTGCTTTTCAAGACCACGGCCGGTCGTGCATAGGCTCCAAATCTGCGACCCGGTGGGGTGGCTTCAAAGAAAACACAGAATTAAAGGAAGACCCATCCTAAGGCCTGGAGAAAGTTGAACATCATGGCCCAGGCTCGAGCTCATTTGAGGCCTACCAGCCGTGCCGTGCCGGACTGAGGCTTGGGATATGTGCAGCATGCTTTTTCTATGGCCTGATCCGGTCTGGGAAATGCCCAGGTATGCCCTATTTAATAGCTTCTTTATGTCTGGTATGGTTAGGTTTTTTTTTGCGAATAAGACTCTGGCGATAAAATAAACATCGAACAATACAAACCAGCTCAATAAAAATAAAAAATAAATTGAAATCCTTGAAAAGACATTCATTTTTAATCTCAAAACCGTGTCGACGGCGCGTCGCCGCTGCGGCTTCTTCCTGAGTCGGCATAACGTTGTTGGTTGCAGACGAGAAATCGTCGAACAGGTTAAAAAAAACCACATACGTCCCTAAGACGACGAAGAAGAATGAACTGCCAATAAAGCTCCTTGATGGTCCAAAGCTACCCACAGCTAGAAGAAATCCTTAAGAATCACACCACTCCCACAAGCTCCTCGACGTCGCCGTTGAGATTGACCTGAAGTCCGAAAGATCTTATTGGAAGAGACGTGGCAGCCACCTATTCCTATACAATTATTACGGTAGTTTAGGATAGTTAAGATCCCAACGTAACTTGACTTGTACTTTAAGATGATACCATGTACTATATATACAACGTTCATGAAGTTCAATAATACATCTAACATATTTTGGCAATCCCTCTCTAACGTTCTATATGGTAACAGACTAATTTTGGTCCAAAGCCTAGCGTCACCGACATGCTTCCTCCACCCCGCCCACGGGGGGATTGATCTCCATGATCTCTTCCTGGGGTCGTGCGATCTGTCGTAGGGTTCGTCCGCCAATCCTTGATCGATTGTCCTGATGAGTCTTTTTTCCTATCTCTAGATCGGGTTTCTTCTCCATCGGTCGGTCCAGTCTTATTTTTTGGTTCGCCAATCATATATCGGATTGACTCGCTCACTGTCGTCGTCCTTCCCACGCCTCTACTGTGACCATCGGCATCGACGATCCACCGTGCGTCCGTGTGCCTGCCTCCTCTACTGTCGTGCCTGCCTCGGCAGGCTGTCGCGCACCTCGGCTGCCTGCTATTCCTTCCTCAGAAGGCTACCGTGGTTGCCTTCCTCAAATAATCTTTGTTGTCATCGTTCGGGACTTCATCGACAACGCCGCCATCCAATCTATGTGTCGTCTATGTCATGGCGCATACGGTGCACCGTCGATCTGATCAGCCGATCTCGTGCCCATGTGCGCCAAGAACGTCCCTGAGCATGCGCCTACCACCGATCAAGCTACGGGCCGTCGATGCGTCGCTCATTCGGGTAACAGCGCCGTCGCTCCTTGGTTATCGCCTACTGGCTGCCAACGCGCCTCACACGTGTGTACGCGCTGGTGGCCTCCAGTCGCTGCATCGATTCACGCCATGCAGCTATGCCGCCCCAAATGGTTGTAGTGTCGTTGCACACAGTCTATATCGTTGTCCCCATGCACCGATGCCCCAGGCTATCTCCATGTCACCTCCATGGTGCGGGTCGCCTACGTCCGTGCATGGTCTTTGTCACGCCAGATTCTTCTTTGCCTACATCGAGTACCACCACTGCCACGCCTCTTTAGGCGTTCAGCATGACCGTTCCGGTTCGTCGCTGGTTTCGTCGCCTTCTACATCTTCGTCCACAACGAGCTCGTCGATATTATCATCTTGTCCCCTAAGACACTGGTGACGAGGTTTGATCTCGTCAATGCCCATTGTTATGGACTTGGGTTTTCGAGAAGATGGAGGTGCTGGAGATCGCGGAACGGTTAACATATAAGCAACCAGGGGACACGAGATTTACCCAGGTTCAGGCCCCCGGAGGGAAAACCCTACTCCTGCTTCCGAAGGTTATAGGGGTGCGCAGATGCAATCTGACATGGAGGTGTGTATGCGGTGTAAGAGTTGTCATCTAGATCTGTTGTCTATTGTGGGAGAGGATTGTGGCGTAGCGTGCGTCGTATCGGGGGTGCCCTCCTTGTTGGACCCTCCTATCCTTTATATATGGGGAGGCTAGGTCTCAGCTGTAACATCCCATCATTAGAGCTTAGAAATAAGCTGAACACAGATGTGTGCATTGCATTCATGCATAGAAAATCCGAATAATTTTTGCGCTTTTGAATAAAACTTGTTAAAGTGATTGAAACTTCTCTCAACTTAATGGAATTGAAGTAGATCATCAAGTTGACTGCAATAAGTTTCAATATGACCTTTGCTAAAACTTTATTTGGGTAAACATGATTTGATCTAAGGGTAGATCAAATATAATAAAAATTAAAATCATAATGCATTGCTTAATGATTAATATCTGATCCTTAAGGGATCATATCATAATATTCATCGCAACAACTCATGAATACCAAGTTAAGACTACAACTCAAGTAATAGGAATGTATTAACTATTCTCATATTTGTGGTTCATCAAAGTTGAGTAATCAACTATTGATTTACCAATTCTTAATCCATTAATTATTAATCTATCAACTCTTGTCCATATCAAAGCATTCACTTAAAGCCTATAAAGAAAATAGTAGGAAGAGGTAAGTAGTAATGCTAGATTTGATATCATCTATAGGATGAGAGTGATTAAAGGGAATCAAATCAATATGGTAACTGGAGGAGTTAACTCACTACTGAATAAATACAAGAGTTATCTGGAATATGTATATATGTATGGTAACAAAGAAGATTACAAGGATGAATCCTGAAGAAAGTTACCAGGAGTAATCCTATTGGATCAAGTAGGTATAGTCAATGAATAATATCTCTTAGTCCAAAGATAAACAGAAGATAATTATAATACAACTGTAATGTTGTATTGATGAAGGCCTTGATTAGCCAACTGGAAACCTAAGTCATAAATGATAAAACGATCATGCTTTAGTCCCCAAGATTGATTGCTTATATCATGTATAAGTGACATTGGTGGATAGAACATGATTAAACCTTAGTATAGATATGTTATTCTAGGTTAGCCATGACAAGTCACATTAATATAATGTGAGGTTGGAGTATTAGATACTAGAGTTAAGTAGAGACAAGATAGTATGATTAAGATGATGTTAGAGCAACATTGGATTATTGAAGTAGTAGTTTCCTCTTGGGAAATATTAAACACTTGAGGTGAAGTAGGATTTGATACATATATATATATATATATATAAATCTATTAGAGTAATGTTGGTGATGGATGATTAAGGAAGAGTATGAATGGAGTTAGAAGTAAATATTTTTTGAATTAGAGGTTATCAGCAATAGAGTAGTAGATATAACCAAGTATAGATATAAGAAGATTATGAAAGCTCTAGTGTCAAGCTCATTGGATTTATCAATGGGTTTAGAAGAATAAAAGGTGGATAAGAATATTCTTGTGTAGCAAAGCTCATCATGTTAACACATGATGATGGACATAGAGAAGTAGTATATCTAGGAAAGGAATTCCTTAATCAAAAGTCCAGAATTATGAATTATGGAAGATAGGAATTCTTGATAAACATTAAACCCTAAATCTATAATCAAGCTTAACATCCATCTCATATGTTGGACAAATCATTTTATTTTCACAATGCTCTATAGGAATATTTCCTATAGCAAATCACTTAAGCACATCTCTGTCATTTCCAATTATCATAACCATTTGTGCTTAGGAGTTATCTTTATCAATTCTTTTCCATGAGCCATTCCAGAAAATAACTTTCTATTTAAAAAAGGTGATATCACTAAAGATCACAAACATAAAGGCAATATGTTTAGCTATTAAATCTTTACTCACATCAACAAAGGAATATAAGTATATTAAGAACCCTAAACTCTAGGGTAAGCATTTTCAATTCAAATCTTAACTCTTATATTAGCTATAATAAAATATATATACCTTGATTTTCCCTAGATTCATGGGAGTAATATTAACCATATTAAATAATTTATATATCATAAAACAAATAATGATATATGATCATAATATAAGAATTTCCTTTCAAACTATAAAATTAATTAGAATTAAGTTTTATAAAGAAACAAGAAATAACATATAATCAATGGGTTATCATATAAAGGAAATTAATACCAAAGGCCCTTACAACTACTAAAAGGAAAGCTTTATATAAGAAAATAAATAAATGTAACATTGTATAATAAAAGTTCACAAATTGATAACTTTATGATTGCTGCAAGTATTTAGCAAGAAATTCCATTAAGAAAAGTCAAAACAATTGCTTAAATAAAAAGCTAGAAAAGAAAACAGAATAAAAAAATATAAAAGAAAAAGAAAAGGAATAGGTTAGCCCAATCCTGGTCGTGGCCCATTTTCTTTCTTCTTTATCTACTGCCATGTGCAGGCTATTTTGGCCCATTAGCAAGCCCAGCTTGTTCCCATAGTGACTGACGGGTGGGACCGAAGAAGGACTGCGGGTTACGTTGGAAATTATGTCAGGGGGTTATTCGAAAAATACCTCCGTCGTTTTCCTCGTCTATTGGAAGCTGCTCGGTGGCAGTGTCCGATGCCGTCCATCGCCGCCGACGCTCGGGGTAGGATAAGATTGCCACCGCGACGTCTCTGCTCGTCCTCATCCCCATTTCCCCCTCTGAAACTCTCTCTCTAGTTCTTCTTCTGAACCGAAACCCTAGCTCCAAGATGCGATTGATTGCCGGCGTTTTGAGCTCTCCCGTCCTCCGTTGATCAAGCAACCATCCTCCCCTTGTCCTTATGAGTCTCTTGATCAAAGGAATCGAAGTGGGACGACAAGAATCGATGCCATGAGGTCATCTTCCCGAAGTCCGGCCACCGTGGTGCTCGTCGATTCCGACCACTTCTGGTCACGCCATGCACTCCACCGCAATCCTGGTGAGCCACTGGTTCTTCCAGTACATTTGATTCTCTGTATTTTGCTCTAGTTTGCTCCCACCACAAGCACCCGACACCGCCGTCGTTGCCCAACTTCCGGCGACCATTAACTAGCGGCGCCGCCACTTTTATGTTCCTTGTCATGCCCTCTTTCTGATAAGCATAACCACTTCCCCGCGCACGCACCAAATCGCAAGATCAACCATCGATCTGAGAGGATCACCTCAGGTGACGTCATGCTCGCATCATCCCATGCCTAGTCAGCCAGTTTGACTTAGTCTTTGCACGCGTGTCTGATGACGTGGCCATAGGCCCACTAGTCAGTGACTAGGATTAGGTATGGGTGCGGTATAAAAGATTCTGTGTATGTTTAGCAAATTGCTAAAACAATATTAATTCAAATATAAACATTCCAAAAATTGAAATAAAGTAATTAAATTTTGTAAATTTAGTATCTTTTGTTTTATAATTCAGAAAAACATGTTTAATAATGAAAATTTTCAGAAAAATAAAATCTACAACTTAAAACTATTATCAAATATTATTATGATAATTATTTAAATAAATACTATTTAATAAAGGATTTATAAGTAATAAAACTTAAATAATCCATATTTTAATATTGGTAAATATTAAAAATATAAATAAAATACCAAAAATATTAGAAAAATAAGAACTAAAATTTAAACTATAATCATGCATTATTACTTCACCTAATTAAATAATTATTATTTATTAAGTATTTATAAATAATAAATCTTATAAAAATCATATCTTATTATTTACAAATCACAAAAATAATTGTAATATACCAAAATGATCACAAAAATAATACATACATGTTAAAAATATAATATTCCACTTTTGAAGTCAATAAAAATTTAAAACTTAATAACTTGAATTTAAACTTATTTCCTTAATGAATAATTCATATAAGGGTAAATAAAAATTACTAGTAATTCTAGAAATTAGCCAATGGAGTCTAATAAATAGTTAGTCTTAAATGTTTATAATATAAAATCAATTGGTCCAACACATTTTAAATACAATTTTATTGAATTATCCTTCAACCATATGTGTAGGAGTGTTGATTTCCTGCCACGGGGGATAGCTGCCCCCCAAGCCTAAGCCGTATGATTCGTGTTGAGATATGAACAAGCATCTGGCTGCCATTTGATGTGTTGCCGGGGATATGGTATTAATTGGTGATTAAAGTTTGCTTGACCGCCTTGTCGTCAAGATCCGCATGCACCGGGTGGCTATGTATGTACGGAACATGGAAGTCTGTGTTCAAGAATAGATAATGCTAGATAGTACAAGCATGAACAAAACGATATGTCTGCAAACACACCACTAGCAGGTGCGATCTGAAGGGTTTCGCGGCATAGTAAATCAAAATTTTCTATGGAGCGAATAGAGGGAAAGCCAAGATCTAATCTAGGAGATGCAAACAACGAGAGAGATTGGATTAGATCTTCATACCCTTGAAGATTCGCATAGCGGAACGTTCGTTGGAACATGGGTGATGTAGTCGTACTCGCTTCTCCTCCTCGCGATCCGATCCGATCTAGCACCACAAGTGGCGGTGCCTCCGTGAGATGCACACGCAGCAAGACTCGGCGTCTCCTCCTTCCTCGGACCAAATGAGTATGGTGGAGAGATAGATTGGATCTACAACACGATGGCGTGGTGTATATGGTGGAGAATTTCACTGCAGGCTTCGCCTACAAACAATCGGGAGGGAGAGAGGAAGGTAGCAAGGTCGCTGGGGCTTGGAGGAAGGTGTGTCTAGGGGAGGCGCACCACCCTCTATATATAGAGGGGGCGCCAGCCCTTGCCCCTCCTCCAAGCCTATCTCTAGTTTAAACAATTTAAACTCTCCCTTATCTAGAAATCCCATCTCTAGTTTAAACGATTTAAAATCTCCCTTATCTAGAAATTCTATCCCGAGATTTAAACGAGTCAAATCTCTCTAGAATCGGCTGGGCCCTATGGGCCTTGTGCCCTGGCCCAATGCGCAGGACACTCCCTCATAGGCCCATGCCCCTCCCGGAAGGTGGGGCCACGTTGGTCCCTTCCGGAAGGTTCTAGAAGCTTCCGACAATACCGATTAACCCGGAACAATTCGAACTCCAAAACTGCCGCCTTATATGAATCTTATTCTCCTGACCATTCCGGAACCTCTCGTGATATCCGGATCCCATCCGAGACTCAACAAAAATTCATAAACCAATTATCCAATCTATCCTAGCGCCAAGACACATTATGTGTGACCTGCGGTTCGAGAATATGCGACATGATCTTCTATCAATAATCAATGGGTCTGGGCACCCATATTGACTCCACACATTCATCGATGATCATATCGGATGAACCACGATGCCGGATTCAATCAATCCCATATATATATTCCCTTCTCGCGATATTTTACTTGCCCGAGATTCGATCGCTTGCATCATACCTAGTTCAATCTCGTTCACGCAAGTACTTTACTGCTCCGTAATCCGATATCACTTTGTGATTAACTCCTTAACCACATGCTTGCAAGCGGAGTTGATATCGACACGAGTGCCCAAGTATATCTCTCGACTTGGGAGGGAAAAATTCCATCTCGATACATACAACCCAACAGATACTTTCCGATCACCTGAGAGACACATTTATGATCACCCTCTCATAGGATGACGTTTGATGACCTCAAAGCTTTCTTCCGGTACCAGGGAGTAGCATTATCTCATGGTCTAAGGAATACAATATTTGACATAGGAAAAGCTTCGCAAAGATGAACACGATGACACGATCTAATTGCTTCGCTTAGTTTGGGTCTGTCCATCATATCATTCTCCCAATGATATGATCTCATTATCAATTGACAACTCATGTCTATGGTTAGGAAACCTTAACCATCATTGATCAATGAGCTAGTCCTTAGAGGCGTACCAGGGACACGGTGTTGTTCACAAACCACACAAGTATTAATGTTTCCGCTTAATACAATTCTAGCATGGAATATAAACTTTATCATGAACAAGAATTATAATAATAACATCTTTATTATTGCCTCTAGGGCATAATTCCAACAGCCTCCCACTTGCACTAGCGTCAATAATCTAGTTTACATCCGCAACAATCTCACACCCATGGCAATCGAGGTGTTGATCATGTTTTACACGTGGAAGAGGTTTAGTCAATGGATCTGCGACATTCGGATCCCTATGTACTTTGCTAATCTTCGATCTCCATCCGCTATATAATCTCGGATTATATGAAACTTATGTTGATATGCTTGGTCTTTGGATGATATCTTGGTTCCTTAGCGAGTGCTATGGCGCCCGTGTTGTCACACAATATCTCCAAGGGTCCAATGCACTTGGAACCACGCCAAGCTCGATGATGAAGTTTCGATCCAAACTCTTTCACTTGACGCTTCGGCAGCCATGTATTCCGCTTCTCAGAGATCCCGCGATCACGCTTTGCTTGCGCTTCTCCGACTCACAGCTCCTCCATTCAAAATATAAACGTATCCCGTCTCGAGATTTGGAATCATCCTTGTCGATTGTCAAAACTAGCGTCGACGTAACCTTTACGACAAGTCGTTCATCACCCCATAGACTAAGAACATTTCTTTAGTCCTATTTAGGTACTTTAGGATGTTCTTCACGGCTGTCGATGTTCCACTCGGATCACTTTGATATCTCGTCAAACTAAGAGCATTGGACACATCCGGTCTAGTACACAAGATGGCATACATGATGGAACCTATGGCCGAGGCATAAGGCACTTTGCTCATAGCTTCCCTATCATTTCTCAGAATGGACACTGAGCCTTGCTCAATATCTTACCTGACAACATAGGCACTGAACCTTTCTTTGCCTTATCCATTCTGAACCTTTTCAGAACTTTGTCTAGGTATGTACTCCGGCTTAAAGCTATCAGGCGTCTTTGTCTATCTCTATAGATTTTGATGCCCAATATATAAGCAGCTTCACCTAGGTCTTTCATTGAAAAACACTTGTTCAAATAACTCTTCACATCGTTAAGCATGTTGATGTCATTTCCAATAATCAATATGTCATCCACATACAGCACTGAAATGTCACCGAGCTCCCACTCACTTTCTTGTAGATACAAGCTTCAGTAGCAATTTGGAACAAATCCAAAACTCTTGATCACTTGATCAAAACGAAGGTTCCAACTCCGAGATGCTTTGTCCATAAATGGAACGAAGTTTGCATACTTTATCAAGCATCCTTAGGATCGACAAAACCTTCGGGTTGCATCATATACAACTCTTCATCAATGTTCCCATTGAGGAAAGCGATCTTGACATCCATCCGCCATATTTCATAATCATGAAACGCAGCAATTTCTAATAAAATCCGAATGGACTTAAACATCGCTACGGAGAGAAAGTCTCATCGTAGTCAACACCTTGAACTTGTCGAAAACCTTTGCGACAAGCCGTGCTTTATAGACGGTAACATTACCATCCGCGTCCGTTTTCTTCTTGAATATCCATTTGCACTCAACGGCCTTTCGGTCGCTAGGAGGATCCACCAAAGTCCATACTTGGTTTTTGCTCATGGATCCCAATTGATTTCATGGCTTCACCATTTCTCGAGTCCGGCTCATCATCGCTTCCTCATAGTTCGTAGGTTCACCGCTTCTACCAACAAGACAACGGGACAGGTTGCCGTACCACTCAGAGGGGCACGCGACCTTGTCGACTGCGACGTTCAAGAGCAAACATCATCCGAAGCTTCATGATCCTTGTCATTAGCTTCCTATTGTTGGTGCGGTGCACTTTGGAACAATTTCAGTGTGCGCTACTCTCCAATTCAAGAGAAGGTTCAATAACCTCGTCTAGCTCTACTTTCCTGCCACTCACTTCTTTCGAGAGAAACTCCTTCTGAAGAAAGGAACCGTTCTTTGACAAACACTTTGCCTTGATTGCGTGATAGAAGGTATACCCAATAGTTTCCTTAGGGTATCCTATGAAGACGCCGCTTTGGGTTCGAGCTTGTCCGGCATCAACTTCTTGACGTAAGCTTCGCATCCCCAAACTTTAAGAAACGACAACTTAGGTTTAGCACCAAACCACAGTTCATACGGTGTCGTCTCAACGGATTTAGATGGAGCCCTATTTAAAGTGAATGCAGGTTTCTAATGCATAACCCCAAAATGATAACGCAAATCAAGAAGAGACATCATTGATCGGACCATATCTAATAGGGTTCGATTACATGCGTTCAGACACACCATTGCTTGTGTGGTGTTCCGGTGGCGTGAGTTGTGAAACGATTCCACTTGCTTTAAGATGCGTGAGAAAATCATAACTCAAATATTCGCCCACGATCGGATCGTAGAAACTTAATCTTCATTACGATGGTTCTCCACTTCATTCGAAATTCTTTGAACTTTTCAAACGTTTCAGATTTAGGCTTCATTAAATAGATATACCCATATCTACTTAAGTCATCGGTAAAGTGAGAAAATAGCGATATCCACCGCGTCGAAACACTCATCGGTCCGCATACATCGGTATGTATGATTTCCAACAAGTCCGTTGCTCGCTCCATCATACCAAGAACGGGTTTTGATCATCTTGCCCATGAGGCATGGTTCGCATGTGTCAAATGATTCAAAATCAAGAGACTCCAAAAGTCCATCGAATGGAGTTTCTTCATGCGCTTTACACCAATATGACCTAGACGCAATGCCACAAATAAGTAGTATTATCACTATCTACTTTGCATCTCTTAGCCTCAATGTTATGGATGTGTGTTTCATCCCTTTCGAGATTTAGAAGAAATAAACCATTCACAAGAGGTGCATGACCATAAAAGATGTTACTCATATAAATAGAACAATCATTATTCTCCGATTTAAATGAATAACCGTCTTGCAATAAACATGATCCGAAATAATGTTCATGCTCAACGCAGCACATAATAACATTTATTAAGGTTTAAAACTAATCAAGGTAAAACTAAGGAGAGCGTGCGACGGCCATCACATCAACTCTTGATCCGCTTTAACGCGCATCGTCACCTCATCCCTCGCAGTCAGCCTATTCCGTAGCTCTGCTTTGAGTTACAAATATTAGCAACCAGTATCAAATACCCGGGCACTACAACGAGGGATAGTAAGGAAAACATCAATAACATGTATATCAAATATACCTTTGATGGTGCCACCTTCTTGTCCGCTAAGTACTTGGACGATTGCCCAAAGGACCCTGTCCTTGCAATAGAAGCACTCAGTGTCCGGCTTAGGACCAGACCTGAGCTTCTTCTCAGCAGGGGCATTGCGCTTGCCGCCTCCCTTCTTGAAGGGCTTCTTTGCTCCCTTACCTTTCTTAAAGGAGGGCTTGTTGACCATCAACACATGACTATCCTTCTTGATGTCCACTTCCGCAGCCTTCAGCTTTGCGAAGCGCTCGGTGATCGTATCAGTTGAACCAATCTGATTATGAGTCACTACAAAACTTTTGTAGCTAGGAGGGAGTGATTGCAGAACCCTGTCAATCTTGAGATCCTCTGGAATCGTGCATTCCAGTTGCTCAAGGCGTTGAGTGTAGCCCGACATCTTTATGGCGTGCTCACTAACGGAACTCCCTTCCTCCATCTTGCAGTTAAAGAACTTCTCAGAGATCTCATATATCTCAGAACGGGCTTGAGTCTGAAACATGGTTTTCAGCTCCTCGAGAATCTCAAAGAGCCCGGGATAGGTTTCAAAACGATTTTGAAGCTCCGGTTCCATAGCAAACAACATGGTGCTCTTAATCACACCATAATCATCTTTGCCGATCGATGGACAGCTTTCTCATCACCAGCTTGCGATTCAGGGGGTCACCTAACGCTTTACCAAGGACATAGTCCTTTTGTCCGCCAGGCAGAATGATTCTTATATTGCGGAACCAATTGGTGAAGTTAGACCCATTGTTTCTAAGCTTTTCCTTCTCAGAAAAACGTTGAAGTTGAAGTTGGATTTGGCCATGTGATCTACAGTATTTGCAAGTACAATTTAGACTATGTTCATGATAAATAGTTCAACTTAATCAAATTACTAGATGAACTCCCACTAAATTCAACATCCCTCAAGTTGTTTAGTGAACACGATCCAAATTCACCACACCTAATCCGATCATCACGAGAAGAGATGTGGTTTCAATGGTGGACAACCAAGTGTCGATCATATCATTCATATGACTCATGCTTAACCTTTCGGTTCTTGTGTTCCGAGGCCATGTCTGTACATGCTAGGCTCGTCAAGCTAGACCCAAGTATTTCCGCGTGTGCAAAACTGGCTTGCACCCGTTGTATGTGAGCGTAGAGTCTATAGCACCCGATCATCACGTGATGCTTGGACACGACGAACTTTCACAACGGTGCATACTTGGGGAGAACACAATTTTTATCTTGATCTTTAAGTGAGGAATCATCTTATAATGCTACCGTCGCGATCTAAGCATAATAAGATACATAAAAGGGATAAACATCACATGCATATAACTTTATGTGACATGGTATAGCCAATCCTCAAGAATGATCTCCATCTTGTGCGTTCCGGCATGATCTCCATCACTCCACCATGATTGCCTCCACCACGAATAGCAACTACAACTATTGCTAACTACTTAGCGATAAAGTAAAGCTATTACATGGCGTATAAGAAGTTGACTCGCAGGCCATACACTATTATAAAGACAACCATATGGCTCCTGCCGGTTGTGTACTCATCGGCATGCAAGTCGTGAAACATTACAAAACATGATCATCGCATACAATATACACATCACATCTTGGGCCATACCATATCACAGAAAACACTCCCTGCAAAAACAAGTTAGATGCCTCTACTTTGTTGTTGCATGTTTTACGTGGCTTATGGGAGTAGATGCTAAGAACGATTCTTACCTACGGAAAGCCACAACGGTGATATTATGGTTGCCAAACTCCGGTGTTAATCCCATGACAACTATAGTGAGAGAAACTGACATCCACCAGCAGCATGTGTGGTACAAGCCACACGTCAAGTGCGGAGCGGTCTCATGACGATGTCGCGTAAGGTTGGCTGGACCGCTTCAATCTCACTATCCCGTCATAAGAAGAACACAAACAAGAGGCTTGCACAGAAAACATCAACGCCGCAACAACCATGTTGCGTTCTACTCGTGAATCACATCTACGCATAGATCTAGCTCGATACCCTTTGAAGGGTTTCGCGGCATAGTAAATCAAAATTTTCTACGGAGCGAGCAGAGGAAAGCCAAGATCTAATCTAGGAGATGCAAACAACGAGAGAGATTGGATTAGATCTTCATACCCATGAAGATTCGCACGGAACGCTCGTTTAACGTGGGTGATGTAGTCGTACTCGCTTCTCCTCCTCGCGATCCGATCCGATCTAGCACCACAAGTGGCGGTGCCTCCGTGATATGCACACGCAGCACCTCGGCGTCTCCTCCTTCCTCGGACCAGCAGTATGGTGGAGAGATAGATTGGATCTACAACACGGCGTGGTGTATATGGTGGAGAATTTCACTGCAGGCTTCGCCTACAAGCGATCGGGAGGGAGAGAGGAAGGTAGCAAGGTGCTAGGGCTTGGAGGAAGGTGTGTAGGGGGAGGGGCGCACCACCCTCTATATATAGAGGCGGCCAGCCCTGCCCCTCCTCCAAGCCTATCTCTAGTTTAAACAATTTAAACTCTCCCTTATCTAGAAATCCCATCTCTAGTTTAAACGCGAAAATCTCCCTTATCTAGAAATTCTATCCCAGATTTAAACGAGTCAAATCTCTCTAGAATCGGCTGGGCCCTATGGGGCCTTGTGCCCTGGCCCAATGCGCCAGGACACTCCCTCATAGGCCCATGCCCCTCCCGGAAGGTGGGGCCACGTTGGTCCCTTCCGGAAGGTTCTAGAAGCTTCCGTACAATACCGATTAACCCGAACAATTCAACTCCAAAAACTGCACTTTATATGAATCTTATTCTCCGGACCATTCCGAACCTCTCGTGATATCCGGATCCCATCCGAGACTCGAACAAAATTCATAAACCAATTATCCAATCTATCCTAGCGCCAAGACACATTAAGTGTGTGACCTGCGGGTTCGAGAATATGCGAGACATGATCTTCTATCAATAATCAGCGGGTGCAGGCACCCATATTGACTCCCACACATTCATCGATGATCATATCGGATGAACCACGATGCCGGGATTCAATCAATCCCATATATATATATTCCCTTCGTCTCGCGATATTTTACTTGCCCGAGATTCGATCGTCGGTACCGTCATACCTAGTTCAATCTCGTTCACAGCAAGTACTTTACTCGTTCCGTAATCCGATATCACTTTGTGATTAACTCCTTAACCACATGCTTGCAAGCGGAGTTGATATCGATTACCGAGTGAGCCCGAAGTATATCTCTCCGACTTGGGAGGGAAAAATTCCATCTCGATACATACAACCCAACAGATACTTTCCGATCACCTGAGAGACACCTTTATGATCACCCTCTCATAGGATGACGTTTGATGACCTCAAAGCTTTCTTCCGGTACCAGGGAGTTGCATTATCTCATGGTCTAAGGAATACAATATTTGACATAGGAAAAGCTTCGCAAAGATGAACACGATGACACGATCTAATTGCTTCGCTTAGTTTGGGTCTGTCCATCATATCATTCTCCCAATGATATGATCTCATTATCAATTGACAACTCATGTCTATGGTTAGGAAACCTTAACCATCATTGATCAATGAGCTAGTCCTTAGAGGCGTACCAGGGACACGGTGTTGTTCACAAACCACACAAGTATTAATGTTTCCGCTTAATACAATTCTAGCATGGAATATAAACTTTATCATGAACAAGAATTATAATAATAACATCTTTATTATTGCCTCTAGGGCATAATTCCAACACGATCCGGTTGAACTAGACATGCTACTCACTTCATTCGCAAATTCATGTTGGATATGAACCACCTACTTGTGGTTGTGCATTTATAGTAGGACAGGCATATTCATGTTGTACTCACTTCATTCGCAAATAAGCGTACTTCTAACTTTTGTTTAAGTCAAACATTATCAAATTTGATCAACTTTATAAATAAATATAGCAACATATATTATATGAAATTGAAATATTATAAAAGCAAATTTAAAAACATATCTACTATTACCAATTTAGAATTATAAATACTGCTACGTTTTTCTATAAAGATAGTTAAACTTTATTAACTTTAAATTAAAACAAGGCTAAAAGTACACATATTTAGGGGAGTACCCTCTATCATCTTGGAGTGATCACTATTGCAACATTTCACGTGGGGTGTCGGAATGGGCCTCTTATTTTTCGTAGCTCGTGCAATGACTTTGACTGCTCGGGGCGCATGCGCGGATACATGCAAGCTTGATAAATAGTGTACCCTTCCATCACCGTGTCCAGTGTAGCAGCAGGCCGACGCAGGTGATTTACCGTATCATGTTTAGTGCTCTGGTACATAGCTGCTGCTACGTAATACTCGATGAATAGTTATGTTAGTTGTCTGATAGGTCCAGCTCATCGCCATATTTTTCCACCTCCCCATTTCCCGCTGACAAGATGAGTTGGCTCTACCCTTAGTAATATGTCCCTACTACATGTATTGTGTGTATAAGGCAAACAATATTTTGTTCTTTGACATGGTCTCGCTCAATACATACGTGTAGCTCTACTACGCTTAGCATCCCATCTCCTTTAGTGCGAGAAGGGCAATCCACCCAAAAAAGGTACGATCAAGGAGTATAAAACGGGAGCGACAACATGTAGAATTATAAGTCTGATGCTTTGGTTCCTAAAACCGCCTTCGCTTGCCACTGGTGAATTAATTTTGACGCTTTGACCGTTTGGCATTCCTCGTAAATGACTTCTTCATGGCATGGAAGAAATCTAGCACGTCTTATTGCGATATAAAATAAGAATTTCTCTGTGACGGTCAATAAAACAAATGGTCTCGTATCGACGTACCCATGCCTGCTAAACACAAATACAAACTCTGGTCGTCCCGAACTGTTGCTGGGAGACATATGTAAAAGTTAGACTGCGTTGGCCTCATCTAGCGCATGCACTTCCGAGGCATTGAGACAAAAAAATGTATATAGAAGAGGTCATGTGTTCGCAGAGATGTCTTGTCCCATTGCTATCGCCTCGCCTCGAACCTCGTTATCATCTGGTTGCTGTCATGTGTCAGCTTTATTACAGATGTGTTAATCAACTATCCTTCTTTAGCTGTTTTAGCATGTATCTCAACGACGCATGTTGGACGACATCTGTCGAGGGGCAGCTATCCCCTGGGCAGCAAACTATTTCCCTATGTGTAGTTCATTTTCTAAAAGATCTTTAAAAATTATAAAATCTTCAAGAATGATATTTTAGCCAAATAAAATCTTTTACCATTGTTTCACTCACAACCTTATAATGGACTAAATCCAAAGATAATTCATAAGTAGTCATTAATACTATTTACTTATCCACAAACCATAATCACACCTTTATAAGGAAATAAGTGATACTGTTCCATTATAAAATTAAGAAACCACTACTTAAATAGAAGAATAACCATTCTTAAGTAACTTTAAGGAAATATTACAAAGTACACAAGGTACAATTAACATAAGCAATATACCTTAAAACCATATATGTCTTTAAAGTTAACTTTAGTCTACAATAAATACTATGCTAAAGATTTTGTATGCATTTTATAGTTAACTTTGGTCTGTTATAGTTAAGTCATAAAACATCTCAAATCCAAACTATTCAAGCAAGCACAGACAACCTTGACCACATTTGATTAACCACAAAGATTGTTGAGACCTTAGAAAAGGAATCTTTTCTTCAAAAGTTATTCGTTTTGCCACTTCAATCAACAAACCTTATAATAATATTTCCAACTCTTAACAAATTAAATTCAAGGACTCTCATCATAATCAACAGATGTTAATTAATCACAATCACATTGTTTCAAACTTTACTTGCATACTTCGGATTGTAAACACTTAAGTTCCTTATCAGTGACATTACTGGTAAAGTAAAATTTGAAGATAAACAATTATAGTGTAAACAATCTTGAGTAGCATTTCACATTTATATGTATCTCATTGTTTTATAATATTGAAATTACATATTGTTTCACACCTACTCACAAGCCTTAATAAGAAGCATAAGTGTGAAACTTAATCTAAAAAGGGCAACACATTCCAAAGAAACCATTTCCAGTATCCAAACCCTAGATCAACGTTATCCCCGAGATTCAAGTTTATCAACTTGCATTACACTACTTATGCATAAAAGCATCTTACTTCTTTAAACATTAGTCCTTACCGGACCAATGATGCTGATTTCAGATATTGGATTTTTATATTGTCTTGAAGACCGTGAGTGCATAATCTTGCAATCACAAAAGGCAAGTTCACACTTGCTCATGTCCTTTGGTTATTTTCTGTAAAGTATTTTACAAATCCAGTGTTGTCATCACTTGCATTTGAAAAAGGTCCGAAAACACTATTTTCATAATAATGTGATTATAGGTTATTTACCATGAGGTAATCACCTACTATTAAAGTTCCGGTGGTAAAGGAACATATTATCTAGGACTTAACAACCAATATCGTCAGTGATTCTTGCGTCGTATATCACGCGTTAACCATGAGATTTGAAATGGGACGGAGAAGTCAGCTGTATCTTCTTCCTCTCGCATGTAGCCGGATGTGCAGGTCGTGGCTGTTATCACTCGTAGCGTGCATATTGATTGGTAATTCGTAGAGGATATGCAGCATATGGGTGGGAACCCTCAACGTTCCACGATAGTTCTGGCATCTAACGGTATGTACAAACCATTGCCGCAATTCAATGTGTGGGCATGGTGTACACCAAGGAGGCATGCGAGGTCGCGAAGGGGGCAGTAATTGTCTTGGATCATCTTCTGGGCCCCACATCATGGAATTGTGGACGGGAATAAGCTGCCCGGTTGTGCAACAAAGAGTTGATCTCTCATGGGTAAAGTGACGCACCTCTGCAGAGTGTAAGAACTGTAACTTGTTACTCCCTGTTCCGGGAAGGAGCTGCGAACGCGGCGGGAAAGGAACTCCATGAAAATTCTGGTAAACCCGTGAAGGCTGATGGACATAGCTTTTCAGAATAAAAGCAACCTTTGATGAAATGTTTACGAAAATCTGCATTGCCTACGACCTACGGTCTGTGGCTATAGATATAGTGCATCAAATACTCCTTTTCTAGTGGACTTTCTGAGTACGCTCGTACTCAACGTATCTTCTTAACCCTTGCTAGATTCTGAAGCCAGTACAGACAACATCTACATCAGGTAATGCTCCAGGAATCATCATCCAGAGCTAAAGCTCTTCAACGAAGAGAAGGAATTCAACATATACATCAACACAAGTGAAGACGAAGTTATTGATTAGATAGGAATATACTCTCTAGCCAAAGAACCTATTTCTGTAGTGTATTGCAATAGCATCAATGCCAACCCTTAGTTAAAATACTAGTCTTAATAGTATAATAGTTTTTGTGTTGTTTATCTTTGATTCTTCTTTGTAAGAAGTTCTTTCTCTCTCTTTAACCTAGAGTGTTCTCTGGATCTTATGTATAAAGTGAGTTGTAACCTTTAGCCATGTATTGGACCCGTTGTGTTTCTATTGCACCACTCTGAGGGATGTAATAATAGTGAACGTTGTTTCATTGGTGTTATGTCAACGACTATAGTTGTTGGGTTCGCAGCATAGAAAACAAAAATTTTCCTACGATGTGAACTATATACCAAGATCTATATATACTAGATACAAACAACGGGCGGATGTATATCCGTAGAGAACATACCCTTGAAGACCGACAAAGCTTAATGAGTTCAACTCGTGGTTGATGTAGACGATCTCTTGCCGATCTCAAGATCGAGAGGAAGTCCTAGCGCCGCAAATGAGCAGCGCATCCGTGCTCGCACACACGTTCGAGGCACCGAGCAACCTCCGCCTCCTCGCTCCAGCGATGCAGCGGAAGCACAACTCTTTCTTGCCGAATAGCCACCGGGAACATGTATCTCGCTAGTCCGAGACCATGGGGGATAAATTCTAGAGGGGGAGAGAGATCCTTCACGAGGAGGTGTGAGTGAGAAGTGAGAGGAGGGGCTCCTTATATAGGGGAGGGTCATGGCCGCCGGCCATGGAGGGTGCCCCCACCTCTCCCTCATTCATGTGGGTGGACACTCCACTCACAAAATGGCCCTTCAAATTTCTCCACTCAAAAACCCACTCAAAAATCCCATTAAATTTCCACCAAATTTAATGCAAACTCTCATTAAATAAAACTCTTTTATTTTATTCAGAATTTTGTCAATTACTTTAATGACAAACATTCACAAATAACCCCTTGCTAGAATTCTATTTCACATGCATAACCACTTTATGCAATTTCACCCGAAAACTGCTTTGGTATCTAGTGAAATAAATTCCTGCGCTTGTTCATTCTTTCGGCATGAAACATTTGCTCCAATTGGATGTCGGTGTCTCTTAAGTGTGTCACCCTACGGTTCGTGAATAATGCGGACATGATCGAGACCCTCGGATCAATAATCGAGCGGGATCCGAGACCCATACCGACTCCCACACATTCAACGATGACTTTCTTGTGATCGTCGAACCTTTTACGCTAGTATCTTAATCCCTTTGTTTCACGATATATTACATGTCCGAGATTCGATCATCGGTATATCCATACCTAGTTTAATCTCGCTATGACATGCACTCTTTTCTCGTTCCTGTGATATAACATTCTAGTGATCAAATCACTTGCTTGCAAGCTAATCAATGTGATATCACCGAGCGAGCCCAACGTATATCTATCCGTCATCGGGATGAACAAATTCCACTCTTTATCCATGAGCCTCAACATAACACTTTGTTAGTTCTGAATCCATCTTTATAATCACCCTGTTACGGTGTGACGTTTGATGTTATCAAGAAACTCTTCCAGTGTTAGTGATTGCCATGATATCATGGTCTAAGGACTAGGATCACTTCGTAAGTTGTTATAGCAATATAAACTCAATGACTTTGATCGTAATGCTATACTTCGGATGAATGTTCATCACATCATTACACTAATGTTGTGATCCCGTTATTAACAACATCCAATGTCCATGATCAGGAAACCTTGATCATCTTGTTAATCAACGAGCTAGTTTATGAGAGAGGCTTAACTAGGAACTTTCTGTTTGTTTATTAAACACACATGTATTAACGTTTCCGTATTAATACAATTATAGCATGCAAAATAAACATCTATCATATACTTGGAATACACATAATAAACACTTTATTATTGCCTCTCGGGCATATTCCCTTGATCTCCCACTTGCACTAGAGACAATAATCTAGTTACATAGTGATAAATCTAACACCCATTGAGTTCGGTGTTGATCATGTTTTGCTCTAGGGAGAGTTTTAGTCAACGGATCTGCTACATTGAGATCCGTATGTACTTTACAAATCTTTATATCTCCATCCTTGACATGCTCATGGATGGAGTGAAACCGCGCTTAATATGCTTGGAATGCTTGTGAGACCTTGGCTCTTTGGCATTGGCAATGGCACCATTGTTGTCACAATAGATCACCATTGGGTCCAACGCGTTTGCCACAACTCCTAGTTCGGATATGAACTCCTTCATCCAAATCGCTTCTGAGCTACGAAGCGACAACATATTCGCCTCGTTGTTGATCCCGCTACCACATGTTGTTTGGAGCTCCTCCAACTAACCGCTCCGCCATTCATGAGAAATACGTATCCGGATTGAGACTTAGAGTCATCCGGATCGGTGTCAAAGCTAAGCGTCGACATAACACTTAGCGGCGAGCTCTTCTTCACCAGATACAAGAAACATATCCTTAGTTCTTCGTAAGTACTTAAGGATATTCTTGACCGCTATCCGATGTTCAACTCGATCCGATTGGTACCTACTAGTCAAACTAATAGCGTGTGCCACATCCGGTCTTGTACATAGCATGGCGTACATTATAGAGCCTATGGTGAAGCATAGGGACTTTGTCCATTATCTCTCTTTCTTCCGAAGCGGGACTTTGAGTCTTACTCAATGTCTTGCCTTGCAACATAGGTAAGAACCCTTCTTACTTCCGTCCATTTTAAACTTCTTTAAAATCTTATCAAGGTATGTACTTTGCGATAGCCCTATTAGGCGCCTAGATCTATCTCTATAGATCTTTATGCCTAATATGTATGACGCTCACCTAGGTCCTTCATTGAAAATTTCTTTGTTTAGATAACTTTTAACACTGTTTAAAGTTCTATATCATTCGATCAATAATATGTCATCCACATATAATATCGAAATGCCACATTGCTCCCACTCACTTTCTTGTAAATACAAGCTTCTCCATAAGTTTGGACAAATCCAAACTCTTTGATCACCTCATCAAAGCGGAGATTCCAACCGTGATGCTTGCTTCAATCCATAGATGGATCGTGAAGCTTGCACACCTTGTTAGCATCCTTAGGATCGACAAAACCCTTTGGTTGTATCATATACAACTCTTCTTCAATATTACCATTGAGAAAGCGGTTTTGACATCCATCCGCCATATTTCATAATCGAAATATGCACAATTGCTAACATAATCCTAAGACTTTAGCATCGCTACGGAGAAAGTCTCATCGTAGTCAACTCCTTGAATTTGTCGAAACCCCTCTGCGACAAGTCGAGCTTTATAGATGGTCACATTACCATCGACATCAGTTTTCCTTTTGAAAATCCATTTGTTCTCCACGGCCTTTGGTCGTGAGGTAATTCCACCAAGTTCCAAACTTGATTTTCATACATGGATTCCATCTCGGTTCATGGCTTCTAACCATTTGTTGGAATCCGGGCTCATCATCGCTTGTTCATACGTCGCAGGTCATTGTTTTCATCAACCATGAAATTTATGACGGGATTTCCGTCTGACGGGAGCTGCGCCGTCTGTTTGACCTGCGAGGTTACGTAGTACTCTCTTTCGGAGTTTCATGATCATTATCATTAGTTCCTTCTTCAACAGTGGAGCCAACTCCGGAACAACTTCCTGCGCTACTCGCCATACTTTGAAGAGAAGGTTCCACGACCTCTTGAGTTCTACCTTCCGACTACTCACACCTTTCGAGAAACTCTTTCTCTAGAAAGGATCCATTCTTAACAACAAAAACCTTGCCCTCGGATCTGTGATAGAAGGAATACCCAATAGTTTCTTTAGGGTATCCTATGCAGACGCATTTTTCGCTTTGGGTTCGAGTTTATCCGGGTGAAGTTTCTTCACATAACCATCGCATCCCCAAACTTTAAGAAATGTCAGCTTAGGTTTGTTTCCAAACCACAATTCATCTGGTGTCTTTTCAACGGATTTAGATGGTGCCCGATTTAAAGTGAATGCAGCGGTTTCTAGTGCATAACCCCAAAATGACAACGGCAAGTCCGTCGAGACATCATAGATCGAACCATATCTAATAAAATACGATTACGTTCGACACAACATTTCATTTGTGGTGTTCTAGCAGGTGTGAGTTGTGAAACAATTCCACACTCTTTCATGTGAGTGCTAAACTCGTAACTTAGATACTCACCTCCACGGTCGGTTCGTAGAAATTTGATCTTTCTATTACGATGATTTTCCACTTCATTCTGAAATTCCTTGAACTTTTCAAAGGTTTCAGACTTGTGTTTCATCAAGTAGATATAACCGTATCTACTCAAATCATCCGTGAAAGTAACAAAATAACGATATCCACCTCGCGCCGACACACTCATTGGACCACATACATCAGAATGTATGATTTCCAATAAATCGCCCCTGTTCCATTGAACCGAAAGCGGCGTTCTAGTCATCTTGCCCATAAGGCATGGCTCACATGTATCAAATGATTCATAATAAAGTGATTCCAAAAGTCCATCGAATGGAGCTTCTTCATGCGTTTAATGCCAATATGACCTAGACGGCGATTACATATATGCGGATATATCATCATTAAGTTTAATCCCTTTAGCATCAACATTATGAATATGTGTAACATTATCATCGAGATCTAATAGAAATAAACCATTCATCATCGGTGCATGACCATAAAAGATTTCATTCATATAAATGGAACAACCATTGTTCTCGGATTTAAATGAATAACCACTTCGCATCAAACACGATCCGGATACAATGTTCATGCTCGGTCGTGCACCGGATAACATATATTCAAGTTTATAACTAATCCGGCGGCAAGTGGAGAGGCGTTCGACGGCGATCACATCAACGATTGATCCATTGCCGACACGCATCTTGACCTCACCTTGCTAGCGGTCGCTTGTTCCGCAACCCCCGATTCGAGTTACAAATATTAGGCCGAACCGGTATCAAATACCCGGTGCTCTGCGAGCACTAGTCAAGTACACATCAATAACATGTATATCATATATACCTTTGTTTGCCTTGCCGACCTTCTTGTCTGCCGGATACTTGGGGCGATTGCGCTTCGATGGCGATCCCCTTACAATAGTAGCACTTTCGAATCGGACTTAGGTCCAACTCGGGGTTTCTTTTGGTAGCGACAACAGGCTTACCGCCCTTACTTCCCTTCCGTTTTCCCTTCTTGTCTTTCTTGAAACCAGTGTTCCTATTGATCATCAACACTTGATGTTCCTTTTTGATCTCCACTTCTGCAGTTTTAAGCATTGACAGAAGCTCGGGGAGAGACTTCTTCATGCCTTGCAAATTATAGTTCATCACGAAGCTCTTATAGCTAGGTGGCAGAGACTGCAGAACACGATGGATGCCTAAATCAATGGGAATCGATATTCCCAAGGACACAAGCTTATCGGCGTAACCCGACATCTTGAGTACATGCTCACTAACGGAGTTGTGCTCTTCCATCATGCAGCTAAAGAACTTTTCTGAAGCGTTATAGATCTCTACAGCAGCATGTGTGTCGAAAATCATTTTCAACTCACCCATTTTATCAAATGCATTGCCGTTTGAAACTTTGAAGTTCGGCTCTAGCCCATACAATATGCCGCAATGAACTAAGTTGTGGTCCTCCTGACGAGTCTGATAGACATTCTTCTCCTCGTCAGGGGCATCATCTAAAGGTGGGGGGCCTAACGGCGCTTCTAGCACATATTGCTTTTGTGCAGCAGAGAGGAGAATCCTCAAATTCATGGCCATTCGGTAAAGTTGCTACCGTTCGTTGCTAGTTTCTCTTTCTCCATGAACACATTGAAATTAAAAGCAGGTGGTGCCATCTACAACAGAATTTGTAAAGTTTAGACTAAGTGTATGATAGATTAAGTTCAACTAATCTATATTACGAATGAACTCCCACTCAAAAACGACATCCCTCGTGCCTTTTTGGTGATTACATGAACCAAATCCACTACACCAAGTCCGATCATCACGTGAGTCGGTATAGCTTCAAAGGCGAGCATCAAATGGGCATCATATCAACTATATGACTCATGCTTAACCTTTCGGTCCGTGTTCCGAGGCCATGTCTCATACATGCTAGGCTCGCCAAGTTAGAACCTTAGTATTCAAGTGTGTAACTTTTTTACACCGAATATGGTCGTGGATCCAAGAACACCCGATCATCACGTGATGTCTTGCAGCGACGAAAACATAATCGGTGCATACTAAAGGAAGAACACATTCTTATCTTGATATTTAAATGAGGGATCATCTTATTATGCTAACAAAGCGCTAAACAAGCAATATAATATGCAATCAAACATCATATGTTTATTAGTGATATTATATGGTTCCCGCAGATGATCTTTATCATGTGCATCGTGGTATGATCACTATCATACCTATATGTGTAAATCCAAGGTCTATGGATTTTACACGCTATGTGTGTTGAAGAGTATCATCTCATACTTCTACTTACAACACTACCATATCATAACACTAGCCCAGCAACAATCTAAACTAGACGCCTCTAATTTATCCATTGCAAGTTTTACGTGGCTTAGGGCTTTCGAGATAGAAACGTTCTTACCTACGAACATGAACCACAACGAGGATAATCAAATTGTTGACAACTCGCTTGCAAAATAGATATTGACTATAGTAGGAGGCAGACACCCTAGCCACTTATGCAAACTAGTTGCATGTCAAGCGTGGAACAGGTCTCATGTGCGAGGACATGTAAAGTTTGTCGGGCGCTTCATCCCACTATGCCACCAATATCCAAAATTACAACAAAGGAGCAACAACATGTTCATCATCGCCCACATACTCATATGTGTACTACCGTGTAAAGTATCTACGCATAGATCGGCTCGATACCCTTGTTGGGTTCGGCATAGAAAACAAAAATTTTCCTACGATGTGAACTATATACCAAGATCTATATATACTAGATACAAACAACGGGCGGATGTATATCCGTAGAGAACATACCCTTGAAGACCGACAAAGCTTAACGAGTTCAACTCGTGGTTGATGTAGACGATCTCTTGCCGATCTCAAGATCGAGAGGAAGTCCTAAGCGCCGCAAATGAGCGCATCCGTGCTCGCACACGTTCGAGGCACGAGCAACCTCCGCCTCCGCTCCGATGCGGTGAAGCACAACTCTTTCTTCTTGAATAGCCACGGGAACATGTATCTCGCTAGTCCGAGACCATGGGGATAAATTCTAGAGGGGAGAGATCCTTCACGAGGAGGTGTGAGTGAGAAGTGAGAGGAGGGCTCCTTATATAGGGAGGGGCAGCCCAAGGGGCATGGCCGGCCATGGAGGTGCCCCCACCTCTCCCTCATTCATGTGGGTGGACACTCCACTCACAAAATGGCCCTTCAAATTTCTCCACTCAAAACCCACTCAAAATCCCATTAAATTTCCACCAAATTTAATGCAAACTCTCATTAAATAAAACTCTTTTATTTTATTCAGAATTTTGTCAATTACTTTAATGACAAACATTCACAAATAACCTTGCTAGAATTCTATTTCACATGCATAACCACTTTATGCAATTTCACCAAAACCTGTTTGGTATCTAGTGAAATAAATTCCTGCGCTTGTTCATTCTTTCGGCATGAAACATTTGCTCCAATTGGATGTCGGTGTCTCTTAAGTGTGTCACCCTACGGTTCGTGAATAATGCGGACATGATCGAGACCCTCTCGGATCAATAATCGAAGCGGGATCGGAGACCCATCGACTCCCACATTCAACGATGACTTTCTTGTGATCGTCGGAACCTTTTACGCTAGTATCTTAATCCCTTTGTTTCACGATATATTACATGTCCGAGATTTGATCATCGGTATCTCCATACCTAGTTTAATCTCGTTACCGACATGCACTCTTTTCTCGTTCCTTTGATATAACATTCTAGTGATCAAATCACTTGCTTGCAAGCTAATCAATGTGATATCACCGAGAGGGCCCAGAGTATATCTATCCGTCATCGGGATGAACAAATTCCACTCTTGATCCATGAGCCTCAACATAACACTTTGTTAGTTCTGAATCCATCTTTATAATCACCCTGTTATGGTGTGACGTTTGATGTTATCAAGAAACTCTTCCGGTGTTAGTGATTGACATGATCTCATGGTCTAAGGACTAGGATCACTTCGTAAGTTGTTATAGCAATATAAACTCAATGACTTTGATCGTAATGCTATACTTCGGATGAATGTTCATCACATCATTACACTAATGTTGTGATCCCGTTATTAACAACATCCAATGTCCATGATCAGGAAACCTTGATCATCTTGTTAATCAACGAGCTAGTTTATGAGAGAGGCTTAACTAGGAACTTTATGTTTGTTTATTAAACACACATGTATTAACGTTTACGTATTAATACAATTATAGCATGCAAAATAAACATCTATCATATACTTGGAATACACATAATAAACACTTTATTATTGCCTCTCAGGGCATATTCCCTTCAATAGTGTACTACATCATGCAGTGGTATGATGGGTCACCGCATCAGGTGCCAATACGAGTAGGTTACAAGTTGTATTCAAACTCCAGTCTTGAGGTTTCCTTGTCTTGTGCGCTTAGGAGTCCATGTCCATATGTGCTTCGTACAGCCGAACCGTCATGAGTGTCATGGACCCTAGCAGGTCGTCGAGTGGGCCTTCCGTCGGGCTGGACCAAGTAGGCTAACATCGGGTACCCGTAGGGCATATCCATGTTAGTAGCCTCCGAGTGTCCATAGATTCGGGTGGAGACAATTAAATATTTCAAGTGCTTTCATCCAAACAAGTTCCGAGTGGAGACTCAATTGTCTTGAGCGTTGCATTTGGATGTCAGAGTAGAAAGTTGTGTTGAGTGTGAGGCACTTCACCCAAAAGTTCATCGGGTCAGCTGAATTTGTTCGGTTGTTGTAAAGGAGTCAGCATTATGGACGTATTCAACACAATGGACTATAGGGTGCGCGACCAACGCTCCCTATGAGAGTATCCCCCGAGTGTCTGTTCGAGTCGTAGACTCGAGCAGATACTTATAGTCGTCGATTGCGTGATACGGTGATCCGGAAGTTTTTCGGATGACCTTGCAGATGCCCTGAATGCCTTCATTTATTCGAATGCGCGACCAGCGCTCCCTATGGGAGTAGCCCCCCTAGAGCCGAAGGTCGCGGCTGGTCGCCGAAGCGGAGGATCCCCTGAGTCGTTGGAGCCGAAGATCGTAGAGGATGGCCGGAGTCGAAGGAGCCCCCGATTCGCGGTCGCTGAAGCCAATGTGACCGGTCGCCGCAATCGAAGATCGCATCGGGTCGTCGCAGTTGAAAACCGCAATAGGTCGATTGTCGCGAGTCGTGTGGACAAGTGGGCGCAGCCCCCGAGCGTGGAGTTGATATGGTCGAGGCAGCGTCCGAGACCGATGCGGCGGACCGGAGTCAACGCGACAACAGGTCGCCGAGGCCAATGATGGCAGCAGGTCGAAGCAGTTTGTCGTAACCGGAGATTGTAGCGGGTTGCATGTCAGAGCCGGCATAATCCCGGGCGGATGTGATGGCGGATCCGACATGGAGGCCAAGGTCGATGTGGTGAACTGGTCGTCTCCATGACTTTGGTACTTGTTTTCTTTCAACTGACCTGATCGAAATATTTTTTTTCTTTACTTTTCTTGCTTCTTCACACTAGGTCTCGTGGACAGCATCCATTGACTTGGTACTACTTTTTGGGCAGCGTGGAGTATGTTGATTGATGCCTGTACGTTTCCCAAGTGGAGACCAATTTGAACTAAAACCGGCCAATCACTTTTTCTTCTTGTCTTTTGTACTTCACCGATTGACAGGATCTGATGGGATCCTTTTTCCTTTGCTTCAATCGACGTGGTGACATGATTTGCTTTCGCTCAGACGTATTCCGAATAAATAATACGAGCAACAACCGGCCGGGACCAGCAGTATACGCATCCAATTGGGACTTGATTCACCAACTTTGTCAGCTTCTCTACTCCATGGTGTCTGCTTCTTTCCCGATGCATATGAATCGACCAGATGTGATCTGATCTAATGAGGGAGATGAATTGAATCTGATCTTCAATGGATAACGAATTGTAGATCGCCGATGATGGGACCGTCACGATCGCACAATCAGCGTCTCCGATTCCCACAGACGGCGTCAATTGACGAGGTTTGATCTCGTCAATGTCCATTGTTATGGACTTGGGTTTGGAGAAGATAAAGGTGCTGGAGATCGCGGAACGGTTAACAGACAAGCAACCTGGGGACAGGAGATTTACCCAGGTTCAGGCCCCCGGAGGGAAAACCCTACTCCTGCTTGTCTGCTCTTGATTACGACGGAACCGAAGGTTATAGGGGTGCGCAGATGCAATCTGGCGTGGAGGTGTGTATGCGGTGTAAGAGTTGTCGTCTAGATCTGTTGTATATTGTGGGAGAGGATTGTGGCATAGCGTGCGTCGTATCGGGGGTGCCCTCCTCGTTGGACCCTCCTAGCCTTTATATACGGGGAGGTTAGGTCTCAGGTGTCAATACGAGTAGGTTACAAGTTGTATTTAAACTCTAGTCTTGAGGTTTCTTTGTCTTGTGCGCTTGGGAGTCCGTGTCCATATGTGCTTTGTACAGCCGAACCGTCATGAGTGTCATGGACCCTGGCAGGTCGTCGAGTGGGCATTCCGTCGGGCTGGACCAGGTAGGCTAACATCGGGTACCCGTAGGGCATATCCATGTCAACTGTCGCACAGGTTTATGATGGTCCCTACCCTCGCACGCCTAGTACTGGAAACATTGTTACATGCCTTTGTCCCCGACGAGTTCTTGAGTCTGGTAAACTCGGATCGACGCATCGTCTACGTCATCATCGACAACGACCTCTATGACTGTCTCGACCGCGTCACCGACGAGTTCTTCTTTGCATATTTGGTTCTGACAAAACTGATGTATGCATTCATTACTGACGTGCGCCTAGTTCTGGAAAAACTATGGTCGCACCTCGTCCTTGACAGCTCGGACTGCATCAGTTTCGGCATTGACATCCTCTACGACTACCTCGACGCGTCTCTGGCATCATCCTCGCGTACTATGCGCATGCGGCTTCACGTGCGGCTACCTCGACACCGGCATCTCCGAGCACGACATCGACCACGGCGACCCCTCACACAGCTACCTAGACCAAGGTTGTTGCTCTCTCCGCGCCCAACACTCTCGGCTCCCTCGACATCGGCACTAGGGCTATCACCTCGCTTGAGCATCTCACTAGCCTCCTCTACAGTCCAAACTACCGCAGCGCGACACCGTCCATGACATTCCCGCTCGGACTGCTTGGGGTATGTCAGCCTACTAGATGCTATTTCAGTTTATCTCCAGTCTGACTGTTCATGATGTTCCAATTGTCCAAGATGCTACCGCTATAACTGCGGGGGTGTTAGAGTATTATACGTATACGATTGTTCTGATAGTTTAGGGTATAATGCTAAGGAAGACATGCCTTCTTTTAGCTCACTACATCATTTAGAGAAGACACAATATATAACTTGTCTCTTATTGCTAACTTTAGCAATTAGTGAGAATTAACTATTTTTAGTGAAAAAATGGTTGACTAAGGAAAGACATATGATACACCGGAGAAGATACTATTCTCTTATTTCTAAGAGATCATCCCTTAGCCGAGGAAAGACAAATTTTACTTTCTTGTTTATCTCCCCCTCCCAACTAAGAAAAATTCAATATGGCAAACATAAAGGGAAGGTTGACGTGACCGCATTATACATGTTAGGATCACATCCTAATTTGACTTACAATCCAAAATAATCTCATATACACCTATATATACCCGTCGATGAGACTCAATAATATATACAACATATTACGCCAACCTTCTTTATCATTATACACCACCACCTTAGAACGTTCCACCAAACTTGAACCCTAAGAACAGAAAAACTGGATCCTCCCGCCGATGGGGGTCTAGATCCTCCGTATCTCCATGACCCGAAAGCCACAAAAGCGAGATAGGTCGACAGAGGCGCGGAGAGAAGATGACAAAACCCTAGCCGCCTTGTTAGGGGAGGAGAGCTCTAAACCGTTTTTAATGGCTAGAGATTACAAAGGAGGTATGTGGCACGTCTGGTTTGGCGGAACCAACTTACGAAAAACTTGATCGAGTACTGATGGACTCAGAATGGGAAGAGCACTTCCCTCTAGTTTCGGTACGCGCTCTAGAACGTATTGAGTCTCTGTCGGATCATGCTCCCATTTTGCTAACCACTGGTTTACCATTACCACGTTGTGGCCGTCCTTTCAAATTTGAGCTTGGATGGCTGCTTCGGGATGGTTTCCATGATATGGTGAAAGCAGTTTGGGAAAGACCAGTTGCTGGTGCTACCCCAATCCAGAGATGGAATAATAAAGTGCGTTTGACACGAAAACATCTCGGGGGATGGGTGCGTCACACTGCTGGTATTCTTAAAAAAGAAAAACTTAGACTTTCTGCTACTATTGATGATCTCGAAGCTTTAGCAGGAACCCGGTTGCTCACTCCGCAGGAAATTGAGCTAAAAAGCCAATCAAATGCGGAGATTGCCCGGTTACTACGCAAGGAGGAACTCAAATGGTATCAACGTTCTAAATCATAATTTATTTTGCATGGGGATTCGAATACTAGATATTTTCACAGTGTTGCCAATGGCAGACACAAGAAGAAACGTATTCATTCCTTAAAGCATAATGACGAGTTGATTGAAGGACATGAGCAATTAAAGTCTCATATTACGAATTATTATAAGGGTTTGTTTGGGGATCCAGAGGAAGGCACTTTCTCAATGGATGAGACCCAAATTAATGATATACCCCAAGTTTCTGTGGAGGAAAACAATTATCTGACTTCTCCCTATTCCGAGGAGGAAGTCAAATTAGCTATTTTCCAGATGGAGCATAATAAGGCACCTGGTCCGGATGGTTTCCCCGCTGAGTTTTACCAAACTTTTTGGGATGTAATCAAGCCAGATCTCTTTAATATGTTTAGTGCTTTACATGAGGGTCAACTTGATCTGTTTCGGTTGAACTTTGGTGAAATCATATTACTGCCTAAGGTTAATGAAGCAGAACGGATCCAACAATTTAGACCGATCTGCCTTCTTAATGTTAGCTTCAAGATTTTTACCAAGGTTGCCACTATCAGGTTGAACTCTGTGGGTGATCATGTTGTTAGGCCTTCGCAAACCGCTTTCATGCAAGGGAGACACATTCTCGATGGTGTGGCTACCTTACATGAAACGGTTCATGAACTCCACAGAAAGAAACTGAATGGGGTAATCCTAAAAATTGACTTTGAGAAAGCTTATGACAAAGTTAATTGGCCCTTTTTACAACAAGTTCTCAGAATGAAAGGTTTTTCTGTGGATTGGTGCTCCTTGATCGAAAGCTTTGTAGTCGGTGGTAGTGTTGCCATCAAAGTCAATGACGATATTGGCAGCTACTTTCAGACTAAGAAGGGGTTAAGACAAGGGGACCCATTATCACCCATGCTTTTTAATATTGTAGCTGATATGTTATCTATCTTGATTGAGCGTGCTAAGTCTGATGGCCAGATTGAAGGGGTGATCCCTCATCTTGTAGATGGGGGGTTATCTATACTTCAATATGCAGACGATACAATCCTTTTCATGGAACATGATCTTGAAAAAGCCAAGAATCTGAAACTCATACTTTCGGCTTTTGAGCATCTTTCGGGATTAAAAATTAATTTCCATAAAAGTGAACTGTTTTGTTTCGGTGGGGCTAAAGAGGAGGTTGGCCTTTATAATGAACTCTTCGGCTGTTGTCACGGCACTTTTTCGATCAGATATTTGGGTATTCCGGTACACTACCGAAGGCTTACAAATTCTGAGTGGAAGATTGTCGAGGAAAGATTACAGTTACGTTTGAGTAGTTGGAAAGGCAAACTTCTCTCTATAGGGGGAAGACTGGTACTTATCAACTCAGTTCTTAGTAATATGGTTTTGTATATGCTTTCTTTTTTTCTACTTCCAAAAGGTGTCTTAAAAAGGTTGGATTATTTCCGATCAAGATTCTTTTGGCAGGGAGATAATGAGAAAAGGAAGTATAGACTAGCTAAATGGAGTGTTTTGTGTAGACCCAAAGAACAGGGTGGGCTCGGTATTCATGATCTACAGGTTAAGAATACAGCCCTCCTTAGTAAATGGCTCTTCAAATTATTAAATGAGGAAGGGATTTGGCAAACTATTATTAAAAGGAAGTATATTGGCTCAAAGGCATTGTCCCAAATGGTTTGGAAACCTGGTGACTCTCACTTTTGGGCTGGTCTAATGGCGTCTAAAACACATTTTTTACGCTTCGGGACTTTCTCTATTAATAATGGGACGCAGATAAGGTTCTGGGAGGATAAATGGCTAGATAATGCTACCCTTCGAGAACAATATCATTCGTTATATTCTATTGTTCGTTATAAGGAGGAAACGGTTGCCACAGTGCTCGAATCTTTTCCGCCTAATATAACGTTCAGAAGGGATCTAATTGGTTCTAGATTTGACTCTTGGATCATGTTGCTACATCGTCTGGCACATGTACAACTGTCGGATGAGCCGGATAAATTCCGTTGGAATCTAACTAAGAACGGGTCCTTTTCCGTTAGCTCTTTGTATGATGCTTTAATCCAGCCGTCTTTTCCGGCGGTGGATAATAGGATGATTTGGAAGATGAAGATACCTCTAAAAAACAAAAATTTTGTTTGGTATCTTCGTCGCGGGATTATTCTTACAAAGGACAACCTTATTAAGCGAAATTGGCATGGAAATCCTGGATGTGTGTTCTGTCATCATGATGAGACAATCAAACACCTATTTTTCCAATGTAGTTTTGCCCGGTCTATATGGTCAATCACCCAAGCAGCTTCAGGCTTGTATCCACCACGTTCGATTGCCAACATTTTTGGGAATTGGTTACATGGTATTGATAACAAGTACAAAAATATTCTTAGGGTCGGAGCGATAGCCATTATTTGGTCGCTATGGCTGTGTAGAAATAATAAGGTTTTTAATGATATAAACTGTTCTCTGCTGCAGGTTCTCTACAGATGTACTCATACCCTTCCGGTCTGGTCGACTTTGCATCGTGCGGAATATCGCGAGCTTTTTATGGAGGTGTGCACGCGGCTGGAGGATACGGCGCGGGACTTTTTTACCAGACATGGATGGCAGCATAATCTTCGGATTGACTTGCCCTATGCACCCTAGGCGCTTTATAATTTCTCAGTTTGATATGTAATTCGCCTGTATTTTCATTTTTATGTTTTGGACCATGTGGTTTGGTGTGTCGGCTGTGTGCATTTAAATGCAGAGGCCGGCTGTAAGTTACTTTCTAAGTAATAAAAACGCCCTTTATCGAAGAAAAAAATGTGGCACGTCTGGTTCTTTGTCAAGTCACGTGTCCGCGTGACTGCTTCCCGTTCGTTGTTGCATGGTAGCTCCTAGTTGTTCCATGTAGCATCCCAGTTGTCTAACACCCGTAATGCTACTTGTTCTAGTAATAAAAGGGCCACTTACAACATATAATTGTTGCATCATCATCATGTCATGCTCATGTCATCATGCCACCTTGCATTTGAGCATCATATAAAACCCCTTCTTGTTTGTTTCTTATCTCATGTGCATTATTAATTGTAGTTGCCTCTTGATATTGTATTTGGATCTTGATATCTTGTTAAATGCCCAAGTTGAGTTGGGGGCATATCCCTTTTAAACTCCACCACCTTTCTTTCACCACCTTATAAATCCACCATCCAATTAATATGAGCTTGGCATTTTATTTGAGTTTACCTCTAGCTCATGTTGGTTGGTTGGATTCCACCACAATCTTTAGCTTGGCCTTTATTCCAATTTTGGAGATGCAAAATAATAATGCCATGTAATGACATTGTCTTCACAAGTATCAGCAGGGCATTAAATATTCTGCATGGGCCATGCAAGTACCATCTTGTGCTTGTCTTTGGTTTTATTTTGGTTTTCGAGTTGACCATCTCCATCTCTTTGTCTCTCTCTTGGCTAGATATATTCTTGATCTTGCCAAAACCCTACCACCTTTTCCCTCTCTTTTTCTTGTCTTGTTCTTGTGAGCTTGAGAGGATCATACTTGATCAACTCAAGACCATAAACCTCTCTCTTATTTTCTTGATCTTGCTTGAACCAATTGGAGCATGCATGATTCAAAGAAAACATAATCCATATCTCTCCCTCTCTCTCTCTTTTCTTGCTTTGTTCTTGTTTGAACTTGTCAAGAGCATGCATGATCAAGTCAAGTACCATTCCATCTTATCCTTCCTCTCTCTCTAATCCTATAACCATCTCTCTCTCTCTCTCTAAAAACCCTAATCTACCATACCCCATATTAGCTAAACCCTAAACCTACCCCACCCCCTTTTTTCCATCCATGCCGAACCTCTTCCACCTGGCCCTCTCTCCCTGGCCCACCTAGCTGCTACCCCACCCCAAACCCTAGCTGCAACCGAGCCAGATCTAACCCTAACCCGACCCTAGCACTAGCCGAGCCACCCCCTCTCTCCCAGCTCCCTCTCTCTCTGCATGGTGTGCCCCACCCGAGCACGGCCTCTGTCCCACTGGCTTCCCTTCACCACCGCCTGCCTGTCCTACCCGAGCACGTGAGGAGAAGGAGGAGGAAAAGGTGGTGAGGCCACCTTTTCCAACCACCACTTCCCACCACTCCCTCTCTCTGCTTTACCTTCCTCTCGACTCTCCTCTGGCCACTCTAGATCTGGCCGGGGCGCCCTGGCTCTCCTCTCCTCCCTCTCCACCACCGACCAGTGCCTCTGGCCACCGCAAGCACCACGTCACCCCTGCTCCTTGTCGATCCGGCTCATGAGCACGTCGTGAGGTGATCGAGGAGCCTTGAGTACCCTCCCTTCACGGACCGCCAACGAGGAGGAGAAGGCCTGCACCGCTGCTGCACGCCGGGACGCCCACCGAAAACCCTAGCTCGCTGGGCCGCTGCATCACCGTCGTCCTGCTGCTCGCCGACCCGATCCAACTCCACCATCATCTCCTCGGTGAGCCCCTAAACCCCCTGGACATGTCCCGCCTCGCCGTACCGCCCTAGATCCGCCGGCCCTTTCGTCAAGCACCCTCGGTGCAGACGTGGCGTCTGTTTGCTCCAAGTCGCAGAAACCCTCTAGGCCCCAACCCCTTGCGTCACCAAACCCAGCCACCGCAGTGGTTCCGCCATCTGCCGAGCTGACTCGAGATCGATCCCGCCCGTGCATCGTTACACGCCTTAGAGGAGAAGAGGAACAGTACGGCTATGCTCGTTTTGCACATACCCCCCTGTTCCTTTTTCTCCGCAACCGCGCCCCCTCTAGGCCCACCAGACAGCCACCGTGGCCATCTCCCAGAAAAACCCCCCTGGTCTCTTTTTTCTCAACCCGCGCTCCATCTTGACCCCAATTGTCTCCCTCAGGGCATTGAACGTGGACCGTGGCCATGGTCTGCTGTCGATCAGCTAGACTAGCCCAGTGTAAAACTTTTCGCATTTGTCTTTCTTGAGTCAGCGTGATGGTCCACTGGGCAGTGTCTGTGGCTAGCTTAGCTTAGGTACAAAAAGTATTTCTGCATATCTGTTTAAATTCAAACATTTGCAAAATTAATTCAAATTCAAATTTAATTCTGTTTTTAAATATCTTTTAAACTACAAATCCAAATAATACGAATAATATATGTTTTGAAATCAAAAAAATGTGAGGATTTCAAATATGCTATTCAAATTGCCTTTTGCACATTTTAAATTCCAAGTTGAGTTAAACTACAAAAAATGCCACTGGAACTTAAATAATTAATAACTTTTGAAATACAACTCCGAATTTAGCAAATGATATGTCTAAAATGATCAGCTCGACGAGACCTTTCTGTTTATGCTATCTATGACTTCAATTTCAGCATGCATCATATAAAAATATAGTGTACAGCAACTATTATGGCAACAAATGTGATCCAAAACCCCATTAAAATGTTATTTCTTGTCTTCCACACCTCACCCATGCCATGCTACTTATTGCCATGCAACTTGTGCATCATTCATCATGGCATGATTGTTTGCTTGTCGCATTTTATTCCTATGCTTGTGCACTTTATTTATGTTGGCCCTTGCTTGTTTGGTTCTTCTTTCGAATAGACGCTGAGCAGGGGATATATCAAGAGAACCAGGAGCATTACCCAGATCCGTCTCTCGCTTCAACTGAGTTTCCAGGCAAGCACTTCCACATGCTTGCATACATATAGTACCTATTGCCTCTATCTTATTCTTGCATCATTGAGTCGCGATTGCATTAAATTGAATCCCAAGTATGAATAGCCTTTACTTTTAAACCCCACCGAGCTTGTTCCTCCATCCCATGAGCCATTACTACAGGAGTTGTTTGAGCCATGCGAGTCGTAGAACAGCATGTGTAGGGTATGTGAGAGTCTGTTGGATAACGAGGTACCTAAACAACTTAACCTGAGTAGTAATGGGATAACTAATGAAAGTGGCATCGGTGAGCAACATCTGCTATTTGGTTTTTCCGCTCACTTGTGTCCCGTAAGACCCCGAGTACTTGATTCATGTTCCTTGATTTATCGCGCTATCCACATCTGGGAGGTATATGGGACCCCCCTGAGCCAGAGCTTGATTCAGTCTTATTTCTTGGGGCCACAAACTAGTTTGAGGTTTTCTTTACTATCTTGTACTTATGCCATGCTACTTATGTATTTACAATTGTGCGAGGAGCACACTGTACTGTTTAGGATCGGGACACGTTTACGCGGTATCGACAAGCCCAGCCACACTTTCGGGTTCCCAGTCGTTTACCGCCGTCCACCCAAACCTTGAGTCCGTCTCGGAGTCAGCTATCTTCGTTGCGGGATCTACTTAAGGGGTGGCCCCCTGAAATATTTCTGATTCCTGTGATTGCTTTGTCGTGAAGGCCTCGTTGGGTTTTGATTTGGTTTTTCCGAGGTTGATCGAGCGTGTGTTGCTATTGGTGCACCCCGGCCGGGTAAAACTTTCTGAAAGCCATGTCCGCGGTTATGGACGACTTGGAGCAGTTCTCGATCATAGACAAGCATAACTAAAGTACCGCTTTAATCGACTAAGTAAATTGACTAGTAAATAGTGCAACACTCATGGAATGGTTAATAAAATTGCCAGCGGATGGGGGTTGTTGTCCGCTTCCTCGTTGGTAGCGAGGAGGAGGATGGATCGATGAATTACTATTATAATCTGTTGTCCTTAATTCACGGACATCCGCTCATCATTGGTTAGGCGGATGGTTAGCGTTATCTGTAGAACTGCTAGGGTTTATCTTTTGCTTTAACGCGCCACCCTGTGTTGTGTCCCTTTAGAGGCATTAAGACTTCTTGAGTACCCTTAGGGTCTCACACGATAAATTATTGGTTCGGATGAACAGTACCCTCGCAGACGGATCTTTGGGTGGAAGAGGCTGATGATGTGGGCAACGATCGTTCGGTGTAGAGATTCCGGGAACGGGGATCCGTGAGATCTGTGGTTGGGATGTGCTTATTTCTATGGCATCTTATGCCGATTTGCTTCTTATCCGTACTCGGACTTGTTTGCCGCTTCCGTATGATACTCTGATGTGTGTTGTATGAGGAAGTATCCTAAAATATTAGATCTATCTAGGTCATTTGAATCTTGCCGTATGGCGTTGCTATATTTCCTTTCTTTCTAGATGGTATGGCTCTGATGTACTCTTGTAGCATACATACCCACTTGTGTATGTAGTTGATCCCTTCGCCTGCCGATTACGCCGCCCGTACAGGTCCCGTTGAGATGGTAGTGGTTGGGACGGCCGAAAGGTCTACCCGTGAGTGGCTTTTGGGGCCCCACCGTACTATTTCAACCACTACCGCTCATCCAGGCTTGTATCTAGGAGCGTAATTCACCGAGGTAGTTACATTCCAGCTATTCTTCAAGTTCAGTTTCTTCTTGACTGCACGTGTATATTTTTTTGAAATGTTCGTAGTTTAGATGTGCGATGTTAGAAAATGTTTAAATATAAAAATTGTTAAAACTGGAAATGTTTAAATTTGAAAATTGTTCAGATTAGAAATTTGTTCAAATTTTAAAAATATTTTAATATGAAAATTACTCGGATTTGAAATTTGTTGACATTTTAAAAAATTTCAAATTTGAAAATTGTTCGCACTAAGAAAAACAAAACAGAAAATGGAAAACTACCAGGAATAGTCCCTAATGGTCCGGCCCACTGCACCGAAACGGGTGTGCGGAACGGAATCGCTCTCATGTTAGGCGGAGAATAGGGATTGCCCTGTTGAACGCCTGAAGCCCAGCAATGCATCGGTGGAAACAGGATGATGGCCCAACTCCGTGTGACCTTCTCATACACTAGAAACGGCCTTGCTCGCGAGCGCTACGAGCCTAACCAAGCAAGTGCGGCAGGTGTGAAGCATTACACAAGCAGGTGCGTGGGCTTCCTGCGTGTGACTGAATTGATCCCAAAACTTGAACTACACCATCCATCTATTAAAAAGAGTTTGTCCTCAAGAGAAAAATCTAATCAAAAGAGGGAATTCTCAAAACAAAACAAAAAAGTCGAAAGAGACTGACAGAGAACGATACAACTATCAACATCCCAGAGACCTCTACACGCTACTCCATGGATCCATCTAAGCACATGTGCTCCATCTCTTTGTGGAATCTGAGCTCCTAATTCTCCTGCTCCCTCCGACCCATATTAATTGACTTGAATTTGTCCAAATTTAGATAAAACTATATACTAAATAGTGTCTAGATTCATTTAAATCTAGACAAATTTTAGTCAATTAATATGAGTCGAAGGGAGTAGTAGAATATTCCGAAATAGGTGACCTGGGTTTAGGTTGTCGGTGTGCTGAACTTACGACTATGTAAGATGTCATATACGCAAAGGTTAATCAGGTGAGTTGGTTCATATATATATAACCTAACTGTTCAAGTGTTATACTTGTGTTGCACGCCATTTTTCATCGTCTTGAGTTTCTTGGTGAACTAGCTATAGTAAATGTAACTCTATACGAACCACCACTTCAAATACCTCAGAATGACTATATGTATTTTTTTTTTTTGGTAGATGACAATTAACATGGTACATATCAATTAAAACCTCAATGCCAAATCAACATGTGACACATTAAAAAAAAAGGGCACCACCAAACAAGATTTTCATAACTCACTATAATGCAAATACTGTACTATGAAAATTGCATTGAACAAGGACATCCTTCCACACACGCCAGCGGTTTCTTTTATGAAAATTGACAAGGACATCCGTTGTTTTGAAAGGAAAGAAGTTAGAACATGCACGTACAGTGCGGCCGTGCGGGAGGAGCTTTCGTCCAGCACTAGGCGAGCTAAGCTAATACAGCTCCTCCAACTACCGTCTTTGGTTGTTTGGATCGGGATTATCCGGTGTTTTTTCACTTGGCCCGCTAGGTGCTGTATGGGGGAGATTTTACTTGGGCCAGTTGTTTGGACTCCTACATCCTCGTTTTCTGTAAATAGGTCTAGTTGTTTGTTTGTCTAGATTGTTGTATTTTTCCTGATGATGCATTTTATAGGTGTTTGGTGTGGTGCTTTGCATCTGGTCACATGGGTTATGATCACCCATTTCAAATTTGGTGATCTTACCACCGTAGCACACACGATACATGATCACAAAAACATTCAGATGCATACAAGGCACACCATAAAAGCCATATACAGACATAAACATTGGTATCTACACATTCAAATCATCACCATAAGAGTTTGTAAGTACTAGTGATGTGGGGCCACACCACCGGCGGCTCCGTTCATGTCTGTGTATGGCAAGAACTACCGAAAATCGAGCCATAAGCGCCGCTGATATGGGGCCAAACCCTAACCGCTATGTAGATCGGGAACTTACCCTGGTCGGCGATGGCGCAGTCGATGACGAGGGAGCCGTAGAATGCGTCGCCGGAGCAAGAGAATAAGCTCCGGGCGCGGGTATTGGGACCGCCGACGCGGCCGGGAAAACCCTATCCGAGTCGAGGGTAACCCTGACTCTAGCGGGGGCTTCTCCGGCCTGCTTGGCCGAAGATGCCGCTTCCTCCGTGGTCGTAGTCGACGCAACCGTCGTCGCGGACGCCGCCATGGCCGTTCTAGTTCCGCGCGAGAAGATGGAAACGGGAGCCCTGAGCACCCTCGCGAGGGGATCCTCGTCACCGTCGGCGAGCTTCTCGAGTTGAACGGCAGCCCATAGGCTGTACGCGCTCACCTCGCCGATGCTGACGCCGCAGAACGGAGGGAGAGGGGATGTGGAGGAGTGGCAGCCATGGTCGGAAATCGTGGTGAGGCGAGTAGGACTGGGCGGTGACCGTAGTGGCCTGGGGGTTAAGGCGAAAATGTCCGGTCTCCCGCGCTTTATACGCGTGCAAGTGGCAGGCACGCCGCGCTCGCCATGGCTTGGCTACGTGGAAACGGCTGATTTCGGCGTTCCCAGCGAGCCAAGTTTTAACCTTTCTTCGGTGCAAAGATTTTATGCAGCCTAACTCTTCAAACGGACTTATTTCTGTCCGCGCGTCGCGAGAAGCGTCGACCCAACCAAACACGGCCATAATAAATACACTTACCCGATATTGAATGAGATTCCCATGCGTACGGGACATGCATGAACAGCAACAGTCCCCGTTCGATCAACCATTTCGCAGCTGGTGGATGATCATCCACTTTGCGTTGGCGATATGTGATGGACGGGCGGGCAGTGTGGTGTGATGGATGATCATCGCCAGCCCGGCCAGCGGCGGCATGCAAGTACGCACAGTGCATGCGGTGCCGGAGGAGCCTTTGGGCCACGATGAGCGCCGCGCGAAACGGCTCCAACCACCGTCGCATAAATTCGGATCGATCTCTTGTCCAATCGATTTCCAAGAGCGCACTGGACATGAACAGTTCCATGGAAGCTACCGATGAGTAATGGCTGATCGATCACTGCCGCGCTAGCTGGTTTTGTGGTGCCGGCCGGGGATTTGATCAGCATGCATGCATGCTCCGTTATTCACGCGGTAGATCGATGATGTCTATCACAATCCAATAATGTAGCCTCTAACCACATGCGAATTAGTCCTCGAGATTTGAACTTTTCGTGTTTGTATGGATTGAGCATCATGCTAATTTCTTCTCTCTCTACCCTCCATTTCCCAATACAGTTAGTACCTTTGTGTCTCGTGCGGCGACCGTGATTATTTTCCTTCCTGTTGGAGGGGTTTTTCACATTAAAACCTTTGTGTCTCGCGCGTTCCAATTTATTCTACTCCTTTCGATCTATAATAAGTGTCGATGTTTTAAACTGCGGTTAGTTTAAAACTACGACACTTATTAGTTGTTTGTCGTTTTATCACAACAATCATGTATTATGATCTTCATTCTTTCTACAATTATAAGAATCAAAACTTGGAAACATCATATGGCTAAAGTAGACGACTTAGACATAAGAAAATACCAAACAACTCCGATTTAGAAAAAAAATGTTTTATAAAACCTTGTAGGTAATTTTCAGCAATGGGATCTTGGTTCAAAGGTTAACGGCATTTCCTCTCTTTTTATCGACTCATCGTCATGCTCAATGCACGTTGCCAACCCCAACCATGTGTGCCCTTCCCAAGTGTTTGCCACCGCAACCGCCTGATTAGTGCCAGTGTAGCGACTACGACCCCCTCCCTTCCAACTCCCCTTTCCCAACACCACCTCTTGTGCATGTGCATCCGTCGCCATCCCCCTATCACCATTGAACAATGCCCATCGCCGATCTCCCTTTTCCGTCTTGCGGCCTTCCCAACTAACCTTTCTCCAGCGTCTAGGGCCAATGTTGTTGCTGCCTTGTCCTTCTATAAGCCCATTCTAACAACCTGATCACCTCGATCGAATGTACAAAACAGAGCATTCGAACCCTAGCCCGTCATATGCCATGGCCAGAGAAGACGAACATGCCAGCTACACATACTAAGACAGATAATAAGTGAGTATAATCCATCATACAAAAGCCCATGCTTATAATAAATGGGAAACATACAAAGGAACCTACATTACCTTGGTATCATTGCATGCTTAATTGCACGTAGCATGCATGCATGCCTCCACTGATCCATCTCAGCTTTGCGAGAAAGATAGATGCATTCCCATTACATTACAACAGATCCTGGCATAAACCCCATCCCTCATACTACTACGTACTGTACCTAGCATGAGGAAGCTACTCTTCCAACCGAATAACACTGCACATACCAGATATGCTAACTAATGGCTATCTTTAATTAATTCCTTTGTTCTACTTCTTGGTGACCACAATCGTAATCATGGAGTCATACACATCATACAGGCATGCATTCTGATTTCAGACTGATAGCTAAACGCTGGAAAGGGGATGTGGTTTAATTAACTAGCCAGGGACGACGTGCGTGCCCCCGCAGCTAGCTAGCACGCGTATATATAAACCCCAGCATCATCTCTCCACGATCACCACTTACGAATGAACTAGCGCGTGTAGCTAGTGTGAAGCTCGCTAACATGGACATGGATTGGTTCTTCATCTTGCAGCTTCTCATGTCGGCCGTCTTCCTCCTCGTGATCCTCTGCCGCTACCGCGCCGCCGTGAAATCCAGGAAAACCCGCCGGCGCTCCTTGGGGGTGACCCAGTGGCCGATCGTCGGCGTAATCCCTGCCATCGTGTCCAACATCCACCGGATCTTTGAAGGCGTCACCGGCCTGCTGGCCCTCTCCCACCTAAACTACCAATGCCGCTTCTGGTTCGCCGGCTTCCGCTACTTCATCACCTGCGACCCGGCCAACGTCCGCCACATCTTCACGTCCAACTTCGAGAACTACCCCAAGGGCGACGTGTTCGCGCAGATGTTCGACATCCTCGGCGGCGGCATCTTCAACTCCGACGGCGAGAAGTGGCGGCGCCAGAGAACGAAAGCCCAGATGCTCATGACCACCCCGCGGTACCGCACCTTCGTGGAGCGGTGCACCCTCGAGAAGGCGGAGAGGAGCGTGCTCCCGTACCTCGCCCACGTCGCCGACGACACCGCTGGCGCCACCTGCGACCTGCAGGACGTGTTCATGCGGTGGTCCTTCGACACGACGTCCAACCTGGTGTACGGCGTGGACCCAGGCTGCCTGGCGATCGGGCTCCCCGAGGTGCCGTTCGCGCGGGCCATGGACGACGCGCTTCGTACGGTCTTCCTCCGGCACATCATCCCGGTGACCATCTGGAAGGCGATGCGGAGGCTGGACGTCGGGCACGAGCGGACGAACGCCGCGGCGCAGCGTACGGCCAACAGCTTCGTGGCGGCCACGATCGCGAGCCGCCGGGCCGCGCACAGGAAGCATGGCGCCGACAGGTCGGCGGCCGACCTGCTCTCCTCCTTCATCTGCGACGAGGAGGTCGCGAACGACCCCGACGCCGACCAATACATCCGAGACATGACCTTAAACCTCCTGGTCGCCGGCCGCGACGCCACCAGCTCCGCCCTGTCCTGGTTCTTCTACCTCCTCGCCACGAACCCGCGCGTGGAGCAGAAGCTCCTGGAGGAGCTGGCCCCCATCGCCGCCCGCAAGAGGCCCAGCGCCGGTGGCGGCGGCGGCATGGTGGCCTTCGAGGCGGGGGAGCTGAAGAACCTGCTGTACCTGCACGCGGCGGTGTGCGAGTGTCTCCGCCTCTACCCGTCGCTGCCGATGGAGCACAAGGCGGTGGTAGCCCGCGACGTGCTGCCGAGCGGGCACGAGGTGAGGCCAGGGGACAAGATCCTGGTGTTCAACTACTCCATGGGGAGGATGAAGCGGGTGTGGGGCCCCGACTGCCGCGAGTTCCGGCCGGAGCGGTGGATCTCGGAGGACGGGAAGCTGAGGTACGTGCCATCCAACAAGTTCGTGGCGTTCAACTCCGGTCCCAGGACGTGCCTCGGGAAGGAGATGGTGCTGGTGCAGATGAAGGTGACGGTGGCGGCCGTGGCGTGGAACTTCGCCGTGGAGGTGGTGCCGGGCCACGTCGTGGAGCCCAAGCTGTCCATCATACTCCACATGAAGAACGGCCTCCTCGTCAGGGTCAAGAGAAGATCGGCTGACCCAGCGACGACCAGCTGCAGGCAGCAGTGATTTATTACTACTTGTACGTACTGATGTAAGTATATCACTCCTTCATTTTATACGTACGTGGACATGTATGTTACAGTACGTATTGTGCAGAAGTGCAGATACGGTTTTACTTTTGGCGGAGTGGGTGTGCGTATATATATAGACACTGTAAATCATGGTGTGTATACATATATCTCTTGCATTAATTGTGTACGTATCAAATTGTGGATTAATTCGAAGATGATTTCGTTTCAATTTTTGCTCCATTGCCATTTGGGGCCGGCTAGTCTTTCGCAGAAGGAATTTGCTTGCCATTGCATCTCCTCCGATCAATATACATATATATCACCGTCGAGCTGCACTAGGTGACAGTGTGTGACTGAAACTACGATCGAAGAGAAATCTATAGATCGACCGGGCACCGCTGGCATGCATAATGCAGGGGGGTACGGTGTTCATGCCTAGCTAACCAAGACTGTGCGTCGTAGGGCCATGTACTTGTTGGTAGGTTTGCGAATCTTCTTCGGTTTAATTTGCATGACAGTGTTCTAACTCGATCATTGGCATCGGCATTCAATTTCATTCCTTCGCTTGCGCATGACGATGGATCATTGGCAATGGCATGTTCGTTCATTTTGTTTTGCTGTACGTGCAAAAGGATCGGAGCTTATTGATGGCGCTGCCGCCGTGCCCATCATCAGCGACCGATCCATCGATCGCTTTCGAATCTATCTTGCATGATTCATGCAGGAATATCACAGTTAGTGTGACGAGGACGGCCCCCTCGTCGTATTAGTAGATGTAAGAAGTAGATGGGCGGATTCTTGGCCGATTCGTCGGTAATAAGGAGTATTATTATTTCTAACTCGATCGACATGTGAGCACTATTATTTCACGGAATTACAAAGGGACGAGGAAAACTTAATTGCACGGCCATGAATATCAACCGAGAAATAACTAGTTCCAAAGACCCGTTCAGTCTACAGGTTTGAGAAACAGAGAAATGCAAACGTGTACTCCCTCCATTTTAAAATAGATGTCATAGGATTATTAAAATTTAAATATAAACTTTGACAAACCTGCCACATCTATTTTGTGATGGAGAGAGTACATGAATCGGGTTAGTCGTACAACGCAAAACTACAGGATATATGGATTAAAAAAGAGTCGTGTTCGGTCCATGGGAGGCTCTGCCCCTGGCATTTCCTTTGATCTGGGTGGACTTTTTTTTTCCTTCAAAAAGTATGGAGACGAAGAATTTCCTATGAAACAGCTGGACAGCATTCCTTGGAATCAAACAGTCTCACCGAATTTTTTTTGAAAGGAAACCAAACCCGTAGATTTCCTTCAGAATTTTCATGGACCGAACGGTCTCTAAGGCCCGTTCGTTCAATCCAAAACATTCATGGATTAGCCTGGATTGCGGCCTAATCCTGGCAATCCAGCTCGGACATATAATTTTTCTAGCCCAGCAAATCTGATGTCTTCCCTTAACCCCAGGCTATAACCCAGCCCATTCCATCCAATTGCAGCTTATTGAGGTTGGAATTTTTTTTGTTCCCGTTTGACCCGTGGAAAATTTTCCATGACGCGACACAGAAAGAGTGAAGAGTAATGCGAACGGTCTTGGTATGGTCTCAACAAGGCCCAGGATTAGTCGAACAGCCAGAAACGCGTATAGGGATTAGAGGAATGGATTAACAGGGTTGTTTGAGTTTTGGGTGGAGGCGTGGGATCAACCAAATCCCTCTCTGGATATGTTCCACTTCTGGATCCATTCCAGTGATACCAACGAGGCCTTAAATGGTCTGAAAATAGGCGGTCCCTTTCCCAAAACCATATCGCCAAGTTCAAAGAAAATATGGATTTACAAATTCTTTTGTTATTATTAATAGATGAGTTAGCCACCACTGACCTACAAAGTATGACGTGCTTTGGAAATAGACAGACAAAAGTATTGTGATTGTGGAAAACTACGTACTACTTAGTAACAATGTAGTTCCCTTATGATAGTTATGGAAGAATAGGTGTAATTTTAAGAAGTTTGATCTTGTCTTTCATTTAACTTACATCTCTTTAGAGGCAACGCGCGAGCACCTATATATGTTGCACTTTCGGCTTTCAAAAACATGCAAACCACCTCCCACTTCCTTATATGAAGGAAGATTTACCAAAGGTGGACTCCCACCACATAAGATGCCATATTTTCTAGCGAAGGAAGTGCCTGAGAGGCTTCTAGAGGCACATAGAAAGAGAGAGCAACCACCGCCACAATTTATTACTTTCTCCGATCCATATTAATTGTTATTGGATTAGATATACTCCATTGGATCGGAGGAAGTAATTGAAGAGGACACATGCATGATAAAGGAAGAGATTTTTTTGGAAAGGAGCATATATTAATATCACAAGATACCAATTACACTCGGTCTCTACAACAACGCATTGTTTTGGCGGCCATATGGATGCACACAGCTAAAAAAAGAATTATAAAAAAAATCCCCACCACAGTGAGTCATACATTCAAACGGCGGTACTGCCACCTAGACAGCACCAGAATCCAGCTTCTCCAATAGTCATACATGAAGAAATAGAGGCCGAGCTCAAGGAGACCGATTTTTAAAAAAATGAGTAGTGCTTTATATTTTCACTTAAAAGTATCTGAAACATACAAATACATATGGTCTTCTACCATGTATGTATAAGGTTTTATCAAATTATGTTTTTATCTGTAACCTACATAATAAAGACAAATATAAAGGCCAAAATCTATCTTTTAATGTTCAATTAGATCCTCAATATTTTGATTTTTGTGTAGCCCAAAATATGACATATTTTTTAACACAATTTTACACGTTCATAGAAAACATCTATATGTTTCTGTACAAAAGAATTGTTGGACATTTATGCCTGAGCCCCACTTGTCTAGACTCGATCCATCGCTATCTTATTGCATCGTAATATTCAACAATATATTATTTGCTATGAATGTCGCGAGATGTTTGCTTGTTTGGTGGAGGATGCAACGCCTGCCCAGAGGATAGAGTGGATTAAAATGACATGGGAGCATCATAGCAAGAAGTAGTGTTTGCAACTTGTATCTGTAATAAACTATATTATTTTCTACGAACTTGTATCCGTACTAAGATGTGTTATTTCTAGGAACTTGTATCCGTACTAAGATGTGTTATTTATATGTTGCCGTGAACTATGTTTGTTCAGCACAATTTCAATTTGTCTTGCTCCCTAGTTATTTGGTTTCTTCTTACGATCGTTTGCTTTTGTATAATTACAGATGAACTCAAATGATGACTCAGATGAAGAATTTGAGATGATGTTTATGCTTGCGGATTGTATTGCCGACAATGAGAAGGTTCCTTATGCTGCTAGAAGACCCCCGCCTTTGGTGTCAGGGATACAATGGGTTGAGGACAGGATGACTGATCCAAAGAGATTCTACAAGGCTTTTAGACTTAGGAGGTCAGTCTTTCAAATGTTGCATGCCATTCTTGTTGCTGACTATGGCCTCCTTTCGACTGCTCAGATGTCGAGTGTAGAATCATTATCTATGTTTCTTTGGATGTTGGGGGGCCCTGCAACCAATAGTCAAGCTGCAGATCGTTCTGAGCGTAGTGTTTCTACTATGAGCAAAAAATTTCATCATGTTTTAGACTGTGTAGACCGTATGGCGGGTGATTATATTAGACCCAATGGTCCTACTTTCACCCAAGTTTATGATAAACTTAGAAAACCTAGATTCTGGCCCATTTTAAAGATGCCATTGGAGCAATTGATGGAACACACATTCCTGTGATAGTTGTTGAGCAAGACAGACAAAAATATACTAATAAAAAAGGTTATACAAGTCAGAATGTGTTGGCAATATGTGATTTTGGCATGAGGTTCATATTTGCTGTTGCTGGATGGCCTGGATCTGTTCATGATACACGTGTATGGACTGATGCTCGGCCCCATTTCTCCAACTATCCGCACCCTCCTAGTGGTAATCTTCTTCCATATGTAGCACGTACAAAAAATATATGCTGATAAATACTATATATTTATGTTCTGCTTTGTTTGCTACTTGAAGGAAAATACTATCTTGTTGACTCTGGATATCCAAACAGAATTGGTTATCTCGCCCCATTCAAAGAACAACGCTACCATGTTCCGGAATTTCAAGGGGCACCTCCACAAAATATGATGGAGAGATTCAACCATCTTCATTAATGTCTACGAAATGCTGTTGAAAGAGCATTTGGCGTTCTGAAGAAGAACTGGCGCATTCTGCAAGGATTGCCACATTTTCACGATCCTCCGACGCAAACGAAGATCATCACCGCGTGCATGTGTTTGCATAACTTCATCCGCGACAATAAGCTATATGATCAACATTTTTACAACTTTGAGCGAGGCCCATATATTCACGAGGACAGCGCATCGTATAATGGTGCAACCGCTCCCTCTTCATCTGATAGTGTGATGGATACACTGCGACAAAGCATCGCTGAAGGAATAGTAGCTTGAAATGTTATTTTTATTGTAATTTCACAATCGTTTGACACTTTCTATTATTTTGGCATGTACTGAATTATACCACAACATCAAGTTTTTTATTTTATTTCTAGCTCTATTTCTACTTATAACTAGCGTACGTATACAATGTATCGTTTTATTAAAAGTGGTCGGGGGCATAATAGACATGTCACAGCTCATCGCAGCAAATAAACCAAATAGCATAAGGCCAAAAGAAGTCTCCTGAGAGTTTTTACAGGCTTCTGCCCACCGCAATTTCTCTCCACCGGAATCTATAAGCAGGCTTATGCATAAGCAAAAGCCCAAAAGAAGTCACCCAATAGCTGGTTCAGGAGTGTTCATAATCCAAAAATATGATGTAGACTATATATGAGAAGAACGTTGCTATATAACGAGCGGTTAGAAAAATTAAAACCTAGCGGGTGTTTAGATAGAAATCGATCCAGCAATTGCATTATTGTATCTTTCTAAGAACTAAACTATAAGATTTTTTATTAGCTAGATCAATTCAAATACGAAAATTTAAAATATTTTCTAGGTCAAACCATTTCTTCGAATTAAGATCCGTTTTTACCGTTACGCTAATCATAACGAGATCTTCAAAACTAGATTCCATGTTAATATATTGTAATAACTTTTTTTACCAAAAGTTATCCAGTCGTAACACGTGAGTTATCTGGACTTTAGCATATAAGTTACCCAATCAATAACATATAAGTTATCAATCACTACAAAATTTACGCACAGATCACGTGTCAAAGATGGTAACTTTTTTGTTTAACCACAAGTTACTTACCGTAAAGTTATCTAAGCTTCGGTATTTAAGTTACCCACCAAATAACATGTAATTTATTAACTATTATAAAATTTTATCCACGGGTAGAATATAAAAAATTATCTAACGGCTCAGCCTCGTCACCCGTCGCCGCTCTTGCGACGTACGGACAACTCAACCTCAAAAAGCTAACGCGTCAAAAATCAAACATAATTTTCTTTAAAGGAACTAAATTTAAGCTTTTCTGCATACCATATAAATAAATGAGGTCTTATGCCCACCCAACACACTAACGGGTTGTTTGGTTGTGCTTATTTATGGCTTTTCGTTAATTTTGGCTTTTGACTTATCCCAGCATACTACTATGCTTAGTTAAAAGTCAAAAGCCAAAGTCAAAAGCACTTATTTCATTGCTTTTGTGGCTTATAAGCCAAATTTCAAAAGCTAGATTTCAGTCCAACCAAACAGGCCCCAAGTCATAGGGAACAATATGACGCGTATATCTAGCGGCTCGACTTCGTCGTTCTTCGCCGTTACCATGGCGTACGCGTGGTACCGAGCCTTAGTCGCTCGTCGACGCTAACACATTGATGGTAATGAAGTCTTAGTATCCTAACAAATAGGCTACCACATTTCAAAACACGTATGCGAGAATGTCTCTACCAACACATTTATATGATGTGTAACATATGTGTTACTGGATGCATAACTTATATATTATGGCATGGATAACTTACGCGTTTAGGATAGATAACTTTTTGATCAAAAATATTTCTTCGGAACATATCAACATGGGATCTAGTTTTGAAAAGTTCATCAAGACTAGTCCAACAGTGAAATCGAATCTTAAATTAGAAAAACGATTTAACCTATAAGATATTTTAAAATTTTAATATAATTCTAAGCTGTTGGCTAACACCGCGTGTTCACACCTTCTGCCAGATTTTGCAAATCAACGACCAATTTAGAAATGGAATTCCCGTATGAGAATTGATAAGCTCGGCTCGCCTCCTTGTAATTTCCACATGTACAGACTCGAGCCATCAGTATATATTTCTGTACAAAAGAATTATTGGACATTTATGCGCCTGAGCCCCACTTGTCTAGACTCGAGCCATCGCAATCTTATTGCATCGTAATATTCAACAATACAATAGCTGGTTCGGGAGTGTTCATAATCCAAAAATATGCTCTAGACTATATGAGAATTGATGAACTCGGTTCGCCTCCTTGTAATTTCCACATGTACGTACAGTGTGTACAAGCAGCATCTGCTACATAGCATCATGGTCGATGCCCATACCCAACACAGTGTACGCCTTGGCCAGATCATGTGGCTCAACATTTGAATCCTTGTCCTGATGGATGGCATGCACATCCCGCTACAGAAGGCCTTCAAGCAAAGTTAGATGTTTTTTTATCTACCTTTTGCAGGTCGTTTGCGATCAAAGTTTGCTAGGCGCAAATATGTCCCAGTCCAGAATAGCAGCACTGGATAATCTGTGACACAAAAGCCCGGTATTGGTAAGCCCATGATGAACGCTCTAGCAGGCCGTAACCATTACAGGCCCACTTAGAATAATAGGTTGATGAGAGTGACAACAAGTACGCAGGTAGGGACAACCTGAATACAATACAGTCTATAAATAGTATTTTTGGGTGTATCAGCAGAGGCCAAACAAGTGAGACAATGGCTGCGTTCAGCACACATACATCCATCTGATCGCCTACAAAACTCTGACTCTGGCAACCCTTATCCTTATATCGTCTCCATCCGACAGCGTCGCATTCGACAAAAAGCTAGATCAGGCACATTTTCTACAAGACTTTCAGACATTTCTGACTAAATAGCGAGCCCCAACCAACCAACCAGTCAGCAACAGGTTCCGAGGTCATCAGCAGTGTGTCGATCAGTAGAAACTACTGACAAATAAACAAAGTTAAAACCCTTGAGCTAGAACATACTACTACTAGTATGAGACGAATTTCCACAAGAACAAAAACGACCAGGTCAGAGTCTAAGCATACCCTCAAGCCTAAATATAATTTTCCTTTCAGGAAAAAAGTACTACAGTACTACAAGAGAATCAATGTACTCCCTAGCTAGTAGAGACCTAATTAAGCAAGAAGAGAGGCAAAGGTGGTTACTACAGCCCAGAGACAAAAAAAAACATAATCATCTTCCAATTGATCTACACAAGGCACCCCAAGAAAGAACAGTTCCTTTTTGTGAAGTTGCCACCACCTCTGTTTTCCCCCTCTCTCTCATCACATGGCCAGAGGAAGAAGAGCCAAAAAAAAATCCCCTCTGTATCCCACTCACCACCTTGGAAGAGCACAACCGTCCAACACCCCTATCGAAGAAGGAAATGCACACCATGCCCCGATGCTTTTGTTTCTCCGGTTGCCCCATGCCTCCCCGTCAGTCAATAGTCTGCAATCACACACAGATTTGGTAAAAGAGGATCCCCATTCCCAGTCAGTGAACGAAATAGTGATCGATCGATCGATCGATCGGTCGATCACAGTTGTATCTATGACTCACCGTCCTTCTTCTTGACCAGACTCCTGGCGAACAACAAGCAGATGACCAGGAAACCCAGAGCCAAGGCTCCACCCAGCACGATGGCCACAGTCTTGGCTGTCTGCTGCCCTGAAATGCACAATGAGGAGGAGGACCAAATCCACAGATCAAACCACGGATGATAGCACGTCTAATCAACGGGAACAATCACACATGCGTATCTCCTGGTAAATCTAGAAAGAAAAGGTAAAAGGTAGTAGTAGTAGTAGTACAAGTGCAAAACAACTTTCCTCAAAGACTGAATGGGCAGATGCATAAACAACAGGGCAGGGCACTAATCTCTTTAGTACTACTAGTAGTTCAGAAACAAAGAATGAACTGTATTAGTAATGGAGTTATCAGTAATGTGCACAACACCCCTAAACTGTCCAGCCAGCACGAAACAAGAGCAATCCATGGTTCCCTGTCCCTTGATTCTTAAGCTGTCCGACCATGATAGTTAGTAGACTCGAACAAGGTCATGACACTGTCTCCATCACAAATCTCACCTACCCAGCACTGGACCATGTAAGGCTTAGTCTGAAGGAATAATAATGAGCACCTGAGAAGGCACTAATCTATACAAATTGCTCCAAAATCCACTCAGAAGACACCCAAGGCTGAGCTCCCTCAATCCCTATCAATCAATTCGAGAACAGGGAATCCTGGCAAGATCTCACCTACACACGTACAAACAAATCCACCGACAATACTTCTCCCACATGCATGAACTAGGCAGTAGTAGTGGCCACCAAACGCAAATCACAAAACAAGTGGCGTACTAACACAATGTGCTGCTAAAATTTGAGTAATCTATCCCCTGCTCAGATTGGATCACTACCGAGCAATCGAAGATTCAAAGTAGTGGTAGGAGTACGATTTTGGGAAGTGAACGTGCAGGCACGAATTGGTGAGACTGAAGAAGGTACAGGGGGGAGGAGGAGGCAAGGCAAGGGAGTGATGAGCAGTACCTCCGAGTCCGCCGCCGCCGCCGCCATGGGGCACGCCGTGCGGGTAGTAGCTGTAGGTAATGTAGCACTTGTCGAGGTACACCTGCCCGGAGGAGGCTCCGCCGCACTCGACCTGGACGTGCTGCACGGCCTGCGTGACGCAGTTGCTGCAGTCGACGGGGGAGAGGTCGCCCTCGCACTGCGCGAGCGCGTACACCTGCTGGTAGCTGGTGGCGAAGAAGCCCCCCGCGCTGGTTCCGACGCCGGCCTCGAGCTGCGCGAAGGCGGTGCCGCGGCGAACCTCGAGGTCCCCGCCGTCCCCCTCGCCGCCGCCCGTGCCGCAGGTCTTGTAGAGCATCTGCACGCCGGAGACCTGCGGGAAGCCGGAGACCTCGTAGAGCGCGAGGCAGCCGTTGAGCTGGACCCTGGCGGCGACGGCGGCGCCGCACTGGTCGGACCAGGAGGACATGGCGCGGGCGACGCAGGAGGAGCAGTCCGGGCCGGAGAGGTCGCCGCGGCACTGGAAGAGGCCGAGGACGGAGGCGGAGGAGGCGGAGGCGGAGGCGGAGGAGGTCTTGTAGAACTTTGCGGAGGCTGCCTGCGCGGAGAGCGCGGAGGAGAGGGCCGCGATGGTGGCGGGAGCGACGCCGCCCTGGAAGGTCTGGTTCGCGCAGCCCTTGTAGACCAGCGCGTACAGGTCGGCGCCCGCCACCGGACGCGGTGGCGACAGGAGGAGGAGGAGGAGGAGGACCACGGCGGCGGCGACGGCCCGGTGGGGGAGGGCCATGGGAATGCCCGCCGGTTGAGCCGGCGCTGTGCTGGGGATCTCTCTCACGCTCTCGTCGGCAGGCTTCCACCAGAGCAGCAGTCACTCCACCTCTGTCCCTCTTTTGTCGCAGTTCTGGTGGTGGTGGTGGTGGCGGAGCGGTGGTGGAGGTGGGGAGCTAGCTGGTCCGGAGTGTGTGCGCGCTTGCGAGTTGCGCCACTCCCCCCTGCGTGTGTGAGTGTGTCAGGTGCCCTCTTGGTGGTAATTGTTTATTTTCGTGGGGAGGGCCAAGTGTTTGTTTCAGCTGAGGGCGTTAATGGCGGAAGGGAGCACGCGATTTGGGTGAGCAGCTCACACAGATTTAGATTTGTTGCGTGCACACTGCACCCCACAGCACAGGTAGGTCGCAGATAGTACTAGTAGCAATCTTAACTTCTTCGTCATGGCTGAAAAATCGGAACCGCTCGAGGGAAACCAGGAGGAAAGACTCTTGTTCTTTCTTGTTTTTTGTTTCCTGTGGAACTGGATATCTACTAGTACGAACTTATTAAAGGCACCATGATTAGAGGATAATGCTAGCAAAGGAAAAAATGGGTTTGTCTGGATAATGACGTGGTAACTTTCTCGATTGACAGTGCATCTGCAATGTGGACACTATGAAAAAAAACATCAACCTTATATTGGTACGAGAGCGACACGGTGAAAATAAGTGCATCCCTCGCTCTCGCTGCTACTAGTAGTAACCAATGCACTTCGTACGGGTCACAAACCTGGTGATGCTTCTCGTACGGTGATCGGGGCAGACTGGGGAGGAGCGTACGCGTACCCCGTATGCTCGTCCCGTCCGGGCCCGTCTCTGGGATCTTCTACGCCGCGCAACCTGCACGGATTTTGCCTTTTCTTCTCAATCAATCAACAGGCAACGGTCGCTAACAAAACAACGTGCCTAACGGCTACCGTCGCGCGGGCACGAACGGTCCACAGCCCAAAAGATGTCCTTTGACACGAGCTCGATGTACGTACTTCTCTACTACTGTGTCACACTATTTTTTCTTATTCTTCAGGAAAGTCGGACACTACTTGTCAATCGCCGCCCCGACTTTCCAAGGAGTCCACACGGTACAGAGACTTTAAACCCCTTCTTTAATCAATCGTAACAGCAGCAAACCTTTGCTTTGTTTACGCGCAGGGCCAATCTCACGTTGTGCCGCACATCGCTTTAGATTAGCTTTGTAGTGATATATCAGGCGCAGATTACTTGCACATCACCGGGGAATTTGGTTTTGGTGGGATACGTACCTACGGGGAATGTGGGATGGGAATATCGGAGATCCGCTTCGTCATTCCCTGCTTTGCTTCTCGGTCCAACTTTTGACTCCCTTTCTTTGACCTGGTAACATAGGAGCTGGGGACTAGCATTGACCGTCGTGTACATGTTCTGGCTGTTTGTCTGAGCAGCCATCACAGATGGCAAAAGTGTTGTGGCAACGGTGAAAAAAGTTACTCCCTTCCACTTATGACAAGTATCGACTTACTATTTTATACTAAACTAGTAGTATAAACTTTATACTAAATTGATAACACTTATTATGAATCGGAGGGAGTAACGTTTTCTCCATCTCCTGAACCTTGCTCTCGGATGTCGATGGGCAACAACGAGCTGAACACTCAAGGCCATGGGCGGAGTTCAACCTCTATGTCCCCTGCTAGCTCAAGACATCTTTGAGGCGGCCACCTTTATTTTGCAAATTTCTTTTGGCAATACTTTGAGGTAGTCAACTGCTTCATCATCGGCAATGGGGAGTGGGTGAGGTTCTGGAAAGACTGGTGGCTCCATGGAACTAGAGTGGTTGATCTTGCAGATGAATGCGCTATCAGTTAAGGATGGCCTCGCAGGGGCGTGGCTCTTAGACTGTGGCCCAGACATAGGTCCACAGGCGTTGGTCGAGTTCTACATCCTCTCGCAAGCGCCGACGAGCGTTCAGGTCATGCCGGATAGAGAGGACAAACTAGCGTGGTGTTGAACCAACGACGGAGTCTACTTGGTCAAGTAGGCTTACGATGCCTTGTTCATGGGAACCACCTTTGCTCCTAGCACGGACCAGATCTGCGGATCTTGTGCACCTTTCAACCGTAAGTTCATCGTGTGGCTTGTCTCCAAGAACGGATGTTGGACGGATGATCGGATTCAGCGTAGGCGACTGGCGCACCCACCTGCTTGCCCGCTTTGTGATCAGCATTCGGAGTTGCGTCGTCACTCGGGAAGTCTGGGCAGGTATTTGCAACAGTGGGGTCATAAGGAGTTGGAGACTACACTAGATACTGATTTGATCCATCGGCGGACTACCAGGACCTACCCCACAGCAGAACCGCCGTGACTTGTGGACGCTATTTGTCTTGGCTTCTGGTGTATCTAGAGGCACCAGAACGACATGGTCTTCAATGGAGACACTCCTGTGGTGTTGAAAGTCAGAACAGAGATCGTAGAGGAGTTTGTCAGATGGTGTGTAGCATGTCTCTTCAAGACCTATAGATTTAGTTTCCCGTGGTAGTTGCCTCGGGCATCGCTGGACGAAGATTAGTGTTTCAATGTTTTGAGGAGCGAACACCTCTTGTTGGCACCGAATTTGCCGCTTTGAGTCCTTGTGTGTCGTATGCACTTCTTCTATATGATTAATACACCTTCCAGAGTGTATTCTAGAAAAAAAGTTAGCATGGTTAATATATCATGCCATTGAGGGAGTGTTCATAAGTCCTCTACCTTTTGACTTTCAAAAAATCCACCCTGGAGGATAGTCCTTAAACCACGAAGCTAGAACTGAGAAGCTAGTCTAGTTTGATGTATAAAACTTGGAGTGCCACTTTGGAGAATCCGTGAATCACCAAAAAATTGAACAACTCGTAATTACAAGAATATGCCACCAACAAGATAAAAACACTTTGATCCCCTCACTTCATTCCTCCCTCGTTCCACTACTCGTCTCGCAATCTTCTCGCTGATGCCACCCATCACCTCGTCATCATGTTCAAGGTTGTACTGGTTTGTTGGGCTGACAACTCAGCCTATGTCCAACAACATGGAGCTAGCTAAACATTTGTTGCTCGACCCACGACATGGAGCTGCCCGAACATTTGGAGTGTATGTCATTGAAATGAATCAAACATGGAGTGCATCAACTAAATCTTTGAGTTCATCGCCTTATGGTTTGAGGCAAGTATGGGATCTTATTTGTAAATGTCAAGTATGTGGCATGAAATTGGAGGTTATGCATTTTTCTTGGCGCCTAGCTACTTGAGGTTAGCGATTAATGTCAAGTATGTGGCATGAAATCGGAGGACAATTTCCATCCTTTCTTCAAAAATTCATTGTTGAGAACTGGTAGATTCTTGCCTTGGAGACCATCATGCATACGGGGTTGATTGGTTGCTCAACTTACTTGGTAATATGCCTATTGGAATGATTTGCAAGATCATGATGACATTGTGGCGAATATGGCGTGTATGAAATAAATTTGTGCAAGATAAATCACCCCCAATGTTGGAAGTGTGCTAACATTTTTAATGAGCTAATTAAAATCCCTACTACGGATTAAGCACCATCCTGGGGAGGACATTGCTAATGGGAAAATCATCATGGATCATCTCCACGGGGCCGACCCATTTCGGACACAGGAGGTGTTTGAATAGGTGCGTTTCGATCAGCTCACGGACACGTAAACATGCCATTTGGCCTCTATCTGTTTGGGTTGGGGGTGCCCCAGGAGCGTCGACCCATTCTGGCTAGACACGGCCTCGACAGTTTTTGACATATTTTAACAAATTTCCATAAAAATTACATGAATTTAAATAGTTCACAACCAAATACATGACATAGTTCCAAAGAAAATATAGTTCACGATGCAAATAACAAGAGGAAATATGAGGCGATGCCTAGCGGTTGCCGATGTGTTCCCAGATATGTTCGATCAAATCCGCCAGTCGGTTGTGCATAGTGTGATCACGTGTCTCATGGTGCACATGGAGGGACTCGTCGAAGGTTGTTGTCCCTGGCATTGCCTCGACTAGGTCACCCTCAAAATCCCATCCTTGGTCATGGATGTAGGGGTTCGTAGCATGGAAAAAAAATCTACCGCATGCACACAAACAAGCCAAGATCTATCTACTAGATTGTAGCAATGAGTCGATAGAAGAACTCACCCTCGAAGATTCCAAAGCGGTTAACGAGAGCAGATTCTCGTGGGTGATGTAGTCGTACTCTTGCCGATCTCAAGATCGCGTAGATGATCCTTCCGGCGCTGCGTTAAGCATCGCTTCATGATCGGTCACACGTTCGATTTCGATGAAGACCTTCCTCTCCCTTGTTCCAGCATGTAGTGGAGGTTGTAGCACTCTCCTCGCGATTCCGGCAGCACGACGGCGTGGTGTCGGAAGTAGAGGGGAGATCTCGCAGGGCTTCGCCTTAAGACGGAGCGAGTATGGTGGAGTATGAGAGAGGCCTTGGTGATCTAGGGTTTAGAGGGCACCAAGGGGAGGGTGTGGTCGGCGGCTAGGGCTTGGGGAAGCCCCAAGTCGCCGAGTTGGAGGGGAAACCCTAGGCGGCGGCTGCACTTGGAGGTGGAGGCGCCAAAGCTAGGGTTTGAGGTGTGAGGGTAGGGGGCAGCCCTACCCCTCCTTATATAGGTGGAGGGTGGCGGCTTGGGAGGAGGTAGTCCTCCTCCATATCCTCCTCCTTGGCCGGCGGGTGGAGGGAGTGGGACTTCCTCCCCAAATAGGTTTCCTACTCTCCCTCCACCAAGCAAACTTGGCGTTTGACTTTCTCAAATTGGTGTTTGACTTTCAAACTTGGATTTGATTTCTCTCTCCATATTGTCCAGCCAAGTGACCTAGTACATGATGCAACCATTCCACACTGTCATGACACATTCATGTACCCTTCCCCTCCGTAGTGTCGGGCCTTCCAGACCCTTCTAGAACATTCCTGGTGAAAACACCGGAATCATTTCCGAACTCCGAAACAGGACTTTCCTTATATTAATCTTATTCTCCAGACCATTCCGGATCTCCTCGTGATATCCCGGATCCCATCCGAGACTCTGAACAACATTCGGTCTCTTTCTTATCATTTCATAACTACTCAACAACATTGAATCCTTAAGTGTGTCTCCCTACGGTTCGTGAATTATGCGGACATGATCGAGACACTTCTCCGATCAATAACCAATAGAGGAATATGGAAATTCATATGGCCCCCACATATTTCAACGATTACTTTGCGATTGAATGAACCACTTACATACGATACCAATTTCCCTTTGTCTCACGATGTTTTACTTATCTGAGGTTTTGATCGTCGGTATCTCTACATACCTAGTTCAACCTCGTTACTGATAAGTACTCTTTTCTTGTTCCCGTGGTATGTGATCCCTTGTGAGCCAGTCACATGCATGCAAGCTAATTGGATGACATTCCACCGAGAGGGCCCAGAGTATATCTATCCGTCATATGGATGGACAAATCCCACTCTTGATACATGTGCCTCAACCCATACTTTCCGAACACTCAATGCCACTTTTATAGCCACCCAGTAACGGTTTGGTGTTTGATGTCATCAAAGCATTCTTCCGGTGATGGTGATTAGCATGATCTCATGGTCGAAGGAATTAGGTTACTATGTATCAGAAAGCTTATAGCAATTGAACTATTAAAATGACTTGATCTTTATTCTACGCTTATCTATAGGAGTATGTCCATCATACCATTCTCCTAATGATATGATCTTGTTGTTAACAACATCTCAATGTTCATGATCAGGAAACCATGATCATCTATTAACCAACAAGCTAGTATTATAAAGAGGCTTCACTAGGGACTCTAATTTAGTTTACAAATCACACAAGTATTAATGTTTCCGTTTAATACTGTTATAACATGAACGCAAACATTTATCATAAACACAAAGATATAATAATAACTACATTTAATATTGCCTCTAGGGCATATCTCCAACAGTCTCCCACTTGCACTAGAGTCAACTAATCTAGATTACATGGTAATATATCGAACACCCATGGCAGTTTGGTGTTGGTCATGTTTTGCCCTCGGGAGAGGTTTAGTCAACGGATCCGCCACATTCAGATATGCGTGTACTTTGCAAATCTTTATGTCACCATCTTGGACATGTTCTCGAATAGCGTGAAAATGTAGCTTGATGTGCTTCAGCTTCTTGTGTGACCTTGGTTCTTGCGCATTGGCTATGGCGCCCATGTTATCACAGTAGATAGACATTGGGTCCAGCGCACTTGGAACCACACCGAGCTCTGTAATGAACTCGTTCATCCATATCGCTTCTTGTGAAGCCTCCGAAGCAGCTATTATTCCGATTCAGTTGAAGATCTCTCCACAACGCTTTGCTTTGTACTCCTCCAGCTGTTGGAATTATGCCCTAGAGGCAATAATAAAGATGTTATTATTATAATTCTTGTTCATGATAAAATTTATATTCCATGCTGGAATTGTATTAAGCGGAAACTTTAATACTTGTGTGGTTTGTGAACAACACTGTGTCCCTAGTACGCCTCTATGGACTAGCTCATTGATCAATGATGGTTAAGGTTTCCTAACCATAGACATGAGTTGTCAGTTGATAATGCGATCATATCATTGGGAGAATGATATGGTGGATAGACCCAAACTAAGCGAAGCAATTAGATCGTTTCATCGTGTTCATCTTTGCGAAGCTTTTCCTATGTCAAATATTGTATTCCTTAGACCATGAGATAATGCAACTCCACAGTACGGAAGAAATCTTTGAGGTCATCAAACGTCATCCTATGAGAGGGTGATCATAAAGGTGTCTCTCAGGTGATCGGAAAGTATCTGTTGGGTTGTATGTATCGAGATGGAATTTGTCCCTCCCAAGTCGGAGAGATATACTTCGGGCCCACTCGGTAATGGATATCAACACGCTTGCAAGCATGTGGTTAAGGAGTTAATCACAAAGTGATATCGGATTACACGGAGTAAAGTACTTGCGTGAACGAGATTGAACTAGGTATGACGGCATCGACGATCGAATCTCGGGCAAGTAAAATATCACGAGACGAAGGAATATATATGGGATTGATTGAATCACGGCATCGTGGTTCAGCCGATATGATCATCGATGAATGTGTGGAAGTCAATATGGGTGCCTGCACCCCGTTGATTATTGATAGAAGATCATGTCGCATATTCTCGAACCCGCAGGTCACACACTTAACGTATCTCGACGCTAGGATAAATTGGATAATTGGTTTATGAATTTTTGTTCGAGTCTCGGATGGGATCCGGATATCACGAGAGGTTCGGAATGGTCCGGAGAATAAGATTCATATAAGGCGTGCAGTTTTGGAGTTCGAATTGTTCCGGGTTAATCGGTATTATCTAAGCTTCTAGAACCTTCCGGAAGGGGACCAACGTGGCCCCACCTTCCGGGAGGGCATGGGCCTATGAGGGAGTGTCCTGGACGCATTGGGCCAGGGCACAAGGCCCCATAGGGCCCAGCCGATTCTAGAGAGATTTGACTCGTTTAAATCTCGGGATAGAATTTCTAGATAAGGGAGAGTTTAAATCGTTTAAACTAGAGATAGGATTTCTAGATAAGGGAGAGTTTAAATTGATTAAACTAGAGATAGGCTTGGAGGAGGGCAGGGCTGGCCTCCCCTCTATATATAGAGGGGTGGTGCGCCCCTCACACACACACCTTCCTCCAAGCCCTAGCACCTTGCTACCTTCCTCTCCCTCCCGATTGTTTGTAGCGAAGCCTGCAGTGAAATTCTCCACCGTATACACCACGCCGTGTTGTAGATCCAATCTATCTCTCCACCATACTCGCTGGTCCGAGGAAGGAGGAGACGTCGAGTCTTGCGTGTGCATCTCACGGGCACCGCCACTTGTGGTGCTAGATCGGATCGGATCGCGAGGAGGAGAAGCGAGTACGACTACATCACCCACGTTAACGAGCGTTCATCTGCGAATCTTCAAGGGTATGAAGTTCCAATCTCTCGTTGATTGCATCTCCTAGATTAGATCTTGCCTTTCCCTGTTCGCATCCGTAGAAAATTTTGATTTACTATGCCGCCAAACCCTTGATGGTATCGAGCTAGATCTATGTGTAGATGTGTTTCACGAGTAGAACGCAACATGGTTGTTGCGGGCGTTGATGTTTTCTGTTGCAAGCCTCTTGTTTGTGTTCTTCTTATGACGCGGTATAGTGAGATTGAAGCGGTCCGTGCCAACCTTACGCTACGTCGTTCGAGACCGGCTCCGCACTTGACGTGTGGCTTGTACCACACATGCTGGTGGATGTCAGTTTCTCTCACTATAGTTTTCATGGGATTAACACCGAGTTTGGCAACCATAATATCACCGTTGTGGCTTTCCGTAGTAAGAATCGTTCTTAGCATCTACTCCCATAAGCCACGTAAAACATGCAACAACAAAGTAGAGGCGTCTAACTTGTTTTGCGAGTGTTTTCTGTGATATGGTATGGCCCAAGATGTGATGTGTATATTGTATGCGATGATCATGTGTTGTAATGTTTCACGACTTGCATGTCGATGAGTACACAACCGTGAGAATATATGGTTGTCTTTATAATTGTGTATGACCTGCGAGTCAACTTCTTATACGCCATGTAATAGCTTTACTTTATCGCTAAGTAGTTAGCAATAGTTGTAGTTGCTATTCGTGGTGGAGGCAATCATGGTGGAGTGATGGAGATCATGCCGGAACGCACAAGATGGAGATCATTGCGCGAAGATTGGCTATACCATGTCACATAAAGTTATATGCATGTGATGTTTATCCTTTTATGTATCTTATCATGCTTAGATCGCGATGGTAGCATTATAAGATGATTCCTCACTTAAAGATCAAGATAAAAACTGTGTTCTCCCCAAGTATGCACCGTTGCGAAAGTTCGTCGTGTCCAAGCATCACATGATGATCGGGTGCTATAGACTCTACGCTCACATACAACGGGTGCAAGCCAGTTTTTGCACACGCGGAAATACTTGGGTCTAACTTGACGAGCCTAGCATGTACAGACATGGCCTCGGAACACAAGAACCGAAAGGTTAAGCATGAGTCATATGAATGATATGATCGACACTTCGTTGTCCACCATTGAAACCACATCTCTTCTCGTGATGATCGGATTAGGTGTGGTGAATTTGGATCGTGTTCACTAAACAACTTGAGGGATGTTGAATTTAGTGGGAGTTCATCTAGTAATTTGATTAAGTTGAACTATTTATCATGAACATAGTCTAAATTGTACTTGCAAATCCGTAGATCACATGGCCAAATCCAACTTCAACTTCAACGCGTTTTCTTTGAGAAGGAAAAGCTTAGAAACAATGGGTCTAACTTCACCAATTGGTTCGCAATCTAAGAATCATTCTGCGGCGGACAAAAGGACTATGTCCTTGGTAAAGCGTTAGGTGACCCTCTGCGCAAGCTGGCGGTGATGAGAAAGCTGTCATCGATCCAAGAAGATGATTATGGTGTGATTAAGAGCACCATGTTGTTTGTTATGGAACCCGAGCTTCAAAATCGTTTTGAACCTATCCGGGCCCTTTGAGATTCTCGAGGAGCTGAAAACCATGTTTGAGACTCAAGCCCATTCGAGAGATATGAGATCTCCGAGAAGTTCTTTAACCGCAAGATGGAGGAAGGAGTTCGTTAGTGAGCACGCCATAAAGATGTCGGGCTACACTCAACGCCTTGAGCAACTGGAATGCACAATTCCAGAGGATCTCAAGATTGACAGGGTTCTGCAATCACTCCCTCCCAGCTACAAAAGTTTTGTAGTGACTCATAATCAGATTGGTTCCATCGATCACGAGCTCTTCGCAAAGTCAAGGCTGCGAAGTGGACATCAAGAAGGATAATCATGTGTTGATGGTAAACAAGCCCTCCTTTAAGAAAGGTAAGGGAGCAAAGAAGCCCTTCAAGAAGGGCGGCAAGCATAATGCCCTGCGAGAAGAAGCTCAGTCTGGTCCTAAGCCGACATTGAGTGCTTCTATTGCAAGGACAAGGGTCCTTATGGCGTTAATGTCCTAAGTACTTAGCGGACAAGAAGGCTGGCACCATCAAAGGTATATTTGATATACATGTTATTAATGTTTTCCTTACTAGCCCTCGTTGTAGTGCCTGGGTATTTGATACCGGTTCAGTTGCTAATATTTGTAACTCGAAACAGGAGCTACGGAATAGACGCGGCTTGCGAGGGATGAGGTGACGATGCGCGTTGGCAACGGATCAAGAGTTGATGTGATGGCCGTCGGCACGCTCTCCTTAGTTTTACCTTCGGGATTAGTTTTAAACCTTAATAAGTGTTATTATGTGCCTGCGTTGAGCATGAACATTATTTCTGGATCGTGTTTATTGCAAGACGGTTATTCATTTAAATCGGAGAATAATGGTTGTTCTATTTATATGAGTAACATCTTTTATGGTCATGCACCTCTTGTGAATGGTTTATTTCTTCTAAATCTCGAAAGGGATGAAACACACATCCATAACATTGAGGCTAAGAGATGCAAAGTAGATAGTGATAATACTACTTATTTGTGGCACTGTCGTCTAGGTCATATTGGTGTAAAGCGCATGAAGAAACTCCATTCTGATGGACTTTTGGAGTCTCTTGATTTTGAATCATTTGACACATGCGAACCATGCCTCATGGGCAAGATGATCAAAACCCGTTCTCCTGGTATGATGGAGCGAGCAACGGACTTGTTGGAAATCATACATACCGATGTATGCGGACCGATGAGTGTTTCGACGCGGTGGATATCGCTATTTTCTCACTTTTACCGATGACTTAAGTAGATATGGGTATATCTATTTAATGAAACATAAATCTGAAACATTTGAAAAGTTCAAGGAATTTCAGAATGAAGTGGAGAACCATCGTAATGTAAAGATTAAGTTTCTACGATCCGATCGTGGAGGTGAATATTTGAGTTATGATTTTCTCACGCATCTTAAAGCAAGTGGAATCGTTTCACAACTCACGCCACCCGAACACCACAGCAATAATGGTGTGTCTGAGCGCGGAATCGAACCCTATTAGATATGGTCCGATCAATGATGTCTCTTCTTGATTTGCCGTTATCATTTTGGGGTTATGCATTAGAAACCGCTGCATTCACTTTAAATAGGGATCCATCTAAATCCGTTGAGACGACACTGTATGAACTGTGGTTTGGTGCTAAACCTAAGTTGTCGTTTCTTAAAGTTTGGGGATGCGAAGCTTACGTCAAGAAGTTGATGCGGACAAGCTCGAACCAAAGCGGAGAAATGCGTCTTCATAGGATACCCTAAAGGAAACTATTGGGTATACCTTCTATCCACGAACCGAAGGCAAAGTGTTTGTCATAAAACGGTTCCTTTCTTGAGAAGGAGTTTCTCTCGAAAGAAGTGAGTGGGAGGAAAGTAGAGCTAGACGAGGTTATTGAACCTTCTCTTGAATTGGAGAGTAGCGCACAGACCGAAGTGTTCGATGCCGCTGCACCAACAATAGAGGAAGCTAATGACAAGGATCATGAAGCTTGGACGATGTCACATTGAGCGTCGCGGTCGACAAGGTCGCGTGCCCCTCCCGAGTGGTACAGCAACCTGTATTGACTGTCTTGTTGGTAGAAGACGGTGAACCTCGAACTATGAGGAAGCGATGATGAGCCCAGACTCGAGAAATGGTGGAAGCCATGAAATCATTGGGATCCATGAGAGAAAACCAAGTATGGACTTTGGTGGATCCTCCTAGCGACCGAAAGGCCGTTGAGTGCAAATGGATATTCAAGAAGAAAGCGGACGCAGATGGTAATGTTACGTCTATAAAGCACGGCTTGTCACAAAAGGTTTTCGACAAGTTCAAGGTGTTGACTACGATGAGACTTTCTCTCCGTAGCGATGTTTAAGTCCATTCGGATTTTATTAGCAATTGCTGCGTTTCATGATTATGAAATATGGCGGATGGATGTCAAGATCGCTTCCTCAATGGGAACATTGATGAAGAGTTGTATATGATGCAACCGAAGGTTTTGTCGATCCTAAGGATGTCGATAAAGTATGCAAACTTCAGCGTTCCATTTATGGACTGAAGCAAGCATCTCGGAGTTGGAACCTTCGTTTTGATCAAGTGATCAAGAGATTTGGATTTGTTCCAAATTTCTCTGAGCTTGTATCTACAAGAAAGTGAGTGGGATCTCGGTGGCGTTTACGGTACTATATGTGGATGACATATTGATTATCGGAAATGACATCAACATGCTTAACGATGTGAAGAGTTATTTGAACAAGTGTTTTCAATGAAAGACCTAGGTGAAGCTGCTTATATATTGGGCATCAAAATCTATAGAGATTGACAAAGACGCTGATAGCTTTAAGCGGTACATACCTAGACAAAGTTCGAAAAGGTTCGAATGGATAAGGCAAAGAAAGGTTCGAGGCCTATGTTGTCGTAAGATATTGAGCAAGGCTCGGTGTCCGACTACGGTAAATGATAGGGAATCTATGAGCAAAGTGCCTTATGCCTCGGCCATAGGTTCCATCATGTATGCCATCTTTGTGTACTAGACGGATGTGTCCAATGCTCTTAGTTTGACGGCGGATATCAAAGTGATCCGAGTGGAACCTTTGGACAGCGTGAAGAACATCCTAAAGTACCTAAATAGAACTAAAGAAATGTTCTTAGTCTATGGGGGTGATGAACGACTTGTCGTAAAGGTTACGTCGATGCTAGTTTTGACAAACAAGGATGATTCCAAATCTCGGATAGGATACGTTTATATTTTGAATGGAGGAGCTGTGAGTCGAGAAGCTGCAAGCAAAGCGTGATCGCGGGATCTACAGTGGAAGCGGAATACATGGCTGCTGCAGAAGCGTCAAGTGAAGGAGTTTGGATCAGAAACTTCATCACTAAGCTTGGCGTGGTTCCAAGTGCATTGGACCCACTAGAGATATTGTGTGACAACACTGTCGCCATAGCACTCGCTAAGGAACCAAGATATCATCCAAAGACCAAGCATATCAACCGCAAGTTTCATATAATCCGAGATTATATAGCAGATGGAGATCTGAAGATTAGCAAAGTACATACGGATCTGAATGTCGCAGATCCACTGACTAAACCTCTTCCACGTGTAAAACATGATCAACACCTCAGTGCCATGGGTGTGAGATTGTTTCCAAATGTAAACTAGATTATTGACTCTAGTGCAAGTGGGAGACTGTTGGAATTATGCCCTAGAGGCAATAATAAAGATGTTATTATTATAATTCTTGTTCATGATAAAGTTTATATTCCATGCTGGAATTGTATTAAGCGGAAACTTTAATACTTGTGTGGTTTGTGAACAACACCGTGTCCCTAGTACGCCTCTATGGACTAGCTCATTGATCCATGATGGTTAAGGTTTCCTAACCATAGACATGAGTTGTCAATTGATAATGAGATCATATCATTGGGAGAATGATATGGTGGATAGACCCAAACTAAGCGAAGCAATTAGATCGTTTCATCGTGTTCATCTTTGCGAAGCCTATGTCAAATATTGTATTCCTTAGACCATGAGATAATGCAACTCCCTGGTACCGGAAGAAATCTTTGAGGTCATCAAACGTCATCCTATGAGAGGGTGATCATAAAGGTGTCTCTCAGGTGATCGGAAAGTATCTTTTGGGTTGTATGTATCGAGATGGAATTTGTCCCTCCCAAGTCGGAGAGATATACTTTGGGCCCACTCGGTAATGGATATCAACACCGCTTGCAAGCATGTGGTTAAGGAGTTAATCACAAAGTGATATCGGATTACGGAACGAGTAAAGTACTTGCTGTGAACGATATTGAACTAGGTATGATGCATCGACGATCGAATCTCGGGCAAGTAAAATATCGCGAGACAGAGGAATATATATATGGGATTGATTGAATCCACATCGTGGTTCATCCGATATGATCATCGATGAATGTGTGGAAGTCAATATGGGTGCCTGCACCCGGTTGATTATTGATATAAGATCATGTCTGCATATTCTCGAACCCGCAGGTCACACATAACGTATCTCGGCTAGGATAGATTGGATAATTGGTTTATGAATTTTTGTTGAGTCTCGGATGGGATCCGGGATATCACGAGAGGTTCGGAATGGTCCGAGAATAAGATTCATATAAGGCGATGATTTTGGAGTTGAATTGTTAGGGTTAATCGGTATTGTCTAAGCTTCTAGAACCTTCCGGAAGGGGACCAACGTGGCCCCACCTTCCGGGAGGGGGCATGGGCCTATGAGGGAGTGTCCTGGCCGCATTGGGCCAGGGGCACAAGGCCCCATAGGGCCCAGCCGATTCTAGAGAGATTTAACTCGTTTAAATCTCGGGATAGAATTTCTAGATAAGGGAGAGTTTAAATCGTTTAAATCTAGAGATAGGATTTCTAGATAAGGGAGAGTTTAAATTGTTTAAACTAGAGATAGGCTTGGAGGAGGGGCAATGGCTGGCCGCCCCCCTCTATATATAGAGGGGTGGTGCGCCCCCTCCCCCCATACACCTTCCTCCAAGCCCTAGCAGCCTTGCTACCTTCCTCTCTCCCTCCCGTTTGTAGGCGAAGCCCTGCAGCAGAAATTCTCCACCATATACACCACGCCGTCGTGTTGTAGATCCAATCTATCTCTCCACCATACTCGCTGGTCCGAGGAAGGAGGAGACGTCAGTCTTTGCGTGTGCATCTCACGGAGGCACCGCCACTTGTGGTGCTAGATCGGATCGGATCGCGAGGAGGAGAAGCGAGTACGACTACATCACCCACGTTAGATGAACGTTCGTGTCACGAATCTTCAAGGGTATGAAGATCTAATCCAATCTCTCTCGTTGATTGCATCTCCTAGATTAGATCTTGCCTTTCCCTCTGTTCGCATCCGTAGAAAATTTTGATTTACTATGCCGCGAAACCCTTCACCAGCTAACTGCTACACCATTCAAAGTAAATACGTATCCAGATTGAGATTTAGAATCATCCGGATCGGTGTTCCAACTAGCGTCGGTATAACCATTAACAACGAGTTGTTCATCACCTCCATAAGAAAGAACCATATCCTTAGTTTTTCTCAAGAACTTAAGTATGTTTTTGACCGCTGTCCAATGATCCACTCCTGGATCACTTTGATATCTGCTAGTTAAACTAACAGCATATGCAATGTCGGGTCTAGTACATAGCATGGCATACATTAGAGATCCTATGGCTGAGGCATAGGGAGTCTTACTCATCCTATCTTCTGCCGTTGCTGGACTTTGAGTTTTACTCAAGGTCGTTTTGGGCAACATGGGCAAGAACCCTTTCTTGCTATCTTCCATTCCAAACCTCTTTAGAACTTTGTCCAAATATGTACTTTGTGACAATGATATTAGGCGTCTCGATCTATCTCTATAAATCTTTATGCCTAATATATGTACGCCAAGATCTTTCATTCAAAACTATTATTCAAATAATCCTTGACACTATTAAGAAGGGTCTACATCATTCCCAATCAACAATATGTCATCTACATATAGTATTAAGAATGCTCTGAGCTCCACTCACTTTCTTGTAAATACAAGCTTCTCCATAAGTTTGTATAAAACCAAAACTTTTGATTACCTTATCAAAACGTTGATTCCAACTTCGGGATGCTTGCTTCAATCCATATATGGACCGTTGAAGTTTGCATACCTTGTTAGCATCTTTAGGATCGACAAAACCTTTGGGTTGCATCATATACAACTCTTCATCAATGTCTCCATTGAGGAATGCCGTTTTGACATCCATTTGCCATATCTCATAATCATAATATGCAGCGATTGCTAACATAATCCTCACAGACTTTAGCTTCGCTACTGGTGATAAAGTCTCATCATAGTCAACTCCTTGAATTTGTCGAAACCCTTTTGCGACCAGTCGAGATTTATAGACAGTAACATTACCATCAGCATTTGTTTTCTTCTTGAAAATCCATTTATTCTCGACAGCCTTCCGACCATCCGGTAAGTCCACCAAAGTCCATACTTGGTTTCCGTACATGGATTCAATCTCGGATTTCATGGCTTCTTGCCATTTATTGGAATCTGGGCTCATCATCGCTTCCTCATATGTCGCAGGGTCATCGGTGTTGTCCACCAACATGACACTCATAACGGGATCATACCAATCAGGGGTGGTACAATTTCTCGTCGACCTGCGAGGTTCCGTAGCAACTTCAACCGAAGTTTCATGATCAACATCATTATCTTCCTCTCTTATTGGTGTAGGCGCCATAGGAACCACTTCCGGTGCTGCGCTACTCGCAAGTTCGAGAGAAGGTTCAACAACCTCGTCAAGTTCTACATTCCTTCCAGTCACTTCTTTCGAGAGAAATTCCTTCTCTAGAAAGGATCCATTCTTGGCAACAAAGATTTTGCCCTCGGATCTATGATAGAAGGTATACCCAATAGTTTCCTCCGGGTATCCTATGAAGACGCATTTTTCCGCTTTGGGTTCAAACTTGTCCGGCTGTAACTTATTTACATAGGCTTCGCAACCCCAAACTTTAAGGAATGACAATTTAGGTTTCTTCCCAAACCATAATTCATACGGTGTCGTTTCAACGGACTTAGATGGTGCCCTATTTAAAGTGAATGCGGCTGTTTCTAATGCATAACCCCAAAACGATAGCGGTAAATCTGTAAGTGACATCATAGAACGAACCATATCTAAGAGAGTTCGATTACGACGTTCGGACACACCATTACGCTGTAGTGTTCCTGGCGGTGTCAATTGTGAAAGTATTCCGCATTTCTTCAAATGCTCGCCAAACTCGTAACTTATATATTCACCTCCACGATCAGATCATAGAAATTTAATCTTCTTGTTACGTTGATTCTCTACCTCACTTTGAAATTCCTTAAACTTGTCGAAAGTTTCGGACTTATGTTTCATGAAATAGATATACCCATATCTACTCAAGTCATCCGTGAAAGTAAGAACATAACGATAACCACCGCGCGATGCTACACTCATTGGACCACACACATCGGTATGTATGATTTCCAATAAGTCCGTAGCTCGCTTCATCATACCAGAAAATGGAGTCTTAGTCATTTTACCCATTAGACATGCTTCGCATCTTTCAAGTGATTCGAAATCAAGTGATTCAAGAAGTCCATCGGAATGGAGTTTCTTCATACGCTTCACTCCAATGTGACCAAGACGATAGTTCCACATATATGTCGTGTTATCGCTCAATTTCCAACATTTAGCCTCAATGTTATTTATGTGTGTATTAGTACAATCGAGATTCAATAAGAATAGACCATCTATCAAAGGTGAATGTGCATAAAACATATTACTCATATAAATCGAACAACCATTATTCTCGGACTTAAACAAGTAACCGTCTCGCAATAAACAAGATCCAGATATAATGTTCATGCTCAATGCAGGCACCAAATAACAATTATTTAAGTATAAAACTAATCCTGATGGTAGATGAAGAGGTAGCGTGCCGACCGTGATCACATCAACCTTTGATCCATTTCCAACGCGCATCGTCACCTCGTTCTTCGCTAGCTTCCGTTTATTCTCAAAGACCTGTTCGAGTTACAAATATGAGCAACCGAACCAGTATCAAATACCCAGGCACTACTATGAGTACTAGTGAGATACACATCAATAACATGTATATCGGATATACCTTTATTCTTGATGTTGCCGTTCTTCAAATCCACCAAGTACTTTGGGCAATTCCGCTTCCAGTGACCTTCTCCCTTGCAGTAAAAGCACTCAGTATCAGGCTTAGGTCCAGCTTTGGTCTTCTTCGTCGGCACGACAACTTTCTTACCACCCTTCTTGAAGTTTCCCTTTTGCTTAGACTTGCCTTTCTTGAATTTGGTGGTCTTATTGACCAACAACACTTGGTGCTCTTTCTTGATCTCCACTTCTGCAGATTTCAACATGGAGAAGAGTTCTGGCAACGTCGTGTCCATGTTTTGCATATTGTAGTTCATCACAAAGTTCTTGTAACTTGGTGGTAGTGATTGGAGGACACGGTGAATCCCCAAAGAATTAGGAATCACTATACCCAAACTTTGGAGTTTGTTTGCGTGCCCAGACATCTTAAGCACATGCTCACTGACGGAGCTGCTCTCTTCCATCTTGCAGTTAAAGAACTTTTCAGAAGCCTCATAACTCTCAACTGCCGCGTGAGCCTCAAATATCATTTTGAGTTCACGGACAATATCATGTGGGTCATGGTTCTCAAACCTTTTCTGAAGCTCTGATTCCAAACCATACAAGATATCACACTTAACTGTGGAGTATTGATTCTTCCTAGTGAGGTAAACATTCTTTACTTCATCGGTAGCAGTAGTTGCAGGCGGGTCACCCAGCGGTGCATCCAGCACATAGGTCAAATTACCAGCATTGAGGACAATCCTCAAATTGCGGAACCAATCCGCGAAGTTGCTTCCATTATTTTTCAACTTTTCTTTCTCTAGGAACGCATTAAAATTGATGGTACGGGCCGCCATTGATCTACAACATATTTGCAATAGTTTAGACTAAGCTTATGACAAATTGAGTTCTAATTAATAGTTAAATTAATCTAGGTGAACTCCCACTCAATACAATATCCCTCACATTGTTTTAGTGATCACACGAACCAAATCCACCACATCAAAACCGATCATCACGAGAGTTGATGTAGCTTCAATGGCGAACAATCAACATGTTCATCAAATCTACTATATCACTCATGCTTTACCTTTCGATGATCCGTGTTCCGAGACCATGTCTGTACATGCTAGGCTCGTCAATATCAAACCTTAGCTTCCGCATGAGCAAATATGGCTTGCTCACATTGTATACACTCGCAGAATCTAACACACCTGATCATCACGTGGTTCTTCGAAACAACGAGCTTTAGCAACGGTGCTTACTAAGGATGAACACTTTAAAACTTGAAATTTGTGTGCTTTAGGGATCATCTTATAATGCTACCGTCGTTAACTAAGCAATACAAGATGCATAAAGGATTAACATCACATGCAATTCATAATATGTGATATGATATGGCCTTTCTTCTTGTGCTTATGATCTCCATCTTCAAGCACGAACATGATCTCCATCATCACCGGTATGGCGTCAATATCAATGGCGCCGTTTCATGGTTGCCGTCCACCAGCTTCAACTATTACAACTACTTTGAATAGACACGCGGGTCTTAACGGAATTTAAAGACAACCATATGGCTCCTGCCGGTTGCCAACTTAAAATAAGGAACATTGCATACATCAAATATAATCACAATCATGGCCATATCACATCACAGCACACCCCTGCAAAACAAAGTTAGACGCCTCTAATTTTCTTTGCATATTTTACGTGGTTTGGGGCTTTCAATAAGTGTCGTTCTAACTTACGAACAAGAACCTCAACGTTGATGTTTGAACTATCAAGTGCCCGCTGTAAATTGGATCTATACTATGATGGGAGAGACAGGCACCCGCAAAGCCACTTATGCAATACAATTTGCATGTTGAGCGTGGAGCAAGTCTCATGAACGATGTCATGTAAGGTTAGCCCGGGCCGCTTCATCCCATCATACCGCAAGATGTAAAGTACATAAAAAGCAATTGATAATAAAAGCACCACCGCCCATAATGACCATTATGTTCTACTCGTGCAACAGATCTACATATAGACACGGCTCTGATACCACTGTAGGGGTTTGTAGCATGGAAAACAAAAAATTCTACCGCATGCACACAAACAAGCCAAGATCTATCTACTAGATTGTAGCAACGAGTCGATAGAAGAACTCACCCTCAAAGATTCCAAAGCGGTTAACGAGAGCAGATTCTCGTGGGTGATGTAGTCGTACTCTTGCCGATCTCAAGATCGCGTAGACGATCCTTCCGGCGCTGCGTTCCGGAAGCGCTTCCGCAGTCGGTCACACGTTCGGTACTCGATGAAGACCTTCCTCTCCCTTGTTCCAACAGGCATCGGAGGTTGTAGCACTTTCCTCGCGATTCTGGCAGCACGACGGCGTGGTGTCGGAAGTAGAGGGGAGATATCGCAGGGTTTCGCCTTAAGCCGGAGCGAGTATGGTGGAGTGTGAGAGAGGCCTTGGTGATCTAGGTTTTAGAGGGCACCAAGGGGAGGGTGTGGCCGGCGGCTAGGGCTTGGGGAAGCCCCAAGTCGCCGAGTTGGAGGGGAAACCCTAGGCGACGGCTGCACTTGGAGGTGGAGGTGCCAAAGCTAGGGTTTGAGGTGTGAGGGTAGGGGGAAGCCCTACCCCTCCTTATATAGGTGGAGGGTGGCGGCTTGGGAGGAGGGAGTCCTCCTCCAACTCCTCCTCCTTGGCCGGCGGGTGGAGGGAGTGGGACTTCCTCCCCAAGTAGGTTTCCTACTCTCCCTCCACCAAGCAAACTTGGCGTTTGACTTTTTCAAATTGGCGTTTGACTTTCAAACTTGGATTTGATTTCTCTCTTCATATTGTCCAGACAAGTGACCTAGTACATGATGCAACCATTCCACACTGTCATGACAAATTCATGTACCCTTCCTCTCCGGAGTGCCGGACCTTCTAGAACATTCCTGGTGAAAACACCGGAATCATTTCCGAACTCCGAAACAGGACTTTCCTTATATGAATCTTATTATCCGGACCATTCCGGATCTCCTCGTGATATCTCGGATCCCATCCGAGACTCCGAATAACATTCGGTCTCTCTCTCATCATTTCATAACTACTCAACAACATCGAATCCTTAAGTGTGTCTCCCTACGGTTCGTGAATTATGCGGACATGATCGAGACACTTCTCCGATCAATAACCAATAGGGGAATATGGAAATTCATATGGCTCCCACATATTTCAACGATTACTTTGTGATCTAATGAACCACTTATGTACGATACCAATTTCCCTTTGCCTCATGATGTTTTACTTATCTGAGGTTTTGACCGTCGGTATCTCTGCATACCTAGTTCAACCTCATTACTGATAAGTACTCTTTTCTCGTTCCCGTGGTATGTGATCCCTTGTGAGCCAGTCACATGCTTGCAAGATAATTGGATGACATTCCACCGAGAGGGCCCAGATTATATCTATCCGTCATATGGATGGACAAATCCCACTCTTGATCCATGTGCCTCAACCCATACTTTCCGAACACTCAATGCCACTTTTATAGCCACCCAGTTACGGTGTGGTGTTTGATGTCATCAAAGCATCCTTCCGGTGATGGTGATTAGAATGATCTCATGGTCGAAGGAATTAGGTTACTATGTATCAGAAAGCTTATAGCAATTGAACTATTAAAATGACTTGATCTTTATTCTACGCTTATCTATAGGAGTATGTCCATCATACCATTTCTCCTAATGATATGATCTTGTTGTTAATAACATATCAATGTTCATGATTAGGAAACCATGATCATCTATTAACCAACAAGCTAGTATTATAAAGAGGCTTTACTAGGGACTCTAATTTAGTTTATAAATCACACAAGTATTAATGTTTCCGTTTAATACTGTTATAGCATGAACGCAAACATTTATCATAAACACAAAGATATAATAATAACTACATTTAATATTGCCTCTAGGGCATATCTCCAACAATGGAGTACATCATCCTGCTCATCATAAACGATCATGTTGTGTATGATCACGCAAGAGGTCATCACATCCCACATAGTCTCAGCGCTACAAGTTAAAGTAGGGTGCCGAACAATGGCCCACCTTGACTAGAGCACACCAAAGGTTCGCTCCACATCCTTCCTAGATGTCTCTTGCTCCTTGAAAAACCTTGCACATTTCTCATCTTCTGGCTCACGAATGGTCTTAACAAGGGTTGCCTAATCTGGGTAGATGCCATAAGCAAGGTAGTACCCTTTTGTCATATGCATGACCCCTGATCTCATAGTGAATCTGTAGAGCATTACCTTCCGCCAGTATAAGGAATACCTCGGAGCGCTGGAGCACATAGATATCATTGTTAGAACCTTCCATGCCAAAAAAGAGTGCCATATCCATAGATCTTGAGATGCAACTGCCTCAAGAATCACTGTGCAACCATTCACATGCCCACTATAATGCCTCTGCCAAGTAAAAGGGTAGTTCTTCCACTCCCAATGCATACAATCTATGGTGCCTAGCATCCCTAAAAATTCCCTATTCTCATTGATGGATAGCAAATAGGCAGTTTCTTTGATATTTGGCTCTCTCAAGTAAACTTCACCAAACAACGCAATCACCACTTTGTAGAACCTGTATATCGCCTCAAGGCAGGTGCTCTAGCTCATGCGTTATACTCATCGACGAGATCATTGGCCACTCCATATGCACGCATTTGAATAGCAGAGCAATATTTCTGGTAAGAACTATATCCAATCTTATTAGTGCAGTCGTTCTCACATTCAAAGTAGCTGCCGCATGTCTGTTTATCGAGCCCTAGTGGACGGGTTGCATGCTCTAGGCGTGGTCTGCGCTCAAGGTCGTCGTCACCATCATGAACTCGATCGCTATCATCACAGTAATAATCGTCGAACGACGTGTCCACGAAATTGTTGTAGAAGAACTTGATTGAGTTGGAGCTTGTTGCCATCTCTTCTGCCATGCAAATGGTTGAACAGGTTATGGACTCTGCGGGTCTGGTATGGTTTGGAGCCAAGGACAGTCAAAATGGGGCTGATAGGGATGGATCCCCTGTTGGAATATGGTGCAGCACAATAGACCGACTGGTCTGATATGCCAAACAGTCCAAGCAAGGTGAACTCCTTCCATCTTTTGCCTTCCGTTGGTCATCACTTGAATGGGATCATACTTGAGACAAGTGTCAATGGCATGACTAGGCCCATGACCGTGATGCCAAGAGGATGCGACAAGGATGAAACAGTATCCAAGACCCCCAAGCATGAGGCTTGGAAGAGGAGACACAAGAAGTTGCTGAACAAGGGTCGGAGTCTCCGCATCAAGACCCCGGAGTCTTCGGCCATGCACCCCGGAGTCTCTGGCCTGGCGCCTCAAGGACTCCGGACAAGACTCCGGACCATCGCCTGAAAGTCTCTGTATGCCGCCTCAGATACTATCCCGGAGACCGAAGCCCCAACCGGAGTATCTGGCTACCCCGGAGTCTCCGACCCTCGACCCCGGAGTCCCATGTAACGCCTAGAACCTTCTATTTATGCCTATTTTACCCCTAGCTCGTGGTTGGCCTATATATAAGCCCCCACCCCTCCTTGAAACCCTAGAATGGAATAGATGATGAGTTGAGATTCATGGCTTAGGCCAAACCTTGGATGGGAACCCCCTCTCATTAGATTATCTATGAGTTGTATCAAGGCCTTCTTAATTGAAGTCGTCAAGGCGCTCTTCTAGTTCTTGATCTCTCCCATGCATGGATTCTAGTAGTGCTAGGTCTCTCCCCTTTGGGATTCTACTTTGTTGCTACTCTCTCCCTATGTGTGATTCTATCAAGAGCTTCCCAATCTCTCGCAAGGGATTCTACCTTTGGTCTCTCCCTCTGTGATTCTATTGGGTTGGTGGTTTGGGCCAACGAGAGCAAACCGATTTGGGGGTGGCGTGCGTTTGTATCTTCAATTTACCTCTCATGTTCATCGTGTTCTTCGCTTCCTCCCCCAAGTCCCCCTCGAATCTATGAAGATCAGGCCACAAAAGTGGTTATAAGCCATATCAGTTTGTGGCACGCTGGAGACTCGACTGGAGGTCAGGGATGCTAGCTACTCTGGTGAGGCCGACGCGTACCAACGCCGAAAACAAGAATGCCTATGGAGGTGGAGAACTAGGACAAGCTTAAGACGTTCTAGGTGGATAGCAAGACAACGATGGAGGCCGAGTATGGCGTTGCGGCGGAGTGGCAGCGCGAGATGTGTGGGGGTCCATTTTGGAGGGGGAATGGGGTTTTTCACCCACTGTCTGACGGGCTAGGGGAGGATAACGAGACAACGTGCATGGATGAGCGCAATTTTCGAGCGGATGCAAAACCAATGCAAATTTGGGATGGGAATGGGTCGTTGCGGACCGGTCTGCGCCATGTTGGTCGAATGGGTCGTCCCACTAGGCCGATCCCCTGTCCGGGCCAACACATTCGGACAATGAATGGTTGAATGGGTCGACCCAGTAGAGATACCCTAAGCAATTGCATATGTCACGAGAACATGTAGAGGATACAGTGGTTTGTTGGATTCCACCCACGGACCTAACGGGGTAAGGGTGCACAAGAGAAGGGATAATTTTCCGTGATCATAACGGTGATATTATCTTGTCATCATGCCGCCAGTTGTTTCTTGAAGGGATGCACTTGGAGAAGAGCTAAAAGAAGTATTGGCAGGTATTTTCACTATGGTAGCTTGCACCGGTGCAGGCAGCATTGATCATTGTAGTGGATTGTGTGGAGATAGTCCTTCTCGAAACAGACTTTACTCCCAGCTTTATAAATAAAGCAACGACCAACCAGGGTATCACAAAGTCAACGACGCCCAAGCGCCACAAAGAGAAAATAGAGAATAGTCCGCTGGGGCAACAACACAATAAGCCCGAAGAAAAGGAAAAACGGCCAAACGCAGGGAGGAGAGCCCCTACGACACCCCGGACGCACTAGTAGGGACCGCGAAGCGCTGTGCCGACGCCCTGATCGCCTGCAAGATGCCGTCCACACGCTCCCGGTCGCGCTGGCTGGAGAGGGGGTACCACTGCTGGAGATGGGCAAGCAAAGAAAACACTGAGTCAGAAGCCCGGCGGGGATAAATCCGCTCAATCACCATCTTATTCCTAATATTCCATAGAGACCACGTGATGGCCGCAAACACCAGCCAGAAGAGATGGCTCCCTCTCCCGGTATGGTTTGCCTCAGTTTCCAGGAACTCCCCGAGATCCTGGGCCTCCCAGGCGGGGCCCAGCGCCTCCCAGTCAAAGTTCCATAGAAACCGAGCGGCAGGACACGTGAACATTATGTGGGTACAGGATTCTGGCACCCCACATAATGGACACATGCCATTGCTTGGGCCGTTGCGCTTCGAAACCTCAATTCCGGAGGGGAGGCGATCCCGGAGCAACTGCCACAGGAAGATACGAACGCTCAGGGGAGGGGGAGCCTTCCACAGATGCGACGAACAAGGGAGCTCAGGACCCTGGAATAGGGTCCTATAGGCTAAGCTCACAAAAAAAGCTCCCGAGGGAGACTGGTTCCAAGAGATCGAATCCCTCTCAGAAGAAAGGGATTGGGGCAAGGAACCCCGCAATCGCCTGAAGTCTGCCGCCTCGGCTACGTTGAAGGTCCTTCGGAACGGGATGTTCCATTGATCCCCCAGCCTAGCCTCGACAATAAACATTGTGGGGGTTGCGCAGATAGCGAACGAAGCCGGGAATTCCTGCTTGGGCGGAACCCCCTGAAGCCAAGGGTCCAACCAAAACAGGACTTCCTAACCGTCCCCTACCACAAAGGACGCACCACGGCGGATGAGATGTTTTATGTCCTGAATAGCCCGCCAAAACTGGGAGCCCTCCCTGCGCTCACAGGCCATCAGGGGGCTGACGCGGAGATACTTGGCCTTGATGAGCTGAAGCCACAGACAACCCTCCTCCCGGAGGATGCGCCACACCTATTTAAGCAGAAGGGCCACGTTGAAGCGACGGGAGTCAAGCACCCCTAGCCCCCCAAGGGATTTGGGGGTACAAATATCTGCCCATTTTACCATGTGATATTTCTGGTGTCCATCGCCGACCACCCAAAAGAATCTAGACAGCTCATTCGCAAAGTCTGCATGGGTTCCTTCAGGCAGGAGGTATAGACCTATCTGATACATGGTGAGGTTGGACAAGCACGAGTTGATCAGTACCGTTTTGGACCCCTTGGACGTGAGGCGCGCTCGCCACAGTTCGGCTTTGGACCGGAACTTCGCAACCATGGGGGCCAGGTACCTGATCAGGCCTCGTGAGTCCCGCATGGGCATGCCCAAATAGGTAATCGGGAAGTCCGCCAACTGGCAGTTAAGACGGTCGGCGATCACCTGACGTTCCTCCTCAGGGAAGCCTAGAATCATAACCTCGCTCTTGTCAAAGTTGATCTTGAGGCCGGACATGGACTCAAAGCACAGCAACAAGAACTTGAGGTTAATGATGTCCGACTCCGATCCTTGAACCATGATCATCGTGTCATCTGCATATTGGAGGTGAGTGATCCCACCTCCGGGGACTAGATTCCCTACCACCCCTGAGAGATGGCCAGCAACCTTGGCTTTGTCCAAGATTCCTGCCAGGGCATCCACCACAGAGTTAAAAAGCAAAGGAGAGATCGGGTCCCCTTGCCTCACTCCGCACGAGGGTCTAAAATAAGGACCCACCTCCCCATTGATATTGATCGCCGTGCTGCCACTCATCACGAATTTCATGATCCATGAGATCACTCGGTCCTCAAATCCTCTACGCTCGAGGACTTGCCTCAGGAACGCCCAATCCAGCTTGTCGTATGCCTTCTGGAAATCTAGCTTAAGGAACACCCCTTTATGATGGCGTACCTTCACCTCATGAATGATTTCATGAAGTGCTAGTATACCATCGTGAATGAGGCGGCCCTTAAGGAAGGAAAATTGAAGCGGGTGGGTCAGGCTACCCATGATCGGGGCGAGGCGGATGGCGCAGACCTTAGCGAAAATACTCTGGATGACATTGATCATCGTGATAGGCCTAAATTGGCGAATATCCGTGGCCCCCACTACCTTCGGGATCAGGGTAACCACGCCAAAATTTAGCCGCGACATGACCAGGGTCCCGGTATAGAACTCCTGAAACATACGCATGATCACCGGGCTCAACTGGTCCCAGAAGGTCTGGAAGAACACCACCGGGAGGTCGTCCGGCCCCGACGCCGAGGCGGTCTTCATGGCCTTGATTGCCTCAGCAACCTCAGACTGGAGAAAGGGGAGAGTAAGCTCCCTATTCTCCTCCGTGGTTACCTTGGCAGCCTCAGGCCAGAAGGCCGCCTCCAACGCCAGCCCCGCTCTCGGGGACGCCGAGAAGAGTTCCCGGTAGAAGGAGTAAATATGGGTCGAGATCTCTCTTTGATCGGTAAGGAGAGCATCTGCGACCCAGAGACAAGGGATCGAACACTTCCTACGCCTACCATTCGCAATGGCGTGGAAGTAGGCCGAGTTCGATTCCCCCTGGATAGTCCAATTCTGTTGGCTCTGCTGCCTCCAGAACGTCTCCTCACCCTTATAGATCTCCATAATGGAGGTCTCAAGGGCATATCTATGGGACCAGGCATCCGTCGAGAGGCCCACCCAGTCAGCCTCTAAGTCAAGAGACTGGATCTCCTGCAAAATCGCCTCTTTCTGGCCGCGAATCGCAGCACCCAGGTTGGCGCCCCAACCCCGTATCAGCTGACGAGCCAACAAGGCACAATGGTGCCAGATGTCAACCGCACAGAATGCACGGGGAGGAGAGGCAGCCGCCTCCACCCACCTAGCCCTAACCGCCTCCACGAAGCCCCTCTGTTGGAGCCAGAAGTTCTCGAAGTGGAAGCGGTTCAGCCTGGGTGGGGGGCCTCCCCCAGAGGATAGGAGGAGGGGGGTATGATCCGAACCCACCCTAGTGACTGCCCGGAGGGAGCAAAGGGGGAAGGCAAGTTCCCAATCAACCGAAACAAACACCCGATCCAGGACGCAGCGAACCGAATCTAGGCGATTGTTGGTCCAGGTGAACCTCGCACCCACCCTAGTGATCTCCCTGAGAGCAAGGTCAGCGATCCAATCATTGAAGATCCGAATCCTATTGAGGTCCACGTTTGCCGAGCTCTTGTCGCGGCGGAGCGAATGAGTTTGAAGTCCCCTGCCACCAGGATGGGGGTCTCCGTACGCTCCACCTTGGCCTTGAGCTCGAGCAAAAACTGTTGGGACCTCCTATGGTCCGCGGGGCCATAAACAATCACGACCTCCCACTTGAGGCGTGATTGTTTATGAGTGAGAGCCATGCTCACAAAAAACTCCCCGCGGTCCATATCCTCTACCTCCAAGAACTGCTGGAGATAGTCAAGCTATTGAACAATAAAGAGATAGATCGTTCGTTCTTTTTGATGACTTTAGAAGAGACTAAAATCTTAATGAAGGTTCCTCAGACTTGTATTAAGATATGTTAGAACAATAGTAGTAATCACATGGCAAATTATGTTAGAACAAATGCTCGTGGTGCAGCGTGGCTCGCCTCTTGTCCAAGATTGTAATTCATAATATTATGAGTAATACAAGTGTCTTTTGAAAAAAAAACGAAAGTAGATCACCTGATCGAGCAGCCCGACTTGCACGACAATGTTGCTTGTACTCTAGTCCACTGTGCCGCCATTATTAGTTTAACGGTGTGCACTAGCACTATGCAAAGTTGGGTTCTACTACAGTAAGTATACCTTTGTGGCTTTGTACCATCTTTCCATGGACTTGCAAAGTGCTGATACATCGGTACTACTAGCAGTAAGTATACCTTTGTGGCTTTGTGGTACTAGCACATTGATTAAACTTGGCGTACAGAATAACTTGCTCCGCCCGTCTCCTGCTCTACTCGTACTCGTACTCATCGCAGCAAAAGCCATCTTTTATCTCTCCAACTGGCGCTCCTTTTACCAGCCAGCCCTTTGACGCAAAGCGGAAAAAACAGGACGCGAAAGCACGAAACTTCCTCGCACTTTGATGCTCCCCCCTTACCTCTTTGGACGACTGCCTCTCGCGGCTTTACCTTTAGCCCCATCATGGTCAATTGGTCATGGACGATCTTCCTCGAAATGTTACGACACAGACCCGTCCTTTTCGTTAAAATCACTTCCTTTCTGGTGTATGTATGCGTGCTTGCATGGTGGACTGGTGGTACCTCCTCCTCGATCGTCTCCTTTTTACATATAGTACTACTATAACGGATGCAATGCATTGCATGCAGGGAACCTTTTCTGAAACTTTGACCCCCCGAGTAAACACGAAAATTAGCCACGGACAATGTATTCAGCAATGCCATGTATAGGGTCCAAGCTGCAATGTCATTAGGTAATTTCCAAGAGTGTGTGATGTTAGATAGATCTCAACGTGTTTGGGCCCAACGGCCCAGCATGCCTAACCGCGTCCTGATCGGGGGCGCCCAACCTTATCTGGTTGGTGGGCCCTTGTCGCCAGCGCTATATAAAGTGGTGGGGAGCCGGCAGCATGACCTATGAGGTTAGCCCTGCCCTAGCCGCCCCACTACAAGCCAATCCGATCTAGGCTAGCGCTGCGCCGACGGGAAGCTCCACCGCCGCCACCCTGACCGCACGCTCGCCACACTCCCCCTTACCACCCATGGCCAACGACGGAGGTTCTAGCTCCGGCACCAGCTCGGGCATTCCCTCTGGCTCGTGTTTGTCGAGCCAGGGAGCAGGTAGAGTTCATCTCGGTTCTTTCTTTCTCTCTCTCTCTCTCTCTGTTCTCGATCTACAAAGGTGATGTATAGTGCTACTGTTAGATCTAGACTAGATCCGTTGTAAAGGCAATTTTAACATTGGTATCAGAGCAAGTTTTTAGTTGCTAGATTTATCAGTGCATTTGTAGAAAGCAAGAGTCCAAAAGAAAAGAAATAGATCCAAAGTGCGTCTGCCCTATGGCCGCGCCGTTCCTCTCGATCTAGATGGGCATCCATTGTGGAGACATCTAGAAGAAGAACTCACCCTTCGGGGCAAAGCAAAACCCTAGATCTATAACCCCAAAAGATCCCCAAAGAAAAGGCAATAAAAAAAGGGGTCCACTCCGGCCATCGCCGGGAAAGTTTCCGCCCCACACCTCGGCCACTTGACGACGATGCACCCACCCTCGGGTGGATGCACACATCGGCAAGGAGCAAGGTGGGGGGCGCCGCTGTTTTTCACTATGGACCAAGTAACTAAAGGAGCGAAGAGGCTCCACCGCCGCCCCTCTTGACGGTGGTGCGCCCACCCTCGGGTGGACGCACCGCCGGCAAGGAGGGCGGGGGGGGGCCATGACTCGCCGGAGCGGAGCAGAGGGAGGGGCGCGCCGTGGCGGCCACCTCGCCTCGCCCGACTCGCGGGCTCGCTCGCCGGAGCGGAGCAGAGGGAGGGGCGCGTCGTGGCGGCCGCCTCGCCTCGCCCACTCGGGCTCGCCGCGAGCGGAGCGGAAGCGAGGCGCGGCCGTGGCGGCGCCTCGCCTCGCCACGACTCACGGGCTCGCCGCGGAGACAGGCAGGGAGGGCGCGCCGGCACCTTACCTCTGCCGACCCGCACGCACGCAGCCGCCACGAGAGGAGAGGGAGGGCGCGACGCCGCCTCCCGCCTCGGCCCTCACGCTGGGCTCGCACGCCAGATGCCGAGAGGGAGAGGAGGCGCGTGATGCTGCCGCCTCACTCCCGGCACGCCGAAGGGGCCGCCGTCGAGGAGAGGGAGCGCGGTGCACGCCGCCGCCTCAAGCTCACGCTGCATGCACGCGTGGAGCCGAGAGGCGCGCGGTGCACGCGGGCGATTCCGCGGCGCCCGCTAGCCCTCACGAGGTGGAAGCGGTGTCCACAGGCGGCCGCGCGGGCGCGCGCCATGCAGTAGGCACGGGAGAGAGCGGGGAGAATGGGATTAGGTTTAGAGGAGGCGCCGGTGGTCCTTTTATCCTCCGAAGAGGACGACGGCCGTTGGATCTAGGTCGCCAAGTGGACCGCCAGATCGTCAAGTGGCGCCGGCGGAGCTGGCGGGCCAGGCTGGGCAGCGTGAGCAGGCGAGCCAGTCACTGCTGGCGGTGTGCCTCTGCAGGCCGCCCAGGGATGGCCCAGTAGGGCGTTTTTTTATAGTTTTCTGTTTTATTTTTTACAGAGTTGTTTTTAATGGTTTTTGCTTAGTTTTAAGCATTTTTTCAACATAGTTTTCTCTAGTCATTTTATTTTTATGTATATTTTGACTAGAGAACGTTATAAAGGCAGAATTTTTCTGTAAAGTATGAGTTTTATGAAAGTCATTATTAAAGTTTCCGCTGCAAATAGTTATTTTAAATTGCAAATGTATGGTTTAAATTGCAACAATGCAATAAAAGTTGTTTAAATTTTGACATAAATATGTGATAAAGTGATTAAAAATGATTATGTCTCATGTTATTAATTGACCAACGTTATTAATAAACATGACCATAATCTTTTCCATTGAGTATTAAAGGTGCATTTAACTTTATTTCTGCCCAACGGTGATGTAATTTTAAATAGCACAAAACGATTGCATGCTTAATTTATACCAACGTTGAATTAAAGCATACAGTTTTTTTCCTTGGTGATCTCACATCTTTTTGTGGTTTTCAGGAGGTCTCAACCTCATGGCCTGTTTGAAGGACATCCCGCTCCTAAGGGGGGACAACTACTCCGAATGGAGGAAGAAAGTTGATTTGGCGTTCGTATGCGCCGAAGTGGATTGGGTGGTTGACACCAAGCAACCAGTCAAGCCCGCTGACCCGGTCAGGGGAGATGTTGAGGAAAGTGCTGAGTTTGAGAAAAGGAAGAGGGACCATGCTCCATTGGAACTGGCCTACTCGATTGATAACCAGAAATGGGTAAACGCCAACAAGAAGTGTCTGCCGTAAAGAACACAATTGAGAACGCAATAGTGGGCTCAATTGGAGAGTGTCACTGGTGGTAGTATCTGCCAAGATAAAGACCAGCCATCGCTCTTCAAAGATGTGCGACCAAATTAAAAGCACTGGTATTTGAAAAGTATACGGGAGGACCCCACGAAATAAGAGAGCACATCTTGAGGATGTCAAACATGGCAGCGAAGCTCAAGCCCATGGATGAGGACCTCGAGCTAAAGCCAGCAGTCTTGGTGCACCTTGTGATGGCCTCACTTCCACAGCCTTTTGAAAACTTTGTGATAAACTATAATATGTCCCCTGAAAAGTGGGACATAGAAAAGACCATTGGAATGTGCTCCCAAGAAGAGGAAAGGCTGAAAGCCCTTCACGGCGGTTCCCTGAACTTCGTAAAGACAATAGGAAGAGAGGCTTCACAAGCGGCAACCATGGTGGCTCACCCTCCAAGCCACATGGCAAGGGTCCAATGCAAGACCGACAAAGATCACGGTCCACCCACAGGAGAAAGATCAGTGCCATCACTGTAAAAAGCCGGGCCACTACAAGAAAGACTGCCCAATTTGGCTGAAGTACATCATGGACAAAAATGGGGTTCCATTCGACAAGGACCACACAAAGAAGAGAAAGACACATTGAAGTGGCGAATGGAACAGAAGCAGAAGTGGAGGCCATTGGTGACGTCCCTCTGGAGCTGGCTGATGGCTCTTTCCTTTTGCTCAAAGATGTGCTTTTCGTTCCCTCATTACATAGAAATTTAATAAGTGTTTCATGTCTGGACAAAGATTCTTATGAATGTTATTTCGGAAATGGCAAGTGTGCCATTTGGTTGAAAGACAAGTGTGTGGGTGTTGCTACCTTATTTGATAAGTTATATTTGTTATCCCTGCATGAGAAAGTACTTTCTGTGTGTGATGTGAATGAAAAAGTTCCCTTGTCGAACAAAGAACAAAAGAAAAGGAAGCGAACTCTTGACTCATCAAAACTATGGCACTGCAGATTAGGCCATATTTCGAGGGGAAGAATAGAAAGCCTCGTTAAAAATGACATTCTTCCTCCGTTAGAGTTCTCCGACATAGAACAATGCATAGATTGCATTAAAGGAAAGTATGTCAAACAAATTAAAAAGGGTGCAAACCGAAGCATAGCTACACTAGAAATAATCCACACGGACATTTGTGGACCGTTTCCGGTGAAAAGTGTGGATGGCTATGATTCATTCATAACACTCACGGATGACCACTCCTGGTATGGTTATATTTATCCAATTAAAGAAAGATCTGAAGCATTGGATAAATTTAAAATTTTCAAAGCTGAAGTAGAAAATCAGCATGATAAAAGAATTAAAATAGTTCGGTCCGATCGTGGGGGGGAGTACTACGGTCGGCATACTCCATATGGTCAAGTACCAGGACCCTTTGCAAGGTTCCTGCAAGAAAATGGAATAGTCGCCCAGTATTCTATGCCGGGCGAACCTCAGCAAAACGGAGTAGCTGAAAGGCGCAACCGTACCCTTATGGATATGGTGCGCAGCATGATGAGCTATTCCACCCTCCCATTGGGATTGTGGATGGAGGCGCTTAAAACCGCCATTCACATTCTCAACAGAGTACCAAGTAAGTCGGTGCCCAAAACACCGTATGAATTGTGGACAGGCAGAGTCCCCTCTCTGCACCACTTGAGGGTCTGGGGGAGCCCAGCTGAGGCAAAAGTTTTCAATCCAAACATTGCAAAGTTAGACCCCAAAACAGTATCTTGCCATTTTATTGGCTATCCAGATAAGTCCAAAGGCTATCGTTTCTACTGTCCCGACAGATACACAAAGTTTGTAGAAACGAGACATGCAGTCTTCTTGGAGGACGAATTGATGAGGGGGAGCACAGTAGCTAGGAAAATTGATCTTGAGGAGAAGAGGGTGCATGCACCTAATCCGATGACTCAGGAGCCATTTTTCTCGCTACCTGTTGTGCCACCATCTACAACCCCTAAGGTTGTGGTGCCGACACCTGTTGTGACTCCACATGTGACAACAATGGGCGAAAGTTCGGAACCTGTCCATCAGGAGCCACCTGAACCCACTGTTGAGCACGAAAGGGAGCCAGAATAGCCACCTACTGTAAATGTGCATGAACCCGAGGCAAGAAATGAACAAGAGTCTGATGAACTCAGACGGTCTAAAAGAGAACGAAGACCAGCCATTTCCAAAGAAATCTACAAAGTTTACAATGTAGTTCATATGGAGGACGATCCTACCTCATATGAAGAAGCCATGAGTAGCTCTCACTCAGCCAAGTGGGTGGAGGCAATGGAAGATGAAATGAAATCGATGAGTTCCAACAATGTTTGGGACTTAGAGGAAATTCCCAAAAGAGCCAAAACAGTAGGATGCAAGTGGGTACAAAACAAAGTATGACTCCAATAGGAATGTAGAAAAGTACAAAGCTAGACTCGTGGCAAAAGGCTTTACGCAAAGAGAAGGCGTAGATTACAATGAGACTTTTTCTCCGGTCTCATATAAGGACTCCTTTAGAATCATCATGGCACTAGTTGCACATTTTGATTTAGAGTTACATCAAATGGATGTCAAGAAGACATTTCTAAATGGAGATTTAGAAGAAAATGTTTACATGAAACAACCCAAGGGTTTTTTCATGGAGGGGAAGGAACATATGGGATGCCGCCTAAAGAAATCCATTTATGGGTTAAAGCAAGCCTCTAGGCAGTGGTATTTAAATTTTAATGATACCATTAAAAGATTTGGATTCAAAGAAAATGTTGAGGACAACTGCATTTATGCAAAGTTCAAAAGTGGGAAATACATTTTCCTAATTTTGTATGTGGATGACATTCTGCTTGCCAGCAGTGATGTTAGTCTACTACTAGAGACAAAGAAGTTCTTGTCATCTAACTTTGACATGAAATACCTTGGTGAAGCCTCTTATGTTTTGGGCATAGAAATTCACCGAGACAGAAAGAATAGAGTGTTAGGACTGCCACAGAAAGCGTATTGTGAAAAGATTTTAAAGAAATACAATATGCATGCGAGTAATTCAACACCTGCTCCCATAGTCAAGGGCGATAGTTTTGGGAAATCCCAATGTCCAAAGAATCAATATGAGATCGATCAAATGAAGTCAGTACCATATGCTTCGGCTATTGGAAGCTTACAGTATGCACAAGTGTGCACTCGCCCTGACTTAGCATTTATCACCGGGGTACTCGGTAGATATCAAGAGAATCCATGCATAGAGCACTGGAAGATGGTAAAGAAAGCTTTGCGTTATGTGCAAGGGACAAAAGGCCTCATGCTTACATATAGAAGATCTGATTCCCTAGAGATAAAAGGGTATTCAGATGCAGATTTTGCGGGAGATAAAGACGACCGAAAGTCCACGACAGGGTATGTCTTTACTCTCGCAGGAGGTGCTATTTCGTGGAGAAGCGCCAAACAGTCAATAGTTGCATCATCTACGATGTATGCAGAATTCATAGCATGTTATGAGGCCATGGGACAGGCGCTATGGTTAAAGAAATTCTTACCCGACTTGAAAGTGGTTGTTGCATCGCAAGAAAGCCACTAAAGATGTACTTGTGACAACGAGCCCAAGAGATTCTATGCTCACAACAACAAGTCGAGTAATGCTTCAAAGTCTATAGATATAAAGTATTATGTTGTGAAGGACAAAGTCCAGGATCAAACTATAAGTCTCGAGCATATAAGGACAAAGGATATGCTTGCGGATCCGCTAACGAAAGGCTTACCACCCAATGTGTTCAAGGAGCACATAGCCGGCATGGGTTTAACGGGAAGCCTATGATTCCTGGACTATAGAGGCCCCAAAGTAACATGATTTGTTTTAAAACATAAAGGTATATAGTGGCTGTCTGATTCCATCGGCAATTGAGCTGAGACGATGAAACATGCTCTATGTATCATTCTGTGATGAAGTAAATAAAGAACAAGGTTAAAAGTAAAGTCGAGATCTAGGGGGAGAATGTTAGATAGATCTCAACGTGTCTGGGCCCAACGGCCCAGCACGCCCCTAACCGCGCCATGATCGGGGGCGCCCAACCTCATCTGGTTGGTGGGCCCCTGTCGCCAGCGCTATATAAAGTGGTGGGGAGCCGACAGCACGACCTACGAGGTTAGCCGTGCCCTAGCCGCTCCACCTACAAGCCAATCCGATCTAGGCTAGCGCTGCGCCGACGGGAAGCTCCACCGCCGCCACCCTGACCGCACGCTCGCCACACTCCCCCTTACCACCCATGGCCAACGACGGAGGTTCTAGCTCCGGCACCAGCTCGGGCATTCCCTGTGGCTCGTGTTTGTCGAGCCAGGGAGCAGGTAGAGTTCATCTCTCTCTCTCTCTCTCTCTCTCTCTCTCTCTCTCTCTCTCTCTCTCTGTTCTCGATTTACAAAGGTGATCTATAGTGCTACTGTTAGATCTAGACTAGATCCGTTGTAAAGACAATTTTAACATGTGAGACTGAGAGGGATCCAAGTGGTGTCCAGTTGGCGTGCATGGTTACATTGGTTAAGCATTTGCTTTTGGCAAACGAAACTTTCCCAACCAAGTGGTGGTAACTTGCGAGGAGCATAGTACGCTTTCCACTTGCCATTATCATTCTACTTTGTGGCTTGTCCCGTGCCTCAGCGGAGGCTGATGCACTCTACCCATGGATCCTAGTAGGACAAAACCACCAGGGCATGATTTCAGGGGACGGACCCATGGCGTGGAGCAATGGACCATGGTAACCAATCAACATAAATAAACAGAGGAGAGCTAGCGTCCACAAATGATTGTCCCTAACGGGAGAGTGTCTCCCGGCACTGTAGCACGGCCAAATGATGAGGAGATGTCTTGGGATCATTCATGAGCTCTCCATCTACATCGGTGACGACGGACCGTGGCATCAAAGAAAATACTTACAACGCTAGTAGTAGTAGTGGCTCGGCTGGGTTGATGATAGCGCGAGAAAGGCGAATGCGACCTAGAAAAACTAGAGTTTTATTAGACGATGGTAATGATGTGCAGTCGATAGTGGAGGAGCAGTAATGATTTATTTGGTCAGGAGCTAGTAGTAGCAACTCTGAGAAGCCATGACCCACGCAGTCCTGCTCCTGCCCTGCGGAGATTTCAGCAGGGTCAGCCCATCAGGCCATCGCTGGAACAATGAAACGGGTGGGTGAAAAGTGAGGACGGAGCGTTAACTCAGCCCAGCCCCTCTCGCTGCTCCCTCGCAGCGCGCGCATTGAAGAAGCCTCTCCCAATGACAGGGGAGAAAAGATCGTGCCGCCTGCACCGCTAGAGGAGAGTGAGACGAGAGTGGTGTGCGAGGTAGCTGCTGCTGATGATGATGCTTTGACGAGACCCATACAATACAATGCCAGGTGCTGTATGAGACTATTGTACTACTAGGATGATTGCTGAGAAAAAACACACACACACGATTCTCTGAACATCTGTCGTCCTCCTGCTCATGAGTTCCTTGTTTCTAACTTTCTTGTTTCTAATCTGTCAACTCTGAACATCGGTCATCCGTTAGACTTTGGGGCCTTGTGAAGAGTTGGCTAGGACTTCATTTTGTCGATCAAGCTCAATGGCCGACTCAAGACTTCCAATCATGGTGCCACACCATGATTACATTGCATCCATCGCTCTTCTTGTATCTTGGGAGGTTTGGAGCGAACGAAACACACGTGTGTTCAAAAACAAGCATTGCCCCACCCACGGTGATCCTAGAAAAAGTTAAGCGTGACGCGAGATCGTGGGTATTAGCGGGCGCAAAGCGCATGACTAATTTTATGCCGCGAGAGTAGGCATGTTGTAACTAAACTTTCTCTTTCACTTTTTTCGTTGTATTCTCTTCCTTAATTAATAGAAAGGGCAAAGCTTTTGTCCGGTTTCAAAAAAAAAAACACCCTTAACCTGCCTCCTAGACTCTTCTGTTTGTAATGATCCGATTTCTGGCGCAAGTGTTTATTAACCAAGATCCGACGTAGCCAGCCAGTGCTGCCCTAGTTTGAATTACAAATCTCGCTGGCCATGTAATGGACAAAAGATTCTTGCCCTCAACTTTCGTGGACGGAACCGGCTAAAGTCCTTTTTTACCTGAATTGCTCATGCTTCTTCAGGCAACGTACGTACTGCCTGTAGATTCCTTCTTTTGACGCGCGATTCCTTTGCAACTTCAGTGGTGACTAGTTTGGTCTTTGGTGAACCCAGGCCGCAGAAGATATAAAGGTCGCGGCTCGTGACATCAGATCAGTAACCCTTTTTTCAAGTTTCAAGCAATATATGATTCGTCTGTTCTGCTCTCTGAATGACACGCCACTATAAAAAGTTTGGGAATTGCTACTCGTGTGTAACCACAAGAAACAGCTCTACACGAAAACTAAGCAGGGTAGGAATTAAACCAGGCAGTGTTTGTAAAGATAAGTGATGAATGTTATACTAGTACATAATAATTCTCAAAGAAACCAACCAAAAGACGGATCCCTGGAACCCTGAGGCGACGGGAGCTCTTTGCGGCGCCCTCCTCCCGCTCAAAGAAGGCATTCTAAACTTGCCAACCATTCTCGAGAAATTTGGTGAAGTTACTGGGCTATGTGCAAAATTCCAAAAGAGTTTCGTGGTTCTGATTAGATACGGGGACATTAACCTTGATCAAGTGCTTCAGGGGTTGCTGGCGGCGAGGAATTCCTTTACGCTACGATATCTTGGCTTTCCTCTCCCGGTTTGGATGTCCAAAAGAGTTGATTTTCAGCACCTTGAAGATAAGTGCACTGTCAAGCTTCCAATTTAGAATGGAAAATTCATTACTACGACCAGACGAACCTTTCTCCAAGAGAAATAAATTGGTTGGAAGGAAAAAAGCCAAAATAAGTTGTACTTTATAAGCCACGCCTTGTCTAAGAGAAATAAATGTTACGTGCACCGAGCTATGCAAGAAAACACGTGGTTAAGTTGGACCAAAACTTTGTGCGAGTAAAAAAAAAACTTCAGCATGGAACACCTTTTCCAATTTGTGGATCTTGACGATAACTTAGAGGATGTCATTTGTATGAAGCTTATGGAAAATGGAAAATACTTGGCGGCGTCGGCTTATGAAGTACAATTCTCAGGAGCTGTCTCGTCATGCATGAACAAGGTGATTTGAAAGGTTTGGGCCACTCCCAGAACTAAATTCTTTGTTTGTCTTGCAATGCAAAATAGGCTTTGGACGATGGGCAGCGACAGGCAGTGGCGGAGCTGGGATCGGCAGCAAGCCATGTCAAAATCATAAAGTGTGGTCATTAATCAATTTTTTTGGGATCAAAACGAGTGTATTTTAGCTGGTTTTTTTAGTGTTATCTTTTTTTGTGACGTGGCTTGATCACATGTAATACATGCAGCTCCGCCACTGGCGACAGGCAGAGTGATGTACGGGTGTTTTCGCAGCAGAGCAGAGTGATGTACGGGTTCGGTCTGAAAGAAACATGTCCGTTCAGTTGCACAATATTGTCACGACGACGACTCCAGGAAAGTACACAGTACATAAAGAAAAGAATGCCAGCACGGTTTGAACATGTGTTCTTCCTCCCGCTTGCAAAACAAGTGTTCTTATGGAAGAGGGGTGCGAGCACGGACAGCCACACTACGAAGGATCGGTCGCCAAATTTAGGTCCGGACGCCAAAAATCGGACCAGTCGCGTATCCAGGGACCTGTTCGGCTAGATTTGGCCAATTTTCGTCCGGACTCCCAGATCAAACCCAGATTTCCGGATATTCCTTGGGAACGACGGACACAGTGAACTTGGCGAAAAAAACGAAACGGCACGTGGACCCGTCGAGTCAGTGACGGAAGCCGAGTCGTCGTCATCCTGGGAACCACGCGACGACCGCTAGACATTAACTGCCCATCGCGTCGGCCACACGTCGCCGAATTGCGGCGCCACCGCCGCCGCCTCGGCTCCACGACAGACCGGCGGACACTAACTTCCCACCGTTTCTCCTTTTCCCGCCCTCGCCGCTACACCCCTCCCGTCCTCCTGTATTTCGAGCAGTTCTTCGCGGATCGCCGCGCCCAGGAGCTCGCCCGCCACGAGGGGCCGCCTAACGAGTCGCCGCCGAAGCGCAACAACTCGGTTGGCCACCAGCGTTGGTGGAGTGCGCCAGCGACGCTTCAGCCGGTGCTTGAAGCACATCAACATCGAACACCGCGTCTCGCTTCCCGCATACACCCGGCGACGAGTCGGGACAGCGCCCGTGGCGAATCGATGCCGAGGAGGATGGCCAGCATGAGCCATACGACGATCCTCACGACGACCGGGTTTCAGGCTGCGCCCGATTGAGCGCGAGCGGTCTCGCTGTCGCTTCGCCACGCATGGACATGCTCGCCGGCCTCGTCATCGGCGAAACCACGCGCGTCATCGCCAGCAGCGCTTCGCCGCCCGAAGATTGAAGGCTTGGCGCCGCCCGACGACAGCGCCTTGAGTATGGCGCTGGAGCAGTCACTCCGCGACTCGGCGCCGTAGCCGCCGTTGTTGGAGCCATTGTCGCCAGACATATTGGAATGGTCCAGGAAGGACTGGGAGGAGCAGGAGCGGCAGCGCGTCCACCGCCTGCAGCAGCAGACGGCCCGGAGACGGGCGATGTCTGGGTGCGCGCTCGCCTACCAGGGCATCCCGCTCTTTGTCCTCGACGACGACGAGGAGGGCGGCCCTTCCTACCCGCCGTGGAGGTACGGCGACCAGGCCAGGGGAGCTCCCGCCAGCACCAGACGCCGAGCGACGATGACGACGACGGCGGCGAGGATGATGGCCGGGCCGATCCCGGCTACACGGCGTTCTACAGCAACTTCGGCATGTAGGACGGCGACGACACCGGCACAGGCCACGACGGCGGCCTTTTTTAGTTTATTATGTACTAATTTAGTTTAAATTCGATGTAATCCGTCTATATTCGTCCATCTTAATGAAATTCGGCCATCTTTAATGAAATTTCGCCGAACGTGGAAACTCGGCCTGAGTACGCGAGTGGGAAACTCGGCGTAGCCAGACCGAAAACTTGTTTCGTCCGGCCGAAAAAGTCGGAGATGCTCTAAGCACAGGCATGCTGCTTGTAAATAAAGAGGTAATCCTAGAGGATGATTGGTGAAAAAAAATCACACGTTCTAGAAATATCTGTCATCCTACTGCTGCTCATGAGTTCCCTGTTAGTTGTTTCTGATATGTTATCTGAACCTTCTTCCTGGACTCTTGTGTTTGTAATGTTCCGACTTCTGGCGCAAGTGTTTGTTAATTAAGATCCAATGTAGCTAGTAATAATACTCCAGTTTCAATTTAAATCTCGCTGGCCTTGGAGTAATTGACACAAGATTCTTGCCCTCAACTTTTGTGGACGGAACCGGCTAAAGTCCTTTTTACCTGAATTGCTCATGCTTCTTTCAGGCAACGTACGTACTGCCTGTAGATTCCTTCTTTGACGCGTGATTCCTTTGCAACTTCAGTGACTACTAGTTTGGTCTTTGGTGACCCCAGGCCGCAGAAGATATAAAGGTCGCAGCCGCTCGTGACATCGGATCGCTACAGCTTGTTCATCCGTCCAAGCTTTTTCAAGTTTCAAGCAACATATTCGTGTGTCCTGCTCTCTGAATGACACGACACTATATGTACAAAATTTGGGAATTGCTACTCATGTGTAACCAACCCGAAGAAACGGCTATGCACGAAAACTAAAGCAGGGTACGAAACCAGATATGTATATTGGATTGTAATTAACGATGAATGGTATACATACATAATTATAACTCGCAAAGAAACCGACCAAAAGATGGCTCACTGGAACCATAGCTCCTGCGTCGCGTCCCTCCCGCTAGCGACTGGAGCTCCTAGCGGCGCCCTCCCCCCTCTCAAAAAATACGGTTACACTTTTTCTCTATTGAGCCTCTCTCACATCACCGGCAAATTCACAGTAACGAAGCCATAGAAGACATTTTGATCCATGCCTGTAGTGTTTCCAGTACTAGTGGGAGCGCCGCCGACTGCGGGCGGCACAGGCAGGTACTAAGGGTTTATTACGACCGTGTCACTAGATCACGTGAAAATTATAATTGTGCCACTGCGAAGCATCTGATTAGAGCGAAAGAAATCCCCAGGTTTTTCATAACAAACACACGCCTCCCTTAGTAGTATTAGACAAAATCAAAAGAGAGAGGTTTGTGGATTTTAGCGGGTGCTAAGCGTTTGAGTGAAATTGTATCGAGAGAGTAGATTTTTGTAAGAAGGTGTGTTTAAATTCTTGTAAAACTCCTTAATTAATAGATTGGGATAAATCTTTGCCCCTATTTCAAATAAATATTGTTAGAGTATATTACGGCTAGACATATTTGATAGTTTAATATTGTAATATAAGTCTATCTCTATTAGCCTTCTTGCCCTCCCAAGTCTTCTAGTATTATATAAACAGCCTAAGAGCTCACGATGTAATCACCCCTGTGTTGCCTGTCAAAACTCACCGGCGGGCAGCGACGAGCAACACAAAGAGCCGGGAGGCTCCCAGAGCGGCTGGTGGGCCCTGGTCCCTCGGTCAACGGCCCGCAAATCTTCCGGCACGCGTCCTGTCTTGGTTCGAGCGTGCCACGACCTATACCGGTCGAAGGTGATGGATTGCTCCGATTGGTTTCCTGCACGGTAAACAAGTATACGTAAAATTCGAGCCGTGATCGGCTCCCAGGTTTCCCTGTAAATCGGCTTTCAGAGCCGATTATCCCCATGGCTCTGCATTGGATCTATGATAACATGGGGTTTTGCTTAATTACTACAAGCTAAATCGATCTACGATAGTTTGGTGTTTTCACCACGCAACCGGAACGTCCCACGCGTAGTTAAGCCTAATAGATACGAAAAATAGTAGAAAACTGATCCTAGAGAAGGCCTAAAAACCAACATAACGTCAATTCCCGGAACGTCCCCTCTAAGATCAATAAACCATACCTTACGTATTACCGGATCGTTCAACCCGTTTGTGAGGCCTAATCACGTAGATATTAAACTAAACCTTGATGAACAAGGCATAACTATACAGATCAAATCGACTAGAAATCAAGCAAGATGCCACCTTCACACCGGGAGAGGTGCAAAGACGGCGAGATAGCTAGAGGTAGCATAAATAAGCAATCATAGTAAAAGTATCGATGCTAGCTCTAACAAATCTGTGGTAAAGGTGTTACGCCATCAACAAGGCTTCATGCGAGTAACACCGGATAACGCATAGTAAATCGCCTAGATCGCAAGATGCGATCTAGGCAGATGACACTTACCCGAGAAAACCCTAGAAACAAGGGGTGGCGATCTTGAGATTGTGTTTGTTGTGAACGTGATTGTCCTTCTTTTTCGATAACCTTAGGTACATATTTATAGTCAGGAGACTCTCTACTTTTGGAGTAACTTTACAACTCTATCTTTACCTAAACTGAACGGAACCTAGACTGAAACAAAACCTACTATGATACAAGATACACGGGCAATTCAGCCCAAATCTACGCACTAGGCCGATCCAACCACACGTTGAATATATGTATCTTCTAAGCCCATCTTGATCACGGCCCATCCCCTCCGTAGGCCAAAATATGGCGATAACACATGCCCCCGTTTTGGCAATGATAATTCCAAAACCACTCTATGTGTTTTTCTTCCCGGTTTTCCCCTTTTTTTTCTATCGGGTTACGCGTCGCCGTAACGCTGCGTAACAGGATCGCCACGCTACCCCTTCATCATGATGCCTGTCTTCTCAACTCCTCCAAAGGCATGATTTGACGATTTTGGCAAGACAACTGGAAAACTGCTATGGCATTGAACCGCTTTCTTCACTATCCTCTTTATTTAAATCTGCTGAGCAGCCACGGTCCCCATCTTCCTCCCGTGAGAAAACCCTCTTTCTTCACCGGAAAACCTCTTTTTCGCCATGGCCTCTCGCTTCCTCCGTCTCCTCCCACGCCCAATAGCCTCAGTGACCGCGAACCAACTCCGGAGCACCCGCCGACAGCGGCGTACAACACTCTCGCCCCACAATGGTGGGACGAGAGGGGTTGGGACTTTGCCGTCTGGTCAGAGGACGATGCGTCCCTGACAGACGGCGAAGAGAACCTTCAGTTCCTCGCCGACGGGGAGCTGGAGGCGGACAGCAGCGACGACGCCATGTCCTGGGATGGCGTCGACTCCTCTGAAGAAGAGGAAGAAGAAGAGGAGGAGGAGGACACCTCCTCCGAGGAGTACCAGCCGGTGAAGTACTTCCGTGCCGGGTCCGAAGACGGCAGCGATGACGAAGACGAGGGGCGAGGCCCCTACCGGCTTCCTCGATGGCAAGACGAAGACGGCGCCGTAGAAGACGGCCGAGGAGGGCGGCGGCAGCGGCAGCGGCATTTACCTCGGCCTCGATTAGGATTTAGTAGCGATAGCATTAGTAGTAGCAGGACTCCTTTTAATCGACCATCCTTTTGCAATCGATCATCTTCAAATGAATGAGAATCCGTTCCCAAAGCTTCTCCTTGCTTGTTTGCCCCTAATTTCGCCGATAGCCAAAATAGGTCGCTGCCCAAAGAGTCGATGACACCGTATCGGCTCTCATCATACTACACGTATTAAGTCCAACAGGTTCAACCGCAAAGAGCCGATGACCACCCATCGGCTTCTCCGAAAACCAAAACGTTGACACCGTATGGTTTCATTGCATGCCCATCCTTAGCGTCACGAACGTTGGTGAAAATTTGGTCGCATCTTTAGGCACATCAGAACGGCCACTTCTCGGTCTGAAACGGTAACCTGCGACCCTTTTTCAAAATAGGCGACCTGTGTCCTTCTTTTTTCAAAACGGGCGATCCAAACCTCAATTGCCCATCGAAAAATGTGCCCTGAACGAACAACTATCGACCAGCAAGGATGATGATGACGAAGCTGAAATAACTGAGTTCCGTGCTGACGCTCTCCACGCCCTCAAGGCATTTCCTCAGTAGCTTGCATGTGCAGGCTGGCAACTGTTGGTAACTTATGCCGATGTTTTTTTTTATTCGGCCGATTTTCAACGTCGGCCCCCATATTTTACTGCCAATCGACTTAGCCGATCTCACATATCGGCCCCTCAAGTTTTTATTGTCCCATATCCCACATGCTTGGAAAATACTTCTTGAGATGCTGGCCATTGACTGCCACTGGAAATTTTTCACCGTCCAACTGCTCAAGCATGTACGCGTTCCCTCTTAAAACTTGGTCGACCTTGTACGGCCCGTGCCAATTTGGAGACCATTTACCATATGCTGCGTCCTTAGTACCCAAGGGCAACACAGCTTCCCATACCAGATCTCCAACGTGGAACTCCTTTGGCTTCACCTTCTTGTTGTAGGCACGAGCTACTTTAGCCTTGTTCTCTTTTATTTTCTCAGCGACCACAGCCTAAGCTCAGTCACATCTTCCACACTGTCACTCATCAAAGCTGCATATTCTTCAGCCGTTAGCTCATTATGCAAAGTAACACGTCTCGATACAGACGTAAATTCCAAAGGCAATACGTCTTCTTGCCCATAGACCAGATGGTACGGAGAGGTTTTATCGCCCCATGGCACGACATGCGATAAGCCCATAAAGCCTCGATAAAACCTCATGCCAACGCCTAGGGTGCTCATCGATTTTCCTCTTGATCAGCTTGATAAGACTCGGTTGGGCCCTCGGCTTGCCCATTTGCTTGAGCGTAATACGGAGATGATCAGCTTAATCCTCGTGTCCTCAGAACTTTCTGAACTCGTGAGAAATAAAACCGAACCTCCATCGGTTGTGATAGTCTGGGAATCCCAAACCTATGAATGACGTGCTCTTTCACGAAATCGATGACATCTTTTGAACTTACCGACTTCATAGGGACGACTTCCACCCACTTGGTAAAATAATCATGATGGCCAAGATCCACATGTGGCCCTTGCTTGACGGAGGATTGATCTTGCCGATCATGTCCATGCCCCAACCTCGGAATGGCCAAGGCTTGATGATGGGATTCATTCGATGCGGGTACCATCTGGATTTTTCCAAATATCGACATGCTTGACACCCTTTGTAGTACTTAAAACAGTCCTCGAGCATGGTAGGCCAATAAAACCGATCGCTGATCAACCACTTCATCTTATGAGCCGATTGGTGAGTCCCACAGCGCCTTCATGTACCTCGTGTAGGAGCCGATTAGCCTCGGCCGTCCCCGCACATTTGAGCAATAATCCTTCCAGGTCTGTAAAACATTTCGTCCCCAATAAGCACATACTTCATGGCTGTACCTTATCCGTTTAGGTGCCCCCAGCGAATCCTTCAAGTAATTGAAGATATCGGCTCTCGATCGTCGGCTTCCGGGGCTGTACACGAATATCGGCTCCCTCCGCCTCTTTATAGCCCGAAGCCATCTGCAAGATCATTTGCCTCTATGTTCTGCGACCGCGGGATCCAGCGAAGTTTACGTGTCGGAATCGTGCCATCAACTCACGGCGGTGCAACCATAATGGGAAGAGGGACTGCTCGCACTTGTACTCCTCGTGAGTTGGGAAATCACCAACTTCGAGTCACCAAAATTTCCACCGCCTCGCTCCGGCCGAGGAGTAACTCCATCCTTGCGTATTGCCTCGTACTCGGCTTCGTTGTTGGTGCGAAGGGTAGACAACCGATGGAGAAGGAAAATGTTGCCCCGGCGACACGAAAAAATGCCTATGCCGCAGCCATCGTCACAAACGATCCGTCGAAAAACATAGCCCACGCTTTTATGGACGGTCTGCTATGTTAGTGTTGATCCTCTCCGCAATAAGATCAGCCAGGCCTTTGTCCCTTTCGCGGGTTGATACCGGATGTCAAACTCGATAATGCAAACATCCATTTGCCCAATCGGCCTTTTAACATAGGAGCCGATAGCATGTGCTTTATGACGTCCGACTTGCATATGATGATGACCTGCTGATAGCAAGATGTGGCGCACTTGGTGCATGTAAAAACAAACAGAGGCACAACTTGTCGATATCTGGATACCTCGTCTCTGCGTCGCATCCATACGCTTATGTAGAATACGACTCGCTCTAGCCCATCATGCACTTGTACCACCCGAGGCGATGGACGTGTCGACCATCGACAAGTAAATATAGAACGGTTTGTCCGGTGGGGTGGAACTAACCGGCGGCTTTGTCGATATTCTTTGATCTCGTCGAAGGCCCGTTGTTGTTCGCCCCAATGAATTCCTCGTCACTTTAATTTTCACGAGCCCCATGAACGGCTCTATCCTTCTGACAGGTTAGAGATGAATCGTCGGAAGTTGATCTTGCCGATGAGAGGCGCAGCTCTTTCTTTGTAGTGGGTGGCTTCATTGTTCGCCCGCCTCCTTACTCTTCAGCCGATCTCAATCCGCGTTCGTGGACCAAGAAACCCGAGGCCCGGCCGTTACTCAAGGCACACTTCTTTGGATTCATCCTCGGGCGAACTTTCTTGTTCGGTCCAGACGTGTAGATCGCCCAAGTGCCCTTGCGCTGAGCGGACTTGACCACCACGTCGTCAATGTAGATTTCCACCAGCTTGCCGATCAGGTCGTGGAAAATATAATTCATGGCCCTACGGTATGTGGCGCCCGCATTCTTTAGTCCAAACGTCATGACCACATACTCGAATAACCCCACGAACACAGGACTCAATGCAGTTTGTGTATGTCTTCGGAGCCATAAAAATTTGGTTGTAACCAGCATTGCCATCCATGAAACTTAAGATCTTGTGACCAGCTGCGTTGATTAACGTCTCGCTACGGCATCGGATACTCATCCTTTGGGGTAGCCCTGTTGAGATCCGAAAATCTATGGCGACCGCCATTGGCCATCCTTCTTCTCTCGGGCACTATACTAGAAATCCATTCAGACATACCGCATGGCTGATTAACTTGGCTGTCAACATTTTCTCGACCTCCTTCTTGACTTCTGCCAAAATTTCGGCCTTCATTTGTCGTGCTCGCTGCTGAAATGGACGGAATCCTTTTTTCAGTGGGAGCCGATGCTCAATGATGCTCCTGTCTAAACCAGGCATTTCTGTGTAGTCCCAGGCGAAGCAGTCTGGGTATCGTTTCAACAGGGCGATCATTGGGCCTCGCAGACCCGGATCTAACTTCTTGCTGATAAATGTTGGTCGTGGCTTATCCCCAGGACCAATATCAATCTCTTCCAGTTCATCAGCGGATGTGAACCCATACCCAAGCTTTCCGTCACCTGTCAGGTCGATGCTAAACACAGGGCAAGCAGTAGGTGAGGACAACAAAATAATTTGGGCCGATTGCAGAATCGCCCCTGATTGCGTTAGTCGAGGGTGGCGTACACCTCATGGTTTTACAATGGCAGGGAGTCTCCCTGCTACGACTACATGATCTGCTTGTCGTATGATCGTTGCTTTTTATTTTTTGTGGCGATCGCGAGGATCGGCCGTGCCATATGATCGTGGACCTTTTACTCTGTCGGGCGATGGATAAGACCAGCCTCACCCGTTTTTGACGCTTCAATGCGCCACAGCCGTCAAACTGATTCCGAGATCGGCTCTTGGTCTTCGCTTCCCGGATGTTCATGCCAGCAATGGACACCTCGATAGAATCGTCGCATGGACGACCTCCACTTCATCCCGTCCCATCCTGTGACGCGGTGCATCGTGGATGGAATGCAGCGATTAGCGTGGATCCAATCCCTTCCTAGCAAGACGGGCGTAGGTACTTTTGCTGTTCACGACGAAAAATGACGTGGGTATGGTTTTCCTGCCCACGGTCGATCACGTTCGACGCCTTGCGTTTCAAGACTGGCCGTTGAAGTCGCTTAACGTGGCGTTGGTTTTGATCAGGTCCGCAGTGGGCGCCCCAAACGTCGTAGCATGGAGTATGGCATGATATTAACGCCGCTCGGTGTCCACCAACATCTTCGACGGGTTGTCCATTGATGTAGCCCAGTCTGCCGCTTTCAGATGTTTGTAACCCTTTTCTCGTGGCTTCTCAAAGATAACTGGCCGTGGGCCGCAGTCAAACTGTGCTACTGGTAGCATATTGGTTCGTGGCGCGCAGAACTCCGCCGGGAGTATGAACACCATGTTTGTGCCAGCCGATGCACGCATCGCTTTTATTGGCTTGGGGCGCCACTCTTTCCTTGGCGCGCGGCCCTCCGTCTCCGTAGTCTGCCTTACTTTGACGGCCAGATCGGGCCGTGCTTTCTTTAGCGCGTGGAGATACTGCGCTTCAGCCTCTTCTAAGTGACGCAGCCGTTGCACTCTACGCTTCTGGGTGTGTCTGAGTCCATCGGGGCACCACCTTGGACGGTGAAACCTGTCTTCTTCTTTGTCATCCCCTGGCCTCCCAAAGCCCTTTGCCCGAGTGGACTCCTTGGGGACGGCTCACGAGGTTGGAGAGGTCCTAGACGTTCAACACCGACATCGGCCTCGTGTCCTTCTTTTGTTGTCCACATTCTGGCGGTTGTCGATCGTAGGCAATCGGCTCATTCCCACGCCCCAAGAATGCTTGAAAAAGGGCAATCCCAATGTTTGTCTGCGCCTTCCTTCTCTTTGGGTGGTCTCTGGCGAGGTGCCCATGTCTTTCATTGCCTCCATCGAGCCGGGCGCCGTTGATCACCGACGCTCATACTTATTAAGGAGATGCGTGGAATGTGGCTTCGATACCGCACTCCTCACCTGTTCTCTCGCGGTATCGCCGTTATCGTGGTCGGGCGGTCGCGTGGACCAGCCTTCTCTTTCTTTGCCCCGAGAGTGATCACCTCCTTCCTTGTACGTGCCATGGTGGTACCTGCACAGCCATGTTGACACCGAACGAAAAGTCCAGTTGACGTCTCGCGGAGCGACTGAGCTCTATCATGTTGACACCGGGGAACGGGTTCGTGTCCACTTTCATGGCGAACTGGCCGAGGATCAGGCGGCCTTGTTCTATTGCCATCTGGATTTGGCGACGTAGCTCTTTGCAATCATTGGTGGTGTGGGTGAACGAATGATGCCACTTGCAGTATGGTCTCCCGTTCATCTCCTGAGCGGTAGGGATTTTGTGGCCCTCGGGTAACCTCACCGCTTTCTTCAAAGAAGAATCGAATATCCGCTCGGCTTTGCTCACGTCAAGTCAAACCCTTTCAAAGGCCCTTGTTTTACCCACTTGCAGGACACGGTTCGCCTCGAGCCCACTCGCCACGGCCACCTCCTGGTCTTGTGTAGGATCATCTTCTTCAGAACGAGGCTTACGGGCCGCTTGAACCTGTCTTGGTATAACTCGAGTGGCGCTGTTCATACATCGCCGGTTACGGGCCATGTGTGCTGAGTTGTACTCCACCGAAAGCCATATCCTTGATGGGTGCTAAGAGTCCCAACACTGCCAGCTCGATTGCTTCCTTCTCGCTAAACGAGCCGAGTAACATCTGTTTGATGGTCCTGAAGCGCCGATGTATTCTGATTTCCCTCGCCGCAGTACTTGCGCCAGTTCGCAATGCCAGCCTCGGTAGCCTCCGAATGATACCGGATGTGGAACTGTTCTTCTAGTTGCTTCAGTGCGAATTGAATCATTGGCGGCCGAGGTGTACCACCCAAAGGCTGGTCCGTTAGAGATTGTGCAAAAATCTCACGCGCATTTGATCCGATGTCAAATCATGCCTAGCCGTGCTGTATCGCTTACGTGCTCGATCGAGCTTGACCCTCCGACCCGCTGAATCTTGAGAACTCGTGGAGCTTATATTTGGGCGGTAGTGGAATCAGGTCAAACTGTTGGGGTACGGCTTTGAGTAGCCGACAGGCGCCTTTTTCGCACGGTAACCGATCTCTCAAGATGGTAGTGATTTGGTCCATCGTTTGAGCTGCAGGGCTGGATTCTCATGGCTTGTTCCATGGCATACTTGGCTAGCCACGCCTGTTTGTCGGCCCATCCCGGACATCGTTGCTCCGAACGCTGCTCTCGAAGATCCCGCAGCAGAACCCCGCCATGAGACTCCTGCGTTGCGATCTGGTGCGCGCCAAGTTGTTGCTCGCACGTAGGCACATATGTACCCATGCGGATCTCCTTGGGTGGCTCGAACAGGAATTGGCAATCACTGGATCGCCCGCCTTGTAGACAATGTATGCCGCTGATCTGGCGGCTCTGGAGCCGCGAGTGTGAATGGCGCTGTGGCTGGTGTGGAGCGGTCTTTCTCCTTGGTGGGTTCCTAAAGTGGCCCCGACGGAGAGTAATCGATGTTTCATGATCTCTGGACCACGCGAACGCGACCCGCCGAAAGCGTTCACCAGGCTCTCGAGTGGCGGTAGAGAATGAGCCACCATGTAGTTGACCTCCGTCAGAGCCTGGAGCGTTCCTCCGAAGGAATGACAGATCCACTTCATCGAGAGCACCCTCGGGAGAATCCTTCCACTTTATGCCACGCGTACGGGTCCTCTCGAAAGAGCCGATGAGGTCGGCTTCGAAGAGCCCTTTGATCTCGTCATACTTCGCTTTGTGCTCAGCAGGAAGCTCGTCGTACGTGACCGGCCTGTTCTCCATCGCAGCGTCGGACATTGATGTAGACGTTGTTGAAGGTCCCACCGGGCGTGCCAGAATGTGTTGCCTGTCAAAACTCACCGGCGGGCAGCGACGAGCAACACGAAGAGCCGGGAGGCTCCCAGAGCGGCTGGGCCCTGGTCCTCGGTCAACGGCCAAGAATCTTCCGCACGCACGTCCTGTCTTGGTTCGAGGCGTGCCACTGACCTATACCTGGTCGAAGGTGATGGATTGCTCGATTGGTTTCTGCACGGTAAACAAGTATACGTAAAATTCGAGCCGTGATCGGCTCCCGTGTTTCAGAATCGGCTTTCGAGCCGATTATCCCCATGGCTCGCATTGGATCTATGATAACATGGGGTCTTGCTTAATTACTACAAGCTAAATCGATCTACGATAGTTTGGTGTTTTCACCACGCAACCGAACGTCCACGCCAGAGTTAAGCCTAATAGATACGAAAAATAGTAGAAAACTGATCCTAGAGAAGGCCTAAAACCAACATAACGTCAATTCTAACGCCCCTCTAAGATCAATAAACCATACCTTACGACACGGATCGTTCAACCCGTTTGTGAGGCCTAATCACGTAGATATTAAACTAAACCTTGATGAACAAGGCACAACTATAACAGATCAAATCGACTAAGAAATCAAGCAAGATGCCACCTTCACACCCGGAGAGGGTGCAAAGACGCGAGATAGCTAGAGGTAGCATAAATAAGCAATCATAGTAAAAGTATCGATGCTAGCTCTAACAAATTAGGTAAAGGTGTTACCGCCATCAACAAGGCTTCAGACGAGTAACACCGGATAACGATAGTAAATCGCCTAGATCGCAAGATGCGATCTAGGCAGCATGGCACTTACCCGAGAAAAACCCTAGAAACAAGGGGTGGCGATGCGCCGAGATTGTGTTTGTTGTGAACGTGATTGTCCTTCTTTTTTCGATAACCTTAGGTACATATTTATAGTCCGGAGACTCTCTACTTTTGGAGTAACTTTACAACTCTATCTTTACCTAAACTGAAACGGAACCTAGACTGAAACAAAACCTACTATGATACAAGATACACGGGCAATTCAGCCCAAATCTACGCACTAGGCCGATCCAACCACACGTTGAATATATGTATCTTCTAAGCCCATCTTGATCACGGCCCATCCCCTTCGTAGGCCAAAATATGGCGATAACACCCTGTCAATATCAATACAATCTGCACTTTCGCAATCTTTCATGGTCTATTGGGACGTATGTTTGGAAATCCACAATATTTGTTTTTAATTCTTGCGTTGGCCAAGATTTGATCCTAGGACCTCATGCTCTAATACCATATTGAATTGCATGCACTAGCCAACGCAAAGTCCGAACTGATAAAAAAGAATAGACAATAGCAATATATTTCAACAAATACTAGCGGGAGCACCGCTGACCTGCGGGCCGCACAGGCAAGTAATATAGTAAATAATTGGAGTTCTGTTAATGGATGTTTGAGACATCTATTTGAAGAAGAACGACTATAAGCAACATTTGTAGCTCGTGCTGGTGCACGGATTGAGAATATGAATGATTGGAAGAGGACTGATCACCCCTCTTATTTGTAATCGCTAAACGCTAACTCAGACATGCAACTTTCCTTTCCACAAGAAGCGATTCTTAAAAAATAGATTTTCGAAATCTATATTTTGAATTTTGGAATAAGAGATAAATAAACAATTGAATTTGAAAAAAAAAGTTTTGTGGTTGAGTCATGGTCAGAAATATCGCGAAAGAAAGTGAAATGTCCTATCGTCATCCCGGGTAATCCACAATGTTAGATCAAATATGATGTTTGAGTTAGGACATATATATAGCTACCAGCCAAAAAACTCGAACATTTTACTCTCTTTGACCCCTGAAACCATTTTGAGAGAATCTGGTGACCCATCACGATTAAGAAGAGTCAAAGCTGGTGTGGCTTAAAGGGCTAGGGCTCATAAACCCTTTCTTTTATTCAGAAAGGGGTCGGACACTTTTCCGGGCCGGGATCGAAAAGTGGTCATAAAAAAGATATTCATTTTATTTTCTTTCAATCTAAGGTGCACCTTGCCTTTTTCAGGAAAGGCTTGAAAGGTTATTCGATATCAAGGTTGACCCTCGATGCTTCTCGGTAGTACTATTCTCGATGAGTATTCCAACGCAACGCTACGACGAGCATTCTTACAGGCCGACACCTCGATGCATCCGTATCCAGAGTAGTACACCTTACATGTGTGTAACACTACAATCTCTCACTTTCTGCTCCTCAATCTGCTTACCTTGGGTCCAATCGAACCAACCATTAGACAACTCTTTCCAACTCTAGAGTCCAAAGTTTCTTAAAGATCCTGTAAGCAAGTAGGTTTAGATTGTCATTTAGCTTCAATTTTTTCTTCCTAATGGAAGAAATGCTCTCTTGTATTCCCTAGTCTCGCGAAGCGCGTGAAGAAGAGCGATGCCCGTGAAATTGAGAGTTTCGAGTAGCTCTTCTAGTTGGGCAGCTATGTGACAACACTCCTGAGAAAACGACGCCTTGAGAAAGCTTCCTCCACCACCAAGAATATAGATTGAACATTTGCGAAAGAAAGTGGTGGATCATGTGGTTTAATTCGATACAACACGCAAAACCTTACCAGCCTTAAAATGGAGATAAAGCACGGGGATCCGTTATTTACATCTTTGATAGTTGTTCTTTCTTTGAGCGTGACCCTTGATCTTTTCCTCATAGACCCACAATTTTGACTTTGACTCCATTTATATCCCCCTTTTTAGTTAATGTTGGAGATATGCCCTAGAGGCAATAATAAATATAGTTATTACTATATCTTTGTGTTTATGATAAATGTTTATATTCATGCTATAATAGTATTAACAAGGAAACATTAATACTTGTGTGATTTGTAAACTTAATTTGAAGTCCCTAGTAAAGCCTCTTCATAATACTAGCTTGTTGGTTAATAAATGATTATGGTTTCCCTATCATGAACATTGAGATGTTATTAACAACAAGATCATATCGTTAGGAGAATGATATGATGGACATACTCATATAGATAAGTGTAGCATAAAGATTAAGTCATTTTAATAGTTCAATTGCTATATGCTTTCTGATACATAGTAACCTAATTCCTTCGACCATGAGATCATGCATATCACCATCACCGGAAGAATGCTTTGATGACATCAAACACCACACCGTAACTGGGTGGCTATAAAGGTGGCATCAGTAACGAGGTTGAACTAGGTATGCAGAGATACCGATGATCAAAACCTCGGATAAGTAAACTATCGTGAGACAAAGGGAAATTGGTATCGTATGTAAGTGGTTCATTCGATCGCAAAGTAACCGTAGAAATATGTGGGAGCCATATGAATTTCCAGATTCCTCTATTGGTTATTGTTCGGAGAAGTGTCTCGATCATGTCCGCATAATTCACGAACCGTAGGGAGACACACTTAAGGATTTGACGTTGTTGAGTAGTTATGGAATGATGAGTAAGAGACCGAATGTTGTTCGGAGTTTCGGATGGGATCCGGGATATCACGAGGAGATCCGGAATGGTCTGGAGAATAAGATTCATATAAGGAAAGTCCTGTTTCGGGGTTGAAGAATGGTTCCGGCGTTTTCATCGGGAATGTTCTAGAAGGTTCCGGAATGTCCGGCACTCCGGAGAGGAAGGGTACATGAATGTGTCATGACAAGTTGGAATGGTTGCATCATGTACTAGGTGTCATCGCTGAACAAAATAAAGGGTTAAATCAAATCCTAGTTTGAAAAGTCAAATGCCAATTTGAAAAGTCAAACGGCTATTTTGTTTGGTGGAGGGAGAGTAGGAAACCTACTTGGGGAGAAAGTCCCTCTCCCTCCACCGCCGGCCTTGGAAGCCGAGTTGGGGAGGGACTCCCCTCCCCTTGGCGCGCCCCCTCCACCTATATAAGGAGGGCAGGGCTGCCCCTCCAAGACCTACACCTTGCCCCTCTAAACCCTAACCCTAGCCGCCGCTGCCCACCATAGCCGTCGCCCTAGGGTTTCTCCCAAGCCGCCGAGTTGGGGCTTCTAGTTGCCCTAGCCGCCGGCCTAGCCCCTTCTACTTGGTGTGTCTAAACCCTAGATCACCGAGGCTCTCTCATAGTCCACCATACTCGCTCCGGCTTAAGGCGAAGCCCTGCGAGATCTCCCCTCTACTTCCGGTACCACGCCGTCGTGCTGCCGGAATCGCGAGGAGAGTGCTACAACCTCCGCTGCCTGCTGGAACAAGGGAGAGGAAGGTCTTTGTCGAGTACCGAACGTGTGACCGACTGCGGAAGCGCTGCCAGAACGCAGCGCCGGAAGGATCGTCTACGCGATCTTGAGATCGGCAAGAGTACGACTACATCACCCACGAGAATCCGCTCTCGTTAAACACTTTGGAATCTTCGAGGGTGATTTATTCCATCGACTCGTTGCTACAATCTAGTAGATAGATCTTGGCTTGTTTGTTTGTATGCGGTAGAATTTTTTTGTTTTCCATGCTACGAACCCCTACAGTTAATTCAATGGCTTTTTTCATTGTCGTCGAAGCCGGAGCGCTTTAGTCCCTTAATTTTCAAGCAAGAATCACCGTCTTGAGCGCCTTGCGCGGGGCGACGGTTTGGCACGAGATATCCGGGGGTGTGGAAAGAGCAGCTGTGAAAAGCGTAAAAACCATAAAAAACGACGATTAGAAGGTTCAAAAATCGGTTGAACTGGTTTACTTGGTTTTGTTCCTTCGCTCTCCATTGATTGAGCTTCCGCAGAAAGTGATTCGTGGGCGCTTTTTTCTTATTCAGGGCGTAGCGAAGCCAATTTCTATCAAGGCAAGGGGTAAATAAGGGGAGGGGTACACTAATTACTAAGACTGAGGAAGCCACAATTAATGCAAAAACAGGATTCAATAATGGGCGTGAGTTAGTGATTCGAAAATTTAATGAACTTCATTTCCTTAATCTCAATCTGGCCAAAGGCCCATGAACGGAAGTGCTAAAGGTTCTTTCAATTCGAGGATTCAAAAAGATGTTTTCATAGTCATCTCCGAATATTTTTGATTTCATTCAAAGTCAAGTTCACCCTGTTTTTCATGTTTCACAACTCAAAGTACAGGTGCCTTGATGTATAGTATAGCATTACATAAATATATATGTGAAAATACAGACTACGACAATTATACATCGATCTTACATTTTTTTTGATAAAGACATCGATGTTATGTACATTTTTACAATAAAATTCAGATATTCCGTAGACATTTCTTACTACAGACATATACAAGCTGTACACTGTCTTTCTATTGTAGTATACATGAGCAGACAGTCTGCAAAACCCTATCAATCATCTGAGGCGTAAACATGGCGATGCCATCCCACACCGTCTCCGAAGCCGACAGCCGATCGACCCCCCAGAAGTAGGGATGCACGATGACTAGGCCCTCAAGGTCGAGGATGTTGGTGCCGCGGCTGGCACGCACTGCCGTGTTGTAGACTATGTTGCCACCGGCGCTGTCGCCGGCGAGGAACGTCCGCCCGGGATCGGCATAAGCAGAAAGCCACGGGTCAGAGAGGGACGCCACCCACTGGAGCGCGGCCCATGCGTCATCGTAGGCCGCAATCACGAGATGCTCCGGTGCTAGACGGTACTCCACGGACACCACAAGGGCCCCGGTGCGCCTGGCCAGCGACCTGGCGTAATTATGGTAAGTGCGGCCAAACGCGCTCTCAGTGCAAAAGCATCCGCCATGGACGTACATGATGACGGGAAACCTCTCGCCGCCGGTCATGGCAGCGACAACGGCGGGAAGGAACAAGCGTGCGGACACGCCGGTGGTTTTGTCGATGATGACGTCCCTCGTTGCCACGCCACGGTTGGCGGCGGCGTCCTCTGACGCTGCCACAAATGAACTGCGCAGCAAGCGCTTGACACGGCCGCCCTTGCATTCAAGTATGAATGGATAGAGGTCCACGGCAATGTCACTGCCATCGACATCCTTCTTGTTTGCTTGCATCGTGAACTAGTGATCGAGCGAGCTTAGCTAATAGCACTCGAATTAACCTAGTAGCGAGTATATATGCTAGCTCTATCTCAATATCTTGTACTTGTTGAGTACGTAGTGGTGGCTTGGAAAGAGGCTGCTCCAGGGTTTTTATAGCATGACTGCCGTGCATGAAATGACAACTCAAGTGATAATTGTGCTGACTTACTGGTTAATAAAATTCTTCAATAAATTGTTACTACCTTCCATCCATAATAAGTGTCGCTGATTTAGTATAGTTTTCTACTAAATCAACGACACTTATTATAGTTCTATATTATTTTCTAAAACTTACGTAATTAAAATGTTTGTTATACTACGAGGATGTCTCTAAAAATAAAGTCATCTATTCAGTCATATATCTAAGATGTTTTTCAGATTTTGGCCTTCAAAATATGGATACATCTATATTGGCTCCTCCGGCTAGCAGGTTCGACTTGTATATGTTAATTTGTATCTTCATGTCATCCAAATATGAATGTCACTACTGGAAAAACCATCTTCTGTTTGATCACTGGAAGCCCAGCAGTCCCGGCCCGTCACGAACCGCGACTAGTGCTAGCACTAGTCCCGGTCCGTGAGGCCTCCAACGGCTAGAAATGGCCATAAGCATTAGTCCCGGGCCGGACCAGAGCATTAGTCCCGGTCCGTCACGGCCCGACTAATAAGCTGAGCGGGCAACATCTCTTTTCAGGACTATTAGTCCCCGTCGTATCACCGGGGACTAATTGTCCATCACTATATATACAGCTCCCTGGCCAGCTGCCCTAAAGCATATGGTGGCCATTTTTCTCAAAGAAAGCAAGAGAGTTCATATCATTTTTTTTCTCAAGATTTGTCAAGATTTAGTTTGCAACACCTAAATCCAAAGCTTTAAAAGGTTAGAACTTCATTCTTTCATCTCTTATTGCTACTTTAGCTCTATATAATGCTCTAGAAGTATAGAGATATGGATCAATGCATGCATGCTCTAGAAGTAGCTAGAAGGATTTTGATATATATGTGTAACAAATTTTGATTAGGCACATAGTTACTGAAAATTAAAATGTGTAATTTTAGAGTTTCAGAGCTTAGAATGGAATGAGGTTTTCACTGATGGAACAATAATAAAAAACTCCACATTTATCATGTTGATTGTTTTCTCCAATTCACAAATTGGTGCATGTAAATTTTTCAAAATTCAAAATTAATGCTCTAGAAGCTCTCAATATAACTTGTAATAATTTTATCATGTTGTGTAATGGTTTTTGATATACTTTTACTATAATGCAGATGGTCCGGGAATGGATGTACGCAGTCTTGACGCTCTGGCAAGTTCATTAATGGCGTGCATGAATTCATCCGTGTTGCTGATGCAAACAAGCACAATGATTTTGTATTTTGTCCATGTAATGGATGTAGGAATCAGAAGGATTACTCTGACTCAAAAACCCTTCACAGCCACCTGTTGAAGTCCTGCTTCATGCCCAGTTATAATTGTTGGACCAAGCACGGAGAGAGAGGGGTTATAATGGAAGACAATGAAGAAGAGGAGGAGGATGAAAACTATCATGGTTTCCCTGAGTACGGAGATACTTCCATGGGGGATGCTGAAGGGGAGGATGAAGAAGAGACACATGATGAACCCGCTGATGATCTTGGTCGGACCATTGCCGATGCATGAAGAGATTGTGAAACTGAAAAGGATAGGGAGAAGTTCAATCACATGCTAGAGGATCACAAAAAGTTGTTGTACCCAAATTGCGAAAATGGTCTGAAAAAGCTGGGCAGCACACTGGAATTGCTGCGATGGAAGGCTGAGTGTGCTATACCTGACTCCTCATTTGAAAAGTTGCTGAAAATGATGAAGAATATGCTTCCAAAAGATAATGTATTGCCCGCTAGTACATACGAAGCAAAAAAGGTTGTCTGCCCTCTAGGTTTAGAGGTTCAGAAGATACATGCATGCCCTAATGACTGCATCCTCTATCGCGGTGAGGAGTATGAGAATTTAGATGCATGACCGGTATGCACTTCACTTCGGTATAAGAATAGACGAGATGACCCTGGTGACGTTGAGGGCGAGCCCCCCCCCCCCGGAAGAGGGTTCCTACGAAGGTGATGTGGTATGATCCTATAGTACCACGGTTGGAACGCTTATTCAGAAACAAAGAGCACGCCAAGTTGTTGCGATGGCATAAAGAGGAACGTAAGTCAGAAGGGATGTTGAGACACACCGCTGATGGGTCGCAATGGAGAAAAATCGATAGAAAGTACCCGGACTTTGCAGATGACGCAAGGAGTTTAAGGTTTGGTCTAAGTACAGATGGCATGAATCCCTTTGGGGAGCAGAGATCCAGTCACAGCACCTGGCCCGTGACTCTATGCATCTATAACCTTCCTCCTTGGTTGTGCATGAAGCGGAAGTTCATTATGATGCCAGTTTTGATCCAAGGTCCGAAGCAACCCGGCAACGACATTGATGTGTACCTAAGGCCATTAGTGGAAGAATTTTTACAGTTGTGGCACGAACCCGGGATACGCGTCTGGGATGAGCACAAGCAGGAAGAATTTAACCTCCGAGCATTGCTTTTCGTAACAATCAATGATTGTCCTGCTCTTAGTAGGCGAGGATGGTCTCCCTCGTCGATGTAGCGCATCACTCCGATGATAGTATGGTTCGCCCACCACAGACGACGGCCGGCTCGTTGTGGTTCACCGGTGGCGGGCCATCACCCTCGTACCTGGCGAGCTTCCTTTCCCTCCTATTAGCGAAGAAGGCATTCTAGGTGTCGTAGTTGTCGGGATCCCACTGGGGATCCATCCGCTGCTCCGGCGTGAGCTCGTGGTAGAAGTGGTTTGTGATGGTCGCCTGGCGTGCGGAACCTTGAGGGACAGGAGGGACATGAACCCTCCAGCCAAAGATCCAAACGTGGCGGCCGGTAGCCCGGAGGACAAGGGTAGTTGAGGCGCCTCGGTCTCCTCGAGGGTCGAATGGCCCAAAGAGGCGTCCATTGTTCTAAGAGAGGAAGGTGTGGATGTGTGGATAGCCATGGCACGATCACCCTAAATATAGAGGGAAAGGGCGGGAAAACTTGGCGTGAATCTTTGGGAAATGGCGGAAATATCTTTAGTCACGGTTAGTGACTACATCCCGGACTAAAAGCTCTTGTAGAAAGGAAAGGGCGGGAAAACTTGGCGGGAAGAGGTGGGAAGTGGCGGAAAATATCTTTAGTCCCGGTTTGTGACTACATCCGGGACTAAATGGATATTATATTAAGATTCATTATATTTTTCTGATAATAATAGACATATTATTTGTTTTAATTGGATTATTACAATAAAAGATACGATTTTCCAAAGTTTTTTATATAGTTTTGAATTAAAAAAGAAAATTTACAAATGAAATAATTTATAAATGATGCAAACAGATAAATGGATATTATATTAAGATTCTTTATATTTTTCTGATAATAATAGACATATTATTTGTTTTATTTGGATTCTTAAAATAAAAGATATGATTTTTCAAAGTTTTTATATTAGTTTTGAATTAAAAAAGAAAATTTACAAATGAAATAATTTATAAATGATGCAAACAGATAAATGGATATTATATTAAGATTCATTATATTTTTTGATAATAATAGACATATTATTTGTTTTATTTGGATTATTACAATAAAATATATGATTTTTCAAAGTTTTTATATTAGTTTTGGATTAAAAAAGAAAATTTACAAATGAAATAATTTATAAATGATGCAAACAGATAAATGGATATTATATTAAGATTCATTATATTTTTCTAATAATAATAGAAATATTATTTGTTTTATTTGGATTATTACAATAAAAGATATGATTTTCCAAAGTTTTTTATATTAGTTTTGAATTAAAAAAGAAAATTTACAAATGAAATAATTTATAAATGATGCAAACAGATAAATGGATATTATATTAAGATTCTTTATATTTTTTGATAATAATAGACATATTATTTGTTTTATTTGGATTATTACAATAAAATATATGATTTTTCAAAGTTTTTATATTTGATTTGAATTAAAAAAAGAAAATTTACAAATGAAATAATTAATAAATTATGCAAACAGATAAATGGATATTATATTAAAATTCTTTATATTTTCTGATAATAATAGACATATTATTTGTTTTATTTGGATTATTACAATAAAAGATATGATTTTTCAAAGTTTTTATATTAGTTTTGAGTTAAAAAAGGAAATTTTAAAAAACAAACAACATGGTCGTGGCTGGACCTGGGACTAAAGGGTCTTGGCGCAAAACGGAAAAAAAGGGTCTTTAGTCGCGGGCCGAGGCTTAGCCCGCGACTAAAGGGGGGGGTCTTTAGTCGTGGGCTAAGCCACAACCCGCGACTAAAGACCCTTTAGTCGTAGGCGGTGGCTCAGCCTGGGACTAAAGGGGGGAGGTCCCTTTATATACTCTTGCCTGCCCCTGGTTGTGCCCACCCGCACTTGGCAAACGACGAAGACGAAGACGAGGCGCCGACGCAGAACAGGGAAGTCGCCCGATTCCCGCCACGGAGCCTTGCCATGTCACCGCGCCGTGTCGCTTCCACCGCCGCAGATCGCTAAGCCGCCATCCCGTCGTCTGTCACATGCCCGCCAATGTCGCCCATCGCCCGCTTCATCGCTGAAGCCTCACACATGCCGCCGCGCCGCGCCATATCGCCACCATCGTGTCATCACGCCACGCCGCTTCCCACCTCATGGGAGGTGGTTATTTAGTCTAGTATTAATTAGTTAGTAGTTAGTGTAGTTAGTATAGTTAGTGTAGTATTAATTATATTTTTTTAATTAGTAGTATATTTAGGTTTTTGTAGTATATTTAGGTTTTTTAATTAGTAGTATATTTAGGTTTTTACATTTAGTGTAGTATATATATATTTTTAATTAGTAGTATATTTTTTAATTGTTAGCTAGGATTATTTTTTATTATTGTTTTAATTATAATTAGCTAGGGTTATTGTTTTAATTATAAATAGCTAGGGTTATTTTTTTAATTATTGTTTTAATTATAATTAGATAGGATTTGGATTATATTGTTAGCTAGGGTTATTTTAATTATAATTAGCTAGGGTTATTTTTTTGTTTTATTTATTAAGATTATAATTAGGATTAGGATTAGGGTTATTTTTTAATTATTGTTTTAATTATAATTAGCTAGGGTTATTGTTTTAATTATAAATAGCTAGGGTTATTTTTTTATTTATTGTTTTAATTATAATTAGCTAGGATTAGGATTATATTGTTAGCTAGGGTTATTTTAATTATAATTAGCTAGGGTTATTTTTTATTAAGATTAGAATTAGGATTAGGGTTAATTTTTAAATTTATTGTTTTAATGATAAATAGCTAGGGTTATTGTTTTAATTATAAATAGCTAGGGTTATTGTTTTAATTATAAATAGCTAGGGTTATTTTTTTAATTATTGTTTTAATTATAATTAGCTAGGATTAGGATTATATTGTTAGCTAGGGTTATTTTAATTATAATTAGCTAGGGTTATTTTTTTGTTTTATTTATTAAGATTAGAATTAGGATTAGGATTAGGGTTATTTTTTGTTTAAGTTATTATAATTAGGATTATATTGTTTTAGTTATTAGGATTATTGTTTTTTCTAACCTGTTTAACTCTCTTTTTGTTATAGATAATTAAGTCATGGATCCATCCGAAGATCCTCGTCGCATCGGTGAAGGTTTTCTTTAGGGCATGATAAGAGGTGAATTTCCTCTTATTACGGGCACGGCCGAAGATATTTTGCTCGAGGAAGAGATATCCTCATATGTGAATCCATCCGGTGATGGACTAGAGGAAAATCAAGGGGAAGACCAGATGGACGAAGGGCAAACAAATGACAACAATAATGATGGCCCCTCGACAGGATCCAGCGAGCTACATATATATATATAAAGTCTCGTGTTACCTCTATTCATTAACTGATCTAGATATATATTAATCACTCTCTCTTCTTCTTTTAGCCCACCGGATCGAAGCAATCGACAGCTCGAACGAAATGAGGGCCGAACAAAAAGTTGGATGGTAATCAGAGGTTCACCATCGAAGAAATAGCTGATGATGGTGAACCGATTGCTCCAGAGAAGCACCGGAGGATGTTTATAAATCAATGCGGGGTGCTGGTTAGGGACAACCTGCCGATCACCATCCAAGAATGGAATAAGTCAAAAAAACCCGGTGAAGAATCCAACAGCTATGCCACCGATGATGCCAAAGATGACCTTTGGCAGAAGCTCATAGCGCATTTCATACTACCTCCAGAGTATGAGGAATTTGAGGTAGATGGTATTACCCCAATGCCGGTTGGGATTGAAAATAGAGCGAAAGTCAAGGAGTGGGCACTAAGCAAGATGGCTGAACTATACCGGAACCACAAGAAAAATTTATACGCGAAATATGTCGCGAAAAAGAAAACTCCAGACTTCACAGGAGTAAACGAGAAGTTGAGAGAACAATGGCCCGATTTTGTACAATACAAGCAATCTGATAAAGCAAAGGCAAAGTCTGCAAAGAACGCGTTAAATGCTGCCAACAAGAAATACCATCATAAAATGGGGACAGGTGGCTACAAGAGTGCCATCCCTAAGTGGGAAACTATGCAGAAGGATATGAGAGCTAGAGGCATCACTCCTGGTACAGATGGATGGACCGAGAGGTCAAAGCAATAGTGGTACGGGCACGGGGGATCCTTGGACCCAGAAACAGGGAAGACATTATTTCATGATAAAATTCTAAAACCCTCCCAAGACCTTATTCAAGCAATGAACGATGCTCAATTGGGATTGTTCCATCCCGAGAGAGAGAACGACGAGCTGACACGCGCCCTAGGGAATCCTGAAAAGGGAGGACGAACACGAGGCAAAGGAGCCGGTGTCTCGTGGAAGAAAGGGTTTCCTCATGCGATGCCGCCATGAAGCCGTCGAGAAAGAAGGACCGGAGGCGACCGGATCTCCGTGGTAGAGCAGACCTAGCTGATCCAAGAACCTCATGCATGAAATTAACCAAAGGCCGCCGTCAACTCACCCGCGGCGATGATCCTGCATTGGATCTTAGCCAACGGAGAAGCAGCGTGGCTTCCACGGAGGTCCGTGCTGATGATCAAGCACTGCTGGATAATGCACCGGCTCCTCACTACCCCGTGGATGATGTCAGAGAGATGGCACAATGTGAGCTACATCAGCCAATGAACAACCTGTCCTTCAAGGTGGCGATCGGCACTGCTTTACCTTGTCTACCTGGAGCACTCCACCATTCACTTCCGATTCCACCAGGCTATGCTCGTGTCACGGTGGATGACATAGTGGAGGATTTTGCGGACCTAGAGATTGAAATCTCTACGCCTGAAGGCCTTACGAAACTAGGAGATGTCAAGCGCAACATCATTCTATGGAATAAGAAGTACATCAAGTTTCCAGGCTCGGCGCCAAGGCCACCGACTCCAAGGAATCCAAATCCACCCCGCATCGAATATCGTCAACCTCCAAGTCCACCCCAACCCGATTATCGCCAACCTCCAAGTCCACCCCAACCCGATTATCGCCAACCTCCAAGTCCACCCTGCCCCGCTGACGATCGCCGCAGCAGGAGTACATCAACTCTATCTCCGCCTCCGCCTCCGTGCAATACTACTACCTCGTCGAAGAAACGGAAGTTCGACGGTCCCCCGCGCCCCACATCGAAGAAAGGTCAAACGCCGAAGATAGTCGACATCCCGCCGGCTCTTCCAAAGAGACCTTATGACAAGACCGACGAGGAAAGTAACGCGGATGTGGCTGCCCAAGTTAAGGCACATTTTGCACCCAAAAAGCCTGAGCCAAAGCCGGTATATAACGAAAAAACAAAAAAAGTGGGCTAAGTCCTTTCTTGAGCAACCATCCCAGATATCGATGAATCTGGAATCAGACTATGACCGGGAGATTATTAAGCAAGCACAGAAGAAAAAAATCACAAGTGCAAAAAGCGGGAAGCAAGTTGCCCAGATCGGAGCATAGAAGAATCAATCGGTCGCCCTGCTCAAAGTCATTTCAGACCTCGACAAGGCCTTCAGAGCTGAAATGGATATGGACATGCAAATAATGGACCCTAGAGCCCGTAATAATGCTGCACTTATGGGAATCACTGTATCAGAGGCCAAAGCACTTGCTAACAAAGCAAATATGTCTCTTGGTAAATATTTAGGCTATGAAGATACGCCAAGGTCGAGTAGTGCAAGATGTCCAAGGGCAGCCTCTAGTCAGTAATGAGGAGCTCGCATGTCTATCCACACATATGCGAAATCTGCATGAATGGTACATGTCGCAAGCAGAAAAAAAGCATCATAAAGATTGGTTTCCGGTGGACGTTAGAAAGGAGCATCACTTCAAACCATACTCGATACAGGTTCAAATGACCGAACTGTTTCAGTTATACAACCAGCGCGCCCTCGACAAATCTATCATTGGTTGCTACTGTATGTAAGTTATTTATTTCTATAATTAAGTTTGTAGCTTTAGCTCGTTCATTGCATTTAATATATTATCCTAACTATATATCCTTTTGTATGATGATATTATATTCCGCAGAATGAAGATGCTTGAATGCAAAAGAGCTAGAAGATACGACGTTGGGTTCATTGACCCATATATCATTAATGAATATACGTTAAAGAATCACCCCAAAGACGTGGAGGAAGACCTGTCCAGGTTCTTAACCGAGCATAAGGAAATATTATTTCCTTACAACTTCAAGTGAGTGTTTATATCTTGTACACATTTTATTTTTGCTTACTGGATGAGCTATGCATGTATGCTTATGTAAATGTCCGCAGATTCCACTGAATCTTGCTAAACATTCAAGTTGACAAGTCCCTAGTCGAAGTCCACGACTCATTAAGTTGAGACCAAGAGAAGTGGAGCGACATGAAAGCAATGCTCCATAAGTAATTTCAATCATTATCGCATTATATCGTCCTCTTTCATTCATTTCCTGATATCAAGTAACTAATAACTCCTTTGTTCATTTTCTTTGCCGAGCAGGTGTTGGACACGATTTAGACAGAAAATACCAGGTCCATTCAAAGAGGAGCTAACTTATAAAATGGCGAAGAGTTTACAACAGCCACCGGGAACTCATTTATGTGGATACTACATCTGCGAGTACATCCGCGAGTTGACCAGTGAGCAGAAAGTTGACTCACATTATATTTATGATTTGCGGGAGACACTAGAGCCAGACCAGCGCATAAGAGCAATTCAAGAGGAGCTGGCGGGATTTATGATGAAGGAAGTCCTTGATGTACATGGAGAGAATTATGCGGATGACGTGAAACTCGATTTGCCTTAGTCATCTCCACGTAGCTCATATTATATATATTCATCAATGACCATGTAATTTTCAAAATATTTCTTCCTTTTGATATGATTGATTATATGTATGCTTGCAAGGGATCGATCTTATATAAATGCATCGACGTGTAGTGTGTATGTAGTAGCGTATAATATGTCTACTGAAAATATATGTTTGTTATAGTGAAACACAAAACGAAAAAGGAACAAAATGGCAAAAAAAAAGGAAATACACAACCTCTGCCGCGGCAGAGAAATGTGGTGTTTCTCTGCCGCGGCAGGAAACCTTCTAGTCCCGGGTGGTGTTACAGCCCGGGACTAGAGGGTTCCGCCCCCCGCGGCGCTGAAACAACCACGTGGATGTTATCAGTCGCGGGCCTTTGCGAGCCGGGACTAGAGGGGGGAGGGGGGGGCTCTAGTCCCGTTTTCGCAGTCCCAGGCCCAAAACCGGGACTAGAGCCCGTTGCGGCCCGGGACTAGAGCCCCTTTTTCCACCGGTGTGTCTAAAACAATTAAGTAGTTGTATGCATCTTACGCTTTGCTTGAAGTTTCTAAATGCAGACTTTCCATTTGATGGACAAACCAGGTCTTGCTGGTCAAAAATAGTACAACGAACAAAGTACTTGCATGATTCACTTATAATGGACAGATAAGCAATTGTTTTTTAAGATTGTCAAGTTGGCATATAAGTTATACATATTGTTGACGTGTATGGTACAATATCAAACAAAAAGTGGCAGCCCTAGCACCTAACAGATCTTTTGAGCATCTATTAAATAGTACTACTCTGTAAAAAAGAATTAGGTGATTGAGTTTTTAATGGGTCAACACAAACATTAAGACTATCAAGTTCATGTATGATACACATGTGTTATAGTGCCGACAAATAATATGAGCAGTGGCACCTAGAGAATCTATTGAGCAATGTGCTATTGTTATGTATTTTTTATTTGAGGTCAAACAATGGGTTAGACCGAAGGCTTTAGCATAACCCGATTTAAATTAATAAAGCCAACAACGACCAAATACAGTGATAGAGGGTTCTAGATTCAACCTTTAAACAAACAAAAACATAATGCACCTTTAGTGAGTATATCTGCTCTATTTTAATATCTTTTACTTGTTGTGTACGTATACATTGTGGAGGCTTGTGAAGTAGCTACTCTAGGTTTTTAATAGCATGGCCATGCATAAAATGAAAACTCACATGGTAACTACCGCCAACTAACTGGTTAATCAATTTCTTTGGTAAAAAGTTGCTACCTCATGTCCATAACAAGTGCCCATGATTTAGTACAACTTTATATTAAATCAGGTACACTTATTGTCTATCATAGGAAGTACTATTTTGTTTTTCTAAACTTACGCGACTTAAATTTTTGTTATATATCTAGAATGTCTCTAAAAACAAAGTCATCTATTCAGTCGTATCTCTAAGATATTTTCTAGATTCTGGCCTCAAAAATATGGATGCATGTACCTTGGCTCTTTTAGCCAGCAGGGTCAACTCATTTATGTTAATTTGTCTCTACATGTCAAATGTTGATTTCTAAAACAATTGAGCAGTTGCATGCATCTTATGCTTGCTTGAAAATTTTAGATGCCGACTTTCCATTTGATATACAACCCAGGTCTTGCCGGGTCAACAAATAGTACTGCAAACAAAGTACATGCATGATTCACTTATAATGGACAGATAAGAATTTTTTTACTATTGTCAAGTTGACACATAAGTTACACATTGTTGAAGTGTATTGTATAGGTCAAACAAAAAGTGGCAGTCCTAGCATCTAACGAATCTATCGAGTAACATGCCATATATGTTCTTTGTGACTTTTAATATTTGTTAGTAAATATTACTACTCTGTACAAAAGCATTATGTGAATTAGTTCATAATAATGGATCAACACAAACATTAAGATTACCAAGTTCATGTATGATATAATATTGACACATATGTTATTGTGTCGACAAATAATATGAGTAGTGAAACCTAGTAGATCTATTGGGTAATGTGCTATTGTTATGTATTTTGTATTTTGGGGGCGAACAATGGGTTAGAATAAGGCTCGAGTAGATCCCGATTTAAGTTAATAAAGCCAACAACAGCCAAATAGAGTGTTACGGGGTTCTAGGTTAAACTGTCAAACAAACACGAAAATAATGGACCTTTGGCGAGTATATCTGCTCTATCTCAATACCTTGTAATTGTTGTGTATGTATACATTGTGGGGACTTGGGAAGAAGCTGCTCGAGGTTTTTTATAGCATGACCATGCATGAAATGCAACTCAAGTGGTAATTGCGGCCAACTAACTAACTAGTTAATTTATTCGAAAACAAGTTACAACCTCAGATCCATAATAAGTGTCGATGATTTAGTTCAACATCATATTAAATCATCTACACTTTGTATCAGCGTAAATACAATCTTGTTTTCTAAAACTTAAGCCACTTAAAAGTTTGCTATATATCCAAAATGTATCTAAAAACAAAGTCTACCTAGTCACATCTCTAATATGTTTTTCATATTCTGGCCTCCAAAATATTGATGCATGTACCTTGGCTCTTCTAGCCGGCAGATCGACTCGTATATGTTAATTTGTCTACACATATCATCTAAATGTTGATGTCTAAAACAATTGAGTAGTTGCATGTATCTTACATTTTCTTAAACATTCTAGATGCAGACTTTCCATTCGACCGACAAGCCATGTCTTCTTGGTCAACAAATAGTACTGAAACAAAGTACATGCATGATTCACTTATAATGGATAGACAAACAAAAATAATTAAGATTGTCAATATTTGACATATAAGTTGTGTATTATTGACCTGTATGGTACACCGTTAAATAAAAAGTGACAGTCCTAGTACCTAATGGGTCTATTGAGTAACGTGCCATATGTTCTTTGCGACCTAGAGAATATGAGGGTTGGCACCTAGAGAATCTATTGATCAATGTGCTATTGTTATGTATTTTTTTATTTAAAGTCAAACAGTAGGTTAGACCGAAGGCTTTAGTAGAACAAGGTTTAAATTAATAAAGCCAATAAAGGCCAAATACAGTAATAGAGGGTTCTATATTCAACCTTCAAACAAACAAGAACATAATGAACGATTGGTGAGTATATCTGCTTTGTCTTAATATCTTTTACTTGTTGTGTACGTATAAATTGTGGATGCTTGGGAAGAAGCTACTCTAGGTTTTTAATATCATGGCCATGCATAAAATGAAACCTCATGTGGTAACTGTTGGAATTATGCCCTAGAGGCAATAATAAAGATGTTATTATTATAATTCTTGTTCATGATAAAGTTTATATTCCATGCTAGAATTGTATTAAGCGGAAACTTTAATACTTGTGTGGTTTGTGAACAACACCGTGTCCCTAGTACACCTCTATGGACTAGCTCATTGATCAATGATGGTTAAGGTTTCCTAACCATAGACATGAGTTGTCAATTGATAATGAGATCATATCATTGGAGAATGATATGATGGATGACCAAACTAAGCAAAGTAATTAGATCGCTTCATCGTGTTCATCTTTGAAGCTTTTCCTATGTCAAATATTGTATTCCTTAGACCATGAGATAATACAACTCCCCAGTATCGGAAGAAAGCTTTGAGGTCATCAAACGTCATCCTATGAGAGGGTGATCATAAAGGTGTCTCTCGGTGATCGGAAAGTATCATTGGGTTGTATGTATCGAGATGGGATTTGTCCCTCCCAAGTCGGAGATATATACTGGGCCCACTCGTAATCGATATCAACACCGCTTGCAAGCATGTGGTTAAGGAGTTAATCACAAAGTGATATCGGATTACGAACGAGTAAAGTACTTGCTCAACGAGATTGAACTAGGTATGACGGTACGACGATCGAATCTCGCAAGTAAAATATCGCGAGACGAGGGAATATATATATGGGATTGTTTGAATCTGGCATCGTGGTTCATCCGATATGATCATCGATGAATGTGTGGAGTCAATATGGGTGCCTGCACCCATTGTTGATTATTGATAGAAGATCATGTCCGCATATTCTCGAACCCGCAGGTCACACACTTAACGTGTCTCGACGCTAGGATAGATTGGATAATTGGTTTATGAATTTTTGTTTGAGTCTCGGATGGGATCCGGACATCACGGAGGTTCCGGAGTGGTTCGAGAATAAGATTCATATAAGGCAAGGCAGTTTTGGAGTTCAAATTGTTCCAAGTTAATCGGTATTGTACCGAAGCTTTAGAACCTTCCGGAAGGGACCAACGTGGCCCCACCTTCCGGGAGGGGCATGGGCCTATGAGGGAGTGTCCTGGCCGCTTTGGGGGAACAAGGCCCCATAGGGCCCAGCCGATCCTAGAGAGTTTAAATCGCTTAAACTAGAGATAGGGTTTCTAGAAGAGGAGAGTCCATGCCCCCACTCCTTATCCTTTGGGCTTGGGGAGGGCTAGGGCTGCTCCCCTCTATATAAAGAGGGTGCGCACCAACCCCCACACCTCTCCTCCAAACCCTAGCCGCCTTGCTAGCTTCCTCTCTCCCTCCCGATCGCTTGTAGGCGAAGCCTCTCAGAGAAATTCTCCACCATACACTACACTGGCCGTGTTGTAGATCCAATCTATCTCCACCATACTTGCTGGTCCGAGGAAGGAGGAGACGCCGAGGTGCTGCACGTGTGCATCTCACGGAGGCACCGCCACTTGTGGTGCTAGATCGGATCGGATCGCGAGGAGGAGAAGCGAGTACGACTACATCACCCACGCTCGTTTAACGTTCACTGTGCGAATCTTCAAGGGTATGAAGATCTAATCCAATCTCTCTCGTTGTTTGCATCTCATAGATTAGATCTTGGATTTCCATCTGTTCGCTCCGTAGAATACTTTGAGTTACTATGCCGCTAAACCCTTCAGTTGTATCAGAGCTAGATCTATGCGTAGATGTGTTTCACGAGTAGAACGCAACATGGTTGTTGCGGGCGTTGATGTTTTCTGTGCAAGCCTCTTGTTTGTGTTATTCTTATGACGCGGGATAGTGAGATTGAAGCGGTCCAGCCAACCTTACGCGACGTTGTTCGAGACCGCCCGCACTTGACGTGTGGCTTGTTCCACACATGCGGCTGGTGGATGTCAGTTTCTCTCACTATAGTTATCATGGGATTAACACCGGAGTTTGGCAACCATAATATCACCGTTGTGGCTTTCCGTAGGTAAGAATCGTTCTTAGCATCTACTCCCATAAGCCACGTAAAACATGCAACAACAAAGTAGAGGCGTCTAACTTGTTTTTGCAGGGAGTGTTTTCTGTGATATGGTATGGCCCAAGATGTGATGTGTATATTGTATGCGATGATCATGTTTTGTAATGTTTCACGACTTGCATGTCGATGAGTACACAACCGGCAGGAGCCATATGATTGTCTTTAAAATTGTGTATGACCTGCGAGTCAACTTCTTATACGCCATGTAATAGCTTTACTTTATCGCTAAATAGTTAGCAATAGTTGTAGTTGCTATTCGTGGTGGAGGCAATCATGGTGGAGTGATGGAGATCATGCCGGAACGCACAAGATAGAGATCATTGCGCGAAGATTGGCTATACCATGTCACATAAAGTTATATGCATGTGATGTTTATCCTTTTATGTATCTTATTATGCTTAGATCGCGACGGTAGCATTATAAGATGATTCCTCACTTAAAGATCAAGATAAAACTGTTCTCCCAAGTATGCACTGCTAAAGTTCGTCGTGTCCAAGCATCACGTGATGATCGGGTGCTATAGACTCTACGCTCACATACAACGGGTGCAAGCCAGTTTTTCACACGCGGAAATACTTGGGTCTAGCTTGACAAGCCTAGCATGTACAGACATGGCCTCGGAACACAAGAACCGAAAGGTTAAGCATGAGTCATATGAATGATATGATCGACACTTTGTTGTCCACCATTGAAACCACATCTCTTCTCGTGATGATCGGATTAGGTGTGGTGAATTTGGATCGTGTTCACTAAACAACTTGAGGGATGTTGAATTTAGTGGGAGTTCATCTAGTAATTTGATTAAGTTGAACTGTTTTTCATGAACATAGTCTAAATTGTACTTGCTAATACTGTAGGTCACATGGCCAAATCCAACTTCAACTTCAACGTTTTTGCTGAGAAGGAAAAACTTAGAAACAATGGGTCTAACTTCACCAATTGCTTCTGCAATCTAAGAATAATTCTGTCTGGCGGACAAAAGGACTATGTCCTTGGTAAAGCGTTAGGTGACCCTCGCAATCAAGCTACTACCGATGAGAAAGCTGTCTATCACAAGAAAGATGATTATGGTGTGATTAAGAGCACCATGTTGTTTGCTATGGAACCGGAACTTCAAAATCGTTTTGAAACCTATCCCGGGCCCTTTGAGATTCTCGAGGAGCTGAAAACCATGTTTCAGACTCAAGCCCGTTCTGAGAGATATGAGATCTCGAGAAGTTCTTTAATCGCAAGATGGAGGAAGGAGTTCGTTAGTGAGCACGCCATAAAGATGTCGGGCTACACTCAACGCTTGAGCAACTGGAATGCACGATTCCAGAGGAGCTCAAGATTGTGGTTCTGCAATCACTCCCTCCCAGCTACAAAAGTTTTGTAGTGACTCATAATCAGATTGGTTCCACTGATACGATCACCGAGATCTTCGCAAAGCTGAAGGCTGCGGAGGTGGACATCAAGAAGGATAATCATGTGTTGATGGTCAACAAGCCCTCCTTTAAGAAAGGTAAGGGAGCAAAGAAGCCCTTCAAGAAGGGCGGCGGCAAATGCACTGCCCCTGCTGAGAAGAAGCTCAAGTCTGGTCCTAAGCTGGACACTGAGTGCTTCTATTGCAAGGACAAGGATCACTGGAAGCGCAACTGTCCGAAGTACTTAGCGGACAAGAAGGCTGGCACCATCAAAGGTATATTTGATATACATGTTATTGATGTTTTCCTTACTAGCCCTCATTGTAGTGCCTGGGTATTTGATACCGGTTGCTAATATTTGTAACTCAAACAGAGCTACGGAATAGACGGCTTTGAGGGATGAGGTGACGATGCGCGTGGCAACGGATCAAGAGTTGATGTGATGGTCGACACGCTCTCCTTAGTTTTACCTTCGGGATTAGTTTTAAACCTTAATAAATGTTATTATGTGCCTGCGTTGAGCATGAACATTATTTGGATCGTGTTTATTGCAAGACGGTTATTCATTTAAATCGGAGAATAATGGTTGTTCTATTTATATGAGTAACATCTTTTATGGTCATGCACCTCTTGTGAATGGTTTATTTCTTCTAAATCTTGAAAGGGATGAAACACACATCCATAACATTGAGGCTAAGAGATGCAAAGTAGATAGTGATAATACTACTTATTTGTGGCATCGCTGCCTAGGTCATATTGGTGTAAAGCGATGAAGAAACTCCATTCGATGGAATTTTGGAGTCTCTTGATTTTGAATCATTTGACACATGCGAACCATGCCTCATGGGCAAGATGATCAAACCCGTTCTCCTATGATGGAGCGAGCAACGGACTTGTTGGAAATCATACATACCGATGTATGCGGACCGATGAGTATTTCGACGCGCGGTGGATATCGCTATTTCCTCACTTTTACCGATGACTTAAGTAGATATGGGTATATCTATTTAATGAAACATAAATCTGAAACATTTGAAAAGTTCAAAGAATTTCAGAATGAAGTGGAGAACCATCGTAACAGAAATATTAAGTTTCTACGATCCGATCGTGGAGGTGAATATTTGAGTTATGATTTTCTCACGCATCTTAAAGCAAGTGGAATCGTTTCACAACTCACGCCACCCGGAACACCACAGCGCAATGGTGTGTCTGAACGCCGGAATCGAACTCTATTAGATATGGTCCGATCAATGATGTCTCTTACTGATTTGCCGTTATCATTTTGGGGTTATGCATTAGAAACCGCTGCATTCACTTTAAATAGGGCTCCATCTAAATCCGTTGAGACGACACCGTATGAACTATGGTTTGGTGCTAAACCTAAGTTGTCGTTTCTTAAAGTTTGGGGATGCGAAGCTTACGTCAAGAAGTTGATGTCGGACAAGCTCGAACCCAAAGCGGAGAAATGCGTCTTCATAGGATACCCTAAGGAAACTATTGGGTATACCTTCTATCACGTAACCAAGGCAAAGTGTTTGTCGCAAGAACGGTTCCTTTCTTGAGAAGGAGTTTCTCTCGAAAGAAGTGAGTGGGAGAAAAGTAGAGCTTGACGAGGTTATTGAACCTTCTCTTGAATTGGAGAGTAGCGCAACACCGAAATTGTTCCAGGTGCCGCCGCACAACAATAGAGGAAGCTAATGACAAGGATCATGAAGCTTGGACGATGTCACATCGAACGTCGCAGTCGACAAGGTCGCGTGCCCTCCCGAGTGGTACGGCAACTGTCTTGACCGTCTTGTTGGTAGAAGACAGTGAACCACGAACTATGAGGAAGCGATGATGAGCCTGCATCGAGAAATGGCTAGAAGCCATGAAATCCGAATTGGGATCCATGAGCGAGAACCAAGTATGGACTTTGGTGGACCCTCCTAGCGACCGAAAGGCCATTGAGTGCAAATGGATCTTCAAGAAGAAAACGGACGCGGATGGTAATGTTACCGTCTATAAAGCACGACTTGTCGCAAAAGGTTTTCGACAAGTTCAAGGTGTTGACTACGATGAGACTTTCTCTCCCGTAGCGATGTTTAAGTCCATTCGGATTTTATTAGCAATTGTTGCGTTTCATGATTATGAAATATGGCAGATGGATGTCAAGACTGCATTCCTCAATGGCAACATTGATGAAGAGTTGTATATGATGCAACCCGAAGGTTTTGTCGATCCTAAGGATGCTGATAAAGTATGCAAACTTCAGCGTTCCATTTATGGACTGAAGCAAGCATCTCGGATTTGGAACCTTCGTTTTGATCAAGTGATCAAGAGCTTTGGATTTGTTCCAAATTGCTACGAAGCTTGTATCTACAAGAAAGTAAGTGGGAGCTCGGTGACGTTTCTGGTACTATATGTGGATGACATATTGATTATCGGAAATGACATCAACATGCTTAACGATGTGAAGAATTATTTGAACAAGTGTTTTTCAATGAAAGACCTAGGTGAAGCTGCTTATATATTGGGCATCAAGATCTATAGAGATAGACAAAGACGCCTGATAGCTTTAAGCCAGAGTACATACCTAGACAAAGTTCTGAAAAGGTTCAGAATGGATAAGGCAAAGAAAGGTTCAGTGCCTATGTTGTCAGGTAAGATATTGAGCAAGGCTCAGTGTCCAGCTACGGTAAATGATAGGGAAGCTATGAGCAAAGTGCCTTATGCCTCGGCCATAGGTTCCATCATGTATGCCATGTTGTGTACTAGACCGGATGTGTCCAATGCTCTTAGTTTGACGAGCAGATATCAAAGTGATCCAGGAGTGGAACACTGGACAGCCGTGAAGAACATCCTAAAGTACCTAAATAGGACTAAAGAAATGTTATTAGTCTATGGGGGTGATGAACAGCTTGTCGTAAAAGGTTAAGTCGACGCTAGTTTTGACACCGACAAGGATGATTCCAAATTTCAGACAAGATACGTTTATATTTTGAATGGAGGAGCTGTGAGCTGGAAAAGCTGCAAGCAAAACGTGATCGCGGGATCTACAGTGGAAGCGGAATACATGGCTGCTGCAGAAGCGTCAAGTGAAGGAGTTTGGATCAGAAACTTCATCACTGAGCTTGGCGTGGTTCCAAGTGCATTGGACCCACTGGAGATATTGTGTGACAACACTGGCGCCATAGCACTTGCTAAGGAACCAAGATATCATCCAAATGTTGGAGATATGCCCTAGAGGCAATAATAAATATAGTTATTATTATATCTTTGTGTTTATGATAAATGTTTACATTCATGCTATAATAGTATTAACAAGGAAACATTGATACTTGTGTGTTTTGTAAACTTAATTTGAAGTCCCTAGTATAGCCTCTATACTTCACTAGCTTGTTGGTTGATTAATGATTGTGGTTTCCCTATCATGAACATTGAGATGTTATCAACAACAAGATCATATCGTTAGGAGAATGATATGGTGGACATACTCCTATAGATAAGCGTAGCATAAAGATCAAGTCATTTCATTAGTTCAATTGCTATATGCTTTCGACATAGTAACCTAATTCCTTCGACCATGAGATCATGCATATCACCTTTATGGATGGATGCTTTGATGACATCAAACACCACACCGTAATCGGGTGGTTATAAAAGTGGCATTGAGTGTTCGGAAGGTATTGGTTGAGACACATGGATCAAGAGTGGATTTGTCCATCCACATGACGGATAGATATACTGGGCTCTCGGTGGAATGTCATCCAATTAGCTTGCAAGCATGTGACTTGGTCACAAGGGATCACATATCACGGAACGAGAAAAGAGTACTTATCAGTAACAAGGTTGAACTAGGTATGCGGAGATACCGACGATCATAACCTTGGGTAAGTAACATATCGTGAGACAAAGGGAAATTGGTATCGTATGTAAGTGGTTCATTCGATCGCAAAGTAATCGTAGAAATATGTGGGAGCCATATGAATTTCCGATTCCTCTATTGGTTATTGTTCGGAGAAGTGTCTCGATCATGTCCGCATAATTCACGAACCGTAGGGAGACACACTTAAGGATTCGACGTTGTTTGAGTAGTTATGGTATTATGAGAAAGAGACCGAATGTTGTTCGGAGTCTCGGATGGGATCCGGGATATCACGAGGTGATCCGGAATGGTCCGAGAATAAGATTCATATAAGGAAAGTCCCGCTTTGAGTTCGGGAATGATTCCTGTTTTCATCGGGAATGTTCTAGAAGGTTCCGATTGTCCCAAGACTCCGGGAAGGGTACATGAATGTGTCATTGCTCATTGAATGATTGCATCATGTACTATGTGTTATTGCTGTCCCAAATAAAGGATTAAATTGAATCCTAAAACAGAAAAGTCAAATGTCCAGTTTGAAAGTCAAACTGCCAAAACAAGAAACTGTGGGAAACAAGCAAGAGGAGTTGGAACCAACCTGGAGGAGGAGTAGGACTCCTCCAGGCCGGCGCCCAGCCCAAGCCGAGTTGGGGAGGGACTCCCTCCCTCCCCTGGCGCGCCATGACCCCCCTCCCATAAAAGGAGGGGCAGGGCTCCTCCCATAGACACAATACTTTCTACTCTAGATCTCCGGTTTAGAGCTGTTTTGGTTTAGAGCTTCTAATTGCTTTAGCCAACAGTTTAGAGCCTTCTAATTGGTTTAGAGCCCTCTAATTGGTGTGTCTAATTACTAGGCCACTAATCCTCTCTCATAAGCTCCACCATACTCGCCGGCTTAAGGCGAAGCTCGGGATCTCCCTCTACTTCCTGTACGCCAGCCGTCTTTGGAATCGCGAGGAGAGTGCTACAACCTCCATTGCTCATGGAACAAGGAGAGGAAGGTCTTCGAAAGTACCGAACGTGTGACCGACTGCGGGAGCGCTGCCGGAACGTGGCGCTGGAAGGATCGTCTACACGATCTTGAGATCGGGAAGAGTACGACTACATCACCCACGAGAATCCGATCTCGTTAACCACTTTGGAATCTTCAAGGGTGAGTTCCTCTATCGACTCGTTGCTACAATCTAGTAGATAGATCTTGGCTTGTTTGTTTGTATGCGATAGAAAATTTTTGTTTTCCATGCTACGAACCCCTACAGTGGTATCAGAGCCGTGTCTATATGTAGATCATTGCAGCGAGTAGAACACAATGGTCATTGTGGGCGTTGATGCTTTATTGTAGATTGCTTTTTGTGTACTTTGCATCTTGCGGTATGTTGGGATGAAGGCCGGGCTAACCTTACATGACATCGTTCATGAGACTTGCTCCACGCTTGACATGTAACTTGTATTGCATAAGTGGCTTTATGGTGCATGTTTCTCCTAGCATAGTTAAGATCCAATTTACAACGGGTGATCAACAATGCTAGTATCAATGTTGTGGTTCTTGTTCGTAAGTTAGAACGACACTTATTGAAAGCCCCAAACCACGTAAAATATGCAAAGAAAGTAGAAGCGTCTAACTTTGTTTTGCAGGTGTGCGATGATGTGATATGGCCATGATTGTGATTATATTTGATGTATGCAATGTTCCTTATTGTAAGTCGACAACCGCGTGAGCCATATGGTTGTCTTTAATTTATGTTAAGACCTGCGTGTCTATTCAAAGTAGTTGTAATAGTTGAAGCCGGTGGACGACAACCATGGAGAAGCGTCATTGACCTTGATGCAATGCCGGTGATGATGGAGATCATGTTCGTGCTTGAAGATGGAGATCGAAGGCACGAAGAAGAAAGGCCATATCATATCACATAAATATTGAATTGCATGTGATGTTAATCCTTTATGCATCTTGTATTGCTTAGTAGACGACGGTAGCATTATAAGATGATCCCTCATGCACATCAATTTCAAATCATAAAGTGTTCACCCTTAGTTAGCACCGCTAAAGCTTGTTGTTTCAAGCACCACGTGATGATCGGGTGTTCTAGATTCCGCAAGTGTATACAACGTGAGCAAGCCAGATTTGCTCATGCGAAACTAAGGTTTGATCTTGACGAGCCTAGCATGTATGACATGGTCTCGAACACGGATTACCGAAAGGTAAAGCATGAATCGATAGTAGATATGATGAACATGATGATTGTTCGCCATTGAAACTATATCAACTCTCGTGATGATCGGTGTTGATGTAGTGGATTTGGTTCGTGTGATCACTAAAACAATGTGAGGGATATTGTTTTGGGTGGGAGTTCACCTAGTTTAATTTCATTAATTAATTTGAACTCAATTTGTCATAAACTTAGTCTAAACTATTGCAAAGATGTTGTAGATCAATGGCAGCCCCTACCATCAATTTTAATGCGTTCCTAGAGAAAGAAAAGTTGAAAACAATGGAAGCAACCGGCGGATTGGTTCCAATTTGAGGATTGTCCTCACAGCTGGTAATTTGACCTATGTGCTGGATGCACATTGGGTGACCCACACTGGTGATGCTCCCGATGAAGTAAAGAACGTTTACCTCGCTCGGAAGAATCGGTACTCCATAGTTCGATGTGCTATCTTGTATGGTTTAGAATCGGAGCTTGAGAAAAGGTTTGAAGAGTCGGACCCATATGATATTGTCGAGGATCTCAAATTGATTTTTGAGACTCATGCGGCAATTGAAAGCTATGAGGCTTCGAAAAGTTCTTTAACCGCAAGATGGAAGAGGCAGCTCGTCGGTGAGCATGTGCTTAAGATGTCCGGGCATGCAAACAAACTTCAAAGCTTGGGTATTGTGATTCCTAATGCTTTGGGGATTTACGTGTCCTCAATCACTACCACCAAGTTACAAGAACTTTGTGATGAACTACAACATGCGAACATGAACAAGACGTTGCGAACTCTTTGCCATGTTGAAATCTGCGAAGTGGAGATCAAGAAAGAGCACCAAGTGTTGTTGGTCAATAAGACCACCAAATTCAAGAAAGGCAAGTCTAAGCAAAGGACACTTCAAGAAGGGTGGTAAGAAAGCTACCACGCCGACGAAGAAGACCAAGGCTGGACCTAAGCCTGAAACCGAGTGCTTTTCTGCAAGGGAGAAGGTCCTTTGGGCGGAATTGCCCAAAGTACTTGGCGGATCTGAAGCGGCAACATCAAGAAGAAAGGTATATCGATATACATGTTATTGATGTGTATCTCACTAGTACTGTAGTAGTGCACGGTATTTGATCTTGGTTCGGTTGCTCATATTTGTAACTCAAACAGTCTTTGCAGAATAAACGGAAGCTAGCGAAGAACGAGGTGACGATGCGGCGTGGGAAGCGGATCAAAGGTTGATGTGATCGCGGTCGCACGCTACCCCTTCATCTACCATCGGGATTAGTTTTATACTTAAATAATTGTTATTTAGTGCTGCGTTGAGCATGAACATTATCTCGGGATCTTGTTTATTGCGAGACGGTTACTTGTTTAAGTCGAGAATAATGGTTGTTCGATTTATATGAGTAATATGTTTTACGCATGCACTTTTGATAGATGGTCTATTCTTATTGAATCTCGATAGTGGAAATACACATATCAACAACATTGAGGCTAAACGTTTGAAATCAGCGATAATTCGACCTATATGTAATCGTCGTCTTGGTCACATCGGTGAAACGTGTATGAAGAAACTCCATTCCGATGGACTTCTTGAATCACTTGATTTTGAATCACTTGAAAGATGCGAAGCATGTCGATGGGTAAAATGACTAAGACTCCATTTTACGGTATGATGGAGCGAGCTACGGACTTATTGGAAATCATACATACCGATGTGTGTGGTCCAATGAGTGTAGCATCATGTGGTTATCGTTATGTTCTTACCTTCACGGATGACTTGAGTAGATATGGGTATATCTATTTCATGAAACATAAGTCCGAAACTTTCGAGAAGTTTAAGGAGTTTCAAAGTGAGGTAGAGAATCAACGTAACAAGAAGATTAAATTTCTACGTTACGATCGTGGAGGTGAATATCTAAGTTACGAGTTTGGCGAGCATTTAAAGAAGTGCGGAATACTTTCACAATTGACACCGCCGGAACACCACAGTAATGGTGTGTCCGAACGTCAATCGAACTCTCTTAGATATGGTTCGTTCTATGATGTCACTTACAGATTACCGCTATCATTTTGGGGTTATGCATTAGAAAGCAGCCGCATTCACTTTAAATAGGGCACCGTCTAAATCCGTTGAAACGACACCGTATGAATTATGGTTTGGGAAGAAACCTAAATTGTCGCTCCTTAAAGTTTGGGGATCTGAAGCCTATGTAAAGAAGTTCTGGGACAAGCTTGAACCCAAAGCGGAAAAATGCGTCTTCATAGGATACCCAAGGAAACTATTGGGTATACCTTCTATCATAGATCGAAGGCAAAACATTCGTTGCTAAGAATGGATCCTTTCTAGAGAAGGAATTTCTCTCGAAAGAAGTATTTGGAAGGAAAGTAGAACTTGACGAGGTTGTTGAACCTTCTCTCGAAATTGCGAGTAGTGCAGCACCGGAAGAAGTTCCTGTGGTGCCTGCACCAATAAGGGAGGAAGCTAATGATGATGATCATGAAACTTCGGTTGAAGTTGCTACTGAGCCTCGGGTCAACGAGAACTCGTACCACTCCAGTTGGTATGATTCCGTTATGAATGTCATGGTGGTGGACAACACCGATGACCGAGACATATGAGGAAGCGATGATGAGCCAGATTCCAATAAATGGCAAGAAGCCATGAAATCCGAGATTGGATCCATGTACGAAAACCAAGTATGGACTTTGGTGGACTTACGGATGGTAGGAAGGCTCGAGAACAAATGGATTTTCAAGAAGAAAGCGATGTTGATGGTAATGTTATCAGTTATAAAGCTCGACTTGTCGCAAAAGGGTTTCGACAAATTCAAGGAGTTGACTACGATGAGACTTTCTCACCAGATGCGAAGCTAAAGTCTGAGGATTATGTTAGCAATCGCTGCATATTATGATTATGAGATATGGCGGATGGATGTCAAAAGCATTCCTCAATGGAGACATTGATGAAGAGTTGTATATGATGCAACCCAAAGGTTTTGTCGATCCTAAAGGTGCTAACAAGGTATGCAAACTTCAACGGTCCATCTATGGATTGAAGCAAGCATCCGAAGTTGGAATCAACGTTTTGATAAGATAATCAAAAGTTTTGGTTTTATACAAACTTATGGAGAAGCTTGTATTTACAAGAAAGTGAGTGGGAGCTCAGTAGCATTCTTAATACTGTATGTGGATGACATATTGTTGATTGGGAATGATGTAGACCTTCTTAATAGTGTCAAGGAATATTTGAATAATAGTTTTCAATGAAGGATCTTGGCGAGCAGCTTACATATTAGGCATAAAGATTTATAGAGATAGATCGAAACGCCAAATATCATTGTCACAGAGTACATATTTGGACAAAGTTCTAAAGAGATTTGGAATGGAGGAAAGCAAGAAAGGGTTCTTGCCCATGTTGCTTAATACGACCTTGAGTAAAACTCAAAGTCCGACATCGCAGAAGATAGAGAAAGGATGAGTAAGACTCCTATGCCTCAGCCATAGGATCTCTAATGTATGCCATGCTATGTACTAGACCCGACATTGCATATCTTTAGTTTAACTAGCAGATATCAAAGTGATCCAGGAGTGGATCATTGGAATGATCAAAAACATCCTTAAGTACTTGAGAAGAACTAAGGATATGGTTCTTTCTTATGGAGGTGATGAACAGCTCGTTGTTAATGGTTACACCGATGCTAGTTGGAACACCGATCCGGATGATTCTAAATCACAATCCGGATCGTATTTATTTTGAATGGTGCAGCGATTAGCTGGAGGTGCAAAGCAAAGCGTTGTGGCGAGATCTTCAACTGAATCGGAATACATGGGCTTCCGGAGGCTTCACAAGAAGCGATATGGATGAAAGAGTTCATTACAGAGCTGGTGTGGTTCCAAGTGCTGGACCCAATGTCTATCTATTGTGATAACATGGGCGCCATAGCCAATGCGCAAGAACCAAGGTCACACAAGAAGTCAAGCATATCAAGCTGCGTTTTCACGCTATTCGAGAACATATCCGGGATGGGGATATAAAGATTTGCAAAGTACACACAGATCTGAATGTGGCGGATCCGTTGACTAAACCTCTCCCGAGGGCAAAACATGACCAACACCAAACTGCCATGGGTGTTCGGTATATTACCATGTAATCTAGATTAGATGACTCTAGTGCAAGTGGGAGGCTGGAGATATGCCCTAGAGGCAATTATAAATATAGTTATTATTATATCTTTGTGTTTATGATAAATGTTTACATTCATGCTATAATAGTATTAACAAGGAAACATTGATACTTGTGTGTTTTGTAAACTTAATTTGAAGTCCCTAGTATAGCCTCTATACTTCACTAGCTTGTTGGTTGATTAATGATTGTGGTTTCCTATCATGAACATTGAGATGTTATCAACAACAAGATCATATCGTTAGGAGAATGATATGGTGGACATACTCCTATAGATAAGCGTAGCATAAAGATCAAGTCATTTCATTAGTTCAATTGCTATATGCTTTACGATACATAGTAACCTAATTCCTTCGACCATGAGATCATGCATATCACCTTTCGGATGGATGCTTTGATGACATCAAACACCACCGTATCGGGTGGTTATAAAAGTGGCATTGAGTGTTCGGAAGGTATTGGTTGAGACACATGGATCAAGAGTGGGATTTGTCCATCCACATGACGGATAGATATACTGGGCCCTCTCGGTGGAATGTCATCCAATTAGCTTGCAAGCATGTGACTTGGTCACAAGGGATCACATATCACGGAACGAGAAAAGAGTACTTATCGGTAACAAGGTTGAACTAGGTATCGGAGATACCGCGATCATAACCTTGGGTAAGTAACATATCGTGAGACAAAGGGAAATTGGTATCGTATGTAAGTGGTTCATTCGATCGCAAAGTAATCGTGAGAAATATGTAGAGCCATATGAATTTCCAGTTCCTCTATTGGTTATTGTTCGAGAAGTGTCTCGATCATGTCGCATAATTCACGAACCGTAGGGAGACACACTTAAGGATTCGACGTTGTTTGAGTAGTTATGGTATTATGAGAAAGAGACCGAATGTTGTTGAGTCTCGGATGGGATCCGGATATCACGAGGTGATCCGGAATGGTCCGGAGAATAAGATTCATATAAGGAAAGTCCCGTTTCGGAGTTGGGAATGATTAGGTGTTTTCATCGGGAATGTTCTAGAAGGTTCGGATTGTCCGGCACTCGGGGAGGGTACATGAATGTGTCATTGCTCATTGAATGATTGCATCATGTACTATGTGTTATTGCTGTCCCAAATAAAGGATTAAATTGAATCCTAAAACAGAAAAGTCAAATGTCAGTTTGAAAGTCAAGCGCCAAAACAAGCTGTGGGAAACAAGCAAGAGGAGTTGGAACCAACTGGAGGAGGAGTTGGACTCCTCCAGGCCGGTGCCCAGCCCAAGCCGAGTTGGGGAGGGACTCCCTCCCTCCCCTGGCGCGCCATGACCCCCCTCCCATAAAAGGAGGGGCAGGGCTCCTCCCATAGACACAATACTTTCTACTCTAGATCTCCGGTTTAGAGCTGTTTTGGTTTAGAGCTTCTAATTGCTTTAGCCAACAGTTTAGAGCCTTCTAATTGGTTTAGAGCCCTCTAATTGGTGTGTCTAATTACTAGGCCACTAATCCTCTCTCTCATAAGCTCCACCATACTCGCACCGGCTTAAGGCGAAGCCTGGGATCTCCCTCTACTTAGGTACCACGCCGTTGTCTTTGGGAATCGCGAGGAGAGTGCTACAACCTCCATTTTCTTTGGAACAAGGAGAGGAAGGTCTTCGTCAGTACGAGCGTGTGACCATTGCGGGGCGCTTCTGGAACGTGGCGCTGGAAGGATCGTCTACACGATCTTGAGATCGGGAAGAGTACGACTACATCACCCACGAGAATCCGATCTCGTTAACCACTTTGGAATCTTCAAGGGTGAGTTCCTCTATCGACTCGTTGCTACAATCTAGTAGATAGATCTTGGCTTGTTTGTTTGTATGCGATAGAAAATTTTTGTTTTCCATGCTACGAACCCCTACACCAAAGACCAAGCATATCAACCGCAAGTTTCATATAATCCGAGATTATATTGCAGATGGAGATCTGAAGATTAGCAAAGTACATACAGATCTGAATGTCGCAGATCCATTGACTAAACCTCTTCCACGTGTAAAACATGATCAGACACCTCGATTGCCATGGGTGTCGATTGTTGCCAAATGTAAACTAGATTATTGACTCTAGTGCAAGTGGGAGACTGTTGGAATTATGCCCTAGAGGCAATAATAAAGATGTTATTATTATAATTATTGTTCATGATAAAGTTTATATTCCATGCTAGAATTGTATTAAGCGGAAACTTTAATACTTGTGTGGTTTGTGAACAACACCGTGTCCCTAATGCGCCTCTATGGACTAGCTCATTGATCAATGATGGTTAAGGTTTCCTAACCATAGACATGAGTTGTCAATTGATAATGAGATCATATCATTGGAGAATGATATGATGGATGCACCCAAACTAAGCAAAGCAATTAGATCGTTTCATCGTGTTCATCTTTGCGAAGATTTTCCTATGTCAAATATTGTATTCCTTAGACCATGAGATAATACAACTCCACGGTATCGGAAGAAAGCTTTGAGGTCATCAAACGTCATCCTATGAGGGTGATCATAAAGGTGTCTCTCGGTGATCGGAAAGTATCATTGGGTTGTATGTATCGAGATGGGATTTGTCCCTCAGAGATATACTTGGGCCCACTCGGTGTCGATATCAACACCGCTTGCAAGCATGTGGTTAAGGAGTTAATCACAAAGTGATATCGGATTACGGAACGAGTAAAGTACTTGTTGTGAGCGAGATTGAACTAGGTATGGCATGCATCGATCGAATCTCGGGCAAGTAAAATATCGCGAGACGAAGGAATATATATGGGATTGTTTGAATCCTGGCATCGTGGTTCATCCGATATGATCATCGATGAATGTGTGGGAGTCAATATGGGTGCCTGCACCCCTGTTGATTATTGATAGAAGATCATGTGCGCATATTCTCGAACCCGAGGTCACACATAACGTGTCTCGACGCTAGGATAGATTGGATAATTGGTTTATGAATTTTTGTTCGAGTCTCGGATGGGATCCGGGACATCACGAGAGGTTCGGAGTGGTCCGGAGAATAAGATTCATATAAAGGCGTGCTTTTGGAGTTCAAATTGTTCCGGTTAATCGGTATTGTCTAAGCTTCTAGAACCTTCGAAGGGACCAACGTGGCCCCACCTTCCCGGGAGGGGCATGGGCCTATGAGGGAGTGTCCTGGCGCTTTGGGCCAGGGCACAAAACCCATAGGGCCAGCCGATCCTAGAGTTTAAATCGTTTAAACTAGAGATAGGGTTTCTAGAGGGAGAGTCCATGCCCCCACTCCTTATCCTTTGGGCTTGGGGAGGGGCTGGGGCTGCCCTCTATATAAAGAGGGGTGGCGCACCAACCCCCACACCTCTCCTCCAAACCCTAGCCTTGCTAGCTTTCCTCTCTCTCCCCTCCATTGTTTGTAGGCGAAGCCTGCTGCGAAATTCTCCACCATATACACCACGCCGTGTTGTAGATCCATTCTATCTATCCACCATACTTGCTGGTCCGAGGAAGGAGCAGACGTCGAGGTGCTGCACGTTTGCATCTCACGGAGGCATCGCCACTTGTGGTGCTAGATCGGATCGGATCGCGAGGAGGAGAAGCGAGTACGACTACATCACCCACGTTCGGAGCGTTCGCTGTCTTGAATCTTCAAGGGTATGAAGATCTAATCCAATCTCTCTCGTTGTTTGCATCTCCTAGATTAGATCTTGGCTTTCCCTTTGTTCGCTCCGTAGAAATTTTTGATTTACTATGCCGCGAAACCCTTCAGTAACTACCGCCAACTAACTGGTTAACCAATTTCTTCGGTAAAAAGTTACCACCTCAGATCCATAACAAGTGCCCATGATTTAGTACAACTTTATATTAAATCAGCTACACTTATGATCTATCATAGGAAATACTATTTTGTTTTTTAAAACTTACACGACTTAAAAGTTTGTTATATATCTAGAATGTCCCAAAAACAAAGTCATGTATTCGGTCGCATCTCTAAGATGTTCTCTACATTCTTGCCTAAAAATATAGATGCATGTACCTTGACTCTTTTGGCCAGCAGGGTCGACTCATTTATGTTAATTTGTCTTTACATGTAATCCAAATGTTGATTTCTAAAAGAATTGAGCAGTTGGATGCATCTTATGCTTGCTTGAACATTCTAGATGTAGACTTTCCATTAGATATACAAACCAAGTCTTGCCGTGTCAACAAATAGTACTACAAACAAAGTACATGCATGATTCACTTATAATGGATAGACAAGCAAAAAAAAAATATTATCAAGTTTACACACAAGTCACATATTGTTGAAGTGTATTGTACAGGTCAAACAAAAAGTGGCAGTCCTAGCATCTAACGGATCTATTAAGCAATGTGCCATATGTTCTTTCTGACGTTTACTATTTGTTAGTAAATATTACTACTCTGTACAAAAGCATTATGTGAATGAGTTCATAATAATGGATCAACACAAACACTAATATTACCAAGTTCATGTATGATATAATGTTGACACATATGTTATTGTGTCGACAAATAATATGAGTAGTGGAACCTAGCAGATCTATTGGGTAATGTGCTATTGTTATATATTTTGTATTTGGGGGCAAACAATGGATTATAAGAAGGCTCAAGCAGATCTCGATTTAAATTAATAAATCCAAAAACAGCCAAATGGAGTGATACGGGGTTCTAGGTTAAACTATCAAACAAACATGAAAATAATGAACCTCTTTGGCAAGTATATCTGCTCTATCTCAATACCTTGTAATTGTTCTATATGTATACATTGTGGGGGCTTGGGAAGAAGCTGCTCGAGGTTTTTTATAGCATGGCCATGCATGAAATGCAACTCAAGTGGTAATTGCGGCCAACTAACTAATTAATCAATTTCTTCGATAACAAGTTACTACCTCAGATCCATAATAAGTGTCAATGATTTAGTTCAACATCATATTATATCAGCTATGTATCCGAGTAAGTACTATTTTGTTTTCTAAAACTTAAGCCACTTAAAAGTTTATTATATATCCAAAATGTTTGTAAAAACAAAGTCGTCTATCTAGTCACATCTCTAAGATGTTTTTCATATTGTGGCCTCCAAAATATGGATGCATGTACCTTGGCTCTTCTGGCCAACAAGTCGACTCGTATATGTTAATTTGTCTATGCATGTCATACAAATGTTGATATCTAAAACAATTGAGCAGTTGCATTTATCTTACACTTCCTTGAACATTCTAGATGCAGACTTTCCGTTCGACCGACAAGCTAGGTCTTCTTGGTCAACAAATAGTACTAAAACAAAGTACATGCATGATTCACTTATAATGGATAGACAAACAAAAATAATTAAGATTGTCAAATTTTGACATATAGGTTACGTATTATTGACATGTATGGTGCACTGTCAAATAAAAAGTGACATTCCTAGCACCTAATGGGTGTATTGAGTAACATGTCACATGTTCTTTGTGACCTAGAGAATATGAGCAGTGGCACCTAGAGAATCTATTGATAAATGTGATATAGTTATGTATTTTTTTATTTGAGGTCAAACAATGGGTTAGAACGAAGGTTTTAGCAGAACCCGGTTTAAATTAATAAAGCCAATAATGTCCAAATACAATGATAGAGGGTTCTAGATTCAACCGTAAAAAAAAGAACATAATGAACCTTTGGTGAGTATATCTAGTCTAGTGTCTCAATATCTTTTACTTGTTGTGTACGTACACATTGTGGATGCTTGGAAAGAAGCTATTCTAGATTTTTAAAAGCATGGCCATGCATAAAATGAAAACACATATGTTAACTATCGCCAACTAACTAGTTAATCAATTTCTTCGGTAATAAGTTACTACCTCACATCCATAATAAGTGCCCATGATTTAGTACAACTTTATATTAAATCAGCTACACTTATGATCTATATATCATAAGAAGTACTATTTTGTTTTTTAAAACTTACGCGACTTAAAAGTTTGTTATATATCTAAAATGTCTCTAAAACAAAGTCATCTATTCAGTCGCATCTCTAAGATATTTTCTAGATTCTAGCCTAAAAAAATATGGATGCATATACCTTGGCTCTTTTGGCCAGCAGGGTCGACTCGTTTATGTTAATTTGTCTCTACATGTCATCGAATTGTTGATTCTAAAACAATTGAGCAGTTACATGCATATTGTGCTTGCTTGAACATTCTAGATGCAGACTTTCCATTCAATATACAAACCATATCTTTCTGTGTCAACAAATAGTACTACAAACAAAGTACATGCATGATTCACATATAATGGATAGACAAGCAAAAAAATAAAATATTGTCAAGTTGACACATAAGTTACATATTGTTGAAGTGTATGATACAGGTCAAACAAAAAGTGGCAGTTCTAGCATCATCCAACATCAGGAATGATCACTTTGTATGGCTTCCTTAAATGATGTAGGATCATCATACAACATCGACTCATTTATATCCGGACTCATATAAGTTACATAATCATCAGGAATAGTAGACTTTCTAGCCCGCTTTGACCTTCTAAGAGGTGCATTATTTGGTACCTCAATCACAAATTCAGGCTGCTGAGCATCTTCCGTAGAAGTATCATTAGATATGGACTCTACCGGAGCCATAGGAATCTCAGCAGAGGTAGGATTAGCAGTTCTTTCAACAGGAGGTGTAACCTCAACATGAACAGAAAACACTCGTTCTTGTATCATAGGTACCGGGACATATTCCCGTTTCTCCTCCAAGGTTATTTCCCTAGGAGTCACATTCCCCCTCAACATATCACTTTCCAAGAACACATCGTGTCTTATTTCAACAAACTTAGTGAATTTCTTTGGACAATAGAAACGATATGCCTTAGATTTGTCAGGATAACCAATGAAATGGCAGCTGGCAGTCTTGGAGTCTAACTCTCCCATAATTGGATTGAAAAATCTTGCCTCGGCAGGGCAGCCCCACACATGCAAATAACTCAGGGTAGGTTTTCTCCCAGTCCATAATTCATACGGTGTTTTCGGCACCGATTTACTGGGAACCTTATTAAGAATATGTGCAGCTGTCTTTAGAGATTCTATCCATAAACCAAGCGGCAAAGTGGAGTGACTTAACATACTCCTTACCATATCCATAAGAGTACGATTCTGCCTTTCAACGACTCCATTTTGCTGAGGTTCGTCCGGTGCTGAATACTGAGCAACAATACCATTTTTCTGTAGGAACTTAGCAAAAGGTCTAGGAATTTGTCCATAAGAAGTGTGTCTTCCGTAGTACTCACCACGGTCAGACCTTACAACTTTGATATTTTGACCAGCTTGATTCTCAACTTCAGCATTAAATATCTTGAACTTTTCTAATGCCTCAGATATTTCTTTGATAGGATAAATGTATCCAAAGCGGGAGAAGTCATCAGTGAATGTTATGAAGGAATCAAAACCATCCAGTGATTTCACATTAAATGGACCACATATATCTGTGTGAACAATTTCTAAAACTCTCGTGCTTCGAATTGCACCTTTCTTAATTCTCTTAACATATTTCCTTTTGATGCAATCAATACAATGATCCATATCCGCATCTGAGAAATCCAAAGGATGAAGAACTTCCTCCTTAATGAGACGCTCGATTCTCCCCCTCGAAATATGGCCCAGATGATAGTGCCATAGTTTCAAAGAAGTATCATCATCATCGCGCTTACGCTTGGTACTAATATTCACATGAGAGGAAGCATTAACTTCACTTATGGAATCACTTAAGGAAAAAAGATAAAGTTTGTCTTGTCGGAAGGCAAGACCAACATCATTATTGTCAAACATAATTATACGTCTCTTGTTCCCAAAGTCAGAGTGAAAACCATCATCATCTAAGCATGAGATGGACACAAGGTTTCGTCTCATAGAGGGTACATAAAGTACATTACATAAACGAAGTATAAAGCCGCTATGGAGCATAAGTGAGAACTCTCCAATAGCCTCAGCCTCAACACCATTAGCAATTCTAATGGTTCTTTCCCCTCTTCTTAGGGTCATCTTCGTATCGAATCCCTATAAGGAGTTTGTTACATGAACTGTTGCGCCTGAGTCAACCCACCATGTATTGGTGGCATAATGTACATAAAGGGATTCATCAACAAAGGTTATAACATTAATACCTTTCTTATTGAGCCATTTCATGAACCCAATACAATCCCTCTGGACATGTCCGCTTTTTCCACAAAAGCGACATCCATTAGGATCTTTACCATCAGCATTAGGGGGTGCATCTGCATTAGGATCTCTGTTAGGGTTCTTTTACTGAAAGAATTTAGAACATTGCCCTTTATCTTTAAACCGAGCAGGCTTAGGCTTTATAAACTTTTCTTCTTCTGAGAATGCTTGAACTGATTGTCATGATCAACTCGTCCAGTTTTAAGCCTCTCCTCCTCTTGTACACATATATCCGTCATTTCATCCATGCCTCATTTATAATCCATCGCATTATAATTGATGGTGAACGGAGAGAACTTCGTGGTCAAGGATGACATAATAAAATGGACAAGAAAACCTTCAGATTCCATTTCCATTGTCTTAAGTTTAGTGACCATGTTAATTTTCCTCATGATATGCTCTCTCAGACTCCCACTTGGATCATACTTTTCATCAATAAGCCTTCTAATGAGGCTTGTTGCATAAATTTTGGATGATCCCTTAAACTGGTCCTCAATCTTTCCAAGGTAACCCTTGGCAGTTTGAGAGTCTGGAACAGCTCCCCTCATACTTTGAGTAATGGATCCCTTAATAATCATGAGGCACTTCCGATTTGAATCCCCCCACTTAGTTTTCTCATCATCATAAGCCCTTTTAAGGGCATCATAATTTTCATCACCTTCAGCAAGTGCTACAGGAGGATCCTTAAGGAGGGCATAATCTATATTCAGCAAAGCTAAAGTGATCTCAATCTTCTACTTCCAAGTACCAAAATTTCTACCAATCAACTGTTTTATGCCATTTATAATACCGGCAATTTGAGAGGCATTAGATGCTGCAAAAGAAAACAAATGCTTTGAATAAGCATCATAATTTTATACTCCTTTCATCAATCTAGTCTACATCAGCTTTGGCCAGAAATAGACATGATCAATAAAATTTTGTGATCAAAACATCTGGCAATCAGCTTTGGCCAGAATGACATATATAAGCCACACTTAATTAAATCCTCTAATCATATAGAATTCTTTTATCAATCTGGAACACATCAGCTTTAGACAGAAGTGAACGAAACCAATAAAATTTCATGGTCAAAATGCCCATCAACCAGCTTTGGCCAGAATGATGGACATAAGCCATGCTTAATTTAAGGATTTACAAAATTTATTTGCAGCAAAACATTATCATCACAATTTATATGTAAAACAACACAAAAGAATCAGCCAAATATGATAAAACACATTAAACCTTCTTAAGTACATAATTGCATGACAAAAGAATAATTTGTCACATAATTATGTTCCATAATTGACATACTAAAATATGCCAAATAATAAGCCCTAAAACTTATATATATATATAAACCCTAACACTTATATCTTAAATTTTAAAGAAAAGAGAGAAACATTAGTTTCAAATAGTCAAAAACTAAGCCCATAAAGGATTTGGCCCAGTCCCTTTTCTTTATTAATAAGGGGAAAAATGAAACAAAACTTTCGGACTGGGTAGAAAATAGCCTAGCCCGTCTCCCCTTAGTGGCATGCTCAGCCCGTTTAAGCAGCCAGCACCGCGAGCCATTGGATCACATCCAACGTCAGAGGACACGCCGGGTCGAAGCACAAAATCGACACACGGCGCGCCCCCCGCGTGCCCTAGCCCCCATTTCCCCTCCGTCCTTTCCTCTCTACCTCCCGACGCAAGCGGCGTGAGCGAGAGAAGCAGCGGCGGCGACGAGCACCAGCGCCAGTGAAGGAGAGACGGCGTCGACCAGGCCCCCTCGCCGGGGCTGCGTGCGGCTTTAGCCGGCGCGCACCTGCCTCGAGCGGCCCTGGATGACGCCCTATGCGTGGGGACGGCGCGTGCATGCATCCCTACATCCACGTCGACCACCATCGCCAAGTCCGGCACCATGGCGAGCCTCAACGGCGACGAGCGCACGAGGAAGCACCGCCACGGCCCGGTGCAGCAGACGGCAAGACCGCTCGAGACGAGCCCGAGCAGGCCTGCCCTTCTTAGGTGGCGATCCCGACACCGCCATGGCCAACAACGACGGCAGGGTCCTGATGTAAGTGCCCGCTGCTCCTTATTCTTATGAAATTAGGTAGGGTTCCTCAATTTAGGAATTAGGGTTAGGGTTCCTCAGTAATTGGGGAAATTAGGGTTAGGGTTCTTCGATTTGATGAACTAGGGTTAGGGTTCATCAGGAATTGGGGATTAGGGTTAGGGTTGCACCAACAACTCAAATCCCCACATAAAAATTGCATAAATGCAACCCTAGCACCTGTTCTTGATCAGATATAACTTAAACTTAGTAATTTTAGGGCTAAAACATCAACTTTATGTTGTTCTTAAGAAAGAACATGATCTGAACGAAAACTTCAGCAACCAAAACATGATCAAACCAGGAAGAACAAGCTTGCAGGAACATAATTTAATGCATAATAGGGCTCAATATTAGAACTAGAAGCTCTGATACCACTGTTAGATCCTTGAGGATCATCTAGATCAAGATTAAGCCACAAAAGATAAGATCAGAGGTGTGTACCTTGATCTGGAGGTCCAGCCATGGCCTCCTCTTGATTCTTCTTCTCCTGATGCTCTTGATCTTTAGTAGTCAGTGATTCTTTCTAGTGCTTTAGATGCTTGCTTGATCAGTGAGCTGAGAAGAATGAGAGAGAGAGAGAGAAGCATAGCTGAATGAGCAGCCACACTCAGCTCAAACCTTAGGACCCCTATTTATAGCACTTGCACTAGGGGAGGCAGCACCTTAGGATGGATGGTCAGGATGCCCCTAATTAGGGCATCAAATGATTGTTATTAAACAGCCCCTTAAAAGGCATTATATAGACTTAATTTGATCACCGATCAATATAGATAACCGCACATCACTTATATCCAACAAGTTTATACATTTGTACTTGTAGTGCTGCATTTGTGGGTTGTATTGTGCATGGCCAAGGCCCGAGGAGTTGGACAAATACGATGACGTCGTCACAACAACGTCAGCGGAGCATTGTGATCCACTATAGGTGACATCGTTTATGCATACAACCTGTTCGACCTTTAGTCTTGCCGCTTTGTCCACGAATTGTGAGCCTTCACAAAGACCTCAGGGACCTCGCAGCTAGCTCAATCTACTGACTGATTTGATGCAAGGACACGCGCAAATAGTGGACTACATCGATTCTGCCTATCTTAGCACACGCATGCGGAGACGATTTGGTTGCCACAAGCCCGCAATTTTTTTTTTGAAATAGGCGTTTTATTACTTATTATATCAACGTTTACATCCGGCCTCTGTATAATTAGAATGCACAGGACCGATCAACATTGAGAGTAAACAACAAATAGAAAAACAAGGCATCTATCACATCAAACTCTGTTTAGTAAGATGTCTAGAAATATGAAAGATCAATCCGCAAATCACGCGGCAATCTATGACAGAAAAAGATATTCCTTGCTGTATCTTCCAAGCGCGTACACCCCTCCGTAAATAAGTATCAAAACTCCACACTTTGTAAAGACATGTGCCCGGCGGAGGAGAAGGTCTCGGTCCCTCGCTCCGACGACCCTCTCTAGCGCTCGTTCCCAATCACCTCCCCAGGGAAGTCGAGGGTGACTAGGGCAGAGAAGAAGGTGGTTAGAGGGGGCAAATGGACAAGGGTGGGTGGGCCTTGCTCCCTTGCTCTGGTGTCCCTACCAGAGCCCACTCGCTCGGCTTGCGGTCGACAGGATCCGGGGAGCTCGCTCCCTCGCTCGTGCGTTGGATTGGGCGTAGGTGCCGCCTGGTCAAGCCGGGTGAGCGTCCTATTCTGAACCGGTACACCCTGTATAGCAAGATTTTATTGTAGAATAAATTCTACAATCAATTGCAGGATAGTGTTGTCCTATATTAACTGGTTTATCATGGTTTGTACAGACCCACACACCATAGATAGTTTTGCTTTAATATATAAATATATGAAAATACAGAGACTATGACAATTATACATCAATCTTACATTTTTTATAAAGATATCGATGGTATATATATTTTACAATAAATATCAGATATTTAATAAACATTTCTTACTACACACATATATCACAAGCATGTACAGTACCTCTTTTATTGTATATACAGAAGCACAACCCCCAACGTCCCATGTTCCGTTTAGGGACATAATTATGTGTGTCCACTAAATGAATTTGGGTAAAAGATAATTCCCCTGAGCTGTTGCTCCTGTTAATGAGAGATTGTTGGTCTTGCGGGTAGGTCTCGCTTGGCTCAAAAATGAGCCATATCTAGTACTATTGTTAGATGATCTGCCAAGTAGTCCAACATGTAGACAACCATTGGGTGGTGTCATATTTCTGGGGCTGCTCCGATCTTTCATGGCCATCCCATAACCGAAGACGTCGATATACGGCCTAGCAGGCACGCCTAGAATAGGCAGCTGGTCGCGAGATGCCTTCGTCTTACCTTGGCTCGCAAGCGACTCGTTCAGCTCCGGGAGCACCGCAGCGGCCGGCAATGGAAGAAGGGCCGTGGGTTGGTTTACGAATTTCACAATACTCTCCATGAGAATCTTGCTGGTCGCACGTAGCGGGTTGTAGAGGTGGAAGCCATGGTCTTCGGCCTCCGACTCCACCAGCGTCACGGCGTTCCCATCATGGGCCCATGCGCAGTCGCCCATGCGTGCCGCCAACCCAGACCCACGGTCTCGCAAGGTGTCCTTCCCGGCGACGGCAACCAGCACACGCTGACATGTCAGCGAGGCAATCTCCTCATCCACAGGGTTGATCCATGGATCATCCCCGCCAAGCTTGCCAGCCGTGACGAATGGCCAAACCCTATCAATCATCTGAGGCGTAAACATGGCGATGCCATCCCACACCGTCTCCGAAGCCGACAGCCGATCGACCCCCCAGAAGTAGGGATGCACGATGACTAGGCCCTCAAGTTTGAGGATGTTGGTACCGCGGCTGGCACGCACTGCCGTGTTGTAGACTATGTTGCCACCGGCGCTGTCGCCGGCGAGGAACGTCCGCCCGGGATCGGCATAAGCAGAAAGCCACGGGTCAGAGAGGGACGTCACCCACTGGAGCGCGGCCCATGCGTCGTCGTAGGCCGCCGGCACGGGATGCTCCGGTGCTAGACGGTACTCCACGGACACCACAAGGGCCCCGGTGCGCCTGGCCAGCGACCTGGCGTAATTATGGTAAGTGCGGCCAAACGCGCTCTCCGTGCAAAAGCATCCGCCATGGACGTACATGATGACGGGAAACCTCTCGCCGCCGGTCATGGCAGCGACAACGGCGGGAAGGAACAAGAGTGCAGACACGCCGGTGGTTTTGTCGATGATGACGTCCCTCGTTGCCACGCCACGGTTGGCGGCGGCGTCCTCTGACGCTGCCACAAATGAACTGCGCAGCAAGCGCTTGACACGGCCGCCCTTGTATTGACGTATGAATGGATAGAGGTCCACGGCAATGTCACTGCCGTCGACATCCTTCTTGTTTGCTTGCATAGTGAACTAGTGATCGAGCGAGCTTAGCTAATAGCACTCGAATTAACCTAGTAGCGAGTATATATGCTAGCTCTATCTTAATATCTTGTACTTGTTGAGTACGTAGTGGTGGCTTGGAAAGAGGCTGCTCCAGGGTTTTTATAGCATGACCGCCGTGCATGAAATGACAACTCAAGTGATAATTGTGCTGACTTACTGGTTAATAAAATTCTTCGATAAATGGTTACTACCTTCGATCCATAATAAGTGTCGCTGATTTAGTATAGTTTTCTACTAAATCAACGACACTTATTATAGTTCTATATTATTTTCTAAAACTTACGTAATTAAAATGTTTGTTATACTATGAGGATGTCTCTAAAAATAAAGTCATCTATTCAGTCATATATCTAAGATGTTTTTCAGATTTTGGCCTTCAAAATATGGATACATCTACATTGGCTCCTCCGGCTAGCAGGTTCGACTTGTATATGTTAATTTGTATCTTCATGTCATCCAAATATGAATGTCTAAAACAATTAAGTAGTTGTATGCATCTTACGTTTTGCTTGAAGTTTCTAGATGCAGACTTTCCATTTGATGGACAAACCAGGTCTTGCTGGTCAAAAATAGTACAACGAACAAAGTACTTGCATGATTCACTTATAATGAACAGATAAGCAATTGTTTTTTAAGATTGTCAAGTTGGCATATAAGTTATACATATTGTTGACGTGTATGGTATAATATCAAACAAAAAGTGGCAGCCCTAGCACCTAACAGATCTTTTGAGCATCTATTAAATAGTACTACTCTGTACAAAAGAATTAGGTGATTGAGTTTTTAATAATGGGTCAACACAAACATTAAGATTATCAAGTTTATGTATGATACACATGTGTTATAGTGCCGACAAATAATATGAGCAGTGGCACCTAGAGAATCTATTGAGCAATGTGCTATTGTTATGTATTTTTTTATTTGAGGTCAAACAATGGGTTAGAACAAAGGCTTTAGCATAACCCGATTTAAATTAATAAAGCCAACAACGACCAAATACAGTGATAAAGGGTTCTAGATTCAACCGTCAAACAAACAAAAACATAATGCACCTTTAGTGAGTATATCTGCTCTGTTTTAATATCTTTTACTTGTTGTGTACGTATACATTATGGAGGCTGGTGAAGTATCTACTCTAGGTTTTTAATAGCATGGCCATGCATAAAATGAAAACTCACATGATAACTACCGCCAACTAACTGGTTAATCAATTTCTTCGGTAAAAAGTTGCTACCTCAGATCCATAACAAGTGCCCATGATTTAATACAACTTTATATTAAATCAGGTACACTTATTGTCTATCATAGGAAGTACTATTTTGTTTTTTAAACTTATGTGACTTAAATTTTTGTTATATATCTAGAATGTCTCTAAAAACAAAGTCATCTATTCAGTCGCATCTCTAAGATGTTTTCTAGATTCTAGCCTAAAAAATATGGATGCATGTACCTTGGCTCTTTTAGCCAGCAGGGTCAACTCGTTTATGTTAATTTGTCTCTACATGTCAAATGTTGATTTCTAAAACAATTGAGCAGTTGCATGCATCTTATGCTTGCTTGAACATTTTAGATGCAGACTTTCCATTCGATATACAACCCAGGTCTTGCCGGGTCAACAAATAGTACTGCAAACAAAGTACATGCATGATTCACTTATAATGGACAGATAAGAAAAAATTTACTATTGTCAAGTTGACACATAAGTTACACATTGTTGAAGTGTATTGTATAGGTCAAACAAAAAGTGGCAGTCCTAGCATCTAACGAATCTATCGAGTAACATGCCATATATGTTCTTTGTGACTTTTAATATTTGTTAGTAAATATTACTAGTCTGTACAAAAGCATTATGTAAATTAGTTCATAAATAATGGATCAACATAAACATTAAGATTACCAAGTTCATGTATGATATAATATTGACACATATGTTATTGTGTCGACAAATAATATGAGTAGTGAAACCTAGTATATCTATTGGGTAATGTGCTATTGTTATGTATTTTGTATTTGGGGGCGAACAATGGGTTAGAATAAGGCTTGAGCAGACCCCGATTTAAATTAATAAAGCAATAACAGCCAAATAGAGTGTTACGGGGTTCTAGGTTAAACTGTCAAACAAACACGAAAATAATGGACCTTTGGCGAGTATATCTGCTCTATCTCAATACCTTGTAAATGTTGTGTATGAATACATTGTGGGGACTTGGGAAGAAGCTGCTCGAGGTTTTTTATAGCATGACCATGCATGAAATGCAACTCAAGTGGTAATTGCGGCCAACTAACTAATTAATTTATTCGAAAACAAGTTACAACCTCAGATCCATAATAAGTGTCGATGATTTAGTTCAACATCATATTAAATCATCTACACTTTGTATCAGAGTAAATACTATCTTGTTTTCTAAAACTTAAGCCACTTAAAAGTTTGCTATATATCCAAAATGTATCTAAAAACAAAGTCTATCTAGTCACATCTCTAATATGTTTTTCATATTCTGGCCTCCAAAATATGGATGCATGTACCTTGGCTTTTCTGGCCAGCAGATCGACTCGTATATGTTAATTTGTCTACACATATCATCTAAATGTTGATGTCTAAAACAATTGAGCAGTTGCATCTATCTTACACTTGCTTAAACATTCTAGATGCAGACTTTCCATTCGACCAACAAGCCAGGTCTTCTTGGTCAACAAATAGTACTGAAACAAAGTACATGCATGATTCACTTATAATGGATAGACAAACAAAAATAATTAAGATTGTCAATATTTGACATATAAGTTGTGTATTATTGACCTGTATGGTACACCGTCAAATAAAAAGTGACAGTCCTAGTACCTAATGGGTCTATTGAGTAACATGCCATATGTTCTTCGCGACCTAGAGAATATGAGCGGTGGCACCTAGAGAATCTATTGATCAATGTGCTATTGTTATGTATTTTTTTATTTAAAGTCAAACAATAGGTTAGACCGAAGGCTTTAGCAGAACCCGGTTTAAATTAATAAAGCCAATAAAGGCCAAATACAGTGATAGAGGGTTCTAGATTCAACCTTCAAACAAACAAGAACATAATGAACGTTTGGTGAGTATATCTGCTTTGTCTTAATATATTTTACTTGTTGTGTACGCATAAATTGTGGATGCTTGGGAAGAAGCTACTCTAGGTTTTTAATATCATGGCCATGCATAAAATGAAACCTCATGTGGTAACTACTGCGAACTAACTGGTTAATCAATTTCTTCGGTAAAAAGTTACCACCTCAGATCCATAACAAGTGCCCATGATTTAGTACAACTTTATATTAAATCAGCTACACTTATGATCTATCATAGGAAATACTATTTTGTTTTTTAAAACTTACGCGACTTAAAAGTTTGTTATATATCTAGAATGTCCCAAAAACAAAGTCATGTATTCGGTCGCATCTCTAAGATGTTCTCTACATTCTGGCCTAAAAATATAGATGCATGTACCTTGACTCTTTTGGCCAGCAGGGTCGACTCATTTATGTTAATTTGTCTTTACATGCAATCCAAATGTTGATTTCTAAAACAATTGAGCAGTTGCATGCATCTTATGCTTGCTTGAACATTTTAGATGTAGACTTTCCATTAGATATACAAACCAGGTCTTGCCGTGTCAACAAATAGTACTACAAACAAAGTACATGCATGATTCACTTATAATGGATAGACAAGCAAATTTTTTTATCAAGTTTACACATAAGTTACATATTGTTGAAGTGTATTGTACATGTCAAACAAAAAGTGGCAGTCCTAGCATCTAACGGATCTATTAAGCAATGTGCCATATGTTCTTTCTGACGTTTACTATTTGTTAGTAAATATTACTACTCTGTATAAAAGCATTATGTGAATGAGTTCATAATAATGGATCAACACAAACATTAATATTACCAAGTTCATGTATGACGTCCTAACATTAATATTAACAAACATGAAAATAATGAACCTCTTTGGCAAGTATATCTGCTCTATCTCAATACCTTGTAATTGTTCTATATGTATGCATTGTGGGGGCTTGGGAAGAAGCTGATCGAGGTTTTTTATAGCATGGCCATGCATGAAATGCAACTCAAGTGGTAATTGCGGCCAGCTAACTAATTAATCAATTTCTTTGATAACAAGTTACTACCTCAGATCCATAATAAGTGTCGATGATTTAGTTCAACATCATATTATATCAGCTATGTATCCGAATAAGTACTATTTTGTTTTCTAAAACTTAAGCCACTTAAAAGTTTTTTATATATCCAAAATGTTTGTGAAAACAAAGTTGTCTATCTAGTCACATCTCTAAGATGTTTTTCATATTGTGGCCTCCAAAATATGGATGCATGTACCTTGGCTCTTCTAGCCAACAGGTCGACTCGTATATGTTAATTTGTCTATGCATGTCATACAAATGTTGATGTCTAAAACAATTGAGCAGTTGCATTTATCTTACACTTCCTTAAACATTCTAGATGCAGACTTTCCGTTCGACCGACAAGCTAGGTCTTCTTGGTCAACAAATAGTACTAAAACAAAGTACATGCATGATTCACTTATAATGGATAGACAAACAAAAATAATTAAGATTGTCAAAATTTAACATATAAGTTACGCATTATTGACGTGTATGGTACAATGTCAAATAAAAAGTGACATTCCTAGCACCTAATGGGTCTATTGAGTAACATGTCATATGTTCTTTGTGACCTAGAGAATATGAGCAGTGGCACCTAGAGAATCTATTGATCAATGTGATATAGTTATGTATTTTTTATTTGAGGTCAAACAATGGGTTAGAACAAGGTTTTAGCAGAACCCGGTTTAAATTAATAAAGCTAATAACGTCCAAATACAATGATAGAGGGTTCTAGATTCAACCGTAAAAAAATAACATAATGAACCTTTGGTGAGTATATCTAGTATGTATCAATATCTTTTACTTGTTGTGTACGTACACATTGTGGAGGCTTGGAAAGAAGCTATTCTAGGTTTTTAATAGCATGGCCATGCATAAAATGAAAACCCATGTGTTAACTATCGCCAACTAACTGGTTAATCAATTTCTTCGGTAATAAGTTACTACCCATCATGGGCCCATGCGCAGTCGCCCATGCGTGCCGCCAACCCAGACCCACGGTCTCGCAAGGTGTCCTTCCCGGCAACCAGCCTGCAACGACATGTCACGAGGCAATCTCCTCATCCACGGTAGATCCATGGATCATCCCGCCAAGCTTGCCAGCCGTGACGAATGGCCAAACCCTATCAATCATCGAGGCGTAAACATGGCGATGCCATCCCACACCGTCTCGAAGCCGACAGCCGATCGACCCCCGAGTAGGGATGCACGGATGACTAGGCCCTCAAGGTCGAGGATGTTGGTGCCGCGGCACGCACTGCCGTGTTGTAGACTATGTTGCCACCGGCTGTCGCCGGCGAGGCGTCCGCCCGGGATCGGCATAAGCGAAAGCCACGGGTCGAGAGGGCGCCACCCATCGAGCACGGCCCATGCGTCGTCGTGAGCCGCCGCAGGATGTTCGGTGCTAGACTATACTCCACGGACACCACAAGGGCCCCGGTGCGCGTGGCCAGCGACCTGGCGTAATTATGGTAAGTGCGGCCGAACGCGCTCTCCGTGCAGAAGCATCCGCCATGGACGTACATGATGACGGGAAACCTCTCGCCGCCGGTCATGGCAGCGACAACGGCGGGAAGGAACAAGCGTGCGGACACGCCGGTGGTTTTGTCGATGATGACGTCCCTCGTTGCCACGCCACGGTTGGCGGCGGCGTCCTCTGACGCTGCCACAAATAAACTGCGCAGCAAGCGCTTGACACGGCCGCCCTTGTATTGACTGTTAGAAATAATGGGGCTAATCCATTTAGGCCCATGAGTATTTCAGATTTTCCCTAAATCTCAAAGCCCAAATTTGTGGCAGCCCATATGTGTTTGGGCCCATGTTTGTGGCAGCTCACATGGGAGTGGAGTGGGAGCTAAAGTTTAGTCCCACATGGAAAGTTGGAGGAGAGTTGCGCCACCTTATAAGGTGGAGTGTTGCACCACTTTGTAAGTGAGTGGGAATAAGAGAGATACACACGCGCGCTCCTCCTCCGACGACGCCGCCGCTCGCACGCTCGCCTCGCCTCGCCTCGCCTCGCCTCGTCGCGCGCCGCGGGTTGCGGGAATCTCGTGCAGAGCCGATGCGGATCGTGGATTGAGTCTACGTTAGGGTTTCCTGAGCCGCTCTATATAAAGTCCTGCGCGGCTACCGTCACAACCACCGAAAACCAATCTAGGGTTTTGCCTTCCTCTCTACTTGCGCCGTCACCGTAGTCTACTCTATCCCGCTTGCCGGCGTGCACCGGCGGACGGGAGAGCAGGTCTCCGGAACCACTCGCCCTTGTGATCCTGTACGGGAGAGGGCGAATAAGGTTTTTGGGAAGCGCTCTGCGATCGTCAATTCTTCATCACGGGTCGTCTTTCATCCAAGTCAGGCGGTGCTGCCTACCGCCGTCTTCGTCGCCATCTGCTGCGATCCCTCTTCCCCAAAGTTTCTACTACGACAACCGAACGGTACGTGCTACGTGATCCTGTTTGGTTATTCATCATGTTCTGCGAGTACATGTTAGGCTGCTGTTTGTTTCCGTTCATCCTGTTGTTTAGTACATCTAGTATGTTCGAGTTACATGAGCTAGTAGCTGGTTTTGTCATGATTTATATTCTGGAATTAATCGTGGAAATTATGCCTAATAATCCAACAATCCAAAAACCGTATTGTAGGCAATTTCCTGAATTAACAATGGCTGGTTTTACCGATGCACTGAGGCCGGATAAGTTTACCGGTGTGCACTTTAAGAGGTGGCAGTACAAGTCTGAGCTTTGGCTGACCACGATGAAAGTGTTCCACATCAGTAAAGGCAAACCTGGGGGAACTATATCTGACGATGATCAGAAGAAGTTCGAGGATGCTAATACTGTCTTTGTGGGATGTATTCTGAGCATTCTTGCTGACCGTCTGTGTGATGTGTTTATGCACATAAAAGACGGAAAGGAGCTCTGGGATGCACTGGATTCCAAGTTTGGTGCTTGAGATCTTTGGCGTGAAGCGTATATCATGGAGAGCTTTCATGATTTTAAGATGACTAAGGACCTTCCGTGGTTCAACAAGCTCATGAGATACGATTGCATTGCCAAGGAGCTCGAACTCCTTAAGTGTACCTTACCCGACAAGTTTGTGGCGGGATGCATTATTGCTAAGTTGCCCCTTCATGGAGGAACTTTGCCATAACTCTCAAACACAAGAGACAGGAGATATCAGTTGAAAATCTGATAGCGTCCCTTGATGTTGAGGAGAAGGCTCGGGCTAAGGATACTACTGAGAAAGGAGAGGGTCTTGATAATGCTAACTTTGTGCAGAAAGGCAAATCCGTAGGCAAGAACAAAGGGAACTTCAAACCCTCATTTAACAAGCCTGTAAAGACTACAACCTTCAAGAAGAAGAAGACGAACAGGGACAAGATTGAACTGTCTTGTTACACTTGTGGAGAGCCCGGCCATTTTCCAAGGATCGCCTGTAACGAGCAGCGGCAGAGAGGGAAAAAGGCCAAGACTGTCAACGTCGTGACCGCTAGCAATACTGATGGGTATGGTAATTTATTTACTGTTCTTTCAGTATTTCAATCACCGTGTTGGTGGCTTGATACGGGTGCTAATGTTCATGTGTGTGCTGACATCTCTATGTTCACTTCTTATCAGGTCGCTCGGGATTCATCCGTCCTAATGGGGAATGGATCACATGCTTCTGTTCGTGGTGTTGGCACGGTGGATCTGAAGTTTACTTCCGGAAAGATCGTGCAGCTGAGGAACGTGCAGCATGTCCCTACTATGAACAAGAATCTCGTTAGTGGCTCCCTTCTTTGCAGAGATGGGTTTAAGGTTGTCTAATAAAGTTGTTGTTTCGAAACATGGGCAATTTATTGGTAAAGGTTATGAGTTCGGAGGCTTGTTCCGGTTTTCACTTTCAGAGTTTTGTAATAAATCCGTGAATCATATTTGTGGTGGTGTTAATGATGATACTAGTGTTTGGCATTCTCGTTTATGTCACATTAATTTTGGTTTGATGTCTCGGATGTCCAGCATGAGTTTAATTCCGAATTTCACTATTGCCAAAGGTTCTAAGTGCCATAGTTGTGTGCAATCAAAGCAACCTCGAAAGCCTCACAAGGTTTGAGGAGAGAAACTTGGCACCTCTAGAACTCATACATTCTGATCTATGCGAGATGAATGGTGTGTTGACAAAAGGTGAAAAGAGATATTTCATGACGTTGATAGATGATGCTACTAAATTCTGCTATGTTTACTTTTTGCAAACTAAAGATGAGGCTTTAGACTACTTTAAAATATATAAGGCCGAAGTTGAAAATCAACTAGAGAGAAAGATCAAGCGTCTTAGGTCGGATCGTGGTGGTGAGTATTTTCCCAAAATATTTGATGAATTCTGTCAGGAACACGGAATTATTCATGAGAGGACGCCTCCCTACTCGCCCCAATCAAACGGGGTTGCCGAGAGGAAAAACCGCACACTAATTGACTTGGTGAATTCCATGTTAGCCACTGCTGGTTTATCAAAGGCATGGTGGGGGGAGGCTTTGTTGACTTCATGTCATGTCCTGAATAGAGTTCCTAACAAGAATAAAGAAAAGACCCCTTATGAGGAGTGGGTTGGGAGAAAACCATCACTTTCGTATCTGCGTACTTGGGGGTGTTTGGCGAAGGTCAACATACCGATTCCCAAGAAACGCAAGCTCGGACCCAAGACAGTGGATTGTATCTTTCTAGGATATGCTCCACGGAGTGTAGGCTATAGATTTCTAGTGGTTAAATCTGAGGTACCTGATATGCATGTTGATACTATAATGGAATCTCGTGATGCAACATTCTTTGAGAATATTTTTCCTATGAAAGATATGCATAGCATTGGTAGGATTTCTTCTGAAATACTTCCTGAATCTAGTGCATCTATTGATAATTCTGAACAACCACATGAGGAATTTCTTGAGAAGGATGACGATGAACCTCTCACGAGGAGTAAGAGAGGGTTGCAAAATCCTTTGGCAATGATTTCATCGTGTACCTTGTGGATGATACTCCACGATCCATTCGAGGCATATGCATCTCCGATGCAGATGATTGGAAAAAGCTGTCCAAAATGAGATGGACTCGATTCTTTCTAATGGAACTTGGGAATTATCGAACGACCCTATGGTTGTAAAACCTGTGGGATGTAAGTGGGTGTTCAAGAAGAAGCTAAGGCTGATGGTACTATTGAGAAGTACAAGGCACGGCTTGTAGCTAAGGGCTACACACGTAAAGAAGGCGAAGATTACTTTGACACCTATTCACTGTCGCTAGGCGACCACCATTCGAGTACTCATCACACTGCCTCTTATGGTCTTCTCGTTCATCAAATGGACGTGAAGACAGCTTTCCTAATGGAGAGTTGGAAGAGGAGATCTATATGGATCAGCCGGATGGGTTTGTGGTAAAGGTGAAGAGACAAAGGTGTGTAAGTTATTGAAATCTTTATATGGCCTGAAACAAGCACCTAAGCAATGGCATGAGAAGTTTGATGAACTCTACTTTCTGGCTTTGTCATTAATGAGGCTGATAGGTGTGTTTACTATCGCCATGGTGGGGGCGATAGCGTTATATTATGTTTGTACATGGATGACATTCTGATATTTGGTACAAACATGAAAGTGATAAATGAAGTCAAGTCTTTCCTGTCAAAGAGTTTTGATATGAAAGATCTGGGAGAGGCTGATGTCATTCTGAATATCAAGCTTATTAAGAACGAGAATGGGATTACTTTAACTCAATCTCATTATGTTGAGAAGGTCTTGAGCCGATTTGGCTTTAATGATGACAAGACTTCTCCAACACCTTATGATCCCAGTTTGACATTACGAAAGAATAAGAAGGAACCAACAGATCAGCTGAAATATTCACAAGTTGTTGGTTCTCTCATGTACTTAGCAAGCGCTACAAGACCCGATATCTCTTTTCTTTGTGAGCAAGTTGAGTAGGTTCATGTCTAACCGGTATTGATCATTGGCATGCACTTGAAAGGGTCATGCGCTATCTATGTGGTACAATGAGCTATGGGATTCACTATTCAGAAATCTGCTGTGCTTGAAGGATATAGTGATTCAATTGGATCTCGACGTTGATGAACTCTACGCCACGGCGGGTATGTGTTTACCCTTGGAGGTGGCGCGGTGTCATGGAGGTCTCGTGACAAACCATATTTACGAGGTCAACTATGGAAGCAGAACTTCGCTTTAGACACACCATCGTTGAGTCGGAATGGGCTGCGTGAGCTCTTGATGGACTTGCACGTGGTTGAGAAACTGTCTTGCAATCCTTCCGAATTGTGACAACCAAACTGTTATTGTCAAAGTGAACAATTCTAAGGATAACGAAGTCATCAAGACACGTGACGAGACGTTTGAAATCTGTCAGAAATTGAGAAACTCGAGTAATAAGCATTACGTATATTCAAGCAGACAAAACCTGGCGGATCTCTTTACAAAGGGACTATCACGAAATGTGATAGAAAGTGCATCGAGGAGATGGGGTTGAGACCCATGGATGTCACACATTAGTGGTAACCCAACCTATGTGATCGGAGATCCCGTGAATTAGGACACAGGAAGAACAAGCTAGTGGTTTGGAGGAGAGTATTTTGTAACCCTCTCTATGTGAAGATGCATGACTCTCATAATCTGTAAGGCAGGTTGGCAACATGCCTTAATGTGTTTCTGGCTTTAATTAGCAAAGATGCGTCCCTGTGGCATTCTTGAAAGAACACACCTATATGAGCTCGATTTGTAAATGTCGCGGTCTATGAGATCTGGGTGATCTCTAGTAAACTCATGAAGAGACCAGGAGTATGACGATATGCTCCAACCAGGGTAGGCTCTCGACAACCAAGTGCAGTTATGATTTTGAACGAAATCTATTGGCACCAAACTTACAATTCAAGGTTCGTCCATTGTTCAAGTTGTTGATAGACGTAGTTCAAGATTCTAGGCGGAAGTTCAACTTAAGGTCTCTGCTAAAACACGGTATATAAACAAGTAGCAAGGATTGGCAAAATCTTCAAATGGGCATTTGAGATCTGGTGGGGATTGTTAGAAATAATGGGGCTAATCCATTTAGGCCCATGAGTATTTCAGATTTTCCAAATCTCAAAGCCCAAATTTGTGGCAGCCCATATGTGTTTGGGCCCATGTTTGTGGCAGCTCACATGGGAGTGGAGTGGGAGCTAAAGTTTAGTCCCACATGGAAAGTTGGAGGAGAGTTGCACCACCTTATAAGGTGGAGTGTTGCACCACTTTGTAAGTGAGTGGGAATAAGAGAGATACACACGCGCGCTCCTCCTCCGACGACGCCGCTCGCACGCACGCTCGCCTCGTCTCGTCACGACGCGCGCCGCGGGTTGCGGGAATCTCGCCGAGCCGAGCTTTATTTTGCTGCTCAGGAAAATTGACAGACGTGTCAAACGGTTAGCTTATTCGGGTCGCTCCGGAAGCCGATATGCATCACCGATCATGCGTAGCGATGCGGTTCGTGGATCAGCCGATCATGTGCAGAGCCGATGCGGATCGTGGATTGAGTCTACGTTAGGGTTTCCTGAGCCGCTCTATATAAAGTCCTGCGCGGCTACCGTCACAACCACCGAAAACCAATCTAGGGTTTTGCCTTCCTCTCTACTTGCGCCGTCACCGTAGTCTACTCTATCCGGCGTGCACCGGCGGACGGGAGAGCAGGTCTCCGGAACCACTCGTCCTTGTGATCCTGTACGGGAGAGGGCGAATAAGGTTTTTGGGAAGCGCTGCGATCGCTCAATTCTTCATCACGGGTCGTCTTTCATCCAAGTCAGGCGGTTCTACCTACCGCCGTCTTCGTCGCCATCTGCTGCGATCACTCTTCCCCAAAGTTTCTACTACGACAACCGAACGGTACGTGCTACGTGATCCTGTTTGGTTATTCATCATGTTCTGCGAGTACATGTTAGTGCTGTTTGTTTCCGATCATCCTGTTGTTTAGTACATCTAGTATGTTCGAGTTACATGAGCTAGTAGCTGGTTTTGTCATGATTTATATTCTGGAATTAATCGTGGAAATTATACCTAATAATCCAACAATCCAAAAACCTTATTGTAGGCAATTTCCTGAATTAATAATGGCTGGTTTTACCGATGCACTGAGGCCGGATAAGTTTACGGTGTGCACTTTAAGAGGTGGCGATACAAGGCTGAGCTTTGGTGACCACGATGAAAGTGTTCCACATCGATAAAGGCAAACTGAGGGAACTATATCGGCGATGATCGGAAGAAGTTCGAGGATGCTAATCTGTCTTTGTGGGATGTATTACGAGCATTCTTGACCGTCTGCCTGTGATGTGTTTATGCACATAAAAGACGGAAAGGAGCTCTGGGATGCACTGGATGCCAAGTTTGGTGCTGCAGATCTTTGGCGATGAAGCGTATATCATGGAGAGCTTTCATGATTTTAAGATGACTAAGGACCTTCACGTGGTTCAACAAGCTCATGAGATACGATTGCATTGCCAAGGAGCTCGAACTCCTTAAGTGTACCTTACCCGACAAGTTTGTGGCGGGATGCATTATTGCTAAGTTGCCCCCTTCATGGAGGAACTTTGCCACAACTCTCAAACACAAGAGACAGGAGATATCGGTTGAAAATCGATGGCGTCCCTTGATGTTGAGGAGAAGGCTCGGCTAAGGATACTCTTGAGAAAGGAGAGGGTCTTGCTACGCTAACTTTGTGCGAGAAGGCAAATCCGTGAGGCAAGAACAAAGGGAACTTCAAACCCTCCTTTAACAAGCACAGAAGACTACAACCTTCAAGAAGAAGAAGACGAACAGGGACAAGAGTGAACTGTCTTGTTACACTTGTGGAGAGCCCGCCATTTTCCAAGGACTGTCGAGCAGACCGCATGAGAGGAAAAAGGCCAAGGCATCAACGTCGTGACCGCTAGCAATCTTGATGGGTATGGTAATTTATTTATCGTTCTTTCGAGATTTCAATCACCGTGTTGGTGGCTTGATACGGGTGCTAATGTTCATGTGTGTCTTGACATCTCTATGTTTACTTCTTATCAAGTCGCCGATTCATCCGTCCTAATGGGGAATGGATCACATGCTTCGTTAAGTGGTGTTGTACGGTGGATCTGAAGTTTACTTCGGAAAGATCGTGCGGTGAGGCGTCAAAGATGTCCCTACTATGAACAAGAATCTCGTTAGTGGCTCCCTTCTTTGCAGAGATGGGTTTAAGGTTGTCTTAGAGTCTAATAAAGTTGTTGTTTCGAAACATGGGCAATTTATTGGTAAAGGTTATGAGTTCGGAGGCTTGTTCCGGTTTTCACTTTCAGAGTTTTGTAATAAATCCGTGAATCATATTTGTGGTGGTGTTAATGATGATACTAGTGTTTGGCATTCTCGTTTATGTCACATTAATTTTGGTTTGATGTCTCGGATGTCCAGCATGAGTTTAATTCCGAATTTCACTATTGCCAAAGGTTCTAAGTGCCATAGTTGTGTGCAATCAAAGCAACCTCGAAAGCCTCACAAGGCTGCTGAGGAGAGAAACTTGGCACCTCTAGAACTCATACATTCTGATCTATGTGAGATGAATGGTGTGTTGACAAAAGGTGAAAAGAGATATTTTATGACGTTGATAGATGATGCTACTAAATTCTGCTATGTTTACTTGTTGCAAACTAAAGATGAGGCTTTAGACTACTTTAAAATCTATAAGGCCGAAGTTGAAAATCAACTAGAGAGAAAGATCAAGCGTCTTAGGTCGGATCATGGTGGTGAGTATTTTCCCAAAATATTTGATGAATTCATCGAGAACACGGAATTATTCATGAGAGGACGCCTCCCTACTCCCCCAATCAAGCGGGGTTGCCGAGAGGAAAAAACCGCATTGGTCGACTTGGTGAATTCCATGTTAGCCACTTCTGGTTTATCAAAGGCATGGTGGGGGGAGGCTTTGTTGACTTCATGTCATGTCCTGAATAGAGTTCCTATCAAGAATAAAGAAAAGACTCCTTATGAGGAGTGGGTTGGGAGAAAACCATCACTTTCAGTCTGCGTGCTTGGGGTGTTTGGCGAAGGTCAACATACCGATTCCCAAGAAACGCAAGCTCGGACCCAAGACAGTGGATTGTATCTTTCTAGGATATGCTCCACGGAGTGTAGGCTATAGATTTCTAGTGGTTAAATCTGAGGTACCTGATATGCATGTTGATACTATAATGGAATCTCGTGATGCAACATTCTTTGAGAATATTTTTCCTATGAAAGATATGCATAGCATTGGTAGGATTTCTTCTGAAATACTTCCTGAATCTAGTGCATCTATTGATAATTCTGAACAACCACATGAGGAATTTCTTGAGAAGGATGACGATGAACCTCTCACGAGGAGTAAGAGATAGAGGGTTGCAAAATCCTTTGGCAATGATTTCATCGTGTACCTTGTGGATGATACTCCCAGATCCATTACTGAGGCATATGCATCTCCTGATGCAGATGATTGGAAAGAAGCTGTCCAAAATGAGATGGACTCGATTCTTTCTAATGGAACTTGGGAATTATCGAGCGACCCTATGGTTGTAAACCCGGGATGTAAGTGGGTGTTCAAGAAGAAGCTAAGGCTGATGGTACTATTGAGAAGTACAAGGCACGTCTTGTAGCTAAGGGCTACACACAGAAAGAAGGCGAAGATTACTTTGACACCTATTCACCTGTCGCTAGACTGACCACCATTCGAGTACTACTGTCCCTGGCTGCCTCTTATGGTCTTCTCGTTCATCAAATGGACGTGAAGACAGCTTTCCTTAATGGAGAGTTGGAAGAGGAGATCTATATGGATCAGCCGGATGGGTTTGTGGTAAAAGGTGAAGAGACAAAGGTGTGTAAGTTATTGAAATCTTTATATGGCCTGAAACAAGCACCTAAGCAATGGCATGAGAAGTTTGACAGAACTCTACTTTCTGCTGGCTTTGTCATTAATGAGGCTGATAGGTGTGTTTACTATCGCCATGGTGGGGGCGATAGCGTTATATTATGTTTGTACATGGATGACATTCTGATATTTGGTACAAACATGAAAGTGATAAATGAAGTCAAGTCTTTCCTGTCAAAGAGTTTTGATATGAAAGATCTGGGAGAGGCTGATGTCATTCTGAATATCAAGCTTATTAAGAACGAGAATGGGATTACTTTAACTCAATCTCATTATGTTGAGAAGGTCTTGAGCCGATTTGGCTTTAATGATGACAAGACTTCTCCAACACCTTATGATCCCAGTTTGACATTACGAAAGAATAAGAAGGAACCAACAGATCAGCTGAAATATTCACAAGTTGTTGGTTCTCTCATGTACTTAGCAAGCGCTACAAGACCCGATATCTCTTTTGCTGTGAGCAAGTTGAGTAGGTTCATGTCTAACCCGGGTATTGATCATTGGCATGCACTTGAAAGGGTCATGCGCTATCTATGTGGTACAATGAGCTATGGGATTCACTATTCAGGGAATCCTTCTGTGCTTGAAGGATATAGTGATTCGAATTGGATCTCTGACGTTGATGAACTCTACGCCACGAGCGGGTATGTGTTTACCCTTGGAGGTGGCGCGGTGTCATGGAGGTCTCGTGACAAACCATATTTACGAGGTCAACTATGGAAGCAGAACTTCGCTTTGACACACCATTGTTGAGTCGGAATGGCTGCGTGAGCTCTTGATGGACTTGCACGTGGTTGAGAAACTGCGGCAATCCTTCCGAATTGTGACAACCAAACTGTTATTGTCAAAGTGAACAATTCTAAGGATAACGCGAAGTCATCAAGACACGTGGCGAGACGTTTGAAATCTGTCGAAATTGAGAAACTCGAGTAATAAGCATTACGTATATTCAAACAGACAAAAACCTGGATCTCTTTACAAAGGGACTATCACGAAATGTGATAGAAAGTGCATCGAGGAGATGGGGTTGAGACCCATGGATGTCACACATTAGTGGTAACCCAACCTATGTGATCGGAGATCCGTGAATTAGGACACAGGAAGAACAAGCTAGTGGTTTGGTGAGGAGTATTTTGTAACCCTCTCTATGTGAAGATGCATGACTCTCATAATCAGTAAGGCAGGTTGGCAACATGCCTTAATGTGTTCTGTTGGCTTTAATTAGCAAAGATGCCGTCCTCTGAGGCATTCTTGAAAGAACACACCTATATGAGCTCATTCAGCGTCGCGGTCTATGAGATCTGGGTGATCTCTAGTAAACTCATGAAGAGACCAGGGAGTATGACGCATATGCTCCAACCCGCGGGGTAGGCTACTGACAGCCAAGTGCCAGTTATGATTTTGAACGAAATCTATTGGCACCAAACTTGCAATTCAAGGTTCGTCCATTGTTCAAGTTGTTGTAGACGTAGTTCAAGATTCTAGGCGGAAGTTCAACTTAACAGTCTCTGCTGAAACACTGGTATATAAACAAGTAGCAAGGATTGGCAAATCTTCAAATGGGCATTTGAGATCTGGTGGGGGATTGTTAGAAATAATGGGGCTAATCCATTTAGGCCCATGAGTATTTCAGATTTTCCCTAAATCTCAAAGCCCAAATTTGTGGCAGCCCATATGTGTTTGGGCCCATGTTTGTGGCAGCTCACATGGGAGTGGAGTGGGAGCTAAAGTTTAGTCCCACATGGAAAGTTGGAGGAGAGTTGCGCCACCTTATAAGGTGGAGTGTTGCACCACTTTGTAAGTGAGTGGGAATAAGAGAGATACACACGCGCGCTCCTCCTCCGACGACGCCGCCGCTACGCCGCTTCGCTCGCTCGCCTGCGTCCACGGCAGCAGCTGGTTCTGGCGGGTTATGGAATCTCGCCGAGCCGAGCTTTATTTTGCTGCTCAGGAAAATTGACAGACGTGTCAAACGGTTAGCACTTATTCGGGTCGCTCCCGGAAAATCGTGGATTGAGTCTACGTTAGGGTTTCCTGAGCCGCTCTATATAAAGTCCTGCGCGGCTACCGTCACAACCACCGAAAACCAATCTAGGGTTTTGCCTTCCTCTCTACTTGCGCCGTCACCGTAGTCTACTCTATCCCGCTTGCCGGCGTGCACCGGCGGACGGGAGAGCAGGTCTCCGGAACCACTCGCCCTTGTGATCCTGTACGGGAGAGGGCGAATAAGGTTTTTGGGAAGCGCTCTGCGCGACTGCTCGAATTCTTCATCACGGGTCGTCTTTCATCCAAGTCAGGCGGTGCTGCCTACCGCCGTCTTCGTCGCCATCTGCTGCGATCCCTCTTCCCCAAAGTTTCTACTACGACAACCGAACGGTACGTGCTACGTGATCCTGTTTGGTTATTCATCATGTTCTGCGAGTACATGTTAGGCTGCTGTTTGTTTCCGATCATCCTGTTGTTTAGTACATCTAGTATGTTCGAGTTACATGAGCTAGTAGCTGGTTTTGTCATGATTTATATTCTGGAATTAATCGTGGAAATTATGCCTAATAATCCTTATGAATGGATAGAGGTCCACGGCAATGTCACTGCCGTCGACATCCTTCTTGTTTGCTTGCATAGTGAACTAGTGATCGAGCGAGCTTAGCTAATAGCACTCGAATTAACCTAGTAGCGAGTATATATGCTAGCTCTATCTTAATATCTTGTACTTGTTGAGTACGTAGTGGTGGCTTGGAAAGAGGCTGCTCCAGGGTTTTTATAGCATGACCGCCGTGCATGAAATGACAACTCAAGTGATAATTGTGCTGACTTACTGGTTAATAAAATTCTTCGATAAATGGTTACTACCTTCGATCCATAATAAGTGTCGCTGATTTAGTATAGTTTTCTACTAAATCAACGACACTTATTATAGTTCTATATTATTTTCTAAAACTTACGTAATTAAAATGTTTGTTATACTATGAGGATGTCTCTAAAAATAAAGTCATCTATTCAGTCATATATCTAAGATGTTTTTCAGATTTTGGCCTTCAAAATATGGATACATCTACATTGGCTCCTCCGGCTAGCAGGTTCGACTTGTATATGTTAATTTGTATCTTCATGTCATCCAAATATGAATGTCTAAAACAATTAAGTAGTTGTATGCATCTTACGTTTTGCTTGAAGTTTCTAGATGCAGACTTTCCATTTGATGGACAAACCAGGTCTTGCTGGTCAAAAATAGTACAACGAACAAAGTACTTGCATGATTCACTTATAATGGACAGATAAGCAATTGTTTTTTAAGATTGTCAAGTTGGCATATAAGTTATACATATTGTTGACGTGTATGGTATAATATCAAACAAAAAGTGGCAGCCCTAGCACCTAACAGATCTTTTGAGCATCTATTAAATAGTACTACTCTGTACAAAAGAATTAGGTGATTGAGTTTTTAATAATGGGTCAACACAAACATTAAGATTATCAAGTTCATGTATGATACACATGTGTTATAGTGCCGACAAATAATATGAGCAGTGGCACCTAGAGAATCTATTGAGCAATGTGCTATTGTTATGTATTTTTTTATTTGAGGTCAAACAATGGGTTAGAACAAAGGCTTTAGCATAACCCGATTTAAATTAATAAAGCCAACAACGACCAAATACAGTGATAAAGGGTTCTAGATTCAACCGTCAAACAAACAAAAACATAATGCACCTTTAGTGAGTATATCTGCTCTGTTTTAATATCTTTTACTTGTTGTGTACGTATACATTATGGAGGCTGGTGAAGTAGCTACTCTAGGTTTTTAATAGCATGGCCATGCATAAAATGAAAACTCACATGGTAACTACCGCCAACTAACTGGTTAATCAATTTCTTCGGTAAAAAGTTGCTACCTCAGATCCATAACAAGTGCCCATGATTTAATACAACTTTATATTAAATCAGGTACACTTATTGTCTATCATAGGAAGTACTATTTTGTTTTTTTAAACTTATGCGACTTAAATTTTTGTTATATATCTAGAATGTCTCTAAAAACAAAGTCATCTATTCAGTCGCATCTCTAAGATGTTTTCTAGATTCTAGCCTCAAAAATATGGATGCATGTACCTTGGCTCTTTTAGCCAGCAGGGTCAACTCATTTATGTTAATTTGTCTCTACATGTCAAATGTTGATTTCTAAAACAATTGAGCAGTTGCATGCATCTTATGCTTGCTTGAACATTTTAGATGCAGACTTTCCATTCGATATACAACCCAGGTCTTGCCGGGTCAACAAATAGTACTGCAAACAAAGTACATGCATGATTCACTTATAATGGACAGATAAGAAAAATTTTACTATTGTCAAGTTGACACATAAGTTACACATTGTTGAAGTGTATTGTATAGGTCAAACAAAAAGTGGCAGTCCTAGCATCTAACGAATCTATCGAGTAACATGCCATATATGTTCTTTGTGACTTTTAATATTTGTTAGTAAATATTACTAGTCTGTACAAAAGCATTATGTAAATTAGTTCATAAATAATGGATCAACACAAACATTAAGATTACCAAGTTCATGTATGATATAATATTGACACATATGTTATTGTGTCGACAAATAATATGAGTAGTGAAACCTAGTATATCTATTGGGTAATGTGCTATTGTTATGTATTTTGTATTTGGGGGCGAACAATGGGTTAGAATAAGGCTCGAGCAGACCCCGATTTAAATTAATAAAGCAATAACAGCCAAATAGAGTGTTACGGGGTTCTAGGTTAAACTGTCAAACAAACACGAAAATAATGGACCTTTGGCGAGTATATCTGCTCTATCTCAATACCTTGTAAATGTTGTGTATGAATACATTGTGGGGACTTGGGAAGAAGCTGCTCGAGGTTTTTTATAGCATGACCATGCATGAAATGCAACTCAAGTGGTAATTGCGGCCAACTAACTAACTAATTAATTTATTCGAAAACAAGTTACAACCTCAGATCCATAATAAGTGTCGATGATTTAGTTCAACATCATATTAAATCATCTACACTTTGTATCAGAGTAAATACTATCTTGTTTTCTAAAACTTAAGCCACTTAAAAGTTTGCTATATATCCAAAATGTATCTAAAAACAAAGTCTATCTAGTCACATCTCTAATATGTTTTTCATATTCTGGCCTCCAAAATATGGATGCATGTACCTTGGCTTTTCTGGCCAGCAGATCGACTCGTATATGTTAATTTGTCTACACATATCATCTAAATGTTGATGTCTAAAACAATTGAGCAGTTGCATGTATCTTACACTTGCTTAAACATTCTAGATGCAGACTTTCCATTCGACCAACAAGCCAGGTCTTCTTGGTCAACAAATAGTACTGAAACAAAGTACATGCATGATTCACTTATAATGGATAGACAAACAAAAATAATTAAGATTGTCAATATTTGACATATAAGTTGTGTATTATTGACCTGTATGGTACACCGTCAAATAAAAAGTGACAGTCCTAGTACCTAATGGGTCTATTGAGTAACATGCCATATGTTCTTCGCGACCTAGAGAATATGAGCGGTGGCACCTAGAGAATCTATTGATCAATGTGCTATTGTTATGTATTTTTTTATTTAAAGTCAAACAACAGGTTAGACCGAAGGCTTTAGCAGAACTCGGTTTAAATTAATAAAGCCAATAAAGGCCAAATACAGTGATAGAGGGTTCTAGATTCAACCTTCAAACAAACAAGAACATAATGAACGATTTGGTGAGTATATCTGCTTTGTCTTAATATCTTTTACTTGTTTTGTACGTATAAATTATGGATGCTTGGGAAGAAGCTACTCTAGGTTTTTAATATCATGGCCATGCATAAAATGAAACCTCATGTGGTAACTACCGCCAACTAACTGGTTAATCAATTTCTTCGGTAAAAAGTTACCACCTCAGATCCATAACAAGTGCCCATGATTTAGTACAACTTTATATTAAATCAGCTACACTTATGATCTATCATAGGAAATACTATTTTGTTTTTTAAAACTTACGCGACTTAAAAGTTTGTTATATATCTAGAATGTCCCAAAAACAAAGTCATGTATTCGGTCGCATCTCTAAGATGTTCTCTACATTCTGGCCTAAAAATATAGATGCATGTACCTTGACTCTTTTGGCCAGCAGGGTCGACTCATTTATGTTAATTTGTCTTTACATGCAATCCAAATGTTGATTTCTAAAACAATTGAGCAGTTGCATGCATCTTATGCTTGCTTGAACATTTTAGATGTAGACTTTCCATTAGATATACAAACCAGGTCTTGCCGTGTCAACAAATAGTACTACAAACAAAGTACATGCATGATTCATTTATAATGGATAGACAAGCAAAAAAAAATTTATCAAGTTTACACATAAGTTACATATTGTTGAAGTGTATTGTACATGTCAAACAAAAAGTGACAGTCCTAGCATCTAACGGATCTATTAAGCAATGTGCCATATGTTCTTTCTGACGTTTACTATTTGTTAGTAAATATTACTACTCTGTACAAAAGCATTATGTGAATGAGTTCATAATAATGGATCAACACAAACATTAATATTACCAAGTTCATGTATGATATAATGTTGATACATATATTATTGTGTCGACAAATAATATGAGTAGTAGAACCTAGCAGATCTATTGGGTAATGTGCTATTTTTATATATTTTGTATTTGGGGGCAAACAATGGATTATAAGAAGGCTCAAGCAGATCTCGATTTAAATTAATAAAGCCAAAAACAGCCAAATGGAGTGATACGGGGTTCTAGGTTAAACTATCAAACAAACATGAAAATAATGAACCTCTTTGGCAAGTATATCTGCTCTATCTCAATACCTTGTAATTGTTCTATATGTATGCATTGTGGGGGCTTGGGAAGAAGCTGATCGAGGTTTTTTATAGCATGACCATGCATGAAATGCAACTCAAGTGGTAATTGCGGCCAGCTAACTAATTAATCAATTTCTTTGATAACAAGTTACTACCTCAGATCCATAATAAGTGTCGATGATTTAGTTCAACATCATATTATATCAGCTATGTATCCGAATAAGTACTATTTTGTTTTCTAAAACTTAAGACACTTAAAAGTTTTTTATATATCCAAAATGTTTGTGAAAACAAAGTTGTCTATCTAGTCACATCTCTAAGATGTTTTTCATATTGTGGCCTCCAAAATATGGATGCATGTACCTTGGCTCTTCTAGCCAGCAGGTCGACTCGTATATGTTAATTTGTCTATGCATGTCATACAAATGTTGATGTCTAAAACAATTGAGCAGTTGCATTTATCTTACACTTCCTTAAACATTCTAGATGCAGACTTTCCGTTCGACCGATAAGCTAGGTCTTCTTGGTCAACAAATAGTACTAAAACAAAGTACATGCATGATTCACTTATAATGGATAGACAAACAAAAATAATTAAGATTGTCAAAATTTAACATATAAGTGTTATCGCCATATTTTGGCCAAAGGAGGAGATGGGCCGTAATCAAGGTGGGCTTGGAAAATAAATATATGCAATGTGTTGTTAATCGGCCTTGTGCGTGGATTTGGGCTAAATTGCCCGTGTATCTGTATATTGTAGTAGGTTCCGTTTCGGTTTAGGTAAGAGATAGAGTTGTAGAGTTATTCCAAAGATAGAAAGTCTCCGGACTATAAATATGTACCTAAGGTTATTGAGAAAAGGAGGACAATCACGTTCACAACAAACACAATCTCGGCGCATCGCCACCCCTTGTTTCTAGGGTTTCTTTCGGGTAAGTGTCATGCTGCCTAGATCGCATCTTGCGATCTAGGCGATTCTACTATCGTTATCTGGTGTTACTCGTACTGAAGCCTTGTTGATGGCGAGTAATACTATTATCATAGATTTGTTTGGGTTAGCATCAGTACTTTTCGCTACGATTGTTTAGTCATGCTATCTCTAGTTATCTCGCTACCTTTGCACCTTTTCCCGGGTGTAAGGGTAGCACCTTGCTTGATCTTTATTCAGTCGATTTGATCCGTTATAGTTTTGCCTTGTTTTCCAAGGTTTAGTTTGATATCCACGTAGTCAGGCCTTGCAAACGGGTTGAACGATCCGATGATGCGTGAGGATATGGTTGGCTAGTTCGAGGAGTTGTTCGGGAATTGACTTTCGTCGGTTGTTAGGCCTTCTCTAGAGTTGGTTTTCTATCATCTTCGTATGTACCAGGCTCAATTACGTGTAGGATGTTCCATTCGTGGTGAGCGTTAAAGCGTCGTAGATCGATTTAACTTGTATTGATGAAAAACCCCATGTTATTATAGATCTAATGCGTAACCATGGGATAATCGGCTCCGAGCCGATTCACGAGAAACACAGGAGCAGTCACGGCTCGAATTTTACGTATACTTGTTTACCATGCAGAAACCAATCGAAGCAATCCTTCACCTTCTGACCAGGTATAGGTCAGGTGTACGCCTCGAACCAAGCGGGGCGTGTGCGGAGTTTTGCGGGCGTTGCGAGGGACCGAGGCCCACCGGCGGTTCTGGAGCCTCCGGCTCTTCGTGTTGCTCGTCTCTGCTGCCGGTGGGTTTTGACAGCAACACATTCAGCACGCCGGTGGGACATTCAACGATTCTGCATCAACATCCGACGCTGAGATGGGGATAGACCGATCCGCGTCTGACGAGCTGCGAGGAGCACAAGGCGAATATGATGACATCAAAGCTCTCTTGAGCCGATCTCATCGGCTCTTTTGAGAGGACCCGTAAGCATGGCATCGGTGGAAAGGGTTCTCACCCGAGGGTGCTCTTGATGAGGTGGATCTGCATCTTCCTTCGCAGGAGCGCACTGTAGCTCTGCGACAGGAAGTCAACTACATGGTGGCTCATTCTCTTCACCGCCATTCTGAGAGCCTGGTGAACGCTTTCGAGCGGATCGCGGTTCGCGTGGTCCAGGAGATCATGAAACATCAGTACTCTCCGTCGGGTTCTACTCTGGGGACTCACCAGGGAGAAAGACCGCTCCAGACCAGGCCACAGCTGCCATTCACACTTGCAGCTCCGGAGCCACCAGCGGCGTCGTCTACAAGGTCGGGCGACCAGCGATTGTCGGTTCTGTTTGAGCCACCTAAAGAAATCCCACATGGATATGTATGCACCTACGTGTCGGACTGCAATAACGACGCACCAACCAGATTGCGATCAGGGATTTCTGGCGAGGAGTTCTGGGCGGGGGTTTTGAGGGCGGCGTTTCTGGAGCAGCGATGTCTGGGATGGACGCCGACAAACAGGCGTGGCTAGCCAAGTATGCCACTGGAACGAGTCATGAGAATCTAGCCCCTGCAGCTCAAACAGTGGAGCAAATCTGTACCATCTTGAGAGACCAGTTCGGCTTCGTGCCCAAGAGAAGGACAATCGGCTATTCAAAGCCGTGTCCCAACGAGTTTGACCTGATTCTGCTGCCACCCAAGTATCGGCTCCCTGAGTTCTCAAGGTTTAGCGGATCAGAAGGGTCGAGCTCGATCGAGCACGTGAGCCGATACCTGGCACAGTTAGGCATGATTTCAGCATCGGATCAGTTGCGCGTAAGGTTCTTTGCGCAATCTCTGACAGAGCCAGCTTTTGGGTGGTACACCTCGCTGCCACCTGATTCGATCCAGACCTGGAAGCAACTAGAAGAGCAGTTCCACATTCAGTATCATTCAGAAGCTACCGAGGCTGGCATTGCAGACCTGGCACAGGTGCGGCAAAAGCGGGGAGAAACTATAGCCGAGTACATCCAGCGTTTCAGGACCGTAAAAAACCGATGTTACTCAGCTCGTTTAACTGAGAAAGAAGCAGTCGAGCTGGCAGTGTTGGGTCTCTCAGCACCTGTCAAGGATCTGGCTTTCCAAGTGGAGTACAACTCTTTGGCGCACATGGCCCAGAAGCTGACGATGTATGAACAGCGCCACCCTGAGTTGTACCAAGACAAGTTCAAACGTCCGATAGGCCTGGTCGTCTGAAGAAGAGGATCCTACACAAGACCGGAGGTGGCTGTGGCTGAATGGGCTCGGGGCAGATCCATGTCACGCAAATGGGTAAAGCAGCGAGGGCCTGCAAAAGGATTCGACTTGACGTGAGCAAAGCCGAGCGGATATTCGATTCTTCTTTGAAGGAGAAGCAAGTTGCCGAAGGCCACAAAATCCCTCGGCTCAAGAGATGAACGGAAGACCATACTGCAAGTGGCATCACTCGTTCACCCACACCACCAATGACTGCAAAGAGCTACGTCGCCAGATCCAAACGGCGATAGAGCAGGGCCGTCTGATCCTGGGGCAATTCGCCATGAAAGTAGACACCAACCCGTTTCCCGGCGTCAACATGGTAGAACACAGCCACTCCACGAGGCGCCAGTTGGATTTCACGTTCGATGTCAACATGGCAGGGCCTGTGTACCACCATGGCACGTACAAGGAGGAAGGCGGTCGCTCTCGGGGCAGAGAAAGAGAGGAGGCTGGTCCACGCGACCGGCCCAGCCACGATGACAGGCGGTATTTAACTGAGGAACAGGTGAGGAGCGTGCGATATCAGAAGCCACATTCCACGCACCTCCTTAACAAGTATGAGCGTTAGTATGACCGACGTCGCCGACGCGATAGAGACGGTGAAGGATATGAGCACCTCTCTAGGGGAACGTCAACAGAAAAGGAAGGCGTTGACAAACATTGGGATTGTCCTTTCTTCAAGTATTGCTGGGACGCGGGAATGAGCCGATTGCCTACAATCGATAACTGCCCGGAATGTGGACAGCAGAAGGAGGACACGGGGCCAGTTTCAGTGTTCAAGCGTCTAGGGCCTCTCCCACCTCAGAGCCGACACAGGGAGTCCGCTCGAGCAAAAGATCTCGAGGAGCCAATGGACGACAAAGAAGAAGACAGATATCACCGTCCAAGGTGGTGTCCCGATGGACTCAGACACACCCAAAAGCGGAGGGTCCAGCGACTGCGCAACTTGGAGGAAGCCGAAGCACAGTACCTCCACGCTTTAAGGAAAGCACGGCCCGATCTAGCCGCGAAAATTCGGCAGACATTGGAAACGGAAGATCGTCCAAAAAGGAGAGAGTGGCGCCCCAAACCGGTAAAAGCCGATGCAAAGACATCGGCTGGCACAAACATGGTGTTCATACTTCTGTCAGAGTTCTGCGCGCCACGAACCAACGAGCTGCCAGTGGCACAGTTTGACTGTGGCCCACGGCCGGTTATCTTTGAAAAGCCGCGTGAAAAGGGCTACAAACATCTGAAAGCCCTGTACCTGCGAGGTTACATCAATGGGCAGCCTGTCAGCAAGATGTTGGTTGACACCAGAGCAGCAGTCAATATAATGCCATACTCTATGCTACGACGCCTGGGACGCTCCACTGCAGATCTGATCAAAACCAACGTCACGTTAAGCGACTTCAACGGCCAAACTTCAGACACGCAGGGTGTACTGAACGTGGATCTGACCGTAGGCAGAAAAACCATCCCTACGTTATTCTTCGTCGTGGACAGCAAAAGCACCTACGCTGTCTTGCTAGGGAGAGATTGGATTCATGCTAACTGCTGCATTCCATCCACAATGCACCGATTACTGTCTGATGGGATGGAGATGAGGTGGAGGTCATTCATGCAGATGATTCTATAGAGATCTCCATAGCTGGCATGAACATCTGGGAAGCAGAAGACCAAGAGCCGATCTCTGGAATCAGTCTAGACGGCTGTGAGCGCATTGAAGCTACAAAAAACGGAGTGAGGCTGGTCTTATCCACTGGCCTGACAGAGTAGCAAAGTCCACGACCGTACGTGGTATGGCCGATCCCTGCGATCGGCCACAAAAAATAAAAAGCAGCAATCTTACGACAAGCAGATCATGTAGTCGTAGCAGAGAGACTCCCTGCCATTGTAAAACACAAATAAGGTGTAAACCGTTGTAGCACCCTCAGAATCGGACCTATGCAAGTTTGAGCAAAATTCACCAAACCCGCATAGAAACGATTCAAAGGTGCCCACCAGGCACTTTCGTGCGGGTGGAAAACGAAGTAATAACATTACACAACAGTCCTCGATGGGACCCATAGAACATATATATATAACAGCGACTCAAATGAGTCAAGAATACATATATAATATACAAAGATCCAAATCACCTTGAAAATGATAGAGCGTCCGACTACGGACAAGATGCAAATGGGGCTAAGAGCCCTGAAGAATAACCAATGGCGTCCATAACCCTGGTAACAACGTCGATCTCAAAACCTGCTTAAACAAAAGAGGTGCCGACAAAGGGCAAAGGAAAAAGAGGCGTCGATCGAGGCCAAGCACGGCGAGGCTAGAATTCGGTCCTCGCCTACAAAGGTATGGTGGATGGCAAGCGGCAGCATGCGCCAAACAACCTATAGAGACTCGATACAACTGGCGGCTATCAGAGAGGGGTAAGAAGGACCTATCCGGAACCAACCTGATTCTACCAGCAAACAAACCCATCCTGACGTTTCCCCCTCGAGACCAATCGAGGAAGTCAACCGAGGAACTCACACCGTTGGCAGTTTTATTTATTCAGTTATTGTTGCAGCAATTACTAGTCAGGTTTAGATAATCATTCTGATAAAGTAAGTAGTGGGCAATTTTAGTTAACCATTCCGTTATAGTTGCAACACTTACTAATCAGATACAGATAGCATGAGATAAACCCAAAACCCAGCAGTTGTTGGTACTTTCATTCAGCCATTCCGTTGTAGTTGCCATACTTACTAGTCAGGTACAATGGTCGCAAGCGACACTCCAAACAAGTAATGGTGGGCAGTATTATTTAGCCATTCCGTTATAGTGGAGCTGATTACTAGTCATTATAAAGTCAAATTTTTAGCAGTAAACTTTAGTTATGCTTGTCTATGGTCGAGATACTGTGCTCCAAGTCGTCCATATCCGTGGACACGGCTTTCAGAAAGTTTTACCCGGCCGGGGTGCACCAATAGCAACACACGCTCGATCAACCTCGGAAAAACCAAATCAAAACCCAACGAGGCTTTCACGACTGAACAATCACGATTCAAAATATTTCAGGGGCCACCCTTGGAGTACACATAACGGTAAGCAAGCTCGAGACGGACTCAAGGTTTGCGTCAATGGTCTGTAAACGACTAGGAACCCGAAAGTGTGGCTGGGCTTGTCGATACCACGAAAACATTCCGCTTACCTAAGACAAAGTGTGCTCCTCGCACAAACGTAAATACAGAAAGTAGCATGGCATAAGTACAGGATCGTAAATAAAACCTCAAACTAGTTTGTGGCCCCAAGAAATAAGACTGAATCAAGCTCTGGCTCAGGGGGGTCCCATATACCTCCCGGATGTGGATAGCGCGATAAAACAAGGAACAGGTATCAAGTACTCGGGGTCCTACGGGACACAAGTGGGCGTTCGTAAACCAAATATTTTCTGTCACCCACCGATGCCTCTTCTTACTTCAATTTTAGTTGTTAAACAGGAATTAAAGTGAACGATAAATAAAACTATGATCAACTCCAACAACAACATGCGGCAATACATCACCAACTGTGGCACTGGACGACTTGCAACAACACTTGAGCAACCGACTACGACGCGCAAGTCCAACTATCTACCAAACAACAGGTAATAGGATGTGTCCAAGGCAATATAAGGCTGCAAGGGATATCATAGGTACGGAACTAAAGCATCGCAACACAGATAGCAATAGATCAACAGGAGGGAATAAATACTATAAAAGTAAGATAGGTAGAAAGGGGGAGATGCTCGCCTGAAAACATTGTCGAAGATTCAACCGAAGATCGGGGCGAAGCTCACATCAACTCAACGGCCTTATCCGCGAAGAAGCAAATCACTAGAAGGAACACCGGATGCAATATTTAATACTAAGGCAGAAGATCGGCATGATGCATGTATGATGCATGGCATGGCACAGGTGCAATGCAATTAGGTCAGATTAGGCGGAACCGGGGTCCCGACAATTATTTAGGTGGTTCACGTTATTTAGATACCCCGCATTTTGAATGTTGTTTAACAAGGCAGAAGATAGTACCGGGTTCGCTATACAGATTAAATGAGGCCAATATGAGACTAGATTTGCCCGCATATGGGCCCCATATTTAATTATTAGGTGAATCGGCATAAGGCCCCCAAACCAATGATATGCATGCGAGAAGTCAACTGAATATGCAACAATTTGTATATATCATAAAATAGGGTTTTTGGAAAGGGGTTCACACATCGAGGGGTCGGCAGATCTTGGGGTTCCGGGGTTCGGGGTCGGGGTCGGTCTCGGGGTTTCCAGGGTTCGACGGAGCGGTCTCGCGGGAACGTTCTCGGCTAGCGGGGTAGGTCTTGGCGCATCCGGGGTCTTCGGGTCATGTCGACGATCATGGCGTTCGGGAAGAAGTACTCGGCGTTTCGTGATGATCTTGTTGATTCCATGTCGGAGGCCTTGGCGCTTCGGATCGGCCTTCGGATCGGGCATCGGGGTCTTGGGTTCGCGTCCGTGTGGAGATCTTGGAAGTAGGCATCATCGTGTCGAAGGTCTCGGGTTCGCCGTCGGTTCGGGTTCGGGAAGGAGGGCTCGGTGTTTCCGCGTCTTCTTTGGGTTGGGGTTCTCGGCGTCCGGGGTTAGGGTCTTATCGGTCTTGGCGTTCGGGGCCTCGACGTCGCATTCTGGGAAGAAGACCTTGTGGCATCCGGGGGCATCAGGTCATGGCGTCTGTTTTGTCGTTTCCACGGCGGGGATCTTGGCGGCCTTGTCGAGGTACTTGAGTGCCAGTGCCGGACTTGGGTTCGGCGCCGGTGGTTACTCGAGTTCGCGTTGGGCACTGTCGATCTTGACGAGATGGCTCTTGGAAGATAGCTGCGAGGCACTTGCACGCATGCGAGGACGAACATGGCGGCACGGCTCGGGCCGGCGGTGGCGCAGGCTGGCAGGCAGCGGGGCCAGGCAGGCGGGGTGCTCGGAGGCGCAGCGAGGCGGGCTCTGCGGCGAGCTGGAGGCAGGCGGCCGCTGGGTACGCCATGGTGACGGGCGGTGCAAGGCGACAGGAGAAAGCGCAGGAGGGAGCGGGCGACGGGCGAGGAGGCTCAAGCGGCGGAGGGCGAGGCGGAGGCGAGGCTTCTTTGCGGCGAGGGCAGGCGGTGCGGAGGAAGAGGCTGGCCTTGGAGCGCGTCAGGAAGCGGAGAAGAAAGAGGCTGGCCTTGGGCGTCAGCTGAGGCGAGGCGGAGAGCGGAGGAGGTGGCGAGCGCGCGGGGAGAGGCGGCGGTGAGGTTCGGGGAGGACCGAGGCGGAGGGGGCCCGAGGGCGGTGGAAGGTGGGGGTCCTGCGGAGGGAGGTTGGGGTCGGGGGGAAGAAAGGGTGCGTCGGGGGTGGGCCGCTCGGGGAAGGAGGACCTGGGGAGGGAGCAGGAGGGTCAGGGTGGGACCGGTGTGTGGGTCCCGCGGGCAGGTGAGGGGGGGACTGGGTCCAGGTGGCCAGGGCGGTTGGGAGAGGGGCACGCGGGATGGCCGCGTGTGGGCCAGGCGTGGGGCCCAGGGGCGCAGGTGGTGGTGCAGCGTGCGTGGTGGGTGGTGTTTCTGTGTGTGTGCTGGGTGTGTTTGGTGGGTGGGGAGGGATGAGTTAGTCTAGGTGGCAACATAGGATTGGTAGAGGGGAGGGAGAGGGTGAGGTGGCAAGTGGGGATTGGGTGGGGTGATGTGGAGGGTTGGGCTGGGTAGGTAGTTTGGTGAACTTAGGAATTAGGGGGGCTGGTTAGGTGGTCCGATTTAAAATCCTGGGGGTGGTCGTTCGGGTCATTCGGCCCGTTCGACTGCCCCACTAAAAATAATATAAATTTTATTTGTTTTAATAACACCGTTTGCAAACCGATAGTAGACAAACAAAAACAATCCGGAGGCCCGGGGTTTGCGTGTTGAACGAAGACGAGGCGTTTGGAAAACAAAAATAGGTTTTCGAAATTAGTTTTTGACAAAAAATTCTTGATGATGACGATGCAATGCACAAATTTAACGCGATTTTCTCGTAGTGGTTTTGCGGGATGCCACAATTCGACACCACTAACAATGGATCTCGCCCTCGAGATCCGCCTCATGGTACCGGAAGGAAGGTCGGCGGTCTGCGTCTCCTCGCTTTGCGTAGATCCTCGCGACACCACTAACAAGAGGTCGTTGTCCGTGACCGTCGCGAGAACACTCCGGGAACAACAGGTCGAAGGTAGAGGTATCAACAAGTAAAGCCACCCCTAACTTCCATGGACGGAGTAAAACTGCTGGACCCACTGATTCGATGTACAAGAGCGAATGATAAGAGTAGTGGTATGGTAGCTACTCCATCCCACACTCAAACCATTACTCTGCACACGAATAGGCGGATTATGCAACCAACTCTCAGAATCAGACTGAAGATCTCGACAAGCGAGGTTCGGAAACAAAGGAGTGATCACGACTGCGCCGGATCAGCGTAGATGATGTCATCACATCGGGAAACACCGGAAGATACAACCGAAATTGTATGAAAGACACAATGATTAGGTTCCGCGATGGTTCCATTGGCATGAACAACACATGCTCAAGGTATACTCCAACTTCACCAATGCTCGTCCTTCTCATATGTTTTTCAACGACACGGATACCCAGCAAGGAACACATATGGAGAAAGAGGCCAAGAACAAAAGATTGGATGAATGATACAACAGACAAGTTGCATGTTGATGATCGTAGCCCTCCGTTACAAAAGGGAGAAAAGCGAAACCCTGAAGGTACGACGGAAACCCAACCACGAGAAATCCTGGACTCGAAGAGAGAGAAGAGAGCGGATCCAAAACACGTGGAGGTAAGAGGAGAACAGCAGAGGGGTAAGGAGTAAAATCAGACCTAATCAGAACTATCCAACCGATCTTTCAAAATAACTTTGACACTCTACTTCGGCCGTTAGCTAGGTTATCCTACAGGCTGGACTTGTGGGGTATCGCAACTGCTGAGGTCTGATACCACTCTGTAGCACCCTCAGAATCGGACCTATGCAAGTTTGAGCAAAATTCGCCAAACCCGCATAGAAACGATTCAAAGGTGCCCACCAGGCACTTTCGTGCGGGTGGAAAACAAAGTAATAACATTACACAACAGTCCTCGATGGGACCCACAGAACAGATATATATATAACAGCGACTCAAATGAGTCAAGAATACAGATATAATATACAAAGATCCAAATCACCTTGAAAATGATAGAGCGTCCGACTACGGACAAGATGCAAATGGGGCTAAGAGCCTTGAAGAATAACCAATGGCGTCCATAACCCTGCCCAGGCCAAGCCGGAAGGGTAACCCTGCTAACGGCGTCGATCTCAAAACCTGCTTAAACAAAAGGGGTGCCGACAAAGGGCAAAGGAAAAATAGGAGCGTCAGTACTGAGGCCAGTACACGGCGAGGCTAGAATTCGGCGGTCCTTGCCTACAAAGGTATGGTGGACAGAAGCGGCAGCGGCAGCATGCGCCAAACAACCTATAGAGACTCGATACAACTGGCGGCTATCAGAGAGGGGTAAGAAGGACCTATCCGGAACCAACCTGATTCTACCAGCAAACAAACCCATCCTGGCGTTTCCCCCTCGAGACCAATCGAGGAAGTCAACCGAGGAACTCACACCGTTGGCAGTTTTATTTATTCAGTTATCGTTGCAGCAATTACTAGTCAGGTTTAGATAATCATTCTGATAAAGTAAGAAGTGGGCAATTTTAGTTAACCATTCCGTAATAGTTACATCACTTACTAATCAGATACAGATAGCATGAGATAAACCCAAAACCCAGCAGTTGTTGGTACTTTCATTCATCCATTCCGTTGTAGTTGCCATACTTACTAGTCAGGTACAATGGTCGCAAGCGACACTCCAAACAAGTAATGGTGGGCAGTATTATTTAGCCATTCCGTTATAGTGGAGCTGATTACTAGTCATTATAAAGTCAAATTTATAGCAGTAAACTTTAGTTATGCTTGTCTATGGTCGAGATACTGTGCTCCAAGTCGTCCATATCCGCGGACACGGCTTTCAGAAAGTTTTACCCGGCCGGGGTGCACCAATAGCAACACACGCTCGATCAACCTCGGAAAAACCAAATCAAAACCCAACGAGGCTTTCACGACTGAACAATCACAGGATTCAGAAATATTTGAGGCCACCCTTGAGTACACCATAGCAGTAAGCAAGCTCGAGACGGACTCAAGGTTTGCGTCAATGGTCAGAAACGATTGGGAACCCGAAAGTGTGGCTGGGCTTGTCGATACCGCGAAAACATTCCGCTTACCTAACAATGCAGTGTGCTCCTCGCAAACGTAAATCTGAGAAAGTAGCATGGCATAAGTACAGGATCGTAAATAAAACCTCAAACTAGTTTGTGGCCCCAAGAAATAAGACTGAATCAAGCTCGCTCAGGGGTCCCATATACCTCCCGGATGTGGATAGCGCGATAAAACAAGGAACAGGTATCAAGTACTCGGGGTCCTACGGGACACAAGTGGGCGTTCGGAAACCAAATATTTTCTATCACCCACCGATGCCTCTGCTTACTTCAATTTTAGTTGTTAAACAGGAATTAAAGTGAACGATAAATAAAACTATGATCAACTCCAACAACAACATGCGGCAATACATCACCAACTGTGGCACTGGACGACTCGCAACAACACTTGAGCAAGCGACTACGACGCGCAAGTCCAACTATCTACCAAACAACAGGTAATAGGATGTGTCCAAGGCAATATAAGGCTGCAAGGGATATCACAGGTACGGAACTAAAGCATCGCAACACAGATAGCAATAGATCAACAGGAGGGAATAAATACTATAAAAGTAAGATAGGTAGAAAGGGGGAGATGCTCGCCTGAAAACATTGTCGAAGGTTCAACCGAAGATCGGTAAGCTCACATCAACTCAACGGCCTTATCATGAAGAAGCAAATCACTAGAAGGAACACCGGATGCAATATTTAATACTAAGGCAGAAGATCGGCATGATGCATGTATGATGCATGGCATGGCACGGGTGCAATGCAATTAGGTCAGATTAGGCGGAACCGGGGTCCCGACAATTATTTAGGTGGTTCACGTTATTTAGATACCCCGCATTTTGAATGTTGTTTAACAAGGCAGAAGATAGTACCGGGTTCGCTATACAGATTAAATGAGGCCAATATGAGACTAGATTTGCCCGCATATGGGCCCCATATTTAATTATTAGGTGAATCGGCATAAGGCCCCCAAACCAATGATATGCATGCGAGAAGTCAATTGAATATGCAACAATTTGTATATATCATAAAATAGGGTTTTTGGAAAGGGGTTCACACATCGAGGGGTCGGCAGATCTTGGGGTTCCGGGGTTCGGGGTCGGGGTCGGTCTCGGGGTTTCCAGGGTTCGACGGAGCAGTCTCGCGGGAACGTTCTCGGCTAGCGGGGTAGGTCTTGGCGCATCCGGGGTCTTCGGGTCATGTCGACGATCATGGCGTTCGGGAAGAAGTACTCGGCGTTTCGTGATGATCTTGTTGATTCCATGTCGGAGGCCTTGGCGCTTCGGATCGGCCTTCGGATCGGGCATCGGGGTCTTGGGTTCGCGTCCGTGTGGAGATCTTGGAAGTAGGCATCATCGTGTCGAAGGTCTCGGGTTCGCCGTCGGTTCGGGTTCAGGAAGGAGGGCTCGGTGTTTCCGCGTCTTCTTTGGGTTGGGGTTCTCGGCGTCCGGGGTTAGGGTCTTATCGGTCTTGGCGTTCGGGGCCTCGACGTCGCATTCTGGGAAGAAGACCTTGTGGCATCCGGGGGCGTCAGGTCATGGCGTCTGTTTTGTCGTTTCCACGGCGGGGATCTTGGCGGCCTTGTCGAGGTACTTGAGTGCCAGTGCCGGACTTGGGTTCGGCGCCGGTGGTTACTCGAGTTCGCGTTGGGCATTGTCGATCTTGACGAGATGGCTCTTGGAAGATAGTTGCGAGGCACTTGCACGCATGCGAGGACGAACATGGCGGCACGGCTCGGGCGGCGTGCGCAGACAGGCGCGGGACGGGCGGAGCAGGCGGCTCGGGGCGGAGCGGCAGGCGGCTCTGCGGCGGCGGCGAGGCAGGCCGCGGCTGCAGACTTCCGCCAGGACGTGGCTGGGAGGCGTGCAAGCGGCGAGGAAAACATGGCGGCGAGGAGGACGGCCGACGGGGCGAGGAGGCTCGGGCCTGGCTGCCAGGGGGCCGGGCGGCGGAGGCGAGCTTGCTGGCAGTCTGTGGAGGAAGAGGCTGGTGGCGGCGTCAGGAGGCCGGCGGAGGAAGAGGGCAAGGCCTTGGCCTTGGCGTCCGAGGCGAGGCGGGCGGAGCGGAGGAGGTGGCGAGCCAGGAGGAGGCGGTGAGGTTCGGGAGGACCGAGGCGGAGGGGCAGGCGGTGGAAGGTGGGGTCTGCGGAGGAGGTTGGGGTCGGGGAAGAAAGGGTGCGTCGGGGTGGGCCGCTCGGGAAGGAGGACACAGGGAGGAGCAGGAGGGTCGGTGGGACGGTGTGGGTCCAGCAGGCAGGTGAGGGGAGGTCAGTGGCTGAGGCGGTTGGGAGAGGGCCTGTGGTATGGCAGCGTGTGGGCTGGCGTGGGGCAGGCGTGGTGGTGTGCAGGCGTGGTGGTGGTGTTTACGTGTGTGTCTTTGGGTGTGTTTGGTGGGTGGGGAGGGATGAGTTAGTCTAGGTGGCAACATAGGATTGGTAGAGGGGAGGGAGAGGGTGAGGTGGCAAGTGGGGATTGGGTGGGGTGATGTGGAGGGTTGGGCTGGGTAGGTAGTTTGGTGAACTTAGGAATTAGGGGGGCTGGTTAGGTGGTCCGATTTAAAATCCTGGGGGTGGTCGTTCGGGTCATTCGGCCCGTTCGACTGCCCCACTAAAAATAATATAAATTTTATTTGTTTTAATAACACCGTTTGCAAACCGATAGTAGACAAACAAAAACAATCCGGAGGCCCGGGGTTTGCGTGTTGAACGAAGACGAGGCATTTGGAAAACAAAAATAGGTTTTCGAAATTAGTTTTTGACAAACAATTCTTGATGATGACGATGCAATGCACAAATTTAACGCGATTTTCTAGTAGTGGTTTTGCGGGATGCCACAACCGTCCTTGACTAATGCAATAAAAAAGGGGGCCGATTCAGGCAATCGGCCCAAATTATTTTTGTTATCCTCACCTACTGTTTGCCCTGTGTTTAGCATCGATTTAACAGGTGACGGAAAGCTAGGGTATGGGTTTACATCCGCTGATGAGCTAGAGGAGATCGACATCGGTCCTGGGGATAAGCCACGGCCAACATTTATCAGCAAGAAGTTAGATCCGAGTCTGCGGGGTCCGATGATAGCTCTGTTGAAAAAATATCCAGACGCTTCACAGGACTATCTGAGAGATGCCAGGTTAGACAGAGCATCATTGAGCATCGACTCCGCTTAAAAATGATTTCGGCCATTCCAGCAGCGAGCACGACAGATGAAGGCCGAAATTTTGGCAGAAGTCAAGAAAGAGGTCGAGAAAATGTTGACGGCCAAGTTAATCAGGCCATGCAGGTATGCTGAGTGGATTTCTAGTATCGTACCTGTAGAGAAAAAGGATGGCCGCTGGCATGTTGCCATAGATTTTCGGGATCTCAATAGAGCTACCCCGAAGGATGAGTATCCGATGCCGGTAGCAGAAACGTTAATCAACGCAGCGGCTAGTCATAAGGTCTTGAGCTTCATGGATGGCAATTCCGGCTACAACCAAATTTTCATGGCTCCGGAAGATATACACAAGACTGCATTCAGGGTCCCAGGTTCGGTGGGGTTGTTTGAATATGTAGTGATGACATTTGGACTGAAGAATGCCGGCGCCACGTACCAAAGAGCCATGAATTACATTTTCCATGATCTGATCGGCAAGCTGGTGGAAATTTACATCGATGACGTAGTGGTCAAGTCTGCTTCAGTACAAGGACACTTGGACGATCTGCAACGCGTCCTGGACCGAACAAGAAAATTCGGGCTACGGATGAATCCAAAGAAGTGTGCCTTCGGGGTGACGGCCGGTCAGTTCTTGGGTTTCTTGGTCCATGAACGCGGAATTGAGATCGGCCTGAAAAGTCAGGAGGCAGTGCGAACAATGAAGCCACCTACCACGAAGAAAGAACTACAGTCTCTCATCGGCAAGATCAACTTCGTCAGAAGATTCATCTCCAATCTGTCAGGAAGAATAGAGCCGTTCATGGGACTGGTGAAAATTAAATCTGACGAGGAATTCCGCTGGGGGGCAGAACAACAACGAGCCTTCGACGAGATCAAAGAATATCTGACGAAGCCGCCAGTGTTGGTTCCGCCCCAGCCGGATAGGCCGTTCTACATTTACTTGTCAGTAGCTGACACGTCCATCGCCTCAGTGGTGGTGCAAGTTTATGATGGTATGGAGCGAGTTGTATTTTACATCAGCAGAAGGATGCTGGATGCAGAGACAAGGTATCCTGAGATCGATAAGTTGTGTCTCTGCCTGTTTTTCACCTGCACCAAGCTGCGCCACATCTTGCTCTCAGCGGAGATTATCATCATATGCAAATCAGATGTCATAAAGCACATGCTGTCGGCCCCTATGTTGAAAGGCCGACTCGGCAAATGGATGTTTGCGTTATTGGAATTCGACATCCGGTATCAACCCGCGAAAGCAGTTAAGGGTCAGGCATTGGCCGACCTTATTGCTGAAAGGATCAACACTAATATAGCAGCGCTGTCCATACGAGCGTGGGCTATGTTTTTTGATGGATCGGTTTGTGACGATGGTTGCGGCATCGGCATGCTACTCGTGTCGCCCCGGGGGGCAACATTTTCCTTCTCCATCAGGTTATCTACCCCTCGCACCAACAACGTCGCTGAGTATGAGGCGATACGCAAGGGAATGGAGTTGCTCATCGGAGGAGCAAGCGGTGGAAATTTTTGGAGACTCCAAGTTGGTGATTTCCCAACTCACGGAGGAATACAAGTGTGAGAGAGAGTCACTCTTCCCATTATGGCTACAATGCCGTGAGCTGATGGCACAGTTCCGGTACATAAACTTCACCTGGATCCATGCGTCATGAATACCGAGGCAAATGATCTTGCACAATGGCTTGTGCTACAAGGATGTAGCAGAGGGAGCTGATGTTCAGGTACAGTTCCTGGAGGCCAACGACTGGAGAGCCGATATCTTCAATTACTTGAAGGATTCGGCTCGGGGGGCACCTAAACGGATAAGGTACAAGGCCATGAAGTATGTGCTTATTGGAGATGACATGTTTCTGAGGACTCTGGAGGGTTATTTCTCAAATGTCCGGGGACAAATGAGGCCAATCGGCTCCTACACAGTACACGAAGGCGCTGTGGAACTCACCAATCGGCTCACAAGATGAAATGGTTGATCGTGATCAGGGTTTTATTGGCCCACCATGCTTGAGGACTGTTTCAAGTACTACAAAGGGTGTCAAGCATGTCAGAAATTTGGGAAAATTCAGATGGTACCCGCGTCAGCAATGAACCCCATCATCAAGCCTTGGCCTTTCCGAGGTTGGGGCATGGATATGATCGGCAAGATCAATCCTCCATCAAGCAAAGGCCACATGTGGGTTTTGGCCATTACTGATTATTTCACTAAATGGGTGGAAGCTGTCCCGATGAAGTCAGTGAACTCAAAGGATGTTATCAATTTTGTGAAAGAACATGTCATCCATAGATTGAACATCAATTTTGTGAAAGAACATGTCATCCATAGATTCGGGATTCCCCAAACTATCACGACCGATGGAGGTTCGGTCTTCATTTCTCACGAGTTTAGAAAGTTACGAGGACACGGGATTAAGCTGATTAGATCATCTCCATACTATGCTCAAGCAAATGGGCAAGCTGAAGCGTCCAACCAGAGCCTTATCAAGTTGATCAAGAGGAAAGTCGATGAGCACCCCAGGTGTTGGCACGAGGTTTTGTCAGAGGCCTTATGGGCTTATCGCATGTCATGCCATGGAGCGATAAAAACCTCGCCATACCATCTAGTCTATGGACAGGAAGCCGTATTGCCCTGGGAAATTACGGCTGGATCGAGACGGGTCACTTTTCAGAGCAATCTAACAACTGAAGAATATGCAACCCTGATGAGTGACAGTGTTGAGGATTTAACTGAGCTCAGGCTGTGGTCGCTTGAGAAAATCAAAGAGAACAAGGCCAAGGTAGCTCGTGCATATAACAAGAAAGTGAGACCAAAGGAGTTCCACGTTGGCGATCTGGTATGGGAAGCTGTGTTGCCATTAGGGACTAAGGATGCAACATATGGTAAATGGTCTCCAAATTGGCATGGGCCATACAGGGTCGATCAGGTTTTAAGAGGAAACGCGTACATGCTTGAGGAGCTAGACGGCGTAAAATTCCCAGTGGCTGTCAACGGTCAACATCTCAAGAAATATTTCCCAAGCATGTGGGATGATGGACAGTAAAATGTGGGGGCCGATACATGAAATCGGCCAGATAAAAAAATAAAATATATAGCCGATGCACAGTCATCGACTCTAGAGGTTCGAACTGTTACAAGCAGATGCCAGTTTACATAAACAAACTACTGAAGAAATGCCTCGAAGGCGTGGAGGGCGTCAGCACGAACACGATCCACCTCGGCGATCTCGGCCGTCTTCGTCCTTGCCGTCACCACTGCTTGTTCAAGGCACGATTTACGCGGATCGGTCTTGATTGAGCTTTGAGGCTTTACGCCCGTCTTGGGAGCGGGATGGATTCTTCCTTGTCGCGAATGAGCTGTTTAGTCGCCGGACCTTCTCTTCAAGATCTTCCAACTCCTTTTCAAGGATGCGAGCTCGTGATCGGCAGAGGTGTCGGTTTGGCATCGAGACGCCTTTTCTCGTTGAGCTCACGACATCATGCGATATTGGCCTTGGTGGAAGTTGGGCGCGCGCGGTGATCCTCTCACGAGCTAACTTCACCCTTGACCCGTAGAAAGACAGAGTTACAACTGGCCAAAGCTTCACCTGCAATGCTACTGGGAGTTGGTCTTTTATTTCAGCAAGAACGCTCTTCACCTCCTCGGAACCCTCGATCAACTCTTCGATCGGGGAAGACAGCAGGGCTTTAAGACGCTGGAATTGAGGTGGAACAACCCTGGCTTGTGGTCCATCGTTGGCAACAGAGGGAGTTGGTTCGATGGATTCAGGGTCGAACGTCAGCAAGCCTGAAATATCACAACCCTGCCAGCCCGGAAAGGCGTCAGTATGCGTCCAACATGCAAGGATGAGCCGAAAAAAGCTAACGTACCTCTCCTAAGGTCGAGGGGATAGCAGATGACGAGACAATCGGCTTATGTGTGGTGGCTGGGGGCTTGGCCAAAGTGGTAGCCGTTTCGTCTGCACCTTCGGGGATTGTTAGACCCGGCTTGGCTAAAGGCATCGGCACTGCCCCGGCTTTCCCACTAGAAACATCAGTCGTCTGCATGGAAGGTGCTTAGCCGATGTAAATAATGATGAATCGGCAGATAAAAAGAAGCAAGTGGTAAGAGCATGAAGGGTGATGGTTTTCGAAACCTCCTGGCTCGACGAAGAAGCTTGCAGTCCTTTGTGAGCCCTTTTGGGACCACTGGCCCGCCTCGGGTGCTCGGGGCGAGGTTCGAGAACCGACCTTTCCGGAAGCCGATGGTGGTGAATCTGCTGGCTCGGTGTGATGGTCCTCTCGAGAATCCGTTGGGCCCAGTTCTCCTCGATTGGTGCAGTGTTCCCTGGAGGTGTCTTCGACGGAAGCCTAAAAAGGAGAACCGATGGCATGGGCATGTCGCAATAATGGAAGAATGAGAAGGATCGACCAAGGCATGGATCAGCCTACATGCGAGCTTTACGGAGAAGGGCTCCCGGACTCAAGGTCTTCTGGCTACCTTCCTCATCATCGTTCTTGTTTTAGTTGGAACTCGAGGGGCAGCTGACTTAGGAGTTGTTTGGTTCTTGGAAGCCGATTGTGGTGTTATCGGCTGGTTCTGCATCATGACCTTTTTCAAAGGTGGCGAGTTTTTGCAGAAAAGAACCACAGGAGCTGGCGGAAAGAACTCGAAGGGGGAGCCATCACTGTGCGTAGGTTCAGGGCCATCTTGTTGCTGCAAAGAGAAAGAGTGGATTAGTAGAAGAATCATTGGTGAGCTGCATCAAGAAAATTTACAAGTAGTGGTACCTGTTCCACGGGGATGTCGTAGTCAGCATCAAGTTGTTTCAGCAACGGTCCCAGAGCTCTCCTAAAGGCGTGAGTCTTCCACATCGACCACCAGTCTTCAAAGCCATCGGTTGATGAGGCAAAGGTGAGATCGTTAGGAATTGGGATGGTCAGAGCATCGAAGAAGGAATAACACCTTTGACTGGTGAGAGGATCAGGCAGGTCGGCTCTGCTCTCTGTGAGATGGTGGAGAAAGAAATGGGGAGGTACTTGTCCAAGGCCAAATTGCCGAGCCACTACGACCGGCTGATAGAATTCATACCCAGGCTTGATTATTCTGTTGGATGTGCTCATGCCAACTGGAAGGAAGCAGGGACGGATCACAGTGGAAAAGAGCTGTCGAGTGCTGGTGTCATTGGCAAAATTGTCTAGCCTGAAGGAGAGTGGATTTTCAAAATGCTCCGATTCCTCCATGTAAGGAAAGAAGATAGGATTGTCCAGGCCTTGAAAGAAAGTGCTGAACCACTTAGATGCTTCCTGAGGGATCAGTTTACTACCTGGCAGTCTATACAAAGCCTGGCCGTAGCTGGTGCATTTGATCTGCTTCCCTTTGACATCTGGAAAGGTGCAACTCGCCAAAAGGGGGAAGTTTGGGACGTGGTTTTGGAAATATAGCTGAGCCCATAGCTGAATGAACCACCAAGGACCTCTGTTTTGGCGCTATGCCGAGAACAGTTTGAGACATCAACTGGAGATATCGATAAACCTCTCCAAGAAACAGTTTGCGATGCCAAGTTGAGTGCCTTTGGCGACTCGTGGCCAAAGAGAGATAATTTTGGTTGGAGCAAGAGAAGGGCCACAGAATATGAAATGTTCCACCGAAGTTGAGAAAGGCTGTGTTCTTTCTCGTGACAGGCCTTTAGTTTTCATATGGCGTTGGAGGTAGGCACCCATTAAATGCGATCTTTTGGAAGATAGCTTGTAGGGGACTTTGGTCAGCTTAAAGGCGGAGGGGCTGGGTGATGTAACATCCAGACCAGTAATCATCACCACGTCTAACAGAGTTGGTGTCATGGGGCCGTGACCGAACATAAAGCAGTTCAGAGCATCAGACCAGAAGTAGCCGATGGTTTTTAGAAGATTCTCATGTTTCTCAAGGGGAGACAATGACAAATGCAAGGCATCGGCTATTTCCGTGGTTTCCCATTGGGATTGGTAAGCTCTAGCTACCCTGCTAAACCAGGAGACCCAATGTTCAGGGGGATTAGGCCAGGCTCATGGCGATCGGCCCAAGAGTTCAAATCTAGGTCTTGGCTTACGAAGGGGATTCTGTTTGCTTCGCAAGAGATCAGATGGGCAGGACTAGATTTTGTACGGGGGCCAAGACAGAGAGAATTTGGGAGAGAAGGATGCGGCAGCAGAATGTCTGAAACCTAAAATTTTTTAATGGTGGAATAAAGCATTAATTCAGGTGTTTGCCATTAATTCTAGCATCGTGTTCACACTGCGAGGAGTAGGCGTACCTTCAGACCAGAGACCGCTGGGTTGGTGTTGGACGATTCCGCCATCTGGTTTGCCGGCGGAGATGGATCTATGCGGTTGGGGATTGAGGGATATTGTCGCTATGAGCTTGATCTGATTGGTGAGCAATTGGAGATCTGGGTCGCCCTTTTTTGAAGAAGGTCGCAGGTTACCGTTTGAAACTGGAAGGTGGCCGCTCAGATTTGTTTAAGTACGCGACCAAAATTGACCTTGTCAACGTTTTTTGAAAGCCGATGTTTTACCATCGGCTCTTTGAGCTTTGACTTGTTCGACTGTATGAGCGCAGTGTGGTGAAAGCCGATACAGTACTATCGGCTTCTGGAGCATCGACCTATTTTGACTATCGGCGAAATTGGGTCGAAAAAAGCAATCTTCGAGTTGGAAAAGCAATCTTCATTCATTCAAAAGACGATTATTTACAGTGGAGCTGATTGCTTACAAAAGGAAATCTACTACTATTACTAGTTCCTAATCTAGTAGTTCCTAATCTAGAGGCCGAGGTCGTCGCCGCTGTCTTCGCCGTCGTCTTGTTCGCTGTCATCAGCGCTGCTGCCGTCGTCGTCTTCGCTGCTGCTGCTGAAGATGCCAGCGGGGGCCTCCTCGTCCTCGTCGTCCTCCTCGGTGTCCTCGCTGGACCCGGCGCGGAAGCGCTTCACTGGTGGATACTCATCGGAGGAGGTGTCCTCCTCCGACTCCTCCTCATCGTCGGAGGATTCGACGCCGTCCCAGGACCAGGCGTCATCGCTGCTCTTCGCCTCCAATTCCCCGTCGACGAGGAACTGCAGGCCCTCCTCACTGTCAGTCAGGGACGCGTCGTCCTCCGACCAGGTGGCGAAATCCCAAGCCCTCTCGTCCCACCATTGTGGGGCGAGAGTCTCATACGCCGCCGTTGGCGGGTGCTCCGGCGTCGGCTCCCGGTCGCTAATGGTGTTGGAAGACTGGGAGGAAAGGATGGAAGAAGAGGAGGCCATGGCGGAGGAAGAGGGTTTTTTCGGCGGAGGAAGAGGGTTTTTTGGCTGCTGGAGGAAGATGGGGACTGCAAACTGCTCAGATGAATTTAAATAGGGGGAATAGTGGAGGCGGTTCAATGCTATAGCGGTTTCCCAGAATGTGTTGCCAAAATTGTCAAATCATGCACTGCGAAGGAGTTGAGAAGACAGGGCATCATGATGAAGGGGTGGCGTGACGATTCTGCTCTGCAACGCGTAACCCGATAAAAAAAAGAGTGGTTTTGGAATTATTATTGCCAAAACCAGGGGGGCATGTGTTATCGCCATATTTTGGCCAAAGGAGGAGATGGGCCGTAATCAAGATGGGCTTGGAAAATACATATATGCAATGTGTTGTTAATCGGCCTTGTGCGTGGATTTGGGCTAAATTGCCCGTGTATCTGTATATTGTAGTAGGTTCCGTTTCGGTTTAGGTAAGAGATAGAGTTGTAGAGTTATTCCAAAGATAGAAAGTCTCCGGACTATAAATATGTACCTAAGGTTATTGAGAAAAGGAGGACAATCACGTTCACAACAAACACAATCTCGGCGCATCGCCACCCCTTGTTTCTAGGGTTTCTTTCGGGTAAGTGTCATGCTGCCTAGATCGCATCTTGCGATCTAGGCAGTATCTGCTTATGCGTTATCTGGTGTTACTCGTACTGAAGCCTTGTTGATGGCGAGTAATACTATTATCATAGATTTTTTTGGGTTAGCATCAGTACTTTTCGCTACGATTGTTTAGTCATGCTATCTCTAGTTATCTCGCTACCTTTGCACCTTTTCCCGGGTGTAAAGGTAGCACCTTGCTTGATCTTTATTCAGTCGATTTGATCCGTTATAGTTTTGCCTTGTTTTCCAAGGTTTAGTTTGATATCCACGTAGTCAGGCCTTGCAAACGGGTTGAACGATCCAGTAGTACGTGAGGATATGGTTGGCTAGTTCGAGAGGAGTTGTTCCGGGAATTGACTTTACGTCGGTTGTTAGGCCTTCTCTAGAGTTGGTTTTCTATCATCTTTCGTATGTACCAGGCTCAATTACGTGTAGGATGTTCCAGTTACGTGGTGAGAATGTTAAACTGTCGTAGATCGATTTAACTTGTATTGATGAAGCAAAACCCCATGTTATTATAGATCTAATGCAGAACCATGGGATAATCGGCTCCAGGAGCCGATTCACAGGGAAACCTGGGAGCCGGTCACGGCTCGAATTTTACGTATACTTGTTTACCATGCAGGAAACCAATCGAAGCAATCCTTCACCTTCCTGACCAGGTATAGGTCAGGTGGCACGCCCTCGAACCAAGCCAGGACGTGTGCCGGAGTTTTGCGGGCCGTTGCCCGAGGGACCAGGGCCCACCAGCAGTTCTGGGAGCCTCCCGGCTCTTCGTGTTGCTCGTCGCTGCTCGCCGGTGGGTTTTGACAGGCAACAATAAGTTACGCTTTATTGACGTGTATGGTACAATGTCAAATAAAAAGTGACATTCCTAGCACCTAATGGGTCTATTGAATAACATGTCATATGTTCTTTGTGACCTAGAGAATATGAGCAGTGGCACCTAGAGAATCTATTGATCAATGTGATATAGTTATGTATTTTTTATTTGAGGTCAAACAATGGGTTAGAACAAGGTTTTAGCATAACCCGGTTTAAATTAATAAAGCTAATAACGTCCAAATACAATGATAGAGGGTTCTAGATTCAACCGTAAAAAAATAACATAATGAACCTTTGGTGAGTATATCTAGTATGTATCAATATATTTTACTTGTTGTGTACGTACACATTGTGGAGGCTTGGAAAGAAGCTATTCTAGGTTTTTAATAGCATGGCCATGCATAAAATGAAAACCCATCTGTTAACTATCGCCAACTAACTGGTTAATCAATTTCTTCGGTAATAAGTTACTACCTCACATCCGTAACAAGTGCCCATGATTTAGTACAACTTTATATTAAATCAGCTACACTTATGATCTATCACAAGAAGTACTATTTTGTTTCTTAAAACTTACGTGACTTAAAAGTTTGTTATATATCTAGAATGTCTCTAAAAACAAAGTCATCTATTGAGTCGCATCTCTAAGATATTTTCTAGATTCTAGCCTAAAAAATATGGATGCATGTACCTTGGCTCTTTTGGCCAGCATGATCGACTCGTTTATGTTAATTTGTCTCTACATGTCATCGAAATGTTGATTCTAAAACAATTAAGCAGTTACATGCATATTATGCTTGCTTGAACATTCTAGATGCAGACTTTCCATTCAATATACAAACCATATCTTGCCGTGTCAACAAATAGTACTGCAAACAAAGTACATGCATGATTCACATATAATGGATAGACAAGCAAAAAAATAAAATATTGTCAAGTTGACACATAAGTTACATATTGTTGAAGTGTATGATACATGTCAAACAAAAAGTGGCAGTTCTAGCATCATCCAACATCAGGAATGATCACTTTGTATGGCTTCCTTAAACGATGCAGGATCATCATACAACATCGACTCATTTATATCCGCACTCATATAAGTCACATAATCATCAGGAATAGCAGACTTTCTAGCCCGCTTTGACCTTCTGGGAGGTGCATTATTTGGTACCTCAATCACAACTTCAGGCTGCTGAGCATCTTCCGTAGAAGTATCATTAGATATGGACTCTACCGGAGCCATAAGAATCTCAGCAGAGGTAGGATTAGCAGTTCTTTCAACTGGAGGTGTAACATCAACATGAACAGAAAACACTGGTTCTTGTATCATAGGTCCTGGGACATATTCCCGTTTCTCCTCCAAGGTTATTTCCCTGGGAGTCACACTCCCCCTCAACATATCACTTTCCAAGAACACATCGTGTCTTATTTCAACAAACTTAGTGAATTTCTTTGGACAATAGAAACGATATGCCTTAGATTTTTCAGGATAACCAATGAAATGGCAGCTGACAGTCTTGGAGTCTAACTCTCCCATAATTGGACTGAAAAATCTTGCCTCGGCAGGGCAGCCCCACACATGCAAATAACTCAGGGTAGGTTTTCTCCCAGTCCATAATTCATACGGTGTTTTCGGCACCGATTTACTAGGAACCTTATTAATAATATGTGCAGCTGTCTTTAGAGATTCTATCCATAAACCAAGCGGCAAAGTGGATTGACTTAATATACTCCTTACCATATCCATAAGAGTACGATTCTGCCTTTCAGCGACTCCATTTTGCCGAGGTTTGTCCGGTGTCGAATACTGAGCAACAATACCATTTTCCTGTAGGAACTTAACAAAAGGTCTAGGAATTTGTCCATCAGAAGTGTGTCTTCCGTAGTACTCACCACCACAGTCAGACCTTACAACTTTGATATTTTGACCAGCTTGATTCTCAACTTCAGCATTAAATATCTTGAACTTTTCTAATGCCTCAGATCTTTCTTTGATAGGATAAATGTATCCAAAGCGGGAGAAGTCATCAGTGAATGTTATGAAGGAATCAAAACCATCCACTGATTTCACATTAAACGGACCACAGATATCTGTGTGAACAATTTCTAAAACTCCCGTGCTTCGAATTGCACCTTTCTTAATTCTCTTAACATATTTCCTTTTGATGCAATCAATACAATGATCCATATCTGCATCTGAGAAATCCAAAGGATGAAGAACTTGCTCCTTAATGAGACGCTCGATTCTCCTCCTCGAAATATGGCCCAGATGATAGTGCCATAGTTTCGAAGAAGTATCATCATCATCGCGCTTACGCTTGGTACTAATATTCACATTAGAGGAAGCATTAACTTCACTTATGGAATTACTTAAGGAAACACGATAAAGTTTGTCTTGTCGAAAGGCAAGACCAACATCATTATTGTCAAACATAGTTATACGTCTCTTGTTCCCAAAGTCACAGTGAAAACCATCATCATCTAAGCATGAGATGGACACAAGGTTTCGTCTCATAGAGGGTACATAAAGTACATTACATAAACGAAGTATAAAGCCGCTATGGAGCATAAGTGAGAACTCTCCAATAGCCTCAGCCTCAACACCATTAGAAATTCTAATGGTTCTTTCCCCTCTTTTAGGGTCATCTTCGTATCGAATCCCTGTAAGGAGTTTGCTACATGAATTGTTGCACCTGAGTCAACCCACCATGTATTGGTGGCACCATGTAAAGGGGGCTGCCCACGTGGAAGGCCTCTATGATGCCTAAAGCAGGGCGCCTTACCTTAATCCGGGCGGTGCTCGCGGCGATTCCGCTTCACCAGCTGACAGTGCTCTCCCTGAACAAGAAAGCACTCAAGCAGGTGAATAAGATTCTGCGCGGGTTTCTCTGGGTGGGCGGGGAAGGCCGAGGTGGCACGCCATGTCAAGGCGAGGTGTGCAGGCCTCTGTTTTGGAGGTGGGATCCGGACCTGGCTCGCACGGCCATTAGTCTCCGTAACCGATGGATGTGGCGAATGCATACAGACCCCTCTCGACCTTGGAGTGGGCTGGATATGCAGTTTGCTAAGGATGAGCGCGAAATCTTCTTCGCGTCTACCTCTATAGTAGTGGGCGAGGGGAACACCGCGCTGTTCTGGACAGATAGATGGGTGGATGGGAAGTCTGTTGGGGAGATAGCGCCGGACCTCCTAGCGCTGGTCCCACGACGACTCCGGAGGACTCAGACGATCCGACAGGCGGTTGTTGACCGCTCCTGGATCTCTGACATCTCGGGTGCGGTTAACCCTCTTGCGCTCTGGCAGTATGTCCAGCTATGGTGCAGAATGCAGAGCATGCAGTTGGGTGGTGAGCCAGACATACTGGTGTGGCGATGGACGACGGATGGACAATACTCTTCCAAATCCTGTTACTATGCCTTGTTTCAGGTATCCATAATCTCAGGACCTTGGAAGTTGATTTGGAAATCCTGGGCGCCACCTAGGGTGAGGTTCTTCCTCTGGCTTGCATGCCAAGACAGATCTTTGACGGTGAGAGATTGGGCCGGGGCTGCCCATCGGCCATACTGCGCGCTCTGCGACCAGGCGACGGAGACCATGTCACACATCCTCACCGGGTGTCCGTTTTCTAGGACTATCTGGCACGAGGTCCTGTCATGGATCAGATCGACCGTTGGGCCCACGGTTGATGAAGGCCCCTTCGCGGACTGGTGGGGGTTGGTGGTGTAGTCCACCCCACGTCCGATGCGCAAAGGAACCTCGTCAGTGATCATGCTCACGGCGTGGTGGATTTGGAAGCAAAGGAATGCGGTCGTCTTCAACAACGAGAACCCCTCGGTGCCCTCCCTAGTCGACATGATCAGGGCTGAGGCCAAGTTGTGGGCGGAGGCCGGGGCCCGGGGGTTGCGCCAGATACTCCCTTAGTCTAGCCTGAGTTGAGTTGTATGGTGCGGGTGTTGGTCCTTTCATGGACTTGTAAACTATACCTCCTTTTTCTATCAATGTATCGAAACGCAAAGCTTTTTGCGTTTTTGCGAAAAAAATAATGTACATAAAGGGATTCATCAACAAAGGTTATAACATGAATACCTTTCTTATTGAGCCATTTCATGAACCCAATACAATCCCTCTGGACATGTCCGCTTTTTCCACAAAAGCGACATCCATTGGGATCTTTACCATCAGCATTAGGGGGTGCATTTGCATTAGGATCTCTGTTAGGGTTCTTTTACTGAAAGAATTTAGAACATTGCCCTTTATCTTTAAACCGAGCAGGCTTAGGCTTTATAAACTTTTCTTCTTCTGAGAATGCTTGAACTGATTGTCATGATCAACTCGTCCAACTTTAAGCATTTCCTCCTCTTGTACACATCTATCCATCATTTCATCCATGCCCCATTTAGAATCCATCGCATTATAATTGATGGTGAACGGAGAGAACTCCGTGGGCAAGGATGACATAATAAAATGGACAAGAAAACCTTCAGATTCCATTTCCATTGTCTTAATTTTAGTGACCACGTTAATTTTCCTCATGATATGCTCTCTCAGACTCCCACTTGGATCATACCTTTCATAAATAAGCCTTCTAATGAGGCTTGTTGCATAAATTTTGGATGATCCCTTAAACTGGTCCTCAATCTTTCCAAGGTAACCCTTGGCAGTTTGAGAGTCTGGAACAGCTCCCCTCATACTTTGAGTAATGGAGCCCTTAATAATCATGAGGCACTTACGATTTGAATCCTCCCACTTAGTTTTCTCATCATCATAAGCCCTTTTAAGGGCATCATAATTTTCATCACCTTCAGCAAGTGCTATAGGAGGATCCTTAAGGAGGGCATAATCTATATTCAGCAAAGCTAAAGTGATCTCAAGCTTCTACTTCCAAGTACCAAAATTTCTACCAATCAACTGTTCTATGCCATTTATAATACCGACAATTTGAGAGGCAGTAGATGCTGCAAAAGAAAACAAATGCTTTGAATAAGCATCATAATTTTATACTCCTTTCATCAATCTAGTCTACATCAGCTTTGGCCAGAAATAGACATGATCAACAAAATTTTGTGATCAAAACATCTGCCAATCAGCTTTGGCCAGAATGACAGATATAAGCCACACTTAATTAAATCCTCTAATCATATATAATTCTTTTATCAATCTGGAACACATCAGCTTTGGACAGAAGTGAACCAAACCAATAAAATTTCATGGTCAAAATGCCCATCAATCAGCTTTGGCCAGAATGATGGACATAAGCCATGCTTAATTTAAGGATTTACAAACTTTATTTGCAACAAAACATTATTATCACAATTTATATGTAAAACAACACAAAAGAATCAGCCAAATATGATAAAACACATTAAACCTTCTTAAGTAAGGTACATAATTGCATGACAAAATAATAATTTGTCACATAATTATGTTTCATAATTGACATAATAAAATATGCCAAATAATAAGCACTAAAACTTATTTATATATATAAACCTTAACACTTATATCTTAAATTTTAAAGAAAAGAGAGAAACATTAGTTTCAAATAGTCAAAAACTGAGCCCATAAAGGATTTGGCCCAGTCCCTTTTCTTTATTAATAAGGGGAAAAATAAAACAAAACTTTCGGACTGGGTCGAAAATAGCCAAGCCCGTCTCCCCTTAGTGGACTGCTCAGCCCGTTTAAACAGCCATCACTATGAGCCATTGGATCACATCCAACGACAGAGGACGTGCCGGGTCGAAGCACAAAATCGACCCACGGCGCGCCCCCCGCGTGCCCTAGCCCCCATTTCCCCCTCCCTCCTTTCCTCTCTATCTCCCGACGCAAGCGGCGTGAGCGAGAGAAGCAGCGGCGACGACGAGCACCAGCGCCAATGAAGGAGAGACGGCGTCGACCAGGCCCCCTCGTCGGGGCTGCGTGCGGCTTTAGCCGGCGCGCACCTCCATCGAGCAGCCCTGGATGACGCCCTATGCATGGGCACGACGCGTGCAGGCGTCCCTGCATCCACGTCGACCACCATCGCCAAGTCCGGCACCATGGCGAGCCTCAACGGCGACGAGCACACGAGGAAGCACCGCCACGACCCAGTGTAGCAGACGGCGATACTGCTCGGGACGAGCCCGAGCAGGCCTGCCCTTCTTAGGTAGTGACCCCGACACCGATGTGGCCAACAACGACGGCATGCTCCTAATGTTAGTGCCCGCTGCTCCTTATTCTTAAGAAATTAGGTAGGGTTCCTCAATTTAGGAATTAGGGTTAGGGTTCCTCAGTAATTGGGGAAATTAGGGTTAGTGTTCTTCGATTTGATGAACTAGGGTTAGGGTTCTTTGATTTGATGAACTAGGGTTAGGGTTCATCAGGAATTGGGGATTAGGGTTAGGGTTTGCACCAACAACTCAAATCCCCACATAAAAATTGCATAAATGCAACCCTAGAACCTATTCTTGATCAGATATAACTTAAACTTAGTAATTTTAGGGCTAAAATATCAACTTTATGATGTTCTTAAGCAAGAACATGATCTGAACAATAACTTCAGCAACCAAAACATGATCAAACCAGGAAGAACAAGCTTGCAGGAACATAATTTAATGCATAATAGGGCTCAATCTTACAACTAGAAGCTCTGATACCACTGTTGATCCTTGAGGATCATCTAGATCAAGATTAAGCCACAAAAGATAAGATCAGAGGTGTGTACCTTGATCTGGAGGTCCAGCCATGGCCTCCTCTTGATTCTTTTCTCCTGATGCTTTTGATCTTTAGTAGTGAGTGGTTCTTCCTAGTGCTTTAGGTGCTTGCTTGATCAGTGAGCTGAGGAGAATGAGAGAGAGAGAAGCATAGCTGAATGAGCAGCCACACTCAACTAAAACCTTAGGACCCCTATTTATAGCACTTGCACTAGGGAAGGCAGCACCTTAGGATGGATGGTCAGGATGCCCCTGATTAGGGCATCAAATGGTTGTTATTAAACAACCCCTTAAAAGGCATTATATAGACTTAATTTGATCACAGATCAATATAGATAACCACACATCACTTATATCCAACAAGTTTATACATTTGTACTTGTAGTGTTGCATTCGTCGGTTGTATTGTGCATGGACAAGGCCCGAGGAGTTGGACAAATACGATGACGTCGTCACAACGACGTCAGCGGAGCATTGTGACCCACTATAGGTGACATCGTTTATGCATACAACCTGTTCGACCTTTAGTCTTGCCGCTTTGTCCATGAATTGTGAGCCTTCACAAAGACCTCGGGGACCTCGCAGGTAGCTCAATCTACTAACTGATTTGATGCAAGGACATGCGCAAATAGTGGACTAGATCGATTCTGCCTATCTTAGCACACGCATGCGGAGACGATTTGGTTGCCACAAGCCCGCAATTTTTTTTTGAAATAGGCATTTTATTACTTAATATAGCAACATTTACATCCGGCCTCTGTATAATTAGAATGCACAGGACCGATCAACATTGAGATTAAACAACAAATAGAAAAACAAGGCATCTATCACATCAAACTCTGTTTAGTAAGATGTCTAGAAATATGAAAGATCAATCCGCAAATCACGCGACAATCTATGACGGAAAAAGATATCCCTTGCTGTATCTTCCAAGCGCATACACCCCTCCATAAATAAGTATCAAAACTCCACACTTTGTAGAGACATATGCCCGACGGAGGAGAAAGTCTCGGTCCCTCGCTCTGACGACCCTCTCTAGCGCTCGTTCCCAATCACATCCCAGGGGAAGTCGAGGGTGACTAGGGAAGAGAAGAAGGTGGTTAGAGGGGGCAAATGGACGAGGGTGGGTGGGCCTTGCTCCCTTGCTCTGGGGTCCCTACTGGAGCCCACTCGCTCGGCCTGCGGTCGACAGGATCCAGCACTATTGGAAACGAGGCTTTTTGTTGATCCTGGAAAAGGGCTTTAACACCGGTTCTTCTACGAACCGGTGTTAAAGAAGCGTACCAGCGTGGCCGTCGGCAAAAAGGCCCCCTTTAACACCGGTTCGTGCCACGAACCGGTGTTAAGACCCCCAATGTGATGCAGTCTGCCCTTTAACACCGGTTCG